>JAMWYP010000015.1:8853087-10180001 GCA_025563575.1 Acacia pycnantha | reverse complement strand
TATTATTATTACGTGACTAACACCAGTCATGACTCACAAAAACAGAAGCAAATACTATTTGTTACCTTTGTATACTTTCAATTCAATGTTTAACCAAGTGTAAGACTTCTTTTAATAAGACATTACTTTTTTGTTTAGTCTAAGGGGTTTAAGGTACACAATATTATTTTTTTCCTTTCTTTATTTTTTCGCAATATTCCTTTTTTTCTTCCTTTTTCTATTTTCCCCCATGAACCATCAAATGGCTATTGATACTATGTTGAATTTTAGATACATATATATATATAGGTTGAAGTGTAGGACTTCTCTCAACATATTCTAATTCTAATAATATTTAGTATTTGTAATCTTGATTGATTTAGGACTTTGGCATATGTGAAGGCAGCCAAATTGGCGTCTTGAGATCCATTTTTCATAGGACTGGATCCTTACTGTAAATTACTTGTAACTTGTAAGAGTAAAGTTTGCTCTGAAATATAAGTGACTTCTAATGTAATTAAAGAAAAAAGAAGATGATTAGAGTATTTTACTCTGCTTTTATTGATTTAAATGAGGATCAGTTCCAAATCGTTTTTAGAGGCGTATATTAATGGTGATTGTCGGATTGATATTGATTCTTGTACCTCATCATCCTCATATATTATTGATGATTGATATCAAGTCCTACACCTCCTTTCTCTCTTGGCTTTTCAAAGGTTCTTCTTGTGGGAGTTGCTTCTACTTTCTCTGCCTCCATCGCACTTGACTCCAAGAAATTTCATCTCAGATCCCTGTCAAGTTTACTTCCTATCTCTTCTAATTCCTCTCTTGCCTCTATTTTCTATTTAGTTATGGGTTCCACAAGCATTAACTCCCCTACGCGATGCACGGGATGAATTAACGTTAGTGTAATCAATATTTCTAATATATTTAATCACGCATCAATCAATTCCATCAACTTAAGCGGTCTGCAATGCATGCAAGATTAATATAGACAAGGTTTGAGAAAAAATAGGTCTAGCTCAATTGTGCCTTGGACCTGTATATTACTATATATAGATAAGAGAGCCAATAGTACAATTACATGTGTCCCTTTAGGACTATTCTAGAATACACTATATATACAATATTGATTTACAAATAATAGGCAGAGTTATTTAATTTATTTCTAACTCCCTCCTTTAGTTAGGACCCTCTTCTTCTTCTTTCCTGACAGATAGATTGTTGTAGGAATTTGAGATGGTTGAAGCCTTTTTCCTAGAGAAACAGTCACTCCCAGCTTATCAAAGAGGAAACAGAAACGTGCTTGATGTAGTGGCTTGGTTAGATAATCAGCCACTTGAGGATCAGTAGGAACATATTCAACTTTGAGGGCTTTAGCAAGGACTTGATCTCTCAAAATGAATGTCAATTTCTATGTGTTTAGTTCTTGCATGGTGGACTGGATTCGAGGCAAGAGCTGCTGCACTGGTATTATCACACCAAATTATTGGTGTATGTCTTTTGCTTATTCAAACTCAACTCAGTCAGCAAAGACTTGATCCATTTGAGCTCCGAGGTTGTATTTGCTAAAGAACAATATTCTGACTCACAACTAGACCGAGAAATGACTGGCTGCTTCTTGGATGACCAAGTGATCAAAGAATCTCCAAAGAAAACGCAGTAGCCTCCAACTGACCGTCGGTCATTTGGGCAAGAGGCCCAATCAGCATCAGAGTATGCAGAAATGTTGAGGGACTGATCAGGTTTGATATGTATGCCATGGTGAGTGGTGCCTCTTAGATATCTCATCACCCATTTTACTGCCTTCCAGTGCTTAGTAGTTGGTCGGGAGAGAAATTGGCTTAATTTCCTAACATTGAAACTGATGTCTGGTCTGGTGTTGCACAAGTATTGAAGTGCTCCTACTGCACTACGATATTCAGAAGGATTAGGAAGTAAATCACCAGAATGTGTTGAAAGAGACTTATGAGCAGCCATGGGTGTTTGGCATGGTGAGGAATGTGTCATGTTAAATCTGTCCAGCAAGTCACATATATATCTCCCTTGAGTCAGATACAACCCAATATGATCTCTATGTGCCTCAATCCCAAGAAAATAGTGAAGAGGACCAAGATCCTTGAGAGAAAAGATACTACGCAATTTTGAGGCAAAACATTTCAGATTATGAGTTACTATCGGTAACAAGAATGTCATCCACAAGCATGTAAGAAGAGTTTTTTTTCGGTTTGTGGAAAAAGGACTTCTGAAACCACTTTGACTACTTTTATTGGTTTTGTTAGAGTTACCCAAACATTAATAGAATAACTTCTATGTAAAGTTCTCATCTTTTATAAATCCCATTGTAGAAGCTTCCTACAATGCGAAAGTGAAACTTAAGCTTTCATTTACCAATCCAACAAATTTATCCCCAGTTTGCAAATGAAGCATGTAAACATCATTCACTATGTTGTTGTTCACAGCTCTCTTTGCTACATAAAAACTATTCTGTTAACAAACTCCATGTCTTCTCTAAAACCAATTTCACAACCTTTAAAATTAAAGCAGCCCTAATGCAGGCTTTCTAGGTAGCCAAACCAAAAATTCAAGAAGTCAGCTAGCCGATAGAAAGTACTCCATCCGGCCTTAATTATAGAAACACTTTTGTAGTGCAAATTACACTACAAAAGTATTCTTATAATTAGGACCGGAGGTAGTAACAAATAGAGATAATGTAGATGGTGAATACAGTTTGCAACTTGATAAGAAAACTTAAAAAACAAGGAAGCAAAACATTTGGACTTTTGCGGACTTCCCAGATTTTTTGATAAACCAAGATTTTGGAAAAGAAAAGAAAAAAAAGCCGTAAGAGATTACTTGTGCAGCATATATTATTATTATTATTTATGAAGACATCACAAAAATAAGAAAAAAATCGCCGCCATTGACAAAAATGTCCATGATTATTTGGATGCTCCTGTTGTGTGTTTATCCTCCTCTCAGGATGTCCCAACTCCATACCCTGGTCCATTGGAGGAATTGACTGTAGTTCAGCCTGCACAGATTGTGACGGCATTTGAGAAGCTCTGCCGGCAATTGCTACAAATATACGAGCTGTTAGAATGTGGTTCTGATTTTCTTTTCTTCTTTTTTACAGTTGAAGTTCTTGCACACTCACAATTATCCTCAATGTCTCAAATGTCAAAACTGCTCCGTCTTACAAAGTTTTGTTGACTATTATGTTATTATGCTTTTTAATTATCTGAATTGTCTTTCGGTTTTTCTTACATTGATATGTTTAGTGATTTGAGAATTTTAATTCTAATGTAGAATCAGTTGCTTAGTTTTTAACTTTCCCAGAAAATTACTCTATACTCTCTGCGTCTAGTTCAGTCAAGATTTTCATACAATGTTTGGGATGAATGCAAATCTTGTGGATAACTCCATGTATTAGAAAATTAAAGTTTCATAAAAAGTTTTACAAAAAAAAAAACTCAGTTAATCGTGAAGGAGGAACATCAAATTTACATAAATCCTCTCTAAAAGACAAGATATAGTTAGCAAGTGAATCTGCCACAAATTAAAAGTGTGAATATTAAAACGTATGTGAGGGCTTCTGTTAATATCTCTCTCCCAAGAACATGAAATTCTGTTATGTACCTTACCACAGCATTTGAAATCGCATTCCACTGTGATTCTGACAAATCCCACCTCCTGCGCAAATTAGTTGAGAGAGATTTGGAACTTTAATACATTAGGAGACACTGAAATGCTTGAACAACATATAATTCTGACTCAAAAAACAAAAGCTAATTTGGAACTTTGTTGTATTTGTGAAGGGACCCAGCCAAATTGGTGTCCTGGAGCTGGAGGTATCCATTTTCTATGCCAAACATTGAATACCACCGAACAATGCAATGGAAAGTGGAGACACTAGTCCTATATTTGGATGAAGAGAAAATTATGAGGGAAAACTCTAAAAAATAGTAAAATTATTTTACCATTTTTTAAAGTTTTTATTTCCTAATATTCTATCCTATTATTTTCTCCACACTTTTCTCTCCGCCCAATATAGGGTTAATTATAGGATTCAAATTTGGCACATTACTCCAGTGCGTACTCCTCCTCTGCCAAACCAAATGCAAATTCAGCCCTTTCTTTTATTTAAACTCCACATCCTAAATCCTTATTTCAAGCCTCTACTTAACATCTTCCTTAGATTCAATTACGATGTAGAGAACCCCTCGTCCAATGACGGACTCAACTGGTAAAGGGATCGGACACTCTCACCAAAAGGAGGGGTTCGATCCTGGAATTGGTCAAGGTGATGGGGGAGACATCCTAACTCCTAGGTGCCTAGGTTAACGCCTGAGGGTAATAGACGGCTCGCCCTGCCCAACATCGGTATCACCTAGGAGGAAGGGAGATTTCGCCTTGCCCTTGAATTGTGGGTGAACTCAACCCCTTTCCTAAAATTTTTCTAATAAAAAAAAAAATTACGATGTAGAGATGCTTTGTCGTTGTTGGCCTAAATGACCAAACCCCTAACCAACCTCTTCAGTGGCAACTTCATGTCCTTTGGGCCCTCAATTATTATGAGTATCTCAGAAGAAATAAATAATGTTGACAAAAAGAAAAGAAGAAATAAATAATAAAGCACCTTTAAAATGAATAGGTAAAAATAAAATAAAATAAAAACAAAAATAAATTTTACATTATTTCATTTTATGTTCGAAATGAATGATAAAGTACCTTTAAAATGAATATGTGCTTTTATCGTATAAATCACCTTTCGAATTTGTTTTCTGCTCTTTATGGGATGGAATTTCTTACCATCTCAGCAAACAATAGAAATCCTTTATTACCTATTTAGATGAAAATATTCAAAAAAACTTCATCTTATATTTATGCTATTGATGCACTTTTTTTTTTTAAAAAATTTATTTCTCATTCATTATAATATAAAACTTGATAATAACAAACAGACTCTTTTGGGTGTGGCAATTTGGTTAGGCGATGGAACCTAAGCGGCCATGCGGGTTTGTTTGTCACAGACAAGTGGGCGGAAGAGGAAAATTGCAACTTTTTTGTGAAATGAATCGCCCAAGGCTACAAGACTAGAGAGAGAGCCACAGCTCAGCAATATCGATCCCCTCCTCAATTTCTCCGCCCATTCTCTTCTCCCTCGTATAAATTTCCTATCCCTCCTTTCCTTCTTCATTCCCTTCTTTCTTGGGAGCTCGGCTTTTCCTGCTACGATCTCCTTTTCTGGTTCAATGGCGACCCTTCTTCAGGGTGTGGGAGTTGCTTCCGCTTTCTCTGCCTCCACCTCACTTGACTCCAAGAAACTTCCGCTCATATCCCTCTCGGGTTTGCTTCCTATCTCTTCTTTGATTCCTCTCATGCCTTTATTTTCGATTTGGTTATTGGCTCCATTAGACTCTCATTTGCATCGTGACAGAGGCATTCACATAAATCTTTCGAATTCTAGGATTATGATTCAAATTGTTGTTACTTTTCTCACATTTCTGAGTTCAGTCTTCCTTTGGGCATACATCGTGTGATTGACTCTAACGTTGGTTCTTACACTTTGGTTTAACGAGCTCCCGATTCAGGGAGGAAAGCTGGCATATATGTAGTCAGATCTGATGCGAGTTTGAACCTCCGTCCGGGAGCTCGTAAGGCTGGACGCTTGATTACCAATGCAGTTGCAGTAAGTTACCTGTCTCCCATTACTTTCCGAGTTTGGTTTTCTTCTCCTCTGTTCCAAATCTGTTATTGGACCAATGGGAATGGGTTTTATTGCGGGCTTCGCGTTCCTAATTCCACCATGGCTTTTCTGTAGGCCAAAGGAGACAGTTCTGCTGCTTCTACATCATCTAAACCTGGGTAGGTTTCTTACCTTAATCACTTACTGTTCTATCTCATCCACTGCTTTCTATCTCAGTATATCTGGCTTCAACTTGTCTTTCTTGTTCCTGCTCGATTATTTTTAATCAATGATATCTCCTAACATAAACTAGGAGATCCAGCTATGTTTGTGTTTGCGTAGTACTTTTAATGATAGATGTATGCACACAGTGCACTTAGAATGATTGGATTATCAATTGAAAAAGAAAATATCAGCAAGGAAAAATGTAAAAAGCGCAAATCAGCTTAGATTTCCTTGTGTAAGACGGTAAGAGTAAAGGAGGAGGGAAACTAGTTACCTTATCAATCCTTCAATGGTTTGTTTTTTCCCTTCCATAATTGAAATTGATATTGAAACGTAAATAACTTTAAATTATAGTTTAACCCTTCAAATATATTGTTTCAAGGAACTTGTGCTTCTAGCAGCATATTTTCTGTCTGCTTGGAAATAGTACCTGAAAGTATGAAACGGTTGGAGCAGCAGTATCGTTTTTTGTTTGTTTAAGGAACCAAAAAATGCATTTCACATACTTTTATTAGAAAGCAACAATACAAGCTTGCAGAAAGAAAAAAGGCATAACTGTGAAGAACAGGCTACACAATCCTTCCCATATAGACATGTCATATACAATTCTGATAAGAAATGTTATTGTCAACCCTGAAGCACCTGTTAAAATTTTTAGTTTCTGTATCACAACTAAGCTCAGCGCAGAAGTCCTTGCAATAGCCTTCTCCTGGTGCAATAAATCATCATATGCGGAGAAGTTAACATTTGAATGGCAATAACAATGACATATCTGAAGTGATAACAGAGGTTATATACCCTCGAGGTGTAGTGAGAATTATTGCTCTGGAATGAACAGCATCACAAAATCTGTATGATGTATTTTATTTAATTTTAAATAAGATGTAATAAAGTATCGTTCACTTTTGGAATTTCTATTTGTTGGGATACAAATGTACTAATTGTTGTGCATATCTAGCCACAAGTATTCAATACTGGTCAGCAAATTACATGCTTATTGATAATATTTTGTTGGTGAATTTTCCTTCTGTGGGGGAAGATTTTACTCTGATTCTAAGGAGTATTGCTTTGGGAAACTCACACTAAAGTCTCAATTAAGGAAAATAATATTAGAAAAGTCTCATAACTTGCTAATAGTGGCTCTTTCACTTGTCATTGCTTTATGAGACTTTTCTGATATTATTTTTCTTGGTTGGGACCTTGGTTTAATTTTCCTTAATGCTTTTGAAATGAATGACATCTCTTCTTGATGCCTGATTTGGGCTCTAAATGCCCCTTTACCTGCAGAATGCTAGTGCGCTTAAAAAAATGTATTTACATGGATTCACGGTCTACATAATATTATGGTCCTTCTTCTGGTATCTTTGGGTTAGGAAAAACTTCTTTCTAGATAAAGGGACAAAAAGAAAAAAGAAGCATGAATTAGTGTCTTTTTTTTTAATATTATCATTTGGTAACCGGTTCGGGGTTTGGGGTTTGTGGCTACCCCTCCCAACATAGGTGTCTCCTCTGGCACTCGAACTCGAGACCCAAAGAGATCTAGTGGAGCTGTACGCCGGTTGTCTGGCTCTGGCCTATTATTTCTGGCTTCTACTATGTCTTGATCTGCTTCATAAAAAAATTTCAACTTTTTTGTCATTTAATGTAAAACAAATAATAATCAAGCATCCTCTGATGCCAAATTTTGTTATAATTCTTGTCTATGTATCTGATATTGGAGTTAGGGCCTATTTTCTTCAATTAACCAGATGCATTTTTGTTTTCAGGCATGAACTTCTCCTTTTTGAAGCCTTACGTGAAGGTTTGGAAGAAGAAATGGAAAGGGATCCCACTGTATGCGTCATGGGTGAGGACGTAGGTCACTATGGGGGATCTTACAAGGTAACTAGAGACCTGGCCAATAAGTTTGGTGACCTCAGGGTTCTTGACACCCCTATTGCTGAGAACTCCTTCACAGGGATGGGTATTGGGGCTGCCATGACTGGTCTGAGGACAGTTGTTGAGGGCATGAACATGGGATTTCTGCTTCTGGCATTTAACCAGATCTCCAACAATTGTGGCATGCTCCATTACACTTCTGGAGGGCAGTTCAAAATACCTATAGTTATCCGTGGACCTGGTGGAGTGGGACGGCAATTAGGGGCAGAACACTCCCAGAGGTTGGAGTCATATTTTCAGTCAATCCCTGGAATCCAGATGGTGGCTTGCTCAACCCCTTACAATGCCAAGGGCTTGATGAAGGCTGCAATTCGTAGTGACAATCCCGTCATACTGTTTGAGCATGTTCTGCTTTATAACCTCAAGGAGAGAATTCCAGATGAAGAGTATGTATTGTCACTTGAAGAAGCTGAGATGGTTAGGCCTGGGGAGCATGTAACCATACTGACCTATTCCAGGATGAGGTATCATGTAATGCAGGCTGCCAAGACATTGGTGAACAAGGGTTATGACCCTGAAGTAATTGATATCAGGTCTTTGAAACCATTTGATCTCCACACAATTGGGAATTCAATCAAGAAGACGCACCGTGTGCTCATTGTGGAAGAGTGCATGAGGACCGGTGGAATCGGTGCTAGTTTGACAGCCGCCATTAACGAAAATTTCCATGATTATTTGGATGCTCCTGTTGTGTGTTTATCCTCTCAGGATGTGCCAACCCCATATGCTGGTCCATTGGAGGAATGGACTGTAGTTCAGCCTGCACAGATTGTGACGGCAGTTGAGAAGCTCTGCCAGTAATTGCTACAAATATACGTGGTTCTGCTGAAGCTTTCAAGTTGATCAAGCTAGAGCCTTCATTATGATTATCTTCACTTTTTTTTTTGGGGCAACTCATTTTGATTTTCTGATACTGTTAGTTTAACGGAGTTTCATTTAGTTCTTCTGCATCATTGATAATAGTGCGTAAGAACTTGGTAAGCACAATAATTTATGATTGCCTACAGCCCTTGATATTTTTTTGCAAGTGCGCCTGTGTAAACGGTATTGATTTACAAATGCGCACGTATTTGAGTGCTTTTGCTTTCAATTCAAAGGTTCACATTCACAGACAAAGGCGAGGTAGTATTGATCAACGTAGTTAAAGTTCTTGCATACTCAGTTATTTGATAGGGCGATATCTGAGTCTCTCGGGCATGCCGGTTCCAAAAATGCTCCATGCACAGAAAATCAAAATATCCCCAATGTCCCAAAAAGTCAAAACCTTGTCCTTTGTCTTTTATGACATTAAGGACGTGTTTAGTAATTTGGGAATTTAATTTTAATACTAAGGATATGTTGGGTCATTTGGGAATTTTAATGTTAATGTTAAATGTTACTTTGTTAAACAAAATTACTTTCCCAGAAAATTGCTCTATATTGTGTTTAGTTCAGTTAGTATTTTCATACAATGTTTGGGATTATTGCAAATATTGTGGATTACTTAATGGGTTTTTTTCCAAGTATTTTTACCAATAAAATTTTAATGGCGTGGGCTAATGGTTTTTTAAAGTAGAAATCAAGGGTTTTCCTTCTCGAGGTTTAAAACGTAAACGGTTTTCACTTCTTTTAACAATTGTGTTTCTTTGAATTCGAATTTGTGTTATATTCCCTATAAAGGTGAGGTCGCCTATCACTTCAACCATCAGCTTGTTAGTTCTATACGCTATTGTTTTGATTTAGTGGTGTTCCTAGGAGATGCCATAGCTTGTTATATATTTTTTTTGGCTAAGCACAAGTATTCTCCTATTAGAGACAATCCAATTTGAGATATTGCATTAAATGTGGACATCTCTCCCAATAAGAATTCAAACCTTATTCATTACATTGCAGGGGCTAGCCCCTTACTTGTCCTAGCTTGTTTTTATTCATCTTGATGTTTGTTACACCAAAAAAAAAAACAGTCACATTCAAAAGCAGGCATACATATTTATACAGGCCAGAACTCGAGGCCCAAGAAAAGTCAAATCCAATAGACTTGGGCCCATTTATCACTTATTTTGTTCTATACATCCATTGAACATTTCTATCAACTATGAAGCTTAGAAATGCCATATATTTCATTAATGGGCTCATTAATGGGCTCATAATCCGGAGAATGGTCTTTTTTTTTTGATATATAAGAAGGCTAATAGCTTGAGGCAAATGAAAAACAACTGTTACATAAAAGGGGAAAATAATCACATACTCTCTTGTTGTACCCATACCCTTAAGTGATGGGGGCAATCATCTATAATTAACGATTTGGATATACCCATTTAGCTAGAGCGTCTGCTACACGATTTCCTTCCCTGGAAATATGCTTTGTTTTATTTTCATTCTTTTGTTGTACTTGGCTAGATTTAAGAAATCCACGAAGCTAGTCTAACCAACTAGGGGTTAGGTATCCTGTATGGGGCTAGTCTGTGACGAACTAAGATCTGAATCTCTGTTGGGAGAGGTGTTCACATTTATTACCCGACAATACTTTGAACAAGATTGTTTCCAATAGGAGAATACATGTGTCTAACAAAAGAAAAAAAAAACGAAGCTAGTCTAATAATTAAGATGATATATTAAAAAAATGAAATAATTAAGAATGTATTAAATTATATATCCTTAAATCACAAAAATGATACTCCATTGGGTCTTTAATATAAGATATATTTATTCAATTTAATTATATTAAGAAAATTAATTAAACTAGTTAATATTATGTATATTTTCTAAAACACTCTAGTCATTTTTCTTAATTCTCTCATTCAACCTCCTCTTTGATTATTGTTGAGGGAGCACCATTAAGGAGTAAATTAGGAAAAAGATTGACAAATATAAAAAATATGTTTTATATTTAGGATCAAGATTAACTCCCTAAACACATTATATATTAAGGACCGGAGAGAGTATTAGTTTAATGGAGTAGTGATTTAGGATTAATTAGGATTTTACAATTTTTAATGATAATGAAAACATTTTAGGTGGTAGAAAACTCATTTCTTCAAGATTAACAAGTTCATTCAGGAAATTCATTCTTAATTTTTTGGATTTAAATTGCAATCAACATATTGAGAAGACAAGAAAGTTGGAGACTTTTTGTGAAGCATGTGAAGAGGCAGGAGCGTGAGGAAGATTGAACAAAACCAGAGTGAGATTACAGGTCATGGCAGGCAAGACATGCTTGAACATGTCCTTCAATGTGCATGTGTTCTTGGAATAATCCAACAGTTAATCGCAGACTTTGATCTGATTTCCCACATTCAACGTTGAAAATTGGTGGCCAAGTGGTGAAGAAGGGTCCCTTTCCAATTTATTGGGGCTATCTTTCGCTATGCTGAATTAATGGGCAATCAAATCTTCAAATCATGTACTGGAAGGAATAATAATTTCAAATTTTGATTAATTGAGTTGGCATGCATGGATATAAAAAATATATATAAGTTCATAAGCATGGTTCGTGAATAGTGCAATATATACGTTATATAATTTTTATATTATATATGGAACACACACACACACACTCCCCACAACCACGACCAATGATCATTTAATTTGATAAGCGTGTATGTTTCTCAGCCTCAATTTTCCTATCAATAACCTCTATATACAAACAAATAAACAAGATTTTGTTAGATACTGAATTCTCCACCCTTTGAATCATTTTGAGATCTAGATATTTAATTTGTGCCGTAATACTCCCAACAATATTTAACCTAAATGTGTCCACCTTAATTATGATAATAAAGTATACCAATGAACATAAGCATAGTGATCTGATGATCCATATATATATAATGCATCCTCCAAAAGGCGTTAAGCCCTTTCTCTGCGTGCATGAAAGAAAACTCTCACGCGATAAATAAATAATGTGATATATTTTCTTTTCTTCGGAAGGCATTAATAGTCTGCACTGCTATAGCAGGGCCACAATGGCATCAAATATTGTATCTATATGTATATAGATGTATAATACGAGTGATATGTATTTTCTCATTGAATATTGTTGAATGAGCATTAATAGGGATAAATTAGAAAAATATTGATAAATATGAAACCTATATATTATATTTAAGACTAAGATCAACTCCTCAAATATATCTTATATTATATTAAGAACCGGAGGAGTAATAAGCTCGGGGCTTACATGATTGAATTGATGCTCGATAAATAAACTCAATAAAGGATTCCCCGAAGTTATAAGATGCATGCATGTACAGGACTGTAAAGCTAAACTGAAAAATTCTTTTGCATGTGCCTCTTGACTCTTGTTGTATCAGTTGCATGCAAAAAGGCTAATGCTGAACTTAATTAATCAGCAAAACAAAATGCAAGTGTTTGGCGCTTCAAGATAAGTTAATATATAAAAATGTTCACTCATTAAACTAATTAAATGCATGAACCTATACAATCATGAAGAGAATATCTATTCATAATTGACTATGCTATCTAGGATTCTTATTATATATATATATTGCACATTCCGCAGAAAATCCTTTCAGATATGATTTGTCTCTGTTCTTGTCCTTTTTGGTTCTCAAGTTTATGTAAAGAACAGGTCGTCCCAGTCCTAACATTAATGGCGTGTGCCACGAACTGTCACGTTTTGCAAAAATTTGGTGGTCTCGATCGTTTCTGTCACCGAATTATTAACCAGCATATTAATAATAATATGAGTGTTCAAGTCATTTGAAACAAGAAGACTTTTATTTATTTCTGTGACCAAGAGTCATATCTGAGCAACTTAATTAATATATGTCAAGTTGCTTTCTGAGTTGTAATCTTTTTTGTTGGTGGAAAAGGCATGGTCCAGGGTGGAAATTCCATTGGATACTAAGGACTGGTTCATAACGTTTCACACTTTTTGGCTGCCTAACTTAATTTGAATATCAAAATCTTCCCATGTGAAACACTTGTGGCTTCATTTGGCAACTTGGTTTTAGATATTGGGATGATGCGATATTAATGTCATATACGATAAAATAGATTTACGCCTAAACTTTTTGGCACTGATTAACTACCACGTGTTTTCGTCAATTCCCTTTGTATTCGGTATTCTTTGTGTCACACATATCTCTTCATTTGGGTTTCACAATTTCCCTCTCGTTGATGCAATATATATATCGTGGCATTCAAGAAATGTCCCCCATGTGTGTGTGTCTATATATATGTAGACATACACAAAAATTCCAAGTTATTATATATAGAGACATATCTAACTTCATACTAATTCCGACATGATCAAATATCTTATAAATTGACATAAAAATACATGTTTCCATCCTGGGATTATATTTATGTGAAACTGTTTTGACGAATTGATGATTCAGATCTAGAAAGAATTAATGTGAAAACCAAAGTTACCAATATATATAATTTGTAAAAAAAAAAAAAAAAGTAATGACCATATATATACCAACTATTACTAGCTTTTATCAAATGGTACTAGATAAGTTGAAAGCGAAGTTTTATCATATTGCTATAAACCAGCAATGCTATAGTGAATGCCAGATAATAAAGGGAAAACATGAACAAACAGTTAGAGTAATAAAAATGAAGATGTTGACATGAATATGTAGTCACATAATAAATACTGACATTTATTACAACCATATGAGAAAAAGTGGGGGTGACATTCATTGAGGAGAAGATAATAGAAAACCGTTTATAATGGTTTTAGACATGCATAAAGAAAATGGACTAATAGAGGCGCCAATGAGGACAGAGTCGACAAGATAGTCTTAAGTTTGGTGCAAAGAAGTAAAAGAAGACCAAAAAGAACATTTAACAAAAATTATTGATCAGTATGACATTTCGATGAACAATTTATTTAAAGAGTCAATTGATAGAATACAATAGTATATTATATAGCCAACTTAACACAGTGAAATAAAACTTCTTGTTGTGGTTGTTCTTAAGTCATGCAAGTATAACTTATTTACCATACTCCATGTAATTAATTAATACCCATGAGCTATAGCTAGCTAGTTTACCACTTTACATTTGCAAATTTACAATGATTGAGGAAAGCGTGTGCCTTCATATCTAAACTTTTTGGAAACTCATAGTCGTCTATCGTCACTGCTCTCATCAGTACTATACGATCGATGCTAGGTGCTGCTTGCTTGGTATACCTTTCTTCCATGTTGGACTTGTCACTTAAACCCTAAACATAATTCTTCTCACGCAACACAATCTTAATCTATAAATGCTTCTTCAACCCATCGCATCCTGTACGGTCCTTTCAACGTTACCATATGCATATCCCACTAACCCATGAGATCAATACGTAAGTCAAGCATTAGATTAAGCTTTATCTCATCACTTCATCACATACAATTACTGCTTAATTGGAAATCTCTTCTAATACCTCATTAATTCACGCATGTAGCCATGTACTGTGACGCAATTATAAGGGTGCGTATACGAACTCATTATCTCTCTAGAATAATTTGACCAAAATCATCACTTTTCATCATAACTTCACAGTTAAGGAAAGATCCTTTTTAAAATATATAGCTGAGAAATTGACGAAGCGAAGCAAATCGAACCATATGCAATGATATCATATTTTCTTCTTGCACTAAAAATTATAAGTGTGCTGCTACATCCACACAATATATTTAATTTTTCTTTGTTATGGAACAATTTCTAGTTTATTTAATGAGATTTCATCACACACACGCACACATTTCATTAGTACGTGTCTTTCACTTCCTTTGTAAACCTCGACGTCTGTACGTAGATCTCAATCCCTTAGCTCCTTCGTATGTGGACCTGTTTAGATAGATTTCGGCCATCCAAACGTAACATACATATGCTTGGGAACTTAATTATGAAGAAGTAGAAAGGTGATTACGCATGAATACTGGCGATTGAGATTAGAGAATGAGATTGTACAGGGAAGGGGGGAAAAAAGAAAACAATTTCTGTACGTGGACCGAATAGGGAACTAGTAAAAAAAACTTTATGAAATCTGTAAGTCACAACATCAGCAATAAATGAAGACATGGCCTACCATATTTCTGATGGCATATATACTCTTACAAAATAAAAAATTAATGAATCCTAGCTAGTTTGAAGATTTGATTTGCATTCATGAATGAGACTATACGTGGCTTTACTGTTGGTAGACACGCACTTGTTGGTGTCGTATAATGCAAAGTCCACATGTTTCACTCTTCGAAGCAGTGGGAGCTAGCTCCACCATGGGTTGCAACGTGGCATAGTAGCACGGTGATATATGTGCCCCCTGCTCTCTATATGACATAAGTTGAATTGACAATGAAGATGCATGAAGTATAAGACATGTAGTGCCAGAGTCTATTATATTGTTTGAGATTGAATTTATTTAGAGCGAGAAAAAAAGAGGTAGGAAGCTAGCTTGTGAAGTCTTGAGGGGGCAAACTAGCTAGTTGACAGGTGGATGAATTTTCAGTCAGAGATTAACGTGTGCATGCGAGTGAGGTAGCTACGTAGGTGGTGAGATGCTGAATTATGTTAATCAACGTATGCAATAATTTCATGGGCTCACATGGCTTGATGATCTCATGTCTAAAATCTCTTATGCAATCTGTTTGAAGAAATTAAAGAAACATGTAGTGTACGTAGTACAGTGAATTTGGATATCGTTTTGCTTGGAGTCTAAACTCGATCCCTTTTCGGTGCCATGTGGATATGTGAGGAGTTATGGTATGGCTCATAAATTGCAACTTCGGCTTTTTTTAGTAATATTAAAAAAGTTAAATAAATTATTTAATCATAGCATACACCATTACCTTATGTATCATTAGATTATATATAAATCTATAAGTCATGTAAATTAATTTTAAAAAATAATAAATATTAAAATTTAAAGTAATTTATTTGATTTCCTTAATCTTTCTAAAAAAAACTAACTGGTTTTATATTAAGAATGGAAGAAAGTATAATTTAGGAGATCATCCTCAAGCTTGAATTAAATACTTCTTTTGGTCCTTAATATTTTTAAAAAAATTATAAATTATTTAACTTACCCTCTCTTATTTGTATTCATGAGCCAAGCATAGCTTAACGCGATTTTCCCCACTACTCCAATATGACGTTTAGAATCATCACATTCGTTGATACACATAAATTAATCAAGTCACAAGCGCACACAAAAATAGCAAAAAGAATTAAATGTGATTAAATAAATTAAAAGAACAACTTAAAGAATGTCAAAGTGGATATGTGGGAGCAAAATTAAAGAAGCAGTGTGACAATACTAAACATTAATTAAAAAGTCCAAAAGTTTTTCAGATCGACTTATTAAGCACATAGTAGGATCAAAATGATAATTTTTTATTTTATAGTTATTTATAAACCTTGCTGAGATGAGTCACTTAAAGTTAGGTCGATGAGGATCGATCAATATAATAGTATTATTATTTGACGACCACAAGCCAAGCACACTTTTGGGATTTCTTTTTGGTTAAATTAATCCTTGGATTTTTTTGTTAATGCCTGCTAATATCCAAGCATATAAATATGTTTATTAGGTTCTGGGACTTCCCTTTTCAGAAGCTCAGACTTAAAAGAAAATGTTAATTAATCTATCCAACCACACAGTACAAGTGCACACAAATTAAATTAAAAAAGAGTGGCCACTTTCTGCACTTTTAAGAATTCTTCAACATCTGAACTTAACATGATAAGTGTAATGCATAGGGCAATGGATTAATAATGATCACTAAATACAATAACTTTCGGTCTTCAAATCATCACTATCAAAGTAGTAAAATGCAAATTAAAATCTATCATGATGAGTTATAACGATAATTCTTTAAAAATTTAGACTTTGTTTATAACAATAAAGTCCGATAAAATTTGAGAATAAGGCGAGTATAAAGGCTTTTGGTCACGTTTTGGAAAAAAAGATAGTTGGAGAGGAGACAGTGTACGTCAAGTTTATGTGGGGTTTTTGGCTATATTATTTATATTAAGGTCTCACTATATATCATAGAGTACATACAGCAGCATTTAATTTGAGTCTATCTCTTTGGTTTTTCGGCTTGTAGTCCACCTGTCACGTGAACTTCACGTGAATCCCACGTCTTTTAGTGAGTTTCCATTTTCATATACCCTCTTTATAAGGCAGTGTGTGTATGTGTCTATATATATATATATATATTGATTGATTGCTGATGATAATATATGGAGAGACGGCGCATGTTGTTTTATTTTATGGTCAAAGAGTAATTTTTTTTTTTTTAATACAAGTGGTAAACGTAAGCTTGAAAATTCAAAATACATTATTATCCTCTAAGACAAAGAACTAGATTCATCCCAACAAGCATTTTGTCAAGTATGAACTGAGTTTTACATCTCGGGTGCACCACTGGCCGCGAGATAATCCGTAACTACAAAACTTTTGTATGCACCTCTTTGACCAATATATCTGTGCATTCAATAACTTCGCTATTTGTGCAAAACAACCTGTCAATCTACATACAATAGTTGACGTGCGACCTCTATTTCAGCTTTGAAAGGATGTTCCAACATACTATCTCTCAACAAAATATTTAACGCCTCCAGAGAATTAGAGAAAACCTGTATTCTTGAGAATTTATAATGTTGACAAACCTCAATACTTAACTTAATAGCCAATACCTCTGTGATCGCCACTGGATAGGTCCCAATATTCTTCATAAAACCCGTGATCCAACTTCCCTTGTCATCTCTAATCAGACCTCCAACTGCTGCCTGATTATGCTCTCTTATTGACGCATCTACATCCAATCGAACATATCCAGGATTTGACTTCTTCCATTTGACCATTGTTCTTGCTATCTCCATTTAGCAACCCACAACTGTTTTCTTATAGGCACCTAACACAACTAACTATTTTTGGGTGTAAAAGTAGATATAATCAATTTATTTGAGAGTAGATATAACAACGTTGTTAACCTAAGTTAACTTTCGTTACAAAAGGTAACAAAAGTTAAGTCTCCTTAATGGCGTTTATATATCTACTCCCATATAAATTATTTATATCTATTTTTGCACTCGAAAATAGTTATTTGTGTTTGGTGCTCATAAAGAAATAGTTGGTTGTTAAATTTATACCTTCACCCTTTATTTTATATTAATACCGAATTTCGTAAGCACTGGAAAACGTTTTTTAATATCATTTGTGGAATTTTATAAAAAATGAGTGGTGGTATTTATAAATTATAAATAGTAAAACTTATTCAGTTATTTGTTTTTTTTTCCTATGCAAAATATATGAGTAGAAAAGAGAAGGATATGTAGTAGAAAAAGACCAATTAATGTTTGTGCAAGTACAAGCAGAAATTGTCATGTTAGGTAAGATTATTATCTGCATATATAATTGCATCTATCTGCTTCATCGTCTTGTCCAGTCCTGTTGGTTGAAATTACAAGAATGAATTGAAAGGCCATATATAGTTTCTGAAAATGGATTGAAATTACCGAGTAGCCCCACACCCAGATGCTGACAATACTTCTAATCAATATGATTGACTGTGAGATCAGCAGCTATTTAGAAAATTAAATGCTTCATAATATAGTATGAGATCTATTATTTTATATTCTCCTACCCAGCCCAGCTGATGTAAAATTAACTGTGTAGATTAGTGTGTATACAATATATCTAAACTTCATTCACCACGAGTGAGAGAAGGATGAGAAATTAGGGTGGTTAATTATGTAATTATATAATGATGAGAAGCTAGCATTAGGGGTACGTGGTGGTAGTTAAATAGATAGTGACCGGGGCACACATACATCAATTTTGGTAGTTGGAGTTCGTTTATACCGTTATTTGGAGGGGAAATTATTATTAAAGAATAAAAAGAACCCACGGATGGATGAGGAAGTTGATGATAAGGTCGGTAGGAATTATATATTGTTATCAAATTAAAATGAAGGATGGGCTTCCCCTTTTTAGAATTTTAATAATAATATTTAATTTCCATCTTCGCACAAGTGCGTTTAGGCCAGGCTACTGTTGGTTCATCACAATCCTAATCCAAAATTGCATTGGTATTAAAATAAAATCAAGGTCTTATATTAATCCTGAATATTCTTAATCTTTTTGCGTGCTCGCGAGGTCCAAGCTTATTTAAGTATGCTGGCAGAATTTTTTTAACTTAAAACTTATGCCTTACTTTTTTATATATAAAAGATGAATTAGGAAATAACAATAAAATTGACTAAAAAATAGTAATTTGTGTATAGATAAATAATAAGTGGGGGCGGATAGTGACGTGGAAAATGAAAGGGTAAAAGAATTTCCAATCAAACTGGAAAGAGCGGAGAAAAAAAACACGAGCAAATAAGTGAATAACAGAACAAAATTGAGGAACCAACGAGTGAAAAATAACGTTGTTGGGGGCCCCATCTCTCTCTCTCTGTTTGTGCACGCGCGCGAGTATAATTAATCATGTATACATTTGTGAAGGGAAAATGGGAGGTCAGAATATCTGGAACAAGATAATCAATCTCACACAAATTAACATAAAATTGTTAACTATACATCTGGTCCTTAGGCCACTATCATATTTATTATAAGTCACCAAGTGGTGTATTCACACCGTTTTATAATATTGCCTCTATTTCCTTTTTAGCTTTTCAATATGCAATTCATGGTACTACTATTTTCGATTCTAAATATAGGACATAATTTATCGTGCAATTTGCACCATAATCTTTATCATATATCTAAGACCAAAGGTGTATTAAGTAAGGATAAGTGATGATTAATTCTATTTAAGTATGGTTGGAGGTGATTTATAATAGGAACAGGAGTAGTAGAGCTATTAAGTGACCAGTGGATGCACAAGTGGTAACAAGTTAACCATATGAATTGATTATTTTACAGATGATTAATTAGTTGGACCCACTCTTAACACAAGTGAGCAATAATATAATAATAATACTAATTTAGGAGGGAGAAGTAGGGAAAAAAAAGAAAAAGGGACTCCTAATTCCTGGTAAATAATCCTAACTCCTAAGGATGTGGACGATGTTAATTCAAGGCAAGTGGTTGATTCTATTGGAATTTGGGTGGTCACGATCGAACTAAAATCCAATAATTACAAGTGTAGAGTTCGGGACTTGGTCGTAAAGTGCATATTCAACCCCAACTAGCTACCCACTTCCACTTGCACTCAACAAGAAGTGACTAGGTAGCTTTCATCAGTTTGGCACATGGGCATAGCTACGTTGTTAATTACAACTTACTAGTGATATTTTCTTCTTTATTTTTAAAAATCAGTGAGAATATAATCATGGTAAAGCCCCAAGGAAGAAAAGTCTCACAACAAGTGAACTCTATATAATGACGAGTTTTAATATAGAAATTGACAACATGTTTATTTTGCTCACCATGCTATTAAGATTTTCTTGACGATGATTAATTGTTATGAGACATCATAGTGGTTCTCCCTAACAAATTATAATATTTGTTGGGTTTAGAGGGCTTATTCGAGTCAAGATTAATCACAGGCTCTACAACTTCAAAAATTATTTACAGATATATTTACAAAGTATAATGATATTCGTATACTATCTGTGAACCTTACTATAAGACCCGCTTTAATAAATAAAATTGAACTATAAAGTAACTCTTCATTATATTAAAGACCAAAGGTAGTATTAATAACCATATTTGAATCTGTTTATATTGATAAGTGGTATTTATTCATAAACCAAACATTTATCATAAAAGATGGACATTATTCAACTACTGTCTATAAATAAAAATTAATTAATTATCAAACATTAAAAGTAAATTCTGATAATAAATTAAGAAATCGTAAAAGGATCCCTTGAATCTATATATATATTTTGACAGTCTGAACCTTTGAGAAAAATTACAGATTTCAATCTCAACGAAAGAAGAGGTAAAGAAAGCGGTGAGATTCTCTTAACACATAAGTCTCTATCAGAGCCGGATTCACTTAGGAGAGAAATTTCAGTCAAGCTTGAACTACTTTTAAACTTTCTTCTAAATCAGGGTTTCTGTTTAAATTTTCTTTTAATCGAGCTAACTCGTTTGTTGATTCCTCAGTTATCTTTATTAAAAATTGTAGTTTAATTTATAGATGCCCTACTTCGATAAACAGACAGTCAGATAAAAGACCTTTTTCCAGGAAGCATGAAAACGAGACACGCCTTTTTATTTAATTAAATAAAAATCAAGAGGACTTTTTGCATAACTTATACAGTTATACCTGCCCTCTTCTATCATGTATTTATAATAATTAAGGATATATGTATTTAAAATATTTTCCCTCGCCATTATATTTGTGTTTGATTAGATTAACTGTGACGAAACAGGCCAAGGGGTAATGGATCGGATGTGAGTTCATATCTCTCATATCTATCCTGGCCCAACAATTAATAAATAATCCAAATTAGGATTTCTTTATCGGCTTTGACTTCTCTATTATATACATATATATGTCCACTGTGCTCTTGTTGTTTTGTTATTTTTTCTTATCTATGGGATTTTCTTCTTCTTTCCTGTTGGATAATTAATTAGTTAGACCTGAAAATCAAAGCATATTCTAATGATCGATATGGTTACCACTATAAGTAAGATAAGGCTTTTGGAATTGGCGTTTATTGATTATATGATCAAGTGGGTTGGCCATTACCTTGTAGTTTAAAATATAAGTAACTGATGATGTGATTTCGATCAATCACATGACAAGCACTCAAATCAGCCAAAAACTAATCTCATTATATAGTTACATTAATTAACTGGTTCGTGAATTATCACAATTAATGAGTTATATAGCTTATATAATCACAATTAAATAATTAAGTTTTTTTCTTAAAAAAAGGACGTTTACCATGCTGATCGATTGGTAGTAATTGGCACATCAAAATTAAAGGAGCTCCCATCAGCACAAGTTTAACGAGTATTCGACAATATCCTAGTTATACATTAATTGATCCAAATTCTCCGAATGTTTAAAGTTGAGAATCCGAGAGGCTGATGATGTACTTTTGTAGCTCTGAAATTGGGTGCGCTTATTTATAATATTTATTATTAGTATATCTACTTTTATTGTGTTGATCGATGATGATAATTAATATATACACAAACACTACTAGAAAAGCCACACATACAAGAGTGGGATCTTATGTTTACCATGACATCATTTGAACTTTACATTATTCCCTGGTATAGACTTTATTTGCTCTCATAAGTCCAGTTTTGCAAAACGCTTATATTTTGAATCATCATTACATATATACTGATGATCTCATTTTGTTGTGTGAGTTAATTACATATAGTTTGATAAATAATACTCCCCTCTGGTCCTTAATATAAGATATATTTACTTAATTTGATTAGATTACGGAAGTTGATTAAGTTTGTTAATATGACATGTGTTTTTTAAAATACCACTTTCTTTAGTTCCCTTATTCCCTCTTCTCTTTAATTATTATTGAAAGAGTATCAATAGGGGTAAATCAGGAAAAGATTATGAAAATTATATATTATATTTATGACCAATATCAACTCCCAACTATGTTTTATATTAAGGACCCGAGGGAGTATACATCATAGATCACACTCATGATGACTTATAAATACTATAAATTTTTTTAAATTTATATTATTTAATGATATATTAGTTTTTTCGAAATTTTGATTAGTGAATGATTTATGATAATAAGGATAGCTAGGCATAAGATGAAACGTATGATACTGCAAGTTGAGTTTGCTATTCGGTAAAGGTAATTAAAAATTCAACAATTTATGGTGGCTATTAAAAGTAAGAAATGTAGTGAACTTTTCTTTTCCATTTTGTGTCTTCATACTTCTCCTGATCTAGCTGTAGATTACAAACCAATTTTTTCTCATGCTGCAATACACATATATATAAATGTGTTATTACTGTATGGGTACTGGGGTGCAAATCATGTGGTCCACCCACTTTTCTTTTACTCATCATGTTTTTATAGGTGCAGAAGATAAACATTTAAAATAATTTAAAGATTCCCTAAGTAAGACCCTAACTGACACATTTGCATCAAGGAAAAAAAGGAGAACTAATTACCAACTACCCAAGATCCACTAAACGAATGGAGCCAATAAAAAAAGTTGAAAGTGCCGTTGAAGCAAAAAGGTTTGGTCTTTGTTCAAAAAGATTAATTAATTAGGCCTCTTTTATTTTCTCACTCTCATCATTTTCTTTGTTTCTTATGTTTTTTTTTCCCTTCTCTATATGAAGCTCTTCGGATTCTTATCAATGTGCATGCATTTGTCGAAAAGAGGGTCAAGTTCATTCATACAGATGTACACACAGACACAGGCATCAACATATAAATACAATAATAAGGTTTGAAAATTATGTCTTTGCCAAAAGGTATACGTATGTAGGGGAAGATGTTTATTAAGAAAACACTAGCTGCGATAGTCAAAAAGTTCAGAGAGGAACAGAGATTTTTGTGCAGATTGTGTTTGGTTGCGCATGCTCTATGCAAATGTACCAAGACAAATTTGTTTTATCTTAATATAATCTACACTGCCTTTTGGTAATTATATATAATGTATATCAGATTGTGTGGCATTTGCGGTATCATTTACTATTGATTAGATTTAAATGTTCTCACTCAATAATATAATCAATGTTGTTAATTATTATTGTCTAAATATCAAACAAAGCAAACACATTTATTAGCTAGTGCCGACGTGACCATATCATGTTACGTTGTTTAAGGTATTTCAAGAAATTAATTAAATCATCATGGAAACTTTATTAAGTTATAAGCCTGATTGATCAATTCAAAACACTAATTAGGGCTGTGTTTTGAGAGCTTTATTGCTATTGATCAATCGTTTTCCTTCAATTCATATGTGTATGTATTTGGAATATACCACGTGGATCTATAAAATCCTCCGTTTTATACGTACCTTACAATTTTCAATTTCTTTTTGAAGCTTGCACGTTACTACCCCTAAGTTGAAAGTAGCACCTATTATTAGTTACCGAACCAAAACAAAAATAGTGCTTCTGAACTCTCCACCTAATTGACATCTCAATTTCTCGAACCCCACTATACATTCTCACTGATGAAATTTAAAAGATCGTTTACCTTTTGATAATTTCTTTCTGGCTCATTCATGGTCAAAACTAGTGTGGTGGATTTCTTTTTCTTGTAGTCCAGATGCATGAACAAGATCCAGTTAATATTTTATACGGCCATAAATATTTTGGATTCCACACACACACACATGGCGCTTTCTAGATATATATTAAAAATACTTGAGAGCGACGTACAAGATATATATTTGAATGGAGTCAAAATCCCAGAAGGTGTGTTGAAAGTTGGAATTAAAAAGGAGGTGAGTAATTAGTGAAATAAAATCAGCGCCAAGTTCTTGGAAGTAGCACGTACGTAGGTGTTACGTGGACTTTTTAAGAGTGAAGAAGTGAAACATCCATATCGATGGCTTTATTAGTGGCAAAGAGCAAGTGTATACACGAGATATTATTATATATGGCAGACAAACGCAAACCACAGAGAACACGACTACTCAATCCCATAATGCTCTTGTATTGTCGCTTTCTTAATTAAGTTCAAAAGTTTAGTAGTGTCCACTCATACATCTAGATTATACATACAGCATACCAATATATATACTCCCGCCGAACCTTAATGCAAAACATATTTATCTATTTTGATTAGATTAATGAAGTTAGTTGAGTTAATTAACATGTCATGTATTTTTTTAAAACACCATTGTTATTCTCCTTAATTCCTTCTCATTCTTAATTATTGTTGAGGGAGCATAATAGGGGTAAAGAAATAAAATATTGACAAATATAAAAACTATATCTTATAGTTAGGACCAACATCAACTCACGGCTTGAAGAACGGCTATAAAAAAAATACTTATGAGGCATTTTGGTTGCTGAAAAAGATGAGAATGGAATGGATTAAAGAGGTAAAAACAAAAAACTACTGTACGGAGCAAGGTGAAGATGTTATCCCTTAATTTATTAATGTATGAATCTTTTAAATGACTAATGTGGGGTCTATACTTTCCCCAATGTTTGAGAAATGATTGGCATGAGGGAAGATATATATACACATACATACATATCCTCTATGAGTCATTTTTTAAAAGTACCTTTGAAAATATCGTAGAGATCTAGAGGGAGGAGAGAGAGATAGAGATTGATTTCTGTGATTAATTTTTCCCTATATAAATTTGCTCGATTAATATTGGGAAAATAACATATATATAAAGTATAAAGGCAAGGCCCAACCGCCCAAAGCTAAGGAGTAAAGCCAAGAATGAGAAAAAAAATCTTGTAATACCAACAAATTGTTGATTGAAATGGTAAATGACCTTACCCTTATAAGAAGTAGAACAAAAGTTCGTATCTCAAAAAACATATTTATTAGAAGGTGTGAGAACTCTTTACCCTATAAGCTTCAAAAGGAAAATCTTGATTAAATAAAAAAATTACGTGATGTATCGAAAAAAAATTGTGTGTGTGTGATGATGAATCATGAATGCGTGTATCATATAATCAATAAAATGTAGGTTTTCTTAATTTTGTTTGAATGACATAAATGTTCCTTTAGTTTCTTAAGAAAAAACTCATGCTTTCTTTCAAAATAATAAAAAATAATTACATAAGTTACTATCAAGTATTGTTAAAATTATATAAATTTTGTTTCTCTTTGCCAAATGTAATTTGTCAAAATATACTACGTATGTTAGTTTTATTGCGCTTTAATTTAGAGAAACTCGTATAACTAGACGGATTTACTTGTGCATGATAGGAATCTTGAATAAACCGTATTATTTACAATTACAATTTCAAAAAAAAAAAATCCATAATAAAAATGTATACAAATTATTGCGACGTATTATGGATTTTATATTTTAGACTTAGTCACTGGTAATTATATTTAAATAAAGATTCGAATCCGGAAGGTTGGTATAAAATCACTTTCATGATCTTCTCTAGTCTCTCCCATATATATTAGAAGCGTCCTATTATTTTCTTGTTGCAAAGAATGGTTAGTAATCCTTACTATAGACAAATAGAATAAGGCAGCTAGCAAATAGAAAATAATGATGTAATGACAATAATAGTAATAAGATACCTCTATTATTTCAAAATATTCTGTTTAAGTCATCTTCACAATTTATACGACACACCATTGTTCACGCTCAAATTGAATGACTCTGCTGTGTCTCCATTTTTGTGTTTTATCTCGTTGTTATGATGTATATATAATTCATATTCCACGGACTCTGCTGTGTCTCCATTTTTGTGTTTTATCTCGTTGTTATGATGTATATATAATTCATATTCCACGGAAAAACGTTGAAGTCGTAAAAACATGGTGTTTTAGTCTTGTAGAATTGGAAAAAAGTGGCAACGAGTTGGTGAACAAGTTATGAATAATTGGATCGATAGTTGATTGGAAACCCTAAAAGGAAAAGGGCAGAAAAATAACCAGAAAGAAGTTTTTTTCTTTTTTGAAAAAAAGGAGGACTTCTAGTGTGGTCCATGTTCGAAGTGGACTTTTATAAGAAAAATAAGTGAGAGAATGGGAAAAACAACCTGCGATTAGAAGCAAGTGGGAACCACATTTTCCCTCCTTGCCTAAGCCGGGGGGATCTTGACTTACTTATGGGCATCTTACCCAATTCAATTATAATTAACAAGGGACCCAAATAATTTTCAGACATTTTTTTTTGGTAAAAAAAAGTTTTGGAGGGGTTCGACATCAGCCCCCCACCAAGGCCAGGGTACGGCCCCGGGCTCTATGAGCACTTACTGGAGACTTACGAGATCGCCTACCAAAGGAGTCCCAGCGACGGCAGAGGGGATCAAACCCACAACCCAAGGGCCTAGTCCTGGATCCCTTACCATCTATACCAACTCACATTGGCTTTTTTTTTTTTTCCAGACATTTTTACGTTTTAATAGGAGCATGTCAAAAATACTAAAATTAAGTTTGGAGCTCCTTTTCTCCTCTCTTTACACTAGGGAATTTGGTTATTTACTTATTTTATCAAACATGCAGCAGACTTTTTTTTATAACTCAAACACCCATTATAAACTCGAACGCCTCATGTTTAAAAAATAAAAATAAAAATTAAAGGGGGAATTTGGCGTAAACTTGAAAATAAATTATTTAACATTGCCATTAACTTTTTGCGAAAATTTATCCTCAAGATATTAATTGTGCAAGCAAATATTTAATAAAAATTATGTGACGAAGAATTATATGGACGGGTTAAGGTCCATTTTTACCATAAAAGTTTTTGAAGAAGAGCAATTTTGCTCCTAAGATTTTTGTGTGTGTAACGTTTTTTGTGTGTGTAACGTTGCCCCGAAAGTGTTAAAAGTAGAGCAATGTTGCCCTAACCGTTAGTTAATTTTTACTCGTAAAATCCATGTTTGACCAATTTATTCTTATATAGCAGCCACATCATCATTGTAATACCCTAAAATTTGATTTAGGGAAAAGATTATAAATAAGTAAATAATACATATTAAAAGGTGAATTTGTGGTCTCAAGCTGGGAATTAAAGGGGAAAATCCCTTGGAAAATTAGAGAATTTAAGGGTCAAAGTGTCAAAATGACCAAAATGCCCCTAGGATTTGAAATTGACTTAGAAAATTATGAAAAATACTCAAAAAGAAGTGAAATGACCGTAATATCCTTGTAATTTCTAAAAATATAAGAGGCATGAAAATACTGGTGTTAATGCAAGAGTATGGAGGTAATAAGGT
Organism: Acacia pycnantha; assembly: GCA_025563575.1. Lineage (NCBI taxonomy): Eukaryota > Viridiplantae > Streptophyta > Magnoliopsida > Fabales > Fabaceae > Acacia > Acacia pycnantha. The sequence goes on along the minus strand of JAMWYP010000015.1, from coordinate 10,152,389 downwards.
ATTCTAAGTAAGAAAATTATCAACTTGTGATAATTAAGTAATTAAGTAATATTGGGCTAATTACTTGAGTATAAGCAAAGGAAATTCACAAGTAATTATGTAAAACCCTAAAATTAGTGGTTTTTGTTTTAAAATTAGTAAAAACATGTTTACTAATTAATTGGAAATTTTGGAGAAAAATAGTTGAGTTTAGGTATTTTTAGGCCTAAATACAAGAATGAACCAATTAGGGATTTTTGTGGAAATTTTTGTAAAAATTAAATAAATGAATAAATAATTAATTAATTAATTAAAAAATAAATATTTATTAATTATAAAAGTAGTCCAGCCGAAATTGGGCCAAGAAAAAGAAGAAAAAATAATAAAAATGAAATGAAAAATAATGTATACAAGTTGCTATTATAATATATTATAATTAATTAAAGTAAAAAAGTGTGAATAGTAATTTAAAAATTAGGAAACGGATCCTATCTAGAGATCTAGGAATAGGAATTCCAAAGTCAAGGTAAAATATTGATCAGTGATTTTTTACCTTCAAGTGACCTTTTCCGGAAGTCAATTCTAAGTCCGTTTGTGCATTTTCCTAATAAGACGAAATAGGGAAAAATGCAGATAGACACATTTTTGGATATGAAGAAAATAAATTCTAACTCAACATCTAGGAATGAGTTTGAATTTATCTGGACATATTTGGAATCAGTGAATTTTTCTTTTGTAAATCCAGAATTTTGAGATTTCTCCGAAATTACGCGAATCGGGTACCGATCGGGGAAAATCTACCGGACCGGGCATAAAGCAAGTGTGAGTCATCACTTGGAACCAACCAATTGCTGCCAAATCAGCCAAGCATGTCGACCAAGGGAGAGAGAAAGACCTGTTGAAGAAGTCTTCAAAGTGGAAAAGGAGGAAATTACAACTTTGGGCCCAAACTTGGTTTGTGAAAATTACACAACTTGCCCAACTTTTGCCTATATAAAGGGCGAGCCTCCTCTTCATTTTCTCACCTCATTTCCCTTGTTTGGCCGAATTATAGAGGGAGAAAGAAGAGAGAGAAGCTCTGGAAAAATTGTGAAGAAAGTCTTCAACGGGTAAGTCCTTCGGTCTTTAGCTCACTACTAGAAAAACTCAAATTTGCGACGGAATTTTGCAACGGATCCAAATCCGTAGCAATTTGGCAAAAATTTGCGACGGAATAAATATCCGTAGCAAATTGCGACGGATATTTAATCCGTCGCATTTTTTGCGACGGATACCTATTTCCGTCGCAAATTGCGACGGAAATATGGGTCCGTCGCAAAAATTCATTTGCGACGGACCGGGATCCGTCGCAATTTGCGACGGATTCAGGGGTCCGTCGCAATTTTTTGCGACGGATCCAGCGATCCGTCGCAAAATAATGCGACGGAACCGGGGTCCGTCGCAAAACATCGACGGATCGTCGCAAAACCGCTCGGTGCGCACTGACGGTTTGCGACGGGCCGGGGTCCGTCGCATTTTTTGCGACGGACCCCCGGTCCGTCGCAAACAAATTGCGACGGACCCCCGGTCCGTCGCAAATGACTTTTTGCGACGGACCGGAAGGGTCCGTCGCAAAAATTGCTACATAGCCCCCCCCCGATTTTTCCGCAGCGCCCTCCCCCTTCCCCGATTTTTCCGGCATCCCCCTCCCATTTCCGGCCTCCCCCTCCCATTTCCGGTCTCCCCCTCCCTTTTCCGGCCCTCCCCCTCCTATTTCCGGCCTCCCCCTCCCATTTCCAGCCGTCCCCATTTCTCCTATTTCCGGTCGCCCCCTCCCATTTCTGCCGTCCCCTCCCATTTCCGGCCTCCCCCTCCCATTTCCGACCGCCTTTAGCTTTTTCCGGTCCCGCCATCCAATTTTCCGGCTCCCCCCTCACGATTTCTGGCCTACCCTTGGTCATTCGGCCTCCTCTCTATTGAAGTCCTGGGGTGTTTCTTTCAAGTGGTGGTGGTTCTTCCAACGTTCTTCCTTGCTTGTCGGTGCGAGGTGGTTTTTGCAACGTCATTTCTTCTTCCCTTCCCTTTGTTCACGGTCTAGGTATGTTTAAATGTTTAAAATGTAATTGATATTGATTAGTGTATATAGATTAAAATGTAGTTGTTATAAATATTTATTGCTTAATTGTATAATTTGTTATGAACATTGATTTAAGTATATAGATTAAAATGTTGATATGGACATTGATTTGTTGTTGTTATGGACATTGATTTGTTGTTGTTATGGACATTGATTTGTTAGAGGCTTACAATAATGTTATGATATTATATTAATTGGTAACTAGATATATAAAGGTATGAATATGAAATTTATATGTATTATGAAAATTAGTTAAATTAGCTAATTGAGTTATTGTTTTATAAAAATGATTATTAAGTTTTATGAAAAAATATCTCATTTATATTAATTTTTCAATCTATCTTTAACAAATTATACAATTAAGCAATAAATACAAAAGATATAATTCATTTTGCATATTATATAAATTGGCCACTAATATATAAATTTACATATTTGTGGCATGTTGAGATTTTAATTAACTTAGTAACTAAATTACTTAGGAAGTATGGAAGGCAACCACGATAGAAGTTGGATGTACAATCGTCTAACTAATAGAAGAGAACTAACACAAGTATTCTTGGCGGGTTTGGAAAACTTCATCCAATTTGCTTTGGTGAATTCAAATAATTCAAGTAGGGAGATCGGTGTCCGTGTGCCAAATGTAGGTGTTTAAGATTTATGGATACGGGAAAGATCAAAATTCATTTGTGTCAAAAGGGATTCATGAAAGATTATGAATGTTGGGAATGTCATGGCGAAGTCCGACAGACACCGAGTGGTTATTACGGGGACAATAGTCATCGAGAAAACCTTAATCAATATGAGCAATTGGTTATGGATGCCGGGGGACCGTCGATCGGCCAATATTTTCTATTTAGGTATTTGATATTTTATACTTTGAAGTAATTAATTAAGGTTCTCATCCGCGTTTGCAGGTAGAGTCTGGGGAAGTTCCTGAAGGATCAATTGAGTGGGCTACCTTTGAGCGGACCCATTCCGGCGATCGAAAGGGAGTGAGAGACAATGGATTAACCAAAAGGCGCTGCAAGTAGCGGTTAGACATTTATTATTGCCTTTATTACTTGTTTTATGCACCACCATATTTATTTTATTTTACATGTCTAATAAGCTATGTATTTTTGTGCTTGTAGGAAACCTTTCAGAAGTTGTCGCAGGAGAGAGGGTCGCAGCTTGGGTCTGACCCCGCATCCTCTCAGTCCGACAATGAGAGTCTGTTCTTTGAGGCCGCAGGCGGATTTAACAAGAAAGGGAGAGTCTTTGGATACGGTGCCTCTGCTGGCCGACTGAAGCAATCAAAGCGCTCCTCATCCAACAGTGAAGGTGTTTCTCCAGGTACACGTAATACATTTCATATTGATAATTTCCATTCTCTTGTCTATTCAAATGAAGTACAAATAATAAATGTACTTCATAATGTATTTGCAGATGATGGTGAAGAAGATGAAAGCGTTGGTGGAGCGGCAAGCAACACAGATGAGTCGCACAACAGACATCATGAGGCGGAGATGCTTCGAGAACGGAGAGATGGAGCAGGCAATGAATCAGGAACGGGAGAGGATGGAGCTTGCGATGCAACAGAACGGGAGAGTATGCGGCAGCGAGATGGATCGAGATGCAAGCGGAGATGATGAGACAGATGCGGAATCAACTCCTATCTCTAATGACACAAAAGGGTTCGGGGTCGGCTCTGGTGATGATGACCATGCGGGTGATGATGATGATGATCACAATGCTGATGTTTAGACTACTTTTTAGTATTTGTTCCTTACAACATTATTATATATATATTTTGTTTTCTCTGTTTAAACTCTTTTTATTATATTCATGATACTTTTGCATTCAATTTTCAAGAAAAAAATTTTAAAAAAATTAAAAAATTTAAATTTAAAAAGATTCAAAAATTTTAAAAAAATTAATAATTTTGCTAATAATTTTAGCAAATTGCTACGATTTAAAATTCCGTAGCAATTTGATTCTATCCGTAGCAAATTGCTACTGATTTCTTTCCGTAGCAATTTGCTACGGATTGATATTCCATAGCAAATTGCTACTGAATTTTAAATCCGTAGCAAATTGCTACGATTGAATTGTAGCAATTTGCTACGGATTTTCAAAATTAGCAAATTGCTACGGGGTTTTTGCTACGGAAAAATCCGTAGCAAAATCGATTTTGCTACGGAATTTTGGCATTTTTCCGTAGCAAAATCGATTTGCTACGGCTATTTTTTCCGTAGCAAAAATCAATTTTTTTTGTAGTGGCTTTTTAGTTCGGTAGTTAGTAGAATTGTTAGATAGATTTAGTAAGTAGGGAGTGAGATTCCTACTATTGTTTTAGGCCTCATTGCATTGAAAGATGCCTAAAGAGGTAAAACTTGGTAGGGATTGAGTCCCCGAAAATTGGTAGTTAAAGTAGCGTAGTCTTTGGCGAAATTCGCCGACTAGTAAAGGTAGGGGCAAAATGGTAATTTTTACCTAAAATGCCTATTATGATGTGAATCATTAATCAATATGATTTATATTTCGAAAATATGTTGGAGTAAGAGCTATGTCAAAATTTTGGAAAAGTAGGGCCAAAGTAACGAAGTGCTAGCGAAATTCCGCCAATTAGGGGGTCAGGGGTAAAATAGTCATTTTTGACTAAAATGTGTCAAAAGTTAATAAATGTGATATTACCCTTATAGGATATCAGAAACTCTGATTTGCTGTCGTTACGCTGTCCGACAGGACGTTTCATCTCAGCTCTTAATATAGCGTCAGGGTCGGGAGGACCAAGGATCGAGGAGAGAGGCAAGCAGCCCGAGTAGAAGACCCGGCTGAAGACTTCCTTTCATTGTTCTGGCGGAAGCTTTCCTTTTGTTGTTCCGGCGGAAGCTTTCCTTTTGCTATTATATATTACTTCTGAACCACGCGGTTTCTGTACCACTGTTGTAACCAGCCAGACTTACGGCGTTTTATATATACATATCAGTTACTCAATCGCTCTGTTGCTCTACTTTGATCATTTTGAAATGATGTTTGATAAAAAAAAAAAATTTATACTGCTTTTGAAAAATTGGGATGTTACAATCATCACACCTCATCCCCTTGAGCTGTGTTACTCTCCCCCTCACCATCTCGATCAACCGACATAGATCTGGGTCCTCTAAGTCCACCATCATAGATCTGGCTCGTCGTCAACCATCTCCACCTTCGCAAACCCGGGTCTTCTTCCATATGTTCCATCATCAATGCCGTGGAGTTTGAGATTTGTCCGAGTATCACCAACGGCAGCCAAATTCTTCGAACTCACCATTAGGATGACCCTTCTCTCCCAAGCTCCTTGCTTTGTCACGATCTTCACCCCATCATCAGAGTTGAGCTTTGCGTCCACAAATTGATCCGAATACTCCCATAGATTTTAACCCCAACAACACTAGATGCACAACACAAGTTGTAGGAATCTTGAAGCTTTTAACACTACTACAAAAAGCTCTATAACATCCATTTTTTAGTCTGTTTTACGTCCCTTTTCTAGGGGACGCCTATGTAGGAGGCGTAGTAAAGTGAGACTTTTGGCGTCCCAAATTTTCTAGGACACCATATTGCATTTTTTTTATATAAAAAAAATCTCAAACCTCAGGTTCAGGAGGTTGGCCGTGGAAGAAGAACCAGCGACCAGATAAGAAGACAGATTACCAAAAGCTTGCCAACTCCATAATCACTTCCTATTACTGAAAGCTTCTGGACTCAAATTACCAGTGAAATCAAAACCAATAACCATCAAGAACACATCAACAATCAACATACTCCTAATCAAAATGAAAAAAGGCAAATCAAACTAAAAACTATCAATAATATCAAATCTACACAAAACGAGAAGCTTCAATTGGTGCTTGACGGAAGGCGGTGTCCTTAGATCTGCTCTAGCTTCGCGTTGTCGCCGACGTCACCGAAAATGGAGGCTGCAGCTGGTGCTCAACAGAAGGCGTTGTCGGTGCTCGCAGATCTAAGGACCTAGAGGCGCATATCTGAGAGCGGCCTGTAGGAGTGGCGAAACCAAAGTTGATGAGAAGGAGACTACGCCATAGAAGCGGCAGAGAAGGATGGTCGATGGAGAAGGGAAGTCATCGGAGAAGGGACACTTACAGAGAGGGATGGTCGACGGAGAAGGGAGGTTGTTAACTCTTAGAAATTGACTACATTCCAGCACATTTTCTGTCTCTTTTACCTATTTTGGGCTTTAAGTATGCATAGAAAATGAAGTGTATAGAAGAAAATGTGCATATCAAAGTATCAAGGAAAATCAAAGAAATTCTTGTTATATCTTGTAGAGTTTGTAATTCAAGTAAGAATTGATAATTCCTTTCTCTTTTGTAGGAGGATGGAGTCAAGTTTTGAAGCTCTATAAGAACCAAGAAACAAGGGAAGAAATAAAGGAAGTGGAGTAATGCAAAGTTAGAAGAAACCTGTACAACTGGCTGCAGCAAGTTGACAAACTGGCCGCAGCAAGTAGCTCTCTGTGTCACTGGCCGCAGCCAGTCGTGAAAAAGTGCAGAAAGTACAGCTGCGCGTTTTTCACTTTAGAAACAGAAAAACCCTATTTAACCTAAAGGGAAGGGCCGAAAAACACACTTTTTGCACAAGGGAACAAGTGGGAAACAAAGGAGAGAGCTTGGGAGAGAGATCTTGGAGCTTTGGAGGCTTGGGTGCTCAACCTAGAAGAGATTTTTGGGGATTTCACCTTGGTTCTTCCTCTTTTCTCCTCTTCTCCTCTTACATTCTTCATGTATTCAGTATCTTTGCTTAGCCTCTCTTTGTATTTGAACATGAGTAGCTAAATCTTTTGTTCTAGGGTTCTTTTGACCCTTTGTATGGATTAATACTTGAATATTCCTCTCTTTTGGTGGATTAATATATGTATGTGTTGATTTCAACCTTGGCTTAATGCTTCTAAGTGATTGGCCTCCATTTAGATGATTTATTCACTTAGGTTTTGACTTGAGAGAGCTAATCTAGGTGTAGAACTTGATTGAAATCATGCTTGTCTTGAAGTTTACTTGATAAATGGATGGTTTGTTGGTAAAATAGAGATATATTTACTAACCTTGCATTGTCACATTAGGGTTGTTGCTTAAATATTGATTCTCATTAATTGTAGCAAGAGATTGTGCATTTTAATGAGAAGAGAAACTTGATTTTGACTTGAGAGAGCGGGTCAAGTGTTTTAGAACCTTAGACTAACACATATATGTATTGAAATGCTACTAGAGAGGAAATTAACCAAGTTTTATGAAATGCAAAAGGGAAAAAGAATCCTAGGCTTTATTATCCTTGAAGTCAAAGAGTCATTTGCCTTTCTCAATTTTAAGTTTTAAAAATAGTCTTTTAAAATTCTCATTCCAAATCAAAACTTTGTTCTAGCTCAACTTGATGAAATTCACTAAGCCTCTTGCTTGACCAATTTGTTAAACAAATCCTCGTGGGAACGATACTTTATTTATCACTTTATTACTTGCGAAACTCGTACACTTGCGAGGCGAACAAGTTTTGGCGCCGTTGTCGGGATTTGTGCAAACAAATCCTTTGGTCAACCTTGGGCTTGTGTTAGTAAACTTTGCTTGAGCTTTTAGTTAGATTTACAATTTTTCTTTCTTTTTGTCTTTTATTGATTTTTTGTTTTAGTTTGATACTCGCTCTTGCTTGTTTCTCTTGTAGGTACCATTTTAGTATATGCAAAACTTGCATACAGACGGATTGGTAGTAGTACTTGACGAGGTGCCTCTCATTGAAAAAGAGACTGAATCTGCATCTGAAACCATGGCAGACGATGAATATGATAGAGCTACCGTCAATGATTTTGCTAGTCGGAATATGCAAGGTCCTCAATCTTGCATTCGGATGCAGGAAATGCAAGCACGTACCTTTGAGATCAAGCCGGTTATGATAACAATGCTTCAAATGCATGGGATGTTCCATGGTCTTTACAATGAAGATGCCAACAAGCACTTGATGTACTTCTTGGAAGTGTGTGATTCTTTCAAGCAAAATGGAGTTCCCAAGATGTTTTGAAGCTACGGTTATTCCCTCTTTCTCTACAAGGCAAGGCTAGAGATTGGTTCAACAATCTTAGGAAGGGTCTATCACTTCTTGGGCGATCTTGAGGCTAAGTTTAGAGCTCGATTCTTTTCGATGACAAATGCATGGAAGCTAGGGATGAATTTTAAGCTTTAAACAACATCCCGATGAGCATCTTTATGCCGCTTGGGAGAGATACAAGATGTTAATGAAGCAATGCCCTAATCATGGGGTGGACAAATGGGTTGTAGTCCAAATTTTTGTACTCGACTTAATCCTCAATCTAAAGCAATGGTTGATTCTATGACCAATGGAGGATACCGGAATGTCCTGTGAATGAGGTGATTCGGTTGTTGGATCAGTTGTCTGCAAACAATACTCAAGGCAATGATAGGAGGACTAACCAAGCTATGTCTAATGCAAAAGAAGACTCTTCCTCACAAATTGCAACTCTCTTACCCGCTATGAATAAGCGTTTTGATGTGCTAGAGTCTCAAATGCAAAAGGGCACTTCTCAAGGTGTGCATTCTATTCATGCCACACCAATTGTATGTGATCAATGCCATGATGTCCATATGCCTGACTATTGTCCTCTTTACATGGCCACTTGAATCATCAACTACATGGGCAAGTTTCAACATCCTCAAGGCAATCCCTATTCACAAACCTACAATAGTGCTTGGAGAACTCATCCAAACTTTTCTTGGAGTCAAGGTAATAGTTTGAATCAAGCACATGGGTCTACATCGGTACTAAGCCTATTCCACCCGGTTTTCAAATGCAATCAAGGCAGTTCCTATTAAGGAAGAGGAGTCTAAAATGGACAAGATGCTAGCTCGAATCTTGTCAGTAGAATCTTCAAGAGTTGAAACTAAGGCTACTTTTTCTCTCCATGAAACTGCTATTAAAAATCTTGAAGTGCAAATGGGGCAATTAGCATCACAGGTAAATGTTTTATCAAGAAGCAATCTTCCTAGTGACACAATTCCTAATCCAAAACGAGTTGGAAAAGAGGAATGTCATGCCATTAACTTGAGAAGTGGCAAAGTGCTACCGGATGTGCCTAGTTCAAGTACTCCTCAACCAAAGAAAGATGATCAAGTGATTGTTGATGTTGATGAAGAAAGTGCAATGGAAGAAGATGTCACTAAGAAGAAAGAAAATTGAAGAAAATTTGCATGATGTTGGCAAAGACAAGAAGGTAGAGCAAGAGATGAACGATGAGAAAAGAGAAAGCCAACCACTCCTACTTTTATGCCACCACTACCTTTTCCTCAAAGATTCAAGAAGAAAGAGGAAGATGCTCGAGTTCAAAAGTTTGTGAATATGTTCAAACAACTGCATGTGAACATTCCTTTTCTTGAAGCTTTGGAGAGCATGCCTAAATATGCTAAGTTCCTTAAAGATGTTTTGTCTAAGAAGCGACGATTCAATGAATTTGAGGCTGTGGCATTATCGAAGAGTGTAGTGCGGTCATTCAAAGGAAGTTACTGGCTAAGCTTAAAGATCCAGGGAAGCTTCTACATCCCTTGCAACATTGGGACAAATTTTAATGGTAAAGCTCTTTGTGATTTGGGTGCAAGCATTAACTTGATGCCTCTAGCTGTTTTCAACCAATTGGGCTTGGGAGAGCCAAGACCTACTACGGTATCTTTGCTCTTGGCCGATCGTAGCATTTCTCAACCGAGAGGAATCATTGAAAATGTCCTAGTAAAAGTTGACAAGTTTATCTTCCCTGTGGATTTTGTAGTGCTTGATTGTGAAGTTGATTGGAAAATTCCTCTCATCCTTGGGCGTCCATTCTTAGCCATTGCAAGGACTCTCATTGATGTAGAGAAGGGTGAGGTCACTTTGAGGGTCGATAATGAGCAAGTGATATTCAACATGCAAAAAGCCTCAAAGTTTCATGATGATTACGCTCAATGTTCATTTGTAGATACATTAGATGCGTTATTCCTCAAGAATCATATGCTTCCATGATCAAAGACCCTTTAGAGGCATTCTCGATTGATGAGAAGAGCTTTAAGAAGTTTGATGAAGATGTTGTTGAAGAGCTCTTTCATTTTGACTCATTTCCTCATTCTAGACCGAGGACCATTGAACCACTTGAGCTGCTCGATGCCTCAAGTACTCCATTGAAGCCTTCTATTGAAGTTCCTCAGGTTCTAGAGTTAAAGCCATTACCTTCTCATCTCAAATATGCTTATTTTGGGAAAGCACGCCACTCACCGATTGAATTGGAGCATGGAGCTTATTGGGCTATCAAAAGCCAAATTTTGATCCTAAAGTCTGTGAGGAAGAAGAGGCGACTTCAACTTAATGAGTTAGATGAATTTCGCCTTAATGCCTATGAGAATACAAGGATAGACAAGGAAAAGACCAAGCGGGATTATGACAGCAAAATTCTACCCAAGAGTTTTGAACCCGGTCAAAGTGTCCTTATTTATAACTCCAAGTTGAGGTTATTTCCGGGAAAGCTAAAATCTCGATGGTCCGGTCCATTCACGGTGGTTCAAGCATCTAAATTTGGTGATGTGGAGCACTATAAACTAAGCGCTTCTTGGGAGGCAACCCAAGTTCTAAACTAAATCTTTTCAATTTGTGTGTGTGTGTGTGTGTGTCTTTATTTTCTTTAGTAGATTTATGTTTGATCTTTTTATTTTGTAGGAAGACAAGGCACCCAACTTAGAAATGGAATGTTGTAGTTGGGAGGAATATCAATGAAGGAGGAAGAACTCATGAGTGCCAAGGAAATGCTAAAAGGGAAGTTCATTTGACTTTAAGCTCATACATATGTGATTACGGGTTGAAATTTTGATGACTAGTCAATTTTGAGTAATATTGTGGCTATTGTGATTATTTGGTTGATACTCTATGTGAAATCCACTTGTGACCATTACTTGAGTGCTCAAATTTGATGTGTTGTTGTATTCCTTGTGAATATGTGTGCCTTATGGTCTTGGATGGTTTATAATGCTTGATCTTGAGTAATTTGGTGGTTAATGATTGGTATAAAGCTTATTAGGTGATTCTTGTGGTGTTTGGGAATGTTTCTTGTGTTTTGCAATTTTGTTGTTTTGTTTGGTTTTTGGCAAAAAAACTTGCCACAGCAAGTTTTGCAACTTGCTGTGGCAAGTGGTTCAAAGTTGCTCTCTGTGTTCACTTTCCGCGGCAAGTGGGCCACTGGCTGTGGCCAGTGATTTCAAAAAAAAAAAAAAAAAATTTATTTTCGATTTAAAAATAAAAAATATTGGTCTTTCAGATTTACCCTTCATTGTTCCATGTAATTCTCATTTTACCCAAATGAGTGTGACCCACCATTGAGACCAAATTCATCCCCAAATTTCAAAACCCTAGTCCTAAATGGAATTTCCTATTGTCCATCAAACCCTAATCCCCTCAAGTCCATCGATCCCCTTCTTTCTCAATTCTTTCCCAAGCTCCCTGTCGGCCCCCCTCCATCAAATCCCTAACCTGAAATCGCCCCTCACTCCATTGTTCTACATCACCACCATCGTCCCCTTCTCCAGTCACTGTCGTCAATTTCTTCCCAGATCCACTGTCGCCCCTTCATTCCTTCTCATTTCAAGATCACAGCCTCCCTCTCCCCATTCGATCGCTCCATTTCACGAACCCTAGCTCTCCGTAAATCACCTCCGTCCTTCTCCTTCCTTGCTCACCGTCGGACCTTCCCCTTCTCCTTCCTTGCTCACCGTCGGCCACTCACCATCACCGCTCTCACCTCTTCCACCGTAGCTTCCATCGTCGGCCTCCCTCAGGTTCTGTCTTCTCCGACTATTCCCCCTCATCCCACTTGAAGTTCGAACAACTCCTTCTTGTCCATTTTTCTCGTGTCGTGCCTATAGCTCACCCGAGTTTACAGTACGATATTGTTCCTCTTCGTTGGTAAAGTCCATGCCTTTCCCCACTTTTTGGTTGCGGTTGGGTATATTCGAGTGAATAACAATATGATGCATACGTGGTTTCCATTAAGCTCAAAGCATGTTTAGCTTCGGATTGCACTTATATAGTTGGGTTGAGGATTAGAAGAGTATTGAATGTGGCTCTGATTAAATGTGGTTAAATGTGGTTGACTTGAACTCATGTTACGATTAAATGGTGCATCTATGATTGTGGTTCGATTCGAGTGTTTAAAGCATGCTAGCCGAGGCCAGGCTGATGAGTATGGATTTGAGGATTAGCATGTTATATTGTTTGCCCGTTCTTTGGATTGCAAGCTGTTTTCTAGCCTATTATAGCAACAATCGAGTGTTCTTGCAATTTCTTGAGACCTACATTTTTACGTCGTCAAACTTGGTGGTTGAGTTCTTGAGATCTGAGCTCATATTTTGTAAACTGCAAGTCTATTTGAATTCACTAAGTCCCTGATTAGCTGTTTGAGTTTTACATTGTACTTGACTAAATTGAACAAGTTCTAAAGTTCTTGAATTCTTTGACCAATTTCTGAATTTCCTTTGTAAATTCAAGAATTTAAGCACTTTATTTAATTGAATCAATTGCACAAGCATTTGCTACTAGTGATGATACTGTTACATTGGTTTTGAAAACTAATCTGAGATCACTTGTGGGGCTAAGAGGAAGTAAGAAATAAGATTAGGCTTGGAATGCTAGTGGACAGTTTTGGTTTTGATAAAGGAAGCATTGAGATTAGCTAGCGTATAGGCTGTAGCATGTCTCTAACCGGTAATCATTGTGGAAGTCTGAGTACACAAGGTTGCTCTTGGATTGTGTCGTTTTACCAAATGCTTTGACTTGTTATGTAACATTCTAGCATCTAGGCTTGAATTTGAATTGTGACTTGAGGAGTGGTATGTTGTTGATTGAATCGGAGTGTGGAGCTCTAAATTTTTAGATTCCTAGGGGAGGTCGTATGGTTAGGCTTAGGCTTGGAATTCTAGCTGAAAGCTTTGGCATTAGATAAAATCCAAGTTTGGGGGATTTTTTCTTTTCTTTGCTGGATAGGTTAAATAAACTCTTTTTTGTGAAAGTTAACTATTGGGCTCATACTTAGATTGTGCTGCAATATTTGCTGATAGATGTATGTTTTTATTGTGCCAATGTTGTTGTTGATGTGCATGCATCCTGTGTCCAATGATTAATAGTCGGTGCTTTCCTCTGTTTTGGATTAGATTGTTGATAGTTTCTTGATGTGGATATCTGCTTATGGTTCTTGATGGTTACTGATGGCCACTACTATTTGACACTCTTGTTAACATGTGAATATGACATTCCTAGCTATTGATAGCTATTTTGAGTGGTTCATATCATTTTCTCTTTGACTTGCCTGTTGTGATTGTTAATATCCTAGCTACTGATAGCTAGTAATGGAAGCAATTTTGAAAATGTTGTGGCTAGTCTGTTGAGGGCCTAATTGTTAGTTTGTAAATGCTGATGAGTGCACAGTGAAAATTTTGAATATTTCCTAAAAGAAAATTGTTGGAATGTCTGAAATCTCTCATGCTTAAATTTTTGTTTGTGAAGAAGGTTAAAATGAATTGTTATTTGTCAAAGTTGCTTGAATGAATCTGATGATGTAAATCACTGCTCAATCTTCTATGTTTGATATGAAATTTTGTTTAATGTGCATTGATGGATGTTTTGTAGTGATAAATCATGTTATTCAAGAATTTTTAAACTAGAAAGCACTTATTGGAGTTAATTGTATTCTGGATGTTCTTGTTGAAGGGCTTTGTGGCAAATTAGGTTGTATGCCTTTTGTTTCAAACTGTCAATTTCAAAATAATCTTTGGACTTCTTCAAAGCTTTTGATTTATTTCATAAGATTTAAAGAAATGATTAGGGCACTTCATAAAATGCGATTGAGCCTTTCAAGCCTACCTAGTTGATTCTATTCCCTTTTGAACCCTTATTTTGAGCCTAATTAAAAAAACAAATTAAAGATTCTTTTTGAAAGACCTAACATCTACCTACCTTAGCCAATATGAAAAACCATGATTCACTTGCTTTGAGATAGATGATGATTGATTGGGATGTGGAATTTGGTGATGTGTGAAATTCAAATGATTAGAAAAAGGAGGGTAGAAAGTAAAAGGGTTCACAATGTAAAGAAATCAAGCCAAAAAAAAAAAAGAAAAGAAAAAAAAAAGAAAAAAAAATGTAAAAAAAAAAAAATTGTGCATAAAAAAAAAGTAGTTGTCCAAGAAGGCTTGATATGGAAAAGATCAATTTGTCTTAAGTTTGGGGGAGTATGTCTAATGAGAAAAGGAAGAAACCCCTTGAGTGGTTATCATCTATCTTGAGGTATTTGTTGATTATCCTTTACCTTTTCTTTTGAGAACCTTAACCCCCTAGCCCCATTACAAGTGAAAAGTCCCTTTGATTTTTAAGTCAAGTGAAGTGAATTAGAAGAAAAGAGGAAGAAATTAGAGAATGATGGAATTGATGGTTTGAATATAGTTATATGACTTGAATTGTTGCTTTCAACTTTAGCAAGTGCAAAAGAGTACATGTCAACTCCATTCACACACTCACATTTAGAAATTCTTGAAAAGCATGTTCTAAATCTATGAAGTGTTCATTTGTGCATGTTTACTTGGTTTCTGTTTTATATAACTCTTTGAGCAGTAGATGAGGACAAATTTACTCATGCATCAATGGCAAATACTGAAGAAATTTTGTGAAGATATATGTTTTTTTTGCTTGAGGACAAGCAAATATTTAAGTTTGGGGGTGTGTTAACTCTTAGAAATTGACTACATTCCAGCACATTTTCTGTCTCTTTTACCTATTTTGGGCTTTAAGTATGCATAGAAAATGAAGTGTATAGAAGAAAATGTGCATATCAAAGTATCAAGGAAAATCAAAGAAATTCTTGTTATATCTTGTAGAGTTTGTAATTCAAGTAAGAATTGATAATTCCTTTCTCTTTTGTAGGAGGATGGAGTCAAGTTTTGAAGCTCTATAAGAACCAAGAAACAAGGGAAGAAATAAAGGAAGTGGAGTAATGCAAAGTTAGAAGAAACCTGTACAACTGGCTGCAGCAAGTTGACAAACTGGCCGCAGCAAGTAGCTCTCTGTGTCACTGGCCGCGGTTGACGGAATAAAGAAACAGACGGAGAGGGATGGTCGACAGAGAAGGGAGGACGGCGAAGGAGGGGGAGTGGCGATGGAGAGAAGTGTAGGGATCCGTACACGTAGCGGAAGGAATTTCAACTATTAAAATTTTACGAATCCCATAAAGAGGATCCATCAATGACGTTTAAATCAAGGTTTATTAGAAACTGTACCTATACGAACTCGTGTGCGTTCTTTCTCGAACTCGTGGGCTAACGCCTTCTTGCTCGATCTTTCTCTAGGAGTCGACTCTACAAATCCACTCTCTCTACCGGTATCCACACCGAATAGCTTTCCAACAAGTAGGCAGCGTGCTAGTGCTTTTTACTTTGCGTCTCACGTCTTTTCTCTCTAGGGTTTTTTGCGGCAGTTCCTTATTTTAATACGACTAGATCAATATCTCTTATAGAGTTTCTAAAACCCTAATTAGGTCGTATTAAAATATTCAAGATTTATCTCAATTAATCTTGAATTCGAATTTTAGATTTAAATAGCATTAATTAAATCTGTCTAACAGATCTAATCTAATCTAATCTATTTATTTAATTAGAATTAAAAGCTTGCTGATTTAATTTATTTCTATAAATTAAATCTGAGATATGATATCTGTCTATTAAATTTGAGATACTCTATCTCAATTTAAATTAAATCAGATATATGGTATCTCTTATTCGAAAATTAAATATGAGATATGATATCTGTCTATTTAATTAAATCTAAGATACTATATCCTTTATCAAAAAAAAAAAAATCTAAGATACTATATCTCAATTCAAATTAAATCAGATATACGATGTCTCTATTTATTTTAGTTATTTAATTTATCAAATAAATTAAATACAAAACAAATACTATATAATAATATCATTATCTAAATATTATTATTATTATTATTTAATTTTGAAATTACACACACACACACACAAACACATACATCCTAGATTAAATGAAGTATCCATTAAATCTTAGACATATATAAGATTCAATGAATCTGGACACTATTGCTTGTGTTGAGCTATTCTTGTGTGCGACCCTGGAGATACGAATCAAAGTCATAGGCACTTGTAAGAGTAGAAGGTGCTGGACCGACCCACTATGAGAAAGCTGCGTGGATTATGTCATAAGTTTATCTCATGTATAACCGCGTCATAATGCCCTATGACCTGAGATCATCATGGATTCCTACATGAGAGTCGCTGATCTTTGACCTAGTCAAAAGTCACCTTTACCGGGTGATGATAAAGGCTTTGATCGGGATCGGTGGTTTTCATGCAGAGGAATGTGAACTGTCAAGATGGAATTTGTCCCTCACATTTGTAGAGAGATAATACTGGGCCCTTCGATGAGTGAGTCTGAGAAATGTATGGCCATCTACGATGAAAAGGAGTTTCCATTTCAGTTATTAGACTACTCAAGAATCGAGAAAGTAATGGTCAAGAACAGGAGGTTGACATTATCCATGCCTCATCCTTGACCAAGTTATTGCGTGACAAAAGGGACGTGACATGGTTGTATGATTGGTTGTGTCATATCAACGATCCCCATATGAATTGGGTAGTTGCAATGTCTTGCTAGAGGCCGCTTGCGACTTGTGGGCTGGTATAGTATTGGCCCACTGCCAATCTCATGTGGGCCTGCAGGGTCGCACATAAAAATAGCCTAACACGAGTAATAATGTCCAGATTCATTGAATCTTAGATATGTCTAAGATTTAATGAATACATCATTTAATCTAGGATGTATGTGTGTATTAAAATTTGAAATTAATAATAATATTATTTATATAGATAATAATATTATTATATAGTATTTAATTTATTTGATAAATTAAATAACTAAAATAAATAGAGATATCATATATCTGATTTAATTAAATAGACAGATATCATATCTCATATTCAATTTTCGAATAGAGATATCATATATCTGATTTAATTTAAATTGAGATATAATATCTCAGATTTAATTAAATAGACATATATCATATCTCAGATTTTAGGCAGGCTTTTGATTTAGATTAATTGAATAGATTAGATTAGATTTAATTAATATCCAAATTCGAATTTCAAGATTAATTTAGATTAATCTTGAATATTTTAATACGGCCCATTAGGGTTTTGGAAACTCTATATTAGATGAAGGTCTAGTCGTATTAAAGATGGAGATAAGTTGCGAAAGAAACCCTAGAGAGAAAAACGTGAGATGCAAAGCAAGAAGGCGCTAGTACGTTGCAGTACGTGTTAGAGAGCTATTCGGTATGGATACCAGTAGAGGGACTGGATTCGTAGAGTCGGCTCCTAGAGATTGATCGAGCAAGAAGGCGTTAGCCCACGAGTTTGCAAAGGACGCATACAAGTTCGTATAAGTACGGTTTTTATAACTAACCTGATTTAAATGCCGTTGATAGATCCTCTTCGGGATTCGTAAATTTTTAATGGATGAAATCCTTCCATTGTGTGTACGGATCCCAACAGCTACAACATCGCAGGTGTTTGTTCTGAACTAGCATTATAATGTTGTCTCAATGCTATAGCATCATTAGTGATAACCTATGATATACTGTTATACGTTGATCTTTTCTCGAGAATATTTCAGAAGATAATTGTAGGAAATTAAGTTGAACATTCAAACGGCGGTTGACTTAATGGAGATGAAAATAAAGAGTGTGGAGAATCGGAAGAAATATCTACAGAATCCCATGAAATTAAAAGAGAATCAATCAACCGAATCTAGAGAGTCGGGCCTAATAGAATTGGAAAGCCCAGCTCATTGGACGTACGACGCAAAGGTCTTGACTATAAAAGGAAAAGACGGTTAGACCTAGCAATGAGTCAATCAACACGAGAACGACGCAACTCAGTGTGCAGAATTGGATCAACAAAGAATATATTAGAATTCTGCCGAGAACTCGAGAGAGACCAATTGTGACAAAAGTTAGGCGAATCAAAGAAGATGCAAAGGCGTTGCATGACAAATGTCCCCTGTGCCGTCGACCACTTCGACGATCTTCTCTGTTTTAACTTTTCTTTTCTATTTTTTATGGATCATATTTTAGTTGTTTCAATGGTGTTCTCATCGTCAGTCTTGAACTAAATTCCTTTGGCTGAGCGAGGATGGATCCTTAAGTTGTAGTTGAACCCAGATTGTTAGTTTTAATTCAATAAATTCAGTTTGTTTAATTGTGATTGTAACGTTGGTCTTGTTTGTTAGTTGACCACTAATAGGCAAGAGCAGTGGCCTTAGCTAACTGGAAAGGAGTTAAGGTTAGACTTTTGTTAAGAAGTGTGTGCTAAGAGAGCTCGTGCAGAGCTCAATCTAAATTGTAAGCTACAGAAATAGGTTTACCTCACATAGCCAATACACCTAGGTAAAACTAACGTTCTAAGCCCGAAAATCCGCATAGGAATATGGGAGAAGTAAGGAGCATATTTACAAGATTGTGAAAGCTTCTGTATATCAGTACCATGGGAATTCTTCATAATCCTAATCCTTTTATTCCATTTCAAGAGTTATCCTGTTCAGAAGAATCTTAGTGAGATAATTCATCACAACATTATTCTGATTCTACCTTTGACTCATAAGCTGAAATAGCAGATATTTCTAGAATAGCTATGGTTTGACCAAATGAAGAAGAAGAGGAAATAGATCAATCATTTGTTGAACATCCAGAAGATACTCCACCAAGACAGGACCAAAACTATAAACCTATTGGTGGTCTGTGGTTTACTTTTGATGATATTCCATATCCTGATTGGAGATACCGTCTCTAGGAATTTTGTGCTTGGATTGATTTACAAATCATTGGTCAACGAATTCCTTAGACAAGCCTTACAGGAGTTTGTTTCCAGATTCACTGGTACTCTTAAGGATTGGTTTCAAAACCTCAATGAATATCAAAAAATTCAAGCAATTCAAGTTGAAACAGCTACTCTTATTCTTGGTGTTATCCACAAAGATTTTTTTTTTGGGTAAAGAAAAGTTTTGGAGGGGTTCGACATCAGTCCCCCACCAAGGCCAGGGCACGGCCCCGGGCTCTATGAGCACTTATTGGGGGCTTACGAGATCGCCTACCAAATGAGTCCCAGCGACGGCAGAGGGGATCGAACCCACGACCCAAGGGTCTAGTCCTGGACCCCTTACCATCTATGCCAACTCACATTGGCTATCCACAAAGAATTTATTGGTGACTACAACATCATTGAGAAAAGAGAGAAACATGAGTATTTTGAAATGAAGTGTTACTCTCTCAAAAGAAAAGATTTGCAAGCTCATTATCAAAGAATGATGAAGAAGTATTATATGTTGAATGGCGGCAATGATGTCAACCTTCGACATACTTTTATTGTATCACTCCTTGATGAGCTTCAAGATGAACTCCACAAGAATCTTAATGCTCTCTGTAGAGATATTTTTGAAGTCTTAATTAGTGAAATTTACCAACTTGCCCTTGCAGCTTTTGATAAACTTTGCGAACAACGTAAGTTTTTCAGAGATATGCAGAAAGGAGCTCCAAAGCTCAAACCAGCCTGCAAGAAGCCCTACTGGAAAATCAAGTGTAAAGATCACAACAATTGTCAATGTTCTACAAAGAAAAATTTCCTTATCACCATTATTCCTAGTCTTTCCAGAAAAACCATAGGCGATCAAACAAATGATACAGAAGAAAGACAACTAGATTTTTAAGCCTAGAAAACCTTTCACAAAAGGTTCCATATGCTTTATCTGTAAGAAGAAAGGATATTTTACCAAGAACTGTCCTAAAAAAACTAGAAAAGATGTCAAGATGCTTCAAAAACTTTAGAAGATCTTGATGATTTCCAATAATCAAGCTGATGTTGAAGATTATTTGGAAGAACAAGCTGACCAGATGAAGAAACCCAATATGCTATTCCTTTTTATGAGGAATCCGAAGACTCTTTTTATTCAGAATTTGAAGCTGAATATGAATAAGAAGAAGAAGAATATTATTCTCTTGGAACAATCAATCTATTCTAGCAAGTTTCTTCTCCAATTCCATCCAAACCTTTCATTGGATGTCTTGGATCTTTGAATTTTAATCCTGAAGTTAGTATCAAAGTTCTATTACCAAATATTCAGGTTCAAGTTCTACCAGAGAAATATTCTAAACTCATTATTGTTATAGCCTTCTTTGATACAGGTTCATCCAATACAATAATGAAACCCCATATTCTTCCTCTTGAAGAATGGGTTCCTCATGACCAATATTTCTTCATAGCTGATGCTAAACTCTTCAAAATTGACTTTATTACCAGAAGAAATATTGGTATTAAATTCTTCCTAGGATGTACCTTAAAGATCAAGGTACTATGAAGTGACCTTCCACGAAAAGACATTCTTCTTGGTTTTGATGCTTTCTATCATACCAAGAATTTGATGATACTTCCAAAAGGAATTAGATGGAAAGAGAATTTTAGTCCATGGATAGAAATTCCAAGCTTGTATGAATTACATAATGCACCACCTTAGTATTCAAATATCAGAGATCAATTGTTGCAATATTGTACTAATAGTTATGACCAGTTTCCACATCCTTCTCCGTTATGAAAAAATGAAGACTTTTTTATCAGTCTCCCTTTTAAAAGAAATGAAGATATTAATCCTACTAAAGCTTCTCATCCAGGCATGAATCCAGATAACTTGAAGTTGGCTAGAGAAGAATGTGCTGCTTTATTAAAACAATGTCTCATTGAATCTACAAAATCTGAATGGGCTTGTTAGACCTTCTATGTTGAAAAAAGGTCTAAAATCAAAAAAGGGAAAAAGAGGCTTATGACTGACTATAAGCCTTTGAATCATTTCTTACAAGATGATAAGTTTCCTATTCCAAAGCCTACTACTCTATTTGCCCATCTTAAAGGACCAACCCTAATCTTTTCTAAATTTGATCTTAAAGCAGGATTTTGGTAGCTAGGTATTCATCCTCAGGATAGGCCCAAGACCGCTTTTTGTATTCCAAATGCCCAATACCAATGGACTGTCATGCCCTTTGACCTCAAAGTTGCTCCATCACTGTTTCAAAAGGCCATGATTAAAATCTTTAAGTCCATCATTAATGAAGCCCTAATTCACATTGATGATATCCTTCTTTTCTCAGCCTCTGAAGCTAACCATAAATTACTTTTGGCCTAGTTTTATCATATTATAGCTTACCATGGCATCATGCTTTCATCTGAGAAAAGTGATATTGGTGTTACAAAAATTGATTTCCTTGGCATGCATTTTAAGGATGGAAAATACGGTCCATGTCCACATATTGCTTAGGATTTGCTGAAATTTCCTAATGATAATCTCTCTCGAAAACAAATTCAACAATTCCTCAGGATTGTTAATTTTCCTTGAGATTTTATCCCTCAGTTATCCCATCATACTAGCCACCAATCCAAAATGCTCAAAAAGAATCCACCAAAGTGGTCTCCAGCACAGACAAAAACTGTCACTACCCTAAAAAGAATTGCCCAAAATCTTCCACCACTAAAAATTCTAGATCAAGGACAGAGGATTTTACAGACAGACGCTAGTGATGATTTTTGGGGTGCAATACTTCTTGAAGAAGTTAATGGGACTAGACATTATTGTGGACATGCTAGCGGACAATTCAAGGACTCATAAAAGTATTATCATGCTACCTGTAATACCCCAAAAATCCGTATCATAATTTGGTAAAAATTATACCTATAGAAAGTAGGTGAATATGAGGTGTCAAATATTAAGTAATAATTAGCTTATTTTCTAAAGAAAAATCTCTTGGAAATTAGAGAATCTAAGGGCCAAAGTGCCAAATGACGAAAATGCCCCTAAGGGACATAAATACTTAGGAAAATTGTGAAAAATCCTAAAAGACAAGGAAATAATTATTAAAATTGAGAGAGTATATTATCTCTAATTATGGTAATTTAATAAATTATGGACTTGGAGAAATTGAATAAGAATGCTCAAAAAGTATTGAAATGACTAAATTACCCTTGTAAATTCTAATATAATGCAGAAGACATGAAAACAAAAATGTCAGGGCTAAAAGTTATGAGGTAATGTGGTATTATAATTAAGAAAAATTATCAACTTGTGATAATTAATTAATTAGGTAATATTGGGCTAATTACTTAAGCATAAGCAAATGAAATTCACAGGTAATTATGTAAAACCCTAAAATTAGTGGTTTTTGTTTTAAAATTAGTAAAAATATGTTTACTAATTAATTGGAAATTTTGGAGAAAAATAATTGAGTTTAGGTATTTTTTAAGCCTAAATGCAAGAAAAGACCAATAGAAAAATTTTGTAAAAAAAGTATGTAAAAATAATTATTTAATTAATTAAATAATTAATTAAATAATTAATCAAATAAAAATAAAAAACGAAATAAAAAAAGGGCAGAAAAAAAAAGAGAAGAAAAAAAAAGAGAGAAACTTAGTTTAGAAGTTTTATTATTATATAATATAATTAATTAAAGTTATATTATTTTATAATATAATTAATTGTAGTGAATAGTGATTTAATAAATAGGAAACGGACCCTATCAAGAGATCTAGGAATGAGATTTCCAAAGTCAGGGTAAAATATTGATCAGTGGAATTTTATCTTCCGTTAGACTCTTCCGAAAGTTAATTCTGAAGCCGATTGTGCATTTTCCTAATAAAACAAAATAGGGAAAAATGTAGATAGACACATTTTTGGATATGAAGAAAATAAATTCTAACTCAACATCTAGGAATGAGTTTGAATTTATATGGACATATTTGGAATCAGTGAATTTTTCTCTAGAGATTGGTGATTCCGAAAACGAGTTTCGTAACCGGACCGTCACGGACACGTTTTCGAGGAACTTCAGACTAACTGTTGGAGCCCTATATGGAATCAAAATTTAGGTTAACTTGGACATTTCTAATAAGTGAGAAAATGTCTTCAAAGTTGTAAATCCAGAATTTTGAGATTTCTCCGAAATTACGCGAATCGGGTACCGATCGGGGAAATTGGTCTGGAAAGGAGCTAGAATGGACACATGTCACCATGCAATTGGTTCATCTTTGGATTGGAGAAGGGGCAGCACGTTTTGGAGCTTTCTATGGCCAAGAATCACTCTTCAAAATATTAAAGGGAAAATTACAACTTTGGACCCAAAATTTGAGAAGGGAAAATTACACTTTAGGACCCAAAATTTGCCTATATAAAGGCATGCCATGCTCTTGAATTCTCACACCATTTTCTCCTCCTTGGTCGAATCTAGAGAGGGAAAGAAGAGAGAGAAGCTCTGGGCAAAATTGTGCAGAAGTCTTCAACGGGTAAGTCCTTCGGTCCTTAGTCTTTAGTAGTTTTAGTAGAACTGTTAGTTAGATCTAGGAAGTAGGAGATGAGATTCCTATTCTTGTTTTTAAGCCTCATTGCATTGAAAGATGCCTGACGAGGTAAAAACATAGTAGGGATTGAGTCTCTGAAAGTTGAAAGTTAAAATAAGCGAGCTTTAAGCTTTCGTAGTTCTTTCAATAGTTAGAGTAGTACTGCTAGTATAGCCTTTAATTTTTCAAGCATGATTGGATATCATATGATAGGGCTATATTAGTCTAGAATTTCGAAAATTATCATTGGGTCGAAGTTCTGGCGAAATTTTGGAAAAAACGAAGCCAAAGTAACGAAGTACTGGCGAAATTCCGCCAATTAGGGGTATAGGGGCAAAATGGTAATTTTTACCTAAAATGCCAGTTATAATGCCAAATCACTAATGAAAGTGATATTACTCTTTTAGGACATCAGAAACTCTGATTTGCCGCCGTTTTCCGTAAAACGTGCCATTTCCGTCAAAGTACCGAAGTACCATCAAACGAAGGTACGTTCGCGGCGTACTGTAATACTGACTCTGATGCTTATAGTCTGCTTATATATGACACGGATAGTTTCATAAGCCATGGGTGGAACTCTGTTGCGGGTCATGCACAGTGACTAAGGTAATAAACTTAGATAATCACTATTCTGACTTCACGGGTTATGGTTTTGATAATACCGTTATGTTTTCCTAGCGGCGAGGACACGACCGATCATCGTGGCACCGGTGAATAGTGCGGCAGATAACTTTGCTTGTAGGGTAGTTGTTATTAAATGATCAAGGATCATTCTTTGTAATTCATTTTAAAAATATATGTTGATCATATACTGTTATATAAGCATGAGGTTAACCGTTACCTGAGATCCGATGGGCATTGGATCTCAGCTCTTACTATAACATCACATCAAGGTCTGGAGAGAGGGACCAAGGACGGAGGATAAGAGTAAGCAGAGCGGACAAAGACACATGAAGATGAAGACCACGTGAAGACCGAGTAATGATCTACGAGAAGATTTAAAGTCGTAAACAGATAATGTATTAATCTTTATGAACATGCGGATACGCCACTGTTATTGTTATAATCAGTTACTCAATGTTTTTATTCCGATGCTCTACTCTGATTGATTTTTTTTTTAAAAAATTGGCTCTGAAATTGGGATGTTACACTACCTATAAAGAAATCATTGCTGTCAGGCGAGGAATTGAGAAATTCAACTTTCATATGAGCCCCTACCATTTCATCGTAGAAATGGACAAAATGTCCTTTCCAAAGATGCTAGGTCCAAAGAAAAAGCTACTACCAGATGCTTACTTACTTCGTTGGAAAGATTGGTTCTCCCGCTATAAATTCACAGTGAAACATTTGAAAGAACTTAGCGCTTTCCTTACTGATTACAATAAACAAGGACCAAAAGATTGTGATATCCTAGGTCCTGTTTCTAGTGAAGTTGAAGCTTACAGTTATGATAGGTTATACCAGCCTATGCCACATTACGTGTCTACCTACAGTGCTACTTCCTCTAACATGACTGGACTTCACATAAACTCTCAAGAAAATGTTCTGCAGAATTCACAAGACCCAAATGACTTTACTTAGTTGTCTTTGTCTCCACCTGGATTTTTTTTAAAAAAAAAATAAAATAAAATAAATTATGTAAATAAAAAATTTGGCCTTCTAGGAATTATACGTAAAGAAATAATAATTTTCCTTTTATTGAAATAAAATTATTAAATTAAAAAAAAAAAACTTGCTGTTGGGTGCTCTTTCTGCCAAACCACATGTGTATTTTTGCACCTTTGAAAGTCACGTCATCGTCCAGTCAACAAAAAAAGTCAAACTTAACAGTCAAACGGTATTTTTACACCTAATTTATAACCGCGTGCGCACTTTTGCATCTAAAAAAAATACTTGGTGTTCGGCTCTTCTCAGATAAAACACATATACATTTTTACACTTTAACCCTTATTTCTATTAATAAGTAGGAAAATTAAACATTCTCACGGCATGAAAAGAAATTGAAATTTGATGTGACCATCATAATGTACTGTCCATTGTGATGAGTTCCTCCTATCACGGAGAGTTCCATAGTGATGGACGTGATCAAAGATGCACTGATCCATACTTTTCAACCGCCATCCTCAAAAGTTGGAACCAAATTCATATGAATTGGCGAATTTATTACAATGCATGTGTCCGATCGCGGGGATCACCTTTTTAAAATTTTATATATATATAGGGGTTATCGTTTGTATATATATACGTCGTTTTGGGGTTAAATGAATATGAACTTCATAGTTTTGGGTATTAATGAAGGATCTTTAGTAAAATTCATATAATAAATACTATATATATATATATATATATATATATATATATATATATATATATATATATATATATATATATATATATATATATATATATATATATACATTTGTTTCCTCAACAATTTACGTTGTGTCAATAAATTTAAATTTTTTTATACTACACAGTATTTATTCCTAAAGTAAAATGTATTTAGCTATGTAAGTAAATGTTCAGAATTCAAATATTTTAAATATAAAAATATATACAGAGAGACCAAGAGTGGTGAGTGTTATATTTTTTTAATTAATGATAGAGTATCTGGTAAGCAGAGAAATTTGCATGGAATACAAATTAAAAAAAAAAAAGAACGCAAAAGAAAAGACTATGGATTCATAAAAGAGTGTAGATACAAGTGGGAGAAAAGAAACCAGCTGAGCTAGATTTACCTACAGAGGAAAAGCTACAAACTGGTTCCCAAACAGTATAGGATCCCAAGAAAGAAAAGCTCAAAACCAAATAAAAACAAAATCTTAGTTCTGGGGTCTATCTTCTATTCCAGGAGAATCCGGGGACCTGTCTCTCTACCCATCCAGCATCCCTCCGGTCAAAATAAAATCCTCCTTTTTATTATTTTACCCCCATGTCCCACCCAAACTTCAAAGAACAATATTATATAAAACAGAATTACCAACCCTTGACTTTTCACAGTGGTAATTGGACCCCTCACAACTATTCCTGTTCTGCCAAATCCTTCGCGTCCACAAATGTCCCATGAAAACCATACGGTACCCGTGACGGCAACTTCACCGTCGCCTCCGCCTTCAAATCTTTCGCGTTCACAATCTGAAACTCTGACTTCCATGTCCTCTCGTCGTGCACGAATGCCATAATGTAACCCTCATCTTCTTCTCCGTCTTTGCCTTTCGGCAAGAAGAATGGCTCACCGCCGTATCTTCTCTCGCCATAGTAATACTTCTTCGCCTCACCTGTCGACAGGTCTACTTTCGCAAAACCCGACACCTTCGGCCACGGCTCCGCAATGGCGAGATATGCGAACTGGGTTTTCCTCCCAAGTCGGTTCCGGTTCACCATACCCGCTTCCAAGTTCACTGATTCTGAGATTATGGGGCGGCGCATGGACTTTCCCGTACTCAAGTTCAGCCTGATTTCCGACAATACGCTTTCCAAATTCTGGTCACATTCGTTGAAAATCGAGTCCGCCGGCGTCATGCACGACCCGATAACCACGACCTCGTTCGTCTCGGGTTCCTCCCAGGCATTCCATAGATGGAAGCAGAAGGTATCAGGCGATTCCACCCATATGATGTCGGAGGCGTTTTGGGCATTCTTCGCGAGAATTCCGAAACGCGATTTCTTCTTTTTGTCGTAGACTACCGGAGACCCGCCGGTGACCATTTCTTGGAGCTTGAAGACTACTTGCTGGTCCGGTATGACCACGAAATTCTCTGTGATTGCGAAGTCGTGCATCATTGTCGGAGCCGGTAAGGGGATTTCGACGTCGGGTGATTTCTTCCCGTCCGATGAGAATCGGAAGTACCTGAGGTACGGCTTGGAAATAACATCGTAGCTGAGAGCAAAGAGCTCTCCGGATTCTGGGTCGACCTTCGGGTGGGCAATCATGTTGGATTTGAGCTGGTCATCGAAACTGTAACGGCCTACTGTCTGCAGATCACCGGAGGGAGTTATACGGACTTGGTAGGGGAGGTCGTCTTCCGACATGGCAAGAAGGTGGTCATTGAAGTAAACCAAGCCAGCGTTGGAAACTCCGGTGCCATGATGGTGGTCGACGAGGCCGAAGAGTCCTCTGGCGTAGAAGAGAAGAAGTCGGGCAATACCCGAATGCCCGTGAAGCTCTCCAATGGCTTTAGGGAACATCGGACGGCCGAGCTTCCGTTCCTGAACCAGTCTCTCCGTTTCAGTGAACCGGCAAGCGTAACTGGCTCCCCCACCATTGATGGTAACGGCGTGAACCATGCCATCACCGTCGAAGAAATGATGACCCGCAACAGGTTCAAATAACGGGTTGGCGCCATTTCGGAGATAGACCCCACTGACGCAATCAGGAATGGTGCCGACAACGGGGAGGGCGTGCTGGACGGGGTGTTCAGGGACGGGGGCGAAATTTCCGGATATCTGGACACGTGGGTCGGCGGTTTTGGGAAGAGGATGTTGGAGCTCGCGTGAGACCAACGCGCTCTCAACCAAGTCGAAAGCCATTGAAGCGGCTTTCTGGAAGGGATTCCATGGAGGAGATTGGTGAGTGCTGGGATTAGATGCAGGAGGTGCAAGGGAATTATCGGTGGGGATGACTGGGTGATTATTGGAGAAGTGATGATATATGGAAGAAGAGTTTAAAGCGCACTGAACATTTGCTCTTCGGCTACTTATGGGCTTCTTGGTGAAGGAGATGAACTTGAGGCAAAAGCCCAAGTCCATAAATGATGAGGAAGACGAGGAGAACTGAGGAGAGATTTGAGGTTTAGTCCATGAAGAACTACAGCTTGTGGTTGCTCGTGCCATGATCATGGAGGTTTCAGGCCGTCTCAGGCTAGAGTCGAAGATATGAGTCCTGTTTGTTTGTTAGTTTGTTTTGTCAAAGAGACAGAGAAAGAGGGGGGAGAGGGAGGGAAGGTGAGGGGAGGTTTGAGGCACAAAGGGAGAGAGCTGCTGGGTATAAATAGAGCTGGGGAATGTTGAAAGGAAAGCTTTATTTTTTAAAATAAAATAAAAGAATTCACTTTGGTATGTATGTGGGTCGACCTAGTGAGACACGTAAGAGAAGACCACGTGGTGGATTGGTGGAAAGGGCACTTGGGTTTTCTTCACGTTAATTGGACAAGGAATTCAGAATTCGGCTTCCCAGTTGCCTGCTCTCACCTTTTTACTGAGCCATAATGATTTAAACACTTACTTCTCATAATGCATAAAAAATATTCGAGCAAAAAAAAAAATAATGCATAAAAAATACATGTATATATTGAAGAAAATGTAAGTATACAATATTTTAAAATGCTAAAATAATGTTTACACATAAATTTTTTAAAAAGAATCAAGATATTTTATTTATGACACCATATTTATTTGAAATGAGTTTTATTATCTATATATGGTTCATAAAACGTTACAAATTTTTATGATAAAATGCTGATATATTTAAATTTGGTTTGCTTAGTATATTCTGAAATAGGTTTTAATACTATAGGTCATATGTGTTGATTTTGTAATAATTTTATAATTAGTTGATCATGTCCTAAAAATAATTTGATATATTTAATTGTCATAATTACAAGGAGAACATACCCTTCCGCGCAGAGTGAGAGACAGACAATTAGGAGAGAAGAGCTAGTGTCCTAACTCCCAAGAGTCAAATGAATCAGAAGTCACAGTCAAGGCAAGAAAATTAAAGTATGATCAAAATGAGTCACTCACTCTATTTACTGCCTATAGAGATCGTATTTATATATTGCAAACTGGAAATTTACAGGTAGCTAGATAGTGTACTAGTAGTAAGTGGACCCAAAAAAGATTTAATAGTCAAGTAAAGCATGAGACACAATCACACCCATAAAAAAGGACTTGACAGCAAGTAGAGGCCATAGTTGAGAGTCAAGGCATACAAACACACTCAGTTACAGTTCTATTGGCTCCCACTTCCAACTTATATATATTGTTTTTGGCTTGATTCTGATGTACGTTGGGATTTGCAAGGGGATGAGAGCAAGAGGGATTTTGAGACACAAATATTTGTCACATCACAAGCCAAGTCAGATTCACAAACATACATATACACTCACTTCTCGACTATATGACCATAGAAATAGTGCTTAGCTTTATATATCAACATCCATATCCTGTTTTTTTTGGCTGTCTGCTCAAGTTTACTATCTTGGGGTATATATATGCAGATTGTGATTCCCAGAGTCCTCCACATTTATGTATAAACAATAAGCTCATGGTAGGGTTGAGATCATATAAATTCGTTTTCATCAATACGTACCTCTGATTTCTTATCACTTATCTACTTACTCTTCACTCATTGGCATTATGATGAACAACTACTATACAGCTGCAGGTCATTGAATTAATTGTTACGATATTTGATCCATCGCTGCAAGTACTGATAGAATATATAAATAAAGAACATGGGTGATTTTATTTGTATATTCTTACATGTATTTAAGTTAGAATTTCAGTTTAGATTATTAGTTACTTTGTTATTCTGTTGTAACTAATTCACTTGGGTTCCCACGTGTAAAGTAGGGACTAGGAGATAATATATATGTGTGTTGTACTGTACATTCAATTCAGATTATTCAATATATTTTCACAGTTTACATTTTCCTTATTCTCGATTCCCTTCATCTCTCTCGTTCTCTTCCTCCGAGACCCATACTTCTGGGTTATTCTTCCTGATTCTTCTCTTGTTTGTCGACTTCAAAAATCACTTTATGGTCTCAAACAAGCTAGTAGACAATGGTTTCATAAACTTTCTTCTGCTCTTATTTCTGCTGGTTATGTGGAGTCCAAGGCTGATAATACTTTGTTTATTAAGGCTTCTGGATCTAGTTTACAGCCTGTTGGTTTATGTGGATGACATCATTCTCACTGGTAATGACATGTCTGAAATTACTACTGTTAAAACCACTCTTGATCGTCTCTTTAGGATCAAGGATCTCGGTTCAGCTCGATATTTTCTGGGTCTTGAGATTGCTCGAAATCATTCTGGCATTTCTTTATGTCAACGCAAATTTGTTATAGATCTTTTAACTGATACAGGGTACCTTGATTGTAAGCCTATTTCTACTCCCATGGATCCGAAAGTCAAGTTAAGTATCAATTCTGGTACTCCTTTGACTGATGTTAGTTCTTATCGCCAACTTGTTGGGCGTCTTTTATACTTGACTACTACTAGGCCTGATATTTCATTTGCAACTCAACAATTAAATCAATTCATGGTCGCTCCTACGATTCTCACCTTCAGGCCGCTAACCGTGTTCTTCGGTATTTGAAGTCTACACCATCTCATGGTCTTTTCTTTCCATCCACATCTCGATCTGTCTTTAAGCGGCTTTAGTGATAGTGATTGGGTCGCTTGTTTGGATTCTCGACTGTCATTCTTGGTTATTGTGTATTTCTAGATAATGCTCTTATCTCTTGGAAATCGAAGAAGCAAAGTGTTGTATCTCTTTCTTCTTGTGAAGCTGAATATCGTGCTCTTGCTATGACTACTTGTGATATTCAATGGCTCTTGTATTTGTTGGATGACCTACGTATTTCCCGGTCTAAGGCTACTCCTTTATACTGTGACAATCATCGTTCTCAACATCAACTTGCTGATGTGTTTACCAAGCCTCTTGGTGCAGGACCTTTTCATTCTCTTACTTCCAAGTGGGCATGATTGACACCAATGCTCCAGCTTGTGGAAGCGATAGAATATATAAATAAAGAACATGGGTGATTTTATTTGTATATTCTTACATGTATTTAAGTTAGAATTTCAGTTTAGATTATTAGTTACTTTGTTATTCTGTTGTAACTAATTCACTTGGGTTCCCACGTGTAAAGTAGGGACTAGGAGATAATATATATGTGTGTTGTACTGTACATTCAATTCAGATTATTCAATATATTTTCACAGTTTACATTTTCCTTATTCTCGATTCCCTTCATCTCTCTCGTTCTCTTCCTCCGAGACCCATACTTCTGGGTTATTCTTCCTGATTCATAGCTTGATCTTCACCTGATTCAGAATTGCTACAAGTACCACCAGAAGTTGTGATGAAGCTACATATATATATATGTATGTATATGCATGAAATCAGTTTGAAGCGTTTCTTTCATCGACAACGTGACCCTTGGAACATGTCAAGAAGCCATTTGCGGGACGTCCTCATCGGGATTGCTTGTCAATATCCAATAGCATAATTTGCGTTATATCCCAAAAATTTTTATAACAGCGACAATAATGATAGTAACCAACATGATAAATGACCTTTTGAGCCAACAAAACTTATCGCAGCATCATCAGCAGCAACTCCATATATATTCTAATTTAACTACACTTGTTAGAAAGAGTAAAAATGTCATTAATTAACTTGTTGAAATAGGTTCTATATATATAAAGGGACTTAGTAAAGTGATATGTTGTGTGCGTGTGAGATGTGGAATAATCCTCACCAAAGAGAGGGAGGTAACTTGAGTCTCCCTCCAAGATCCCAATAGTTTTGGGTTATTGGTTATCATTCAAGGAAGATTTAGTTAGCCCTAAGAGGGTTATTATACTTTTGTTGATAATTAATAACGTAACACTTCTTTAGTATTTGTTCATATGTTTACCACGTTGAAGGAAATAATCAACTTTAACAATAGTTAATTAAGATAAAAAGAAATAGAAGCATAGTTCACGGTTTTGTGTCTGTTTGCATATATAAATAGATGAAGGTAGAGAAATAAAATAGCAGCGTAGTGCACAAGACTCTCGTCATGTAGGATTTTGGGATCGGAGTGATTAATGTATACAACCTCACCTTAGATAATATGAAACCATAATATCTAAGTGAGATGAGAGCAACCCCTTACAGTTGCTGGAAGGTAGAGAAACGAATATAAACAAAATTTCTCTGTGGGGTCCGCATAGGGTGATGTACGTATGGGAGGAGGAGAAGTGAAAGGTATAAGGGAAGTAATAAATGCGAATTGCACGGAGGAATGGCTCATTGGGTGCGGCATCTTGGAGTGTAGTGAGGTCGCCATGGATGCTTCTCGGCACGATCCGAACACAGCCATCGGAGCCACTGTCACGGGCCACCGTGCAAACATGCTTGATAGCGATGCCTCATCCCTTATTGCCTTTCCTCTTATATATCTGTTTCATTTCTTCATCAAGTTTCCATTGCAAACACCCCCCGCCCCCACAAAGACTCATTTTATATGGTCAAGATTTGATTATTCGTACCAAATTAAATCTTCTTGTTCATTCATTGTTTTGTACCTATAAGCCGTGCTAATTAAAAAGCATTCTCATGTAGTTCATATGCAACAATCACACGTCTTTCTTTATAGCCAATCCCAAGCTTAGACCAAAGAATATGCGCTGTGTCAACAGTAGTTAACATAAAACGAGTCATATTCATGCCATAAATTAATCATACTACCTACCAACTAGGTGTTGGTTATAACATCTTAACGTCTCACCTTTGAAATTGTCTGCCTTGGACCCATTATCTTTCACAAGTTTAAAACGCGTTCAGAGTGAATTGCTAGGACGTTATATGTTTGAGTTGATGTGTTAGCGAGGACATTAGTCCCTGAGAGTTAATTGTTAGATCCCACATTGGTAGAAGTTCTGAAAACCTCCTATCTTTACATGTTTTAAAACCGTAAGGGATAGTGAGACTCTAAAGCAAACAATTTCAAGAACATTGTGCTGTAATATTATATTTGTCCTGGTGAAGGGGTCTTGATTGCCTAAGCCCAAGACCTAGTAAATATGTAGAGCTGTCTTCTGATGTGAATCTGTAATATTGGCCAATTTCGATGCTGATGAGATATATACTTTTTAATCTCTGCAAATTGCAGCTTGGAATATGTTGGGGACCCAAAGCTCATTAACGGACATTCTTAGTGATCAATATATGCATATCCGTTGGTTGGAAAAAGGGAGGGAAAAGAAATACTCCTGGTCCTTATTATAAGACACCAACTACCATTTCTCGTAGACCAAAGAATGGAGGTTAAGTCATTAATGAGGTCTAAAAGTAATAAATGTTTCCAACTTTACCCCTACTTTAATGATGTAGGTTTAAATGAGTTAGTTAAAAATGAGGGCATAATGGAAAAATAGTAATAAATGAGTTAGTTAAAGTAAGTTGGTGCCTTATAATAAGGACCAAAAAATGTTGGTGGTTGGTACCTTATAATAAGGACCAGAGGGAGTATCAATTAACAAAGTTTCCTGACAATGATAGCAATTTTGTTTGTTACTAATTATCCATGTATCCAATTTCAAAAGTCGTTGGAATAATCTAAAAATCTCTCATTGCCAACTTATCATATAGCGAGGAAGCCAAAACATATTAGTTGATAAGAAGAGAAAATGTTATTCGTACGCATTTTCCATAAATATCTGACACTAGATTGCAGATAATTCTGTGGGGTGTAAGCAAGGTTATCAAACTCACGAGTTTAAACAAACTCGTGACAATGACGTAAACTCGTATCGTGAACTCGAATCGTAAACTCGTAAGAGTTTACTTTTATTATTAAATAGGTATTATTAAATAATTAAAATATAAAAATGACAATAATTTGATTTAAATATATTTTAAATCCAAATAATTGAAATTAAATCCATCAACATTCATCATTTATCGTATTTAATAAAGAAATTTCTACAAAATTTCTATATAAAACCGTTGAGTATAATCAAATAAAAAAAGTTAACATAAATTTAAAAGTAAGTTAACACGTTTTGTAAACTAGAAACGTAAAAACGAGTAAACTCGGTGTACAAACTCGTGAGTTTAACCGAGTTTATGACTAACACGAGTTTACTACAAACTTGACTCGTTTTTATAAGGTAGAAACGTAAAAACGGTAAAATCAGAGAGTCAACTCATGAATTTGACAATAATGGGTGTAAGTATAATAATTAATATTCGTGTTAGATTCTCTCATAAACTTCTTCAGTTTGCCAATCTGTTGGCACTGTCATTTTCATTAGCCCGATCGATATTTTCATGTGAATAATATGTCTCACTTCTTTCCCAATGGGCCGTCCTCTTGATTTCTGATTATATAGATATTATTCAGCACCAATAATTTTATAGAGATTTACTCAACCTTTTATATAATTTTTTCCTTAAAAAAGTAGTTTGTTTTTGCTTGGTCTTGTTAGTGTTCCAGAAGTCAACAAAGAAAATGAAAATCATGTGTGCTAATATATAATTAAATATTACTTTTTCTGCAATTTGTTCTTTAAAAATGTCCCACGTAAATTCCATCAACAGCATGTAATTTTTTATCACACCATTGCGTCATATTTAATCAAAATTCTTGGAATATGTATGTATTATATATACACTCTATCATCAATAGCCACCTTAACCTTCATAACTATATTTAAAATAATCTGCCTTCTCAAGAAGGATTTTTATGTTTCGGGGAAAAAATCTGTCTTCGTATGTACTATATTGCAAGCCTTGCGAGATGGGGCGAGAAATAAGGTATGTCGTTATTGCCTGCTATGTACGAAAATGAAAGATAGGTCAGTTTGGAATTTGGAATTTGGACGACATTAATGGTGAAAGTAATATTTGCCTTTAATCGTGGGTACGTATCTTGGGGATGTCGGATTACTGGCTAACTCGAAATTTGGATTTGTTTTTTCGCCAATAAAATTTGGGTTTAGAATTGAGTTGATTTTGTATTTTGGCTCGGTTGAGCTTCTTTTAAAAATTTTCTGAAAAAAGTTATGCTATAAATTCTGAAAGAATAATATTTATATATAAAGCCATGCATGTACCATCATAATTTTTTCACAAGATATTTTAACAATTTTAATTTTGATTAATAAAAAATCAAACGATATCATAGTCTATTAGTCCAAGTCTATAGATTTTTTCCCCCCGCAGAGCTCATTAAATTTTGATGTCAATGTACACTATACATATATATAACATGTCTCCCCAAAGCAGCCATCGCATAATTGGCACAAGTGGGTTGAAGGTTTTAGTCAAAAACTTACCCCTTACTCATGATGTGTTAGTTCAAATCCTTGTCACACACACAAAAATGTTACATTGGTGGGTAATAGAATTAATGAAACCTCCGCAAAGATATTTCTTGTCGCCCCTAAAGAGTAAAGACACTGTCAATGAGTATTTTGACCTTTGATTTAACCCAGTTAGCCGGTGCGGCAAGTTCCTAATTCCTAATGGCTTGTTTCTTCTTCAGAACCAAGTTCTTACTCCCTAGGTCAAGGCAATATAATGGCTAGCACCTCATATCATAGCTAGCTATCATTGCAAAATAATAATAATAGAGGGGAACAATCTGTTTCAAGAAATTCAAAATGGGAATATAATTGCCGATGAGTTTAAAAGTAAAGAATACTGAAGATTATAATAAGAAATTAAAACAAAGAACCTTACAAATCAAAAAGTTTAACTTAATTAACTCAATATTAGACATACGAGGTATGGGTGTTCACAATACAGGACAACTTCGTACAGGTCAATTAGGATTGGATCTTCTAAAACAACCCTAGTACTGGGCAATAGCAAAACTCAAGAATCAAATTAATAATTATATTATTCATCAAAATTTTCAAATTACTTCATACAACATCAGACCTGCTTTTTTTACTTCTTGTTCATCCACAAGTCAGCTTCGTATCATTCAAGACTAAGTCAACAAAATATACATGAAAGAAAATAATGACTAAAATAGCCCTCTCATATGATACCCAATCATACTTGAAAATTTAAAGGCTATTCTAGCATTACTACCCCTAGTTTTGAAAGAGCTATAAAAGCTTCAACTTTTCAGGACTTTGTGACTTGGCCAATGGGAGGTGGCCACGTGTCACCTTCCAGAAGCTTTCGGATGAATTTCTTCGATCGGTACCCGATTCGCGTGATTTCGGAGAAATCTCAAAATACAACTCGAAAACATATTCTCACTTAGTAGAAATGTCCAAGTTAACCTATATTTTGATTCCATATAGGGCTCCAACAAATTAGGTGATTTAAAAATTTCTCACACTACTCTGATTCACACTTGTAAAACAGGGATAAACAGAGGATAAGAGAGAAAGATTGGACATAGGAAATTTATACCGATTCGGTCCAAATCCTTGACCTAGCTACGTCCAGTCCCCAAACATTATGAGATTTTCACTATCTTAGAACTTGATTACACACTCTATAACTTTCGAGTAATTCTCTCACTAGAACTTAATCCCCCTTACAAGTTGTAATCAAATAACCTCAATCTCAAAGGTTTCACAACCTTGAGATTCTTACAAGAATGAATAAGTTTAAAACTCTCTAAAAGAACAAATAGATGAACATTGAAGATTATAAATATCCGAATATATTATCTGAATGTGTAGAAACAATAAATGCTTATATCGCTAATTGAATGTGCAGAGTGTCGGTAGGTGAAGAATTGAATACTTCTGACTTTTATAGTTGATTGCAATAAAGATCATTGAAGTGAATTCAATGAGTCGTTGAGAGTAATGAATATATCCGTTGAAGTGATCGTTACTCAAACTCTTTGTATTCTTCCGATGTTAGCCGTTATTCATCGTTGACATTCTTCATTCTATTTGTTCGTTGAGACTCAATTAGAATGTTGGATGGAAATGGATGGAATGCTTTATGGTTGCTCAGAAGATCAATTTCCCTTTCCATGCTTCGTCTCTGCCAAGCATTTAATGAACTTCTAACACAGATTTGCTTTAGAGTAAATTAGTGTTTAAACTAAGTTAAAATCAACTGAAACTCATTAGCAAACTAATTAAACTTTGTTAGGAATAGCAATAAGCAATAATATGAAATACCCAATCTTTAATCAATGAATTACAGATTACGAGAACGTGAATTTCAAAAGTTGTGAATACTGACTCGAGTCATCCATTGTTGACTAATAGAGTCACTGATTTCAAATTTCAATTTGGAGCACAGAGAGATTCATTGTTATTGAACCATGTTATCTTTAAAAATAAAACACTTTGGCTTGAATCAATAACAATCTTTTGGATTTACAATTATCAGTTATCATCAAAACACATAGAAAACTAACAACACATCCATAAACTTTTAGCACTATCAAAGACCAAACCCTATTGGTATTACTCCTCTAGTCTTTAATATAGAACATAATGAGACAGTTGATATTGGTTCTAGATGTAATACATATTTTACATATTTATTAGTTTTTCTTTCCAAATCAACTGATATTCCCTGGACATGCAATAATTAAGTAAGAGAATGAGGGAGGGAGAGAACTGAGAAAGATAATTAGCTAGGATGTTCTGGTAAAAACATGTAACACTAATTAACTTAACTAACTTCATTAATATAATCAAATTAGTTAATTATTAGGTTTTATGTTAAGGACTAAATTAAAGTACTTTATAACTGCTAAATGCCCTCGTATGCCCACACAACTAACCCAATTAGAGAGATAAGTTAATAATTAGTCGTCACAAACTAAGTGCATTATCAACAAGTTAAGATACCCTTTGTGCCAGTGCAGAGGCAATGTTAGGTATCCTCTCGCCATCATCATCGACCAGCTTTATCTTCAAAGTCATGCACACAAGACAAAATGGGGCATTATGATTTATGAGGCACTAAGTTTTAACCTAGCTACGTACGGACCTATGCCCACCCCTAGCAACTTGCCCAAACCCTGATACACCAAAATGGGCAATAAACCTCCCCACAATTGAATTCTCCAATGCATGCTTCCTATTCTATTCTCGTATAATAATGGTGTTACCCTTGCCCAATACTATCCTTTAAACCCATTCGATTTGGGACAAATAATGCAACCCACTTGCCTTCCACAATTATATGACTTCTCCATCTACCGTTCAACTCTCTCTCTCTCTCATTGATTTGACTGTGACAAACCGCACAAATTAAACAAACCTCTTTATTTTCAGAGAAATGGCCATGCCACTTTCTTCCTTACTACGACTCGATCTATCCCATACCCATATAGATCCCAACAATTATAGACTCGTGAAGAATAATTCTAGCTACTGATTTTGGTAACCACTAGTTAGTTGGATAAGAATTGTATGTATATAGAGCTTTTTGTGATTTGAGTTTTATTGATATATGATCAAGTCGGTTGTGACGTACAATTTTGAAGTGCAGCTAGCTAGCTAGATGAATGAGATGGGGAAGCAATAATTCAAGTTTGCTAAATAGAAAACACTGTACAAGTAATAATTTCCTTTAGTTTTGCCAATAATAATATCTCGGTGAACTTGCTTATACGCAATATAATCGATTCTTTCTGGATGCATGCATGATGAAACACATGGAAAATCACGTGGGAAAAAACCCACTATAGGACTTAAAAGCTTTCAAGTTTCCATCTTTCAAGATCATTCATCATTGTTCTGTAGAATTCCTCCAATTAATGTTCATAATATTGTGTGGACATTGGGAATGATGCAACTATATAATGTGGACTTATTTTACTTTGATTTTTTAAGAAGAATTTTTATTCCAGAGGGAAATGTACATTTTAATTTATCTCCTCAAGTTCAAGGCCTGAATAAAAAATTTGATATATGAATTATAAAATAGAATATTATACAATTTATTTAACACTTTGGGTTAAAATATAATGATAACATACAAATAATAGAAAATTAGGAAGAAGGATCAAGAAAAATAAATATTAATTAATAAGGACCTTAAAATTGTAATTATACGAAAGTAACAATGACTAAATTCCCTACATTTTCATTAAGCCCATCTATGTTAGTTATCAATCGATGTTCCCTCTGCAAGTATGTCCTCAATTTATTGTTTAAGAATTTTGAATTTTAGTGTTTTTCATTTTTTGTTATAACATTCCTTTTAGGTGCATCCCATTTATTTAAGCTTTTTTTTTTTTACATGAAAAATCACATATTTTTAAAATAAATATATTATGAGATTTTTTAAAGTTTTTAAAAATAATCAAAATCTAGAAAGAGGTACATTTATAATTATTTATATATTTTAGAGGCTATTTTAATTTGGGTAACTTTTAAAATAAACTAATGTGTGTACAAGAGAAAATATTATGAAAATGTTGAGTTGTATATATATGTTTTTTTTATCAAAATATATCTGGAGATATATATCATCAAATTCAATAATTAACAGTCAAATAATAGGAAACGTTAATTTCGTAATCAAAAATTTATATTTTAATTTTTAGTCATTGAAAATAATTACAAATTTTAAAATCCTTATTAATAAATGTTTTATTTCTTTAGTTCTTCACCCTAATTCTCCTTAAAAACAAAGTTACAAGTAGGTACATATGCACATGGCCTCTTGAATTTCCGTCCTAATAATCCGGTATCAAACTTGAAAGGAATCAAGGACTGTTGGAATGAAAGAGACAAATAGCTTATTGAAAATAGTAAATATTTTCTTAATCTTATATATCTTTCAAAGATAAATCCCCTCAAATGTTATTTTCAATCAAAACGATACCTTGTCGTCACCATTATTATCAGCATACTCTAGTTTTTCCCCCAACCATTAGCATACTAGTTGGAGGGCGAGCTTTAAAGTAACTAAGGTTTATATATGATTTAGAGGTCATAGGTTCAAATCTTGAAAATAATCTTTCCATTTACAAGGTAAGGTTGCATACATGTGATGATCATCTCCAGACCCAATCTGGTCGGGAGCCTTATGCACTGGACCCGCCTTATTAACATATATATATATATGTGTGTGTGGGTTTATCGTTTGTCATGTCACTTGACATAAGATTATGTCAAGTGAGCTAAAAACTACGTCGTTTTGGAAGTTAAGGAAATTAATGAAGGGTGTTTTTATATTTTTGTTTTAGTATTTATTATATGAATTTTACTAAAAGATCCTTCATTAATTCTCCTAACCCAAAACTCGTCGTTTTGAGAGTTCATTAATTCTTTTAACCCTAAAACGACGTAGTTTTGGAATGACTTGACGTAACCTTATGTCAAGTGACATGACAAACGATAACCCCTGTATGTGTGTGTGTGTGTGTGTGTGTGTAGAGTCATTAAGAATAAGAGTACCATAAAATTTATTCATGATAGGATTTATTCAAATGTGCTTTGAACCCTAAAATAATGGCCAGACACCTAGGCAGTAGGCACATTTCATATCATTCCGTGAATGGCAACACATGTGCAAGTGCTATCCATTTATTCCTTATATCAACTAGTCTATGAAGTAATTGTTATTTTATATTCCATGAAAGAATATTTTGATTGAAAGAAAAAAGTTTGAACAATTAAATTAGTGTCTTGTCAAGCGAAAAAGCTCTCATAAATATATAAATTATTATTTTTAATTAATGACCTGAAAGGATATACAACAAACCATAAAATGATCGATAAAGGTCTGAAACAATTGTGAGAAATGCCCTAACTGATCCTTTAGACCATGGAAAATAATACTGCCTAATGAGCAAAGTCGATTTAATTTGCAATTTCCGTGGAAGCCACATGTTTGGCGCCATAGTGGAAAGTATGGTTAGACCTCTTTAATTCTCTCCATTTTCTCTTTTGATTCCACCTTTTTTCCATCTTTCTTCGTTCTCTCATAATTTAATTTCTCTTTGCTCTTCTGAACCTTTTCACTGTGCTTTTACTCTGGGGATCAAGTACTTCATCCACAAAATGAACCCAACAAAAATATGAGAATCAGATTTCCAGGAGAATTTTGACGGCATTATTAAATGTGAAAAAGAGGTTTGGAGGGATTTAGGTTGAGATATTGTGTTTGGGTTGCACATTGTAATACCCTGAAAATCTCATTTATGATAAGTATCATATTGAGCAAATATTGCCTATTGGAAATAGATGAATATATGGTCTCCAAGACCTTGTGGTGAATTTTTAGGGTAATTACTCCTGAAATTAGAAAATGTGCAAATAGGTCCCTAAAACGTTTAAGAATGTGCAATTAGGTCCCTAAATGCATTTACGGGTTATATAATACCCTGTGAAAATTATAAAGAGGCAAGAAAATATTCATTTGAAATAAGGAAGTATATTGTCCCTAATTTAAGTAATTTATTAAATTACTACCTTGGAAAAATAAAGTGGGAAAAGTTAAAAAGTATT
This sequence comes from Acacia pycnantha, assembly GCA_025563575.1. Taxonomy (NCBI): domain Eukaryota; kingdom Viridiplantae; phylum Streptophyta; class Magnoliopsida; order Fabales; family Fabaceae; genus Acacia; species Acacia pycnantha. Next base: position 10,110,616 of record JAMWYP010000015.1, on the reverse strand, counting down.
ATAATGACAAAAATGCCCCATGAATTATGAACTAATGCATGGGACATAAAATACAAATGTCAATAGAAAAGTTTGAAGATAAAGGGTTATCTTAATTAAGAGAATTATCAACTAGTGATAAGAGAGTAATTGAGTAATTATTGGCTAATTACTTAAGCATAGGCAAAGGAAATTCATAAATAATTATGTAAAACCCTAAAATTTGTGGTTTTTGGCCTAAAATTAGTATAAACATATTTGTTAATTAATTGGAAATTTTGGAGAAAAATAGTTGAGTTTAGGTATTTTTAAGCCTAAATACAAGAATGGACCAATAGGAAAATTTTGTAAAAAATTATATAAAATAATTATTTTATATATTATTAATTAATTAAATAATTAATTAAAACGAAAATTAATAAAATAATAAGAAATAAGGACAAGAGTTGGTAAAAATCATGGTGCCTTAACTTGCAAGTTGAAGTGTAAAATTGTATAAACAAGTACAATGAATAGTGATCAGATTTATAGGAAACGGATCATGTCTAGAGTACCAGGAATAGGTTTTCCAATGTCAGAGTAAAATATTGATCAGTGAATTTTTATCTTCAGTTAGCCTTTTCCGAAGTTGATTAGAGGCCGGTAGAGCATTTTCCTAATAAGACGAAATAGGGAGAAATGCGAGATAGTCACATTTTAAAGATCGAAGAAAATAAATTCTAACTCAACATTTGGAAATGAGTTTGAATTTATCTGGACATATTTGGAATCAGTGAATTTTTGTCCAGAGATTGATGATCCCAGAAAGTTCTTCCGAAACTGGCACGCTTTCCCGTAAACTTCAAACTGACTTTTGGAACCCTGGATGGAATCAAAAATTAGTTTAACTTAGATATTTCTAATGAGTAGGAAAATGTCTTCAAAATGGTAATTCCGGTTTTTTGAGATTTTTCCGAGATTACGCGATTCGGACACCGATCGGGAACTTTATCGGTAAAAGTTCATAAAGCAAAAGCATCACATCACATTAATTGATGTGACAAACCACCAACTAAGGGGGAGGGGATGGTTTGGACAAGTGGCATGGTGAGGATCTTGACATTTGGCAAAGTGCGATCCGACGGTCCAGAATCCGCCTGACAAAGTGTGAATAGTGCACACAACTTTCCCTATAAATAGGAGGCTCTTCCTTTGCATTCTTCACACCAAAATCTCTAGTTGAGCTTTCCTAGAGAGAAGTTAGAGAGAGGTGCTCTGGAGGAGGAAGGAGCCCGGGGAATTTTGCAGCGAAGCTCTGGGTAATTTTTCTGGTCTTTAGCTTTTAATGCTTTCGGTAGTTTTAGTAGTAATGCTAGATAGATCTTTAGCTTTATTTTAAGTATTAAATTCGAAAATCATGGTGGGGTCGGAGTTCTGGCAAAATTTTGGAAAGTCGGAGCCAAAGTAACGAAGTTCTGGCGAAATTCCGCCGATTAGGGGTATAGGGGCAAAATGGTAATTTTACCTAAAATGCCCGATATAATGTCAAATATTGATAATGGTGATATTATCATTATAGGATATAAGAAACCTTGATCTGCTGTCGTTACGCTGTCCGACGTGCCGCTGTCAGCCCGCTGTTTTTCCGTCAACGTGCAGTTTTCGTCAAAACGTACCAGAAATTCCGTATATCGTCAACGGAGGTACGGACGCGTACTGTAACACTAATCTTATGCTGCTTAAATACATATATGTCAAAGATACGTTCATAGACCGTTATACGAGCAGGTTTTATACGGGTTATGTCATAATAATGCCGTTATGTTTTCCTAGCGGCGAGGACACGAGTGGTATCGTGGCAGCTGGTGAATAGTGCGGTTGTTGTTGTTGTTACCCTATGGGGCCTTACATATTGCTATGTGCTTATGTTCGTCGTCATAATGATCATGCATCTATTGTATGCAAATGATATCTTGTTGTATTAGCTCTAGAATATCTGTTGTTATATCTTGTATTGTTTGAGCATGAGGTTAACAGTTACACGAGATCCAATGGGATAAATTGGATCTCAGTTGTAGCTTCAGGGTCCGGAGGACCAAGAACCGGAGAGCGGGAGAAACAACATGACTAGACCGAATGTCGGGAAAAGGGAAGGCAGATAGACGGAGCCATAGAGAGGAACCAAGGGCAGAGTCGTAGAAATGCACCGGTCGAGGCAAGTGCCGGAAGAAGATCATCAGAGCCAAATGTCAGGCATGGGTCTAATGAAGTTATTTCGAATAGTTTGGTGCTGAAGGCAAGGCTAGTCTACGTGGGTGTGCCAATCAATCGCCGTATAAGTCGGTGAGGCCCACATGGTAGACACTTACACAGCCATTCTGTTCGGTTAACAGAGTTAGGTTCATTGCCCCAAGTCTGGTCAAGGCTTGGTCTAGGTTGTATAGTTACTTTTTGTGAAATGTAATTGTACAAAGCTCTGTATATTGTATCACATGATTATTCCTTCGAGAAATTTTTAATATACCGGCATACGCTCGGCATCGTCATATGTCGGGGTATTTTTATATCGGAGTTACTCATATATTGTCCAAATTTTTAGTACATTGCTCTCCGTTTCAGCGGTACTACGAAGTAGCACCTCAAGTTCTGTTGAATTTTTCTAAAAACAGGTGTCATCCGACACGATTTATGCTACAGAATTTGGGGTGTTACATTTTGGTATCGAGCTAGCTTCATAGCTAGTCTCGAGCATTGTATGGACAATTAGGTTAAAGTGCGATATAATACGGTATTGTGATACAAAAAGGACGTATACCACGAAGGAAAAGGGTTAAGTCGGGTAATTTAAGACCCGAGAGAATGGAGAGACGGCCACAGAATATGGCTTCATTGCTAAAGTCTAGGACTTACGATACGAGTCTAAATGAAATACTTGCCTAGTGTTTCAAGGGGAAGCGGTACAGAGAAGTCGGTACTGCTTAGGTTTTTTGTAGACAGTAAACCTTACGTTTAGGTTCCCTGTAGAAACAGTGACCCGTTGATTATGTTCCATGTAGGAACAGGAAGTTTCTAAGTTACCCTGAGAGGATAATCCCTGCCTTGTAGAGGCCAGACACCATGCGTGTAACGGGCGTAGCTCGGGGGCTGAGGTCTTTGACTAAGTCCTTGACGGTGGTGACGGAGAGATAGTAACTGAGCATTTCCTATGTTCCGATGCACGAGTAGGAACCACGAGGAAAAATGAGTGGGATACCTTAGGTTTTAAATACACGAGAGTCGGTTCCTTAACGGAACCATACGATAGATAAAACCCCGGTAGCTATGGGTTATGGTTTCAAGGTGAGACCAATAACCATAGTAATGTTAGTAACCAATATATTTCCCTAAGAAGTGGGTGGTTACCCGATAGGGAGGACGGGATAAATATGTTACACGGAGTTGGGTGATAGTGAAAGTCCATAAGTTAAAACCCAGATGAGATGGCATAAAAAACAACAAATTTTGAAAAGGGTAGGAACCTGATAAGATTCGAGTTCTCGTTGTAATGATATAGAGACGATCGATTGAAGACGAGTACTACATATGGGAGTTTTGATCGAAGATGGCTACCTACGGAGAGTTTTGATCGAGGGGTCTACCTACGGAGGTTCGACCGGAGGAGCTGACCGATCGGAGGGATTGAGTGAAGCGCCGTGTAAAGTACCGTGGGGTAGAGCCACCAAGACAACAAACCGTTTAGTGCGGCCGCCGTGACGATGACCCATACGGTAAAGCTACCGGCGTATCGGTTCTCAAGGTAAGTACATTATAACGAATTCCGCATCTAATAGGTTCCCTAGAGAAAAGGTTTATGAAATCTAGTACATTGCCATAGGGTGCTCCAATATATCTCTTAGTTTCGAATGCCACCTGATCACGATCGTGTCATTGAGTAGGAGGTATCTTGTGTTGCCATGGTGTATGGGCGCCATGAAAACATTTATGATATCTTGTGTTGCCATGGTGTATGGGAGCCATGGAGACATTTTGGTATTTGTGGTGTTGACCGCGGTGTATGGGCGCCACGGAAACACCATATATCAAAGTACGACATGACAAGATTGTAGTTGAAGCTGCATGAGTTTGGGTATGTTCTAGTAAGGGCAAGAAGGTAATATGTATCTCTCAAATGTTGTGATGGGTAGTAGGACCTTTGAGACCGGGAGTCCATGGGTCATTGGACATATGTATACGTTCAATTAAAGACCTTAAGTCTGTGAGACTATTATGTCTATAGGCGGTAGAAACCCACGATTGTTGAACCATGAACGTCGGGTAGTATCTTGAAAAGACTATGAAACCGAGAATGGCGGATGAAATCCATAATAGCCAAATGTTAAGGACGAGAGTCCGAATGCAATAAATTGGTAAATGACCTTCTCAGATTAGTTGTGCGCTTCACGAAAATGTTTAAAATAAAAATTCTAAATTTTGCCAATACACCCATTGTATTTGAAATCTTTGAAATTAATTTTCGAACTTGTGAATTTTGAAACCGAGTTTTCAAATGGAATGTGTGTTCCAACGGAATTTGAGACCACGGTGATGGTCAAGTTTTGAAATGATGTAGTCTTATGAAAAGGGTTTGTTAGAACCTAGAGTTTGAAACGAGTTTTCAACTATGTTGTGGTAGTCTGAAGCTGGAAGGGCGAAGGCTGTTGTAGATGTACACGGTTTCTTGGGTCTTGCCGGATGTTTTGAAACGTTTGAAATCGGCCTTTGGTAAAGGTTCTTTTGAACAAAGAGTTTTGAGGAATTTGTGTTGAGAAAATGAAGATCGCACCAGCGATGAAACGCACCCAATCCATAACATTTCGCCGAGAGCGTATGTTTTAGCAACGACTATGTCTGGACTAAGTTCGGTAGATAGGGTTATGTGCCGCGCGGACGCCAGGTTCCTTCAAGGAAGGGCGGAAATTCTCCCACATCATTTGACGGTACTGCATTTGCAAGAGACCGAATATGGGGATTGGGATAAGACGCTCGCTGTACCAAGTGGTTGAAGTGGTGGCGTGAACTTTCAATTGTTAAAACAATTTGTAAAGTAAATTATACCCTCAAAGGTATGTGCCGGTAGTCAAAGTTGTTGAGCCGGTAGTAAATACATTTCCATGAATTTGTGTTGGCAGCGATTAAGTATGAAATTTTTATAGCACTATTAATTTTTGGTAAAGTGCGGATTGCAAAGTGTACTAAGACCACGGAAAATTTTCATTATGTGAAATTTGAAAATGAGATAACATAATGGTTTTGAGTAGCGATGACGGGTTCGTCAAAGCTATTGTGTGAAAAGCGGTGTAGTTGGAAATTTTGATATAGGAACAGGAACTAATAGGAAAGTGAGCTAGTTAAGCCAAATAGTAGCCGTCAGCTATCGTGTTAAGAAAGCAGTCGAGAGCTTGAATGGGAAAAGGCTCAGATGAAGTAGACGAACAGAAGCTCGAGGCAATAAGACCTAATGTGCAAGTATGCACGGGCGGTGTCCCTAGGCCATAAGACCGGTGATACTGAGCATTGTGTGAGATGCTAAATGTCAGATGACATTCATTGTATCGAGTAATAGATTGAGCCGAAAGGCCAATGTGTGATAAGCGAAAGGTCGAATGAGTCGAGATAGTGAAGCTTTGTGTAACAAAGTACTATGAGAATGGACGGTGAGTCACTGTATTTAACCGGAGTACCAGTTGGATAAGACTGATGTTGGAATGTTGGGATGCGTGCTAAGTAAGTATGCATGTACAAAGGTTAGACTAAAGGTCTAAGTTCTTTCTCTGACGTGATACGCGCAAATTTCGAGGACGAAATTTTATTTAACGGGGGGAGAAATGTAATACCACGAAAATCTCATTTATGATAAGTATCATATTGAGCAAATATTGCCTATTGGAAATAGGTGAATATATGGTCTCCAAGACCTTGTGGTGAATTTTAGGGTAATTACTCCTGAAATTAGAAAATGTGCAAATAGGTCCCTAAAACGTTTAAGAATGTGCAATTAGGTCCCTAAATGCATTTACGGGTTATATAATACCCTGTGAAAATTATAAAGAGGCAAGAAAATATTCATTTGAAATAAGGAAGTATATTGTCCCTAATTTAAGTAATTTATTAAATTACTACCTTGGAAAAATAAAGTGGGAAAAGTTAAAAAGTATTATAATGACAAAAATGCCCCGTGAATTATGAACTAATGCATGGGACATAAAATACAAATGTCAATACAAAAGTTTGAAGATAAAGGGTTATCTTAATTAAGAGAATTATCAACTAGTGATAAGAGAGTAATTGAGTAATTATTGGCTAATTACTTAAGCATAGGCAAAGGAAATTCATAAATAATTATGTAAAACCCTAAAATTTGTGGTTTTTGGCCTAAAATTAGTATAAACATATTTGTTAATTAATTGGAAATTTTGGAGAAAAATAGTTGAGTTTAGGTATTTTTAAGCCTAAATACAAGAATGGACCAATAGGAAAATTTTGTAAAAAAATTATATAAAATAATTATTTTATATATTATTAATTAATTAAATAATTAATTAAAACGAAAATTAATAAAATAATAAGAAATAAGGACAAGAGTTGGTAAAAATCATGGTGCCTTAACTTGCAAGTTGAAGTGTAAAATTGTATAAACAAGTACAATGAATAGTGATCAGATTTATAGGAAACGGATCCTGTCTAGAGTACCAGGAATAGGTTTTCCAATGTCAGAGTAAAATATTGATCAGTGAATTTTTATCTTGATTAGCCTTTTCCGGAAGTTGATTAGAGGTAGGTAGAGCATTTTCCTAATAAGACGAAATAGGGAGAAATGCGAGATAGTCACATTTTAAAGATCGAAGAAAATAAATTCTAACTCAACATTTGGAAATGAGTTTGAATTTATCTGGACATATTTGGAATCGGTGAATTTTTGTCCGAGATTGATGATCCCAGAAAGTTCTTCCGAACCGGCACGCTTTCAGTAAACTTGAGCCGACTTTTGGAGCCACGGATGGAATCAAAAATTAGTTTAGATTAGATATTTCTAATGAGAAGGAAAGGGGCTTCAAAATGGTAATTCCGGATTTTGAGATTTTTCCGAGATTACGCGATTCGGACACCGATCGGGAACTTTATCGGTACAAGTTCATAAAGCAAAAGCATCACATCACATTAATTGATGTGACAAACCACCAACTAAGGGGAGGGGATGGTTTGGACAAGTGGCATGGTGAGGATCTTGACATTTGGCAAAGTGCGATCCGACGGTCCGAATCCGCGACAAAGTGTGAATAGTGCACACAACTTTCCCTATAAATAGGAGGCTCTTCCTTTGCATTCTTCACACCAAAATCTCTCTAGTTGAGCTTTCCTAGAGAGAAGTTAGAGAGAGGTGCTCGGAGGAGGAAGGAGCAGGGAATTTTGCGTGAAGCTCTGGGTAATTTTTCGGTCTTTAGCTTTTAATGCTTTCGGTAGTTTTAGTAGTAATGCTAGATAGATCTTTAGCTTTATTTTAAGTATTAAATTCGAAAATCATGGTGGGGTCGGAGTTCTGGCAAAATTTTGGAAAGTCGGAGCCAAAGTAACGAAGTGCAAATATTGATAATGGTGATATTATCATTATAGGATATAAGAAACCTTGATCTGTTGTCGTTACAATGGGGTAAATTGGATCTCAGCTGTAGCTTCAGGGTCCGGAGGACCAAGAACCGGAGAGCGGGAGAAACAACATGACTAGACCGAATGTCAGGAAAAGGGAAGGCACCGATAGACGGAGCCATAGAGAGGAACCAAGGGGCAGAGTCGTAGAAATGCACCGGTCGAGGCAAGTGCCGGAAGAAGATCATCAGAGCCAAATGTCAGGCATGGGTCTAATGAAGTTATTTCGAATAGTTTGGTGCCGAAGGCAAGGCTAGTCTACGTGGGTGTGCCAATCAGTCGCCGTATAAGTCGGTGAGGCCCCCGGTATTTTTATATCGGAGTTACTCATATATAGTCCAAATTTTTAGTACATTGCTCTCCATTTCCGCGGTACTCTGAAGTAGCACCTCAAGTTTTGTTTGACTTTTATAAAAACAGGTGTCATCCGACACGATTTATGCTACAGAATTTGGGGTGTTACACACATGGTGTGCAAACACATGCAACGACAAAGTTTGAGGTGGTTGGCTTTCAATTGTCTCCAAATAGGAGAGACTTTCAAAGACAATCAGCCTAATTTTTAGTAAATTAATTTGAGAATTTATTTAGTGCTCATTTATTTGTATTTAGAATTAGAATTGGATTATATTGCAGTATAGTATATCTTTTTTTTCCTTTGATCGTATATACCTGCATTTCATTTGAAGTTTGCACGTAATTCCTAAGTTGAAGCTAATAAGCATATGTCGTCTCCAACGAATTCACTCACATCTTCACAAGTAGCTTAATGAGACTCGCTTTCCCATTTTTTCTTGGTCAAGCATTATCAATCGAAGGCTTTTTATTGTCCAGGTACATGAACCAGACTTGTTAACTTCTGAATTGTGGAAGCATGTTCTGAATAATTTTTGGTGCATGTCCAAGTCTTATATATATGATTTAGTGGGTGCCACGTGTTGTCGTCATCGTGACATGCATATCTATATATAATTTGGACGCTGAATCAAAATGCACGATCCTAAATTAAATGTGTAGAAAATTAAAAAGATAACGTGTAAAATAACTAAAAAGGAGTAAATCACAATAATATTGCCACTTGGATCCTAAATGTATAAGCTTGATAATAAATTTACAGATATTAATAAAATTAGCTAAGTTATTTATTCTAATAAATATGTGTTTATTTCCCTAAGATATATTATCTTTATTCATTACCCTAATTATAAAAACCCCATTTAATTTATGGTTAAGTAGCAAATCCACCTCGAAAGTTTTCACTGAAGAGCAATGTTGCCCTAGAAGTTTTTTCAGGTTCAATATTGCCCCGGAAGTTTTAAAACGTAGCAATGTTACTCGATACTATTAAAAAAATGACATTGATCGTTAACTTTTTTAACAGAAAAGGCAACATTACTACGTTTTAAAACTTTCGGGGTAGCATTGAACCTAAAAAAACTTATAAGGCAATATTGCTACTAGGCATATACTATTACAGTGGATTTGCTACTCAACCCTTTAATTTATATAAACAATAAGAATAGTTTTAAAAAATTATAACTTTTGGAGGTAAAATATATTATTGAGGTCTAGTATTAATTTAGGACCAAAACAATTCTATCAACTACCTCATACATTTAGGACTTGAGGGAGAATACCTTACAAAATGGTGTCCTCATAGTAGTATTTATGTTCTAGAATTGGAGAAAAGTTTGGCATTTACTGAATGTTATAAAAATGAATGAATATTGAGTAACTAAAAAATAAATTATACTCCATGAAACCAATATTTAAAAAGGAAAATCACTCTGACATCCTCATAAAAAGAATGTAATCATTAATAAATCTCATAACTAATTAGCAATATGTAATGACAAATTTCAGTAAAAAAGATAAAAAAATAAATCCATACTGCACATTTGTTGTAAAAAAGTTTTAGTACTAACATTCACCTCTCAAAAACAACTTCTGAGCTATAAATAATGCCTAATGTTTAATTCTAAACGCAAGCTATTGCAAAAAGAAGTGGTGATGACGTTTGCACACTAAAACCAAAGATACATCCATGTCAAGGGCTTTATGCAACAGAGCATAAATTAATGGCAGACACAACACAAGCCACAGAAAGCCACGCCCTTCTAATCATGTCCCCATCCACCGCCCACCAGTTCGGATACTTAAAATAGTGTCATCCACTCATCTCAAATGTCAAATAATTAACTTGTAGATATTTTATAATCAGTATTCTTATTCTTATCTAACAAATTGAATCTATATAATAAAATTAACTTTCTGGTATAATCTGATCTTTCTCTACTTTGTATCGAACATTTACAAAAATCATTCATTTTCTTGGAAACAGTAAATGCCAACTGATCAATTATTTATCAAATATCATCAATCATCAATATATATATCTATAATCAATGAAAAATATTCTTTTATAAAAATATTGCGACTGATCATCACTTCAAGTTTCATGCAAAACATGTATAGTTACGTTTAAGCAATATTGCAACATTCTCCTATGATCTTGGGAAAATCTTCTGTTATTTACTAAGCGTGCGTACGTAGCAACATAAGGATAATATACTCGTAGTAATCAATTACTAGTTTTAGAGACGTTTACGTCAATATAAGTATATAACCGTCTAGTGAGATAATACTGAAGCTAGACCATAATGTATGTACGTAGTACATATACCAATTAATTAGTTTTGCATTGGCGTCCCGGCTTAATCTTTGACATATAGCAAATATCTATCTATTATTTATTATTATAATATAACTACTGTAAGTCGTAAATATAAATGAAAATCAATGAGTTCCCAAAAAATGTATTCATTATAAATATAAAAAAATCCTGATAATAAGTGAGTAACATGGACCTGTTATAATTTTTGTACTATAATTTGTCATTACGTGTGTTGCTTGTGAGACTTTTTGATGATTACATGTGGTCCTTGGACCTCATAGTAAGCTCAAGTCTTGATATTTGATGGGAGTGAACCGTAGCATATGCAGGACAGTTGGAGTTATATTTGTAGGTCCGTGTAAGTACTGTGAAGTGTGGCCGAACGTGAAAGGTAACAAATAATTGTACATAAAACACTTTTGGATTGAGTGGAAGAGAGCCATCTTAATAATTTGTTAGAGGCTCAAGAAAAAGTGGCTCCATTTTGAGCTTAGCGTCGACATAAAAGTACCGACACTCTTGCAAATTGGCTTAGTTCAGAATCACAATGTGTGGTCGCATCTTGATGATTTGATTAGTTTGGTAACTCTATAGCTAAACCTTGTCATTTCATGTATTTATTTTGCGGATACGGAAGGCAAGCCAATGAAAGAGCTTTAGTGGGTGTATAATCTTTTGCGTGAAAGTTAAAGCAAGATGAAAATACATGTTAGGTACGTATTTACATTCGAATAATAATGTCGTTTATGGTCAGTGGTCTATGATTTTCAAATTTCTGAATGCTCATGGTATTTGAATATAATACTCCTGCTATATGTATAGATCAAAATCCAAAAGGTTTGGTATAAAATCACCTTCGTAGTTTTTACTAAAAAAATTCCAATTACATTTCTCCTTATAGTTGTCAAACAATAGAACTAAATGGGTAGTGGCCGTTGAATTTAAGATGAATGTATATGGTTGAATCTTATCGCATGAGCTTATAACTCGCCTACCTCGATCTTTAAGTATTCAAAAAATATTTCAACTCACAATAACAAATTAGACTTCGCCTGTCTTTTAAGAGTTAGTTAAGATGTTTGCTTTAGTTCTAAATGTAAGAATTTAGTGCCGGTTTGTTTTAACTTTTTAAAAGTACTTTTACGATTTATGAGATAGGTTTAAGAAAAGAGTTTTATATCATCTTATGGAAAAGAGTTTATAAAACTATGAGTTGAGGATTTCTCAAACAAGCACTTAAACTACCTTATTTCTCAAATTTATATTAAAAAAAAAAATCAATTATCCTTATTAATTGCATATGTATTAAAAATGTTTTCATCCGTGGGTATAATGTTTAAAGGGGAAATTTTAGGGGAAAATAGCACACATTTATTACTAATAGCTAATTTATTTAATAGCCATAAACTGGTCATTCTATCTTCAACCTTTAAGACCGAGCGACGACTGATGATGGAGGAGTATGTCAGGAAACACCCAATAGTCTAATGGGCCTAATGAGATTAGTATTCAATGTATCACCAGGTCCAATGAGGTGAATTTTAGACCCATCAGTGTTTGGGCCTAAGTCACTGGACTTACTAGTTTTTTTTTTTTTTATAACATGGACTTACTAGTTGAATAAGATACCTTTTAGATTTATGTATCATTGGGCCTTAGAAGACATTTGATATATCAATAACTAAGCCCAATAAATTTACGGGCTGAAGTTGACATCAGCCCTAATGTTTGGGTGTTCCATTGCAACACATGGCGGGTTACATTAATCTTGCACATTATATGATGATTGCAACACATGGCGGGTTTTACTAGGGAAATTGGCTTATGTCGTGCTGATTCGGCAGAATTTTGGGCAATTTGTGTTGGTCTTGAAATTGCTTGGTGTATGAATTTTAAAAAGGTCATAGTGGAATCATTGTTAACGCCATTGCTAATTTTGATCAGTCCTTTGACTGTCTATTGGTATCCAAGATTAGAAGTTTGATTAATCTTGACTGTGTTGTTCAGTATGTGCCTAGAGAAGCAAATAGAGTAATGGATGCGCTGGCTAAGGTGGGTATTAACAAATCTGAGATTTTAGATACCTGTCCATCTTTCCTTTGGTCATGGGTGGATTAAGAGGGGTTGGGATTAATTTCCCGGTTGTAATTTTGTTCTGTATGTAGTTCTGTACTCTTCGCCTTATTATCAAAAAAAAAAAAAAAATCTTGCACATTATATACCAATATTTCTGGCGGAAAAAAAAACATTATACACCAATATTTTTAAAAGATAATATTAACAAGTATCTTCAAAATTTTATGGGATGTTGAATTAAAATTATAAAATAATGAGTAAAATGCTATAACCACTCTTCTTTTTTACCTTAATTATACAAATCTCCCCTCTATTTTAAAAATATACACTTAAGTCCAAACCATTAACCCCGTTAAGAATATTTTTAAAACAATTATAAAAATATATTTTTAATTAAAATTTATATAAAAAATAAAATTTATTTACTAATTTACCCTTAATACTAGATCCCAAATTTTAATTGATAGTTTGTAAATATAAAAAAAAAATTAAAAAATTCAAGTAGGTTTTTTAAATATTTGTAGAAAAATAATATGGAATTATAAATTTAAATGACTTATACAATCTCTCAAGCCTTTATATTTTATAGAACAAATGTGCTTGATATATATTTTTGGTCCTTTAAGAAACTAAAAATAAATAAATTTTAATAAATATGATGAAAAATTAAAATTATAAATTTTATAATCTCATAATTAATTTTTTTAACATATTATAAAGTTAAAAAACCCGATTAGAATTAAAGTTTGGTGGTATAATATTTTTTTGGCATATATATATATATATTTAAATGAGATTTTGGTAAAATAAAAGTTCAAAAGTTAAATTTAACGGTCAATTAACAATCTGAGTAGACAAAAATAAAATTTCAAAATATAAAGGAGACTTATGTAACATACAACTTAGTTTTATAGGAGGTCTATATTGATTTTTAAAATATAGAAACTGTTACGGACTCGCTCGAGGCCCATAAACGATAAGGCCCAACTACGGGTGACGCACCCCAGATACGCCAGTTAATCCGGAGGATCTAAACCACCCCGGAAAGATAGATGCAGATCGGAGGGGCGTTAGAGAGAATCCAGGCTAGGCGGTTACAATTCTATCCGAATACCCAGCTAGATCACCCCCACCAGGTATACCTATAAATACTGAGGTAGTCATCCAAGGTACACACGTTCTAAACCCTAGCTATTTACATACCGCCACACTGAGCACACACCCCACCCCTACGGCCAAGGCCAGGTTGTGTTCAGTGATCCACTCTCCATCTGCGGAAGAACGTTTGGAGGAACCTCGTGTCCCGAATCACGATCAACCTGAAAAAGAAAATGAATCCGAGACGGGTTCATCGGCGCCATGAGGACATCGCCGTGAGCCACGAAATCCAACCAGTGTAAATCGGAAACCCGGACCAGAATCCGGACTTCCTTACACTCCATAACGGACAGCTCGCCATGATGAAACGCATCGAGACTATGGACAAACGGTATACTCTTCAATTTCAACGCATGGACGAGCGGAACCGGGAGAAGGGAACCCAGAAACACCGGCTATGATCAGAAGGACAAAACATGGGAACCCGACCAGGAAGGTCATAGTTCCCGTCGGCAGAGGACAGTAGACAATACAAGAAGGGCGGCCTCTTCCACCAAAGAATCAAGAAGGGGGAAGTCGTCCCGGATAGAAGGGTCATCCCGGCCTCCCCCACATGATTCTCGGCAAGGAAGATACGCCGAAGGAAAGGCCTGCAGCCCCTTTTCATCTGAGATCCTCAGGGCACGTTTCCCAGGGAAGCGAACCTCACCGAATTCGGCAAGTCGACGGCTCACGTGGACCCAACGACTCATTTGGACGATTTCCAGACGATCATGATGTGTAGAGGTCTTGGAGAACCCATCATAAGTAGGGTTTTCGCCACAACCCTAAAGGGACCAGCCTTAAAATGGCTACAAACCCTGCCTCCAGGGTCGATAGCCAATTTTGATGACTTGGCAAAGGCTTTCGAGTTGCAGTTCGCAACCGGCGGAAGCAACCAAAGTCCCAGTACATCTTGTCTAAAATCAAGCGGCGGCCGGCGAATTACTCCAAAGTTATTTGGATCGCTTTAACCATGCCGCCTTGCGGAGTTCGGGGCCGAATGAAAAAGTGCATGCCCACCTTCGCCGGCCTAGACAAGTACAACTCGACTGGCAGAATCGTTCTTTAAAACGCCGGCCAAGAGCATTAACGACTTCATGACTCGGTCAAAGAAGTACTTGGAGATAGAACAAATGCGCCAAGCGAATGCGGTGCGGAAAGATTCAGACAGGAACACTCCTCCAAGGGATAAGAACCAGCCCGAAACCGCAAAGCAGGACCGTCGAGGCAGAGGTTCGATAATAAGTCGTCTCGGTCCAGATCGAACAAAAGGGAAAATACAAAGAACTACACCCCGTTAAATGTTTCAAGGTCCCGGTTGTGAGGGAAGTGGCATCTACCGAGATGCAGATGATCGATAGACCCGGCTGTTAGGCAACGAGCAAACACAGATCAATCCCGTTTCTGTTCCTTCTACAGTAGTCCGGGACATTCTACGGATCAGTGTTATGAGCTACGGGACGCCGTCGAGAAATTCGTCAGGGAAGGAAAGCTGCGTCAATATGTAATTCAGACACGGCGGCGCGGAAAAACGAAAACCCGATGACCGACGAAGGAGCCCGGTCGATGAAAGAAGAAAGGATAACAAGCGGCAGAAACCGGAGTCCAAGGAAAACGAGTTCCCCGAGGCCGAGTTCGACTGTAATGTAATCAGTGGGCCTTCGGGGAGGTGGGGATACAACGAGTCAACGAAGAAAATACTTAAAGGAAGTCCCGCGCAAGGGACCGACCTAGATTCAAGGAAGAGGTAAAGGAGACCGGCGGAAGGAAACGACCCCTGCTTTTCTTCACAAAGGAGGATATGACCGACGTGATCCCCGATCACCAGGATGGTCAGTAATCACCGGAACCTTAGTTAACCTGCCGAGTTAAAAGGATGTTTATTGATACCGGAGCTCGGCGGATATTATCCTATGGGACGCTTTCGTGAGGATGAACCTCGATCGGGAAGATTTGAAGTCATGCAAAACCACCTAGTCGGCTTTAACGGAGAATTGTCACCACCAAAAGGGTACATAGACCTCCGACTCACACTCGGAACGAAGGAATCCTTCAAAACCGGACGAGTAAGATTTATTGTGGCCGACTTCCCATCTCCTTACAACATTATACTGGGAAGACCGACCATCCATAAATGGGACATGCTGGTCTCAACCAAGCACCAAAAAATAAAGATGGTGAACCATGACAACCGGGTCATTACTATCAAAGGCGACCAAAAAGAGTCGCGGCAATGTTATATAGATTCAATTAACAAAGGCGAGAGGGAAACAGAGCCCTTATCGGGGCCGACGGGCGGAGTAGACGGAACAAACCGACGCCCAATAAATATGGTTGAGTTAGACCAGCGAGAAGAAAAGGGAACGCCCAGGCCGGAACCAGAGGGAGAATTGGAAGACCTCGTGATCGGCAATAACCCGGACCAAAGAACAAAAATAGGCAGGACGTTGAGCCCGAGTTTGAGGGAAAGGATGGAAGAATTGTTAGTACAAAACCGAGATGTTTTCGCTTGAGTGCGACCGAAGTGCCCGGAATTGATCCAGGTTTTTTGCTGCCACGGACTAGCCATCTGTCCGGGACTGCCCGGTGGCGAAAGAAGAGAAAAAGGGCACCGGATAGGCAAGTAGCTTTAAACCAACACATGGACGAGTTATTGGAGGTCGGTTTCATTAGAGAGATACAATACACTACTTGGCTTTCGAATGTAGTAATGGTGTTAAAACCGAATGGCAAATGGCGGTTTTGCACGGATTATAAAGACTTGAATAAAGCATGCCCAAAGGACACCTATGCAATGCCAAACATTGATCAGCTCGTGGATAACTCCTCACGGTTTTCAATTCTGTCTTTCATGGATGCCTACTGCAGGGTACAACCAGATCGCTATGCACCCAAATGACCAAGAGGCCACCGCTTTTATTACCGAAAGAGGAACTACCGCTATAACGTAATGCCGTTCGGCTTAAAGAACGCAGGGGCAACTTACTGAGGGATGATGAACAAAGTGTTTAAGGATCAGATTGGCCGCAACGTCGAGGTATACATAGACGACATGATCGTCAAATCACACGACTCAGAAGAACACATCCGGGATTTAGAGCAAACTTTTTTTAAAGTTAAGAGACCATCAAATCCGGCTTAACCCGGAAATGTGCGTTTGGGGTGCCGGCTGGGAAATTCCTCGGATTCCTACTCACAAATCGAGGGATTGAGGCCAATCCGGATAAGTGCAGAGCGGTTCTGGAGATGCAGGCTCCTCGGAACAAGAAGGAAGTCCAACAGTTGACAGGCCGGCTGGCTTCCTTAACCAGATTTTTACCCAAGTCGGCAGAAAACGGGTTGCCCTTCTTTAAGTTGCTGAAGAAACAGACAACAGGCGACTGGACCCCGGAGTGCGACGCCGCATTTAGAAAAATCAAGCAATGCCTGGCTACTCCGCCAGTTCTATCAAAGCCGTGCCCAGGCGAAACCCTTTTCATATACTTATCGGTCGGGGAGGAAGCCGTAAGCTCGGTTTTGGTCCGAGAAGGCAACAACGGCCAGGAGCCCATATATTTTGTAAGCAAAGCATTGAAGAGTTCGGAGCTAAGGTATCAAAAGTTGGAAAAGTTAGCTTTTGCCATTCTGACCACGGCAAGAAGACTCCGCCCGTATTTCCAGGCCCATAAGATCACGGTCCGGACCAGCCAACCTATGCGACAAGTGTTACATAAGCCGGACTTAGCCAGCAGAATGATCGGTTGGGCCATAGAATTATCGGAGTTCGACATTACGTACGGATAAAATACTTAGGTGAATTCGCATTCATTGCATTCATTGAAGTTAAAAGTCTGTAAGTACACCAGATCGGCATCCAACGCCGTAAAACAAAATAAAATAAAATAACAAGTTTAGCTTGGAGGGGCAGCCTCGTCTTCAGGCGACTCGTCGACGTCCGGCTCGAACCCCGAAACATTCACCCCACCATCTGGTTCCGAGTGGCTGGCTTCCACCGCCGAAACAGGTTCCACCGCGGCAGAAGAAGGCGGCGGAACAAGGACGCCATCCCTGATAAAGGAGCGACGGCCATAACCCTCGACGTTCAGTGAACCCCAGGTTCGGAACGGAGTTGGGCGAGAGCCACCTAAGCACCGGTTTCGGCGGTTTTCTTCACCGCAGCCACGGCCTTTTCATAAGCAGTTCTCATCCTCCGGTCACCTCGGGTGTCTTCAAGCTCCCGGGCAAGGACGGCGTGTTCTTGTGTCAAGTTCTTGGTCGATTCAACCTCAGCAGATGAGCCGACTTCAAGCTGTCCAGCTCAGAGCGGCCTTTTTCCAGTTCGGACTTGGTGTGCCGCAGTTCTTCCTCGGCCCGACGCGAAGCATCTAAGGCTTGTTCTTTCGCCTCCTCCGACTGTCGCCTTTCCTCGGCGAGCCTCCTAGCTTTCTCTTGAGCCAGGGTCGTCGGTGGTCAGACGTTGGACATCCCCTACCGATTTGACATATTCCCCCTTAAGATGAAGGTAGGCTTGGGATACCCCGACAGCCTTGCAGAGCTGAAGCATCACGCGGTGAACCTCAGTCTCTTCTACCGGAGCAAGGGGAAGAGAGTTCAGATACGCCGGAGGAGGGAGGAAGGCGGCGGCCATTTGCTCAGGTATGCCTTTCTCCCAGGCCAGGCTTCGAGGAAGCTCTCCAGACACCACGGGAACGGCCAAAGCGGATGAAGGCGCGTCAGAAGAGGACAATCCTTTACCCTTGTCAGCTAGGGGGGAGGGTGTCCCGACAGGTTGGGCGGGACGAGGTGGAGTTTTATCACCGACCTTAGCTCGTTTGAAGCCGCCGCGCAGCATCGGGCGTTTCCACCAACTTTCGACGGGCGGCGGGGAGCTCGCTTCCGAGACGCCTTCGCAGAGGCACCACGAATGGCAGCGCTCCGGCGTCTGGCCTCAAATACGCCAGGTAGTCCGAGTCGCCCTCCATACGTTGTTCTGCACAAACAAAGAAGCGTAAGTAAATACATAAGAGAAATAAAAGCAAAGGAAATACAAAGACCTAGCACGATGAACAGAAAGGCCGATCGAATTCCTAACATAGACGGCTGCACTTCGCACCCCGTTCTGGGCCACGTATGAGGCTATCTTAGCCGCCGCCGCTGCTCTTCTGCCGTAAGATCCTTGGCGGAAAACTGATAGGAGGAAGAGCCGACATCGTGGTGTCTGGCGGACCAATACAAAGGAAACCGCCAACCCACCTCGGGGCCCTCCGGGCCAGAGAGAAACCAAGGTTGTTCTCCAAACCGGGCGGCGACTTTGAAATAGGAGTTCTTGAAGTGTTTAAAGGAATCGGAGAAGGGGGAAAAGATTTTCCTGTCAGATTCGCTACGAAGGGAAGTCAAGCCCTTCAACTCGGGCGGCTCCCGACCAGAACGGGGAGTAAGGGGGTCAAAGAAATAAAAAAGAGGCTATCGGTGCAAGTAAGGGGAGGGTAAACGACTGGCAGAGATGTTCAAATGCCACTAGGTATCCCCACCCGTTAGGATGAAGTTGAGATGGGGCGACACGGAGATGATTGAGCGCAGACATTTGGAAATCGGTGAACGGAAAGCGAACACCGAGACGGGTAAGGTATTCCCGGTAGAAAAAGAAGAAGTTGGTGTACCCGGCTTTCCGAGTAGCACAAACAGGCTCGTCGCCTTCAGGAGGGTGCAGTTCACACCCGGGAAGGGATGGCACCTTCAGACGGGCCACATCGGCCTCCGACAGTAGAGAGCGGGTGCTCAGAACTTCGTGTGTCACCCAGGGATATCTATTCC
This sequence comes from Acacia pycnantha, assembly GCA_025563575.1. NCBI lineage: Eukaryota > Viridiplantae > Streptophyta > Magnoliopsida > Fabales > Fabaceae > Acacia > Acacia pycnantha. The sequence goes on along the minus strand of JAMWYP010000015.1, from coordinate 10,091,292 downwards.
TAAGGTCAAGAGGGGGACTGTTGGAATCCGCATCCGACGTAGAAGCACGGAGAGGAGACGACGACTCCATTTACCTATAACCAAACAAAGAAAAAAGAGAAAGGCTATGGTCAGAACTGGGAGCAATACCTGGTTCACTAACGTTAGGTTGCAAAAAGGCTGGGAAAACAACCCCTGATGGTGAGGGACCCCGGACACCTACGGCAGACCTAGATGAAGCACCGTGCTGGCAAGACCCTAAAATGGTGTCGGCCAAGCGATCTTCTCCACCAGAAATAAGCGTAGAAGCCTCGGCGACACAGTCCCAACACGGACCATTGTACCCTTCCGGGAGCGATCCCGACCCGGATGGGGGACCCTCATTAAAGAAATTGATAGGCACGGCCGAGACGGCCTCGGCCTCAGGAGTATCACCGGAGGTAAGCCCGACCGAGGGAAACTCCGGCTGATTAAGGACAGGCGGCTGGGCTCTTCTGCCACTCCCACTCCCAGAGCTACCCCGGAGAACTTGGGCTAATTTTTCTTCCTCAGTCAGGTGCGTTCCCATAATCCAATAACAACTCAATGGGTAGCGATCGCGTAAGGCCACATCATCAGACGGATCTATGGGTTGTTTTGAAGACGAAGAACGTTTCCGTCTACCCATCAAAGGCTCAGACCTATACAATTACCACAGTGGTAATTAGAAAGGGAACAAGGCTAGAACTAAGGGGGCATTGACTATGGCGAATCCCAAGCGAAACTTATGGGGTAACGATACTACTCTAAAAACGCTCATCCAGCTAACCCAGGAAAACCAAGACTCAGAAGACAGGAAAGCACAAGAAATTGAAAATGGGCGTACAAGTGAAGGAGAAAAACCACGTGCCAGAGAAAAAATAAATTACCTGTGCGATGGTCGAAGGCAAAGAAAACCAGGTAGAAGTTGTTCCTACGCGAATGCAGGATGGTGGTGCGTAAATGCAGAACAATAACTTGCCTTGTTTGGAGTGTGGTGCAAATATGACGATTTTCGGAGAAGCCAAAGGAAATGGCAGAAGGGAACTTCGGCTGTGGAGAAATGAAATGGTGAAATAGGATAGGCCAAACGACTATTAAAGAAGGGAAGCTCAAAGAAATTCAATCGATAGGGACAGGGGCGTCTTTTCAAACCCGATAGCGAGGCTGACGCACGACGTGCACAGAATCATTAAATGCGCACGAAACCCGGGGGCGGCGGGGCGTGACGAATGAAACGTTCCCCCAATCCACGGGCGCCAGATGTCAAATGTGATCATTTCAAAGCCAGGGAAACACTTCCCAAGAGTCAGGATAGAAACGGTCTGTGTAATTAAGGCAAAATAAAAGTGTTGTTGAAATATTTTACTCCAAAATAATTTACAATAAACATTAATATTTTTTTATATAAAAAAATAAACATCTTGTGCACAGCACATATTCATTTAAAATGAGTTTACTATAATATATATATGTGAAATATTGTACATTTTAATCAACTCAAATTGTCAAATTTTTATTTTATAATTGGTTCGTGATTCATAGTGGTGTAGTTTTCTGATCTTTCCACAGCTGTACTAACTCTTCTTTTATGATGCAACAACTGGAATGCTCAAAAGCTTAGCTAAATCTAAAAAGGCGCATTACCATCAATACGGATTTTGGATTGAAAATTAAATAACAATAAAATATCCTACCGTGGATTTGCACAATTATATTTAAGGATAATTTAGTCATTTTGTTGTAATTTAAAATGACAATTTAAGCTTAATATCTTTTTGGGATTATCTTTTTATCTTTTAAATATTTAAAGCTCTTTATTAGAAGTTTTCCCTAAAGATTATCAGGTCAAAAAAAATTCAACTAGATTAGGAAACTAAAGCGTAAAGATTTGTGCTTCAACGGAGCTGATTGGGTTTGTAGTACGTTTTTTAATAAATGGTTAAGGTGCAGATTTGCCAATGAATTATTACCCGATGAGTGTCTGGCACAAAATATAATTGAAGGGACCAAATTGGTCAACGAACTATTAAAAAGTGAAAAAAAAACACAATTTTGAGCAGATTCGCCAACGAACTATTATCCCGTTACTGTCTTGGTGTCTTCGTCTTTCATTGACTGTCACAGTGTCGCGACGTTGGTATCTCCAAAGCTTCTATTGTTACTAGGTGTTCCACTCACCCTCTTGAACTAATCCAGCAGTCCACAGCTTTCGACTGGCACATATCTTACACCCTGATTGTGTCCCTCCTATGCCACAAGCAGCAACCGCCGCTGCCACAGCGCCTGCTCGCATGGGTCCCATCTCTATTGGTGTTTGCCTTATCCAACAAGAAGGTTTAACCGCTCTTTCCTCCCACGTCTCTGCCACTTTCCTACGCCAGTACCTCATATTTTAACGTAGTAGTGATAGTTTTTTTTAATAGTTATTTGATGTTTTTTTTTTCACTTTTTAATAGTTCATTGGCCAATTTGGTCCCTTCAATTATTTTTTGTGCCAAATACTCCTCAGGTAATAGACCGTTGGCAAATGTGCACCTTAACCCTTTAATAAAAGACACAAATCTTTGAGAATAAATAATTAATAATACAAAAAGAATTAAATAAATATAAATTAAGAAGCGAATCTAGATTACCAAAACATAAATCTAAAGAAAATACCAATTATGCAAGACTATAATTTATTTATAATGAACAGTAGTGATTTCGATCAGGCCGAAAAAGCACATGGAATCCAACTATTCAATCCTCGCCGGAATTTGTTTGTTACTCAAGCTTCTGTCTTGTTCATGATATGATATACCGTACCCTTTTCCCATAATTCCCCTTCATCCTGGATCATCTACTAATTATGTTAATTTTCTTTAATCACGCGTTTAGGTGCTTAATCTCTTTAGCGTGTAATCTTGCTTCTCATGTCTTAAGCTCTAAATAAAAAAATAAATAAAAGCAGATATACTGGCTCCAGCCTCAATATGAAGCGCGTGTAGCCATGGGCAGGCTTTGAACAGTGAAACGCTGTTGAATTGTGAGAATTTTTATATGCGAAAGCGTGCAATCGCCAACCCGAAAGCGCGTGGGTGTGCATGGACTGAACCACTGCCGTCCCTGTGTTCGCTACAGAATAAGCAAACCTTTCAGTGATGAGAAAGAATAATGATACTAGTACATCACCATCTTCTCCTCCTGTATATCATTATATGTATGCAAAGCTAGCCTTCAATCTCATGTCAAAGGCGTCACCTCCATCTTCTAACCTATCATCTTTGCTGGATCGCTTATCAGTTTCTTGCCTGTAAGTTTTTTTTTGCTTCATTTACTTTCATTCATTTCCCCTTTTTTTTTTAATTTATTTTTTATTTCCCCTGCTCATTGCTGTGGCTGTCTTGTTACTGGAAACATGCAATTTCTGGACTGCCTTTTGTTCAATAATCAATCCCCATAGCCTGCCATAGAAATTTCTGTATCTGGATTCGCTTTGGTTTTTCTTTTTCCTTCTTTCACTCGTTTATTTTCAGCTTGAGCTGGGATTTTGCGAGTTTGCTAAAATTGCAACTGTATATCTACTTCTAAAGCTTTCTGCTTTTGATTGCCAGGTTGAAATCTCGACGAGCTCCAGTGGCGATGAAAGTGTTGGCTTTTGATGAAGGAGCGAAACATAATATCTCTTGTTTAAGTTTAATGGTGGATATTTGAGAATGATACTTTTCTGCGAGTTGCGTTATACCAGCATTCAGGTTATGTTTGGGGAAGTATTCTTGCTTTTCTTCACGTTAGTATCTGATTTGACGAATTTATAACGAATTTGACTGACTGAATCAATTTAAGCGAACTGGGATAGGCTCATTCTTTCTGGATTAAAAATTGTGTATGTTTAAGAACATGGCATAGACCTAAATTTCCTGCTAGAGCAAGTATCATCATAGTGTTTCACAAGGGTTCAAGTATCTTCTCCTGAAAGAAAGATGCAGCGTGTAAGATTGTCCTCTCAACAAGCGCCTGTACTCAAGCTTGGGGATCCTCAAGTGACACTATCCCCAAAGTTTAGACTAGCTGTGATCCAATCTTCTCTGGCTAATTCTTGGCGAGACTCAGATTTATCTGTTATAGGAGAACCCTTAATTCCTGGTCTTCCTGATGATGTTGCGCTTAATTGTCTTCTCCGCCTTCCAGTACAGAGTCACTCTGCCTGTAGAGCTGTTTGCAAGAAGTGGCATCTTCTACTGGGTAGTAAAGAGAGGTTTTTTACTCACAGGAAGCAATTGGGCTTGAAAGACCCTTGGCTTTTTGTTTTTGCCTACCACAAATGCACTGGAAAAATTATGTGGCAGGTTCTTGACCTTACCCACTTTTCTTGGCACACAATACCTGCAATGCCTTGTAAGGATAAGGTTTGCCCCCATGGTTTTAGGTGTGTCTCTGTTCCCTGTGACGGGACTTTGTTTGTGTGTGGTGGTATGGTGTCTGATGTGGATTGTCCCCTTGACCTGGTGTTGAAATATGAGGTGCAGAAAAATCGTTGGACTGTTATGAACCGGATGATTACTGCTAGGTCATTTTTCGCTAGCGGAGTGATTGATGGTATGATTTATGTTGCTGGGGGAAACAGCACTGATCTTTTTGAGCTTGATTCTGCTGAGGTTTTGGATCCTCTCAGTGGTAATTGGCACACTATTGCCAGCATGGGAACAAATATGGCATCTTATGATGCTGCAGTTCTTAATGGAAAGCTTCTTGTGACAGAGGGTTGGTTATGGCCTTTTTATGTCTCTCCTAGGGGGCAGGTCTATGATCCAAGAACTAATAGCTGGGAAAATATGGCTGTTGGACTTAGAGAAGGTTGGACTGGTTCGAGTGTGGTGGTTTATGGGAACTTATTTGTTGTTTCAGAGCTTGAAAGAATGAAGCTTAAGGTCTATGACATGGAAAACGATACTTGGGAAGCCATAGAAGGCCCGCCTTTGCCCAAGCAAATATGCAAACCTTTTGCTGTGAATGCTTGGGATTGCCGTATTTATGTTGTGGGTAAAAATCTTCATGTTGCAGTTGGTCATATCTCAAGACTGAAGCTAGAAGAAAGTTGTACAAAAAAGTGGTGCTTCAGTGTTCGATGGAATGTAATTGATGCACCAGAGAGTTTCTCTGATTTGACTCCTTCAAGCTCACAGGTTCTGTTTGCTTAGCTTTCCATTGTTTTCTTATATTGTATTGCAAGTGTTGTTGAAGAAAAATTAATATATAAATGGCAAAGTTCTGAGAGTTGAGGTGGCAGAGTGAGAATGTGCTTTTAGTTGGTATTGAAATGTAGTAGTGGTAAAATCTTCTGATTGTTCTCTGTAGCATGATAGTTTCCTCGCAAATTTTGGTCTTGTTTGTTTTATCAAGTCAAAGCAGAAATCATTAAAAGGGCAATATTTTAATGATAATTGGCATTTCAGGCACCTGCCCACTAGTCCTTGAGATTGCTTTGTGAAACCTCTCTTGCTTTTTATAGCTTTTACTAGTCCTCAAGATTGCTTTGCGATTCAGGCCCCAAAAAATGGCTGATGTTTAATTTTATTGTCACCATGCTGTATAAAAGGCTCGAACTCAATGCTGATTGGAATTATAGACAATATTGACATTGCAAGTCTTATAATTTATCTAGGATCCAAGCAAGTCTTCCGTTTGAAAGTTTAGAAGTAAATATCTTTCAAGGTTTCCCCTAAACCTAATTTACCCGAGCATCACTTGCATGGTCAAATTCCTTTGCTCATGGCTATTTACTACAATTTCCTTAGAAAATTCTTCTAAGGTGACCTTAACTTGGGAAACATCGTACTATTGTGTTCACCATGTAAGGAATCTTAAATATTAATAAACTCTGTTAACCACAAAAGTAATTTAGCAGCTCTTTGAACTATGAGTCTTGTTGGCAAACATATAGTAGTATTATTGGGGGGTTTGCTTGGGCGGCATACTCCTGGAAATGTACAGCCTGATTATTCTTCATGGTGAGGTAGGCACCTGAGGTGATTGAATGGAACTTCTTCTGCAGTAAGTTTTGCAATATTATTCAGGGAATAAACCAATTGTATTATTTATCCAGCCATTCCTGCATTAACTTGTGCAAATGTTGTTCTTGTTGTCCACATTAGCTAGATGCTGTTTGAGAAGCTCGGTAGTGTCATAAGAATTTGGTTCTATACTGTGTACAGCAACTGATTTAAGACTTAGTCTGGCGTGACCTTATCAAGTGCTTGTTCATTTTTTATTAAAAGGCACGAGTTTTGCCGAAGCATATGAATTTCTGTTATCTAAGTGGCTTAATCTGAATCTTGTTATAAAATTTAGAATGGTATGTATTGGGCGTGCTAGAACGAGTGCTTTAGTTGAGGAAACCTTTGCTTGAATGGGCAGCCAAAGCAGATGGAGAGGTGGTTGTGACTAATTATGAGGTAGTCTGGTGGTTGAAACGAGTTTTTCTTTTTCATAGCTGAAGTTAAGGTAGGCATGAATGTATGAAATGAAATAGATTGAGACTTTAAATAATTTGGTGATAGTGAAGTTTCATTTGTTTGGGATATCTATTTGCTTGCTTCATTGTCACTCCTCTGATAGGAGAGGTTCCATTGTCCCTTTCAGAAAGGAAAAAATCTTTTGATCTTTAGGAATGAATGTACATCAGCTCATCTGCTAGTTGGTACGTTTGGCTTCCTAATGGGACAACCAACCAACCAATCGATTTATTTATTTATTTTTATTTAGTTAATTATATAGATAATATGCATAAATCAATACTGATTATTTTTGTTCAATTAATTAAAACTATATTAGATTGTATATTTTAAAAATAGAGAGAATATTTGTACAATCACAACGAATACTAACATGGGTATGATTCGTCAACAATAAAATGAAAGGTAACAATAAATTAATGACATTTTGTTTATAATAATATAAACATTGCATACGAATATTTCTTTTTTTTTTTTGAAAATATAGGCAAGCCGAAGCTTGAGAAGTAGGAGAGGCTAGTCTGAAAGACTAGCACCAAAATACAACAAACTAGTAAAAGAACTAGGATCTACACAATTGGTCTTGTAAAGCTATATCCAGCATCCGAAGGAATTGGGACTAATAACAAGCTCGCATCGCCAGGAGCATTATGACCGTCCTGGCCATATAGTCGCACAAGAGATGTTATCCCTGGGGGTATATCTGGTCCCGGTAGAAGGTCTCTAGTCTCCTAATAAGGTCTCGCAATGGATGGTCGTCTCAACATGTTGATCGCATCCAAGGAATCGAATAAAGGAGGATCTTTTGAAATCCCATCTAAGTCCCAAATTCAATCCCAACTTGATGGCATAGAGCTCCGCTTCAATAACAAAGATGGAGACCAAGGGCAAAACCCATAACAATTACTCCTCCGCAAGCCGCTTGAAAGTTGTGGCGAATGATCCGTCTACATCAATTCGGACCGCAAAGATCTCTCCTCATACCCTGCAAGTTGAAAAATTTGATGAGATAAGTTGTGATTAACATGATTTTCCATAAGAAGATAGTTACACAAGTGGAGCAACTCCCCGGTATCTTTGTGTTCGCCTTGAAATAGAAAAGCCGCATCTGGATGTCCAAAGAATCCAACATCCCAAATCGAAGACTCGTGGCCAAGAGAATCAGTGAAACCTTCCCTTACCGGGGTTATGGTTGGTATCCAATCGAGCCATACCTGCAAATTACACCGCAAAGAACCGAGAAAAATAGTTAGGTTTTAAGATTTCACCCAAAATTCTCGCTTTCTCACGGTCTCGATTATGTGGAGCACGCTCTCCTCCCGATTGCATTGAAACAGGCAAGAGGCTTTCATCGGCAAGCCCGCTTTTAGTTCTCGAGAGAATTGGTGACAAGCCTCTCATGACCAACCCGCCACATGAAATATTTAACTTTTTCAGAATCGCCATTTCCACATTAGGGACTAGAAATTACTTCTACTCCTTCTTGCTTGATTAGAGATATATCTGTAGCGGCTTTAACAGAGAAGCGACCATCTTTCGCGTTTCTCCAGTGAAGCAATCCGGAGCCATTACTAGGCGGGTTCATTCGAGAAATACTACTAATGATGTGGGAGGGAAGGATCCCACGCCATCTGTTCGTGTCCCAACTTCCATTCAAAAGATGATCACGCACAGACTCATCTTCGATGATTAAGGAAGGATGAACAACATAGGTAACTAAAGGATGGTCAAAGGGAACCCAAAGATCAGCTCCAACACGCTTTCATAATGAACGCTTTATTTTGTTGCCGAAGATTTCTAAAGCCCAAACCACCCTCTTTCTTTGCCTGGGTAATTTTATCCCAAGCAACAAGATGCATTTTCCTGACATCCTCATTTTGAGACCAAAGGAATCTTCCGGAGATTTCTAAACAAACAAAATTGCATTATATGCGTGAGACCATTGTTGTAAAAAATTAACGTAAAAACATACGTTTTTATTAGGATCATACATGCTAAAACACGAGTAAAAACTGTTAGTAGAAACTGGTAGAAATATCGTTTAAACACGTAAAAACGTAAGTTTCTATAGTTTTAACCGTTTTTACTATAACAAATATATATATGGAAAAAATGATAAAAATTTGAAAACCCTGTTTCATTTCAATATTAAAAGTTTAAAGATGAGGTAACAAAACTATAGTCATCATAGAGAAAACATTTTACGATAGCAATAACTACCAATTATAATTGGTGTCCAAAACCACACACACACACAAAAACGTAATTATCTTGATAATATCCATCACACGAAAAAAAAAAAAAACCCTAGAAAAAGACTCTTTCTAGCACAATCTCCTTGCTTCTCTTTTAGATTCAAGAAGGGTGAGAATGTCTACTTTTCTTAGTGGTCCTTTCACATTCTTTATTGAATTTTGAGTAGTGATTTATGATTTTTTTTCCATGCACATATATATAATTTTGAGTTCTGAACTTAAGTAGTAGAAAGTAGAAATTTTACGTTTCGTGTTATTTCTACCGCTCCCTTCCATGTTCACATAAAAACTTGATTTTAACAACATTGGTGAGACAATTGTTGGCACTGTGCATGCACGTAAACAGGCTGTTGTAAAGATTATTAAGAGATTTTTTTTTTGGGGTAAAATATTAATAAATATTTTACAATGATTATTACTGTAATAGCCAAAACATCATATCGTGAACCCCACTTGCTTTATAACCTGCCCCACTCATTTGCAAACATTTCCTTCTCATGAATTTTTTTTTGTCCATTACAAAATCCTATTCACCCGTTGTGGGCCTATTTGTGGCTTCGTTAAGATAGAAAAGGCCAACTTTTCCAAAACAAATCCAATTACGATCAAAAGGCCCAATTACTTGAAGATTGTCCATTACCGATTCTTCAAGGCAGCAATGGAATGAGAGATCCAAAGAGTGAAGATTGCTTGAAGATTTGTCATTCCCCCCGAAAGAGAGAAAAAGAGAGGGATGGGTGCAGTAACGACGGCAGTGATAGCAATTGCCGGAGTGATTCTGGGTTGGATCACCATCGAGATCGCCTGCAAACCCTGCCTCGACAAAGGCCGTGAAGCCATGGATCGCAATCTCAATCCCGATTACGATCCCGACGACGACCTTCCTTCCGCCACCATTCGCGCCCCTCTCAACCCCAACACTACCGATCCCGATTCCGTTTCAACCCCTGCCTCTTCCGCCGTCAAATCCGTCTGACCTGTGATGATTCTCTTTATACTGTTTTTTTTTTTTGATTCCCGGCCCGACTCTTTATACATCACTCCTCATGGTTCTTTCTTTCTTTCTAAAGCATTCATAGGCTTATTGTAATTTATGTATTGTGTGTGTGAATCTTGGATGTGAGTGTGGAAACTATCCTTGATATAATGTTACTGAGTGAGAATTTCATTGTTGCATTAAGCCAACCCGATTTGAATAGCTCGTTAACATGCGCTGTCGTGACGGCAAGCTTGACTTTTTCTTACCTTTTCCGGGACTGAACGGCGAGCTTGATTCACATTAAGTTTCGGAGGAGTGAAAATATAAACTAATACTAATACATGGATAAATAAAAATTGAAGATTTGAAACTTTTTTTTAAGGAAAACATTAGTTGAATGAATGTCGAGCTCATCAAAAAATATTTTGCGATCCCTACAATTACAAATTGTCCACTGACCAGCAGCCATTTGTACATAAAAATTATGAATCGATGTTGATATATGTGTGTATGTGTAATCACCTTATATATGTAATAAATAACAGAATTCAACTACAGGCTTAATTCTGAAGGCCACATCACTGAGGCATTAATGAACATTTATGCTAATTCCATGCATAGTGACAATTATTTAAAATTTTAAACCTTAGAAGAGAAATCATTAGAGTTATAAAACGCTTACAGAAGTATTTATAAATTATATACCAGCAATTATCTCCAAATCAGCAGCAGAATTTAAACTCGACTTGTGAATTGTGAAATAAGTTTTTATTAAATGGATAAACCTTTGTTTCGATCTTTCGAAGTATAAATAGGAGGAATCGTGTAAGAAGGGGAGGCCAATTTTTCAAGTGCAGATGCCCATCTTGTAGAATGATTTTAAAGGGATGAATATGCTTTACAATTACAGTACTGTCGTCAGCAAATGACAACAAAAGAAAAACGAGGCTGTAGGGGAGTATACTACATGGTTACTGTACATATGACAAGGGATTAAATTAAACATCAAACTTCTCCCATGTCATTTACAAAGGAAAAATTCATGAGTATTGTCGAGCAAACGATATTATGCGAGGTAATTGTATATCTGAGAGTTGTTCTTGTCCCTCTCCAGGTACTCCCTATCAATCAGGCTTTCAATCCGTTTCTTCAAATCACTTGGTTTTATTGGGAATTTCAGCTGTTCACCAAAATGAGCCCAGTATCAGTAAGATGTCTGTCACAAGACGGAACTTACTTGAAGATTGATAGAAATACCATGTGATGTGAAATCAATTAAATATGGATGAGTTTACCTGTTGGAAGAGTTCAGTAATAAGAAGGGTGTGGCTCAGCAATTTCCTTGTCTTCATTATCCTCACGATGGCTGCATCGATCTGCAACGAACCATGCCAACCACATTACAAGACCATCTTTTTCCATAATTAGAGGGTAAGCCTTAGAGCCACAGTAAAAATTTATATCATGTGATTAAGAGGTCACAGGTTCAAATCTTGAAAACAACCTCTTCATTCGTTTGCAGGGGTACATACATCACTGGGCTGCTTTTTTTTTTAATGCACACACAATGTATACCACAAACCCACCAAGTTTTATGTTTTCATCTTTCAAAAACCCTTCTCACCAAAAAAAAAAAACGTGCGCCCACAGAAAACAGTAAGTGCTGAGTCAAATGATACAAACGACAAAGAAAAAGACCATTTACCTGATACTGACGATCTTGGAAAACTCTCTCTGTAGTGCTGGTATTCTCCTCCACTGTTTCCTTCATCTGAATTGCATTCACCTGTATTCCAAGACACAAATAGCTATAAACAATAATTTGTGATGATAAGTTTAATATATTAAAATCCATTATGAGATCAATCTTGAATCTATATGAAGGTACTAAACCCCGCTGCTGTTAAACATAAATGAAGTTTGTGATTCATTCTTTCTGAATTCTGATCCCTAAAGTTCTACAGAAGTGCTGATACCTTTATACGGTAAAGAGGAGCTGTAAATGCATCATTAAAAACAAACGAGTGATCATCCTCCACATCTCTCCCTTTGGGTAACTGTTGCACATTCATCAACGGAATTTGCATTAGGAGATAAAGAGACCACAATTACAAATAAATAATTCCACAAATGGGCACACACTTTTTGCAGGACGCGAACTTTTCCACATGCCAGGGATTGCAGAGTCCTTCTCAGCTCCTTATCCTCAATACCAGTAGCATCCTTGATATCTTGAAAGCTAAGTCGCTCAGCATCATTGAATAGCATTAAGACAACAGTCTGGAGCACATCACACAAAACAAACCATAATGAGTAAACTGAACAAAGCGAGGAATGCAGAGCCATTAAAAAAAGTAGTGTGAAACACAAGATAGGTGGGAACAAGAACTTCTGAATTTTGGTTCCAAAGAGCCCACCTGAAACAGAGAGACAGCCAATTCCTTCTTGCCTTTAGGAAACTCAGCCTTTAAGACACAGTGACCTAATGAATTTTGCCACATCAGACGCCTACCACTGTATTTGCTTAGATAGAACTCTTTGAAAATATCCTGGTAAAGAGAAAGGGAAGAGGGAAAGGACCAAATCAGGGGTGCCGATCATAAGTATCAAGATCACCAAAAGATAAAAAGCAGTCATTTATGCTTATGCTGAACCTGGTACACATTTAATTCATGAGGAAGCCTAACATCCATGGGTGGATACGTTGGCCAGTACCTGCACTTATTTAACAGAACCAGTTAGTCCCCCTACAAAAGTGAAGCCCATAGAAGTTAATGAAGGTTACAGATAAGAAAAAAAAGACACAAAGCTTACCCTGTGGTTAAGACATGAACGCTCATTTCAATTCCAGATGGAAGTTTTGTCCTCGCCTGGGATGACTGTTTGAAGGACTCATTTATTTCTTTTGATAATTCAATGTCCTGAATTAGAAAAATTTGGAGAATTTGGTATTTAAGGATACAGGTTTCAGTGGTTCCAGAAGCTACTCAGATCATTGGCATTTACAAAGTAGTTATTCAAATCTATAAAACTTAATGCAAGATCTCAAGATAAATGCATATCTATCATAGAAAGATAACCAAATATTTCTTTAGCTTGTCTAAGAAAGGCGAATTAATATGTCTACTTGTTTACCCTTCAATGAAAACCAAACAAACCAGTCAATATTGCTGCCTATCACTGTTATGCTATCAATGATATGTGCACAAGTACACTTAGAAAATAGCATACAACATGTCATGAATAAAACAAAAAATGTAATGAAATATTATTGCGTCTACCAATTCAGAGTTTTGCTCATTAAATTAAGAACAGCTAAGATTATACAACTATTTTCAAAGTGACTAGATAGTCAATCTAAATCATTACCTTAGGTCCCTCATGCAATGTATTAACTTTTATTGCAAGAAATAATGAATAATGAATGTAAACTTTTCAAAGTAGAGTCAATGTAAACTCAAATACCAGCAACATTTCATATGGTAGAAGCAGTGAAAATGGTAACAGAGCACGTGATGTCGTAGAAACAGGAACATTACAGCAATATTGACAATGGTGATTATGGAAGTAATGGTCATAAGAAAAGAATAGCACCAGTTATGGAAATGATATAACAGAGAAGACAGTGACAGTGAAATTACAAAAGGTAACTGCCGATGGGATGTCAACAAACCGTGGAATCAAGATCAAGAAATCGTATGTTTTACTCTTCTTTAATGTTTACAATACATACGGGCCTAGGAATTAACTTATGCCAAGAAATCTGGGATATGCATAAAGAGGAGATAAAAACAAAATATTTAAGGAATCATATCTTTGAGCATCTATACCTTTACTGGAGATAAATGCTGTATATTCTTCTTGATTTACCACACAAACATAAGGAGTTGAATAGTTGATAATGATGGAGCTGTTCGTGAAGGAAAAGCAACAGTACAAATATATATAACTGACAGGCAAATAAAATGACAGAGCCAATGACAGTAGGTCAGCAATCAAGATGGTGGAAACAACAGCGTGGACTAAAACACTGGCAGCAGTTATGTGAGACATCATCCAGCCACAAGGAAAAGGTTTTTAGGTTCAAACACCAAGTGAATTGGTTCTGCTTTGATAACATCCAGCCACGAGGAGAATAATTTAAGGCAGATAAAGAGTAGACTGCTATCTAGTCCCTATCAAGCATGCATAGACATAAAAAACTTAAAAAGCTGTTGTTGAAGACAAAAGATATATACAATAGATAACTTGAGTACAGAATTTGAAAAATACTTCTGAATTAAGAAATGACTCAAACAGAAATAAATACCTTGAACATTCCTTCCAATTTGTTTGTAAACTGGCTTCCACACTCAGTCTTCAGCTGCATTATCAATAGACAACTAATCAACAATGCTATATGTGGCCACGGAACTATCTATCCACAAGAAAAGTCAGAATGGGGAGAAATTCTTAACCTTAGATATCATAGATTTTTCTGCATCAATGGAAGCGCTTTTTCCTAAAAGCAGTCTCTTCGCAAGATCTTTCTTATAGAATGCCTCAAACACATCCTTACCCTTAAGCAGCAATAAAGTCAAGCAGTGTTCCCAGAGTAAGAATGGAGAGAAATATTAACATGAGTACAAGATAGCAATTACAAGACATAAGGAATAAATGTTAGTTACTCAAACAGACTAACAACAAACATAAATACCTGAATGAACCTGAACAAAACCAGAACTCTATCGAGTGTACCCTCCAATTCCTCTTCAGAAGTACCCTTGTTACCTGCACGAAGCTTCTCATCTAAAAACTTAGCTATCAACTCTGCTGGTCGGTTCTGTCACAGAAAAGAAAAAAGGGCATGACTCTGTTAGTGCAAGGCTAATCACACCCAAACAAAAACCAAAAATACATGTCAAAGAATCACATGATTTATAACATGCTGGAACTAGCTGAGGGTCAAAAGGTTCAATTGAATTATGTTCACATTCATACAACAAGCTCTTGAATGTAGTCCCATGAATACATTGCAAGAAAGTCTAATGATGAAGTGGTGAGGTAGTAATTTAAGCAACTTGGTATAGCTTTGAAATACTTCTAACACTAGAAATTAACTGTGCCACCATGGAGGGGTGTCCTAGAACCCATCTACCTTGAATCCTGCAAAGCAAGGCAGCAGGTTAATGCAGTGGCACCATGGAAACCACCACATGTGGCAGACATCAAAGAGCAATATCAACATTGAAAATAGAAGATTTTTGCACGTTTTACTTTTTTGTCAGACCCAGCCAATGGGCTTGTGACTTTACAGGAAATAATGATAAATCGACCTTAGTGAAGTGAAAATAACAGAAAACACAAGAAAAGCCCACAGAACATTGCAAAGCGGACACAGTAAATATGTACACTGTGCTTTATTTCTGGGGCTGAACAGAAACTTATTTACATCTTCTGTTTTTCTCACTTGAAATCATAAAGGACATCTAAAAACCAGGCACATCTCATCAAGTTCAATTTTTGGTCCTCGCCCCTAATTTCTTCTTAATATGTCAACATACCCCAGTGTTCTCTCTTTTGATTTCCTAGGGATTTATTTGAGATATATTTAAGGTTTGATGATTTTTCAAGGTTTCAGATATCATATCTTCTCATTCACTTATAGTGTATACTGTATATTAGTAAGCATATCTCACAATAATGCTGCTTAGCTCTACTACAGCAGCTACATAGTAAATCAAACAGTTTTGAGCAGAAAAGGAGGCAGTTTGGCAATAAGCAACTTAGATATCTTAGTGGAAACTAAGGAGCTAATGAAGGAAAGGCCAGAAAAAAGAACGAACTGCTCCAACTAAGCAGAGCTTAAACTTGTATCAGCAGAAGCTTTCTATCCCGGGATGGAATATCCAACAATAGAACCAGAGAAGACAGAAAGTACCTGACGAAGATTGATAAGATGCTCAAATGAATCTTTAACAGTGTTACAGAATGCTTCATTCCTGAAAAAGCTTTCTTCCAATATTTTGTCAAGAGAAGCCTTAAAGTCCAGAAGGGAAGAAACCATATCTTTGTCTTTCTCCTCATCCACTACAATTCCCTGCCCAGTTCTCTTGATGTATGAACTCAATGCCTGCCTAAGTGATTCAAGTGCATTAACCCTTGAAAAGAGTGAGTACATTCTCTGAAGGTCTTCTATACGATTGGCATCCATAAGCATCATAAAACCCTGTAAATTTCAAAGAAAATGAACACACCAAAGCTATAGGAAAAACGTGCATATCATTGCAGAAGAGATTTCACCCAAAAAAAAAAACCAAAAGTTGGTGTTACACAGCACCTTATCAAGAATGGCAGGAATATGACGCTCAAGAAGTTGCTTTTCAGCTGTTGCTATCAAGGGCTTCCTAGTACTTGCATCTAAGTAGATCAAGCATCTCTCATGTTCTTCATGCAATCTAGTCTACAACAATGGTATGCAACATACCCCATCAGAAAACAAACATCGTGAGACATGGGATGGCAATGAACATGGAAAGGAAAAAAATTAGTCAGGTAAAATTCTGACAAGACATGGCATGGTGCATTTATAAAGGAAGGGTGTAGCAGGGTCAAAAACTAATGTTAAGAAGACACACAAGTGGGTAGGAAGAAAAAAAAAACCTCAATATGCTTCAAGTAGTCTGGTACATCTGATTGCTGCATGTATTTCACACCTTCAGCAGCATAAAATTCAGATGTAGCTTCAAGGAACGGCTTCTCAAAGCTTTCTGCATAAGTTCCTAGAGCTGTAAACATCTTCAAAAGATGTTTTAGAAGAGTTCTATCCACTGCTTCACCTAATCTGAAAAACCAGGGTGAAAACTGAAGAAAGTAAGCTGCACAGCATGTTCAAGAACTCAGTAGCCTTATTCACACACTGATGAATGAGCCAAAAAAATTACCCATATTAATAAAAACTTTAATTCTCAACTCACATGAGATATTGCAAGATAGAAGGTGAAAATATATGTACATAAGAAACATTAGCAAGGAGGCAGCATATCCCCCACTGAATAGACTTCTAGACAGATAAGGTAAGAAGGTTAGTCAAATGTAATGGAAAATACAATCTAGCCCCAGACCCTGGCATATTTGCACACATTATTATAGATATAAACAATTAACCAAAACATTATTCACAAACTATATTCAACACATTCCAGAAGCTCCAGATATATTTTATAAAGTAAAATAATAAGCATAGTTATGCATGAGTACAAGGATGAACCTGCAAAAAAACAGGTTTACCATCATTTATAAGACTGAGTATACAAAAATGTGATTACCTTTCACTCTCAATCATTCGTAGAACACCAGTAACAGTTTTGTGCTCTACTTCTGAAGACAACGAAAGGTGTTTGCGGAAGAGTTGCAAGCCCATGTCCCATAATGAGCGTACATTTGCTGTTTGCTTCACATATGTCCTATCCAGATACAAGGCTATGCCACGAATCATCAGCATTTGGTCACAAAGGTCCTGCCAACATCTCTCTACAAGAGATAGAAAAACGCCCAAGTCTGGGCTTTGGCCAACCAAAGACTGGAGTGCAGCAGATATGTGTGATTCACACTCCTTTTCAATTCGTTGATAAAGACTTCCCCCCATTTTATGAAGGCAAAGATCATTCACAGCCTATACACAAATATTATGTGTTTTCCATTAAATTCTAATGAGCTAATGCATGATAAGTATTCACACAGTTAAGATAATCATGTAAACATAAAGGAAGAAAAAGATTCTTTTGTAGATTACCTGGTAAAGGTTCTCTAAGTCACAAGAATCAGGTTGCTTCAAGAATATAGCACAAATGGCTGACTTCAACTTAGCCCATGTATGCTCCTCAAAATTTGGAGGTAGGGTTGGTTTAGCTTTACAAGGAAAACAGAAAGTTTGAATGATAAATATAGATAAATAGAAGTCCCCTCAATCAGTTGCCTAACGTTTTAAATTGTTAACAGCACTGCTGTAAATGCATTTTGAAAAAACTACCGAAACTAACAAAGTGAAAAAGTAATTTCAAAGGAACAAAAGAAGTTAGAAATACTCAGACTATTGCTTTGTTAGATTACATGCTTTATTGGCATGTTTAGTGTAATCATGAGACAAGCATGAAGATCATACTGTTGAAGCACATAACATAAAAAATTCGATAGCAAGAGATTAATTGTGGGCCAAACGAAAAATGGTTAATTCAAACACAATGAAACAGTGGAAGTAGATGAGACCATAGGAGTAATCTATCAGAAGAGAGAAAGTTAAGATTAATAAAGGATGCAGAGACCAGAATTATCATTGCAATGTTGTAGTAAGCAGTTATCATAACATCACAAGGTTAGAAAATGCTCAAATGGCAGGATCCAAGAAATAGTATGTCAAAATTTGAAGGTATAGAACAAATATTATGCTTTAGGAAACAAAATCCTTGACTCTCCCAAGGTCAGCATAAATAAATACAAAAAGCATTCAACATACCATAGCTATAGAGCAATAATTATTTTTCATTTTCAAAACAGTAGATGGAAGTTTTCCTAAGCTAGAGTTTATAGCTACCATGCAGAAAACGGAACTAACAACTGAGCATTTTTATGTCACTGTTTAGCTTGAATCTGATTATGACGAGAATCAAAGATAAATCTTGAAAAGCCATAGAGAAAAAAGTGTCATAGCTCATAACAGACCAAAAGAGTTTAAACCTATAAACTGGAAGTAAGAAGTTACAATTGACAAATTAACCACAGATGATTCTTTGTGCCAGGCAATCAGTACTAAGATAGCATCCATTCTATATCCATTGCCACAGTACTGCAAGTGACAATGACTAATTTTCATATCTAAGGGCTATAACTACAATGAACTCCACTAGAATACCAAACAGGCAGCTCATTTCCATTGAAAAATAAGCCTTCAATTGAAAACCACACTCTAATAAGACTTTATCTTAATTCCATAATTCAAATAGCACAAATCAACCACATAATTCATTTTTCTCTCTATCTCTCGTGTAGAGTAAACAGCTAAAACTTATTAGAGTACAGCCCCTACAATAGATTACAATGATGTACAAATCAAGATTTTGAAAGGGTTACAATTAAAGATGCAAAAGGCCATAAATATTCAATACGTAGCCACACCCACTAAACCCTCGACAAGTAAAAGATTTTAAATTGGATGAAATCACTCAGCTACTTGAGCACCCACAACGGAAAAATTAAAGGGAAACGGTGGAAGTAGCACAAGCATGACGAGAGAATTATTCTCCTACCCTTGTGAAGCTTGATAAGGAGCTTCTTAGGGGGCTGAGGAGGCGTAGCTTTCTTCCGGGACAAATTGGCGGCCATGATCCCACGCGCATTGGGGAGGGCAGTGGGGTCGTCAGTCTTGAGATCCTCATCATCTAGGCCCAAAGAGGAGGGGTCGAAAACGGTGTCGTCGGAAGCAGCTAAGCCCTGGTGGTGGTTGTGAAGGCCATTCTTGCTGTCGAGAGAACAAGCGGCGGCCTGCGACTTGGCCTTCTTCATCAGGGGAGAGAGGGTGACGGCAGAGGCAGCAACGGAGCTGCTAGAGACGATGGAGTCAGAGGTGTTGGTGGGGGCGGAGCGTTTGGTGGGAAGAGACATGAAACTAATCAAGACGGCATTGTAAGTGACAGAGGAGCCAAGACGACGAAGATAGGAGAAGCCCACAGACCATGGTCCGGGAGATCGCGGTCTTTAGGTGAGTAAAATGGCCTCGGACATACATCGAGGCTGTCTCAACAAATTAATGTTTAGTTTGTGTTGGCACTTGGCAAAAACAACTAAAATTTTTAGTTTACTTTTTTTTGGTCGGAAAAATGTTTAGTTTATTAGTTATCTGTTGATAACAAGAGTTATACTTAATACGGAGTATTTATTTATTTATTTGTTGGTACAAGAGTTCGGCTTAAATAGTTAGTATATTAATATATTATTATACATGATAATGTATTCTCGTATATAATTGCATGAAAGAACGTTTATTGATATGATAATTATATATGATTATAAAAATTGAGCAATTATAGAATATGATTTTTCTTATTTAGTACTAGTATATCTTATACTTTTAGTTTAGTCTAATCATGCTAACACAATTTTTAGAGTTTATGTTGAACAATTATTGATTCATTTTTTCTTTTAAAATTTGATTACCTGCATTGACGGACCTTTGAAGATACATTGGGGGGCCATGGCCCCCCAAAAAAAAAAATTTGTTTAAAAAATAATGAAGGGAAGTATGCAGTTTGAATAATGTGCAGTCTACCAAAGGGAACCAAATTTGAATCCAACCATTTTGAATTTGATCTAATTTCTCTCTAGTTGTCAATTTCCATTGTTGCTCTCGCTCTCCTAAATGGCGCATTTGTTACTAGGTTTCTCTTAGTCCTCCTCTCCTAACTCTGCTTCCGTCTCCATGGCTGCTCCACCCGCTAGAGCTGATCATGATTATCTCATAAAGCTCCTTCTCATCGGTGATAGCAGTATTTTTTCTCTTCTCCTCTCTTTCTTTAGCAATGTTTCAGTTTCGTTCGTACTGGCATTTGATTTAGCCTCTCTTCTTTATGCCTTCATTTTAGTTTCTTACTAATTTTCTATTTATTTCTCTCTTACCCGTGATGCTTCTACCCTAAAATGTAATAAGGTTCTGCCCTTGAGAACGATCGGGCCATCATCTGCCACCTCGTATGTCCATTTGCTACACCATTAACTCTTCTTTTGTGATTTTCAGCCATTTATGCATCATTAGTACTCCATCTATGTAAATGCACAATTCTTAGGTTCCCCTCTCTAGCACTTCTTGCTTCTTCGTACAATCTTACTTGTTCAGTTGTTTGGCTTTAGTTTTGTGTTTGAATTTTCTAGTATTGCTGGTTATGATAGCCAATTTGATGTTTTCAGTATAGTTAGTTATTGAAATTCAAACGGTTGCTTCCCTGTATTAGTACCTAAAAAATAAGCACGAACAGTGAGCAATGGGGGCTGTCTCTTCGAAGACGATGAATGAACAGTAACCAGTGGCCCCCCAAATATTTGTGCCAAGGTCCGTCCCTGATACCTGACATATAAAAATATGAGAATTATGATTTTTTTTTATTCTATATAATATTTTTTTTAAATATATGGTTTCAATTTTTCTGATTTTTTACTATGCATAGTCGTCATCTATTTTTTTTTTAAAAAATTAAAATTATTTTTAAGAAAATCATCATGTATATTGAAAATAAAAATGTCAAACCAATTTGGCCCCTTCCAAATGGATGTGGCCTCTATCCTTTGCGAGTTTGCAGTTGATATCCGCTATCGTCCTTTATCGTAAAACAACGTTGTTTTAGCATAAAATACAAGTTGGTGCCTTCTTTTTTTATAAAAAAAAAAAAAAAATCATGGTGCTGACTAGTACTAAAAATATACTTTAAATTACTGACTGATATTGAAAAAATACTTCATGATTTTGAAAAAATACTTCATGATCTTGAAAAAAATATCATGCACTATATTTTTAGTATCAGTTAGTACCCTAAAATATTTTTTTAAGATTCTAAAATATTTTATCAAGATCATGAAGTATTTTTTTCAATACCAGCCACTATCCTGAAGTATCTTTTTACTACCTGTCAAAATCCTTAAATATATTTTTTTTTAAAAAGGCATCAGCTTGTGTTTTGCTCTAAAATGGTGTCGTTTTACAGCAAACGACAGTAGCGGATAATAACGACAAAGGATAGACGTCAGATCTCGTCCGAATCATGGTTGGATCCACCCCGGAAAGTGTGAGTCTGCTTTAATTCTTCCAGAAGCTTTTATTTATTTATTTTTTTGTCCATCCGATATCTAGAGTTTCACTTTGACTAATCCGGATCCTACTCGCGTCGCACATCTAGCTATGGTGGGTGAATCTTCCAACGGGGTTATTCTGCATTCATAAGGCTGGAACTCAAGACTTTTTTTAAACAACACAAGCCGCTTACTATTTATACCAACCTTTGTTTCCGCAAGCTTTTATATACATACACAAGTATGGTGTTTGGGTAAGCGTTGGACACCTTTAAAGCTCGGTGGGAGGAGAGAAAAAAACTCCAGTGAAAAAAAAAACTCAGTTATACGCTGTTTGGGTAAGTTTTTGATACACTGGGCTTCCAAAAAAAAAAAGAAACTCCTTATTTTGGATCCGTGAGCTTTCGGCATGAAGCTCAGCTAGTCTCTCACACCACTGCCCATCGTCCTCGTCTCCTCGAAGCTCACACCTCTTCACTCAGTGATTTTCTTGAGGTGAAACGTAGATTCGGCGACAACGCGTTTTACGGCACGGCCGCGGAGCTCGAAGGAATGGTCATGGGTCAACAGAGGAATAGTGGACAAGTGTTATTCATGAACGGCAGAGTTCTCCCTCCGGCCACTAACGTCGACGATGGAGCTTCGACGACAGAAATCTTTGCAATAGATTCCTGTTTCACTCATCAGGATCTGCAACGGCGGTGCATAATAGATAGGATAGGATCCAACTCTGAATTTTGAATTTTCAATCAAATGAAAAATAAAAAGGGGGATTTTGGGTTGTTTGGCTTATGACTAATTACTAATTAGTCATCAGTTTACTTTTCAACATTCATTTCATCTTGTGGTCGGAGGAGAAGAAGTGTGAATACAAACGGATATGTGTATTATTCAAATCAATGAACCAATGTACAGTGACTTGCCTTATATAGGCCCAGACATACACACACCTGTATAGGCCCAATATGATACAATATTACTCCACTAACTACATCACTAACTATCACTAACTACTAATACTCCCCCTCAAGTTAGGGCTATATATATCAATGACACCTAACTTGCTCAACAAATATTTATGAGCTTCTATTCCCAAGCTCTTTGTCAATATGTCAGCCAATTTTTCTTCTGACTTAACATGCTTTAGATCTATCAAACCTTCCTGGAATTTTTCCCTAACAAAATGACAATCTATCTCAATATGTTTCGTTCTTTCATGAAATACAGGATTGCTAGCAATATGTATTGTTGCACGACTATCACAAAATACATTTGCAGGCTCTACATTAATTACATGTAAATCTTTTAATAAACCAACAATCCAAACTATTTCTGAAGTCAAATGCCCAACCGCTCGATATTCAGCTTCTACCGACGACTTGGACACTGTGTTCTGCTTCTTTGACTTCCACGATATCAATGATCCTCCCAGCTGTACCGCATATCCTATCACTGATCGTCTACTATCTTTACATGCAGCCCAATTTGAATCACAATAACAGTCCAGCTGCATTCGACTGTTTGAAGACAAAAGGATACCCGGCCCCGGTGTTCCTTTCAAATAGTGCAACACCCTCATTGCTCCATTCATATGCGATTCCCTTGGTTCCACAAGAAATTAACTCAAAACCTGCACAGGATAACAAATATCAGGACGAGTGACAGTCAAATACGATAACCTACCAATTAAATTTCGATATATCTCAGGTTGTTGTAATTTCTTATCAATTTTCTTCGGTTTCTTCATTGTTTCGTCACATCGTTGATCCGGACTGCATTGTTGGGATCTGTCACATCTTCCGTGGGTTCTTCACCAGTTCTGCATTTTGCTCTATGGGTGTCGCTGCTAGCATGGAAGCTCGCGGCTTTCTAATACGCTCGACAAAATGTCCATATAGGTTTTCTAAACCTAGCAGGCGTATTTTATTCAAAAACAAATTTTGAATCTGGATTAAAAAATATATTAATTAAATCTATACATAGATCTAATTAAATCTATTTATTTAATACGAATTAAAGCCTCTCAGATTTAATTTATATTTATAAATTAAATCAAGATACGATATCGTTATATTTAATTTAAAATGAGATCCGATATCT
This sequence comes from Acacia pycnantha, assembly GCA_025563575.1. Lineage (NCBI taxonomy): Eukaryota > Viridiplantae > Streptophyta > Magnoliopsida > Fabales > Fabaceae > Acacia > Acacia pycnantha. The sequence goes on along the minus strand of JAMWYP010000015.1, from coordinate 10,067,650 downwards.
CAGTTCAAATTAAATCTGACATGCAATATCTTTGTTCGAAAATTAAATCTGAGATACAATATCTCAATTTATTATAGTTATTTAATTTATCAAATAAATTAAATACTATATATAATAATATTATTGTCAATAAATAATATTATTATTATTTTAAATTTAATATATATTTATATATGCACATATATATATATACACACATCCTAGATTAAATAAGTATTCATTAAATCTTAAACACATTTAAGATTGAATGAATCCGGACACTCTTGCTCGTGTTGGGCCATTCTTGTGTGCGACCTGCGAGGCCCCCACGAGATTGGCGGCGGGCCAATGCTGTACCAACCCACAAGTCGCAAGCGGCCTCTAGCAAGACATTGCGACTACCCAATTCATATGGGGATCGTTGATAAGTACAATGACTTGCCCCAGTGGCATAATTTCCAACAGACTCCCACTTGCACTAGGTGCAATCATTAATTACCTTAATTCTCATTGCCCTAACATGACACTCATGTTTTACTTGTGCAAGCGGCTTAGTAAGAGGATCAACGTCATTGTTTATGCGATATAACCTATCGTACAACCATGTCACGTCCCTTTTGTCACCGATAATTTGGTCAAGGATGAGGCATGGAAAATGTCAACTTCCTGTTCTTGACCATTACTTTCTCGATTCTTGAGTAGTCTAACAATTGAGATGGAAACTCCTTTCCATCGTAGTATGGCCATACATTTCTCAGACTCACTCATTGAGGGGCCCAGTATTATCTCTCTACAAATGTGAGGGACAAATCCCATCTTGACCACTCACATTCCTCCTATGACAACCATCGATCCCGATCTAGCCTTTATCATCACCCTGGTCAAAGGTGACTTTTGACTAGGTCAAAGACCAGCGACTCATCATGTAGGAATCCATGATGATCTCAGGTCAAAGGGCGTTGTGACACGGTTATACATGAGAAAAGCTTATGACTTATTCCATGCAGCTTTCTCATAGTGGGTCGGTCCAGCACCTTGTACTCTTACAAGTGCCTATGACTTTGACTCGTATCTCCATATACTCATCAAAGTCACACTGTTCTTATTTCATCTTCGCTCCACGGAGATGACCACCAAGGACATTTAGGATATTCTATTAGATATATCAGGGGATACAGATTATCAATGTAAACATGTAAACGAAATGATAACTAAAGGAGAATACTTTAAATAACATAAATGTCTAAAGTACAATGACTTGCTTTCTCCACAGGTACTTTGCATAATAATTTTTTTGTATCACCTCTATCATTGATTTCTCCGATAAGATGAAATCGCTTGAGTATATGGTTGGTCCTTTGATGTGACCTGGCTCCTTGGTGCGCACTTATAACGCCGCTATTGTCACAGAGCAAGTCTATAGGATCACGAGATGGTAGGAACCACCCCCATTCATGAATGAACTTACGATCCAAACGCTTCCTTAGCTGCATCCGATGCCGCTATATACTCAACCTCGTTGCGGAATCAGCACGGTTGCTGCGCTTAGAGCTCTTCCACTTCACCGCATTCACCATTCAACAAGAATACATATCCCGATTGCGATCTTGAATCATTTTGGTCAGTTTGGTCGAGTACATAACATGGCATACATGATAGATCCAATGGCGGAGGCATATGGAATCTTACTCATGCAGTCTCTTTGATCTTGTGTACTAGGACACAGATTCTTACCGAGATGGATGCCATGAGACAGGGGCATATTACCCCTTTTTGAATTCTGCATACTGAATCTATGCAGTATCTTGTCTATGTATGTGCTCTGACTTAGGCCTATCAGCCTCTTAGATCTATCTCTATAGATCATAATCCCAAGGATGTAAGTGGCTTCGCCTAAATCTTTCATTGAGAAAGACTTTCCTAACCAAGACTTGACACTGCTGCAAGGTAGGAATGTCATTCCCAATGAGTAGGATGTCATCAACATAAAGCACTAGAAATACAAGCGGTGCTCCCACTAACCCTTTGTAAACACAAGGTTCATCTATGTTTTGAATGAATCCAAACTCTTTGACTACTTCATCAAAAGCGATGATTCCGACTCCGAGATGCTTGCTTCAATCCATAAATGGACCTTTGAAGCTTGCAAACTTTACCCGAGAGTCCTCTCGGACGCACAAAACCCTCGGGTTGTGTCATGTACACATCCTCAGGAGCTTTAAAGTTAAGGAAGGCTGTTTTGATGTCCATCCGCCATATTTCATAGTCATAATAATGATGATATGGCAAGAAGGATTCTTGATTGATTTGGCCATTGCAACTGGGGAAAAGGTTTCATCATAGTCCACACCATGAGTTTGAGTGAATCCTTTTGCAACCAGTCGTGCCTTGAAGATATTTACTTTGCCTTCCATGTTAGCTTTCTCTTTGAAAACCCACTTGCACCCATTTGTTTTTACACCTTCGTGTGGATCGACTAAGGCCCATACCTCATGGCGTACATGGATTGCATTTCAGACTTCATGGCACTAAGCCATCTTTCGGAGTTGGGTCCCACCATGGCCTCGCGATAGGTAGTTGGCTCATTGTGCTCAATGAGCAAAACATCACGGCTTCAAGTAATCGAAATCCATATCTCCTGAAATTTGTAGCCGTGTTACCATCGGACCTTCGTGGGTCTTGTGTTACATGAGTAGGCTCAACAACTTGTTGTGAGTCTTCTCCGTTTTCCATCGTGGTTCTATGTCGTCTTGTGACTCTTGAACTTCTTCGAGGTTCACCTTACTCCCATTGGTTCTTTTAGAGATAAACTCTTTTTCCAAAGGACACCATTCCGAATAACAAACATTTTGTGATCGGTGGGATTGTAGACATAGTATCCTTTAGTTTCCATAGGATACCCCACAAAAAGGCATTTTGAGGATCTGGATGATAATTTATCAGAGGCTTGATGTTTGACATAAACCTCACATCCCCAAATTTTAAGAAATGACAAACTGGGTTTCTTCCCAGTCCATATCTCATATGGTGTCTTTTCAATTGTCTTTGACGGAACACGGTTTAGTGTGAACACAGCTGTTTCTAGGGCATGGCCCCAAAAGGATGGTGGAAGATCTGTTTGACCCATCATAGATCGAACTATATCTAATAGAGTTCAATTCCTCGCTGTAGAAACACCATTCCATTGAGGTGTTCTGGAGGAGTAAGTTGCGAGACAATCCCACAACTCCTAAGATGGTCAATGAACTCTTGGCTCAAATATTCACCACCCCGATCGGATCGAGAAGTGTCTTAATTGTTTTGCCAAGTTGATTTTGCACTTCATTTTGGAATATGTTGAACATTTCAAAAGATTCCACTTATGTTTCATTAAATAGATATATCTATATCTACGAAATCGTCTATAAATGTAATGAAGTACAAATGACCTCCCTCTGCGAGATGTATTCATTGGTCCACACACATCGGTATGTATGAGGCCCAATAAATTGGTGGCTCTCTCCACGTGTCCAGTAAAAGGTGCCTTTGTCATCTTTCCCAATAAACAAGACTCGCATGTATCAATTGATTCAAAATCAAATGAGTTAAGAAATCCATCTTTATGGAGTTTCGAAATGCGTTGCTCATTTATATGGCCTAGACGATAATGCCATAGATAGGTTGGATTCAAATCATTTGACTTGAACCTTTTACTAGTTATGTCATAGATATGTCCATTCAATTTTTTTTACAGTCCTTGAGATCCTACATTTATTCAAATGTGAGATCCACATGTAGTATCCAATACCCATGTTGAGGAAGTAGAAAACGAATATCTATGACATAGATACTTGAAGCGATAGCCCCGCTATCCTTCTTGTTCTTGTCCGGATCTTCGAGTAGAGTTTGCAATTTCTTTTCAAATGACCAAGTTCATTGTAAAAGAAACAGACTCTATCCTTCGGAGGTTTTCCTTCTTGGCTTTTCGTTTCATTCCCCTTCCTTTCTGAACGGTCAAAACAGTATTGGGCCTCTTCATAAGGCTTAGCTCACCAGTTTTGAGCATTTCATGCAGTTCAGAAATTGATTCCTCCATGTTGTAATCCATGACAAAGTTATCATAACTTCCTGGGAGTGAGTTGAAGATCACATCTGTAGCTAACTCCTGGGACATGGGGAATTCAAGCCTCTCAAGCCTTGCCTGTTACTGGAACATTTCCGTAGGATGAATAATCATCTCAAAAGACTCCACATGTTCTAGATCTTTATTGAGGTCTAGAAGCATAGTGGCAAGCATCAGGCATCCTGCATCCACAGAGTCATCATTATGCTTCGTATAAGCATTTCGTCCTTCTCAAGGACTGATCGCATTGATGGTGTTGAAGTGTTACTAGACTACATGATTCTACAACTAAAGGTATGCAAAGTTTAAGTAGTAACCTCCCACTGAATTAACAACCCTCATTATAATTAGTGGGCTAAGATCCATATTTGGCTTAAATTTAAGTCCGCTTTGGCAGGACGCTTAAATTAAGTTATTTAGGTAGGCAAACCCCTTGCCAATTACATCACACGTAATTCTTAGATCTTTATGGGATTCGATCATCATATGACCGGCACGTTTAATCCCATCTAATGCCTTGAGATCCAAAACCGTTTTGATGATCTCAATTAAGTCAAGACAATAATGAATATAAGTATCACCATTACTCTCTCTTGTCTCCCCAGATTACTCAGATGCATCCACTTTGGTGGAACATGCAAATGGGTGATCTAGGTTTTGACAAGTATTCATTTATTGACGGCATTGGGACTTAAGATTTTATTTAGAGGTATTATTTGATATTTATTTAATTAATCCTATTAATTTTATTTATATGAATGCAATCAATATTGTATTTCATATAATGTCTAATTTAATCATGCAATGATCACATCAAACATAATTAAAAACTCGTGACACAACATGACTCATCTAACCCAGAGTCCTCTCAAGCCAATGAGAGGACTTCTCTAAAACAAAAAGAAGTACATCAAGAGTATTTAGAGAGAGAGAGGCATGACTCACAGGCCATATTTAAAATTTACAACAATTGTAAAACTCTAGAGCCATGTTGTTCACCATACCCAAACAACATTTGAAAGGTAAATCACAACATATATTAAGTCATACAATTATGAAATAAAATATTATGATTAATGTTATCATGATTTAAATTTTCTAATTTATATTATATTATAAATATAATATAATATCATGATTTAAATTCTCTAATTTAAATTATATTATATACTATATATAATATAATATCATGATTTAATTCTCTAATTTATATTATATTATATATACTATATATAATATAATATCATGATTTAAATTCTGTAATTTACATTATATTATATACAATATATAATATAATATCATGATTTAAATTTTCTAATTTATATTATATTATAAATATAATATAATATCATGATTTAAATTCTCTAATTTAAATTATATTATATACTATATATAATATAATATCATGATTTAATTCTCTAATTTATATTATATTATAAATACAATATAATATCATGATTTAAATTCTCACGCTACGACAATCAGCTGGGATCCTTACGGCGGTCTCGTTAGAAATTTCAAAATAAAATATTATTTTCAAAAATAATTTCCCAAAAAACGTGATTTTTTCGAAAATAATTTCCAAAAAAAAAAAACGTGATTTTTTTCCCGAAAATTTCAAACCCTAACGAACTGATCGACATCGGATCTGAACGTTTCAGATCCACGCGAATCAGCTACACAGTCCGATCTGAACAATTCAGAGAACTGACGCAATATCCGACTAGTTATCCGTAGAAACCCTAACATCAAACAAAAACCTTAGCACGAACTTAACTCTAACGTGCTCATACGTTTTTACTTGCATAGCAATTCGGTTAAAACATATATCACATATATGTAATCAAACATGAAAAACCCTAATTTAAACGCACGTTGAGTTGGCTCTGATGCCACTGTTGGGATCCGTACACGCGCGGAGTAAAAATTACGGATCCCTTAGGCGGATCGCTCAACGGCGTTTAAATCAAGGTTTAGGGTTTCGAATCGTACCTTTGCGAGAACAATTTGAACGGTGGGCTACCTTCTCGATCAACGGCCGACTCTTTAGAATCGCCTTCCTCTACCGGTATCCACACGAATGCCTTCGAAACACGAGCAGAAGCGTGCTAGCGCCTCTGAACTGTGTGTCTCCCTATTTTCTATCTAGGGTTTCTCGCGGCTTTCTAATACGCTCGACAAAATGTCCCATAGGTTTTTCTAAACCTAGCAGGCGTATTTTATTCAAAAACAAATTTTGAATCTGGATTAAAAAAATATATTAATTAAATCTATCTGATAGATCTAATTAAATCTATTTATTTAATACGAATTAAAAGCCCTCTGATTTAATTTATATTTATAAATTAAATCAAGATACGATATCGTTATATTTAATTTAAAATGAGATCCGATATCTCAGTTCAAATTAAATCTGACATGCAATATCTTTGTTCGAAAATTAAATCTGAGATACAATATCTCAATTTATTATAGTTATTTAATTTATCAAATAAATTAAATACTATATATAATAATATTATTGTCAATAAATAATATCATTATTATTTTCGAATTTAATATATATTTATATATGCACATATATATATATACACACACATCCTAGATTAAATAAGTATTCATTAAATCTTAAACACATTTAAGATTGAATGAATCTGGACACTCTTGCTCGTGTTGGGCCATTCTTGTGTGCGACCCTGCAGGCCCCCATGAGATTGGCAGCGGGCCAATACTGTACCAGCCCACAAGTCGCAAGCGGCCTCTAGCAAGACATTGCGACTACCCAATTCATATGGGGATCGTTGATAAGTACAATGACTTGCCCCTAGGGCATAATTTCCAACAGGAAGCACCCAACCCCACATCACTAATCAAATCAAGGGTGTACTTTATCTGATTTAAAACTATTCCATCCGTTGATCTTGTTATTTCTAACCCCAAGAAATATTTGGCAGCACCTAAATCCTTGATTTTGAATTGAGTGTGTAAATAGGTCTTTGTTTCCTCAATTGCTTCTCTATTACTTCCCGTAACGAGTAAATCATCCACATAAACCAACACGACAATCATCTCACCCTTCTTCCACTTTACAAATAATGAGTAATCATGCAAACTCTGATTGAATCCTCCTTTTACCAATGCAAGTGAAAGCTTGGCATTCCATTGCCTTGAAGCTTGATTTAACCCATACAAAGACTTGGTTAACTTGCATACTTTTCCCTTCCCAACATCTTTAAAACCTTTAGGAATCATCATATACACTTCCTCATGAAGATCTCCTTGTAAGAAAGCATTATGGACGTCCATTTGAAAAATATCCCAATTATGTATAGTTGCAAGAGTAAGAACAGTTCTCACCGTTACCATCTTTACCACCGGCGAGAATGTCTCATAATAATCTACACCTTCTGTTTGAGTGTATCCTTTTGCCACCAAATGGGCCTTGTACTTTGCCACATTACCATTCGAGTCATACTTAATTTTGTAGACCCACTTACACCCAATTGGATGCTTTCCTTCCGGGAGATCAACGATGTCCCAAGTTTGATTTAATTCTAGGGCTTTAATCTCATCCTTCATTGCCGTTATCCAATTTTGGTCTTTGACGGCTTCTTCAAATGTCCTAGGTTCAATAAAAGTATTAGCACAAGAAACAAACTCCTTGTATGAGGAAGATAAATTGGAACAAGTATAGTAATTTTGTATAGGATAAGGAACAACTCCCTATTTAAGCATTCCAGCTTCATGTTGATTAGACTGCTGATTATGTACTACTGCCTCCAGTTGTTGAGATGGAAGATCAGAAGTTTCATAATCATGTAGCCAGCTAGGTGGCCTCCTATCTCGTGTAGATCGCCTATTCGAAGGAGGTGGAAGTGTTTGTAGGTTATTTGGTTCAGTCCAAACTTCCAGATTTCAAATGTTCCCTGTGGCAAATCCTCATATTCATATACAAAAGGGTTAGGTAGAGAAGGAGAGTAGACTCCCCCTGGATTGTAGCTATCCCTTTCTTTGAAAGGAAATCTCTCTTCCACAAAGCTTACATGTCGACTAACCATCATCATTTTCGTATTCAAATTATACAAAAGGTAACCTTTTTGAGTCGTGGGATAACCCATGAAAACACATGCATCTGCCCTAAGAGACAATTCATCAATATCATGCAATTTGGTAGCGTAAGCTAAGCAACCAAACACTCTCAAAAATCCCAGAGAATGCACATTACCATGAATCAACTCATATGGAGTTCGATAGTGCAATACCTTATTAGGTGTTCTATTGATCAAGTAAGATGCAGCCTTAATACTCTCTCCCCAAAATTTAGTAGGCATACCTGCATGCAGCATCAAGCATCTAGCAACCTCTAATAGATGTCTATGTTTCCGCTCCACAACCCCATTTTGTTGGGGGGTATAAGGGCAAGAAGTTTGATGTAAAATACCTTTGTCATGAAAGAAATCTTTGACAATGGAGTTCACAAACTCCAACCCATTATCACTCCTTACTCTCTTGACATTTGCTTTATGTTGAGTACAAATATAGGTAACAAATGTTTTGATATGCATAACAAATTCAGATTTATGTGACATAAGAAATATCCAAACACCTCATGAAAAATCATTCACTATTGTTAAGAAATAACGAAAACCTTGATGTGTGGGTTCCTTATAGGGTCCCCAAACATCCATGTGTAGCATTTCAAAACAGCAAGTAGTCTTAATTGTACTAACAGGGAAAGGGAGTCGGGTTTGTTTTGATTGAACACAAATGTCACAATGGACATTATCAGAAAGTATACCATGCTTCTTTATTTCAACCAAATGTTTGAGAACATGTAAAGGGTCATGGCCAAGTCTATGATGCCAAAGATACGATTTTACATCTTTCAAAGTACAAACAGATTGCAAAGAAGAAAGAAAAGCAGTCTGGAAATCGGATAGGCAGTCTAATTGAGCGTTTTCTTGCAGCATATAAAGACCATGAGTGAGTTTACCAATCCCCTTGATCTTCCCACTCAAGGTGTCCTGCAAAACACACACATTAGGGAAAAACAAAGCTATACAATGTTCATGCGCTATGAGTTGAGAAATAGAGATTAAATTGAATTTCAGTCTAGGGGCATATAGAACACTTTCTAAGGTAATATTGTTACCAATTTTCACATTGCCTATGTGTGTAACAATTAATCTCTCACCATTAGGTACTCTAATTCTCTTTACTGGCCAGTAGTATCCATGAGATCCTGAGGGTTGTTTGTCTTTTTATCATGAGAATCCTTCTCAAGTAAATGTAGCAGCTGCTCATATTGTTGAGCTGTAAGGTTTCCTGCAACTACAATGGATTAAGAGGCTCCAAGAGCAGAAGTAGTATGTGTTGAAGGCTCTTGGATAGGTCTTGGCCTCCAATTAGCTGGGAAACCAATAATGTGGAAACATTGTTCCTTTTTGTGTCCCTTTCTATGGCAATGTGAACACTCATCTTGTTGATTATTTCCTCTTCCTTGATAGGCTTGTTGATTATTTCCTCTTCCTTGATAAGAGTTCCGACCTTTTCCACGTCCCCCTCGTCCATTTGATGCAAACATCACAATATTTCAGGAGAGGGTGCAATGTGACTAGTGCTAAGAGATCGATTGGTCTCATGTTGAGAAATCATAGAGAATGCTTGATTGACAGCTAGTAGGGGGCTTAACATGAGAACATGATTCCGGGCTTGGTAGTAGCTTTCATTAAGACCCATTAAAAATTGAAACAGCCATTGCTCTTGAACAATTTTGGTATATTGTTGAGAAGTACGACATTCACACGAAGGCAATGTCACAAGACTGTCAAACTCCTCCCTGTAATCTTTCAATTTAGAGTAATAGACAACAACAGAAAGATTACCTTGGGTCAGTGTGTTTATCGCACGATGAAGGCTAAACATTTTGGAACCATCAGACTTATCAAAACGTTCCTTCAGGTCATCCCACACAGATTTGGCATTTTTTAGAAAAAGTGATACCTCCGCAGAGTGATTTGTCAACAGAATTTATCAGCCATGAAAGAACCACGGCATTGCACCTGTCCCATGTACTCTTGAGATTATTGGTTTGATCACCATGTGTACAGGTTCCATCAACAAATCCGTATTTGTTCCTTCCCAACAAAGCTATGCGCATTGAACGACTCCAAACAGGATAATTTTCTGAGCCTGTGAGACAGCAGAGTAGCTTGCGTGTCAGAAGGATGAAGGAACAAGGGATGATTAAACCCAAGATGTCCTGGATCAGTGGCACGAACTGAAGTTTGATTATCCCCAGCCATGTTCCTTGAAAGGGAACAGAGTTTTGAATTTCTGAAAAGGGATTACCAAGTTGCAAAGACCAAACTTGCCCTGATTAACCAACAGATCTTGAACCTCGAATACAGAAAAGAAGCAAATCTTGGTGGGTGAAGAACAAACCAGAAAACCAATCAAACCGGAGCAAAATCACCAAGAGCAATGAATCAGCAGAATTGCCTTCACAGAGAAAGAGACAAAAGGCCGAAAACCATTACCCATTCTAATCCCTAGAGTTGTCAATTATTTTCCACAAAACCACTCCAAAAAACATCATCTAATTCAAACGATTGTCGGAAGCGTCTGTGACCAGAATGATCGACCCTATCTCATGAATCGATCAGACCAACAGTACCAGAACTACCAAAGAAGAGTGATTAGTAAGAGCGTATACCCGCCGAAGAAGGATTCCGGCACCGATCTACTGTGTCTCTCGTTGATGCAGAGTTGTACAAGAATCGTCAACCTACAATTTTTTGCAAACCACCGAACCACTACTGATGCGCGACACCGCGAACCACCGCCGGAGCTTCAACCAATCAAGAACCGCGGAGAACCACCGCGAGCCACCGTGGAACCGATCCAAGAAACCATCCCCATCGTGCGAAAGAGCAGGAGTAGCGTGAAAGAGGAAGTGGATCAAGGAAAGAAAGGGAAAAAGCTGCGTCTCTAAGCGGAAAGTCAAGATTCAACCGGGTTTGAAAAAAAATATATATTGACCCGAACCAGTAACCTTGGCTTTGATACCATGTGAATACAAACGGATCTGTGTATTATTTAAATCAATGAACCAATGTACAGTGACTTGCCTTATATAGGCCCAGACATATACACACCTATATAGGCCCAATATGATACAATATTACTCCACTAATTACATCACTAACTATCACTAACTACTAATAAGAAGGACGAGAATGGGCATATCTATTATGTGTATGAGATCGAATGTGCTGGAACTCATAGTTTGATTTCTGTGATGTGTGTGACGAACAAGCTTTATGCCCATTTTGTGAATGCTCCGACGCCGGAGTGGAACATAGATAAGGAGATTCTGAGGCATGTTCATGAGTCTTTTAAGACTATTGGGTCCTTTTGATCTTTTGATTCTTGAGTTTGTCTCTGGTAATGCGTGATTTTCTGTATGATCAACATGTTTGTTGCTTGCAATTCTGCTATGTCTTAGTTTCAATCTGAAATTGAAATTAGCATAGCCCCCGTTTATGACGCTGTCCATATGTAAATTATGAGAAGTTTCAGCTATTACATCACTGCTCTGACTGTTGCTTGAGAGATATTCACTTTAATTATCCTGTATTTCTCTGCAGCAAGTTTGAGCGACTAATGCAGATTTGACTATCTAATAATGTTGGCCAAAATAGAGAGCTAACTCTTATTCTCACGCATATTGATATTATCACTTTTCTGATGGCTGATATTAATTAATCTTATTGGCATGGAATAGATAAGAACCACACTGATCGTCTTTAGTTTTTTTTTGTCAATCTCATTGATCATTGCATGCCTCTCAGCATTCAAAGTTTGTTGATGGACCTCGGAGCGGTTGTTCCTTTTGTTTTATATTTTTTTATTAAAAATTAGAAGGTCACATAAAACAGATTTTTTTTAAAAAAAAAATAATAATAAGAAGGTCACATAAAAGTTAAATCATAAGAATAGATGGTTATACACTAACAAGTTAGGGATAGATGATTCAACTAGTAATGTATTACTCTATTTAGTATTAATATGTAAAAATACATTTGTATACATTTTAATTTACATACAAGGTTGTCCATTAAATATATTTAATTAAAAATTTATTGCTTTTTAATTATAATTTTTTATCAAATTTAAATTTTTATTTTCAATTATCACAATATATACAATTAATATTAATATATATAATATTTAATAAGATTCATGTCATTTTCCATCTTAACTGACTTTTCAAATAATAATTCTAACACGCTTTCGTTAGGGGAAAAAAACATTTTTGTCACCATCAATTTAAATTCAAATCACATTTACAATCTGACTTTTATTCTATCTTACAAAGTCAGATAGAAAATAAATCACTTCAAACAAAATATAGTTGTTCATCTACTACTAAGATTTCTGCAGTCAATCATTATTTTTCTTTAATTTCAAGGAGAAGCTTCAAAACATTTTTTTTTTCTAACCAAGACGTGAAACGAATTACCATATTGTCTTAATCCAACGGATGAAAGTGAAATGGCGGAAGACAGGATCTAAAGCAGAACAAGTTTCAGTTCCTGGTTTTTAATTAGTACATGAGCTGCAAATTTTAAGGTTTTTCTTAATACCACTACGAGTAATTTTTAAGGTTTTTCATTGTAAGGACTTTTTTTTTGGAGGGGGTCACTTTCCCCCTTAAAGTCATAAATTTTAAGTTGGATTTTCAAGCCGTTGAACCTTGGTTCCTAATTGGCAACTTGCGTAAATAGGTCCAATTCAAATATCATTATCATAAAAATGGTCAAAGAACTTTGTTATCCTTTAACCATCTAATCTTGTAAGGAACACTAATAATTATCATAAGGGTTAAGGTACAATTTTACACATAAAGTTTACTCCCAAGAGCGCCCAACACCACGAAGTTTTTTCAGGAGCAAAAGTACACATGACGTTACGTTTTGGGAGCAAAAATATCACGGGCCGTTAGTTGACCGTTAGTTGACCTTGAGTTGACTGTTAGTTTTTTAACGGCCCGTGGTATTTTTGCTCCCAAAACGTAATGTCGTGTGTACTTTTGCTCCTAAAAAAACTTCGTGGTGCTGAGTGCTCTCGGGATTAAACTTCATGTGTAAAATTGCACCTTAACCCTTATCATAAATCATTCATTGGAATAATGTCACCCCTCCAGCGTTAATTAAAAACGAGAATTAGTTTCCCTTTAGTTTCCCTGCCTATCCAAAGGGAGAGCATTTCTCATCTGGGGCGTCCAGATGAGATTTGGACGGCCTAGATTTAATTTTTTTTAATTTTTATTTTTTTATAAAAATTATTTTAATGGGTAGAGAATCTAAAATAAAGATAATATCTCAACTAATTAATATTTTTTTAAAAATAATTTTTTTAATTTAAAATCACTAAATAAAAGATATTAAATCTGGACCGTCCAGATGAGACAAGCTCTCCCTGCCTATCCTTTGGATAGGCAGGGATTTCAGTATTTCACCTTAGATTATTAGAGAGTGACGTACGCGTTGACCATTATTACTTAACTCCAAATTAATTTTTAGTTAAAAAGTTTTACTATCCTTAAAATATCTATATGTGAGAGTATTATTTGACCCCCTAAAGTTTAATAATATGAAATAATTGATACCCCTACATTTTTTAAATAATAAATATAGATGACACTGTGTTTAAGGTATCACATGTTCTGCTAATAAGTTATTTATCAGGGAAAAAAAAAAGTGTATCAACCCCTATCAATGATATGTTAGCACTGTTGTCATCATGAGTTTTATATGTTTATATCTTGACTTGATAATTAATTAGGCACTCGTTGATTCAAAAACTCAACTTACACTGATGTTCAACGTCAAAACATGTTACTCCCTCCGTTTTTAATTATAAGACCTAGTTGACTCTTTTGGAGATATTAAAGAAACTAATTAAATTACTTTAGAGTATATTTATTTTAGATTTTTTCTTCAAACTAATTAATTTGATTAATAAACTAATATATAATCTAAAGATTCACAACATATGAAATGATTAAGTAACTTATTTAGCTTCCTTAATCTTTCCAAAAAAATCAACTAGGTCTTATAATTAGGACCGGAGATAGTATACAAATATAACGGGTGTTTACCTTTGAACATTATTTTTACATTTTATGAGACAAAATCCATCTCACATATTTTTTATATAACAAAATTACTTAAAATATACTTAACCATATATCTCTTAAGTAAACATGTAAGAGTAATTTTATCTCGTAAAGCATAAAAGTGATTTTGCGAGGTGTACAATTCTCAATAATCACTCCCATGAAGAAGTTTAGGGAACATGAGGAAGTTAACACACACTTTAGACAAGTATTTAGTTTTTATTATACTTTATTGTTGGATCATACATATGGTCCCAATTGAAGAAAGCCACCCTGATTTTCAGACATCCCATAATTTCCACACACACACGATTGCAATTGCATGGCTTGGAAGGAGCGACAATATAATCGACGCACAACAAGTGTACATAATCAAGGAAGTCAAAGGAAAAATATTTAGTTGGCGTTAGTAAAATTTAAGCCATATGGTACACACCTTTGACCTTCCTATAATTTTTCTCCACTCAACTTCTTCACATGGTCCCCTCAGTTGTTGAAATTTCTCTCCCTCTGGCTTCCCTTTCTTTTCTATTTTTCTTCTTCTTCAATTAAAGGGCCAGACTGGCAGACTTTAAGAACTCGTTTGTTACAAAGAAGATTAGAGAATGAAAGGGAAGATCTCAAAGTTCCCATGGTTTTTGAGTGTTTGGTAGACGGAAGATCCAGTCAGCATCTTCCGGTGAGTGCTCATCTTCCCTTATTTGAGGGAAGATGCTTTCCATCTGAAAATGGAGGGAAAGCTGCAATCTTCCCAGGAAAGTGTTTTTTTCCTTTCAAAATTGGCCCTGGTTCTTCTTTTTCCCATTTAACCAACACCAAATTCTTCATACCAAACATCTCATTTTCCCTCAACTTAAGTTTCATTCCCTTGTATACCAAACGGTTCACATTTTTTAAGTTTCCTCTCAATCTTACTTTCCATTCCTTTCCCTTCTTTAAGTTCCTTTCCCTCCTTAAATCTTCTTCATAACAAATGGGGCCTAAGGATGTGTTTGGTTTGAGGGGAGGGAGGGAGGGGAGAGAATTTTTTTACCTCATATTGACTAAATTGTCCATAGAAAATTTTCAATTCCAAAAATACACTCTCAACAAAAAGGAATATTCTTTTTATTAATGTCAATTTGATCAATATCCTTCTTCTCATCCCCTCAAACCAAACATCCTATAACTAGCCGAGGTTTACAAGTAGGATCAAACTCACAACCTCCCATTTACAAAGGAATATCTATGCCATAGGTTACAAGTCCATTATATTGGCTCTGTCCCTTTCTATTACATACTTCATGTAATACCCTAAAAATCTGTATTATAATTTAGTAAAATTATACCTATAAAAAATAGGTGAATATGAGATATCAAATATTAAGTAATAATTAGCTTATTTTCTAAGGAAAAATCTCTAGGAAATTAGAGAGTTTAAGGGCCAAAGTGCCAAAATGACGAAGATGCCCTTAAGGGACATAAATAACTTAGAAAAATTATGAAAAATCCTAAAAGGCAAGAAATGACCCGGTGAATTAGGAGAATATATTATCTCTAATTATGGTAATTTAATAAATTATGAACTTGGAGAAATTGTATAAATGTCCAAAAGTCGTAAAAAGACCATAATACCCTTGTAATTTGTAAAAATGCAAGAGGCATGAAAATACTAATGTTAATATAAGAATATGAAGGTAATGAGGTATTGTAATTTAGGAAATTATCAACAAGTGATAAAAGAGTAATTAAGTAATATTGGGCTAATTACTTAAGCATAAGTAAAGGAAATTCATGAATAATTATGTAAAACCCTAAAAATGGTGGTTTTTGGTTTAAAATTAGTAAGAATGTAATTACTAATTAATGGGATATTTTTGAGAAAATGGATGAGTTTAGGTATTTTTAAGCCTAAATGCAAGAATAGACCAATAGGAAAATTTTGTAAAAATTATGTAAAAATAATTATTTAATTAATTAAATAATTAATTAAATAATTAATCAAATAATAAAAAAACGAAATAAAAAAAATAAAGGGCAGAAAAAAAAAGGAAAAAAAATGAAAAAGAAATGAAAAATAATTTGTGCAACTTGCAAATATTTTAATAATATAATTAATTAAAGTAAAAATGATGAATAGTAATTTAGAAATTAGGAAACGGATCCTATCCGGAGATCTAGGAATGAGATTTCCAATGTCGTAGAATATTGATCGCTGGAATCTTATCTTCCATTAGACTCTTGCGAAGTAAATTTGAAGCTTTGTGCATTTTCCTAATAAAACAAAATAGGGAAAATGCATATAGGCATATTTTTTTATTTGAAGAAAATAAATTCTAACTCAACATCTAGGAATGAGTTTGAATTTATTTTGACATATTTGGAATCAGTGAATTTTTCTCAAGAAGTTGATAATTCCGTAAATGCGTTCAAACCGACACGTTCGACACGTTTTCGAGAAAACTTCAACCGACTGTTGGAACCCCGTAAGAGACCAAAATCTAAGTTCAATTAGATATTATTGATGAGGAAGAGAAGATCTTCGAGTTATGAATTGAAGTTTGAGATTTCTCCGAAATCACGCGAATCGGACACCGATCGGGAAAATTCTACTCCAGACGGCAAAAAGCAAAAATGGCATGGTGACTCATGGAAGGGAGCTGCACGTTTTGGAGGCTTTCCATGGCCAAGAATCATCCAACAAAACCATAATTTTCCATGGTTTATATTCAAAGAGAAGGAGTTTTGAAAATGCCCAAAATACCCTTTCAAATCTCTATAAATAAGAGGCCTTGCCTCTTGAAATCTTCACACCAATTTCCACTCCTCCTTTGGCGAAATCTTAGAGGGAGAAATAAGAGAGAGAAGCTCGGAAAATTCTCAAGAAGTCTTCAACGGGTAAGTCTTTCGGGCTTTAGCTTTCAAGTTCGAGTTTTTAGTTCGGTAGTTAGTAGAATTGTTAGTTAGTTCTAGGAAGTAGGGGATGAAATTCCTATACTTGTTTTTAGGCCTTATTGCATTGAAAAATATGCCTTAGAATAGCCTTTAATGTTTTAAGTATGATTGGATATCATATGGGAGGGATATTTTAGTCTTTATTTTCGAAATCAAAATGGCGTCGAAGTTCAAGCGAAATTTTGGGAAGAAATGTAGTCGAGTAACGGCGTCGGCGAAATTCCGCCATTAGGGGCATAGGGGCAAAATGGTAATTTTTACCTAAAAGCCGCTTATAATGCCAAATCACTAATGAAAGTGATATTACTCTTATAGGATATCGAAACTCGATTTGTTGCCGTTACTACGCCGAAGTGCCGCCGTTGGACGTTTCCACGTTTTTCGTAAAAGTATGTTTTTGCCGAAGAACCTAACGTCGTCAACGAAGGTACGTTCGCGCATCGTAACACTAATCTAGTGCTGCTCATATACATATATGTGATAGGTACATTCACGGATAGAGATTCGTTAGGAGTCACCGAGATACATTCACTGTTAGAGACTCGTTCGTGGTTACCGATTATACATACGGCCACACGGGTTATAGATGTAGTAATACCGTTAGAGTTTTCCTAGCGCCGAGGACACGACCGTACATCGTGGCACTGGTGAATAGTGCAGGCACTTTATGGGGCTTACATACTGCTTTACGCTTATGTACTGTCATTATATTGATCATAGCTGTTATGTCATGAATATCTGTCATTCCCTATACTGTTTTATTTGAGCATAAGTGTAACATCCCCGTTTTCCAAAAGCAGTATAAAATTTTTTCCATATAAAATCATCAAAGTAGAGCATTTGAGCGGAAGAGTAACTAATATATATTTATAAACTGCCGTAAGTCTGGCTGGTTACAACTACGGTACAATAATCGAGTATTTCAAAAACATATAATAACAAAAGGGAAGGCTTCCGCCGAAACATCGAAAGGAAGTCTTCACTTAACATCTACGCGAGCCGCTTGTCTCTCTCCTCGGTCCCTGGAGCCTGATGCTATATTAAGGGCTGAGATCCGCACCGGATCTGGTAACGGTTAACCTCATATTTACAGACACAACATATGGATCACAGACAATCATATCAACAACAGTATATGTGCACTCATCGCCTAAAAGCATGCATACATATATCTCCCAATAGCATGTATACATATATCGCCCAAAAGCATGCAGATATATCACCCATAGCAAACATGAACATATAAACAGCACATAGACATACCACAGAGTTATAAGCTATCACATACAATACACCTAGCACATACATGCATACCATAAACATCAGATTAGTGTTACAGTACGCGAACGTACGTACCCTAATAGTACATAAACACACAACACACAACAGACATAAAGTCATCATCTATCACATACAATACACATATAACATATATGTATACAATAAACATCAGCGTTAGTGTTACAGTACGCGAACGTACGTACCCTAATAGTACATAAACACACAATGCATATAAAGTCATCATCTATCACATACAATACACATATCACATATATGTATACAATAAACATCAGCGTTAGTGTTACAGTACGCGAACGTACCTTCGTTGACTCAGAATAGTACATCTAATGTAAATTAGTATTTCTCGACGGAAAAATGGTAGTCGTCCGACAAATGGCACGTTGGACGTAAGAACGGCAGCAAACTAGGATTTCTGACGTCCTATAAGAGTAATATCACTTTCATTAGTGATTTGACACAATAATCGGCATTTTAGGTAAAAATTACCATTTTGCCCTATACCCCTAATTGGCGGAATTTCGCCAAACACTTGCTACTCGACAAATTTTCTTCCCGAAATTTTGCCAGAACTTCGACGCCATTTTGATTTTCGAAAATAAAGACTAAAATAGCCCTCCCATATGATACCCAATCATACTTGAAAATTTAAAGGCTATTCTAGCATTATAACACCTACTTGTGAAAGAGCTATAAAAGCTTCAACTTTTCAGGTACTGATCCCCACTAAGTTTTTACCTCGTCAGGCATTTTTCAATGCAATGAGGCCTAAAAACAATAGTAGGAATCTCATTCCCTACTTACTAAAACTATCTAACAATTCTACTAACTACCGAACTAAAACTAAAGACCGAAAGACTTACCCGTTGAAGACTTCTCCGTAATTTTTCCGAGCTTCTCTCTCTTCTTTCTCCCTCTAAGATTTCGCCAAAGGAGGAGGAATTGGTGTGAAGAATTTGTGAAGAAGGGCATGCCTATTTATAGAAAATCTAAGGGACAAAATTGGAATTTTGAAAATTGTTACAACCTTGGAAAATCAACACCAAAATGGTGTAAAATTCTTGACCATGGAGCTTGGCTGGTCGACATCTTTGGGTGATGTGGCAGCCCTCAATTGGTCCAAAATTTGATGACAAATGCCACTTATTGCCTTGCTCGGCCGATTTCCCGATCGGCACCCGATTCGCGTGATTTCGGAAAAATCTCGAACTTCTGGATTTACAATTTTGAAACCATTTCCTCACTCATTAGAAATGTCCAAGTTAACCTAAATTTTGATCCCATATAGGGCTCCAACAGTCCAGTTGAAGTTTCCTCGAAAAACGTGTCCGATCGCGTCCGGTTTCAGAACGCATTTCTGAAATTATCAACTTCTTCGAAAAATTCACTGATTCCAAATATGTTAAAATAAATTCAAACTCATGCCTAGATGTTGAGTTAGAATTTATTTTCTCTATATCCAAAAATATGCCCATATGCATTTTTCCTATTTTGTTTTATTAGGAAATGCACAAACGACTTGAATTTTCTTCCTAAGAGTCTAACTAAGATAATAACTCACTGATCAATATTTTTCATTGACTTTGGAAATCCCATTCCTAGATCTCTAGATAGGATCCGTTTCCTAATTTCTAAATTACTATTCACATTTTTTTACTTTAATTAATTATATTATTATAATAATAACCACTTGCACATATATTTTCTTTCTCATTTTTCATTTTTTCTTCTCTTTTTCTAGGCCTAATTTTCGGCTGGCCTTTATTTATTTTTAATAAATATTTATTTTATTTATTTAATTAATTATTTAATGATTTATTTATTTAATTTTTCCAAAAATTCCTCAAAAATTCCTAATTGGTCCATTCTTGTATTTAGGCTTAAAAATATCTAAACTCACTTATTTTTCTCAAAAATCTCCAATCAATTAGTAAATATATTATTACTAATTTTCAACTATTTTCCACTAATTTTTGAGCTTTACATAATTATTCATGAATTTCCTTTACTTATACTTAAGTAATTAGCCAGAAATTACTTAATTACTTTATTATCATTTGTTGATAATTTTCTTAATTAGAATATCTTATTACCTCATAACACTTGCATTGACATTTGTGTTTCCATGTCTCTTTCATTATACTAGAATTTGTGAGGGTATTTTGGTCATTTACCACTTTTTGAGCATTCTTCTACAATTTCTCCAAGTTTGTAACTTAATAAATTACCTAAATTAGGGACAATATCATTCCCTATTTCAAATAGATTTTTACTTGCTTCTTTTATAGCTGGGTATTTATAACCCATAATGTGTTTAGGGACCTATTTGCAAATCTTCAAACGTTTTAGGGACCTAATTGAAAATTATCTAATTTCAAGGGAAATCACCCTAACAACAAGGTAAACTCAATACAATGTGTTTGAGACCTCATATTCACCTATTTTCAATAGGTATATTTCCCAATTTTTGATATTTACCCTAAGTGTGATTTTTAGGGTATTACAATAAGGTTAACCGTTACCTGAGATTTAATGCGGTGAATTGAATCTCAGCTATAGCTTCAGGGTCAGGAGGACCATGGATCGGAGATCGAGGCAAGCTGCACGAGTAGGCTCATGGTTGGAGAGCATGTAGCACGAGTGAGCTCGAGACGGAGATGTCACTTTATCGTTTTCCGTAATTACCTATGAGAACAATAGGATGCTGTATCAGCACTGTATTACACTCTGGTTATCGTTTTAATGGGAATCAGTTACTCTTACGCTCCAAGGCTCGACTATGATTTAAAAAAAAAAATTTTGGCTCTAGAATTGGGACGTTACACTTCATGAGATATATAAAATTAGTAAAAGCAACACCCATAATGGTCTGAATAAAAACAGTAAATAAACAATAAGTTTTCTATTAAAGAAACAATGATTCCAGTCTCCTTTATAATACCGAACTATTTTTCTACATTTTAAAAATATTTTTAATAAGTCATTGTATATATTAAAATAAAAATGTTAAACCGATTTGGCCCCTCCTCCAAGTCATTTGGCGGGATCCACCCCCTGAGGTGAGTCTGCTTTTATTCTTCCAGTAGCTTTTATATACGTACACGAGTGTATATACTGTTCATCCACGACTAAAATTAAATCAATAATTATCTATCTTTGATTTCAAGGAGAATCGTCAATATATTTAATTTTCCTTTTTTCTAACCAAGACGTGAAACCAATTATATAGTATTCTTCTTCTTCTTTTATAGATCCAATTATATTGTATTCAAACGGATGAAATTAAAGTGAAATGGCGGAAGTACAGGATCTGCAAGTTTAAGGTTTTCAGTTCCTGGTTTTTAGCACAGGAGCTGCAATGTTTAAGGCTTTCATTGTAAGGATTTTTTTTTATTATTTTTTTTGGTTTTGGGGGGTGTAACACCCCGGTTTTCACAACTGTTTTCATAGTGTTTCGATCAGAGTTTTGAGCGACAAAATTTTTTTTTCATAATAAAGAGTAACTGAATAACATTGATAACAGTGTATCTGGCTGTTCATAAGGCCGTACATTCCTCTGAGTGTTTACATCTAACGTAAGTACAACAAAACTAAAGCGTCTCCATCCGATCTTCATGCTAGCTCCCTACCTTTGTCCTCGATCTACGTGGCCCGCTTGCTTCTCTCCTCGACCCTCGGTCCTCCGGACCCTGAAGCTATAGCTGAGATCCAATTTAGCGCATTGGATCTCAGGTAACGGTTAACCTCATGCTTATAAACAATATATGTACAACAATGTATTTCTAATTTCACAAAGATCCATAGACACGGAGTATCTAAGTACGATTCCTTAGACACGGGGTATCTAAGTACGGTTTCATAGATACGGTGCATCTAGCACCGAAATGTAATGGCTGTAAGTGTCTATCATGGGGCCTCACCGACTTATACTGGCGACTAACTGGCACACCCACATGGACTAGCCTTGCCTTCGGCACCAAACTATTCACATAACATATTATCACATATAATCATTCAATAATCATCGATTAGTGTTACAATGACGCGAACGTACCTCGTTGACGAACGTCGGCAATTACGCGAAACAGACGTTTACTGAAAAGCAATAAACGCCCAAAGCCGCTCGTCGGACAACAGTAACGGCAAAGCAGATCAAGGTTTCTGATGTCCTATAAGAGTAATATCACTTTTATTAGTGATTTTCCATCACAACAGGCATTTTAGGTAAAAATTACCATTTTGCCCCTATACCCCTATTTGGCGGAATTTCGCCAGCACTTTGTTACTTTGACTCCGATTTTCCAAAATTTTGCCAGAACTTCGACCCAATGATAATTTTCGAAATTCTAAATTAAAATAGCCCTATCATATGATATCTAATCATACTTGAAAGATTAAAGGCTATACTAACATTACTACTCTAACTACTGAAAGAACTACGGAAGCTAAAAGCTCGCTTGGTGGATGATTTGTGGCCATGCAAAGCACAATTTCGTTCAGCCCTTATGAGTCACCAACTTGTGTGACAAGTTGGTATATTCTAGAAGCATTTATACCCTGATCGGTACCCGATTCGCGTAATTTCGGAAAAACCTCAAGATTCTGGATTTACAACTTTGAAGACATATTCTCACTTAGAAGAAATGTCCAAGTTAACCTAAATTTTGATTCCATATAGGGCTCCAACGTCGGTCACCAAGTTCCTCGAAAACGTGTCCGAACGCGCCTAGGTTTGAACGTATTTCAAATCATCAACTTCTTCGAAAAATTCACCGATTCCAAATATGTCCAGATAAATTCAAACTCATTCCTAGATGTTGAGTTAGAATTTATTTTCTTCATATCCAAAAATATGCCTATCTACATTTTCCCCTATTTTGTTTTATTAGGAAAATGCACAAACGGCCTCAGAATTAACTGCCGGAAGAGTCTAACGGAAGATAAAATTCCACTGATTAATATTCTACCATGACTCTGGAAATCCCATTCCTAGATCTCTAGATAGGATCCGTTTCCTATTTATTAATTTACTATTCACTTTAATTAATTATATATTAAAATATTGCAAGTTGTATGAAATATCATTATATTTTTTTCCAAATTCTTATCTTCAATCTCCCTTGCAATTTCGGCTGGCCCAAATTTTAATTATAATATATATTTATTTTTTAATTAATTATTTATTTATTCCAATTTTCCCAAAAATTTCACAAAATTACCTAATTGGCTGATTCTTGCATTTAGGCTTAAAAATACTTAAACTCATCTATTTTTCTCAAAAATTTTCAATTAATTAGTAAATATATTTTTACTAATTTTAAGCCAAATACCACTAATTTTAGGGTTCTACACAATTATCTTTGAATTTCCTTCGCTTAAACTTAAGTAATTAGCCAATAATTACCTAATTACTTTCTTATCACTTGTGGTTAATTTCCTTAATTAAGATAACTCTTCATCTTCAAACTTTTGTATTAACATTAGAATTTCATGACTCCTGCATAATTTTAGAGTTTACAGGGGCCTTTTGGTCTTTTCAATACTTTTGAGTATTCTTCTTCAATTTCTCCAAGTTTCTAACTTAATAAATTACCTAAATTAGGGACAACATCCTTCCCTAATTCAAATAGATTTTTACTTGCCTCCTTTATAGCTTTCACAGGGTATTTATAACCCACAATGTGCTTAGGGACCTATTTGCAAATGTCCAAACGTTTTAGGGACCTAATTGCAAATTATCTAATTTCAAGGGAGATTACCCTAACAACAAGGTAAACTCAATACAAGATGTTTGAAACCTCATATTCACCTATTTTCTATAGGTATACTCTTATCAATTTATGATAGAGATTTTTAGGGTATTACAGGGGGTTCACTTTCCCTCTTAATTTGCCCGACAAAAAAAACGGACGAAGAAAAGTTAGTTAAAGTCATGAATTTTTTAAGTTGGATTTTCAAGTCTTTGAACCTTCGTTCCTAATTGGCAACTTAAGCTTGCGTAAATAGGTTAAATTCAAATATCATTATACTTTTAAAAAAAATAATTAATGCATGAATACACACACACATATACATACAGGGTCAAAGAACTTTTCACCCTTGAACTGTATATCTTGTGAGGAACACTAATTATCATAAATCATTCATTAAAATAACGTTACCCTCAAAGTGTTAAAATCTTTGCTATCTCACCCTTAGACTATTAGTGCTTGACGTCTACCATTGCCCTAAAATTGATGTGAGAGTATTTAACACCCTAAAGTTTAATAACATAGATTAATTGATACCCCTGCATTTTTTTTAAAATAAAGAGTAAATACTCTTTCTGGTTCCTGACAAAAAACACGGACCCTATTTTGGTCCCTGAAAAAAAAGTCATTTTTAGTCCATAAAAAAGACGAATAAGGGTCGATTGGTGGACATTTTGATCCCTCACAAATTTTCAAAATGTCCATTTTAGTCTCATAAAAAGGACGAATAAGGGTCGGTTTTTTGTCAGAGATCAAAATGGGGTCCATGTTTTTTATCAAAAAAGTCTTATAACCCTATTAACGATATACTAGAAATGTTGTCATTATGAGTTATATATGTTTTTATGTTGACTTGTTAATTAGGGACTCATTCATCGTTGACAAAAAAGAACAAAAAAATCTCAACTTATGTTAATGTTCAGCATCAAAATACGTTACTTATGTTTTACGAACCTTCACATACACGGGTGTTTGGAACGCCCTCAAAATTAAAATCACTTTTAAATTTTATGGAATAAAACTCTTTTCATATATTTTCCCGGCCGTACATAGGAAAATCACAGAAATTAAATACCCCAAAATAAATACGTGAGAGTCTTGTAATTGTTCATCCCAAACACTTCATATAATGAACTTTAGAAAACGTGAGGAAGTCAGCACACATTTTAATCAACTATTTAGTTTTTAGGGTTAAGAGCAATTTGGCCAACAAACTATTACCTCAGGAGCGCCCAACACAAATAACTTTTAAGTGGATCAAAAATACCAAAAAATTTTTAAAAATGTGTAGTCAGCACAAAAAACTTTTACTCTAGAAACGCCCAGCACAAAAAAGTTTTAGTTCATTTTTGTGCTAAATGCACATTTTTAAAGTTTTATTAGTAGTTTTGATCAACTTAAAAGTTATTTGTACTAGATGCTTTAAATGTAATAGTTTATTGGCCAAATTAGTCTCCTTAACTCTAGTTTTTATTATGTTAGTGGGTCAATGTGTCCTCAATTGAAGATAGCTACCTCAATTTTCAGATATCCCATAATATTACACACACTCGATTGCGTGGCGTGAAGGGGCGATGATCGAAGACGTACGACAAATGCACATAATCAAGGAAGTCAAAAGGAAGAATATATACAGGCGTGCAAGCTAAAATTTAAGCCCTAATTAACGTGAAGAAGTCCCCTGAACTTTTAATTAATCTTTTAGTCCTTCAAGACCAACCAACTGAGTTTGATGACAAGTGGAATCGGGGCAGAGTAGTTCAGGACGAACTGGATCTTCAACTTCAAGTCGCCTTTCTTTTTCCGTCGACATGCATGGAGCTGGGTGTAAGCTACATGAGCATTTTTAACAGTGTTATTAATATTTTTTACCACATAAGATGACTCAATAAAGATTAGGACTAAGTCACATGTGAATTAAAAATTTAGGGACTGAGTTGTACCAAGTTAAACTTTAGAAATTGAATTATAAGTGAGTCAAAACTTAAAAAACTAAAATTAAAAATTAATTTTCCAAAAGAAATATATATATACTGGCGTGCTAGCTAAAATTTAAATTTAAGCCTCTACATGAACAAGTCCTCTCGTTGGATTCTTTGATCATATACATAACATACTTTTCCTGGTCCACAATATAAGTTACTTCTAAAAGAATAGCTTAGTCTACAATATAAGTTACTTAGAGAGTAATTAATACTTTTTTATCAAATTTGTGCCTAGAATTAATGTTTAAATATGACTCATTTATGTATTTTTCTATCTTCTTCAAAATCTCATTTAATATTATGGGTAAAGGTAAAAATTTCTTTCAACTTAAGACTAATTTAATTAATTAACTATTATTTCTTAGTTCTGATAAATTAGTTAATGTGACTTATATTGTGTTATGGAAGGAAAATATACCTATGCCATATGGTTTACCTGCCTTCCTATAATTTTTTTTGTTTCCATTCAACTTCTTCATGGTTCCCTCTGTTGAAATTTATTTCCCTCCCTTTCGATTACATATTCACACCCCTCATTATGCGATCAAACACCCTTACCAAAAATAACTGGACTAATTATGGGCAACATATACCACATGAGGTATATAAAATTATTAAAAGTCACACATAATACTTTGAATAAAACAGTAAATAATAAAGAATACTTTTTGTTGAGCTCATATATTAATTTTAGAAGCATATATATGCTCACACACTTACTTGAACACCCATATAGATAATACTCTATTAGATCCTTAATATAAGACTCAGTTAATATTTTTTTAGAGATTAAGAAATTTAAATAAATTAGTTAATCATAGTGTATATCATGTATCATTTAATTATATTTAAGTTTATAAATGAGAAAAATTAAAAAAAGATAATTATAAATATTTTAAAGTAATTTATTTAGCATCTCCAATCTCTCTAAAAAAAAAGTTAACATAATCTTATACAACTCTGATCCTATTTATAAGTCCATTTTGATAATAAAAAATAAAAAATTATTTCTCATTACAAGTCTAGTTCCAGAGTAAAAAATGCATTTATTACATTTATACCCCTATTAATTGTAATAGACAAAAAGAATTTATTTATGTTGACTTTTAGAATCAATATTAAAAATTAAATCTATAATCAATGAGTTAGTATATAAAAAATAGTTAATTGAAACTTATAATTAGTAACAATACGTTATCTTGGACTTGATTGTTAATTTTGACTGCCGCCAATACGCAAACTAACGATCCTTTAACTTGTTTCCAGAAGGCAGAGAAAGACAAAAGTGTTCGGTGCACGAGCCAGGAAGCAAACAAAATTTCAAGGCACGTGACTAGAATAGGAGACTATGTATTCGGAGCCGTTAAATAATGAGCCAGGTAAGATTATTTAGTTTCAATCCTATCGTTTTCTGATGAGTTGCCCGTTATATATTATTTATTAAATAACCATGTGTTTGAACTTGACCATGTATACGATTCCAATTTCCAAGTTGCGGGCTTTGCCTTTGACTTAGACCAGTCTCTTATGACTGCCTCTGATTCAGGTTCCTTCACTTATATATGCTCACTCCAAATCACACACAGTTCATCAAGAACAAACCACCCAAACTCAGACAAATATTACTCAGAAGCTTAAAGTAGAAGGAGATCGATCGTTTCGACCAAAAATAAGAAAGACATCGATCGAGATGGAAAGTAGTGAGAACAAGCATGATGGTGTGAAGATAGTTCAGATAGAAACCAGGTACGTTCAAACCGATGCTATGAACTTCAGAGACGTGGTTCAGAGTCTCACAGGGAAGAACTCTTGCACGGCCTGGGTAGGGAGCGGCGGCTTCGACAAAGCGGCACGTGATAATTCTGTAAAATCAGAGGAGTTTCAGTGTCACGATCATGGAGTGGCACGCGATCATGATCAGAGTAATTATAATGGAGAAGATGCTTCTTTGTCTTCCATGATACTCAAGAACACGACGACGTCATATAAAGATTTTGATAGGCTGCTTTATGAGTTGCCTCCCGCCGAGGATCTTCAGTGGCTAGTAGGCCGATGAAACATATATACATATATCGCAGATTAATTTTATTATTTCTCCCTTTTTTTTTTTTTTGAATTCTCCTGTTCCTCGACACCACGTTGTATTAATATTGTATCAGTTGCATATTTTTTCCTAGAAAGGAATGAATGAAAAAAGGGTTAATCTCTCTGGCGTTTTCTTCGTATGCTATCGGTGAAATGGAGATAAAGCAAGTTGTCCCGGGATAAACTTGGACGCTGATGTTCTGTTCATGTTTAACGTGGCTCATTTCTAGCCTCACGTATATATATACATGCACCTAACCCCAACCTTCATACGTATATAGTACGTACTACGGACTAAATATCTCTTCAATACAATAGAACCTAAAATTTGAATTATAGGTTTTTTTAATAAGAGCTTGATAAAAGTTGTCTCAATATTTAATAAGTTATTTTTTTCCATTTTAACCCCTCATCCTTTTTCTATACTATATCCTCTTTCTTACTTTCTATCATTATTACTTTATTTCTCTATCTTACTTATTATCTTATAAATAAGTGTATACTTGAAAAAAAAAAGTTCATTTTATACATACTTATTATTTTTAATCAATTTTTTAAACCACGTAATTCGGTTATCAAGTTCTTATAAATAGGACTAGACGGGAGAGAGGATACACACACCATTGTTCATTAAGTTAATTTAAATTAATTGCATTGATGGTTTTTTGTTTTACATCGGTGATAATTAACGGACATATCTGCTATAAGTTAATAAATGCTCCTTCTGGTCATGACCTACCAAATGAATCATATATTAATGACTGAATATATTAAGAACTGGGTCGTATAACTTTTTAGAATTGACACTCATTTGAGTGGGATATATGGGTATTTTCTTCTATATAAAATGTGGTAGAGAAATGGTGCTTCTCAGATTAAGTCGTTGGATTGATCTGACTATCGCTATAGTGCCACGTCACTCCGCTCAAGGGACAAGGATCCCCTGTCCCCACAAAAAGTCAAAAGGTAGCTCCTTCTCACAAGTCAAAGTCTTGGCTTCCTTTGCTGGCAGGTTTGACCAGACAAAATGTCCAATTTCGTGTTCAACTGTTTATCATAGAAAGAATCTCCGTGAGACTCTCAAATCATGATGAGATTTACTTAGAGCATCCAAATTATAATTTTAATAATAATATAGAATGAAAGTTCGGATATTATATTTAATCTAAATTTACTATCTATGAGATTTTTGACTAAAATCCTCACAAGTCGATGAGATCAGCCTCGAGATCCACTTGCGAGGGCAATGATTAGGGAGGAGGGTTTTGAAAAATTCAAAACCACATGAATGACGTGGCATTTAGTGATAGTAAGATCAATCCGAGTTTTACAGAACAGGATCTCTCTAATCCTAATTTTAAGAGGAACAGAGAATCTGCTTCCGTTTGATCCAATATGGTCGTAAGATTATCCTTCTTATTTTCACTATCTCAAATGTATGCCCAAATTTACCCTTATACTCACCCCAATTTACCAATTTAGTCTATCTGACTCCCACAATTTGACAATCAAATAACTGCCACGCCACCTCATTAGTATTTTAACTTTGATTATTTAACTCCTCAGTGCTTAATTTATGATTTTTTAGGGAGCATAGAAGTTCTTGTCTTACGGTCAACGGCAGAATACAAGCTGTTTATTTTTAATAATTTATTTCGAGAAAAAATAAGGTTTTTTAATTTGCACGAAAATTTATATTAAAAAAAAATTAAAACATGCTAAGCTTTCGAATGACAACCGAAGTCCTGCGTACTTGTTATTTTTTTAATCCAGCTGGGAATCAAGCAGGCGTTGTGACTATTCAATAATAATATGATATACTATATGTATTCATACATAATTTTTAATTAATACATATAATCTGTTGTAGAAAATACTTTAGAAGTAGGTTTTCACAAGGTCAAAATTTGTATAATCAATATGCATAATCTGTAAACATCCAATACTTCTGCACAATAAGAAAAACCAGTAAAAACTCATAATACTGCTGAAATATGATAATGAACTTTGATGAAATCTGAGCCCAACATACATTGTCTCCTTAAGACAATTTATTCCATTTATTCAGATGCCCAAGGTTAATGAACAATTGTCTCCCAGGATAGAGCGGATTTTTCGTCTTCAGAATGATGACACTCTCAATTAGAAGCCCAAGCGAATACAACAAATTTGCTTTCAGAATCGCACGGATGAGACTTATAGCAAAATGCATTAAACTATATGTATGAGAGCGTAATGTTAGAAAAATGAGATGATTTTTCTGTCATATGCACATCTATATATAGACGATGAAACGATAAGATGGAGTCTCGTCAGCGAACTAACGTGATCGGCAGTAGCAAACCGATGTGACTTCTTATTCATAACCCATGAGATGTAGACACAAAACCCAACAAGAGTTACCGCAATAATCAACAATGTATCGGCCTTAAACCCATTCCTTTGGACAAATTTCTAACTAACTCTCTAGGAATCATTTAGTCAATATATCCGCTATATTCTCTTTTGATTTCACATAATCAATTGAGATGATTCCATTTGAGAGTAGTTGTCTAACAGTATTATGTCTATGACGTATATGTCTAGACTTGTCGTTGTACATGACATTCTTAGTTCTATCAATAGCTACTTGACTATCACAGTGTATACACACTGCTGGTACCGACTTTGGCCAATTAGGAATGTCCTTAAGAAAGTTACAAAGCCACTCGGCTTCTTCACCAACTTTATCGAAAGCAATAAATTCTGCTTCTATAGTTGTTACTGCAATGCGAGTTTGCTTGGATGACTTCCAAGACATAGCACCCCCACTAAGGGTGAATACATATCTACTTGTGGATCTTGTGTCGTTAGAGCTGGTGATCCAATTTGCATCACAATACCCTTCTAGCACTATAGGGTACTTTTCATAATGCAAAGCAAAGTTTTGAGTTTGCTTTAAGTAACCCAAAACTCTTATCATAGCTCTCCAATGAAACTCATTTGGATTACTTGTAAAGCGACTCAACATGCTTACTGCGTAGGAATATCAGGTCTAGTGCAGTTCATAACATACATAAGACTGCCTAGCACTCGAGCATATTCCTTTTGTTTATCAGCTTCGCCAGTATTTCTTAACAGCCGAAGACTAGAATCTATAGGTTCAACACAGGAGCTATGTTTAAATTCTTGAATTTCTCAAGAATTTTAGAAATATAGTGTGTTTGCGATAAAGCCAACCCAGGCCATTAGAAGTTCTATGGATTTTAATTCCTAAAATAACATCTGCTAGACCCATATCTTTCATGTCGAACTTACTGGTAAGCAATTGCTTAGTAGCTTTAATCATTTGATTATTACTACCCGTTATCAACATGTCATCTACATAAAGATAGACTATGGCAAACCCGTTTTCAATATTTCGAATATAGACACACTTGTCACATTCATTAATACTAAAGCCATTTGATAACATAACTTCATCGAATTTCGCATGCCATTGTTTCGGGGCTTGTTTAAGTCCATAAAGGGACTTTATTAAGAGATAAAATTTTCGTTCTTGTCCTGAGACAACAAATCCCTCACGTTGTTCTAGATAAATCTCTTTCTCTAATTCACCATTCAAGAAGACTGTCTTTACATCCATTTGATGTAACTCCAACCCATTCAATGCTGCTAATGCGATTAACGTCCGAATTGATATAATTCTTGTAACAGGTGAATAGGTATCAATAGTGCCATATGCTTTCATATTCTTTTTGAAGACCCACTTAGTTCTTAGAGGCTTATTGCCAGGAGGAAGGTCAACCAATTCACAGATGTGGTTTGACAGAATGTATTCAACTTCACTATTGATAGCCTCTTCCCAGAATGGTGCTTCAGGAGAACCTATAGCCTCTTCATATGTTCGAGGCTTATTTTTCAATAAATAAGTCAAAAAATCAGGCCCAAAGAATGTTGAAGTCCCTTGCCTAGTACTACGTCTAGGTTCCTCCTCTTCAAGATCATTATTATTCATAGAATTCTGATGTATCATAATATTGCTGTCATCGTTTCCCTTGTTATACAGAAATATATTCTTAAAGAACATAGCGTCCCTTGACTCAATAACTATATAACCATATAGATATGGATATCTGATACATCAGACTTATAAACCGAAAAATGATATGCACTTCTATTAAGTGCATAGCCAATGAACACACAACCCACCATCTTAGGTCCAATTCTCAGAATCACAACCTTAGCCAAGTACCTCTACACTTTCAAATATTTCAAGGAATGTTTCTTTCCTTTCCATATTTTATATGGTATACTTTGTATCCTTTTATGGGGCACTCTATTAATTATAAAGTTAGCCGTTAAAATGGCTTTCCCCCCACAAATTATGTGGTTAAAGAGAACATAATCAACATTGCATTCAACATTTCTTTTATTGTCTGATTTTTCACTAATATGCAATATTCAACCATAATGATGCTATAAAGATTTCACATAATTTGGTAGTGATGTATACCCCAACTAGAAATATTTATTATCTTTGGGTGTCTAAATAAAACTACCAACTTTTATGTTCAATAATTATAAAGACAAATGACCCTATAATAACAAAACACAAATATAACATCATAGCATCAAGGTTATGGGTAATTACCATGATAATTCATAAAGAATTGACCACTTTGGTGACTAACAATCAACCATACTCTTATCATAATATTTGGAATTAAAATAATTCATAAAGAATTGACCACTTTGGTGATTAATAAATCTACCATACTTAATTCCAAAACTTAAATATTTAGCATTCATACAATTTATATTCACAATATTTTAAAAGCATAAAATCATAGCCACAAAATCATCCATAATTATAAAATTAAGGTTGTAATCACATTTCTATCAATACATGAAATCAGCTTTGTTCATCATATCAATTGGTCAGGTAAGTGCAAATCTAATGGGAATCTCTCTGTGCTATTGCAATCGTGATTAATTACATAACCACTAAATCAAGGCTTAGCCTTTGAACCACTTTCCTAGACACCAATGTTATGAATTAACTTTATTTGATTTCACCACCAATATTTTATGATATCATGCATGCTTATACCAAGAGAAATAATAATACTATGAAAAATTAAAGCATTTTTATCTCTACACTAGATAAATGATTAAATTTTCATATCAATGTCATATGCTTGTCATACAAAAAATTTGATAATTCAAAAAATTTCCTTTTAATAGCAAATAACAAAGCCTTTATTGAATAAATCATAGTGCATGGCAATCTCATGATTTTAAATATATTTTCTTCTACCAATATAATAACTTTTTAAGGTACCCATGTTGTAGACATAATAAACTTTTGTTTATTTATAGTTGCAAGGAAACATCATTCAATAATTAAATGAGGCCTACTTGCCTTTCAAATACCCAAACTCTGTTGATCCCAAACAGATTTAAATTATTATATATTTTAATTCGGCCCAACTGTAATTTATATTTGGCCCAGAATTAAAAAAACAACACACAAAAAGAAGAGAGAGAAAAATGTCCAACAAATGTACGGACCAAAAAACTATCCAGTCTAATGGTCCACAGAAATTAGAGCCCAAATAGAAACCAGTCTGGCCCAACAAATGAGGTCTACGCAAAATGTACTTTAAAATACATTCGGCTCATATTTAACCATAGAGGCGCCAATAGCTCAGTGGATAAGGCCTTTCTTTTCAAACAGGATGTCGCCTGTTCGATCCCTACCAGTTGCGTTTCTTAAATTTTTTTTTTTTAAAAATCAGTGAAACGCTTTACAAACACGCTACATAAAATGCAACCCAGAGGTTTCAAACACAGGATGTACGAGTGCAACACACCCTGAAGGCAAGCATTTTGCCAGTTGGGACTCATCGTTTCATTGAAAGGAAGAGACTCCGTCAAAATAAAAAACGATGTTGTTTCAGATTGGGGTATCATCCCCTACTTCCAGCCGGGTCTCACAGACCTGCATGGATCTGTGGGTTGGGTCCTTCAGACCCGACTCTGCTTTCCTCCATAACCGACGTTTTCGATGTCGGTTTTTTCACGTTCTTGGTGTCTATCTCTTCATTTTTTCGAGATATACGCAATGACACATATTTTGTGGCCTAAAGCCACTGTTTTCTCATGACCCAATTTCAAAAACTAAAGACGGAAAACATTGATTCCGTTAAAATCCATCTCTATACTCTTCCATTTTTCCCAAATAGCATACTTCATGAAAAACCATATGGAAGCAGAAATCCCGAGGCATACCAAAAAAAAAAAAACTCCAGATTTATATATACCCATAGCTTTTATGCATAATATTAGAAACTATAAACTTTCCACATCAAGAGTCCATTCAAATAGAGAATATATGTATATGTCGTAAAGAGTCCATTCAAATAGAGAATATATGTATATGTCGTAAATGAATTACATAGTGGAAAATCAACCATGAACAAAATTTATCTACTTCTCATACTCAAATTTTATACCCATAAAATATAAAAGAGTTCAGAGAACAAATGACAAAGGCATATGTTATGAACAACAAAATGTAAATATATACCCATACGATACACAGTTTATAACAGTAAAGAACATGCAATATAATTCATAAGTTTTGCATATCCCAAAATAAAAAACGTTGTGTTTGTTTTTCAAATCTTTATTTTTCCTTTAACACAGATTCAATCAAATTGTCTTAAGATTGTTGTAAAAAAAACTTTAGAAGTAGGTTTTCACAAGGGTCAGAATCTATGCAATCAATATGCATAATCTGTAAACATACAATACTTCTGCACAATAGGAAAAACCAGTAAAAACTTACAAGACTGCCGAAATATGATTATGAACTTTGATGAAATTAAATTCGAGCCCAACATACGTTGTCTCCTTAAGACAATTTGTTCCCTCTATTCAAATGTCCAAGGTTAATGAACAATTGTCTCCCAGGATAGAGCGGATTTTTCATCTTCAAAATGATGGAACTCTCAATCAGAAGCCCAAGCGAACACAACGAGTCTACTTTCAGAATCGCACAGATGAGACTTATAGCAAAATGCATTAAACTATATGTATGAGAGCGTAGTGTTAGAAAAATGAGATGATTTTTCTGACATACATGTGTCTATTTATAGACGATGAAACGATCAGATGGAGTCCAGTCGACGAACTAATGCGACCGGCAGTAGTAAACCGACGCAATTTCTTATTCATAACCCATGGGATTTAGACACAAAACCCAATAATCCCCCACATGGATAAAAAGCCAGTCCATCGTGACCAAATGCAAATGAATATGTGTGCTAAGTGCGATTCCTTTATGAGAAACAACTGCATCGAGAAAGGTAGGGGTTACTTTTGAACCTTCTCTAATAAAAATCTATTGGATATACTAGTCAATCAGTGGACGCGTTGTCTTGAACCGTCGACCTTGTAGTGTATACCAAGACAATAGGAGTCACACAGTTGCTCCTTTAGCATCGTTGGTTCTCATGTTGTGTCCATTTTGGCCCTGGACACCTTCTTGGTTCTGTAAGTGTTCTAGAGAATCGGAATTTTATATTCTCATAAAAGCGGCCCACACTTCACAGTCTCATAGGTGATTCCTTGTGATGTAAGTCAACATACATCATCTGAGTACATCAGATTAAGAAACCATTAAAAGCCTAAAAGCTTACCCTTATATATATGCATTGTCTTGTCTAGGAATGAGTATGAGTTTAAAAACTCCACAGTGTTAACAGTCAATTATGACTTAGTTGTCTCTTTGAACCTAGTTTGTGGGATCTCCACTCTTCTAGGTAGAGTTGTTGTAGAAAATACTTTAGAAGTAGGTATTCACAAGGGTCAGAATCTATGTAATCAATATGCATAATCTATAAACATGTAATACTTCTGCACAATAAGAAAAACCAGTAAAAACTTACAAGACTGCTGAAATATGATAATGAACTTTGATGAAATCCGAGCCCAACATACGTTGTCTCCTTAAGACAATTTGTTCCCTTTATTAGAATGCCCAAGGTTAATGAACAATTGTCTCCCAAGATAGAGCGGATTTTTCGTCTTCAGAATGATGGAACTCTCAATCAGAAGCCCAAGCGAACACAATGAGTTTGCTTTCAGAATCGCACGGATGAGGCACATAGCAAAATGCATTAAACTATATGTATGAGAGCATAGTGTTAGAAAAATGAGATGATTTTTTTGTCATATGCACGTTTATTTATAGACGATGAAACAATCAGATGGTGTCCCGTTGGCGAACTGACGAGCGAACCAACACGACTTCTTATTTATAACCCATGGGATTTAGACATAAAACCCAACATAATCATTGTATGGTTTCCCAATTAAATAATATAGGTATCCCATACAAGTGTCACAGACTCAAAGGAGAATAGCTGAATCTTTCAAGATTAAAAGAATCTGGTGGGCAAAAGGTTTGTCCATCCAAACAAAATGGGCCGTAAACTTAATGGAATCAAAAACATTGCTTTGTCACAAAAGAAAGTTGGTAGCCCTGTCAAAAAAAAAAAAAAAAAAGAGGAGGGAAAAAGAAACGGGATGCCATCTCTGGGTAGCAAATTAGGGGGTCATGTTTAGATGTATTAGTGGCCGAAGAGGAGAGTGAAGAGGGGCTTGAGAAGAGTACGGAGGTAAGGGGAATGGCTGAGGCAGCTGTTGATGCGACGAGTATGTCAAAAGTAGTGGAGGAATTGCAAAAGGGGGTCATAGCGCAAACTACTAAAGAGAGAAAAGGAGGCATGTAGAAAAGGCAGACAAAAGGGAAGGGGTGTCCAAGGAGGCTAGCACAATGATACATGGTTGACAAGATCTAAGAAATGAGAAGCGTACAAGAGAGGACATGCTAAGGATAATGTACAAGGGATCAAAAGAAGAGGAGGATAAAAAGGAGATCATGGCAGAGCACAACCATGATGCAGGGGGACCACTGGTGTTGGAAAATTAGGACGTGGATTTTTCTCTCAAATAAACTCAAAGACCTAAGAAAGTCAGGGCCATCTATTGGACTTTCAAGAAGTTTTTGGGCCAACCGAGCATTGATAAATGATGACTGTGAGATGGTAGAGGAAACAAGGTTGGTATCAGCTGATGGTAACTTTGGGTCGAATACCCATAACCTTTAAATTTGTTAGTGGGTAAAAAAAACCATTAATGGAAAGTATAGTTTATTGGAATGTGAGGGGGTCTGTAGCAAAAGTCTTGTTCAAATATCCAGATAGCTTATATGAAAACACAACAAGTCTCATTGTTATGTCAGAGACTAAGAGTGAGGATGAAGATAGATTCATTGTCTGAGTGTACTGAGTTTCGACGGGCTGGCGTTTGTGCCGAGTATAGGCAGTTTCAATGGCATTGTGGCAGCATGGAGGAAGACGCATATCGACGTCGATGTCATTATGAAGGACTGAAAATTCATACATCTCCAATGTTGTCATCACCAAAGACCTATGTTTATCCTTACGGCGGTGTTTGCGATTCCAACGGCCAATCATAAATAGATATTATGGGGTGAATTAGAGAATTACACGGCATCGATTTCAAACCATGGGTACTTCTTGGTGACGTTAATGATATCACCTCTATGACAAAATGGTTTGGGGGAAATGGATTTAATGCTGCAAAACTCAGACCATTCAACGATCATATACGGAGGTGTAAGTTATCGGATCTTGGCGTGGTTGGTCCCCAAAGGTGCGCGTTTATAGTAGGTGTTCGCCGTCTATATGAAAGATTGGACCGAGCATTGTCGAATTTGGCATTTCTGACTGAATTCTCAGAATGCTTTGTCTAGGCATTAAATAGGACTCGTTTCTCATATCATAATCCAATATGATTGCAGTGTATTAGTAGTATGAGTTATGGAGTAAAGAACACCCATTTCAATTTGAAGCTATGTGGCTTAAACATGATAATTATAAGGAGTTTCTGGATACAACATGGGCTAGAGATGGGGAAATAAACCAATCTCTTGTTAGCCTGTAGAAATCGCTTGGTTCTTGGAACAAGGAGATTTTCGGCATGGTTGAATGGAAGAAACAAAGTATCATGAACAAGCTTTAGGGTATCCAAAGAGCACTGTCGTACCCACATTCAGAATTCCTATGCAATTTGAACTGCAGGAGGAGCTTGAGAGACTTTTGAAACTTGAAGAAATCAAGTGGTTTCAAAAATCCAGGAATGAATGGATAACAAAGGGAGATCGTAATACAAGATTTTATCATTTGAAGACAAGTTTAAAGAAGGAGAAATAAGATTGCTATGTTGAAAAATGAGAATGGGGAATGGATTGACAATGAAAAGGATCTAAAGAGGCTGGTTATTAGGTATTTCAAAGAGATTTATTGCACAAGTTCCCAAGGTTCAGAGGTTCTTGCCACACGATCAAAGTTTCCGGTTATTGATCCATTGACTTTGTTGAGCCTTTCGAAGGTGCCTGAGGATGAGGAAATAAGGAGAGCCCTTTTCTCTATGGGCTGTTACAAAGCACTGGGAATTGATGGATTCCCCCAAATTTTTTATAAATCAAATTGGAGCACTATGGACCCTACCCTTGTAGCTTTGTGAATAATGCTTTTCAAGGTATGGTTTCTTTAGAATATTCAAATAAAACTCTTATTTCGCTGATCCCTAAGAGAGAAAATATTGAGTTGGTGTCACATTTTAGACTAATTTCCTTATGTAAGGTGCATTTTAAATGTATTACCAAGCTGATAGCTCTACGGTTAAGAGGGGTGATGAATGAGATAATATCACATTTTCAAGCTAGTGTTATCAAAGGAAGAAACATCTAAGATAATATTGTGTGGGCCAAGAAATTCTTCACATAATGGGCAAAAATAGAAGCAGGAAAGGGTTGACGGTAATGAAGGTTGATCTTGAGAAGGCATACGATTGAATCAATTGGGCTTTTTTGAAGCAGGTATTATTAGACACTGGACTAGATAGTCACTATGTTGATTTTGTTATAACATGTGTGTCATCAGTTTCTTATAATGTGCTATGGAACGGATCTCAAACAGAATTTTTTAGGCCAAATAGGGATCTCGACAAGGAGATCTAATTTCTCCATTACTGTTTGTATTATGCATGGATAGGATTTTCCATTTGATATGTGATGTTGTTGAGGATGGTAAGTGGAAACCTATATATGTTTCCAAAAATGGGCCCAATGTGTCCCACTTGATGTTTGCGGATGATTTACTACTATTTGGTGTGGCTTCTGAAGCCCAAACGGAATGTATGATGAAGTCTTTGCAAGATTTCATGACGACATAAGGGGGAAGAGTCAATAGAGAGAATCCTTTATCTATTTCTCTCCTAGAGTTCCTTTGCATACTAAGTTACGAATCAAAGATACGGCCCAAATGCAAATATCTAGTGAAATTGAAAATACCTTGGATTTCCTCTAACTCGTAACAAGAAATTGAAGGAGGACTTCCAATATATTATTGACAGAGTTAGATCCAAATTAAGTGTATGGAAGGCTAATTGTCTTTCTATGACGAGTAGGATTACATTAGCCATTCTGTGGTGAGCACAATACCTTTATACCCAATGCATGTGGCAATGTTACTGAGGAGTGTCTGTTATGAAGTAGAAAGGATACAAAGGAATTTTATTTGAGGTCATAATAAAGCAACTATGTGTTTCCATCTTATTGGGTGGGAGCAAATTACGAGGCTTAAGGAGTATGATGGACTTGGCTTTAGAAGATAATGCTCGGTTAATCAAGCTTGTGGGGCGAAATTGGCATGGAGTCTAATAATAGGTACAAAAGGCTTATGAGCTGAGATATTTTATCACCGTTATATGATGAGAGAGGGAGATACCCTATTGTCCCATGTGCCTGGGGACTCTAGAATATGGAAGTTTATATATATGTTCTTAAAAATCAGTTGTAGACCAAGAAAAAAAGTGGCAGATTTGTAATGGTCGTGTAGTGAATTTCTTTAACGATGCAAATGAAGGCATTAGAATTAAATATTCCTGTCTTCGACATTTAACGGAAGAGGAGGAGCAGACGTTAGTGGTAGATTGGGCTATGGGAGGAACCTGGAATTTTGATAAGCTCTCTGCTATTGTTAGCCCGGCAAGCCTGCGCAGAATTGTGCCTATATTGCCACCCATATCTGATGTTGAGAATGATTGTTTAGTGTGGGGAGCATCTGCTGATGGTAGATTTTCACTAAGGAGTGCCTATTTTCGTATTGAGCCAAACTCCTTGTTACTTCGTGATAAGTTATATAAAGACATCTGGAAATGGCGGGGGGCAGAAAGAGTCCGGGTATTTATGTGGAAAGTTTCTTTAAATAAACTTCCTACTAATGTATGGAGAAGCACATGGTTGCAGACTTCAGCACTTTGTGCTCACTGTAATTTTGGTTTTGAGAACATACGACACATCTTAAGAGACTGTAGTTATGCCAAAGCTATGTGGACTCATCTGATTAAATCCAGGTATCACTCCTTTTTTTCTATGCCTCTTCAAGATTGGTTAGTCTTGAATTTAAACCAGCAGGTTGGCAAACTGGGAGCTGGCGGATGGTCTTTATTTTTTGGGGTTGCTATTTGGAAACTTTGAGAATGGAGGAATAAATGTATTTTTGATAAAAGCTTCACTAAACCCAGTATCCCTGTTGTAGCTATTTCATTGATGATGAATAGATTTATAACTGATTATGATGCTGAAAGTGGTATAGAATAGCTAAGAAATGAACCGAATATGGGCTGGTAGAAGCCTTCTGTTGATTGGTGGAAGCTAAATGTTGATGGAGCTATGACCTTACATTCTTTAAAGGCGAGCTATGGCGGTGTGTTGAGAGATTGTGCGGGATCTTGGATTGCGGGATTCACGAGAGTGCTTGGAGACTGTCAACCGAATGTTGCTGAAGAATAGGCAGCACTAGAGGGTCTTCAACTGGCTTGTAATTTAGGGAAGAAGAAGGTAATACTAGAATCTGAAGCTAATGAGATTATTAGATTAATTTTAGATGATACTTGCAGTACGAGTAGTAATTTAATCAGTCGTACTAGGGAGATGTTACATAAGGATTGACAAGTTGATTTAAGATTTATTCTAAGAGATACTAATAGAGTAGCTGATGTCTCGGCTAAAATGGGCATATATGATTCTGCAATTTTAGATGTTTGTCCTAGCAACTTAAGGGCTTGGGTTGCACAAGAAGGTTGAGGAATAAATTCCCCTTATGAGTAATTTATTTCCTTTGTAATGTAGGCTTGTAGCCATCTTATATATCCAAAAAAAAAAAGCTGGTAGCCCAAATATTGTGCTCTATGGAGCTTTGCAGGATGTCCCAGTATATAGGTGAACTTGACTAACATCCTTTGGGAGTAAGTAGATAGGGACTTACTCTCCTTTAACCACGTTTTCGGTTCGAGGCGTGAGAATAGAGAAAATGGTATTGAGAGCTCTTCCCCCACGACCGTGGGTTCAACTTGGGACGAATCCGGATCAATCGAAACCAAAGGTTTCGATGAATCAAGTGGGCATATATATACATACATATATATGTATATACATATCTACATACATATATGTGTGTAGGTGAAATTGAGCTAATTGGACATACGGTATAAAGTTGAGTTTAATTATTAATACTCCTATATGTTCCTAGATGTAGGATTTGAGGAAGACTATGGACGATATCTTAGACTCTCTCCGGTCTTAAATAAGGACAAAGTTCGTAGTGCAAAATATTTAGGAACGGAGGTAGTATTAAATATCAACAGTATGTAATAAGGTAGGTAGAGGGACATATAAATTTGGTTGGAGAAAAAAGTGACATATAAATTTGAGCTTTTAAGAATTTGAGCTTAGATGTAAATTATTCCTTACATCTGTATAAAAAAAACGTATTCCTTACATTGCTCTTGGCTCATTTGTTCTCTCTCCTGTTTTCGAACTTCTCTCAAGACCATTTATTCCACTTGTGCATCCCAACACCAGGTATGAAAATACGGGAGCCTTTTTGAAAAAGGACTTAGGGCTAGCTGATCCTTTAATTTGGGGAAAAATATATCCTAATTAATATTGCGAACCTTCAAGATATGCACACACAATATACCGAATACATATCAATGGTGTGTGTGTGTGTGCGCTTCTTCCTTATATATCCTTCTCTAAATTTGAAACTTGAGAGAGCCTTTTAATTTGTCGTGTGCTGTTTATTATGTATATGTTCCATTCATATATCAACTTGCTATCACACCTGATCACTTCATATCTGTCAAAACATTATCCTGACAAGATCGGAGCTGTATAATTAATATATCTTTATGCTTTACCCTTGATATATATATATATATATATATATATAGACCCCTCTAAGCTCCACCCAAAAGTCTCCTCCTTCCTTACTTTGAGGATTGATTTTATTTTCTTGCAACAAAGATCCCAAGTTGACTGTGTGGGGACAATTGCAGGTGTACGTAGTTTGCAAGTTTTTGTTAATTATTAGGCCATGGTTGGTATTTTCATGCATCAGGGAACGTTATTTATTTAATTTAACTACCTAATGTAGGGGGAATAAGACATTTAATTTCGTCCAAAGTAAGAATTTCGATAAGA
The DNA here is from genome assembly GCA_025563575.1 of Acacia pycnantha. Classification (NCBI taxonomy): domain Eukaryota; kingdom Viridiplantae; phylum Streptophyta; class Magnoliopsida; order Fabales; family Fabaceae; genus Acacia; species Acacia pycnantha. Next base: position 10,024,710 of record JAMWYP010000015.1, on the reverse strand, counting down.
GCTTTTTCCTTCATGCATCATTAAGGAATTCTTTCACCAAACGCATTTCCAATTCTCACCCGTGCATATATGCATGGAATCATTAATAATTAATTTTCTCTAAAATTTGCCCTGCATCGCTTGATGAGCAGTATACTGAATGCAAATTAATTAAAAAACGGCTTCATCGTCGAATTAATAATGTCCCACTTAAATTGACCAGGACTTCAAAATATTACAAATAACAACTCACACACACACACATATATAATGGATTAATGCGACACTAAATTATTGCAGATTGCCAAATATAATAAATATACATAACAGCGCTAGCCTTCTCAATTTGGCTTGATTTATTCACTTGCAAAGTCTATTGCACTCTAAATTATTGTTGCACGGAATTGTACGCGCTATGAGATGTTGTTTCTGGAATAATAATTTTGTAAGATGTTTTTGAAAGTTATAGCGATATATTATTTTTCTGTTGTGGGTTATGTTGGGGAAGAGATTGAGGATGAAATTGTGTCCATTAGCTCTCTCATTCGTAGCCCGGAATTTGAGTTGAATGTTTTGAGCGGACACTACCCTATTACGATATATCGGTACATGTGAGGAGACAATATTCTTGAAGTGACTAGTTAACATTAGCCGAGTATACCAGCACTAATAGGTTGTACCACGTACAGGGGAAATAAAGAGGAGTAGGATGGATGAGTGAGAATGGTTCTAATTGTTGTGATGGATTATTTGTTCTAATCATTGTCTATTATTATGTATTATTTAATTATTGAGAATATTATTATCATGTTAGAAAACCTGCTTCTCTGACTTGCAGTATTTTTCCTGCATATTTTTTGAATTGATTTTAGTTACTGGGACTTTATGTTTCACCCCGTTATTATTAACATTTTTCAGGTAAGACCTATAATTTTGTTAGAGGCCAAGGGAAGTAAGCAGAGGCATAGATGTCATAAGCCTTATAGGCCTCTTTTTGGTATGAGTGTTGTATTAATTTCTATATTGTCATTCTAATGCCAACATATTTTTGAAATATCATATTTAATATTTGAAATTAGGTTTATTATAACGGTTTACCTACTGTTGGGTTGGAAGCCTTATTTTATACACTCTAAAAATTTTGATGGATTCACAATTATATCTTATGCAGAAATTGTTTTGTGTAGACCCTTGGTTGAGGAGTTTAATGTTGTAAAACTTGTGGGCTATATATTATTTTGTTCCATAATTGTGCCCAAAATTATGGATGTTCTATAATGAGTTTGTGGGCAGAATTTATGCCCTAGACTCCGGGTTTGTGGGCGGAATTTGTGCCCTAGACTTCGACGTGTGTGTTCTCAAAAGAAAAGGGTTTCTCCAATTATCACTTGTTAATAAGATTTTATAAAACTATCATGGTTATATTTTTGTTTGTGAGAGAGGGTCTTTTCATGTAACATATAATTTGATCTTTTGATTCTCACCTGCTGCTTGAGCCTATGGAATTTTCAAAATCCTTGATCTTTTTTGTAGAACTTCTCGAATCTTCGGACGATTATTCTGAGTTCGTTCTTTTCTTCAGGTTCATCCACTTCCTTAAGTTCTTTGTCTTTGATGGTGTCGAATGCTACCCCTTTATTCTTGTTGTTGTCATCGTTGACTTTGTCTAAGCCTTTCTTGAACTTCATCTTTCTTTCATATTCGAAAAGACTTCCAGATAATGCAGTTACAGGCCTCATTGACTCTCCTCTAGCTTCTTCAATGGCTGTAACCTTCGCCACCCATTCCTTCGTGAGAATATTTAAAAAATTTCTCACTTGGGAGTTTTGATCGTATGTTTTTCCCTAAGCAGCTAGTTGGTTTATCAAATGAGTAAATCTGAGTTCAAACCCAGCTAGAGATTCACCAGACTTCATTCGAAGTAAGTCGTATTCGGTGACTAGTGTATTGATTTTGTTCTCCTTGACGCTGAAAGTTCCTTTGTGGGCAATCTCAAGTACTTCCCACATTTCTTTGGCCATTAAGAAATTGCATATTCGGAAATACTCCTTTTGACTAAGGACACTCTAAATCATCAAAATGACTTTGCTATTTAAAGTTACCAGTTTTTTATCGTTTTCATTGAACTCTGCAACAGTCTTTAGAACTAGATGTTCCTCAACCTATTTCATTGAATGTAATCTCCATCTTCAATTACTTGTCACAATCCGTATTCAGTGGTCTTTACGAAGACTCTGAACTTTGCTTTTAAAGTATGAGTCACGTGCACACCAAAAACCATTTCGTGTGTGTGTAGCCTTCTGTACGGGTGCAACAATTTTTGAATTGGGATTAGTTAATAATATTATTAGATAACATATATATAGATGTTACAAGAAAATAAAATAAAAATAATTAATTTATTCACACACACATATAATATAATGCATGAAAATTTTGTAGAAATCATAGATTGTACATGCATGCACATATAATTTATATCGTAACCACCCATGAAGAATATATGCACATACGGAAGAATATTCCATCAACGTATAACATTATTATATATAAAGCAGGAACTTTAATTTGAAGGGTTATTAAGCAACTATAGTTTGTATTCCATGAATGTATATATGTTTCCTTAGCTCTATTACATATATATCTTAGGGTTCACATGAATCTATACTCTGATCTCCCTCAGATTCCTTATCATGAAAGTCATTGTTGTTTAAGACATTCTCTCTCTTTTTTCATCTGCAAAACCATACGCCAATCCGATGTGGCCTCCGATCGACATGGCCTATGGCCCTTGATGACCCTAAAATGTCTTTTTCAATGTGTGTCGACCTCCAATTTCAATAATATTATTTAAGAATAATTTACCTCATCATCTCAGAAACAAGTGTGTCTTTTGGGGTACGTATAAACACTAGCCATGTGCTGTGTGCGTGTGTGTGTGTGTATACTCCTAGCTTTTGATATATATATCCCCTTCAGTGCATTCCCACAAAACCAAATTTCTTTAAACAAAGCACATGCATGACCTTCGAACTTTACCTACAAACCTCTTTATCAAATTTTATCTCTTGATTCAGATATATCCCCATTGGATTCATTAAAAAGGGGAAAAAGTTATTGCGCATTGACCAGCTGACAAACGACAATCACAGATCTCTCCCTCGATCTCTCTCTTTTCCAAAAGCTACGTACGAAGTCACAGAGAGATCAGAGAGAGAGAGTTATTCTGATCTAGAGAGATAAATTCTGCAAATTGCAAATGGGTAAGGACATTATAGGGGGTAGCTTGCTTTTGATCAAAGAGGGAAAGAAGCTTTTGGAAACGTAAGCTTTGATAATCTTTTTTTTATTATCTCTCTCTCTCTCTCTCAATTAGCAGTGTGAATGTGTGATCACATGCAACGCCCAGGGTGATGCCAATTAATCAACAATTAATATTTATAGCTAAAGTGGAAAAAAAAAAAAATCTACTACAACTTGTCTCCCCGTCTAAAAGCACCCCAACCCTCCAAATTAAAGTACTCTTTTTGATTCACACGCTTGCTTAGCGACCTAGCTAGCTGGTAACTACTATATATATAGTTGTTATCTGCATGTAATGCTGTCCAATCAATATGACGATGACGAAACTAATCCAGCTTCCGTAGATTAATTAGCATCTCTAATCTTATCTCATTCATCTTTCGCTTCATTCTATAATTACTTGATTAAGAAATCATTAGTGCTGTGACGATGATTTCTAAATGATCCGTGTTGTTTGAGTTTCTATTGTCATCCACTTAAGACAAACTCAATTGGCGGATATCATTACTATTGCTTTGTTTTATATTATACAAACTAATGTGATAAAGTGAATAATAACGTAGCAAAAGACATAAAGTTCATCTTCAAAGAAAGATTGTTTTTCTTATCCCCCGACGTGCATGTGTGTGTGTGTGTTTATATATGAGAATAAATATTCAAAATGTATATTGTTTGTTCACCAATACATTATTCTTCTTTGATAATCATTATATATATATATATATATTGGGTGTGAGTGTGTATAATAAAATGTATAAGATGAGAGGAAATTAAAGATTAATTAAAAAAGAGATGAGTTAATTTTATTCAAATAAAAAATAATAGCTCACAGTCACATTTAGTACAAAAATATTTTGAGATATTTTTATTTTTTGATGTTATTAGTTTTTGTATGCCTTGCTTTTAGTATCAAATTTTAATAAATTTATCTTCATACAAATATAATATAAAATTTTATAATTATGTATATTATTTTTAAAATATAAATATTTATCTTAAATACAGATTTGACCCCGGCCTAATCAGCCAATTTCTTTAGGTTATATATGTACAAACATGATACTATATATATACGTGTGAAAAGAGTGAGCTAATTAGTTAATTGATAAAGTTGCAGATAATTAATGGAAATTTTGTAAATGACCGCCTCATGAATGGAACAATCTAAATGTTTCCGTCATAAAAAAGACCCTTTTTTTCATTGGCAAAAGTGTCAAAGCAAATGGGTCCCCAGGCATGGGGGTACAGTGCACTATACTATTTCATGTGAACGAAACAACGTAGAAGATTACATGGGAACGAACAACTAATTAACATTACACATTAATTTACACGTCCTTTTCAAGAATGTATATACAGTCCAACAGGAAGACAGATTAAGCATTTTCTTTTGGTTTGATATACAGAACAGGATTTTTGAGGAAGAGAAAGAGAACTTAGATTTGATTCCATTTATATATTCCATGAGATGACGATTCTAACTATTTTGTTCAAACCGAACCGATTCAAGAAAACCAAAAGCATCCACATGCATATACAAAATTAAATTCTGAAAAGTTTCAACTAATGACAGTTGCCGCTAGTTAATTAACGGAGGCACAAGGTTTTCGGAATCTGAAGTGATGACGACTTTTTGTGCTGATATATATTGACATTATCCACAAATTTTGACATTTCAACCCGCATCCATATGCTGGTCCCTGTAACTTCCTACTCAGACACATGTAGACCTGTTGCCTTTATTAATCATTTTCAGCTCACACTTTTTTGGAAAGCCTTCTGCTTGCCAAATTCTGCATTTGGTCATTGAACGAAACTGATCTCGTAGCTCATTTTAGACTTTTCGTTTAGAATGACTCAGCCATATATATGCCTCATCCGGGATCATTATGTAAAAAGTTAGTTAACTACTTTGTATATATGTATTGAAGAAATTAATTTAGGAGCAGGGGTGCCTAATGTGTATTTCCTGTTGCTTTATAATTTTGGGTTTCTTCCCAAATGTATTTTTCATGGTTGTTTAACTCATTAGATTTTCTTTAACATGGCTGACATTTTAATATCTTATGGATAAAAAATAGAATTGTTTTTAATTAGAGGGACATGAACTAGACATGAGGTTATATACGAAATTGAACTAACAACATCTCACTTACCACCCTGATTCTTTTTATAAGTCTGGTTTGAAAAATAAATTTGGTCCTTATTGTAAATCCACTTAGACAATAATTTATGACATTGTTATTGTTAAAACTCTTTATGAAAGAGCATTAATTATTAGAACATGTTAACCCCATCTTATAAAAGTTTAAAACTTAGTAATTCAAGCATTTAGTTGGCCCTTGGACTTCACAAAATCCAAAATAAACATTCACCATTAAGCCCAGACCCTTTTATCTAAATAATACTTCATTACATTAAATGTAAGGAAAAATGAATTAATTCATGTAGGAAAGAGAAAAAAGATGGGATAGAGGGTTGAGAATACCGTTTATAAATAAGAGTAAAATTGAGAAAATGAATCAATTATGGATTGATTAAATGAGTTAACTAACTTTTCTTTGTATTTGGTACACAGGACTTATAAGATTTAAGAGTTTAAAAATATGTAGTTTTTTTTTTTTCGATTTAGAGTCTTAAATCTTTAAAAATATCAAAAAATTGAAAACAACTCCATTTTTTATTTATAAGATATCACAATGACACAAATTTCATGTAAAATCTAATGATCTAAAGAACCATAAAAATAAAAACATTTTGGAAGGTTCCCAAAATTACGGGACAGCAAGGGATAGTAGAAAAGGCACATTATGGGCCTTTAAGTTAGTTAGTTATTTGTAACAAATATGTATTAGTTTGGCTACGATCATCTTAAGATATGCTTTAGAGCAACTTTTTAATGAAAACTCTCTTGATATATGTTATCAATAGGGATATTTTTTTAAAAGAGATTATAAATTTCGGGGGGTTTTATAATTAAAACCAAAGTAAACCTATTATCTAATTGTTATATATAAGACCGGAGGTAGTCTTAATTAACACTGTAATAGTGTAAGTTATGTTGAGTCAAGACAAAAACGTACACGGAATTGAATGTTTAATAAAAAAAGCAATCTTCAAATGTACATGTTTTTCACTGATCATAAAGTATTTTAAATGAATAACAAAGGCACGCACTAGAGATTAAAATTCTAATAGCTGTGTTAATTAAGTTTGTGTTCAAACCTTGCTTTAATTAATTAATTCCCTGTATTACAACGTAAAGATATTTCAAAAGGGAAGAGTTACACGTAATATAGATAAGAACACCTACGTCTCATCATCCTCACTTAATTCCATTCCTTATCCAATTACCAAACACCTGCTTTTTGGGGCTTTGCTTTGCCCAAATTGCGTCACTAATCTTCAAAAAAACAAAACAAAACAAAAACAAATAGTAGTAAATAATAATAATATTTTCTTTGAAACCAATTGCTAATTAAATTGCAGCACATTTTGTTTGGCCCCTTCTCAAAAGTACTCTCATAACTTTATTCTAATTGACCTTTTATTTCTCCCCTTTTTGGCTCTCATTTATCTCCTTCTGCTGCATGCATAATTACAACTACACCACCAGTATTAGAGGGTCAATTTAATTAATTAATTAACCATCAGGTGTAGGGTTTGGTTGAAGTTTCCTTAAATTAAGGGTCGTAATCGTATAATTAATATAATTAAGTTATTTTATGGCATACGTAATTTGATTGAAATAATGTGGCTAGCTTGACCCGCGGTAGGTGTCTGCTTTGCATCATTATCAATAATGACTAAGCATTTGGAATTCTATAGCCGACGTCTGTATTTTAACAACAAAATGCATACTTTTTTACAGGTCTTCATCATATTCTGTATCATCTTTCTTTTTTATTCTATCACGCTTTGAATTATATGGTTGGGTTCAAAATATGCTAGTTGAATGTAAAATTTAACCAAAAGTCAATTTTATGCCTGTTCAGGTCCTTTTTTTTTTGGCTTGTGAAACCAATAGTGAAAACTAAGTCCTGATTTTTTAAAAACTTTATTTGATTCCTTTTTTTGGTCACACGTACGTGGTTAGAGTTCCTTTGTCGGTTCCTTACTTGTTTTTTAATCTTGATTAATTTGTAAATTGGAATACTGATGATAAAATTGTATATATATTTTTTTTTCAATTTTTTTTATCTAACTTGATGTATTGCCTATATAAATAGCTTCATCATGAAAAAATGTAATACCTCGAGTCCTAATTATAGGACAAAGTTTGTAGTGTAATTTGCATTACAAACTTTGTCCTATAATTAGATTGGAAGAATAGTTCTTATTTATTACTTAGATGATTCTTTTTTTTTTTGTTTCTTGTAACGATTTTGTTGGAATATTTTAAAATCAAGAGATGTGTTTGTTATAAAGTCATGTTCATAATTAAGAGATTTATATGAAGAGTTGTGTAAGGAGTTATAACACTAAAAAACATTAAGATTATGTCTCTTTAGCTCCCAAAGACTCACGTAAAAGGTTATAGCGAAAGGTGTGGCAGCCACCACCTAGTGAAAAGTGGTGTGATGTTAATGAGAAAACTCTATATTATATAAAGTATAACTCTTTATATGTTTGCTCATGAATCAACATATGAGATTCATAAATATAACAAATTGTTATGATTTTAATTGAAGAGATATTACTTCAAGAGGCACTATTTCAAGGAGGCAACACTTCAAGGCATTACTTCATGGCCTATAGATATCTAGTATTCTGACACATCATAAATCACACAACAACAAAAAATCAAACTCATTGCCTTTGTCTTTGAAGTGCACACAAAAAAGTCAAATTGTCACTTTGTAAAAGTCAATGTTGTCTTGACTTGAGTATTGAAAGTGCAATCCATACTCAAAAGTTTTTATTGTATCCTGTAGGAAATTCAATGGTCAATCTAAACTACTCCCTATTACATAGGAATAGGTGAGGATGAATTAAGCTGAAAGAAATTTCTACTCACACTTTGAACTTTGAAGACAATGTACAATATTTTCTTCATCATCTTTTCTCATATAAATGGATTAGTGTGGTAGACATGGGAACAGTGATTAGTTCTCCAGGAAGCAGCTGCTTGCTTCAAAAAGTGGTCATCAAATCCGATTCTTATCTTAACTTAAAAAACTCTCTATTTTTTCTTTTTATTTTTGAAACTTTTCTCAGAATTTTCTTTTTTTCTTCTTAATTGTAAATGAAAAAGGGATGTGGAAGAAGATATTGTTGTTGGGGATTCAGCTTTCCAATTGGCAGCTACCTCAAATTAAATACGGATGCATCTTTATAAACGAAATCTTTCTGCATCTTGTAAATGCTTATCATAAAGACGAAATGATTAGATTCATATCAATAAAATTATCAATGAATATTCTGTTCCCAAATATATATTCTAAGGCCTCCCACGTCGGTGATGCTTACTCATTTCTTCTCTCTTCTCATAAATCAACCCACAGGACCATCCACCCAATCTATATACATAATAGTGGGTCTTAAAAATATTTAAGATTAGAAAATTATAACTATATACATATGTACACACATGGTGAAGTTACATTTAACACTGTAAAATAGTACTCTAAATTAATTTTTTGTGCATCAAGCACCATACAAATATTTTTCCATTAGCACTAATATGTTTAAATAATTTTTGATGCATTCAACACTTTAAACTATATTTTTTTCAATACTACTTGATATCCTAAGTTTAGGGTTTACATTGTTGTTGAGAAAATAGTTTATGACAAAACAACACTAAAAATTGTTTTAGAATATTAAGTGCCACTGAAAAATACTTTAGGATGTTGAATGTATCAAAAACTACTTTAGGATACTAAATAATGCTAAAAACATACTTCAGTGTGCTAAATACAACTTCAAGATCATCATTTAATTAGTTATAAACAGCTTTTTTTCGTATTTAGTTACAAACATAAGAGCAAAATTAATATATTCATAGTTTAGCATAGGAAACGAGTGGAAGAGCGTAGAATTTGATTTTATTTCAAAAAACAGCTTCTTTTTTTTAATAAATCAAACCAGCTTTTTTTTAATCACTGATATAAAGCCAACCATTGGCACTTTAAATTTTTTTTCCCCTTGACTTTTTGTTGACAGGCATAAATCATGTGCAAATCGCACCTTTAATAGCCAAAAGCAGTGTCTAATTGAATAGGTTTATATTGGTCCTATTACAACTCAGACATTGCTGAAGAGTATTTTTCTTAGCTTATTGGATTAAAAGTAAAATGATAAAGTACTGTCTGTTTTTTGTTCGGTGATAATTACTGTTTATTTAAATTTCTCCCACTTTTCAGTTTTTCTCCTCTTTTCCAGAAAAATCATTGATAAATTAGAAATGTCAGTCTGTTTCTCTGAGGCATCTTGAGACCGACAAAGCAACCTTACAATTCAAAACCAACCAAAAGAGGGAAGAAAAAAAAAGTCAATTGGGAAACAAATTTTATCTGCAGAATCACTAAACTGATCTTTGGCATAATATTATCTATAAAGCACCAATTCCAATACGGCGTTTCAAATACGAGTGTCCGATATGTTAGAAATTTTTTTTTCCAACGTACGAATATTATTATAATACTCGCTCTTTAATAAAATATATAATGAGAGTCAGAAACAATCACAATCTACAAAAAAGGTTAGTATTGAAGGAAGCGGTAATGGATATCTGAAGTCAGAAAAATGGAGGATAGTCAAAAATGGTGGCTTTAATTGGAAAATTATAGCATTTTGATAAAAACTTGATGGATGTATGACTCTGCTATGCCCAAAACAAAAGGGGCCATTTACATGTCATTGCGGACAAATTATAATATTGAAGGATCTTCCAAGTCAAAAAGGGTCAGTTCTAGCAGCCCTAGGTTGCTTCTACACTCAATCCCTAGCTTCCTGGATCCTTCATGCATGGTTTCATTTCACCCCAACTATTCTAAATACTTCTGTTCATTCATCTCATGAAAAAGTCTATGTACGTGTTCTAATGAATGAATAATCAAATACATTAGTTAGTTGATTTATTTCAGGTCAGTTTGTATAAGATTGAACGATAAAAAAAACGTGATTTTGATTAAGCTGCGTGAGGAATTTTCAAGACAAACTTAAACTAAACATGAGGGATTTTTGGAAGAAAATATATTTTCAGCTTATGTTTGTTAAGTGATTTTGATTAGCTTATAAAAATAAGTAGAAAACAAAATTTCTTCCGACAATCCCTCATGTTTAACTTAATCAAAATCAAGGTTCTGAAACCCAGATCGGTCATTGAACCGGCCGGGGTATTGGGTTAAGGGTTAGTGGGTCAGCCCGGAGTCAACTCGGGCCAAACCGGTGAGGTATAAAAAATTGGAAATTAATTAATTTCTCATCACGCCAACCTAAATTTGACATACTATATATCATTTCAATATTTTAGATCAGTAGCAAAATAACCATATACTTCAATACTTGTGACATATTCAGATATTTCTAACAATTTTCTTCACAACCTACATTTGAGACAATATATTCATGGTAGCAGAATATCAAAAACAAGTATATGATGACAAAATATTCTCAAGCATGATCTTTTTTAACACCAGAATGTGTGGGAGGATTGCTAAACTCAGGATTGGGAGTGGTAGTATTCTGGGCACCTTCATTATTAATATTTCCCTCCATTAAGGAAAATAATCAAACACATAACCTCACAGACCAGAATCTCACAAACCGAGCAAACTAAACCTTCAGAAATCCAAACCAAACCGAAGCACAACAGAAACCAATAGGCAAATCAAAGCCAATATTCAATAATAAGTAGAGCCAACCAAAAATAGAGCAACCACGACAGCTTCAGGAAAACCAAAAATGAACCCAAATCAAACCAATATGACATCCAAAAGTGAAAAAATAAACATCAGAGCACTAGCAGAACACGAAGAACAAAGAACTAAAAATAAAGTAAAACATTCAACAATAATAAACCTGAAGCTCTGCATAATGGAACGAAACTCTAAATCAAGATGAACAAAGCTCTTTCACGGTTTCACCTGAAGAAATAAACGGTAGTGGGAGGCAATTTTTTTTTTTTTAAAAAGAAAATTTGTTTGACCCGGTGACCCTTGTAACCCGTCCGGGTCACACCAGTTTAACCGGGTCATTCCGATTTAACCCTAAACCGAACCGGTTCCCAGTCTGAACCAGCTGGTCCGGTTTCACAAACCATGATCAAAATACCTTTTTTTTTTGTTAAAGTTTAAACAGATAGGCCCTTAATTCCTTATGAGTTTTAAAAATTGATACGTGAATGTGTTTTGGTGATTAGAGAGGAAGATGCATGTGTTCATTGGTTCATTCAATTAAAAACAAAAAGGGAATGTATCTCTCAATGCTCATTAATATTTTATTAATTTGTGTTTAACATGAATTTTATTTAAGAATATGAGATAGGAAAGAATAGGAATCTCTCATAATTAAGGTCAAATAAATTTCATGTTACGTCAAATTTTAGGATTGTCCAAACAACTTGCCTCTATAATATTTAACCAATAGGAAAGGGAGGGGATCTGTTTGCTTTTGTGAGAAGAAAGAGGCTGTGAGAGGGCAAAAAGGAAATTATGGAAGTTGGCGGGGGTTGGAAAGAGACAACCCTGGCCAATAGGAAGCCGGGAACCCATTCGTCTATTTAAAAACCCCTTGAGGGGTAAGAGGCAAACGCAATACAATTCTGCTAAGGCAAGCTTCAACCTCCGCAATACTAAAACCTCTCTGCCTCTTAAATATTCAACCAAGAAAAGAAAGGAATTTCCTTTGCACACTCCAGAGTTCTATATCTATCTTTTGTCTCGCCATTTTCGAATTCCGCAATCTCAGAATCATCAAGCTTACAATGGTTACATTGATCAAGAGAATAATTGTCAGCTACATTTTCCTCGTATTATGTCTCTTTTCAGGTGCCCTGTTTGCTCTGTTTTTCTTCATTGTTCTTGTTCCTGTTCTTGCAGATAGCACTAACAGATTTTGAATGCTTTATTATCACAGGAACTGGGTTTTTCCGAGGTGTGGCATCGTTTGGAATCAACTACGGTCAAGTTGCCAACAATTTGCCACCACCTGACAAGGTTATGGAGCTCTTGAGCTCCCTTAGGCTCACAAAAGCAAGAATCTACGACACTAATCCTCAGGTGTTAACTTCTTTTGCTAATTCCAACGTTGAGCTCATCGTAACTGTGGAGAATGAGATAATAAGCCAGTTAGGTGACCCTCAACAAGCCCTTCAATGGGTGAGCACCCACGTCAAACCCTACGTCCTAGACACAAAGATCACAGGGATTCAAATCGGGAATGAGGTGTACAGTGGTGATGACGCAACCCTCATTCAGTATTTAGTACCAGCCATGGTTAACATTCATAATGCTCTAGCTCAGCTAGGTATAGGCTCAAATATCCATGTTTCAACACCTTCTTCCTTAGCAGTGCTTCAGGAATCTTACCCTCCTTCAGCTGGTAGTTTCAAAAGTGAGATTTCCGGGATTATGACCCAGCTTTTGAACTTCCTGTCGACCACTAAGTCGCCTTTTTGGATCAATGCCTACCCTTATTTCGCTTACAAAGATAACCCAACTGGGATTTCTTTGGACTATGCATTGTTTAATCCTAATGCAGGAATGGTTGACCCTAACACCCACCTGCACTATGATAATATGATGTATGCTCAAGTAGATGCAGTTGTATTTGCCATGGCTAAACTGGGATTTAATGGGATAGAGGTTAGGGTATCAGAAACTGGTTGGCCATCAAAAGGAGACCCTAATGAGGCTGGTGCCACAGTTATCAATGCAGCAACTTATAACAGAAATTTGTTGAGGAGGCAAATGGCAAATGAAGGGACACCTCTAAGGCCTAGAATGAGGCTGGAAGTGTACCTATTTGCTTTGTTCAATGAGGATATGAAGCCTGGACCGACCTCAGAAAGAAACTATGGCCTCTTTCAACCCGACGAATCCATGGCTTACAATGTTGGGCTATCTGCTCTATCGACCACTTCATCAGCTTCAATTTCTCTTACCTCCTCCGCCGCTAAGACAAAGGTAAAAAAGACAGGTTCTCTGTTTTCAACTTTACAAAAAGCTAATTTAGATTATATCAGAACTAATAGGGTAGAAAGAGAAAATGTATAGCCCACAATTAAGATATGTGTATGTCAATGTAAAGCTGTGTTTGTATATGGTTCTCATATACACTCATTTGTAATTAAGCATTTTTTACATAAAAAGTTCTTATTACTTGTTCTCTGTCCAACAATTGTTATCTATATGCGGTTTATATCAATCCAATTGTCTTCTAATATCTTCCCCCTTCGCATTTTACTGTGAAACAGGCAGCTCCAATGGGATACCAGAGTTTGGTCTTCTGGATGATTGTGTGTTTGGTGGCCTCAACTCTTTTTGTGAGAACAACACCATAGGCCTATGGGGTACTTACGCATGTATATATTATATACACACGAACAGTGGGGAGTTTAGTTCCTCCAAGTCGCAAAACAGAGACCTCAAAACAACGAAGCGACTAGACATGACGAGTGATCCTATTTCACAGAAATGGGGACCAATACACTTTCCAGACGATGGAGGCTAACAATTGATCCATATTGTAAAGGAAATGAGGATTTGAATAGGAAGATCATCCTATCACAAGTCACTTTCCTTGGACAAGCATGTGGTGGTGACGTGAAATTGAACTTAATCTTTACGTAGATAAGGGACATACAAAAGCCATGTCATTCTTTATTTCAAGATATGATGTAGAAGAATAAGTCCTAGTTTCGGTTTATTTACTTAAAACTATCAACTAGGACATGAATTTGTATGTTGCTGATCATGTAGAGTTAATACCATTCATGCAATGAAGAAAAAAGTTGCAGCTTAATTGAGGAGAAAGTGTTAGTGTTGAAGCTAGCCTTTGTCTGCCTTATTTCTCAACCCATTGGTTGGCAGGAAAAGCCCCTCCTTTTGGGACGTGGAATCCATAACTGTTCCTATTTGTGTATATATATAAACACAAAGATTATTATCCCTACACTCTTTTCCTCCCTCGCCAAGTATCTTACGTAAAAGTTCGATAAAAAAAATAAAAACACGATTAGATTATATCATATAGCAGAAATATAAAGTGCAAAAGCCACAAAGTTTAGGCTTTTGGCTGTTTTTATTATCCTCCAGAGGACAATGGGGCGGTATTGCTTTATTCCCTGGCCAGCTATCCGTCAGCATATCATATACACAAGTATGCCTTTATCAATATATAATACGTTTTCGTTCTTCTTTGTTCTTTCTCCTCATAGGTTTTAGCATTTCATACTATTTCGGTTCACTGGATGAGATTTTTAAAGGTAGGGAACAATCATACCTCAGCCTAAACAGAATCTGATGGGGCTGGTCTAGCTAATTTGACATCATCCAATGTGGCGCACATGTTGCCCTGAAACTCGGAGGCGACCCCACTGAGAGAGAAATGTTGCATTCTTTAACGAAAGAAGACGAAGAGCAAGCAAGCCTTCGAATGAAAAGCACCGAAGAGTTTGGTGGTGGTGGGAGGAGGAGGAGGCATGTGCTGTGTGGAGTTTTTTTGTTTATTTTTTGGGGGGGCCTTTTACGTGTTCGATAAAAGTCCAATGACAGAAATCCTACGTGGGAATTGGGTCCAGTGACTGTACTTTCAGAAATATTTGCAAGTGTGGTCCTTGCATTGCCATTCGGAGACTGGTTCATCTGCCATGTCATCGATTCGAAGCTCAATCAAATTGAACTCATTTTCACGACTGGCTTTTTTTTTTTGTCTATTTTTCTTGTTACGTTTTTATATTATTTACGCGCCACCTCCCTCCCTCCATCCATCCAACGGTTGGGGGCTTTGGCAGGCAATACGGAGTAACAGAATGAAAAGCGCGCATACAATTTGTTATGGAATCAAATATTACGCTCGTCATAAGTGTGGTCCAATAGGAGACATCTAATACATTTGGGTTTGGAGGCACAAGAGGCCCAACAAGTCCAAACTCTAACCCTAAGATAGCCTCTATATATAGTAGGTTAACCTAAAAGGTACACATCTCTTAAGCTCTCTCCTTTACGATTCAGCCACACAGAGCACACACCCCACCCTTTTTGGTGAAAGCCTTCATGTGTGAGCAGAGATCACCGATCCTCTCAAGTATCTCATCCATGGATACCTTGGGAGAGAGCTATTTGATCCTACATCAATATATCAGCCCACCTAAGGCTAGACACTTATGTTTGACATCAGAACATTAGCGCCGTCTGTGGGGAGTCGGTAAATTTCTTACTCCCATGACCGAAGATGGTCAATGGTTCCAATTCCTAACTGCCAATCGAGCAATCTTGGAGATTTACAGTTAGGGTTTGTGAGTTTAATTTTCTTCAAGCCCCAGACCTCACTGATTTCTAAAAAGACTTCAACGCATTCGTCATCGACATTTGTTGGGCTGGGGATGATAATTTCTCATTTCGCTCCAATTCCTTCAACTCGCTCTCAGCAGGAGGCTTCGCCGCCGGCAGACCAGGTGGAGACGGCATCATTTCAAGAGAGAAATTGAATCAGGGTCTGGTTTAATAACCACAACTTTCTGATCGATGGCAAAATTTTCGGCAGAATTCAAGTGAGAGAAACCATCAGAGTCTTCATCGGCGGCGATGGCCATACCCACAACGTTCTCCATTGATCGAACCATATTTTTATATGATTTTTCATGATTAAATTGAGATTCTTAATGCATTTTCTGGGATATTATTGCATGATTAAGCATTAATTTGAGTTAGGGACATTTGTATTGAATTAAGTGAAATTAGGGGCAAAATGGTCATAATTTATTAATTATTCATGCAAATGATTCTTGAACCTTTGATGCTACATTATGTTTGCATTGTAGGTGTTTAAAAAGAAAATGGAGATTTTTTAGGGTCAGAATCAATGTTTTGAAGACTGGGAAAATTACAAGAAACGCCCCAACAATTTCTGAAAAATTGGACATCAATGAAGAAAAGGGCCAGAGACAAATTACAGAAAATGACCCAGTTTTTTTGGGAAATATCATTTCTGCCCCAAAAATATTTTTTTATATCTCACTTTAGTCCCTCTGCGAAACTTTTTAAAAGTTTCATCTAGGTCCCTGCAGCAAAACCATGCGTTTTGATCTTTGATTAATTAGGTCAGGTGCAATGCAAAAGGGGAACCCGATAAAATTTTGGGGAAGACGCGTGAACAGTGGGGGCCGAGGGTTGGGAGAGAAATTGGAGAACGGAGAAGAACCAGCGCCGCGAATCAGAGGGACGGAGACCAGGGATTGGGACCTTCGATTTCTCCTTCCTTTCATCTCCACCCTCACCGTCGCCCGTCGTCGTTTCCGGCGACCAACACTGTCACCACCGCAGAACGCCGCGAACCGGAGAGGGAGCTTCTTCCAGCGAGAAGCATTCGGCCAAGAGGATTTGGGGACCTTCGAAGCTCATCATCGGATTCTTCCTCCTTCACCATCAACCCCATCGGAATTCTGCCCAAGCCGACAGCTTCTTCCCCTTGAAATTCCAGTTCTGTTTTACATTCTATTTTCATGGATTTTCACTGTCTAGATGAAGCTGTGGCTAAGCTTAGAGTAATGAGTGGCTGAATCTTTGCTTATTGGTGATGAGGAATTGTGCTTGAGCTCAATGGACTACTAGAGGGAGTTTTCTCTATCATTCTATTTGTCTAGAATAGAATCATGTATTAGAATTTGTTAATTTATATATATGATTCTGGAACTGAGATTAATGGTAATTATCTTTGTTAGTTTGATATTTGTGGTTGAGATTGGATATTGTGATTTGAAGATTATATATGTATGAATTTCTTTGTGGTTGCAATGAAGTTATGTTGATTGGCGTGGTATTGTTTAGTTAATGTGGTTGAAATTGTACCCTTGAGGGGCTGGTTAGCACTCAAATTAAGAAGACTCATATTGCATAATTCCAATTTCAATTGCACATTAAGTGGTTTCTAACAATATCTCAAGAGGTGGTAGCTAGCTACGGTAGTAGGAGCTACCATTAATTGGGAATATTGGACTTAAGTGGTATATTGAGGTTTTTCTTATTAAGACTTGATGAAGTTTTGACTCCCATATTTATTTGAGCGATGATAGCTATTTTCTTCATTACCAAGAGCATCCATCATTAAACTCCTTTTTAATCCAAAACATTCTTCACTATTTTCCAAAAATACCAAAAAGAATAGAATTAGTTTCTTTATATTTTTATGAATTTTAGTTTAGAGAAAATCAATTTCAAAACCTCTTTTCTAACCATGTTTATAGCATTTAGTTTAACCTAGGGAATTCAAAATAAAAGACTCCTTGATAAGAGAACGATCCCGAGTTATTTGCACTGTATTGCATTTTAATTCGTGGTAAATTGTGATTTGACCCTGAGGCGACTAAGGTTTTTCCGTCAAATCATTTATGCTTTGAAGGGTTTCTTTAACTGAAGTCGGCATGAAGAGCATGGGAACCGGGATAACTGAAGTCGAGATAAGGGAGCCAAGACCAAAGCTTTAAAAGAGGTAACCGGGTTCAACAGTGTCAACCCCGAGATGCCTCAGACGCCGGGATACCCCAGGGTCCATTGCCGAGGTATGTATCTCGGGGAAGCATGTGGGCCAAGATGCAAATGTCATCTGATCCTGAGATACCGATGTGCTAATCATGCCGGAGTGTAAATGTGATTGGGCCGAGATGCTTCAAAATTCCGTTTTGGAATTGTGCCGAGATCCCCTGAATCGGTTTGCAGAGTATTGGAGCCAGGATCACTGAACTCGGCAAAAACGACGAAATAGAGAGAATGTGAATGCGCCATCCCCTTTTGAAGTCGAGGTCCTCGATTTCCATTGGCCGATCCGCCTCTTCACCAAACTCAACCTCATCGCCTCCGATTTCATGAACGCCGATCCCAGGAACAAGCGTCCCTTGTATTCAGCTCATAGGATGAAATCTGAGGAATTGCTCATTGTGCACCGTACTGATGTCATCAGAAGGATTAAGGCCAAGGTTCATTGCTTTTAATGAAAAATGTATGATTGGCCTCATGCGTTCTGATTGTTTGTTCAAGACTACATCTATGGTGGTGGGCTCCTCCAGTAGTGGACGAATCTCTCATGCACACAAATGGTTTGATGAAATGCCGCATAGAGACTCTGTTGCTTGGAATGCCATGATAAGTGGCTATTCTCAATTGGGACTCTACCACGAAGCTTTGTCTCTCTTCAGTGACATGCGAGTCTCCCATTGTAGACCCGATAGCTTCTCATTCTCTGCAACTCTGAGTACTTGTACAGGTGCTTGCCAGCTTCAACCTGGAACAAGAGTTCATGCTTTGGTGGTTGTTTCAGGGTACTTATGTTATCCTCCTATGCGTAATCCTCTGGTTGATAGGTATGGGAAGTGTTCGAGTCCTCACGATGCAAGAAAAGTTTTTGATGAGATGAGTTGTAGGAATGAAGTGACATGGTGTTCGCTTCTCTCTGCATATGTAAATTCTGGTTGGAGAAATTGAAGCACGTCTACATATATTTAAAGAAATGTCTATAGAGTATCCTGGAATGCAATCATCAACGCCCATATGAAAAGGGGCAATACCCACCTGGTCTTGCTTTCCAGAAAGCTCCAGAAAGGAATATTGTTTCTTGGACTTCTATGATTGCAGGTTATACAAGAAACGGTAATGGGGAACAAGCTCTTCATATGTTGGTAGACATGGTGAGAGACTCATCAATCCAGCTTGATGACCTTTTAGCTGGACCAGTCCGTTATTGTTAACGAAGTAGACAAAGAAGGAAGTGTTTCCTCCAATATGGGGTCCATCCCCATCGAGCACTTTCTCAAAGGGTTACTAGCTGAAGTAATATCAGCAAACTCACAATTATTTACTGGAAAATCAACATTCAACAACACGATCAGGACCTCTACCACCAAGGTCAGCTGCATATAACATTGAGATTCCTTCTTTCCTATTATGTTGCATATTACAGGTGGAAGTCAACTGTTAAGGTCTAAACGACCATTAAGTAACATGTTGCTTGAAGGAATACTTTTTGTGTTACGACAAGTGTAATAGGTTTCTATCAAGGAATCAAGAATTGGTCTGTGGTGAACTTCACAAACCAGACTTATATTTTCTAGAGCAGACTCGCAGATTATCTCATAAGTCGGAAGATTGGGAAGATTTTAATATTCTCTCATCTTATGCTATGTGGGGCTTAAATGCCGTCATATTTTGAATGAAATACAAATTAAAAATTTGTGGCCACCTGAAGAATTTATAATGAGATTATTTCTTACAGTAGAATCACTTGGTGGTTGGTTGTTAAAGAAATTGTGATCTGATTGTTTTACTGACTTTGGTGGCTACATGTTAAATGAGCGGTACAGGAAAATCAAGGAAATTGCATTATGGCAATGGATCATCATTGTCACTCCTTCATTGTTCATTGTGTTGGGCGCAAGTCAGCTAATGTCTCTTGGGAGATGTCTCATTTTATGTTTGACTCAAATAAGAGGAAATGGATTGTTGGCAATGCAATTTCATATCCTTTATTGTCTGCTTACATGGAAAAGCCTGGGTATATCTTCTTATTGTTTTATAAAATAATTGGAAGTGGATCTCGGCCAAGTACAGATACCTATGCTATTACTAGTGTTCTTTTGGAAGCTGGATTTTTCTGACAATGGGTTCAAATCATCCATTATATTTTGTACTGTGAACAATTACCCATTGCAATCTGTATAGCTGTTGGGGGTTGTAACAGATGCTGGCATTGAAATTTTATACTACAGTGGCTTTAAAAAGGCACCCAACTGATGGATATGCTCACTATAGAATCAGACGGGGAAACTTTTTAGTGACAATAGCAGCTGCGAAGATCAAGAAGAAAATGATTTTAGCTATATGATATATATAGTCTTTCATAATTGACACAAGAAGAAGGAGTGGACCAAGTGTTGCAGGGCCCGAAGTATTACCTTTTCTTGTTTTTTTTTTTAAACATGTTCAGTTGATGTCCTTTACAATGGAAATCAAATCATGGAAATAAATGCATTTGGTGATCCAAATTGTGCCGTAGACATAACAAGACAGCGTTGATGTAAATGTTAAGTTCACCTATTCAATTATTTGGAACACCACATTTATATATTTGGAGAACAGGATGGACAGGTACTAAAGAACTTCACAGCTTCCTGTTAATAAAAAAAGACTCAGTTTAAACTGAATCTAGCCACACAGAGCACACACCCCACCCCCTTTGGTGAAAGCCTTCATGTGTGAGCAAAGATCACCGATCCTCTCAAGTATCTCATCCATGGATACCTTGGGAGAGAGCTATTTGATCCTACATCGATATACTAGCCCACCTAGGGCTAGACACTTATGTTCTACGACAGAACACAATTAAAAAGAAATATTTACAATCTAAAATGATTGTTTGCAACCTTAAATTAAAAATACAACTGAAATGCTGAAATGTTAACTAATGCGTAAATATATAGATATTATTAAAAAATAAAAGAAAATTGAGGTTAGAAGTGGGATCCGAATTCTCTCATAATCTCTCCCCCCAGTATTCGTGCATCTTGACCATTTAAAAATTGATCTAAACGTTTATAGAAAGACACTTCATTTATTTCAAATTATCGCATGCGGTAAAAACTACCGCACGCGGTAAAGATTAAAATTTAAAAAGTCGATAGGGTATCTCTATCAGGACGCTTAGATCAATTTTTGGGACAGTCAGGATACCGAATACTAAGGAATAATGAGGGGAGGGTTCTAAGAGAATCCGAATCCGTCAGAAGTGTGGTTATAAGAGCAGAAGTTGAATATGGCTGGTAAACATTTATCTCCATGAGGAAGGATGATATGAGCATGCAATTCATATTTCATAAGGAGGTGACTTAATTTGATATTAACGTGAGAACTTGTTGGCAAACATTTTATAAGTACGTTTGTAAGTTCTTTTTACGGGTGTGTTTGGTATGAAAGAGTGGGAGGAGAGGGAGTGAAGACTAATATTTTGGGTTAATATTAGCCCAAAACATTAGTCTCCACTCCCTCCCCTCCCACTCCCTCCCCTCATACCAAAAACCTAAAACATTAGTCTCCACTCTCTCCCCTCAAACCAAACATACCCTACATTTTAAGATTTACTCTAATAATTTTGATAAGTTTTGAGAACTTAATTCATCTGAATTTGAATTCATAAAAATAATGAGGAAGTTTTTTATCCTCCTTTAAAAAAAAAAAACAATGAGAGGAAGATGGATGGATGAAATGGGGGTGGGTCCTATCCCATCATGTTTTACCAAACCAACTCCTCAAAATGAGGATTGAAAGTGGTCGTCCCCCACCACGTCCATGAAACTAAATTAAAAGTATACTTAAAACAAGTTGTCATTATCATCTATATTTTAATATGTAGGGCAAAGGTGATTTTATATAAACTGTTATCTGTATTCTATGTATATGCTATAAGGTATGTCTTAAAATAAAATACTAATAGTCAATAAAAGTTAGTTTAGTTAGTAATGAGTTAACACATAACTTATAAGGTGGTGAGTTCAAATCTTGTTGCCGATGTAACTTTTAAAGATGAACTAGGTTTGAACTTTGATACATGGGAACCAATTTGATTTGAATTTGGTATATGAGGATTAGTTTGTGCTTGCCTGGTTTAAGAAATGGTTGCATAGATTTTCTAGCAAGAGAGGGACATCAAGATACTTTTGAAATGGTTCTATATACTTAAATGAGTTGCAATGGTAAGTCCTAGATTATTTATTTCAAGCTATGGGTTTGCGTATGTAACTCAAAAAGGGTAGGGACAATTCTTGCCAAGGCCCAATTAAGGCCCCAAATTGCAAAAAGGGCCCCAACCACTTTCATCTACCACAAATGGCCCTAGGGCCCTAATGGGTATTTGGTGAAAGAATGGAATGACACTAATATCCCTAGATTAATAAACAAAAAAAGAGAGTCTGTACTCTGTACTAAGGAGGCAGATGAAAAAAAGCAAAAAGCTGAAACTCTGAAACTGAATATAAAGCATATTCTTCCGCACACACTCTCTTCCCCTTTTCTAAAACGTCACTTTCAATACCATCATTTCTCTCTTCCTTTCCTGATCTTCCTCTGTTTCGCCACTCCTTTCTTTGTTTGTTTATTTCCTTCTCGGCTTTTTCTTCTTCTTAATTTTCTTCTTCTTCTTCTTTTCGAAGCTAAGATTGAAAAAAATCATCCGCATATTTCGAAATCCAGAAGATTTAGGAAATCTTCTGGAATCACCTTCTTTTCAGCGAAAGGCCCAATTAGGAGGATTGTGGTATGGATCTGTCTGCTGTTCATGTCAAGAACATTACTCGGAGCCCTTTTTGGTCGAAACTCGTTTAACGAGAGACCCACTTTGGACTTTGGGACGGACGGGAATTTCTTCCCGAGTTGAAGATGGGAGGATTTTTTAGATCAAAATTTTGAAGCGCAAGGATTGCTTTAAAGGGTATCAACCATTTGCTGTGAAAGCTATGGGGAAGTCTGAAAATTACATTGTTGCCCTTATTGGAAGTCTGAAATTCAACACGCCAATGAATTTGAATCAGTCTTGCCATATTCGACGAAATATTGTTCCTCTCTCATCTCTAAATTGGAAATCGCATCTTCGTCGCTCCCATCTCTCTGCATTCTCTGATCTGCAGCCTTCTCAACCTCCGCCTTCGCCTCTGCTCGTGGTGCTCGTGGGTCTTTGCCATATTTGACGAAATATTGTTTCCTTTGCTGTTATTGTTGTCAATGACCCCTGATATTGTTGTAAACGACCCCTGATATTGTTGTAAATGACCCCTGATATTGTTGTTAATGACCCCTGTTATTGTTATCAATGACCCCTGTTATTGTTGTAAATAACCCCTGTTATTGTTGTAAATGTGTTGTAAAGGACCCCTTTTATGAAAGAAGAGAGAAATAGGGAAAAGAGAATTCAATCTTATAACCTATTGAATATGACATGTTTCAACGAAAATCCAGGTTTTTAAAGTTTGTTGTAAATGTGACTTTTTCTGTTGTAAATTCTCTCTGTAAGCTTAGGACTTGAGTTTGAATGAAAATCCAAGTTTTTAAAGGTTGTTGTAAATGTGGCTTTTTCTATTGTAAATGTGGCTTTTTCTGTTGTAAAGGCCCTCTGTAAGCTTAGGACTTGAGTTTGAACGAAAATCCAAATTTTTAAAGTTTTTTTTGTAAATGTTGCTTTTTATGTTGTAAATGTAGCTTTTTCTGTTGTAAATTCCCTCTGTAAGTTTAGGGACAATCAAAATTGGAAAAATGCAGCAACACATTATCAAAATAGTAAAGTTTCGATACATCATTTCCTTTTTCTGCAGACCAAAGCAAAGCAAAGATAGCCAAGTACCATGTTGTTAAAACACCATGGTTTGATTAATTTTCCATGGAAAGGATTATTTCCTTTCAAGTTCTTTGAATATTAACTGTTACATGTTAACTAAATGATTGTATGCCGGTGCATAAACCTATATGTTTCTCATGCTTGATATCAATATCTTGAGCTCTGGCATAGTTTATATGACTATCTATATAAGTTCGAATTGGGAAGTTAAGTTCGAACGGTCCAGCCACAGTTACATCTCTAACTGTGGCTAGGCCGTTCGAACTTAACTTCCTAGTTCAAACGTAACTTCCCCGTTCGAACGTATACAGACAGTCAAATAAACAATGTGCATAGATACGTTCGCATTAGCAAGTGTTTGGTTGGCATTCATATGACCTTATTTTAGCAAGTGTTACAGAAGTCCTTTACAACAGAAAAAGCCACATTTACAACAAACTTTAAAAACCTGGATTTTCGTTCAAACTCAAGTCATAAGCTTACAGAGGGAATTTACAACAGAAAAGCCACATTTACAACATAAAAAGCAACATTTACAAAAAAACTTTAAAAATTTGGATTTTCGTTCAAACTCAAGTCCTAAGCTTACAGAGGGCCTTTACAACAAAAAAAGCCACATTTACAATAGAAAAAGCCACATTTACAACAAACTTTAAAAACCTGGATTAGAGAAATAACTCAGAAATGGCGATTTGTGATGGGATCAGAGAGAATAAAAACTAGAGATGGAATCCCTAAACCCTAAAAATAACAACCCTGAACATTGTGTACTTCTGCGCCACCTCCAAATGAGCCTTCGAAATCTTCCATTCAACACAAGGCTAAAGATCTCGGTAGATCGCCGCAAAGAATTCTGGGCGCTCCTCGGCCGGTTTAGAGGACGCCATCGACCTGTTGGACGAAATTTTCATTTGAAAAATCAATTCATCAACAAGTAATTATAACAGCAAAGGAAACAATATTTCGTCGAATATGGCAAGACCCACGAGCACCACGAGCAGAGGCGAAGGCGGAGGTTGAGAAGGCTGCAGATCAGAGAATGCAGAGAGATGGGAGCGACGGAGATGCGATTTCCAATTTAGAGATGAGAGAGGAACAATATTTCGTCGAATATGGCAAGACTGATTCAAATTCATTGGCGTGTTGAATTTCAGACTTCCAATAAGGGCAACAATGTAATTTTCTCACTTCCCATAAGTAATGTTCTTGACATGAACAGCAGACAGATCCATACCACAATCCTCCTAATTGGGCCTTTACTTTGAAAAGAAGGTGATTCCGAAGATTTCCTAAATCTTCGGATTTCGAATATGCGGATATTTTTTTCAATCTAAGCTTCGAAAAAAGAAGAAGAAGAAAATTAAGAAGAAGAAAAAGCCGAGAAGGAAATAAACAAACAAAGAAAGGAGTGGCGAAACAGAGGAAGATCAGGAAAGGAAGAGAGAAATGATGGTATTGAAAGTGACGTTTTAGAAAAGGGGAAGAGAGTGTGTGCGGAAGAATATGCTTTATATTCGCTTTGAGTTTCACTTTTTGCTTTTTTCATCTGCCTCCTTAGTACAGTACGTACTCTTTTTTGTTTATTAATCTAGGGATATTAGTGTCATTCCATTCTTTCACCAAATACCCATTAGGGCCCTAGGGCCATTTGTGGTAGAGGAAAGTGGTGGGGTCCTTTTTGCAATTTGGGGCCTTAATTGGGCCTTGGCAAGGATTCTCCCAAAAAAGTACTCCCTCTTATCCTTAATACTATCTCTATATTTATACCATAAACAAGATCTTATATTAAGAGTGGTATAAAATATACTTAAATAATTTAGGCAGATTAAAAAATTAGTTAAACTAGTTATTTATTAAAAATGTGTGTTTGTTTTACTATAACATGGCCTTAAATCATTTCTATTTTGTGTCTATTTGTTTTAATTTTTTAGAAGTATTTTCACAACTTGTGAGGTATGTAAGAATAATTTTGTCTTGGCCGCAGAAAAGACTTTTAAAACCATAGCTCGAAGTCTCCAAAATCGGCACGAAAATGAGATTGCTCCCATGGTTTTAACACTACTTCAAGAACCCCTCGTCCTTGGGCTCAACTGGTAAAGGGGTCGGACACTCTCACCAAAGGAAGAGAATTCGATCCTAGAGTTGGTCAAGGCGCTAGGGGAGACATCCTAGTTCCTAGGTGCCTAAGTAAACGCCTGAGAGTAATAGACGGCTCGCCCTGCCCAACATCGGTATCACCTAGGAGGAAGGAAGATTTCGCCCTGCCTTTGAATCGTGGGTGAACCCAACCCCTTTCCTAAAATTTTTGTATAAAAAAAAAACACCACTTCAAGATGTCCCATTTCTATTGAAACTAACAATAATGTAAACTCCCTTAAAATGCATGATTCAATAAGGATAATTTTTTTAAAAAAAATGGGAGAATTACACTCAGGTCCTAAGGAAGGAAAAAAATTACAAAAAAGTCCCTTGAAATCATAAAATTACAAAAAAGTCCCAAGAGAATTTTTGTTGTAAATACATACATTTCGTGTTGTAAATACATACAAATATTTACAACAGGAAAAGTATATATTTACAACAACACGAAAAATAATTTTCATTCCGTACAAATAATATCAAAAAAGTCCTAAACCATTTACAACAGGAAAAGTATATATTTACAACAACATTTAAACCACCAAAGAAGAAAGTGAATAAAAGTGATATACTGGTATTAAAGAACAAATTCAATCTCTTATACTAAGAACGGGGTTAATATTTTGATTTCCCGAGCAACTAATGAGATTTATCATCAACCACAATTCTACTGGGCAGGGCCTAAATCCATTTTTTTGGGGAACAAAATCAAAATCCAGTTGAATTCTATATATCTTGATTCTATTTTTTCAGAGTCATATTCGGTTCTTCAGGCCGTCTCGATCGATCTCTCTCGGTGCTGCCGTCACGCCAGCGACGAGTGCGACGGCGGAAACGAACATCTTAATTATGGTTGTGGTTTTCACTCGTTGCCATTAACTCGTCGCCGGGAACGAAGATCCTAATTTAGGTTGCAGTATCTTTTTCACTCGTTACCATTCACCGCCTTCGCTTCCGTCAATTCGTCTATTTCAGTAACGTAGAAGTCAGTGGGCAATAAGCGTTTTATCCTTGTACACTTTCTTCGCTTCTTCATGACAAATGGTTTTTGGCGACTCATACTGTATGATGGTTGGAATCATAGAATTAATGGCTCGAGGTTATACTACGCGTTGCCATTAGAATACCTTAAGGTCTTTGATTTTGCTAACCGACTTTTGGTAGGACATTTTAACTAAAAGACTGTTTTTCTTTTTTGGCTGGATAGCTTGTAGACAATGTTTCTTCCACAATAGTGTGTTCCTAGTGTTTCAAGGCTAACATCTTGATTAACCATTGTAATTTGCAACCTGAAGACTGTTGGTGGCTTGCTCATGACTTTGGGTAATGCCTTTTGGCTGAGGTACAGTTTTGGATCATATCCCAGGAATCTCAAAGCCAAATCCTATTCTATTCTTGCATTAGACCAGGAGCTCGATTATCTATTAAAATCATGCAAAAAGTCTTCTGAAATCAATCAAATCCATGGCTACATGGTTAAGACTGGTCTTGATAGCGTTCCCTTCAATTTGAGCAAGCTCCTGGCAGCTACCATCCATGATATAGGATACGCAGCGTCCATTTTCAGTTATATTCAAAACCCAAATTTGTTCATGTTCAATACAATGCTTAGAGGCTATTCTATCAGCGATTACCCAAAGCAGACTTTTATATTGTTCAACAATTTGAGGGCTCGAGGAATTGTTCTGGACAAATTCTCTTTTATCACAACACTCAGAGCTTGTGGTCGAGCATCAGAGACTGGGATTGGCCATGGGATCCATGGAATTACATTGAAGTCTGGGCATAAGATGTTTATTGATGTGAAGAATAGCCTTCTGCATTTTTATTGTGTTTGCAAAAGAATTGGAGATGGCCACAAACTGTTTGATGAATTCCCAGCAGAAAACGACTTAGTTTCTTGGAACACTTTAATGGGTGGCTATGTTCTTGTTTTTCAGCCTACTATTGTTTTGGATTTGTTCAGAAAAATGTGTTGTGCTGGGCTTAAAGCCAGTGTTGCCACTATCTTGTGTCTTTTAACTGCTTCTGGCAACATAGCAAATTTTGTTTTAGGAAAGTCACTCCATGGGCATTGTATCCGAATCGGCTTTGGCTCTGATCTGAACGTGCTTGCTGCTTTGGTTGATATGTATGCGAAAACAGGGCATATCTATCTGGCACGTAAACTTTTTGATGGACTTGCTGAAAGGGATGTTGTCTTGTGGAACTGTTTAACAGGTAATTATGGGAGAATTGGTCTGGTAGAAGAAGCAATGTCTTTAATACAGCAGATGCGACTTCAAGGAGTAAAACCTAATTCATCCACCTTGTCAGGTTTGGTTTCAGCTTGTCCTGCATCTGGAGCTATACAGGTAGGACAGTATGTTGCCAGGTACATGGAGGAGGAGAAACTAAAATTGGATCCAGTTCTGGGAACTGCACTTATTGACACATATTCTAAATGTGGTTTTCTAAATAAAGCTATGGACATTTTTGAGAGAATGGAAAATAAAGATGTAAAGTCCTGGACAGTGATGATAACAGGTTATGGGGTTCATGGGCAGCCAACTAATGCCTTTAAGCTTTTCAATAGGATGGAGAAGGAAGGGTTTAGACCAAATGAAGTCACTTTTCTGGCAGTTTTGAGTTCTTGTAGTCATGGAGGTCTTGTAATGGAAGGCGTGTCAATTTTTGAGAGGATGGTCAAAGAATTTGGTATTTTACCTCAGGTTGAACACTATGGATGCCTCATTGATCTCTTAGGTCGAGCAGGAATGCTAGAGGAAGCACATAAACTGATTAAGAGCTTGCCCATCAAGAGTGATGCTACTGCTTGGCGTACATTGCTTGCGGCTTGCCGAGTCTATGGGAACATTAAATTGGGAGAATGTGTGAAAGAAATGTTAACAAAAATGTATGAAGAGCATCCTGCGGATTCCCTTCTCATATCTAGCACTTATGCTGTCGTTGGAAGACTCTCAGACCTAACAAGAACGGAAGAAAAGAAAAAAGCAGATATTATAATGGAAAAATATGGTACATTTGAAATGGAGAGAGAAAAGATGGTTAAAGAGGCTGGGCTGAGCACAATTGAATTGTATAACCAGGAGTGAGACTGCCATACTTTCATCCGCAATTTTTGCCTCGCCGAGTGGTAGCTCTGTGGTGTACCAATGACTTGTCTGGTTCTAATTTGGTGCATTCAGGCAAAGCCATGGTAGATATCAGTTCAATCGTTTAGCTTACTGCTCAATCTGGTTCCATCTCAAGTTTGTTGAACCCCACTAGACCTGGAGCGATTAAAAAACTTATCAAGGACAAATATGCTACTCTGAACCCGGAGCCGCCAGAATTTAACAAGGATAGATATGATCATCCGGACCTGGAGCAAGTGTATGCTATAGTGGTTGATGGATGAAAAGGCCACACTTGACGGGATGGGGCTATTATTATTTAGGCCAGAGATGGCACCTAGAGTTCAAGGCAACTCTTGACATTATCGAAGGAAGTGTTTCCTTTCAACTGTGAATCTGTGAGGCAACCTGGAGTTTTGAACTTGTGGTCAATCAATTTGGGTTTGCCTTTTATCCTCAATATTTGTGATTTTCTCCATTGTAGAATGTTGATTTCCCTCTAAGGCTTCTTCATCCTTAGAAGCCTGTTAATTGGCATCAAAATCAAAATACTAACAGCTTTCACACTTTGTCATGATGACAAACATTAACAGTATCTGACTTCCGTTTGTTACTAGCCCTCCCTCAGGCTAGATTGGTTGCTTTATACGTGTATTCTGCCAATAAAGATCGTGTCATGTAACATAATTATGTTGGCTACTCACATGTATGAGCTACTAATTACATTGATTGAACAACTCGCGGTTTACTAGATTACTTTGACAGAGTTTTCAGACGTTACAGTGAGGAGTGCTTAAGTAAATTTTGGAGGCTGCAATTGAGTCCCTGTTGTTGGATATGTTCTGGGGTTTCTTTTTTGCTAAATAGGTTTCATCAACCTTTATTCTTGTATATAATTCACTTTGGTGCTCAGTTTTGTATACCTGCTTGATCTGTGAAATTTATCCAGTCCATCCAATTCGGTTAAAATGCTTTGAGAGTGTCTTATACCTACAGTATGGAAAAGGAAACAGACGGAAAAATAGAACAGAGACAGATATTTCGCAGATGATAACCTAATTTTGAGCTGTAAATTTTTCCAACAGAAACTTTTTATTCCAAAGATCATTCCTTGTTCGTTAGTTTCCATGGAAATTCTAAATGGGCAATGTTACCGCGTCAAATTGGAAATTCGGACCATACATACATATTGGTAGCTGCCATGTAAATCATTCAATCGCGGCAACACCCACTAGCCAAAGTATAATATTAACAATAGAACTTAACTCAGCAATCAGCATGAAAATTGAAATTGTTTTGTGGTTTTTATGCTTTATTTACCGTTCTTGAACTCTCAATGGCAACCTGAGGCGTCAGTGTACTTACGACGTGACAGGTCAATCGTAGCATCTCCATGTATGAAAACCGTAGTAGATAGAAAGGCTCCCCAGAATGTTTTTGTTTCATAGTTGTGCAATAACAATTCTATGACAATTGAATTGAACTTAATTAGATAACAAATACCAAGCTAGGTAAGGCTACTTCTTTCATTGCAGTATTTGACTTCCATAATCAGCATTGAACTTCTCATATCTGTGGGCATGGAGATGAGCAGACGGCCTTGTGTTCTTCAAAGCAATCTCTATATCTTTACGTCCGATAGGCCCTACTATTGGCAACTCTGCAAACCAACAGTAACGGATAGTTTTTTTTTTTTTTTATATAGGTAACGGATAGTTCATGATAAGTGAAAATAAAGTGAAGCAACACCGTTTTTGTCAATAAAACGACACTTAAATATCCATGATTTGTAATTTTGATAGCCAGGAAATTAAGAAATAAAAAATCCTCCCTGGGTCCAAAAGACACCAGATCTGACTCGCACCAGAATAACTAGAGTGTTTTCTCCCATTCTAATCAACTGGGAGATAATTATTAAAATAATGAAGCACAGATGGAAAACAAGGGTGATAAATTTAGTCAGATAAACTAAGCTTCCAAATCAATGAGATTTACATTTATTAATAGTTGACATGTGAATTCAAGTAAATGACCATGACAACTCTTTGATTCTGATCCGAAAAATAGTCAAAAAAAAAAAAGGGAAAAGAAAAACAGATACTATTGAATAATGGTAATACGGGAATAATAAAACATTGCACAAATTGAAATTTATCGAATTGCATGATATCATCTCACTTTTCCACAATGGAAGGTATACCAAACATAACTTAAGTAACAGCATTTTCGTACGGAGAAATCTTAAAAATTGACTGCATAGCAAAAGATGCTGTAAACCCCATACCTTCTTCCGGCACCATCTCTTCTCTCTGTTCAAGTTGTGACATTAAGCGTCTCAATGGCTGCATTGCTGCCTCTTTGCAGAGTAACCGGATATCTGAACCTGAATATCCGTCTGTCTGCTGCACCAGTAAATCATAGGGGATCTGCTCCTCACCAGGCTGTGGTGGAAGGAGTTCCTCAAACATTGCTTTTCTTGCTTCCGGTTCAGGAAGTGGCACAAGGATCTTTTGATCATGGTTAAGAGACAACCACTAGATTACAATCTATGAAGCAAAAACACATAAAAACAGAGTTGTGTCTGTGTGCAACATGAATCAGACACCCCATGATACTTTGCAACACTTCAAATTCATTGTAGACACTACGAATGTTTCCTATTGCTGCTTTTGTGCAATGTCATGCCTTTTGTCCGTGACAATGGACAACACTTCTAGACAAGAATCATTAAAGCTGCAGTTGCAAGTTCAGATTGCTTATTTGAAATCACGCAGTATGGTGGGCCTATGTTTATCCATTCTTCAAGCCCAAAGGACTATCACAAGACAGCATGAGGGAGCATGCAAGAGATATTAATACAATATTCAAGATTCCCATTATAACTTATGCTTTGGGATGGGATAGCCTTGACAGTAACATTTCCTTGAAATTTCTCCCCCAAGGTCAATTTCCAATCCAAGAGTTTAAAGGTCATTTAGAGGAATTGATGTAAGATGAGGCATGAATGATTAAATTGGAAGGATACTCGCTTCTCAAGACGTCGGAGCATGGCTGCGTCCAGTTCCCAGGGAATATTTGTTGCCGCCAAAACAAAAACAAGTTCATCAGTCCGTGTCAAGCCATCCATCTGCAATCTAACCCAAATGATTTTGAGAAAGCACAAAAATATGCCACTCCTCATAATGCATATTGAGATGTGTTGAGACAATTTCTCTGAGAGCCCAAATTCCCAATGAAAAATTGGGTGTATCTTACATATCAATCATAATTCATGTCAAATGTAACATTTTCACAATATATCAAGATAAAGAAGATCAAAGTCCTCTGGTTTAATTTCTGTTTTCCTTTTTCATTCTGGTTTGACATTTTTTTAATAGAATTTTTTGCATTGACATAACCAAAGTTGTCTTTCCACATGGTGCAAAGGAAACCAATATAGAAGCAGACAGTAATTAGGAAGCATAAACAGCTTTGGAGGTTCTGAATTTCCCTTGAATGATCCAATCAAATCTTCTAACAATAAGAAAGGGCTACATGCTTTCAATCAGCCACAGAGATCTAGTAACCGAGTAAGAGTCAATGGGAAGTTGCCCCACTCACCATGCTTGGATGACGTCTCAGGCTGGAACCTGGCGTTGACATGTTTATGTGCATGCATTTAAATTTTATAAAAATAAAAAAATCCAAATCACCACCTCTGACTTCTGAGTTTTTTTCCGAAGTAATTACAATTTTTTTGTGCAGACATGTTTGTGTAGGTGTTCAAAGCACTATCAGGCTGAAGCCCTAGCAATCACTGGAAGAACTTATTAAATAAGAACGTCATTTGCTCTCACCTGCTTGATTTTATGGTAGTTGTGGTATATTTTTAATTTGTGTAGGGTATATAAACAAAATATTGTTGTTATTGTATTAAAACTGTTGCATGATGTTAAATTAATGGTCTCCGAGAGAAACAAGCATCACCTGTATAAGTAGCTCAGTTTTTAAACGCCTACTTGCTTCATGCTCACTGCTTGATTCACCACGTTGACTAATTATTGCATCAATCTCATCAAGAAATATTGTTGAGGGTGCATGGTGCCTAGCAAGCTCAAATAGTACCCTAACTAACTTCTCTGAATCGCCTGCAATACAAGGTAACCATTGTAAATGGGCACATTTGTAATTATCTGTAAGAAACTATAACAAAGAGAACATGGAAGAAGAAAGACCTTGATATCCCTCTTGTTTTCAAAGGATAGAGGTGAGACAACTTGTCAAAACACAAACAAACACACAGACTAGACAGGAAACATCTGAGTGCATATGAAGAAAGAACTTGATATCCCTCTTTTTTCCAGAAATAATTTTTTACATCTGAGTGCATATGCATGAATTTGTTTGATTTGCGTGCAAGTATCTGGTTAGGGAAAACCAAAAGATGAAGGTTTGTCATGCGAACCACCCAAACCAACTAAACCTCAAAAAGCAATCCACAATATTTAACATTACCTAATTTTGCGTCTGTGTGTGTAAGACATAAACAAGCCTTCAAAAAAGAACAAAAACGAAAAAAAAAAAAAAAAGGTAACATGCCTCTCCATTTGCTGACAACAGAGGATGCAGAAATATTGAAAAATGTAGTATTGCACTCTGTTGCAATGGCCTTTGCAAGCATTGTCTGCAACAGTCAAACCAAAATTTATGATTATAGCAATAAGCAATCTTGTTCGCGCCCACACAACATTTTAGCCAAACATAGAGTAGGCAACTCTAACGATTTTTGAGAGATTGTTACTGATACCTTTCCTGTCCCTGGTGGCCCAAAGAGAAGAATACCTTTCCAGGGTGATAATAGACCAGTAAAGTATCTACAGAAGGGAGAAAGATCAGCTTGAGTACGGAAAGGAAGAATTTACATTCTGGATCATTAGAAAACTTTTTTTTAATCAATACTGAGGTTTATCGAATCAATCAACAAAGCATTTCTGCGGAGAATTTCCTAATTCAGTAATTTTTAGCATTATTAATGATGCATATAGGTGCTCCCATAAAAAGTTCTTCAAAAATTTCAAGGGATAGGATATTATCACTATCAATTTTGGTCACTACCAAGTCACTACCATTTTTTCTCCGTTAAATCAGAATCTCATCTATCTTTATCATTTCTCTCTCCTATTCAGATTCTGATCTAACGGTGAAAAAAGTGGTAGTGACAATATCCTATCCCAAATTTCAAAACAGGATTTCTTATTATTATTATTATTATTTTTAAAAAGGTTGTAGTTGCACAAGTTTTTGTGTCTTTTCATTTCCGAGAGAATTAGTCTACAAGGCATAGCAGTCAGTTAACCTTGTTTCTGTCCACTTTTATTCAAGAAATTCCAAACATGAAATAATTTTATAGAATATTATTTATATAAATATTTCAGAAATTCATAACGCAAGAGAGCATAAAGAAATCCTCTCAAAGCACCGAACAGAAAAAGAAATCCTCCCAAAGCACCGGACAGAAAAAGATAAAAAAAACAAGAAGAATAAACTAGATAAGCACATAAGAGCTCTCCAATCTCTATGTAAATCCATAAGAGGGCCCCCCTCTGCAACAATAAACCAGCCAAGAAAACAGTATCACTCAAAATGAGCAAGGGAAGCATCTCAATATCTTATGAATAACTAACATTTTTCTCTAGTTTCATTATAACAAGTTCACTTCAATAGAAATCAATCTTAACGTTTGCAGTATCATTGCTGTCATTTCCAAAACAAAAGTAAATAAAGTACAAAACGATCGCATAACTTTCAAAAAATATATGTTGACAAGAGGCAAGAGAAAAAGGTGATCCATAGCTGCCCTGGCCTATCAATACTTTACTTGGGATACTTGATTGGCATTACAACAGCCTCTTTCAGTAAGTGTTTGGCTGTTTCTAACCCCTTGATGCTTTCCCACTTCACATCTGGACTCCCACGAATAATATCCCTGAAGGTTATGATGTAATGATATACATGCATGAAAAATGGAAATTATAAATTAATATAAATCATGAAAACCATGGCCAACAGACCACATAATGTAATTTCTCCATGAATGCCATTTGTGTTGAGCAAGAGAATTTGGATATTTACCTACTTAAGCTCTCTGCTAAAGTACGCATTTCTGCAGATTCAAAAGGAGGAAGCAAAGACTTCTGTCTGAAAATATCAATGGAAATAATTAATCTTGTCAAAGAATGACAATTGTTTTACTGTTTACAGTTGTCAGAAGAGATCAAAGGATCAATCTCAGCAGTTGCTTGGTTAAAGGATACATAGTTTGCATACAATGGAATGTTTGTTTTCTTCAGTCGTGGGGGAAAATCAGCCCACAGTCATGAGGTGTATTCATAAACTTCAGCATACGCACAAAAGGTAGTCAAAAAGGAATCAATGAAACTTCGCTAATCCCATCCCTCTCTGAACCTGCTTTGGCTCATCTAGAGTGTCAAGAATATTACACATCACTCATGATAATATATTAATTCATTATGAAAGTGACAAGTAATTACCATCAACATGCAAAATAAAACAGTATTGTCGTTTAATAATTAAAACTTGACATTAACGGTCATATAGCAGACAGAAGTCATAGATTAGGACAAGAACAAGCAGGTTGACATGTATTTTCCTCTTCCACAAAATTATCATATATAATTCCACTAAAAAAAATATCATATAAAAAAGTTCGATCAAGCTTTGAATCACTGAGCTAAAGGTTCAACTAGCAACACAGGCATGTATAATATTATACAACAAGCTAACAAACTCTGGCACAGATGATTTAGTTTATCAATAGATGAGGCAAGGATAGCACGAGGAGAGCACACAAGGCCCAAAGAATTACAGTCATCTAAGGCAAGGATTCTGCTTGACATCGCCAGCATTTAGTAGTTACGTAAGCTATTGGAGGATACTGTTAACAAGTCAATAAACTAAGAAATAAAACTTTAGCAAATCAATCCCCAATCGTAACTAATACTGTTTGCTTCAGCACCACCCCCCCGGGGGCCCAACCCATTTCATGATCCATCACAGCAGAACTGAACTGATTTTCAAGTGTAAATGAGCGCATTACACAACCCAGCAATATAAATTGATGAATCAAGTCAAGGAATCATACGGCCTATCACCAACGTTGTTTGGCGAAATACCATTTGAGTGGTCTGAGTTCTGCCCGACACAGAAGAATTAAGCTTAGGTAAGTCTAAGCACATTTTATTAGTGGATTAAAAAAAAAAAGTAAAGACCAACTCACCAGAAAAAGAAAAATATATGTCAGACATACTACCTGGCTCTGAAACTGCTCATAGATAGCCGTATCCGATGTTCTTTTGGGATGTAGATTGCCATTTCCATTACTGACGGGATTATCAGCTGCCTCGCCATTCTCCAAGATTCTCTTCCTACCAAACTTGGCGTCATAGGATAATTTGAATTCCTAGAGATGCATCAGACAGCAGAAACCAAATTATAATTCTATTCGCTAGATCAAGATTTTCAATTACAACAACCCGATCGACACATAACTAGGAAAAAAAAGAGAAAGGAAAAGGATGACAATCGAAAGAGTGCTTTTTCAATTAAGCCTATATGCCAGTAATAAAGGAACTAAAATTGACCGAAGTGACTACACCACGTACACAGCAAGAAATTGAAAGAAAAAATGTAGGAAAAAGAAAAAGAATTCTCCTTCTAATGCAAGTAAATCAATATATCAGAACTCGGCCAAAAAGCGAAAACATAATGTGCCAGAAACAAATGCTCATCTAGTTTCAGCTAAAATCAGTTCTAAGCTTCCAGTTAAGAAGAGTATCAAAACCAAAATTCAGCAAGATCATAAGTGTGTTCAAATTCCACTCCAAATTTACAAATCAAGACCTGGAAGGACCATCGAGTGGGCATCGGTTCGTCGGACATATTCACCGATGAGTGGAAAAGACCGAGAGAGAAATTCAAAATGCTTCTCTCTCTAGCTCAGGGCCTGAATCGATCACGAGCAGCACCAGTTGCTGGGAGCTCAGCTGCTAAAAGCGAATAACCGAGTGGAGTAGGTAATAGCCTAATAGGCACGAGAGGGAGAGAGGGTAAGCACGTGTTAATGCGGATCCTTTTTTGTTGAAAACTCACTCTGTTTCACGCAACAAGGAGCGATCTTAAACTTCACGTGTATGGAGATGAAGGATTTGCAGCAACCTCATCACGCAAGTTGCTCGCCGGAGGGACTGGTTCGTCAGTGAAGATGACGACGAAGACGGCGAGAATCAACCTGGCAAAGCGAAAACGCGTTGGAAAGATACGATTGTAGAAGAAGACTTGTAAATAGAAAGCAATGGGTTGGGTTGTATATATATACATAAGGAGTGGGTGCAAATAGCCACTTACTCATACAACTTAATACTTTGAAATTATATGAAATTATATTGCTGGTTTTCAAATTTGTTGTAAATCTATACTTTTTCAGTTGTAAATTTATACTTTGTGTGTTGTAAATAGCCTCTGGAAGTCAAAATGGAAAAAACGGTGGTTTTCAAATTTGTTGTAAATCTATACTTTTTCAGTTGTAAATTTATACTTTGTGTGTTGTAAATAGCCTCTGGAAGTCAAAATGGAAAAAACGGTGGTTTTAAAATTTGTTGTAAATCTATACTTTTTCAGTTGTAAATTTATACTTTGTGTGTTGTAACTTGTAAATAGCCTCTGGAAGTCAAAATGGAAAAAACGATGGTTTTAAAATTTGTTGTAAATCTATACTTTTTCAGTTGTAAATTTATACTTTGTGTGTTGTAAATAGCCTCTGGAAGTCAAAATGGAAAAAAACGATGGTTTTAAAATTTGTTGTAAATCTATACTTTTTCAGTTGTAAATTGTTTCTTTTGGTTAATTTCTCCTGGGAGGGTACATAATTAACCTATTTTTTGCTATTTTATATTTTATTAATAAAATCATAAAAGAGGATTAGTGATAACTAAACTCGCGCCACGCATTAATTAATGTATTAACAGTTAAGCATGAGATCTGCTGTCCGTCTCTCTGCCTAGCTGTCTGCGCCTCTTTTAAATATTCTTTCTTTGGCCCTTCCCCTGATCCCTCTTTGGGTTTTAATTAATTAATTAACCC
The DNA here is from genome assembly GCA_025563575.1 of Acacia pycnantha. NCBI lineage: Eukaryota > Viridiplantae > Streptophyta > Magnoliopsida > Fabales > Fabaceae > Acacia > Acacia pycnantha. Next base: position 9,986,497 of record JAMWYP010000015.1, on the reverse strand, counting down.
TAAATATAATATCGTACTACCCCTCTTTTATACTTATTGGAGGGCGTATTTTGCAAAGAATAAATGTCATATTTTACAAAGATATTAATTATATTTTTTAAAAGATGGTCCCTATTTAAAGTTTTATTAATTCCGCCTTGTATGATTTTTTTGAATAGAATTTATGATTTTAAAATATGAGTAAATTTAAAATCCTCTCTGTCTAACTTTATATTCGATATTAGTCAAGTCAAACACCAAAAAAAAAAAAAACTCAGTGCGAGAAACACTATTTTGCTCATTTATGGACTACCGTACGCAACAAAAATATTTATTAAATCATCCTTTTATTTTATTGACAAAATTATTTTGAATAAGATGCTGGAGAGCTTTGTCTTCTAGTAGGTTTTTTTTAGTGAGTTTTCTAGTAGCTCTCATTTGCAGTATTCTTTTGGTTTTGGGTGCTTGGCACCGTTTCGATATTTTGTTGGGTTAAGGCATTTTTGTAATGGAAGTTTTCACCTAATGATAATTTTATCTTATAAATTATTCGTACAATAATTTTGCTTCAGAAGTATAAGAAAGACAACATTTTTTCCCCCAACTATTATTCTAGTTAATTTTGATTGTTAGTTTACCATATATGTCGAACGGATAGTTCACATGTCATCATAATATTTTTTAAAAACAAAAAGGTAATCACAAGTATTTTTTTAAAATATTATATAACTTCTACGATGATTTTCTTAAAAATGTATAAATATATGTAATACTTTTATTAAGAAAATTTGATGACAAAGTAAAATACTATCCCCAAACCCTAAATTCCAAACAATTCCATTATGATTGGTTTTAATTTGGTTGTGGAAAAAATGTTGGCCATAGCAATTTATTGAGAAAAATGCTGTTAAAATTGGAAAAAGATAAATAAGTATATTGAATTTCAATAATTCTAAAATGATTGATTTAGAATTTTGAAATATTGTCAAATGTGAGAAATTACTTAACTACCCTTAGTTTTTTATTTTTTTTTAAAAAAAATCCTCAAACTCTCTTTCCAGCCTCCAGAGCTCCAAGGCCTGTAGTCTAATATTTTTTTTGAATTTCTTAAGCAAATTTTGTCAATATGTATACTTTAGGTTTTAATATATATATTAAAGTAGTAAACATGCATTTCCTAATAACTAGTTTAGTTTTGTTATTATTAACTCAAGTAATACAGATTGACTATTTTAGTCTCGATATTAACTACTATGGCCATTGCCAGTTGTCATAGGCATTGGAGCTCTGGCAACTAGAAAGGGTTTTAAGGATTTTTTTTTTTTTAAAAAAAAAAAAAAAAAGCTAAGTGCAATTAAGTAATTTCCCATACGTGACAAAATTTCAAATAAATTCCCCTGAAATTATTAAAATTTACCATGCTTATTTATCTTCTATTAATTTTGACAGTATTTTCCTGTCATGTTCCCCAATCTATTTCATGAAGTAGAGTTGCCTGTTGTGCAGCGGAAGGAGAGTTTTCATTTCTCTCTCATTTTGGTCAAACATTCGAATGTTTCTTTACTTCTATAGTTCTTTATGATTTTTCTAATGGTTGCTGTTCAAAAACCAGACTAGTTACTCTCTTAGCGCCTTGGAAAACAATGTAATCAGTAAAAAAAAATCACTTTCTAACATAAAAATTAAAAGAACATATTTATATTATACAACGTAAAATCACTTAAAATAGACAAATTCAAATACTCACTTATTGATGACATTTCTTTTTTTCTTTTTCTTTTTCAATGAAGAGGCGATCAGGGCTTGGTTTTTTTGTTTATTTTTGGGCTAGTTAATACTCCCTCCGGTCCTAAATATAAGACATATTTAACCGATTTTTGGAAGATTAAGAAAAAAAGTTAAATTAGTTAATTTTACTCATTTTCCTAAAATGTCCTTACATAAATTTAAAATGACATAAGTAAAAGTGAATCAATAGTTTCTGCCACATATCTCTTCAACCTAGAATTTTTCTTTTCATACACTTTCTAATTGAAATAATGGTCTTACTATAGATATATATATGTATGTGTGTATATATGTATACATACATATGTGTGTGTACATATATCTATACACACATATCTATATGCGCGCGCGCACACACAAAAGATATATATGTATATATATGTATATGTGTGTGTGTATTTATATATGTACACACACATATACATACATACACATATGTATACACATACACAAACATATATATGTGCTTGTGTGTGTGTTTATATATTTTTGTGCGTAGACACACACATATATACATACATACATATCTGTATACATACACACAAACATATATATATATGTGTGTGTGTGTGTGCGCGCGCGCGCGCGCGCTTGTGTGTAGACACACGTAGACACAAACACACACACACATATATATATATAAAAGTTTCATTGATTGTAAGAGTTTACGCACCCATATACATATACTTACTAAAAACCAAACACACTTGAGAGAATAAAATAGGGTTATTTTAGGAAGAAATTAACAAAAATTATAATGTTGTCTTATAATTAAAGACCAAAACCAATCTCAAATGTTGTCCTACAATTAGGACCGGAGGGAGTACAATCTTTGATCCCTTAAATTTGTCTTGTACTTTTGTCCCTTAAGTTTCAAATTGTAAGCTTTGGTTTTTCAAATTTCATCCCATTTAGTGCCTAAATTGAAAGGAATATAACCAACAACTTTTTATATCTTTCAAAATTTAGATTGGTTTTTATATCTTTCAAATTTCATTCAGTTTAATGCCTAAAAATTTCAAATTTCATTTCCTTTCCTTTCATTTAAGGACATCGGTTTTGCAAGAGAGTTTGGGATTAATTTCCACCCATATGTAATTTTTCTTTTATACTGCAAGCTTCTTAGCCTCCTCTTTTATATCAAAAAAACAAAAACAAAATGGTGTGCCAACAAAATTATATATATATTGGGCAAATACATACATAAACAAAGTCCAAAAACAACCCGACGTTGTCCTTATTTTGTTTTAGTCTCTCAAGTTTTAAATCATGAGTTTTGGTTTCTCAAGAGACGAAATGGTTCATATTTTTATTAAATTATAAAAATAATGTGTAAACGGAATGAAATTTGAAATACCAAAGCTTATAATTTGAAACTTATGGGACATCTTTTATACCCTGTCTTTTTTTTTTTGGGGATGCTTCTAGCCCAAAAAAATAGAAAAATACTTCTTATAGGCTTTATTAATTTGATCCCAGCCCAACAACTCTATAGACATCATGACCATCGGCCCAAAGGAAAAGTAGTGCCAAGATCAGCAAATCTAAAGTGGGCTCAGATTTTATATCAAAAATAGTGGGCAGTTTAATGCCTAAATTGATGATCTTTTTCTTTGAACAATTTGTTTTATGCTTGGTTAATAATTACAGGGTTTGTGAAGGAAGTGGGAGTCTGCTCACCTTGTGTTGCTGAGTTGTGGGCTATTTTGGTGGGCCTAGAGATGGCTTGGGATATGGGTCTTAGGAAAATTCTCTTGGAATCCGATTGTGGGGAAGCAGTTTATCTGATCAATGCATGAGGGGTCTGAGGCGATCTTCTTATTGAAAGGATCAGGGAGTTGCTTCGGAGGGAGTGGCTGGCAACGGTCAGAGTCATTCCTCGTGCTATTAATAGGGTCGCAGATGCACTTGCGCGTGTGGGCATTACTTGCTCGGATACTTTAAGTGTGTGTCCGGGTTATCTCCGGTCTTGGGTTGAGCTTGATGCTCTGGGATTAATTTCCCCAATGGGGTCTCTTTCTTGCAGTTTCTAGGCTTTTGCCTTCTTTAATATCAAAAAAAAAAAAAAAAAAAATTAAAATAAAAACCAACCAACTCTTGGTGCAAATGGTAAACGGTATCACCCCTATAAGGAAGAGAACATAAATTCAAATCCTGAGAATCATATTTGTTAGAAGAGGCAAAAATCATTTGCGTTTCAAGCCTTGAAAGGAGAAACCCTTCATCAAATAAAAATAATAATTAAAATAAAATTAGCATTACTCCATCCAAATGTTGTTGAATGATGGTAACACTGTCTGGAAAAGGTTCCCACCTTGCCAATTAGCGTATGTTGATTTTTTTTAACACATGAGAGATCAAGAATTGCAAAGTAAGAACATTGCGTTCTTTCATATTACTATTCCATCAAAATTTTCTTCATTAAGATCTTCCACTACATTAAAGAACGTTTTTTTTAATATATTAAAGATGGCTAAAAAGCCAAGAACATAAAATAGAAGAAAATTAAACAACAGGGGGAAAAAATCTCAAATACTTTTGATCTACCCAAATCCTGAAATAAGAAGGACAATCTCCTAAAATATCAGACTTGCTCAAACCCATTTTTGCCAAAACATCTGCCACTCTAATGCACTCCCGAGGAGTATGACCAATAGAAATCCTCCAATCTCTACCAATTAATTATTTGATCTGGATATGCAATAAACTAGCAGACCTACAATTTCCTTTTAATAAACTAGTAACAAGCGCCAGAAGTAACATCTTATAACCCAAATCCCATGCTAATTTGAGCCCTTAAAAAATAGCTCATTCCTCAGCGGTGTAAGCATTGCAAATGCTTAATTCTTTTGAAAACCTAGTTAACCAGTGACCAAAATAATCACGTAAGACACCTCCACAACCCACCTTGAAACATTACAGAACGTGTTGATGCCTTAAATTACAATGAAAAGCTAGTTAGTACATATCTCCGGTCATTACAAACTAAATCTTATATTAAATATTAAAGGAAGTATATAATAAAGAGGAGCAATAATAAAATATGAAGGGACTTGAAAAGTCTACAAGAAGTTCCTTTCAACACATCAATTGGGGTCCAACATCAAAAATACAACAATTGACATACGATAGACAGAATAACTACTTATAAAAAATAGTTAGGAGAATTTTCAATTGCCACCTAAAAAATTCATTCATGCATGTTTCTGGTCGTTAAAATCTATTAGTGATTGTGACTTAACCGCAAAATTGGACCATATGATGTTCCCTCTGGACCATTCTCCCTCCAAATCACATGAAATATTTGGTTCCCTCAACATTTGAATGCATGCATATATACTTCGAAACCTCTCCTTCATATCCTAATAACTGTTGTTAGTCCCCACCAAAGAAATTATGTGCCATGTGTATTTGTAAAAACTATTCTATCCCATCTTAATTATAGGATATAGGGAATTAATAATTACTTCCTTAATGAAAAAACCTCCTTAATTAATGCATACTATCAATAAGAATATTTTAAGAAAAAAATATTAGAAGACAAAATGTATTAATATAATATCTTATATTTCTGATCAAAATAAATCTCTATACTAGTTTTTATATTAGGGTTTAAAACTTCTCATGTTGCATGAGAAGGAAAAGATTCTTACACACACATGAAATGGTGAGACTCACACATATATATAATACTAATTATATATATGTGGGTCCCACCATTTCATGTGTGTGACATCAAAATACACTTCTCCTACAACATGAGAAGTGTTTTTCCCTTTTATATTTAGGATTATATTCATAACAAGATTTTTTTTTTTGAGGTCGGGAAAAACAATGGATTTAGTTACATGTCTTATTTACAAATGTCGGTGGTTGATGGATAAACTAGTCCAATCATTCAGAAAAATATGAAATGTTGTAGATTTTACTTGACAACGGAAAGAGAATGAAAAATTGTAAAACGTAAAATCGTAACATAAAAAAATCGTGAAAACATAAAAGCGTTTGGAAAATTAGTAACATCGTTTTAATGAAAAAAAAATCGTAAAAATATAAAATCACAACGATAAAACGAGTTTTTAAGAACCATAGTCATAGTCAAGATACAATAGGGTGCTGTAATAAGACTGATGCTGAAAATAGCCTTCAAGAAAAGACTCTTAAGTCAAGGGTTTTGTACGAGGCCTAAATGATGAAAGCTTTTGACTGAGTGATTGTAAAAGGAAAGCTAATAATATGATCTGAGTTCAATGAATTTGGCAGCCTCAAAGGACAGGTAGCTAGCCTGTCTCCCTTTTCTTGACCCATATCTATCTAAAACTGTGCAGGTATAAATATCAGATGCCTCACTTTATTTGGTACTGTAATACATATACCTTGCGCCTTTGAAGAGACTACACAGACACACACAGAATATAATATCATTTTTATTTTTATTTTTCCCTTCATATATTCTTTTTAATCATATTAAGTAATGTTTTTGCTAAGCGGGATCAAAACAAAGGTTCTTATGAGTTATGCCCACCACAGAATATAAACTTCTCACAGAGAATATAATTTTAACACACACACGTTTATCAGAATCATGGGAATCACCGAAGCTTCTGGAGAGGGTTCTTCACTTCTTTGTGAAAAGATTTATATATTAAATGAAAACCTAATCGATCTGTGTGTGTGTAGAGTTGTGCATTAAGCTGGTGCTGTTCATGTCGTAGGATGAACAGATCATTTATTTTATTCTTTTTAAAACTTTCTTCTCAGTCACTTTTTTTTATATTCAGTGAAAAGTTTTTGTTTGAAAATGTTTTTATTAGCAAAAAATACATGATGTCACTATAAAAAAAAAACTGTCGGTTTGTAGTGGTTACAAAAAATCACTATAATTGTAAGATATTATAGTGGTTTAGGCCTAAACCGCTACAAATTTGTAATGGGACCCCTCATGTCAAACCACACGTTGGTCAGGGGACGAACTTTGTAGCGGTTATTACTAAAAAACCGCTTCAAAATATGGCACCAATTGGCTAATTTTGCAACGGATAATTTCTAACAATTTCTTTTAAGAAGTTGCCACAAATGTGGCGCCAACTAGGCGCATTATGGCACGAAAGTTGTAATGATTTATTTGTGGCGATTTAAAGGGATAAATCGCTACAGAATGCAAAGAGTCTTGTACATTTTTAGCGGTACGTTAGGCCTTAAATTAAAACCGCTACATAATGCAAATAGTTTGTAAATTTCTGGCAGTTTCTTAAAAAACCACTACACAGTTGAAGCGTATATAAACAACTTTGCACGCAAATTATTCTGTGAATAATTTGTAGCATGAAGCCAAACATTGGTTTCAATGTAGCTATCTGCCCATGAAAATATGAATGTTGTGTTTGGTATCATGTTATCTAACACAACATCTGCACTTTTTTGTGGTGACAAGTACTTTCAAACCAATGTTTAGCTTCATGGTGCAAAATTTTTCATTCTAATAACTGAAAGTTTGTTGCGATTATAAGAAAAACTGCTACATAATTAAAAAAGTCTTAAAACGTTGTAGTGGTTATAACAAAAAACCGCTATAAAATGCAAAAATTCTTAAAAATTTATAGCAATTACTACTACAAATCGTTACATAATGCAAAGAATCTTTATATTTGTAGCGATTATTCATAGAAATCGCTACAGAACGCTAACATTTGTAGCGGTTTGATAGGACCACTACAAAGTGTCATGGGGAAGAAGATAAGGTTTCGTACTTTGTAGCGGTTTATGAAAAACCGCTACAAAGTAAAACCAACAGTCTTCATGTTGTAACATGCATGGTGGTGAAACCACTACAAAATGTAAACGGGCATTAAAGTTATAGCGGTTATTTGTCCAAAAACTGCTACAAATTCACGAAAGTTGTAGTGGTTATTTGTCAAAAAACTGCTATAGTCTAGTGCATTTTTTTAAAGTTATGCTTTATGATCATTTAATTTAAGTTTAATTTGTATTTAAACATATTAAATCCACAACTAATATTTTCTCCACACATTTTTTGTAGGAAGGGCGACGGAGATTGATTTAAAAAATTATGCTTATTTTTTGGGAAAAAAACCAACAGATTGTTTGTAGCGGTTTTAGAACAAGGACAAAGTAAAACCCAACCACTACAAATTTCAAAATTGCTACAAAAAGCATTAGATAAACCGCTACAAATAAAAACTGCTGCAAAAACCGTCAAATCAACCGCTACAAGTGTTATGCAGATATCCTTATAAATACCCCCACCACACATCATCTCACACACTCTTTCATTTCTTCCCCTACCTCCTCTTTTCTTTTCTCTCACTCATCAACGTTTTTTGGAGAGGTTAAGTGTTGAGCTAGCTGATCAAATATGATAAATATTTTTTTAAAAATAAATCTTTGATTTCAATTTTTTTTCCCTTCCTTCTAATTTTCAGATACTAATCATTTATTTTTTATCCAGAACGTTAAGGACCTTTTCTCAACATTCCTTCCATAATCATCAATATTCATTTTGCAATCAAATATCATCAAATGAACAATATAATAAGCTTCTTATCTACACTTTCTTAGTATTATAAGTATATGTAATATCTATAATAAAATATTATCTACTAGTATTATTTTTTGTAAATACTAAATTTTATCATTTAAATAATAAAATAATAAAAAATGATTCAAATTATGGATTTTTTTTAAATGATAATAATTTTGTAGCAGCTTTTTAACCACTAAAATTTTTAAAAAAACATTTGGTGTATTTTTTTAAAATTTATCATATAATTTTGTGGCTAATTTTTTAACAGCTACAATTTTTATTTCAATTTTTTAGTGTCATTTTTAAAATTTCATCCAAACATTGTAGTGTTTAGAACCACTATAAATTTTTGTTGCTAATTTTTAAAATTTCATCCAATATTGTAGGGGTTTTGCAACCGCTACAAACTTCTTGTAGTTAGGAGTTGTTTAATAAGCGTTACAAAGTTGGCCAATTTCAACACAACTGCTACAAAATGTTAACACAATATGACATCTCAATGTCATCCTGTAACAGTGATATGAAATCGCTACAGTAACGATAACAGTTTATTTACATGAGTAGCAGTTTATATGAACTATTACAAAACAACTTGCAATGGTGTATTTTGTAGCTATTCTTTAAACCACTACTAATATGTGATATTAACTGTTGAGGTCTTCTTCTTTTTTTTTAGTGTGTTTTTATACACAATAAATACCAATACTCTAAGGCTATGTTTGAGAGTTCCATTTTGGAGGGAAAGGAAAGGGAATGGAGGGTTTTGGTAGTCCCTTCCCTTGTTTGTAAGTTTTAAAAATAGGAGGGGAGGGAATCAGAGATTTTTACAAATCCCCCAAAACCCTCATTCTTCACAAAAATAAAGTTCCCACAATATGGGGGGTTTTAAGAGGGAAAATAGAATAATTACTTTATTATCCTTATTCACCACCACTGCCGCCACCGCCGCCGCCGCCACCCCACCACCACCGCCACCACCCCACCACCACCGCCGCCGCCGCCACCACCACCGCATAAATAATTATTTGAATATAAAAATTACATAAATAAATTTTTTAGAAAATTTAAATTTAAATTTAAATTTATTTGAAAAATATAAGAATTATAATAATTATTAAAGAAAAGGATAAAATGGTAAAAATAACTCATTAATTCTCCATCTTCCTCCCTTACTATTTTTTTAACTCCCAAACAAGGGAAGTAAATATCATTCATTTCCCTTCCATCCCCCCTCCATTCTCCTTGCATTCCTTTCCTTCCTTTCAAACTCCCAAACAAAGCCTAAGGTTTTGTTTGGGAGTTCCATTTTGGAGGGAAAGGAAAGGGAAGGGAGGGTTTTGGTAGTCCCTTCCCTTGTTTGCAAGTTTTAAAAATAGGAGGGGAGGGAATCAGAGATTTTTACAAATACCCAAAACCCTCCTTCTTCTAAAAAATAAAGTTTCCCCAATATGGTGGGTTTTAAGAGGGGAAATAGATTAATTACTTTGTTACCCTTATTCACCACCACCACCACCGCCAATACCCCACTCCGCCACCGCCGCCACCGCCACCCTACCACCCCACCACCGCCAAACAAGGGGAGCAAATATCCTCCATTTCCCTTCCATCCCCTCCTCTCCATTCTCTTTGTATTTATTTCATTCCCCTTCCTTCCAAACTCCCAAACAAAGCCGAGATTTCATATATAAAAAGTATCAGTACTTAAATTTGATCCCCGCCCAACAACTCTATAGACATCATGACCATCGGCCCAAAGGAAAAGTAGTGCCAAGACCATCAAATCTAAAATGGGCTTAGACTTTTGTTTCCTGAGTCTCATCATACATTTTTTTTTTTCTTAAACTAAAATAAAAGGAATCTTACCAGTTTAATGCCTAACTATGTAGCAAAAAAAAAAAAAAGCCTAACTTAATGATATTTTTCTTTGGACAATTTGATTTATGCTTGGTTAATAATTAAAATAAAAACCAACAAACCGTTCACTCAGATGGTAAGCGGTCTTATCATTGTAAGGAGAAGAACACAATTTCAAATATCGAAAAGTGCATTTATTGAGAGAGGCGAAAATCTTTTGCACTTCAAATTTTGAAAGAAGAAAATATTCATCAAATAAAAAATAATTAAAATAAAGAGTAAATACCCTTTTTGGTCCCTGACAAAAAACACGGACCCCATTTTGGTCACTGAAAAAAAAAGACCCTTATTCGTCCTTTTTATGGGACTAAAAATGACATTTTAGAAATTTGTGAGGGATCAAAATGTCCACAAATCGACCCTTATTTGTCATTTTTATGGACTAAAAAGGACATTTTTTTGTCAGGGACCAAAATAGGGTCCATGTTTTTTGTCAGGGACCACAAAGGGTATCTACTCTAAAATAAAATTAGCATTACTCTATCCAAATATTGTTGAATGATGGTATAACGCAGTCAGGAAAATGTTCCCACCTTGCCAATTAACGTATGATGATTTTTTTTTTTTTAACACATGGGAGGGAGATTGAGAATTGCAAAGTAAGAACATCGCTTCCTTTCATATCACTATTCAATCTCTTGACCCCAAAAAAAAAAAAAAACTATTCAATCAAAATTTTCTTCATTCAAGCTCTTCCACTTCATTAAAGAACGTGTTGATGCCTTAAATTACAATGAAAAGCTAGTTAGTATATATTATCTCCGGTCACTATAAATTAGATCTTATATTAAATATCAAAGGTAGTATATAATAAAGAGGGGTAATAATAAAATATGAAGGGACTTGAAAAGTATACAAGAAGTTCCTTTCAACATATCAATTGGGGTCCGACATCAAAAATACAACAATTGACATACGAGAGACAGAATAACTACTTATAAAAAATAGTTAGGAGAATTTTCAATTACCACCTAAAAAATTCATTCGTGTTTCTGGTCGTTAAAATCTATTAGTGATTGTGACTTAACCGCAAAATTGGACCATATGATGTTCCCTCTGGACCATTCTCCCTCCAAATCACTGGTTCCCTCAACATTTGAATGCATGAATATATAGGATATAGGGAATTAATAATTATATTCAGTCCCCACCGAAGAAATTATGTGCCATGTGTATTTGTAAAAACTACCCAATCCAATGGTGAATCTTGGGATAAATATTTGGAGGGGGCCAAATGTACTTATTAATTAATTAAAAAAATTTATGATTATATAACATGTTTAAAGTATTCAAATTTATAATAAAAATATTTTAAAAATTCTAATGTATAAGATAATATACTTTTCTCTAGTATGGATGTCATATCAATTACAAATTACTTTAACTTTTCTTTCATTTTCTCAATCAACGGCCTAGATTAGTTGATGAGAGAAAATGAGAAAAAAGATAAGGAGATGATCTCCATCCCGTTCCACCACTAGACGCTCTCAAATTTAAATAAACAAAATAATTTGTTTAAATCTTAAATTTCACTAGGGATGAGACCCAATTTTCCCTATGTTATGTGTGTCCACCAAAAAAGTAGAAATTAACAATAGGTTGTAGTTGGGGCGAATGGGTATGGAAGAATAAAATGAGTGGGTTCATGGAAATTGGTTTGAATTGTATAACAACAAAGGAATCAACGGTTCAGTTACTAGATTACCATGCCAACGTGGACTCCCAATTTGTTAGCCCAATAATGTGAGATATTCTGATAATCAAATTATAAGAGCCTGCAGCAGGCTCTACATATATTGGGCTTTACAAGGTCCAACTTGAAAATAAATGTAGTTGTAAGGGACAAAAATAAATTTGGGAGGGGGCATTGTAATAGGATGTTAAAAAAATCTGAACACTTTTTTTTTTTTTCTTGGGGGCCATGGCCCCCTGGCCCTTGAGAAGCTCCGTCCCTAACCCTATCCCATTTTAATTATAGGATATAGGGAATTAATAATTACTCCCTTAATGAGAAAACCTCCTTAATGTATACTATCAATAAGAATATTTCAGGAAACAAAATATTAAAAGACAAAATGTATTAATATCTTATATTTCTGATCAAAATAAATCTTTATACTAGTTACATTTAGCACCAAGATTTTTTTTTTGGTCGAGGTGGGGAAAAACTATGGATGGAGTTACATATCTTATTTAAAAATGTTGGTGGTTGATGGATAAACTAGTCCTATCATTCAGAAAAATTTGAAATGTCAAGATACAATATGGTGCTGCAATAAGACTGATGAAAATAGCCTTGGAGAAAAGACTCTTAAGTCAAGGGTTTTTGACGAGGCCTAAATGATGAAGCTTTTGACTGAGTGATTATAAAATTAAAGCTGATAATAATGTGATCTGAGTTCAATGAATTTGGCAGCTTCAAAGGACAGGTAGCTAGCCTGTCTCCCTTTCCTTGACCCGTATCTATCTAAAATGGTGTAGGTATAAATATCAGATGCCTCACTAAATTTGGTAATGCATACCTTGCCCCTTTGAAGAGTACACACACACTGAGGAGAATATCATTTTTATTTTCCCTTTATATATTCTTTTTAATCATATTAAGTACTACCTCCGATTCTAGATATAGGAAAAAGTGTGTAGTACAAATTGTACTAAAAATTATGTCTTATATTTAAGATCGGAAGAATAATGTTTTTGTTAAGCGGGGTCAATATAAAGGTTCTTATGCCCACCACAGAGTATATACTTCTCACAGAGAATATAATTTTAACACACACATACGTTTATCAGATTCATGGGAATCACCGAAGCTTCTTGAGATTATTTTTCTCATGGGTCCAAATTATTTTGGACATGAGAACCCCCCCAAAAAACAAATTTAAAATGACGGCACCTATATTAAGCTTGGCTACTTTAATCTGGTTTAGCGTAATGAAGGGTAGTTATTAATGGATTTTGGATTCTCTAAAATCAGCAAAGTTGAAAAAAAAAAATTTATATACGCTGATACGCCTACTCTACATTTAGGGTTTTTTATGAAAATATTTATATATTAAATGAAAATCTAATCATATATGTATGTATGCACACACATATATGTAAATAGTTGTGCATTAAGCTGGTGCTGTTCATGTAGTGGATGAACAGTGCATTTATTTTATTCTTTTTAAAATTATCTTTTTAGTCACTTTTTTTTTAATATTCAGTTAAAAATTTCTGTTTGAAAATATTTTTATCAGCCAAATATATATATATAAAAAATATGTTTTTATACATAATAAATATCAGTACTCTACAAATTTTATATATAAAAAGTATCAATACTTGAATTTAGTTCATTCTAATCGATAAAATTTTTAAATAGTAATGTTTATTGATTTTATATTTTTATTATTCACATAGAAATGGGTGTTAGAGATTAATTGTCACATACTATAAAATAAATAAAAAATTAGTTGTCACAAATTCTTAATTTAATTTCGACCTTGTAAAATGGATGGGATATTTAATGGTGTGGACCAATAAAACCGTGTCCAATCTCCACGTCTCCTTATAATAATAAGAGGGATTGTCACTTTCAAAAAGCCTTTTTGCCATGATCTTCATTGAAATAGGTGACATATGTAGATGTCATAAAGCAATAAGCTTATTTTACTCACTTTCCTCTAATTGTTTTTAAGGTACACGCTATCTAACTACTACTATTAATTATTACATACAATATAAGGCTATTTATATAACATTGCTCCTTATTTATATACATGTTCGTTCACTACGTACGAGCATGCATGTGTATATATATATAACAAATGCCCAAAATATAAGACAGGTAGACATATAAGAGGACCTTGAGCTTTAAGCTCAAGATGCTTATAGTAACATGCCATGTTATTTTTTTTGGGTGAATATTTACAATTTGATTGAATTCAGGTTTTGACCGATGTAGTTTCAAATCGTTATTTTCAATCTCTTTATTTAATGCCATTAAAATCAGACAAAGTCTTTAAAAGAATTACAATAATTAGAATTAGATTTCAATTAAGTTATAAGAACTAACAATGATGAGTGTGTGTACGTGTTAACCATATTTTAATTAACTAAAGTGTGTGTGTGTGTGTGTATTAACCATTTTTTAATTAACTAAAACATGATCAAATTAAATCACGTCGGCCAGACAAATGCACATGATGATATATATGGCGGAAAAAAAAGATATAGGGCAAATATTGCAGGTGATTGGCCTAATAATGCTAAGTGATGTTGATGTTCAACCCTCCAATATAATTAACAATCATGATATCTCATATCGCAAAGAAGAAGCAGGGATATGACATTTCTTCATAAATGGAACTTTGGCCCAGTTTTGCTAAAGATATATATAAAGACATTTCTTCATTAAAAAAAAATATATTCGTATCTCCTTTTCTTTTTATTATTTCCAATTCAATTGGCTTAAAACCTACGAAGAATGACATGTAGAGATTATAGATCTCAGAAGTTGTTAATGGTAACTGATTTACTTATTAATCCTCCATATCCACTTATCAATAAAAAAATTTTGTGATATTATTTTTTTAGTTGGTACCTAAAAATCATTCCCAAAAACTAATGGGGCCTTGAGATGACGAGACATATAAGTTTTGTCAGTTAGCGCCCCATACTGAGGTTTCATAATTGTATGTACATAAATAATTCAGATTTGAGATCATTGTCATCAACTTTTCCTCTCGCAATATTAGTATTGCCTTTTATTTTCAATATGTGTATCACCACCACAGAATATCCTGGCTTTCTTCTATCTAAAATCTACGGACAAAGATATATTTGCCGACATACAAGAAAATGAATCGTAACCATGTAATTAAATACTGCATATGTAATAATCTTAAATATAAGTCTTTTTTCCCCCCGAAAAGGTCCTAGAGTTTAGAGTATAAGTCACTTGTATATGATTAAATGCTTTGTTATGGATTCAAATAATGGGCCTGACAGACGAATGCCCACCAAGAGTGCTTTAGGCGGGAAACCTCCCACATTACAGTTGACTCGCCTATCACCTTTAGACATGCCGATAATCCAGCAATCATGCAGGATATGGAGTGCGCACTATCAGGACATGGGACGCGCACGATCACAGTGGAAGGACACATGGTAAGGAGAACAGAAACCTTAGGTAATCTCTATATATAAGAGGTTGCTTCCCAGGTACGCCGTACGTTGAACATTACATTCTTTACAATACAGTCCCACTGTGCACACACATCACCCTCAGGCGAAAATCCAACCCCGTGTGGCACAGTGATCCAGTAGCGCTCGCTGCTATCTCCTCGATAGATACCAGTGGACGCTACCACTGATCCTATATCAATCATTACTAGCCCCCAAAGGCTAGACATCTGTGTTCTACTACAGAACATTGGCGCCGTCCGTGGGGATCGCCGAACAAATCGATTCCCAAAATCACAAAAGTTATTCGTTACGACTGAGTATGGTTGCGAGCACTAGGAGTCGCACTAATGTGCAACGACCACCGCTAGACGAGCCTCAGCAACTTTCAAACCCGGGACAATTGTCCCAGCACTCGAACTCGGTGGTCCCGGAACAAGATCTCGGGAAAAAAAACCGGTTGAAATCGATACCGAGGACACCGCCCACTCTCCTCATCCTAATAGGGAATTACGACGGGAACGCCAAGGAATTCAGGTGGAGGGTATCCCTCATCCTTCCCGTGAGTTTCAGATGGAACATCCCGACATACGCTTGCTGCATAATACTATAGGATCGTTGATCCGGCGTATGGATGGCATGGAATACCGGCACGAGCTGCAAAAAGATGAGAATACCCAGATTATTCGGGAAGAATTAGAGCGTCAGAACGCAATATGGCGGCAGGAAGAGCGAAAAAAGATGCAGCAAAGTTTAAAGGGAAAATAAATCTTGATAGAAGGGCAGAATGATGAGGGTTCAAACCATATCGTCGGCTCGGACTTTGCACGTGTCAACCAAGGTGAACAGCAGAAAATAAAATCGCTCATTATAGGTGAGGAGGAAGACCGAGAGGGAAGCCACCCACAAGATCCAAAGATGAAACAAGGAGTGCGGACACAATGGCTAGAAAGGGAACATTCCGAGGCTTCCCAAGCCGAGTTAAAGATCGGGAGGACAAGCGGCCATCCAAGGAAGGATCGTTAAAGAAGGGCATACCGTTCCCCCACCTTTCAATAAAGCATCAGGTCAGGCAGGAGGGACGGATGAAGACAGAGTACTAGGTCAATTCACAGATAAAGTTATGACGGTGTACCCCAAGGGATTAAATTCAAGGGAGTTACCAAAATATGACGGAACCCAGGACCCTTTGATACATCTAAACAACTTCAAAATGGAGATCATGGTCAAGGGGATAAATGGGGACGCTGGAACATTTAGAGGAGCGGCGCAACTATGGTTTCATTCATTGCCATATTTGTCCATTCCAAACATGAAGACGTTGGAACAAAAATTTCTGATAAACTTTGCAACCAGTAGACGGCAGCCTAAAATCGAGTTTCAACTCGCTCAAGTTAGGAAAGGACCAGGAGAAGCCCTGAGCAAATACCTGGATCGCTTCAATAGTATAGCGTTGCAGATTCCGGGATTGAAGGAGGAGGTACACCTACATTGTATCATAGCCGGTCTGGATGTTTCATCCCTGCTAAAGAAGTCTATCATGAAACGAAGGCCTACAACCCTGGCTGACTTTCATGATAGGTCGCAACAATATCTAGATCTGGAGCAGATGGAGAGGGTGGGCAATGCCATAAAAGAAAGGGCTAAGAGCCCACCGCGTCAAGAAAGAGAGAATCAAGAAGCATACAAGAGGGCACCACGTGGCCAAGATACCGGTGGTAAAACCCGGGATTCAAAGTATGAAAGATACACCCCGTTGAAGGTCTCTCAGGCCAAGTTGTGGAAGGAAGTGTGCGCGACCAAAATGAAGAAGGCAGAAAGACCTCGGCCCCTTGGCCGAAGAGCTACTGCTGACAAAACCCGGTTTTGTGAATTCCACGATCAACATGGTCACACAACCGAGCAGTGTTGGGATCTGAAGAATGCGGTTGAGAAATTCATCCGAGAAGGAAAACTCCAAAAATATGTGATCCAGACTTAGGGAAAGCAGGGTAATTGTAATACCCTAAAATCTGACTTAGGGAAAATATCATAAATGAGTAAATATACCTATTAAAAATAGGTGAATATGAGGTTTCAAACACCATGTATTGGGTTTACCATGTTGTTAGGGTAATTTCCCTTGAAAAAGGATAATTTGCAATTAGGTCCCTAAGACGTTTGAAAATTTGCAAATAGGTCCCTAAATACATTATGGGTTATAAATACCCTGTAAAAGCTACAAAGAGGCAAGTAAAAATCTATTTGAAATAGGGAGGGATATTGTCCCTAATTTAGGTAATTTATTAAGTTACAAACTTGGAGAAATTGTAGAAGAATACTCAAAAAGTAAGGAAATGACCGAAATACCCCCGTAAATGCTAAGATAATGCAGGAGACATGAAAACAAAGATGTCAATACAAAAGTTATGAGGTAATGGGGCGTGCTAATTAAGAAAATTATCAACTGTTGATAAGAAATTAATTAGGTAATTATTGGCTAATTACTTAAGCATAAGCAAAGGAAATTCATAAATAATTATGTAAAACCCTAAAATTAGTGGTTTTTTGCTTAAAATTAGTAAAAACATATTTACTAATTAATTGGAAAGTTTGGAGAAAAATAGTTGAGTTTAGGTATTTTTAAAGCCTAAATACAAGTATGGACCAATAGGAAAAAGTTATGAAAAATTATGTAAAAATAATTATTTAATTATATAATAATAATTGAATAATTAATAAATAAATAAATAAATATATATATATATATTATAATAAGGGCAGCCGAAATGTGCAAGTGGAATGGAAGATAAGAATATATCTAGATATTAAAATACAACTTGCATTATTTTATAATATAATTAAAAACGATGAATAGTAATTTAAAAATGAGGAAACGGATCCTATCTAGAGATATAGGAATGAGAATTCCAAAGTCAATGTAAAATATTGATCAGTGAGTTTTTACCTTTAAGTGACCTCTTCCGGAAGTAAATTCCGAGGCCGTTAGTGCATTTTCCTAATAAAACAAAATAGGGAAAAATGTAGATAGGCACATTTTTGGATCTGAAGAAAATAAATTCTAACTCAACATCTAGGAATGAGTTTAAATTTATCTGGACATATTTGGAATCAGTGAATATTTCTGAAGAAGTTGATGATTTCAGAAATGCGTTCTGAAACCGGACGCGTTTGAATTCGACCAAGAGCTTCCATGGACAAGGATTAAACACCATTTTGGTCTTATTTTCCATGGTTAAGAACAAATTGCAAAATTCCCTTTATGTTCCTTGAAAACTCTATAAATAGGAAGCAACCCCTCTTGAATTCTTCACACCATCCTCTTGAGCTCCTTGGCCAAACCTAGAGAGAGGATTCTAGAGAGAGAAGCTCTAGGAAAAATTGTGCAGAAGTCTTCAACGGGTAAGTCCTTCGGTCTTTAGCCTTTTAGTTCGGTAGTTAGTAGAATTGTTAGATAGATTTAGTAAGTAGGGAGTGAGATTCCTACTATTTTTTTAGGCCTCATTGCATTGAAAGATTCCTAAAGAGGTAAAACTTGGTAGGGATTGAGTCCCCGAAAATTGGTAGTTAAAGTAGCGTAGTGCTGGCGAAATTCCGCCGACTAGTAAGGGTAGGGGCAAAATGATAATTTTTACCTAAAATGCCTATTATGATGTGAATCATTAATCAATAAGATTTATATTTCGAAAATATGTTGGAGTAAGAGCTATGTCAAAATTTTGGAAAAGTAGGGCCAAAGTAACGAAGTGCTAGCGAAATTCCGCCAATTAGGGGGTCAGGGGTAAAATGGTCATTTAGACTAAAAATGTCCGTCGTAATGATAGATCCTTAACAAATGCGTTGTTATATTGATAGGATATCCCTGATTCCGCTTTTACCTACTGTCGTGCCGTATTCCGACAGAAGTACGTTTACCGTCAACGAAGGTACGTTCGCGTACTGTAACACTAACTCTGATGGATATAGTATACGTGTATGTGATGTGTGTATGGTATGATGGTATGTGTATATGTGATGTGTTGTTAGAATGCGTATTATTTTAGAAAATAACTGTATGCATGCTGGGAGCGATACATCTGTAGGGCTGGGAGCGATACATCTGTAATGCTGGGAGCGATACATGTGCATTGGTTGGGTGTGGTTTATATGTTGTGTTGATGTTGTTGTGTAACCCATATGTGTGTATGTATACATGAGGTTAACCGTTACCTGAGATCCGGTGCGGATCTCAGCTCTTAACATAGAATCAGGGTCGGAAGGACCGAGGAACGAGGAGAGAGGAAAGCAGCAGGTTCAAGGTTCCGGCTGAAGACTTTTCGATGTTGTACTTTACTTTTTGAAAACTCTCGGTTACTATACCGCTTCTGTAACTAGCCAGTGGGCATTTTGAATATATATCAGTTACACTCTTGTTCCGATGCTCTACTCTGATGAAAACAAAATTTATACTGCTTTTGAAAAGTTGGGATGTTACAGTAATAAAAGGCAGGATGACGGCCGGAGTAAGAGCCTACCACCTGAAAAGCGAAGAAAGGAGCAGAAAAAGAAATCTGAAGATAGTGATGAAGAGTTCCCCGAGACCAAGTACGACTACAATGTTATTAGCGGAGGCTTTGGTGGCGGGGGAGATTCAACAAACCAGAGACGAAAGTATCTTAAGGAGGTACTGTCAATAAAAGATGCCCCAAAATTTAAGGAGAATTTAAATACACCCAAATCTCCTATGTTATGTTTCACTGACAAGGACTTAGAAGACGTCGCCCCAGGGCATCATGACGGTTTGGTGATCACGGGAACCTTGGTCAATTGCCGAGTTAGGAAAATCTTTGTGGACAACGGGAGTGCTGTGGACATCATCCTCTGGGATGCGTTCAAACGGATGAATTTCGACTCCGACGTTTTGAAACCATGCAAGACCACGCTAACCGGATTCAATGGGTAGGATACTCGTCCGAAGGGGTATGTAGATCTCAAACTGACTTTGGGGGATAAGCATGCTTTTAAGACGGAGAAAGTCCGATTTGTAGTAGCAGACTTCCCCTCTTCATACAACATAATCCTAGGCCGCCCAACAATTCACAATTGGGATATGTTGGTATCATCCAAGCATCAAAAGCTCAAGATGATTAGTAAAAAGAACAAGGTAGTTACCGTGAAAGGGGATAAAAAAGAATCTCGCCAGTGTTATTTCAGGAGCAAATTATAAGAGCAAGTTTTAACTTTTGTCATTTTTTTTCCCTATAATACCCCTATTTATACTTTCTCAATAATAATCAAAGACAATAATAATTTAATAATACACCTATATATTTTATAAAGTAAATAATATTTGCAACTCATTAATGTCATATACACCTAAATTATACTTTTTTATATAAAATAATTTTGAGCAGGTTTTGTCATATTTTTCCCATATCACCCCTACTAATACTTCTTCCACAATAATTAATTTACAACATGCTTATATTCTATCAAGTGAGAGATTCTACCTCTATTGATGATCCATCAACCAAATTTATATATATTATTTCTAAATTTACAGTTTTTATTGGTACGAATTCATTTTTTCTTTTTTATGAAACGTTATCAGGACTATACAATATTAGGAAACCACAGTAATAAGTAACATGACATGTTAGTGTAACATCCCAATTTTAAAAGCGGATTTTTTTTTTCCCAATCAGAGTAGAGCATTGGAGCGAAAGAGTAATTGATTTATAGCAACATCAACCATAGTGTAACATTGTAATGATTACAGTAATCCTAGTGTTCAGAAATAAAAACAGAAAGCGGTAAAGATATCTTCGGCCGTAAGCTTACTCCTGCTGCTTGCAGAGGTCTCCGATCCGTGGTCCTCCGGACCCTGAAGCTATAGCTGAGATTCAATTTACCACATTGAATCTCGTGTAATCAGTTAACCTTATGCCCAAACAATACAAGATACGGACAATGTATATTCTAGACAATACAACAATATATCACTACATAAGCATACAGCAGATGCATGATCAATATGACGACAGAACATAAGCACAGAGCAGTATGTAAAGCCCCATAAGGTAATAACAACAATAACAGCCTGCACTATTCACCAGTGCCACGATGCCACTCGTGTCCTCAGCGCTAGGAAAACATAACGGCATTATTATGACTATAACCCGTGTAAAACTGTCTGTATAACGGTCTACGAATGTATCTATCACATATATGCATTTAAGCAGCACAAGATTAGTGTTACAGTACGCGTCCGTACCTTCGTTGACGGCGTAGGTACTTCTGACAGAAATCATACTTTTACGGAAAATCGCGAAACGTCCAACAATGCAGACGTCGGGCGGCGAACGAGCAGCAGATCGAGTTTCGATATCCTATAAGAGTAATATCACTTTCATTAGTGCTTTGGCATTACGACCGCATTTTAGGTAAAAATTACCATTTTGCCCCTATACCCCTAATCGGCGGAATTTCACCAGCACTTCGTTACTTTGGCTCCGATTTTCCAAAATTTTGCCAGAACTTCGACCCAATCATAATTTTCGAAATTATAGACTAAAATAGCCCTATCATATGATATCTAATCATACTTGAAAGATTAAAGGCTATTCTAACATTACTACCCTGACTATTGAAAGAACTACGAAAGCTTAAAGCTCGTTCACTGTTTTTTTCCCCAGAGCTTCTCTCTCTAAACCTCTCTCTAGATTTCGGATTTCACAAGAAAATGGTGTGAAAAACAAAGGGAGGGGGGTATTTATAGGAAAAGAGATAGGGTTTCGTCCGTCGGATCAACTTTGTGAGAATCGATCCGGACCGTCCATTTCATAACTTTGGAAACAAGTTTTGCTTCTTCCTTCTCTCCCTTGGCCGAAAATCTCATGCCCCAAAATTCAAGGGAAGAGCCAATCAAATGGTGCCAAGTGTATTGTTTCCAGAAGCTTTCCGGTCGAATTCCTCGATCGGTGTCCGATTCGCGTAATTTCGGAAAAATCTCAAAATTCGGATTAGACAATTCCAAGACAATTCATTCCTCATTAGAAATGTCTGGTCTAACTAACTTTTAACTCGTCTAGGTCTTCTCCTACTGACGGAAGTTTTACTAAAAACGTGTCCATTACGAAACGAATTTCCTAATCGGAATTAACTTCCGGAAAAGTTTAACGGAAGATAAAAATCCACTGATCAATATTTTACCTTGACTTTGGAAAACCTATTCCTGGTTCTCTAGATAGGATCCGTTTCCTATTTATTTTCTTACTATTTGCTTTAATTAATTATATATTAAAATATTACAAAATCTCACAAAATCTCATGATATTTTTTTGCTCCTTCTTATCCTATTTTTCCCTCCAATTTCGGCTGGCCCTTGTTTTAATTTTAATAAATATTTATTTTCTAATTAATTAATTAATTATTTAATTAATTATATATTTCAATTTTCCTAAAAATTTCACAAAATTCCCTTATTGGTCCATTCTTGTATTTAAGCTCAAAAATACCTAATCTCACTTATTTTTCTCAATATTCTCCAATTAATTAGCAAATATATTTTTACTAATTTTTAGCCATTAATCACTAATTTTAGAGTTCTACACAATTATCCTTGAATTTTCTTTGCTTATGCTTAAGTAATTAGCCAATAATTACTTACTTACTTTCTTATCAATAGTTGATAATTTTCTTAATTAGAATGACTCATTACCTCATAACTTTTGCACTGACAACTTTGTTTCCATGTCTTCTGCATTATTTTAGAATTTACGAGGGTATTTTGATCATTTCAATACTTTTTGAACATTCCTTTACAATTTTTCCCAAGTTTATAATTTATTAAATTACCACAATTAGAGATAATATACTCTCCCAATTTTAATAATTATTTTACTGCATTTTAGGATTTTTCACAATTTTCCTAAGTTATCTAAGTATTCCAGGGGTATTTTGGTTATTTTGACCTTTTATTCTTTTTCCCCAATTTCTAAGAGATTTTTCACTTATAAATACGATAAAGTCAATATAGAAATTGATATCACATATTCACTTATCAAAAATAACCATTTTATTTATCCGGGTATTACAGTTAGTCTCCCTAATTCGTACCAATCATAATTTTTAATTTTCAGAGGGGTATTTTTGGAAAATAATTATAATTAACTAATTTAACTTCTCTCCTTAATCTCCCCAAATTATGGTAAATTTTTCCTATAATTAGGACCGGAGGGAGTACTTAATAATATCATATGTTGTATATCCTTAGATCATATATTAGTTTTTTAGCCAAATTAATTATTTGAAGAAAACAAAATAAAAATAATCTAAAGTAATTTAATTACCTTCCTTAATCTCTCCAAATAAATTTATTTTATCTTATATATATTTAAGACTGAAGGGAGTATTTTCTTTGTCACATCCCCGTTTTGTTTTGATGAAAACAACATGCTCTATCATTTATTTTGGGGGGCGGGGGATCTACTTCTAGCCCAAAAAAATAGAAAAATATAAGTTCCAGTTCTAAATATTAAATAAAGTTTATAGTACAATTTATATTACAAACTTTGTAGGACAATTACTTCTTTTAGGCTTCATTAATTTAATTAATATAGGATAAGGACTTCTTTTAGGCTTCATTAATTTGATCCCCGCCCAACAACTCTATAGACATCATGACCATCGGCCAAAGGAAAAGTAGTGCCAAGATCAGCAAATCTAAAATGGGCTAAGATTTTTGTTTCCTGAGTCTCATCATACAAGTTTTTTAATTTCAAAAAAATAAATAAAAGGAATATTCTTACCAGTTTAATGCCTAATTTGATGATCTTTTTCTTTGAACAATTTGGTTTATGCTTGGTTTATAATTAAAATAAAAACCAATGAAATGTTAGCTTAGATGGTAAGCAATCTCACTCTTGTAAGAAGGAGAACACAAGTTCAAATCCCAGAAAACGCACATGATAAGAAAAACAAAGACCCTTTGTGCTTTAAGTCTCAAAAGAGAAAACCCTTCATCAAATAAAAAGTAATAATTAAACTAAAATTAGCATTACTCCATCCAAATATTGTTGAATGATGGTAATGCTGTCTGTAAATTAAAAGGTTCCCATCTTGAAAATTAATGTATGTTGATTTTTTTTTAACACATGAGAGGTTGAGAATTGCAAAGTACTACCTCCGGTCCTAATTATAGAAACACTTTTGTAGTGCAAAAAATGTTCTTATAATTAAGATCGAAGGGAGTAAGAACATTGCATTCATTCATATTACTATTCAATCAAAATTTTCTTCATTTAAGCTCTTTCACTTCATTAAAGAACGTGTTGATGCCTTAAAATACAATGAAAAGCTAGTTGGCATATATTATCTCCAGTTATTATAAACTAGATCTTATATTAAATACTAGAGGTGGTATATAATAAAGCGTGGCAATAATAAAATATGAAGGGACTTGAAAAGTGTCTACAAGAAGTTCCTTTCAACTTATCGATTGGGGTCCGACATAAAAAATACAACAATTGACATATGAGAGACAGAATAACTACTTATAAAAAATAGTCAGGAGAATTTTAAATTACCAGCTAAAAAATTCATTCATGTTTCTGGTCGTTAAAATCAATTAGTGATTGTGACTTAACCGCAAAATTGGACCAAATGATGTTCCCTCTGGACCATTCTCCCTCCAAATCACTGGTTCCCTCAACATTTGAATGCATGCATATATATATGCTTCGAAACCTCTCCTTCATATCCTAATGTCAGTCCCCACCAAAGAAATTATGTGCCATGTGTATTTGTAAAAACTACTCTATCCCATCTTAATTATAGGATATAGGGAATTAATAATTACTCTCTTAATAATAATAATAACCTCCTTAATGTTTGCTATCAATAAGAATATTTTAGGAGAAAATATTAGAATACAAAATATATTAATGTCTTATATTTCTGATCAAAATAAATCTCTATATATACTTGTTCTTACATTTAGGATTGTAACAGGGATTTTTTTTTTTTTTTTTTGAGGTGGGGGAAAAACAATGGATTGAGTTACATATCTTATTTAGAAATGTTGGTGGTTGATGGATAAACTAGTCCAATCATTCAGAAATATACGAAATGTCAAGATACAATATGGTGCTGTAATAAGACTGGTGCTGAAAATAGCCTTGGAGAAAAGACTCTTAAGTCAAGGGTTTTGTAGGAGGCCTAAATGATGAAAGCTTTTGACTGGATTATAAAATTAAAGCTAATAATATGATCTGAGTTCAATGAATTTGGCAGCTTCAAAGGACGAGCAGCTAGCCTGTCTCCCTTTTCTTGACCCATATCTATCTAAAATTGTGCAGGTATAAACATCAGATGCCTCACTTTATTTGGTACTGTAATACATACCTTGCACCTTTGAAGAGACTATATGCACTGAATAGAATATCATTTTTCTTTTTCTTTTTCCCTTCATATATTCTTTTTAACACGCACACACACACGTTTATCAGAATCATGAGAATCACCGAAGCTTCTTGAGATTAATTTTCTCATATGGGTCCAAATTATTTTGGAAATGAGCCCCCCAAAATAGATAAATAAATAATTAAAAAAAAATGACGGCACCTAAATTAAGCTTGACTACTTTAATCTGGTTTAGTGCGCAATGAAGGGTAGTTAATGGATTTTGGATTCTCTAAAATCAGCGAAGTTGAACAAAAAAATTATATACGCCTACTCTACATTTAGGGTTCTCTATGAAAGGATTTATATATTAAATGAAAATCTAATCGATCAGTGTGTGTGTGTAATATATATAGTTGTGCATTAAGCTGGTGATGTTCATGTAGTTGGATGAACAGTGCATTTATTTTATTCTTTTTAAACCTTTCTTTTCAGTCACTTTTTTTTTTTTTTTTTATATTCAGTGAAACTTTTTTGTTTGAAAATATTTTCATTAGCCAAAAATACATTATATGTCTATACAAAAAAACTGTGGATTTATAGTGGTTACAAAAGAACGGCTACATATATAAGATATTGTAGCGGTTTAGCCTCAAACTACTACAAATTTGCAACAGAACCCTTGTGTCACTACAAAAAAAATTGATTTTTGCTACGGAAAAAATCCGTAGCAAATCGATTTTGCTACGGAAAAATGCCAAAATTCCGTAGCAAAATCAATTTGCTACGGATTTTTTCCGTAGCAAAAAACCCCGTAGCAAATTGCTACGGATTTAAAATTCCGTAGCAATTTTTGCTACGGAATTCCAATCCGTAGCAAATTGCTACGGAAAGAAATCCGTAGCAATTTGCTACGGATTGATAATCCGTAGCAAATTGCTACGGAATATCAATCCGTAGCAAATTGCTACGGAAAGAAATCCGTAGCAAATTGCTACGGATAGAATTCCGTAGCAAATTGCTACGGAATTTTAAATCCGTAGCAATTTGCTACGGAATTTTAAATCCGTAGCAATTTGCTACGGAAATGATTTCCGTAGCAAAATTATTAATTTTTTTTTTTAATTTTTTGAATCTTTTTAAATTTAAATTTTTTTAATTTTTTTAATTTTTTTTCTTGAAAATTGAATGCAAAAGTATCATGAATATAATAAAAAGAGTTTAAACAGAGAAAACAAAATATATATAATAATGTTGTAAGGAACAAATACTAAAAGTAGTCTAAACATCGGCATTGTGATCATCATCATCATCACCCGCATGGTCATCATCACCGAGGAGCCGACCCCGAACCCTTTTTGTCATTAGAGACGGGAGTTGATTACGCATCTGTCTCATCATCTCTGCTTGCATCGATCCATCTGCCATCGCATACTCTCCCATTCTGTTGCATCGCAAGCTCCATCCTCTCCCGTTCTGATTCATTGCTGCTCCATCCTCTCCCGTTCTGAAGCATCTCCCGCCTCATGATGTCTGTTGTTGACTCATCTGTGTTGCTTGCTGCTCCACCAACGCTTTCATCTTCTTCACTCATCTGCAAATACATTATGAAGTACATTTATTATTTGTACTTCATTTGAATAGACAAGAGAATGGAAATTATCAATATGAAATGTATTACGTGTACACGGAGAAACACCTTCATCTATTGGATGAGGAGCGCTTTGATTGCTTCATCGGCGGAGAGGCACCGTATCCAAAGACTCTCCCTTTCTTGTTAAATCCGCTGCGGCCTCAAAGAACAGACTCTCATTGTCGGACCGAGAGGATGCGGGAGTCGAGACAAGTGCGACCCTCTCTCCTGCGACAGCTTCCGAAAGGTTTCCTACAAGCACAAAAATACATAGCTTATTAGACATGTAAAATAAAATAAATATGGTGGTGCATAAAACAAGTAATAAAGGCAATAAATGTCTAGCGCTACTTGCAGCGCCTTTTGGTTAATCCATTGTCTCTCACTCCCTTCAGACTGCCAGGAATGGGTCCGCTCAAAGGTAGCCCACTCAATTGATCCTTCAGGAACTTCCCCAGACTCTACCTGCAAACGTGGATGAGAACCTTAATTAATTACTTCAAAGTATAAAATATCAAATACCTAAATAGAAAATAGAGTGTACTTACAATTTTCCATCGATGCTCACTAATAGGAATGCAAACCCGCCGGCATATGATGGTCCTTCCATTTTGGCTCTGTTTGCTTATTTTTCGTGCTCATGTTTTGAAACTTTTCATTTGTGGCCCAATTCTGCAATAATTGCGTCTACGATGTCACGGGAATCCAGTCTTTCTTGCCTCTTTTATTTCTCAAGCCGTAAAGCTTTTGACGCAAAAATCGGCCTCATTATGATTATAATTTGCTTTCGGTTACGCACGATGTTCGAGGCAACGTCATATCTGGCGCTGAAAATCAATAACGAACCATTAGTGCTCCAAATTTTTAAAGTACTTAATTAAATAACCATAAAAAAAAACTTACCAAGAACTCATCGAACCAAGCATCTCGAGTAGTGCTAGGAATGTCTCGTCCACTTGGCCCAAGGATGGTTGTAATTGCGGAATAATTGGGCCGAGATGAAGTCCCTTACCTCATTATGAGGCTCAAATCGATGAGAGATGACATCATACAAATATTACCATACAAACCATTTACATAGAGAAAATTGTAACATTACTGGTAACTTGGCATGACTTACCGGCGCCGTCGGGACGGATCCAAAGCTTCCGTGTCGAAGGATCTCTGGAGCCCAGTTGGTGGATCGGAGGAACTACCTTCTTCCCCAACGTGGCTATGAGGCGACGCATTGTGCTAAGGAAGGAATGTGAAGTATTGAAGATAAACATATGTAAATCATATGTAACTAAACTTATGTAAATCAATCGAAATTATATTGTAAACTGTGATCCCCCTGGCATGGATCGGTGGGGGGTAGACGGTGATGACGACATATACGGCGACGGTGATGACGACATATACAGCGGCGGTGAAGATGACAAATATGTAGACGGTGAAGATGACATATCAAAGGATGGCATATCGGGAAGCGGCTGGACCTCTACACTCCATAAGGAGCGGAGATGACGTCGCCTACCCCCTGCGATAGGACGGGGTTGGGCTCGACCACTACCCCGTCCACTACCTGAACGTCCTCCTAGATGCTCCATCTCTAAACACTCATAGACATAATGTCAAAAAATATATAACAATAAGTAGCGCATTAACAAAGTATGTAGTATAACAAATCATCACAAACAAAGAACTAATAGAAATCAATCGGACGATTCTTGTTCATCAACATCAACATTTGCTTGCACCTCTTCCTCTGAGGAGGTCTCATAGTCGTCGAACTCCGATTCACTATCAGAGTAAATCACTTCTGCCTCATCGTCTGATTCCTCATCGTCAGACAAGATGAAGCCTTTCAAGAAAAATGCGATCCAACGGTCCAGAATTCGCCAGACAAGATGTGAATAGTGCTCCCAATTTTCCCTATAAATAGGAGGCTCTTCCTTTGTAATATTCACACCAAAAACCATTCTTCTCTAGTTGAGCTTTCCTAGAGAGAAGTTAGAGAGAGGAGCTACGGAGGAGGAAGGAGCAGGGGAATTTTGCGTGAAGCTCTGGGTAATATTTACGGTCTTTAGTTTTTAATGCTTTCAGTAATTTTAGTAGTAATGCTAGATAGATCTTTAGCTTTATTTTAAGTATTAAATTCGAAAATCATGGTGGGGTCGGAGTTCTGGCAAAATTTTGGAAAGTCGGAGCCAAAGTAACGAAGTTCTGGCGAAATTCCGCCGATTAGGGGTATAGGGGCAAAATGATAATTTTTACCTAAAATGCCCGTTATAATGTCAAATATTGATAATGGTGATATTATCATTATAGGATATCGAGAAACCTTGATCTGCTGTCGTTACGTTGTCAAGGTGCCGTTGTCGACCATTGTTTTCCGTCAACGTGCGGTTTAGTCAAAACGTACTGGAATTTCCGTATATCGTCAACGGAGGTACGGGCGCGCTTTGTAACACTAATCTTGTGCTTCTTAAATACATATATGTCAAAGATATGTTCATAGACCGTTATACGAGCAGTTTTTATACGGGTTATGTCATAATAATGCCGTTATGTTTTCCTAGCGCTGAGGACACGAGTGGTATCGTGGCACTGGTGAATAGTGCAGGCTGTTGTTGTTGTTGTTACCCTATGGGGCCTTACATATTGCTCTGTGCTTATGTTCTGTCGTCATATTGATCATGCATCTGCTGTATGCTTATGTACTGATATACTGTTGTATTGTCTTGAATATCTGTTGTCTGTATACTGTATTGTTTGAGCATAAGGTTAACCGTTACACGAGATTCAATGTGGTAAATTGAATCTGTTTGTATGCTCGAGTCTGGAGGACCGAGAGTTGGAGAACGGGGGAAGCAGCACGAGTAGATCGCTAGCCGGGGAAATTTGTATTTCCGCTTTTGTACTTTCTTTTGAAACAGTAGGATAACTGTATTATCCATACAATGTTACACTATGATTTTTATTTGAATATGTATCAGTTACTCTTTTGCTCCAATGCTCTACTCTGATTGATTGAAAAAAAAAAATTCCGCTTTAGAAAATGGGATGTTACATTTTTGGTATCAGAGCATTCATTCTGGCATGGACATGACTATGTTACTACGAACAGTTTGGTGCCGAAGGCAAGGCTAGTCTACGTGGGATGCCATAAGTCGCCGTATAAGTCGGTGAGGCCCCCATGGTAGACACTTACCTGACTCTAGCCACTTTGATAACCTTGAGTTTATTCTGGACGGCAACCCCATTCTCACACAAGCCTTATATATAGAGTTGACCAATGCCAGACAAAATTTAGTGGATGAAAAATATATCTACCTGGATTGTTTGACGAATGTAAAGAATTTTTACCAGAGTAACTTCAGATACACTTTTCCATATCCCCCTGGAGACTGGATCAGATCCACTCTCTATCATTTTCCCCGCACCCATTTAAGGTTGAAACAACCAACGATATCCTTCACGGGGAGGAAATTGTGGACGTCTATTGGCATCTCTTCCGTCTCAAGCGTTTAGTGTACCTGAACATGTAGATGGGAGACAAAGGTTGAAGAAAGTTGTGGAGTGAAGAAGCTAGATATCTTAGTATGTAGGAAACATCTCTAGACACTCTGAGGGATTGTAAAATACTTTTAAATCAAGGGGTTGTAACATATTGGCTTGTATTAGGATATGACCGATTACTAAGTCAATATATGATGTACTAATTCTATGCAATATATAAAAATATGTTTGTCTTATTGTTGTGCTATTTTTCCGATATTTACATATCCGTCATAACTACTTAAAGGAAAAACAAAGAAATTAAACATGGCCATCTTAAGAGGTGCCGGTGCACCAAGAGGCCGAGAGCCGAGGTCGAGGCCGAGGTAGGAGAGGAGGCGAGCGGCCTCGGGTTGAACGAACCAAATACCAAACCAACCGGTCATGAGGAGATTGAAGAAATGCGCAGAACCTTACAGGAACAAAGAGCTTTGATTGATGCTCTCTTGGCAAGACAAAACCAACAAGACCAGGAGGCACAAAGACAGTTGGACGCACGACAACACGAAGAGGAGCGAGAAAACGAAGAAAATAACAACAATGATGATGAAGAAGAGTATGATGAACGTGATGAAGAGCCTGAGGAGTCCGAAAGATCTCAATCACCACCCAGGCGTGAACAAAGAGAGAGAACCACGGAGAGCTGGGTCAACCGGTTACCAAGTGAAGCCACCCGGTTTAGGGAAAGAATGAATTGGCCGAGGATTGGCCGCTAAGCCCGGAAAAGATTTTTGAAGTTATTGAGTGCCCTGGGAATCGGAAGGCACCTGCGGCTATCTACAAGCTAGAGGGCGATGCCCACGAGATGGTGGAAGAGTGTTTCCACAACCCCCCAAGCCCTGTTACTTGGGAGATGTTCTTAGAGCAATTCAACGAACAATACTTTCCTCCCTCAATACAGGTAATCAAGGAGGAAGAATTTCTGCAGATCCAGCAAGGAAATGAAGAATCATTCGACGATTACTCGCACGTTTCACCAACTCCTGTCCGATACTCTTCATATCTAAAGAGCAATGTGAACGATAGAAATTTGGAAGGCGAACCGATTGGTGAATGGGCTGAAATATGACATAAGGGCAAGGCCGGTATCTCGACAATTTCCTAGAATGGCCCAAGCGGTGGAATCCCGCAGAATGACCGAGCGCAACTTGAAAGAAGCTGCGCAAATCCCGAACCGAGGAAGGTAATAATGCTGGTCGCGGTGGATCCAACCACGGAGGTTCCTCACAAAAGAGGAAGGCGCCTTGGAGCGACAACCGAGGCGGGAACAAGAAACCCTACCAACAGTACAATCTGAGACAGCCGGGATCCCAGACGTGTCAGAAATGCAAGAAGTACCATCCAGGAGCCAATTGTGATGGGAAACAAGTTTGCTTCGATGTCGAGAGCGGGACACATTAGCCGGGATTGCCCGAGAAAGCTGCGAGGCGAGACCTCGGAACACCGGCCGGATCTTTGCATTGACAAACACGAGAGGCCAAAAAGTCTCCAGAGATGGTCCAAGGTAACATCTATCTCAATGGGAATCAATTGCAAGCATTGTATGACTCGGGTGCAAGTCACTCGTTTATTTCCTATGAATGTGCGAATCGTTTAGGGTTGCATGCCTATAGATTACCATTTGATCTTGTAGTGTCAACACCATTGGGTGTAAAATCTTTAGCTTCTGATGCATGTATGAATTGTACTGCTAACGTGGATGGACGAGTTTCTAAAGTGGACCTTATCCGTCTACCTCTTCACGGCATCGACGTCATACTTGGTCTAAATTGGCTGACAGCCAACGGCGCGATGATCGACTGTGGCAAAAAGAAGATATTATTTCCCGGAGAAAAAGTTGATGTGAGCCTGAACTTTCTCTCTGCTACAGAAGCTGATAGATGTGTGAAACAGGGATGCCAAGCGTACATGGTATTCTTTTCAGTTAAGGCGAGGCCGACCTTTCTCTTGAGGATATTCCTGTGGCCAATGAATTTCCCGATGTATTTCGGAGGATCTCACCGAGCTACCTCCTATCCAGAAGTGGAGTTCAATATTGATTTGATGCCCGGTACAGGATCAATATCAAAGGCGCCGTATCGGATGGCTCGAATGAGATGCAGGAGTTGAAGAAACTGCTGGAAGAGCTTTTAAAGAAGGGGTTCATTCGACCCAGTGTATCACCGTGGGGAGCCCCAGTATTATTTGTGAAGAAGAAAGATGGAAGCTTTCGACTCTGCATCGATTACCGCGAACTCAACAAGGTGACTGTCAAAAACAAGTACCCAAGACAGCTTTCAGAACCAGGTACGGGCATTATGAATTCCTTGTGATGCCCTTCGGTTTAACAAATGCACCTGCGGTATTCATGGATTACATGAACCGTATCTTCCAACAACACCTAGACCAATTTTTGGTGGTGTTTATTGATGACATTCTCATCTACTCTAAGAGCAAAGAAGAGCACGAAGAACATCTCCGACGTGTGTTGAGAATACTCAGGGAGAAACAACTCTATGCTAAACCGAGCAAATGCGAATTTTGGCTTCCGGAAGTTAAATTTCTGGGCCATGTGATATCAAGCGGCGGAGTCGCAGCTTGATCCAGCAAGGTGGAAGCGGCTACGGGACTGGAAACGGCCGAAAACAAGTGACGAGATACGTAGTTTTCTTGGTCTGGTGGGATACTACCGCAGATTCATACATGATTTCTCTCGTCTTGCCCTACCATTGACAAAGCTTACAAGGAAGAATCAACCCTTTGTATGGGGTGACGACTGTGAGGAGAGCTTTCGAGCCGAGGGAGAGGTTGACTACATACACCGGGTGTTAATCATCCCGCATCCGGATGAGAAGTATGTTGTTTACAGTGATGCCAGTGGGCAAGGGTTGGGATGTGTCCTAATGCAACAGGGCAGAGTGGTGGCTTATGCCTCCCGTCAGTTGAAGCCTCACGAGTTGAACTATCCTACACACGATTTAGAGCTGGCGGCTATCGTGTTTGCTTTGAAGATATGGAGGCATTACTTGCATACGGCGTAGCAGTAGAATTGTTCTCGTGACCACAAAAGCACGAAATACTTGTTTGATCAACGAGAACTCAACATGAGACAGGCGTCGGCTGGATGGAGTTGATTAAAGATTACAACTTTGGAGATCAAGTATCATCGGGTAAAGCAAACGTCGTTCTTGATGCTCTTAGTAGAAAGACGGTACAGGTGGCATATATGATGATACAAGAGCGAAATTACTTGGAAGATTTCGAGAGATCTGAATCTATCCAATCAAATCTGCATGGTCCGCACGCACGCACCGGTGATGCGTCTTGCTACACTCCTTGCGAGTCAAGGGATTATGACACGAGAGACGAAGTTGAGGAAGCTCAGAAGCAAGATGAATGGGCAAAAGAGATACGTGAGAAAATCACTCGAGGTGAGACCCAAGACTATGACCTATCACTTAGTGGTTTGGTCAGGTACAAACAACGAATCTACGTACCGCCAGTTGATGAATTGAGGCGGACAATAATGGATGAGGCTCATAAGAGTAAGTATACTCTACATCCAGGCATGGTCAAGATGTACCAGAGTATGAAATCCGAACTTTGGTGGCCCGGAATGAAGAAAGACGTGGCAGTATGTGGCCAAATGCTTGACCGTCGAGAAAGTGAAGATTGAACACCGTCGACCCCCTGGTCTTCTTCAAGGACTGGAGCTCGCGAATGGAAATGGGAGAACATAACAATGGATTTTGTGGTAGGTCCGCCCAAAATCGAGAAATCATGATACAATTTGGGTAGTTGTTGATAGATTAACCAAGTCGGCACACTTTATTCCCATTAGTATCCACTATTCTCCGAACGATTGGCGGAGATTTATATCAAAGAGATAGTGAGATTACGGTATCCCTAAAAGCATTGTCTCGATCGGGATACGCGATTCAAATCCCGTTTCGGCAAGCGTTACATGAAGGTATGGGTACCAAGTGCGAAGTTCGATTCGGCTTATCATCCTAGCAAACCGGTCAATACGAAAGAACTATACTGAACATGGAGGATATCTTTGCGAGCATGTGCCCTTGATTTCAAAGGAAGTTGGGATCAACATCTTTCGCTAGCTGAGTTTGCATATAACAACAGTTATCATGCTAGTATACAAATGGCCCCGTTCGAGGCATTGTATGGGCGGAAGTGTCAATCACCTCTGTCTTTGGACTGATGCGTCAGCGCGCTTACTTGGGCGGATATGCTTGGCGCACCTCGGCGGTCGCGTTGATCAAGAAGAGACTCTAGCAAGGCACATAGTAGACGGAAGAGCTATCGACAAAGGAGGAGGCCTCTAACGTTTTATGTCGCGACCATGTATTCCTAAAGTTATCTCCGATGGCTGGTGTCGGCAGAACGCTTAAGAGGAAGAAACTGAGTCCACGGTATGTGGGACCCTTTGAAATTTTGGCTAAGAGAGGAGAAGTAGCTTATCAGTTAGCCTTACCCCCGAATCTGAGTAATCTCCACGACGTTTTCCACGTGTCACAATTGAAGAAATACCAACCAGATCATGATCATGTCATTGAATACGAGGACGTTGAAGTACGACATGACAATACCTTCATAGTCGAGCCAGTGCAGATCATTGATCACAAAGAGAAACGGCTCAGGAATAAGACTATACTGAAAGTGAAGGTGGTCTGGAAGGGTCTCACCCACCAAGAAGCGACTTGGGAAAGCAGAAAGACATGGAAGAGAAGTACCCGAGTTCATGGCCCGAAGTTTAGTTAGGATAGATTAAATTTCGAGGCGAAATTTTGTTTAAGGGGGAGAAATGTAATACCGGATTTTATTATCCGGAATATTATGAATAAAATGGATATTTCTGATAAGTGAAATTATGGTTGCAAGACTTGTTTGAAAATAGTATATTTTTCTTAGTTAAATTAGTAGGAAATTAGAGAATATAAGGGCCACAATGACCAAAATACACTCATAAATAATAATATAATGAAAGGGACATGAAAACACAAAATGTCAATGTAAAAGTTATGAGGTAATGAGTTGTTCTAATTAAGAAAATTATCAACTATTGACAAGAAGGTAATTAAGTATTTATTGGCTAATTATTTAAGCATAAGCAAAGGAAATTCATGAATAATTATGTAAAACCCTAAAATTAGTGGTTTTGGCCTAAAATTAGTATAAACATATTTGTTAATTAATTGGAAATTTTGGAGAAAAATAGTTGAGTTTAGGTATTTTTAAGCCTAAATACAAGAATGGACCAATTAGGGATTTTGTGGAATTTTTGGGAAAAATTAAATAAGTAAATAAGCAAATAATTAATTAAATAAAAAAATAAATATTGACCAATATTGAAAGAGGGCCAGCCGAATAGGAGGAAAGAAATAAGGACAAGAGTTGGTAAAAATCATGGTGCCTTAACTTGCAAGTTGAAGTGTAAAATTGTATAAAAGTACAGTGAATAGTGATCAGACTAATAGGAAACGGATCCTATCTAGAGTACCGGGAATAGGTTTTCCAATGTCGAGTAAAATATTGATCGGTGAATTTTTATCTTGATTAGCCTTTAGGAAGTTGATTAGAGGCCTGTAGAGCATTTTCCTAATAAGACGAAATAGGGAGAAATGCGAGATAGTCACATTTTAAAGATCGAAGAAAATAAATTCTAACTCAACATTTGGAAATGAGTTTGAATTTATCTGGACATATTTGGAATCAGTGAATTTTTGTCGAGGAGATTGATGATCCAGAAAGTTATTCCGAAACTGGCACGTTTTCCCGTAAACTTCGGACTGACTTTTGGAGCCCTGGATGGAATCAAAAATTAGTTTAGATTAGATATTCCTAATGAGAAGGAAAGGGGCTTCAAAATGGTAATTCCGGATTTTTGAGACTTTTCCGAGATTACGCGATCGGACACCGATCGGGAACTTTATCGGTACAAGTTCATGAAGCAAAAAGCATCACATCACATTAATTGATGTGACAAACCACCAACCAAGGAGTGGAGGGCCGGTTTTGGGTATGTGTAAGGCCAAGAAGAAGCAGAGACATGACATTTCTTCTCTGGTTTAAAAAAAAAAAAATTGGCTCTGAAATTGGGATGTTACACAATATATCATGATATTGCAAAGAAGAAGCAGAGACATGACATTTCTTCTCTGGCTTTAAATATAAAATAAATTTAATTTTTTTAGAGTGATTAAAGAAACTAATTAAATTATTTTAGAGTATTTATATTTTTAGTTTTTTTTATCTAAACTAATTAGTTTAACTAATAAACTAATATATAATCTAATGATACACAACATATGATATGATTAAGTAACTTATTTAGTTTCATTAATCTCTCCAAATAAAATCAACTATATCTTATATTTAGGATCGGAGGGAGTATATAATTAAGACATTTCTTCATAAAATAAAATATTCTTATCTCATTTTCTTTTTATTGTTTCCAATTCATCAATTGGCTCAAAACCAACGGAGTATGACACATAGATCCCAATCAAGAGAAATGATACATTGATAAGTCTTATAAGTTGTTAATGGTAACTGATTCATTTGTTAATCTCCTATATTCACCTATTAATGGAGACTTTTATGATATTATTATTTTTTTAGTTCAAACCTAGAACTCATTCTCCCTAAAACGAACGAGGCCTTTGAGATGACGAGACATATATAAGTATTGTCAGTTAGCGCCCCATACTGAGGTTTTATAACTGTATGTACATAAATAAGTCAGATTTGAGATCATTGTCTTTCCACTTTTCCTCTCCCAATATTAGTATTGCCTTTTATTTTCAATGTGTATCACCACCACAAAATATCTGGCTTTCTTCTATCTAAAATCTACGGGCAATGAGATATTTGCCGACATGAAAATGAATCATAACCATGTAATTAAATACTGCATATGTAATAATCTTAGATATAAGTCTTTTTCTTTTTCAAAGTCGAGTCTTTTTCTTTTCAAAGTCGGGTCTCTTTGATATGATGGATTTTGAGTGAAGGGAAAAATTTTATGAGTTAAATTATAAAAAAAAATTAAAGAAGCGGTATTACCATATTTTAATAAAGAGAAGATGTAAGATAAAATAGTAAAAAACATTGATTAAAATATTTTAATCCCACTTCACTAATTGTTTTTAAATCCAACTCAATTTTTCCCCCTACCCCCTCTTTCCCTCCCTCCCCTCCCCTCATATCAAACAAGCTGACAGAGTTTAGAGTATAATAAGTCACTTGTATATGATTAAATGTGCTTACTCCCTTTGGTCCTTAATATAAGACATATTTGAGAAGTTGATTCTTTTTCCTAAATATTAGATATAGTTTTCATTTGTCAATCTTTTCCTAATTTACTCCTATTGATACTCCCTCCACAATAATCAAGAAGAAGAGAGAATGACAAAATTAAGGAAGATGATTAAGATGCTTTAAAAAACATATGCAATGTTAACTAACTCAACTAACTTCCTTAATTATTTAATCAAATTAGGTAAATATGTCTTATATTAAGGGCTTGAAGAGTATTTTTCAGTTCACTAATATCCCCACCTATCATTAAATTAAATGCTTATTTTGAGAATCAACAAGAAAAGAAATAAAAACATTAATTATAAATTTCAATTTTTAATCAATTTCTTAATAAATGTGAGATAAGTAATTGTCACTTACACATTTGAGATTAAAGGCACTATGAGCATAATCTGACCCCGCCCAATGATGTTGGTGATGATGGTGTTGACTTTGATGGAGCTATCTATGTTATGTTCATATGATCATATTTATAAGGTAAATAGAGAATTTTTTTGTCCTATTTATAAGTTATGTCATTAAATTTTTTATATAAACCACCTCACAATGCCATTTGACTTGAGATCATAATGGATTCCTACATGAGAATCGTTAATCTTTGACCTAGTCAAAAGTCACATTTGACCGGGTGATGATAAAGACTTCGATCGGGATTAGTGGTTTTCATGCAGAGGAATGTGAATGGCCAAGATGAGATTTGTCCCTCACATTCGTAGAGAGATATTACTGGGCCCCTCGATAAGTAAGTCTAAGAAAAGTATGGTCATACTACAATGCAAAGGAGTTTCCACTTCAATTGTTAGACTACTCAATAATCGAGAAAGTAATGGTCAAGAATAGGAAGATGACACTATCCATGCTTCATCATTGACCAAATTATCACGTGACAAAATGGACGTAGTATGGTTGTATGAAAGGTTGCATCGTATCATCGATCCTCATATGAATTGGGTAGTCGTGATGTTTTGCTAGAAGCCGCTTACGACTTGTGGGGTGGCACAGTTGGCCCGCTGCCAATTTCATGTGGGCCTACAGGGTCGCACACAAGAATAGCCCAACACAAGCTAAAATGTCTAGATTCATTGAATCTAAGATATATCTATGATTTAATGAATACAACATTTAATAATAATATTATTTATATAGATAATAATATTATTATGTACTGTTTGGTTTTGTATTTAATTTATTTGATAAATTAAATAACTAAAACTAATAAAGATATCGAATCTTAGATTTAATTTGAATTGAGATATTGTATATCAGATTTAATTAAATAAATAGATATCATATCTCAGATTTAATTTATGAAGATAAATTAAATTATCTGACTTTTAATTCGGATTAAATAAATAGATTAGATTAGATCTGTTGGACAGATTTAATTAATATTAATTTTAATCCAATTTAAATTTCAAAACTAATTAAAATTAGTTTTGAATATATAATATGGCCTATTAGGGTTTATAAACTCTATGAGTTAATGTGCAAGACGTATTAGAAAAGTGGCAAGAGAAAACTCGAGAGTGGACGAAGAAAAACATTGGAGGCGCTAGCACGCTGCCTGTATTGGAGTTCTGTTTGTGTGGATACCGGTAGAGGGAGTTGATTCGTTTAGTCGGCTTCTAGTGATCGTTC
The DNA here is from genome assembly GCA_025563575.1 of Acacia pycnantha. Classification (NCBI taxonomy): domain Eukaryota; kingdom Viridiplantae; phylum Streptophyta; class Magnoliopsida; order Fabales; family Fabaceae; genus Acacia; species Acacia pycnantha. The sequence continues at coordinate 9,946,598 of JAMWYP010000015.1, read as the reverse complement.
AAGACGTATATGAAAGGTACGATTCTGACTACTCTAATTTAAATGCCGTTGATAGATCCTCCATTGAGATTCTTAATTTATTTTGATAAATTCTTTCCGTTGCGTGTACGAATCCCAACATTTAGTCCCCCTATAAACATATTAAAAAATGAGGGGCATGCATAACCACCAAAGGGTTAAAATAGTTGCACATGTGAGTTTAAGTTAATGAGAAGAGAGGAGTGTATATAAAAGCTTGTGATGATCGAGTTTGAAATATTGGATGAAGCCCAAAGCATGCAAATACTAAAAGTAATTTATATTATTCCTGATCCTTAATGTAAAATTTAGTTTGTAAATAGATATTATATTAAAAGCACCCGAGGAGTATAATATTGGGATGCATAATATGATTATAAGAGTTGAGCATTTTAACTTGAAAGGCTACATATGATCAAAGAAAGATGCATGGACCAGCTGCCCGTAGAGGCATGAAGAGCCCTTGCTATATTCATGTTTGTGTCAGAATTAGAGGAAGGAGACACCACAATTAATTAATGCAGACCATCATCAATCTTCACCTGCGCATCAACCAGTCATATCGTAAAGAAATAGGCCTTGCTAAATAATGAAGGCAAGTAGTCATTTTTTCTGAAATCTAAGAGGGACAAAATTCACGTCCACATTATATTGTTGGTGTTCCCTTTCGAGTTTCGATCAGTCACAATATGTATGATATAGTTGACGCAGAGATATGACCTGCACGGGCTCAAAGGACCCCATTAATTTGTTCATTTTATGTGTATATGAGGTGTACCGCCTTGCTTTTCTTTTGTCCATATATATAATTTTTCTCCTATCTAATTATTATTATTCGCCTTCTCCATTATGTTTCTTTCCAAATCGGGCCCGACATGGATGTGACATTAATTACAAAAGCAGCCTTCTCGTGCCCAAAATAAAACACACACACAAACCCCATATGATATAACAATATTCGTTTGCAAGTAAGCCAGCGAGCGAGCTAGGCCATCACAGATCCATGGTACTACTTTTGTACAAAAAGAAATTCTATACACTCCATAATTATTATAATTAGATGCGTTGAGGTATAAATCTGTCTTGAAAATTTTCGTAGAAGAGTAATATTGTTCTGAAAAAAAACTTTCAGGTTTAATATAATGTCACTTCAGCAGTTTCAAAAGATAGTAATATTGTCCTATTCCATTAAAAAATTAATATTGATTATTAAAAAATTGACGTTGACCATTAACTTATTAACGTAATAAGTAATATTGCTTCATTTTAATACTTCAAAGGCAACATTAAATTTAAAAAAATTCGGAGTAACATTACTTCTTAGAAAAAACTTCTAGAATAAATTTACACATAAAATCTTATTATATATATGTGTATACGTGCATGCGCGCGCACAACAGTATTTTACCCTACGTCTTATATATTATCCTCTCATGCAAGCTGTAATTGAATTCAAACACTATTCTCTCTCCCATTCCTTAGTTTACCTTCCCCCTGAATTCATATTTTGACGAGAGATGCACCAAATAAATTTCATCCAATATTATGTGTGTGTAACATATATTCTATCCAATTCTTAGTACTCCCTCCGGTCCTAATTATAGGAGCACATTTTGGAGTTGGTTTTGGTCCTAATTATAAGAGCAAGTTTTAACTTTTTGTCAATTTTCACTATAATACCCTTATTTATACTTATTATTAGGAGCACTTATATATATGTGTGTGTGTATGTATGTATATATGTGTATACATATATATGTGTGCCAATATATATGTGTACACACACACACACACACACAAACATATATATATCTCCGTGTGTGTAGATATGTGCGTGTGTGTGTATATATATGTATAGATAGATCTATATATATACACATATATGTTTATATAACAAGACCATTATTTCAAGTAGAAAGTGTGTGGAAAGGAAAATTGGTCAGAGAGATATGTGGCGGGGTTGTAATTCACTTTTATTTATATCATTTTAAATTTATATAAGGACATTTTAGGAAAATGAGTAAAATTAACTAATTTAACTCTTCTCCTTAATCCCCTCAAAATCGGTTAAATAACTCCTATAATTAGGACCGGAGGGAGTATAAGATATATTATTTATGCCTTGTTTGATTCAATGAAGGGGAGGTTATGAATTATGTTTGGTTGGATGGGAGGGAAGGGAAAAATAAGTTTTTTGTTTGGTTCAGGAGTAGGAGAAGGGGGGTGAGCTAATTATTTAGATATTAAAGTTATGATTTCCTAAGTTTTAAATCGCAAAAAAAACTGTTACCTAAATGGCTAAAGTATACGTTTGATCCTTCATGTTTGCCTTTGGTATTATTTTAGTCCCTTAAATCTGTAAAATACATGTTTGGTCCTTTAATGTTAACAGCGTTCGTCTGACTTAACGGGAAATATTAACTTAACAATTTTAAACGATGATTGTGCAATTAAATGCTGATCAAACATGGTTATACATTATTATTTTATTAAATTAATATTTTAAATCTTATTAATTGAAAAATATTTAATCTTCTTTGAGAAAAAAATATATATTTAATCTTCACTAACTGTAAAAGAAAAACCATAAAACAGGCTGTGAAGATTAAATATTTTTCAATTAATAGGATTTAAAATATTAATTTATTAAAATACTAACATATAGGCATGCTTGGTCAGCATTTAATTGCACAGTCATCACTTAAAATTGCTAAGTCAGACTAACGGTGTTAACATTAAAGGACCAAACGTACACTTTACGAACTTAAAGGACTAAAATGATATTAGAGGCAAACATAAAGGACCAAACTTATACTTTAGTCTACCTAAATTATATATGATAAAAAATCTTTTATATATATATATTTGAAATGATGATTTTATTAATTTAATATATTAACCCATAGAATTCAATATGTTTTTAAATTTAAATTTAAATCATAAATGGAAAACAATAGTCGAATGCCGGTAAAGAGTCCAAATGACGCAAGAAAAGCACCACAAAAGGTGCCGATAAGAGAGACTGTCGCTCTCCGAAACTTCTAGTACAAAAATATGTACATGATCAAGAAATAGCAAACTCGTAAAGGTTAAACGGAATTCAACATCTGACGAAAGAGTTAAAAACAAAGGTTAAATAATAATTTTGTTCTGGAAGTACACGCTAAGAAGTAATGTTGCACTGGAAGTTTTTTTGGATTTAATTTTACCCCGAAAGTATCAAAACGTAGTAATGTTGTCTTTCCCTAACGGTGATGCCCTAATGGCGTTAGCACACTCAAGTGACACCCTGACACTCAAGTGTGCATTTTTTTTTTTTTTTGCGCACACTCAAATAAATGTGCACACTCCCTTCGAAAAAAAAAAGACGCGCACACTCGAGTGTGCTAACCCCGTTAGGTATCAGCGTTAGGGAACATTGCTACGTTTGATACTTTCGGGGCAAAATTGAACCCAAAAAATCTTTCAGGACAACATTGCTCCTGGGCGTGTATTTTCGAGGCAAAATTACTATTTAACCCTAAAATAAAACATACCTTGGTCGCTCTGGAATTTTCAACACAACTAGCTTTTGAGAGGAAGATTGAGAGGTGACACAGACATTAGAACAAATAAAGAGAGGGTTAAACTTGGGATAACAAAAAGTTAATATGAGTATGTTAGTCAATACAAAACATAATATTTCCCACCATAGTTAGGCGTGCAACCCAGTTCAAATCCGGATTAGTTAGGGCGAAGCTCTGGATACCGAATAGATAAAAAAAAAAACATAATATTTCCCTCCCCTTCAAAAAATTGAAAAAGTATACAATAGGAATGTTTGATATCATGACACAAGTAGATTAAGAATTCTTCAATTAATATAAAAGTAACGGATCACTATACATTGACTGAAATACCCTCATCTAATCCTTCTTGTTTCAATCATTTTTTCCTCCAATTCCTTAAAATACCCCCATCCTTCCTTAAGAACATCTCCTCTACCTCTTATAATCCCCCCTCCCTCCCTCTCTCTCTAACATGAGGGGGGAAAGTGGGCCACCTCACTCTCCCTTCCCCAAAATTAATTTATTGACACATTGTTTAATACTCATACTCACTACTAGGGATGTTAATTAATATATAAAAACTTGTTCATTATTCTCTTCCTCCCCCACAATTAAATTTTTTTAGCTCAGGAGACCTTTTTATCTTCTATTTGGAGACGAAACTCCTTCATCATTTATTCTTTTAATATTTTGAATAAAGAAAGACATTGAGATAGCTGAGTCCTTAATTAAGTCATTAGGAAATCTATTAAATATTCAGACAACTAATATACACCATTACATAAAAAGCAGCTGGGCTCCATAAAACATTACATCGACGCTGGCTGTTACATGTCCCCACCCAGGAAAGAGAAGAAAAAAAACACTTGCACCCATAAACTAGCAAAAGAAAAATAAAGGATCCAAAGAACAAGTAGTAGTAGTATTTAAACAACAGCTTGTTCCTTTCACTAAATATGTCAAGTCGAGTCAACTCTTTGAACCCTATTTTCCCATTGTGAAAAACAAACAAAACAAAAAAACCTAATGTGTAAATATATATATGCGCTAAAATTAAAAAGCTTGTGGGATAATGCAAATTATTGTTTGACCCTGGCCTTTTGTGATTCGTCCATGGAATTCATCATCAATCAGAATCTGATTGGCCTGCAGCTTTGTGGAAGGGGGCCAGCCTATTATCACCAAGCCTTGACTTGTACATAGCCTTCTTGTATTCACGCCATGTGAACTCTTTGTACAGCTTCTCTTCTTCCTTCTCCATCACTGAACCTAAAGGTGCTATCTTTTCCCTTAATGGTGGTCCTCCAAAGTATATCATCGAAACCCTTGACCTGCTTGTGTCTGCCAAAACCCTGTGCTTCACGCTCTTGAACCTTCCATTCGTCATCACCTTCATCCATCCACACATTCATTAGTCACTGATAAAAAAAGAGTCTTTCTGTAAAATCAAATGTTTTTGGCTTATATTATCGTATCTATGTCGACCGATTAAGGGATATGAACGATTATTGTTCCTGATCGTGACAGAGGATGAAAAAGAAGGATAAGATAAATGTCAATACTAGGTTAAAAAAACAGGGGAGTTAACCACAGGGAGATTATATGAAAGAGAATAGTGACTTTTTTTTTTTTTTTTTTTTTTTTGATAAAAAGAGAGGTACCTGAAGGGTATCGCCAATATTAATGAAAAAAGAGGTGTGATCCGATGGGACCGAGACCCAAGTTCCATCTCTGAGGCAAATTTGGAGGCCCGACGTGTTGTTGGATCTCAGGAAAGAAATTAACTGTGGGTCCGTGTGTTCTCCGAACCCAATCAAGTTCTTCGCACAACTCAATGGCGTTTCCACCTCCGAACATGGCGGATAGTGATTCAGCCTCAACAGACAATCGCTCTTCTCGTCCCTCAAATACCTGCTAAATGCATTTTTCTCCTCTATCCCCAGTCCATCCGCCATTAATTCCAGCACCTCATAGCTCAACTTCCTCATCTCCGAAACATATTTCTCCACAGCAGAGCTGCAAAATTTTCAACCCCATATCATAAAAACATCATTTTTTCTGAAAATTATAGTTATAATTGCAAATTCAATTCATAAGGGGAGATAGTATTTTGGTGTAGAACAGGGGAATGAAGGTAAAGAAACAGGGGACTCTGTATTTTCTTTTTCTGCTTACCAGAAAGCATGTGGGTAATGATTGAGGATGAACTGAGTATTGGGGGAGATGACTTCAGGGTTTAAGTTGAGGAGGAGATATTCGATCCAACCGACATCGCCGTTCCAGCCAATTCGCTTGTTTCCATAGCCGAAAGGGTCAGGAGGGCCTGCTCTGTCTTTGTCGGACTGGGGTTTGCCGAAGTACTTGACGGCTTCATTCTCGAGAGTGGTGATCAGCTCCATTGGGACGCCATGGTTGACGAGCTTGAAGAAGCCGAAATCCTGAGAGGCCCTCACTATGAGAGACGCAGCGTCAGGGTCGGAGAGGCCGATCACAGGGATTGCCTCGTAGAAGTTCGCGGGCTTATTGCAAGACTGGAAAAGAAGGACGTTGTTGTTTGGAGGAGGAGGAGGACAAGAGACAGCAACCATGGCTGCGAATTAAAACAGAGAGAAACAGTGGCAGAAGAAGAAGAAGAAGAAGTGAGAGATTTGGGTTGTGAAGGGAAGAGGAAGGGTTGTTGGGGTTTAAATGGAGGAGGAGAGGATTGATGCATGAGAGTGGTGAGGGAGAGAGGCGTTACGAACGAAAGGAATCACACATCACATCCCTGCCACTTCATTGTCTGCTTGGCAATTTACACTATCGAGAAAACCAACAATTATCCTTCTCTTTTTCTTCGTTTATCCCCTTGTTTATTTTTCTTTTTTACTTTTACCCCCTCTTTTATTCCTATGTTTCTCGTGAAAATCGATCGGTAAAAGTTTCTGTTTAAAATTTTTACCGGTCAAAATAATCTGATTTATTTTTATAGGTTTAAAGTATATTATCACAAATCATCAAACACCAAGATCAGCGAGTATAAATTGTTCTATTTTAACTAAAGATCTTGAATTCGAGACTTAGGAATTCATGTAGCAATTTTAGGTGGTAGGGATGGCACATGAAAAAATACTCCTGTCATACCTTGTAATCTGGATTAATCTGGGCTCATGGAATTCCCCATAACAAGGGGCTAGTTTGGGATACCATTTGCATACCCAAAAAAAAAAAAACCCCACATAACAATAATCTAGATTCTATACATAGAAAGTACTAACATTCGATCAAGTCTTTCTTACTAATAAATTTTTTAAACAAATGTGCTTTTACACTGATTTTCCCTATAAGCAATTTCATAAAATTGTTCGCAAATAAATAATAATTAGTGAGGGATGGGGGCTAGACATTAACCCTATGTTTGAATGGAAAGAAAATTATTAGGGGGAAATATTAGGAAGAAAAACTCTTAAAAATAGAATTTTTTTTTAATCATTTTAGAATGTTTTTCTTTTAAATATTCCCTCCCCGGCAAATGGTTGAGGTGTGTGTACTTTAGAACCACTTGTAATGAAGAATCACATGGAATTCTAAATAATTTGGTGAAGAAAGGTACGTAAGATTATACCCCTAACCATGTCAAAAATTTCTACAGAAAGCAATGAGGATATTTTTAAAACGAGTTTTAAACATTTAATTAGATTTTTATAAGGGAAAATTGCTGAAAACTCCCCATTAAAATTTATTGATCAAAGGTACGCGCGCGGAATTTGTTTAAGAACTTATGTACAACCTATCTTTAGTGGGCACAATTCTTCTCCAATGGTGTACAACCTATTTTCAACTATCTATATGCATGCTTAAACCAGAAGATATTTGCACACAATCAAAAAAGATATACCCCACAAAACTGAAAAATAATGACACTCACTCAAGAACATGCATGTATCCTTATGTACCTTTAGACAATAAATGTTGTAATGGAGGATTCTCCAACAATTTTCCCTCTTTATAAGGGATATTATATTATAAACAAACACGTAGGATGTTATAAATATAATAGACTATGAGTGTTCCGTGAGATAATAGATTCAGACTAAAAAAGGAAAGGTAGAGCATTATTGAGTGATATAGGATAAATATTAGTGGTGGAAATGTGAAAGCCTTACGAAATGGGGTTTTAACGTTTTAAGCAGAGACGTAGCAAGGAAGGAGGGCGAGTTGTACATACCAAAAACATGAAAGTGAGAGATCAAGTAAGATGGAGAAAAAAGAAGAGAAAGGTACAGAGAGAGAATTTATTGTGATGAGCTTTTGGTAAGCATGGTTGTATAATTAATTAACTTTCACAGGATAGTAAATCTTGCATGCAAATGAGAGGTAAGTACAATAAGCGTACCCAGTAGCTTTTGCTTTGTTTCTTACCACTATCTTGGACAAAGTTTGAATTTGGGGGACAAGAGGAGGGGTGAAAATTTTAGATATTAGAGAGGGCCTTTGAATTTATGGGATATCAATCTGTACGTACATGCCTGATTATTATTATTGTGTTGGTTAGGACTTGTGACTTTCATCAGATCACGCACTCTCAAAATTATTTATTTCATATCATATCAAATCAAATCAAATGATGCATATATGTACCGTTAAGTTTATTAGTATGATTAATTATAATTATATAATTAAAATGTGCCCAAAATTTCAATTTATTTGTGTTATATAATTGAAGATCAAATCATGGACATTTATTTTTCTGAACTCTTGATTGATCAGGGTAAGGAAATAAGTGGGTGCAAGAAGAGCCATTGATTATCTGTTTGCATCATGAGTAGAAATTATTTTTTAAAGATTTTTCTTAATTATTGGTTGATCAGGGTAAGGAAATAAGTGGGTGCAAGAAGACGAGACATTGATTATCTGTTTGTGTTGAAATTATGATCTTTAGAGATAAAGTAACTTTTCGTTCTTAAATTATGAAAATAGTACTGAGTATTATGATTACTTGTGAAAACTAGATTTTTTTTTTTTATTGGGTTAAGTAGTAAATCCGTCCCGGAAGTATACGCCCAAGAACAATGTTGACCTGAAAGTTTAAAAACGTAGTAATGTTGCCCTTTCCCGTTAAAAAGTTAATGGTCAACTTCAATTTTTTAATGATCAATGTTATTTTTTAACGGAAAAGAGGCAACATTGCTACGTTTTTAGACTTTCGAGGCAATATTGAACTTAAAAAACTTTCAGGGCAACATTGCTCCTAGTCGTATACTTCCGGGGGCGGATTTGCTACTTAACCTTTTTAGGCGTTAAAAATATATTGATGAAATAAATTAAAAATACAACTCTTATAATTTTAATAATAAAATTTCATTTAATTTGGAAAAAAAAAAAAAGATATTTTGATCTCAAATTTGTAAAATTCAAGCCTTGAAATCTAATTTTATCTTCTCAAATCTTTGTATTTCATTAAAAGATCTTACTTAACTTCTTAATTTTAAAGTTCAAACCCACTTACAGCATTAGTCTGCTTAGGTCACTGGGTAATTCTTACAACTTTAAGTTTAAACTGAATCGTATATATACAAGGCTAATATCTTTCCAGTATCAATTTGAAATAAGAGGCTCAAATAGAATTAAGTACCATAATGTATATTGTTAATTTTTGTACGAAATCTGATAAAAGATTGTAAAATTATAAATAAAAATAAAAATCAAACAAAAGCTTGAGGACCCAACTTGTACCACAGTACTGGAGCACTGGTGTGGTGGGGCGTCAATAAGATCCATGCATCGTGTTTTGTTCTCCTTGGAATGTTTGAAAAATTCCCAACAAATTAATTAGCAGTTTAGCTGACAATAATAAGAAATTAAGGACAATTATAATGATCACAAATCTTTCTTTCTTTCAAAAAGATGAGGATTTTCCCTAACCTTTGAATTGGTCGTGATTAAAAGATATATAAAAGAGACGTGATGATCCAATCAAAAATTATGTCGAGGACATAATATGAAGCCACATGGAGGTATGAGGTGAGTTAAGAGAACTTAATCACTATTTTATTTATAAAATGATTAGTTGTTTAATTAGCAAACTAATACATATATATATGACAATCACTACTCTATGCTTCTATTACAACTGCTCTCTTAAAATAACATATACTCATATATCATCAATTTATATCTGTCCCATGAATTCTCTTTTTCTTGTGTGGGGCTTGCATTATTGATTTGTGCATATATTTATTTATATATAATTATTTTTGGGAAAAGAAAAGAAGTTACGTTTGTAGCTTTTGCGAGGAAGGGGGTCCTCTTATAATAAACATTATATATTATTCTCCGAAATCCTAATTGAGTAACCACGGCATTATAATATTATATATTTTTTACTCAACAAAAGGTTTTCAACTTGTAATTTCTTGAGGCGCACACAGAGTGAAATTTTGATTCTTTAATTTTTTTTTTTTAATTCTTTCTTTACAAGGAATATAATATTTATGTCTTGTGATCTGCGCGTGATTGATGCCTTTCTCACGGGTAAATTATACTTGATTAAGTACATCATTATTGTTCACTGAGAATTAGAATACAATATATATAATACTCCCTTCGTCTTTAATATAATAATCAATTGATTTTTTTAGAGAGATTAAAAAAGTTAAAAAAAGTTAATTACTTAATCATATCATATGTTATATACATAACATAAGATTATATATCAGTTTATAAGTCAGGTAAATTAGCTAGGAGGGAAACGTACAATAAGTATAAATATTTTAAAATAACTTATTTAGTTTCATCAATATCTTCAAAAAAATCAACTGGGATTTATATTTAAGACCTGAGTAGTGTTAACATGTTCTTTCATATCTGTCTAGTGCATTGTTAAATTAAAGAAACTAGAGAAGAGAGGGGACAAAGCTGAAGGATCCAAACTAACACAGAAGAGAAATTAAAAAAATTGATAACATGTGTACTCACTCCAATCCACAACATAAGTCCCTTCAACTAATTTATGGGGGGAAAAATGACAGCTAGCTCATTAAATCAATCTTAATTTGTAAGAATTTTACAAATTTACTCATATTAAATAAGATTTTAAAGGAGAGAGAAATATATAAAAACAGTCACATTGAAGCATTAACTACAAGGAAAAATTGGCACATAAAAATAAATTACTTTTTAAATGACTTATATTGTGGACTAAAGAATTCTTCTTGAAGGAACTTACATTGTGGAAGGGGGGAATTACTCCATTCGGTCCATAATAATATAGGGATGCTTCTAAAAATAAGGTCTTAAATATAAGTCAATTGCAGAATAGTTAATGCTCATTTTTTCAATTTTATCCCCATGATTAATACTCATTTTTTAATCCCCATTATATCCACTTTCTCTCTAAAATAACACATAGGGTCCACATCCTTCCATAAGAGTAAAAGTAGAAAAATATTTTGATTTATGATATATTAAATGAGTTAATTGTAGCTTTTTAATTTGTCTGAATTAGTTAAAATGCCATAGAATATAATCTGACACAAATGAGCAATTAGCTGTCCTTGAGAAAATCCTGAGTAGTGTTATCTGAATCCCTTTGGCAGGGTATATTTTTCAACGTGAAAGTCCCAGGGTTATTAAACATGGACCAGACCAGCCGTTTCGACCCAAAAATCAGCTTGTCCGGGCATTAACTTGGTTTAAGATTTTTTAAAATATCATTTTTTTTATTTTATAGTTTCATATTAATAACATGAAATATTCAATTTCTCATCGGTTTGGCCCTGAATTAGCTCTGGTTTGACCCGGTACTCTAACCGATTCCGGTTAAATAACCTTGAAATCTTCGATTGACTGAAATTTAACTTCAGTTTGTGTCGAGATCATGTCGTCTAAGTATATACTTGTAAGCTAAGAGACAAGTTTCCTTGGGTTTATTACACCAGGAGACTATGTTGTTAATTCCAATAGTGCTCGATATGGCTGACTTTTCGAAGAAACAACTTTGAATAAATAAGAGTCAATATTGTCTGATTTAATGGAGACAAAAGGTATAAAAAAAAGATTGTTTGTTCCAATAACAGAAAAAGATCTTCAAACAACATAATTCGGCCATTGCAGATTCCTCTACCTCTTAATTACATATGGCGATTTCAACTCTCGTGATAAGCTTATTATAAATATCTGGCACATTGAATGGAGTGAACAAAGCAAGTTTTATTATATATTCATCGACTGTCAACTTTCTAAGTTCATATAATTGGTGAACTTGTTATTCTTATATACTTCCACTTCGATTTATTAAATGCATAATAGCTTCAACATATATTCCACATATTTTATTAGTCTTATTGGAATTTTGTCAGGAATATATGGAAGTTTGTTACAAATTATTTTTTTAAAGGTATTGCGACGTGTCATCAGCAAATTATTTAGTTTCATGTTGACAGTCATCTAATTAGTTAGACGGGCCGACAATCAATTAAAATTTGAAGCTAAGTTCTAAAATTAACGTTCCTATATAACTATATATAATTAGCTTGAGACGTATACAAAACACTCATCAGTGTACATGAAAAGTTCGACTTTTTCATTTGGCAGAAGGAAACGTAGGAAATCCACTGAACACACGGGACGTGATTCATCATTGATCCCAAGTTTCATCAGTCCATTTTCAATATTATTCTTGTAATACCGAACAATTTCCGATGATATTTCAGGTCAACATTATTTAAACTATGAATTATAACTATGCATGTTTTAAATCAAAGTTGAATTACGTAAGTATCTTATAAACATATCTACTGTGCTCCTTCGGATCCACATTTTGACAAATAATGAGATAGACAATTTACTTATACATTTAAAATCTGGCTTTAATTGGTAATCATTTAAAACTAGATGATCACACGACTTGAGCTAAAATTAAATTTGTCTATATTGTAAGTGTTTGACTCAGGTATGTGAGTAGACAGAGATATAATAATTTCTCATTCTATTAATATACCAGGACAAAAAAAATCTATTGGGGACAAGCGTGGCTTATAAAGGGTAACAAAAAGCTTTTGATTGAGTAGATAGAAATTGAAGAAATTAAGAAATCATAAATTGAATGCATTAAGATGATTTTATATTATTTTGTTGACTTCCGTATCCCAACCATTCCGGAGGATGATAATTTTATGTTATATTATATATCAAAGTGGAGTAAAAGAAAAGTTCACCAATTTTTAAGCCTTAATAAATTTATCACATCATCTCACTTATTATTTGAGATTATATATATATATATAAAATGAAAACATCATTAAAGAAGTTATCCATGATGAAATCTCAGAATATTCGAATCTAATGTAATAGTAATAGGGAAAATCGTCAAACAATATCTCAATATATACACAGAAAATTTTATCGGTGAGAAAGAACTAGTATCTTTTTATGACAGAAAGTATCACCATTATGTAGGATTTTGTAAGCAGAAAGTACTAATACTCAAATTCATATCGTTATCTCTCATACAAATTTTGAATACGAACTTTTTCGCCAATTTTCCAATAAAATATATGAGTATATTAATTAATAAGAATCGTCACAAGGTAACTGCATTTGGTGCAGCTGCAGCTCATTGAGGATTTTGTAAAAACACACGGGCCATAGTATGTGGTATATACAATAATATAATACGAGTATTATATATATTGAATAATGAAAGACACATTCAAAGATGATATTGAAAGACGCGCGCGCATATATATATATATATAAAGAAAGAATGAGATGGCAAGTTAATTTGCAGGCCAATTTTGTGAAATAATAAGGCAGTGGTGGTTGTCGCTTTAACGTGTGAACAGAAGACACACAAATGGAGATTTATGACAGAATATTTGGTTCGGTCAAGGCAAAGACCCATATTGGTGGCGGTGACCCTTTGGAATGAACTACCCCTAATATAATCATTCGCTTATTGACAAATCCATAATTGATATATATATGCCCGTCGCTTTCTTCAATATTCATTCTTCATACATATATATATAATCTCCACTTTTTTTCTTCTGCAATTAAATGTTTCTCCAACTGATGAAAATGATACTTGCGGCGGTGTATCTTTGAACAATTACATCCGCGTGGTATCTTGCACTTCTTGAATATATTTTGTGTGTGTGTGTGTAGTGGTTAAAGCTAGGTGAATTATTTGCCCACCAGGTCGGAGATTGAGACCTTTCAAAGTTTGAAACTCAAAGCAGATCAATTAAAAGCAAAAAAGTCTCAAAGTGTAATTCAATCATGTGTGACGTAACTTGGCAAATATTGGCTCTTCTCACATCTCCATTATTGATACGCTTTGACCAAAAAAAAAATTATTGATACGCGCGTATAACGCCAAAAAAAAAACAGAGAGAAAAAAGATACGCGTATATTTATGATCTGCGTGTACACATAGTGCCGCTCACTATCTAAACCAAAGTTATTAAAATCGGACTGGTTAAGTCAAGAGTTAATAAATAAACCGGAGCTAGCTTGGGCTAAAACATGAAAAAGTAAAAATTTCAGAATTATTAATGTGAGATTATAAACCATGTTGATGCCCAAATCAGACTGATTTACCGATCAATTCACGGATTTTCGGGCCGAACTGGTTTGGTTTAATAACCCTGATAAAAAACAGTTAGTAGCAATTAAGTACGTACGGACCAAGTAAACTCTGTGTATATATACTCTTTATTTATTGTTAATTGAGACGACAAAAATAGCAATATTGTCCCCGCAGCACCAGAGAGCAGATATGCTTTAAGAATGATTGGTGAGCAAATGTTTACTGGCTTATCGACCTCTCTCTCTCTCTCTCTTATTGTATGCGTGCGAACATGATTGATTTGTTCATCTACGTTTTCTCTTGTGAATCTTCTAACGACAAGTTGACGGCAAATCCTAAATAATTGAGGGAATTTTGTGTTGCTGCTGCTGCATTATATATCATGGAGGGCCAAAAATGGGTACTTGATCTTTTATCCAAATTTAAAAGGGTACACTTAATAATACAAACACAACCCCAACTCATGCATTATTCTGTTTTTATATACTCGCTCCATCCAATAATATGGGGCACTTAATCTATATTACGAAAAATAATAATTGATAGTTAAGTTATTTAATATGTTCTAATTAGTATTTTTTTTTCACTTTTACCCCTTAATTTAGAAATGTATATAATTGTATTGAGAATGTTATTTTAGAGGGGATATAATGAGTAGACAAGATTAGAAAGTAAATATTAATAACAGGGGCAAAATAAGAAAAAGAACATTAATTAAACTAAAGGTAACTTATAATATTTTGCATCATGTCTTCCCTCTAAAAGTGTGATATACTGTTTACCGAAAAGCTTACACTGTCAACCCCACACACACATATATATATATATATATATATTCACTCTTCAATTTCGAAAAGATAAGGCACAACGTACGTAAAGCTCAGCTGTATCTCAAGCTAGCTAGGGTTTAGCCCCCCAGCTGGGCAGCACTAGAAGCAAAATGCTAGATGACTACTACTGTATATATTTCACAATAATAATACATGTTTGTTTAAATTTTTAAAACTACTTTTATGATTTATAAAGTAAGTATGTAATAAGATTTTTATCTTAGCTTGTAAAAAAAGATTTTAAAAATGGTTAAGTATTGATTTTGCCTTTGAAATATATGTCCATGAACAATGTTGCTTTTGAAGTTCTTAAGGGCTCAATCTTGCCCCAGAAGTCTACAAATATAGCAATGTCGCCATTCCGTTAAAAGCTCTAATGGTCAAACGTTAGTTGACCATTAGGGCGGTTAACAGAGGGGCAACATTGCTACGTTTTTATACCTCCGGGGCAACATTGCTCCCCAGAAAACTTCAAGGGCAACATTGCTCCTAGACGTGTATTTCAGGGGCAAAAATGATACTTAACAAAAAAAAAAACTTATTTTTCAATATCTTTTATTCATTAACCCCATAAACCCTCTTTCAGCAATTAGATTATTTAAATAATCTAATTAAAATATATGCTAAATATCTTCACAATATCCTTCATTATTTATCTATATCTTTTGGGCTATTCGGATTGGAATATTATTTCTTGAGAGTCCTAGTTAGAGTTAGTTTTATTGGGTTATAAAGATCCCTCTCATGTTAGTTTGAATTTAGAGTCAAATAAAGAAGAATTATTCAATTTCTTTAGCGAGCATGGCTTGTTCTTTAGCATTTTGGATTGAATACCTTGTAGCTATTCAGGTAATAGGTGTTATAGATATAATACCCCATGGGTTATCCAAAATTTCCGAGTGCTTTCACATCGAAAAGGCTGACTTTTCAAATTAAATTACATGTGATATATATTTAGAAATTTAAAAAAAAAATTGGAATCATCATAATCGATATAATTAGTCAACATGTGAAATTTCTAGCAAGAAATACCAATCTCATCAAAATATATATAAAGCTCAAACTTATCCATATGATGTACGTAAGAGGTGTGGTATTGACAATATATCATTCTAATAATTCGTTAGGACTGTTTGACATCAGTAATTCGGTACTTGATATCTTTACTTTACTTTTTTGGATATGATATCAATCGATCTTCTTTGTGATTGTTTATACTTTATTTATAGGGTCAAGTATTAATTTTGCCCCTGAAGTACACGTTCAAGAGCAATGTTGCCCTCGAAGTTTTTTTGGGAGCAATGTTGCCCCAAAAGTATAAAAACATAGCAATGTTACCACTCCGTTAACAACCCTAACGGTCAACAAACGTTTGACCGTTAAGGCTGTTAACGGAGGGGCAACATTGCTACTTTTGTAGACTTCTGGGGCAACATTGAACCCCCAAAAACTTCGAAGGCAACATTGTTCTTGAACGTGTACTTCAGAGACAAAATTGATACTTAACCCTTTTTAAAATCAGAGTTTGAAGATTTCCCAAACAGACACTAATAATGCTAAAGCTCATCAACTACTATATATAAGATGTGTTCTACACCCTCACAACTTCGTACACATTATGGGTGACTGTTACCAGACACTAATAATGCTAAAGCTCATCAACTACTATATATAAGATGTGTCTCACACCCTCACAACTTCGTACACATTATGGGTGACTATTACCAGACACTAATAATGCTAAAGCTCAGCAACTACTATAAGATGTGTTTCACACACTCACAACTTCGTACACATTATGGGTGACTATTACCAGATTTAGGAAATTAAACGATCCCTGCACATACATAATGTATATATGCATGGTCCCATGCATGCATCTGGGGATCGAGCTTATCCTTATCGAATCAGAGACATTGAATAATAGAGCAGAATCATTATCCTATAAAAGAAAAAGATGAATATCGTGAATTTGTCTAGGGTTCAGCTATATATAGCTAGCATGTACGTGACGTGGCTTTACTTATAGGAGTGCATAGGAACAGTACTAGGTAAGCAGCTAGCCATGTAGCCGGCTAGCGATAGGGCAAATTAATCAACTAGATTCAGCAATAACATTAAAGCTCATCATCATCGATTATTTGTTGAGAGAGTCGACGATCGTTCAATTCACGCACGTTAATTAATATAGTAGTTAGAGACACACGAGTGTGACAATACAGATACTATATATAAAGGATACACACAGATGTCCACGTGTTACTCTCCAAAACAACATTTGACGGTCTTAATTAATTTTCCCAGAAAAATAAAATGGAAATAAGAGTCCCATTTGATGAGTGTTTTTTTTCTTTTCATAATGGAGTGTTGAGGTGCCTTCTCTTTCATCGTCGTCCTCGTCTTCAGAATCATCCATGCTTGCTTTGACCAGTGACCCCACTACTGTGTCACTGGTCAGAAAGTGACGTCCCCTGTTCACAATATTTCTTCTTAAGGGGACTGAACGTAGAACACAAGGACCCAACACGTGGCGAAATTAGATGTGAGTGCCTTGAGTGACCCATATGGTGGCATGGAGGAATGTGCACACGTGGACATGCACCTAAATGGAGTCCAGGTTGGGTTCAGAAAACCAAGAATCATATATTTTGAGTGTCCTTACTCCTAAGTCCTAGCAAGGAAGCACGCGGCGACACATCGACCCGACATTGGATCAAAGCGGTTCTAGAATAAATAAATCTAAAGGCATGCATGGTTGATGCTTCGTACTTGAGCAGATATGTTCATGACAGGTGGTGCCCTGACGCGTTGAATCACTTATACTTTCTAAAATATATTCCCTCAAGTCCTAATTATAAAACATATTTCTAAACTTTAAAGAAATTAAGGATAGTAGTTAAATTAATTAATTATATTTATTTTCTTAAAATGCCTTTATTTAAATATAAAATGGTTTCAAGAAAAGATTGTTTTATCAATAGCCCCAATGGCAGAGTCATGTTATGGCTAGCTAGGGTCTTGGCCCCAGCTGACCTTATCTTATCTTATGTATTTATAAATATGTATTATATAATATTTTATTTTGGCCAATAATTTGGCTCTAGCTAAACTCTTATCTTTTTTATAATTATACTTTTTTTTATTAGGACAATATTTGGTTCATTACTTATTGGACTATGAGAGGAAAATAAAATTTTTGTTTGAGATACCTACTGAAAATATTAGTATCATCTTATATCCATCGATGTTCATCTTCATTTTAATGACTAAATAGGTGCTCAAAATCACTTCTTTTCACCTCACTCCTTTTATGAAAGTTATTCTACATATTTTTCTCTTTCCAATGAAGGTAATATTGTACTGATTAGTGAAAATTTTGGGGTTATGATTTTGAGAGAGTTTTGAGTTTTGACAATAAATGACTATATATATGTAAAGGATGATTAATGACTAATTTTAGTCGGTTTGGATTTATTATTTGATTGTCTTATGAATTTATAATGAATTTCTCTTTTAAAAAAATATTTTCTAGGGTTCATATTATATTTCTTTTATTTTCTCCAATTATTTTGTTTTGAGGTAGGTGGAATGCATTTTAAGTGTTAATTTTGTGGATTGAGTAGTACTATAATAATTAATATTTAGTTACATAAGATACTAATTAACACTGACAACAATATATATTCTGGGTCACCAAATTTGTTGTAGGTTGAAAAAGATGAGTAAAGATAAACAGAAAAGCATATATGTGTTCTTTAAGAATAAAATAACTTCAGAAATTAAAGTGATATTTCTAAAAAAAAAAATTCTGAAAGTGATGCACCTTGTAATGAGTCTCCTTTTAAACGTCATAAAATTTTTGTTTACTATGTTATCTTTTGATTTATAATTGTCGGTTATTATTTATTTGTATTTTCAATGTTATGTGATATTATTTAGTAAATAGTTCAATATGTTTATTTTTTGGCTCCGCCACTGAATAGCCCCATGCGCTTGTACCTCTTTGACCTCACACGACTTCTCCAAGTTTGACATCGTCGACGTAACATCCAAATTTTGTATTAAGATTTAATTACAAATAAGAAAAATTAATTAATTATGATACATGAATTAATCTATATGTTTTTTTACTTTCTAATAAGGATAATATAATACTGATTAGTGAAAATTTTGGGATTAGAATTCTGGTAAAGTTTTGAGTTTTGATAATAGATGATTGTATATATGGAAAGCATAATTAATAAATAACTTTCACCAGTTTAGATTTATTAGTTAGTTGTTTTGAGAATTTAAATTTATTTTCTATTTAAAAGAATGTAGGATTTATGTCTTATAGGATATTTTTTACCGATTCAATGAGAGTTAAAGCATTTAGTTGGATTACTAGAAGTATTATTATAGTTTTAATCGGTTAGTTTTACTAAATCTTGAACTATATGAAATTATGAATTGGGATTTTAAATTAGAGTTGATATTATTTTGAGTATGTGGAGGTTTGGAGATTGTTTAATAAATTGGGTTATATTTATAAAAGTTAGTATTAGGTTGAAAAATTGAAGATATGGTGATATCTTGATAATTATAATAATTTATGAAGGAAAGAATTGAGATTGTAACGATAATTTGAGGAATAGATAAATTCTCACTTCTTCTAAGAAAATTTAAAATGAGACAATTATAGTATAATTAATTAATTATTATTATATTAGTTGGTGTAATACCTAAAATCTGACTTAGGGAAAATATCATAAATGAGTAAATATACCTATTGAAAATAGGTGAATATGAGATATCAAATATTAAGTAATAATTATCTTATTTTCCAAGGGAAAATCTCTTAGGAAAATTAGGAAAGAGAACTATGGGGTGAAAATGACCAAAATACCATTGGAATGTATAAAAACTTAGGAAAAATTGTGAAAAATCCTAAATATCAGTGAAATAATTATTAAAATTGAGAGGGTATATATCTCTAATTTAGGTAATTTATTAAATTACAAACTTGGAGAAGTTGTATAAGAATGTCCAAAAAGTATGGAAATGACCAAAATACCCTCATAAATCCTAACATAATGCAGAAGACATGAAAATAAAGATGTCAGGGCCAAAGTTATGAGGTAATGAGGCATTCTAATTAAGAAAATTATCAACTATTGATAAGAAAGTAATTAGGTAATTATTGGCTAATTACTTAAGTTTAAGCGAAGGAAATTCAAAGATAATTATGTAAAACCCTAAAATTAGTGGTTTTTGGCCAAGAATTAGTAAAAACATATTTGCTAATTAATTGGAAATTTTTGAGGAAAATGAATGAGTTTAGGTATTTTTAAGCCTAAATACAAGAATGGACCAATAGGGAAATTTTGTAAAAATTATATAAAAATAATTATTAAATAATTATTTTATATAATATTAATTAATTAAATAATTAATAAAAACGAAAATTAAAATAAAAAGGACCAGCTATTGTTTGACCGAAAAATTGGATAGGGAATGGATAAGAATTTGCAAAATAATATTTAGATATTATTTTGCAACTTGTAATATTATATATTATAATTAAATATAGTGAATAGTAACACAATATATAGGAAACGGATCCTATCTAGAGAACTAGGAATGAGATTTCCAAAGTCAAGGTAAAATATTGATCAGTGGATTTTTACCTTTCGTTAGACTTTTCCGGAAGTCAATTCCGAGGCCGATAGAGCATTTTCCTAATAAGACTAAATAGGGAAATTCTGAGAAAAACCGGATAGCCAAGTTGAAAGCTAAGGATTCAAAAGTCATGATGCGACATCTGGGGAGGAATTGAGAGTTTTTCTGGACATATTTGGAATCAGTGCATTCTTGTCCACAAAGCGTGAGCTTCAGAATTTCGTTTCGAAACCGACACGTTTTTCCGTAAAACTTCCATCAAGCCGGAGAAGGCCTAGACAGAGTTAAAAATAGTTGGACTAGACATTTCTAATAAGGAAGGAATTGTCTTCAAATTGTATAATCCAGAATTTTGAGATTTCTCCGAAAGTACGCGAATCGGACACCGATCGGGGATTCTACCGGATCGGAGGCAAAAGCAAAAATGGTTTTGATGACTCAAGGGGAAGCTGGACGTTTTTGAGCTTTCCATGGCCAAGAATCATCCACCATTAAACCCTAATTTGCTTGGTTATAAAGGAGGGGAAAATTACAAGTTTAGGAAAGCAAAATTATACAATTGGCCACAATTTCTCTCTATAAATAGGCCACCACTTCTCTTGAAATTTCACACCATTTTCCTTGAGCAAAACCGAATTTAGAGAGAGGTTTTAGAGAGAGGAGCTCGAGAAAAGCCGTAGCGAAGCTCGGGGTAAGTTTTTCTACAGAGCTTTTAGCTTTCGTAGTTCTTTCAATAGTTAGAGTAGTAATGCTAGTATAGCCTTTAATTTTTCAAGCATGATTGGATATCATATGATAGGGCTATATTAGTCTAGAATTTCAAAAATTATCATTGGGTCGAAGTTCGCAAAATTTTGGAAAAATCGAGCCAAAGTAACGAAGTCTTTGCGAAATTCCGCCAATTAGGGGTATAGGGCAAAATGATAATTTTTACCTAAAATGCCGGTCGTAATGTCAAATCACTAATGAAAGTGATATTACCCTTATAGGATATCGAAACTCGATTTGCTGCTGCCGTTACGCCGCCCGACGTGCCACCGTAGGACGTTTCAGCTTTCCGTAAAAGTACGATTTCCGACGGAAGTACCGTCTACCGTCCACGAAGGTACGTTCGCGTACTGTAACACTAACTCTGATGGTTATTGTATGCATATATGTATATTACTTGTACTTTGACTGTACTAATGTCTGTCATGCCTGTACTCTGATTGTACTATTGTCTGTACTTTGACTGTACTATTGTCTGTACTCTGACCGTACTATTACCTGTACTCTGACTGTACTATTGTCTGTACTCTGACTGTACTATTATTTGTCATCCGAATGTATTGTTACTCCGACTGTACTACTGTCTGTCATCCGATTGTATTGTTTTGCCATACATATCTCATATGTATAGCCTATGTCTGACCGTAGTAAATGTTGCCAAAATTATGTGAATGTCTGTCGTGCATATATGATATATGTAATCATGAGGTTAACCGTTACCTGGGGTTCGATGCATGGACTCCAGCTCTTAACTTAGCTTCGTGGATCGGAAGGACCGAGGTTCGAGGAGAAGGACAAGCAGCACGCCTAGGAATCGCGGATGAAGACTTCTTTCTGTTATGCTTTTGAAACACTCTTGTACCGTTGTTTAAACAAAGAAGACATGCTACCATGGGTATTTTAAATATATATATCAGTTACTCAATCGCTCCGGTGCACTACTCTGATGTTTACAAATGAGGTTTGATGAAAAAAAAAAGTTTATACTGCTTTTAAAAATGGGATGTTACAGTTGGTATTGTCGTTAATTCTATTAACGTGTAATTATATATTTATTTTTAGAGTGGACTCGATATCTCTCAAGTTTATTTCTTATGTCAGGAACTAGAGGTAACCACTTTCCACTCATTGCACTTGCTTGTATGATGTTTTTGAGTGATTTTTAATCTATGAAAACTATGTTCTTAATGAAGTTGCCTTATGGGATTTTATTTTAAAATGTGACTGGTGAGATTGTATTATTGATTTAATATATCAATGAGTGCTTTGAAATGGTTATTGAGACAGAAAATTATGATATTATATGTTCTGCATAATGTACTTTTGTTATGGTTTCATGAATTGAAATACTACTGTTATCTTAATGATTATTGAAACTAAGCATTATTTTTATGAATCTCATTTGAAATTCGTATATACATGCCAAGTTTATGATTGTTTACATGGATGGATGTGGAGTGGTGATGGATGTGGAGTGGTGATGGATGTGGAGTGATGATGGGAGTTATTGTGTATATAATACCACGTGGTATACCACCACTCGGTGCATAATAGTGGATGACTTTGATATTTTTAGGGCCCTTGGTATCACCCTTTACCTTTGCCCGGGTTAAGGGTCAGCCCTTGGGACAGTGACACCTTTCTATATTCGAAGGAAAGAGAATCCATGGTCCGATATGAGTACTATAGCCTTTGGCCAGGCTATAACTCATTATTGGAGAGTTTGATGTAGTCTTGTCACAGAGACTTAACCTATTATATGTTACAACCCATGGATTTTGTCAGTGGTTATAAGGGTAGGGGTGATAAGGATTGTTAGGGTATCAATATGTTTCTTGGCATGTTATATATGTTATTCATGATATGAAATTTGATATAAAAACTTTATTACATAATTGGTGATTTTATAAATTTATAAAATTATATATCTAATACTTTGTTATTTAAAATATTCCACTCAACACCTCACGAGCACATATTAACATATAACGAGCTGGATTGATGGTTACAAATATTTTTCAGGTGTCTCGTGTGGGTCTATCAGGGAAGGTTTCGGAAGCTTGAATTACTTTTGCTAACGGCAGTGCTTCCACCTTTTTGGTACATGTTGAATCATTGTATATTGCCACATTACGGCTCACTTGGCATACTCTAGTATATTTTGGATATCTTGGCAAATCTAAAAACAATATTTAGTTTAAAAAGTATGGGTCTAGTAAAATCAAAGCTTAAATGTGTATATGAAACATTTTAATGAATTTTTTAATTAATATAATAATTAATAATTATCCTTTAAAATGGAGGATGTTACAGTCGACTTCTCCGAACTCTCACACAATCCGACATCTTAGACTTCTTCAAACTCTCACACAATCCAAAGAATTTTTGTAAATCAATAAAAATGTGTGTTGTATGAGTGTGTTTATCATCCTATATGTGCGCGCGCACATACATGTATACAAACACATGTATATATCTATAATCTATATATACACATACGTGTAAATACACACACACACACACTGTAACATCCCAATTCCAGAGCCAAATTTTTTTTAAAAAAATCAGAGTCGAGCCTTGGAGCGTAAGAGTAACTGATTCCCATTAAAACGATAACCAGAGTGTAATACAGTGTTGATACAGCATCCTATTGTTCTCATAGGCATGGTAGTGAAAACGTAGTTTTCACCTGAAAACGGAAGGGCAATGAAAAAGCGTAAAACGTAAAATCGTAATTCAAAACGTAGTTTTTACCTACATATATATATAAAGAAATTCAAAAAAAGCAAGGCACCTACCATCATCCATAGTTCCATACATATATTCATTCATACAATATCAATCAAAATATCCAACATTGTCATCAAATACCATTTAAACAAAGGCAAACAACCTCAATACAATTCAAAATGCAAGTCTAATTTAAATTCACAAGTTCACAACTCTCAATCTAAGCTAATAAATCAACTGATATGTAAAATCGCGTTTTATTCCAAAAAACGCCGCTTTTACGTTTTTACCGCTTTTACCGCTTTTTTACCGCTTTTACTCAGAATACGTTTTTTCCCACAACGAAACACGTTTTGCTCATATTAAATCGTAAAAGCGGCGTTTTTACGTTTTAAAGCGCGATTTTGACTACCATGCTCATAGGTAATTACGGAAAACGATAAAGTGACATCTCCGTCTCAGAGCTCACTCGTGCTACATGCCCTCCAACCATGAGCCTACTCGTGCAGCTTGCCTCGATCTCCGATCCATGGTCCTCCTGACCCTGAAGCTATAGCTGAGATTCAATTCACCGCATTGAATCTCAGGTAACTGGTTAACCTTATGCTCAAATAATACAGTATAGGGAATGACAGATATTCATGACATAACAGCTATGATCAATATAATGACAGTACATAAGCGTAGAGCAGTATGTAAGCCCCATAAAGTGCCTGCACTATTCACCAGTGCCACAATGATTGGTCGTGTCCTCAGCGCTAGGAAAACTCTAACGGTATTACTACATCTATAACCCGTGTGAAACTCATATGTGTAATCGGTAACCCTGAACAGAGTCTCTAACCGTGAATGTATCTCGGTGACTCCTAACAGAATCTCTATCCGTGAATGTACCTATCACATATATGTATATGAGCAGCACTATATTAGTGTTACAGTACGCGAACGTACCTTCGTTGACGACGTTAGATTCTTCTGGCAGAAAACGTACTTTTTACGAAAAACGTGGAAACGTCCAACAGCACTTCGGCAACAGTAACGGCAACAAATCAGAGTTTCTGATATCCTATAAGAGTAATATCACTTTCATTAGTGATTTGGCATTATAACTGGCATTTTAGGTAAAAATTACCATTTTGCCCCTATGCCCCTAATTGGTGGAATTTCGCCAGCACTTCGTTACTTTGACTACTTTTCTTCCCAAAATTTCGCCAGAACTTCGACGCCATTTTGATTTCCGAAAATAAAGACTAAAATATCCCTCCCATATGATATCCAATCATACTTAAAACATTAAAGGCTATTCTAGCATTACAACCCCTATTTTTGAAAGAACTTCAAAAGCTTCAACTTTTCGGAGACTCGATCCCTACTATGTTTTTACCTCTTCAGGCATATTTTTCAATGCAATGAGGCCTAAAAACAAGTATAGGAATTTCATTCCCTACTTCCTAGAACTAACTAACAATTCTACTAACTACCGAACTAAAAACTCGAACTTGAAAACTCTAAGATTTCGGCTAGATGAAGGAGTGATGGTGTGAAGAAAATATGAAGAGCATGGCATCCTATTTATAGAAAACCAAAGGGATATGTTTGGAATTTTCAAGGTTGTTCTTAACCATGGAAATCAAACTTGAAATGGTGTAAAATTCATGTCCATGGATGCCTCTTGACTTATGTTGCTTTATAGCCCGGTCTAATAAAATTTCCCCGATCGGTACCCGATTCGCATGATTTCGGAGAACTTTCAAAATTCTGGATTTACAACTTTGAAGACATGTTCTCACTTACTAGAAATGTCCAAGTTAACCTAAATTTTGATTCCATATAGGGCTCCAACAAATCCAGTTGAAGTTTTCTCGAGAAACGTGTCCGAACGTGTCCGTGTCGAAACGTATTTCGAAATCATCAACCTCTTCAAAAATTCACTGATTCCAAATATGTTCATATAAATTCAAACTCATTCCTAGATGTTGAGTTAGAATTTATTTCCTTCATATCCAAAAATGTGCCTATCTGCATTTTTCCCTATTTCGTCTTATTAGGAAAAGCACAATCGACGTCGAATTAACTTCCGGAAGAGGTCACTTGAAGGTAAAAACTCACTGAGCAATATTTTACCCTGACTTTGGAATTCCTATTCCTAGATCTCTAGATAGGATCCGTTTCCTAATTTCTAAATTACTATTCACATTTTTTGCTTTAATTAATTATAATATTAAAATAATACCACTTGCATATATTTATTTTTCATTTCATTTTCATTTTTTTTCTTTTCTTTTTTTTCTGCCCTTTTTTCGTTTTTTTATTAATTATTTAATTAATTATTTAATTAATTAAATAATTATTTTTACATAATTTTTTACAAAACTTTCCTATTGGTCTATTCTTGCATTTAGGCTTAAAAATACCTAAACTCAACTATTTTTCTCAAAAATTTCCAATTAATTAGTAAATATACTTTTACTAATTTTCAACCATTTTCTACTAATTTTTGAGCTTTACATAATTATCTCGAATTTCCTTTGCTTATGCTTAAGTAATTAGCCCAATATTACTTAATTACTTAATTATCACAAGTTGATAATTTTCTTAATTAGAATACCCCCTTGTCTCACAATTCTAGCTCTGACACCTTCATTTTCATGTCTTATGCTTTACTTTATAATTTACAAGGGTAATTTAGTCATTTCAATACTTTTTGAGCATTCATATTCAATTCCTCCAAGTTCATAATTTATTAAATTACCAAAATTAGAGATAATATACTCTCATAATTTACTTGAACATTTTACTGCCTTTTAAGATTTTTCATAATTTTTCTAAGTTATTTATGTCCCTTAGGGGCATTTTCGTCATTTGGCACTTCGGCCCTTAGATTCTCTAATTTCCAAGAGATTTTATTTAGAAAATAAGCTAATTATTACTTAATATTTGATATCCCATATTTACCTACTTTCTATGGGTTTAACTTTACCAAATTATGATACAGATTTTTAGGGTATTACACACACATATCGTAAACTTCTTCGAGTTGTCACAAAAAAATAGTAGAATTGAGGTGTATGTGACATTAATGAGTTGCAAGCATTACTTACTTTATAAAATATGTAGGTGCATTATTAAATTATCATTGTGTTTAATTATTATTGTGAAAGTATCAGTAGGGATATTTTAGGAAGAAATTGACAAAAATTAGAAAGTTGTCATATAATTAGGACCAAGATCAACTATTCAAATATATATATATATATATATATATATATATATATATATATATATATATATATATATATATATATATATATAATCCTATAATCAGGAGGGAGGGGGTAAAATATTTATACCGCCTTTGTGCATTATTACCTTTAATCCTAAATATAAGGCCTAGTTAACTTTTCTGAGAGACTAAGAAAGTTAATTAAATTACTTTAAAGTATTTATAGTTTTCGTTTTTTCTCTAAACTAATTTATCTGACATATAAACTGATATATAATTTAATCATACATAATATATAATAAAATTAAGTAACATATTTATATTTATATTTTTTTTTAGCAAAAAAAAAATAGTTGATCTTGGTCCTATATATAAGACATACCCGTACTACTCCCTTTGGTCCTTATTATAATGCACAAACTAACTTTTCTCACAAACCAATAAAAGTAGTTAAAGTCAATAAAGTTGTCCTAGAATCTAAATAATTTCCAATAGTACCCCTACTAATTGCACTAAACTCTAATATTATATTAATTATTACTCTCACCCATTACCTTTATTAATTATGGGCAGATATGGAAAAAAAATAATTAATGCTCATTGGGAACAAGCAAGTGCCTTATAAAAAAGACCAAATAAACTTGCTAGTTGGTGCCTTATAATAAGGACCAAAGGGAGTAGATTTCATATTTGTCAATCTTTTCTTAATTTACCCCTTTGATGTTCCCTCAATAATAACTAATGAGGAGAGTGAATGGGGGAATTAAGGAAGATAACTAGGATCTTCTTGGCAATACGTATTTTATTAATTAATTTAACTAATTTTCTTAATCTAATAAAATTTAATAAATATGTCGTATATTAAGGACCGGAGGAGTATACATTTTCAACTCTTCAAAATAAGAATTGATACAAGTTAGAAGTGATTTGGAGGTGTGAGCTAAAAGAAAGAAAAGAACTGATTTGGAGGTTAACATGAGAGGTCAAATCATTCTACATGTGGCAAAGTTCAATTATTTGAGAACAATGAGGGTGAAATTGCTGGAATTGTCAATCGTAGAATTAAAATGGGTTAAGGAGTAATTTTACATATGAGCTTTTCCCCCAGGAGCGCCCAGCACCACGTGCTTTTTTCTGGAGCAAAAGTACACACGTGGTTACGTTTTGGGAGCGCCCAGCACCATGGCAGTTAGTTGACCGTTAGTCAACTGTTAAGTTGGATGGAAATGAACAAGATCTGGGTAAAATTACACTTTTGCCCTTAGTTTTAAATAAAAATTACCCTTTTGCCCTAAGTTTTTTTTTTTAAAAAAAAACTAAAAATACCCCCTCCTTGGTGGGCCCCACCACCGGCGGCCGACCACTGCCGGCCGCCGCCGCCTCCGGCCGGTGGTGGTGGTCGGCCGCCGCCAGCGGCCGGCGGTGGTGGTCGGCCGCCGGTGGTGGAAGGGTATTTTTAGTTTTTTTTATTATTTAAAACTAAGGGCGAAAGGGTAATTTTCATTTAAAACCAAGGGCAAAAAGGTAATTTTCATTTAAAACTAAGGGGCAAAATGGTAATTTTCATTTAAAACTAAGGGGCAAAATGGTAATTTTCTTTTTTTTTCCTACCATCAGCGTCCACGTCAGCATCCACGTCAGCGTCCATGTCAGCGTGTCAGTCCAAATAAGCGTCACGTCAGCGTTCCATCCAAGTTAACGGTTGACTAACGGTCAACTAACTGCCGTGGTGCTGGGCGCTCCTAAAACGTAACCACGTGTGTACTTTTGCTCCAGAAAAAAGCACGTGGTGCTGGGCGCTCCTGGGGGAAAAGCTCATGTGTAAAATTGCTCCTTAACCCAATTAAAATTACGTGGTTTAAATGGACTAAGACTACCAAAGTTATTTGTGATCAAATAATAGTACTTAACAAGAAAAAAGGAAGGTTCCATCATGTTAAGGCTTTATGGTATAGGGAATATTAAGTTTTGAAGGAATAATGCAAATATCTTAAAGTCAAGGCAGCTAAGATGACAATGTTAAGATGTATGTGTAATCATTCAAGAGAGATAATATCTGTAAGGAATATATACAAAGAAAAGTTGGACTAACAACGTACTATTGAAGAGAAAATAGTGTAAAATCTTTTTAAGTATTTGAGGTGGTTTGGATATATAAAAAAAGATTATTAGATGTTGTTAGATTTTTGTGTCCCATGGGTTATGAATAAGAAGTCGCGTCGGTTCGCCACCGCCGGTCACGTCGGTTCGCCGACGGGACACCATCTGATTGTTTCATCGTCTATAAATAGACGTGCGTATGATGTTGGGCCCGGATTTCTACATTGTTCATTACCATATTCGGCAGTCTTGTGAGTTTTTACTGGTTTTTTCTATATATACATAAGTATTGTATGTTTACAAGATTATGCGTATTAGTTACACAGATTCTTATTTTAGTGATACTGCTATCTTGAAAGTATTTTCTTTAACAATCTTAAGACAATTTTATAATCTGTGTTGTTTAGTATTTTAAATTATGTTAATTCATGTTTTCGATATTATGAATCGGATTCTTGATTTTGAAAATCAATTTGTGAATAACTATAATTTTTGCATAATTACGAGGCACACACATATCTGGTGTATATGAATATTAACTCCTGCATATCTGAAAAGTTCATGAACATGCCTCAAGTTGTGTTTTTGTTCATGATTTCTGAAAGAATATATTGTCTGTATGAACCAGTACTGTTTATATTCTTTGTTTTCTTAGTTGTTCTTTGGCAGTGTCTTCTTTGATGTACATATAGATTCCACTGTTGGTGCATTTTTCCCCTTCAGTTATATATTTCTTATGCCACATATTTAGTGTTAGTAAGAAGGTAGCATAAGACAAATCAGAACCATAAAACAGAAAGGAAACCATGGAAGGTTTTTGTTCACGGTTGTTTATGGTTATTAGAATTGGGTTTTCGGAAAAACTCAGAATGTAGGCTGTGAAATACGTACCATAGAAATATATGTCGATTTGTTTCAGATATGCATATATATTAAAGTTTTGGGACATTAGAACAGTAATGGAATTGTGGTTGCGTTCTCTATGACTCGATCACTACAGTTACAATTCCAAATTTTTTTTTAAAGCCGTGTTTGCGTCGGTGGGTATTCGGCTATCTTTGTTTTTTTTTTTTTGATATTGGGTCATGATAAAACGATGTTTTTAGGCCACAAAATTGGTGTCATTGCGTAGATCTCGGAAAAACGAAGAGATAGACACCAAGAACGTGGAAAACCGACGTCAGAAACGTCGGTTATGAAGGAAAGAAGAGTCGGGTCCGACGGACCCTACCCAAGGATCCATATGGGTCTTTGCGACCCGGCTGGAGGTAGGGGATGACACCCCAATCTGAAAAATGTGTTTTATAGCTTTCAGCGTCCTGTCCTTTCAGGGAAAGGCGCGTAGCTCAACTGGCACAATGCCTGCCCTCAGAGGTGCAACTTACCCTTACGTCTCGAGTTCGAATCCTCCGTGTGCAATTTCATGAAGCGTTTTGTTTCATTGTTTTTTAAAAAGAAAAAATGTGAAGAAGCGCGCTTGGCAGTGTTCGTACACACGACCTTAGGCTGTTGAAGCGCGCCTCCTAACCATTTGAGCTGTTGGCACCTTTTTGATTGGGTATGGGGAAAAATATATTTAAACTATATTAATAGTGGGGGCTCATTTGTTGGGCCGGACTGGTTTCTGTTTGGGCCAACTGCAAACAAATTTTTTTTTTCCTTTCCTTGTTTTGGCCTGCACGTTTTTTTTTAGGCAGTATTTTTTTCTTTTGACTGGAAAAATATTGTTGGGCCGAATTTAGTTAATAAATCTCCTGATTATCTCTCCTTATTTTAATGCGGATTTGATTAATGTTAAATTAATAAAGTTAAGATAATATATATCTTATGCCTTGATTTCATTAGGAGATTATATTGGTTTTATTAATTAATATTTTGGATTATATTAATTATTGTATGGAGATGAAATTTTGATATGATACGTGTTATTTTATTATTTGGTTTCTAGTTACAGAAATTAAATATGTTTAACAGTTAAATGATGAGCTTTAATTAAGAGTCCTAAATTTTAGGATGAGAGGGGAATAGTATCATTGGAGATATTAATTTGTTTGATATCTCCTATAATCTCTCCTAAAATCTTGTGAAGCTTTTGAATTAATAATGGTGAATAAAATTGGTGATATTTATGAATATCTTAGCCATTATTTAATTTATTAGGAAGGATTTCTTATTTGCTATTGAAAGCAAATTTTGTGAATTATTAAATATTTTGTGTGACAAGCATATGACAGTGATATGAAAATTTAATCATTTATCTAGTGTAGAGATAAATGTGCTCTAATTTCTCATAGTATTATTATTTCTCTTGGTATAAGCATACATGGTTTTATGTATTAGTAGAAATGCAATTATGGCCTTGATTTTATAATTTTGGATAATTTTGTGGCTATGATTTTATGGTTTTAAATATTGTGAACAACAATTATATGAATGTTCAATTTTTAAGGTTTGGAATTAAGTATGGTGGATTTATTTATCACCAAAGTGGTAAATTCTTATGAATTATTTTAATTCCAAATATTATGATAAGAGTATAATTGATTTGTTAATCACCAAAGTAGTAAATTCTGTGTGAATATTACGGTGATTTTTTAATTACCTATAACCTTGATGCTATGATGTTATGTTTGTATTGTGAGTGAAATGAAGTTTGTTATTATAAGGTGTTTATGGATCAACCCAAAGGTTGATTATTTACCTTTATAATTATTGAACATAAATGTTGGTAGTTTTATTTAGACACCCAAAGATGATAAATATTTCTAGTTGGGGTATGTATCATACCAAATTATGTGAAATCTTTATAGCATCATTATAGTTAAATGTTGTATGTTAGTGAAAAATCAAACATTGAAAGAAATGATGAATGCAATGTTGATTACGTCTAGTTTACCACAGAAGTTGTGGGGGGAAGCCATTTTAATGACTAATTTTCTACTTAATAGAATGCTCCACAAAAGGATACAAAGTATACCATACAAAATATGGAAAGGAAAGAAATATTCCTTGAAATATTTGAAAGTGTGGGGTGCTTGGTTAAGGTTACGATTTCTAATCCCAAAAGGTTGAGAGTCAAACCTAAGACAATGGACTATGTGTTTATTGGTCATGCACTTGACAGTGGTGCATATCAATTTTTGGTTTATAAGTCCGATGTATCAGATATCCTTGTTAATACGATTGTTGAGTCAAGGGACTCGACGTTCTTTGAGAATGTATTTTCGTATAACAAGGAAAGTAAAACAAGTGGTAATAATGATAGTAGTCTTTGCTACCGTAGGATACTACGACCAATGATGATCTGTAGAGGAGGAACCTAGACGTAGTTTTCTAACCTTTTGTTGGAAAATGAGCCTCAAACACATGAAGAGACTATGGGCTCTCCTGAAGCATCATTCTGGGAAGAGGCTATCAATAGTGAAATTGAATCCATTCTGTCAAACTACATCTATGAATTGGTTGACCTTTCTCTTGGCAATATGCCTTAGGAACTAAGTGGGTCTTAAAAAAGATGAAAGCAGATGACATTATTGATAAGTACAAAGTTAGGCTGGTAGTAAAAGGCTACAGACAATGTGAAGGCCTAGACTACTTTGATACCTATTCACCTGTTACCAGAATTACATCCATTCGGACGTTAATCGCATTAACAACATTGAATGGGTTGGAATTACATCAAATGGATGTAAAAAGAGCCTTCTTGAATGGTGAATTAGAGGAAGAGATTTATCTAGAACAACCTGAGGGATTTGTTGTCTCAGGACAAGAGTGGAAAGTTTGTCGCATGATCAAGTCCCTTTATGGACTAAAGTAAGCCCCGAAACAATGGCTTGCAAAATTCAATCAAAGGACTTTAGTATTAGTGAATGTGACAAGTGTGTCTATATTCAGAATACTGAAAATGGTGTTGTCATAGTCTGTCCTTATTTAAATGACATATTGATAACAAGTAGTAATAATCAAATGATTAAAGCTACTAAGCGGTTGCTTACCAATAAGTTCAACATGAAAGATATGGGTCTAGCAGATGTTATTTTGGGAATTAAAATCCATATAACATCTGTTGGGTTGGCTTTATCACAAGAATATCTATATTGCTAAAATTCTTGAGAAATTCAAGAGTTTAAACATAGCTCTTGTGACGAACCCTATAGATTCCAGTCTTCGTCTGCTGAGAAATACTGACAAAGCTGAAAATCGAAAGGAGTAAGCTAAAGTACTAGGCTGTTCTATATAGGTTATGAACTGTACTAGACCTGATGTTGCCTACGCAGTAAGCAAGTTGAGTTGCTTTACAAGTAATCCAAACGAGCTTCATTGGAAAGCTATGATAAGAATTTGGATTATTTAAAGCAAACTCAAAACTCTACTTTGCATTATGACAAGTACCCTAGAATGCTAGAAGGGTATTGTGATGCAAATTGGATCACCAGCTTTAATGATACATTATTGATAAGTGGATATGTATTCACCCTTCATGGGGGTGTTGGATCTTGGAAGTCATTCAAGCAGACTTGTGTTGCAAGATCAACTGTGGAAGCAGAATTTATTGCTTTAGATGAAGCTGGTGAGGAAGCTGAGTGGCTTCGTAATTTTCTTGACGACATTTCTAATTGGCCAAAGCCGGTACCAACAGTGTGTATACACTATGATACTAGTAGTTAAGCGGCTACTAGTAGGGCCAAGAATGTCATGTACAACGGAAAGTCTAGACATATACGTCGTAGACATGATACCGATTAGACAACTACTCTCGAATGGAATCATCTCAATTGATTATGTGAAATCAAAAGAGAATATAGCGGATCCATTGACAAAAGGGATTCCTAGAGAGTTAGTTAAAAATTTGTCCAAAGGAATGGGTTTAAGGCCGATCCATTGTTGATTGTCGCGGTAACTCTACCTAGTAGAGTGGAGATCCCACAAACTAGGTTCAAAGAGACAACTAAGTCACAATCATTGTTAACACTTTGTGGAGTTCTAAACTCATACTCATTCCTAGACAAGACGGTGCATATATACAAGGGTAAGCTTTTAAGCTTTTAATGGTTAGGGAATCACCTATGTGAGTGTGAAGTGTGTGCCGCTTCTATGAGAATTTAAAACGGCCGATTCTCTAGAACACTCGCAGAACCAGGCGGTGTCCAGGGCCAAAACGGACACAGCATGAGAACCAACGATGCTAGAGGAGCAACTGTGTGACTCCTATTGTCTTGGTATACACAAAAAGGTCGACAGTTCAAGGCAGCACGTCCACTGATTGACCAGTATATCCGATAGGTTTTACTAGAGAAGGTTCAAAGGTAAACCCTATCTTTCTCGATGCGATTGCTTCTCGTAGACGAATCGCACTTTGCATACATATTTATTTTGCACTTAGTTACGATGGGTGACTTCTTATCCATGTGGGGATTGTTAGATTTTTGTGTCCCATGGGTTATGAATAAGAATAGATGTATCAGTGAGGTGGCCTATAGATTAAACAATATAGAGTCCATTAAGAAGAAATAGAGTTCGATCAAAGAAAAAGTTATTGAACGAGATATCTTGATTAACAATTTAAGCAAAGATTTCGCTGTTGGAAAAAACATGACATCGTACTATTAATGTAACCGACCTACCTGATAAAGTTTCTTGTTGTTTCAACTCTTCACATTTTACAAACTTTATATTTTATCTGCTTTTTGCCGTTAAATTAATCGCGTGTTCGGATTAAGAGTAAAAACTGTTTTTCGACGTATGTTATAATACATGAGGTAAATATGTGAGATGGGTTTTATTTTGACTTATATAAACTTGTCTTTCTAACACTATCTCAAATAGATCAAATCTTTGCTCCATCTGCGATGCCCGCGCCACAGTTACATGATTATGCGTAGAGGCACAAAAGACGATGGTCTCATTTTGAAGCCACAACTACGATAGGGTCAACAAATACACACACGTACGTAATATATGTAATTATATATCCATCCTAATAATTAAATCTACGACTCCATTATTGTCAGAATGTTATCCCTTTTACTTCTTAGATTTAGATTTAGATTTGGATTCCGGTAAAAAAAAATTTGGATAATTTGGATTCCTCTGAAAAAACACATGGTCTTTGTCAGGATTGAGGGAAAAAAAAAATCCGTATCAGTAAAATCATAGCTAAAATTTTTGGATCCCCTTGAGTGCTACGCCTGCGCACTCAACATACATGGTGATAGTTATTTGCTCAAATTGAAGTCCGATGACCAAAATTTTTGTTTAGATCTTTTATCGATCGAAATATACCTTCACTAATTTATCTATCCTTTACGTTTAATTACCACGTTCAAACCTCTTGTGCTATTCGTTCTTTATGACGAAACAAATATAATGCGTCTGAAATTTTAGTAATATATATAAGACATACCTAATTTACATTTTTTTTCTTAATTCCTAGGGTTGAGACATCCATGGTTTTATATTTCTGTTGTATACGTTAAAAAAAGTATCATATGATTTTTTCTGCCTCTTACCAAATATATTATAAGAAGGAAGTATTAAATATTTGAACAGCAGTATTTCAAATACTGGAATAGACAAACCGGGTCAATTGGAAAACCAATAAATCAGTGCCTAAACTGATCTAGAATGAAGAGAAAACTTGAGAAAGAATGAATTGGTCAAGAGGCGATTGAACTGATCAAAAGTGACATTAGTGAAATGCTGGTTTGAATTGGCAGAATTTTCTTGTTTTCCTTTTTAAAATTTTGATCACATTTCAAGAGTATGTTTTCGCGTACATATATTTTATAAACGTTGAGAAAGAAAAACTTAAAGAGTAATTATGGGCAGCTGGTTATATATATGCACGTCTTATGGACATATACATTACAGATACCCTACTCATAATTATTCTATATGCTTTTTAGATTATACTTTTACTCGTTTTATTTTTATTAAAATCTGCTGTTTTTTTTGGAATCAATCTTTTATTTACTTTTCGATCTGTTATTATTTTTTATCTTTCTTATTTAAACTAGTTTGTATTTATTAGAATATATCAATTATTTGATTGATTCAACCATCAAGCTGTCAGTCCAGTCTTGTGTTTTTTAATATCTTATTATTAATTGTTAATGCCTAATATTAAAAAGTATATATATGAATATATGATAAAACGTATGGCTGACAATTGCTAGCATCTTTCCTCAAGAGAGAAGGATTTTCTCGATCAGGTGGGTTAAATTTTCTCATGGGAATGTCACAATGTGTATGAATTAGAGAATTACGTACGCTTCAAATAACGAATATAATAACTAAATCTCATAACAAGTGAACATCATTTAATGAAAAGTTTCAATAGAGTAAATGGCAAGGAGCTTATATGGCTCATCATTTGAAGAAATACTTATATAAAGCTAGGAACACCATGTTATTTGAACTCTATCTAATAAATATAATAACTCAGATTATTTTAATCTTAGTTGCCTGGTGACTCATTTAAAAAAAATTAAATTTTATCTTTTTTTAAGAAATATATTAGTTGACCATTTTATTTTTGTTTTTTTTTTAAATTAATATTTTTCCCCTTAAAAACAAGAAAAAATATGATTTTTTTTTTAAATGAGTCATCAACCAATTATGATTAAAATAATATGAGTTGTTATGTTTTCATTGGACAGAGTCCAGATGATGTGATATTCTTAGAGTATGTAAGTATTTCTCAACTCATTTATTATTATAAATTTATAATTCCAACTACCGGAGGAGAAATGATCAAGCAACTCTTTTTTTTTTCTTTGGTATAAAAATTTTAGGAGAGGGTTGTGACTTTGCTTCACCACAATCCAAGGCAAGAGGCTGCTTGTATACATGCCTCCACCTCAACCCGCGTTTCCACAAGGTCATATCACCTAGGACGTCTCCCCCAATACCTTTACCAACTCCAAGATCGAACATTCTCCCTTTAGTGAGAGTGTCCGACCCCTTTGCCAATTAAACCCAACGAGGGGTAATGATCAAGCAACTCTTGAATTGAATGTTGAGGCATATTAAGTTCGGCCCAAATCATCCTTTGGGCTAAAGATTGTTTGGCCCAAAATATTGGTGGACCTGGGAGTATGATTTTATACATGTTATTTTGGTTCAAAATATAAAATATAAAAAAATATCAATTTTTTGTAATTTTAAGAAATATCCTTTTATTTTTATCCCTAGGTTGGTTAATGTGGGTTGAGTAATCAAGCATAAGAAATTGTGAGTGTTAGTTGTACACAGCAATAAAACTGAAGAAATAGGCAAGTTTTTCATAAGATTATTTAAAAAAAAAAAAATCATGTTAAAAGTGTCCTATATACTGTGGATTGAAGGTAATACATACATAAGTGGAACCCTTAGAATCACAAAGCAAGTCATCTTCATCCTAGTAATAAGGATAAGAAGTGAGATAGGACTGGACCAAACAAGTCAATGATCTAGTGCATGAGTATATGTTAATAATAAAGAGATAAATAAATGTCATTATATTGTGGGCATATTATATTATTGAGTGAATAGTAAGTGACAAGAGAGATTGCATGCCTCCATAAATTAAAGAGGCAGATATACATACATGTGATATATATAAATCCGGGAAGTGGCAGTAATGTTCTGTCTCTTTGGTTTCTTCTTTGGGATTAATTAAAAACATGATAATAATTAATACTGATGACGAAGATATTTATGTTTTCTGCAGTAAATGAGCCACAGTTCTTCCTTTGGTTTGTCTGTATCATCTTCATCTTCATCTTCTATTTCTACATCCGTTGTCACTCCTTCTCCTTCTCGTGTTTCTTTTGGTTTTATTTTTTGACGTGCCTCCTTTACAGATTCTACAATAGCCTGTTTGCGCCAATCAATCACAAACACACACACCAAAATTATCAGAATTATTTCTCATGATGAATAATTGAATATTCTTATAATATTATATGTGTGTGTATATATATATATTGATCATAATTAAGGAAGAGAAGACAGGCCTTGAGAAGATAAAATTTCTTCCACTTAGCATGCATGAAATCAAATGGGTCCGGTAGTCCTTTATCGTCTTTGACTACCTGTGTGCATATATTGAATAAACAAGAGTTGTAATCATTAATTGACCAATTATTTAATTTTGTGTATGCGAATTAAACAAATTATTGTTATTAAGGCCAATTATATTAATGGATCATAATCCACGCATGCACGCACGTATACGTACCTCTCTGAGTTCTTCAAGTTTGCTGCTCGCTTCGTCGTAATCCTCCTGTACAAGGAACCAAAGTCAATCACGTACTTCAACTTAATTATCATATTTATATATATGGAGAATTTTATAAGTGATGGCATACATTTGTGGGCTGCATTCATTAGAATCATCATAAATAAGATATAAAAGGGATTATTTCGCTTTAAAAAAGGGTTAAAGTTGTCAAGTGATAATGTGAGGGAATCGGGAACTAGTTAATCTCATCATATCTGGATTGTCAACATTTAATAATTTTGAATTAATGATTTTCTTTTTCTTTTTTTTAAATGTTTTAGAAAAAGTGATGGTTAAAAAATTGTGTTTATTTTAGATTTTATAAACCATTAAAATAAAATATATTTTTAAAAATAAATATAATAAAAAATAAATCTGGACCATCTAAATTTGATAAAGATCCTTAAGTGAGCCACTCTAATATTTGCACTTGACAGTAACACAATATCAAACATTATAAGCAATAAAAAAATAGTCGGATGCACAAGACTCTTATCAGATGAGATTTGAGGAGAGTTAGATGTAGAAAGTCTTACTCTCATAAGTAAAGAGATTGTTTCTGGGAAACATTCTAAGCAATAAATTAACAAATTCAACTAACACTGCTGTGTAAAATACTAAAATTAATGTTTGAAGCCCAAATTAATTGTAGATATTTTTCTTACGCATGATTCAGTGATTATTATTATTTTTTTAAAAAAAAAATCAGAATAAATTTAAGAAATAATTTCATACATATTATATGCCATTCAATTCTTATATAATAATTAATTAAATGAAGTGACATACATAGAGGAGTATCAGTGTTACCTGATAGACAAGCAATTCAACGAGGGCCATTAACAATTTATCATCAGCATGTCCGTTCTCCCCGTGTTGGCGTGCCTTACTCAGTATTTCTTGCGCCGCTTTTGGATCATCCTTTGATACCGCCATTGCGTACAACTACACACACCACACCAGACAATGTATTTTGTACTTTGCTTATTCCTTCATCTCTTTGATTATTGTTGAAGAGCATCAATAATATATGTAAATTAAAAAAAAAAATTTGACAAACATAAAATTAGATCTTATATTTAAAATCTACATCTTTCTTATTTGTTTGTTTTGAATGCGGCATCATTAAGCTGTACTGATAATATGGTTAGAGTAGAAAGTTGCGAACCTTGAGGGCTTCAATCTCATTGTCATCAGGCTCCCCTTCAACGAAGCCACGGGTCATCAGTTTCTTCAAGGGACCCGTCACTGAACCTTCTTTTTCTTGGGCTGCATTTGAACGCTGATCATCTCCAGCACTAGATGCTAAAATGGTGGCCTTGTTCTTCATCTTACCAACGCTGAGACTGAAGGGCCCAAAAACACTAGAAGCCATGGCTAGAGAACCTCCTCGCACCATATCGTTCTTCTTCTCTCTCTCCAGCTCTGAGAATCTGTGGAGTCTGCTACTTGAAACCAAGTGGCTTGTTTTGGAAACAGATCTGAGAGAGCCATGAGCTCTGCTTGCAGAGAAGAGACGCCCTGATGGAGCCACAGACAGAGGGCTTTGGCATAGCTGAATTCCTGATGAGTTCATCTTAATTAAGGGCTTGTTTGTGTTATTTTCACTAGTGTTTATATATCGTCCTTCTCTTATAATCCAGATTCTGATGTACCGTGAAAGACTCTTCTGCAATGAAGCAAGGCATATATCACTTCATTGCTTTCTATACGAACCCTGAATCAATGCTTTTGAAAGCCCTACAAGCTAGGTACTTCCTATATATGTTTTCTACTTTGATTCCAACTATATATCTTTTCCACATTCGCCGCATCATATTCATCGGGCAAAAGCTATTCTCAGCTGCTTGCCTTCAAATTCCTGTGTGATACTTTTCTCTTCCCACTCAGCAGAGTGTAGTTCTTTTCTTGTGCATGTTACTCCCTCGGTGTTTAATTTAAGACATATCTAGGAAGTTGAGTTTGATTATAAATATAAAATATAATTTTCATATTTGTTAATATTTTCCTAGATTTAATAAATAGTTACTATTTTGGGGATATCGATCTGTGTGAAGCTTGTGAATTCAGA
This sequence comes from Acacia pycnantha, assembly GCA_025563575.1. Classification (NCBI taxonomy): domain Eukaryota; kingdom Viridiplantae; phylum Streptophyta; class Magnoliopsida; order Fabales; family Fabaceae; genus Acacia; species Acacia pycnantha. Next base: position 9,905,820 of record JAMWYP010000015.1, on the reverse strand, counting down.
GTGAGGGATTTGGCTTTGGTCGGGACAAACCGCTGCCTTAAACTACGCTATTTTGGCACAGTTTCAAATCTCTTTTCTATTAAAAAAAATCACACATTGCCCAATAGTAAAAAGACATTTCAGAATACTAATGGTACTGAAAAAATTCTTCATTATCTTAAAAAATTATTTTAAAATCGTGAAAAAAATATTTTAGGGTACTAAATAAAATATTTGAGGATACCGACTGGTCCTTAAACGATATTTCAGGATGCTGAAAAAATAATTCATGATCCTAAAAAAATTATTTTTGGATCTTGAAAAAATAATTGAGGAACTGATTGCTACTAAAAAGATGCTTTAGGATATTTTTTCAAGATACTAAAATAATTTTGTAAGATCGTGAATTATTTTTTCAGTACTAGTCAGTACTCTGAAGTATCATTTTAGTACCAATTAGTATCCTGAAATATTTTTTCATGATCATAAAATATTGAATTATTTTTTGAGCATCAATCAGTATCCTAAAGTATCAGTTAGTATCCTTTTGGTACCACCGTACCAGTTAGTACCCTCAAATATTTTCTTAGTGCCTGAAATATTTTTTAAAAAAACTAACGGTTAAGACATTATTTTTATATTAGATTCTATGCACATTAAAATATTTTTGTGAAAAAAAAATATAAATTATTCAAATTAGATTTGAAGGGTTATGGGGATAAGCTCTTGGTACCTATATATGGCAACTAGCAGTGAAATTTGCTGTCCATTAATTTCACATCTTGATTTGAAGAACCTGCACGTATGTTAGAATTAATTTCTAGGAATATATGGGACTTTATTATTGCATATCTCTTAAAGGTTTATTTCATGCAAAAATTATTTAGTATTGGTGATAATTTGATATTAATAATTAGAGGAGTCCATGCATGTTCATTCATTCCTTCAACGCTTTATCTGATCAAGTCTAAAAATGACCCACACCAGTAGCTTCTTAGAACACTGCAACTCTAAGAAACGTAACCATGTTAATTTCATAAAAGGACTTCCCTTGAAGATCACATGCTCATTTAGAGAAGGCATGTCACTGATATGGACAATGATAATGTTCTGGTAACAATACGAAGTTTGATCAAAATCGAGTACAATTTCATGAATTCATTCTCCAATTTGAAAAAATAAAATAAAATTATAAGGGTCTTGAGAAATACTCCTATCAATTAACACCAGAGTAAAAGCAGCAGAGCAGTGAGATTGGAGCAAACTTGATTACTCCTCGTTTATGATAATACATGTAAGGATTACAAACACAAATATTCCCATCCCTCAAATGGTGATGATATTGGATCATATTATTTAATTAATGATATTGTAAACAATCACATAATATCAAATAAAAAATAAAAAAAACTCAAAGATGAGTATTGCCGATAAATGGCAAAGATCGAGACATTTATTTGTTTGATGACAACTTGCGTAGGTAATTTTCCCACGCCGTTTTGGCCTCACTCTCCGATTCTGCTGCCTCACTTGGGTCACTTTGCGCTTCAGCTATTGCCTGGGTCACCACTCACCAAATAATATATTATTTACATAAATCATAAATAATGATTTTTAATGATATGAAAGATGACAAACCTTCAGAAGATAAACTTTTGCCATTGGCAACCCCGCGGGCCCCGGACCAATCTGGTGGGTACCATTAAAAAAAAGAAAATATAAATAAAGAAATTATATATATAAAACAGAAACAAATTAAGGAAAAAACAACCTTGGTGAAATGAGTCCCCTTACCTCCTTCAGTAGCTTGTCAATCTTTTCCTTCGCTTCTTCGTATTTCTCCTGCCCAAGCGAGTAACGTTCAATCAAGCTTTGAGTATTATTATAAATATAATTATGAAGGATGTTCAAATTGATGCCGTTTGTTTATATATATATATATATATATATATATATATATATAGAGGGTTAAGGTGCATAAATGTACGAGTGCTTTAATTTACCCCCAAGGAGCGTCCAACACCAAATGTTTTCTTAGGTGCAAAAGTGCATATGTATGTGGTTACAAATTAGGTGCAAAAATATCGTTTGACTGTTAAGCGTGACTTTTTTTGCTTACTAGATGATGACGTGGCTTTCCTGAGTTGTTATAAATTACAGTTCAGCCCTAGACACATTTCTAAAAAAAATTAATTTAGTCCCTCCATAAACTTTTAAAATTTTCATTTTAGTTCCTAGTAAAAAATATTTTAGGTCAGATTTTGACCTTCTTCTTCCTTCCGTTAGTCTCCAGTAGTTTTGTGAATTCCGCCATTGTCCTTTCTTCCTCTACCTTCAATTTTCTTCCTTCCTTTGAAAATTCACCTTCTCCAATAACCACCATCGTCCTTCCTTCCTCAACCTTCATTCTTTCACCACACCCACTACCATCACTCTCCAAACTCACTATCACCGTCGAAAATCTAAGCTGGGGCTACGAAGAGCAAAATAGAGCTCAACAGATCGAGTTGATGAAGAGAGCACACCATCGTTGCTCCTCCGTGCACCACCATCGTCACTGCCGATGAGCGACGTTCCCTAACTCTCCACCACAGTTGCGGGTAGAACAGAGAATAAGTTATTTAATCATATCATATGTTGTGTATCCTTATATTATATATTAGTTTATTAGTCAAACTAATTAGTTTGAAGAAAAATAAAATATTTTAAAGTAATTTAATTACCTTCCTTAATCTCTCCAAAAAAATTCACCGGAGGGAGTACATCTTAAATTTAGGACCAATATTAAATCCCTAATTAGATCTTACATCAAGAATTGGATGAGTATTAAAGTATCAAAGTGAAGGTTTATATAAAAGTGAAGGGAACAAATGCCTAGTTTTGTCTACATATTACAAGTTCACATTCCATGTTTATTGAAAAGATAAGCATGTAATGCTCATCCCTCTAATTTTGGGGTAATAACCATTTTTTTAATGTATTTAGATTAAATTGTATGATGCACCTTGAAATATTGTTTGCACCCAATATTTTAAATTAATTAATTTCTAGTCCAGCATTCAGAAATATTTTTTCTGTAACACCAGCATTCTGAAATATTTTTCCAGTTGCACATAATATTTGAAATATTTTTTCAACACTCAATATCTGAAGTTAATGAATTTTCAATATAAAGGTCTTACTCTTCCAATTCCATTTTCAATATAAAAAAAATCTTACCTGATCCAAGAGCAATTCGATGAGCAGGACTTGGAGCGGAAGTGAAGTGGGCGTGTTCTTGAACCTTTCGCATTCTTGGCTTATTATCTTTTCCACTACATCTCCACATTCCTCTATCATTGATAGAATCGTTGCCCACTACACCCACAAACAAACATAGATATATACCAATCAATTACATGTTCCTTAATTACCTTGACCTCTCTCTGTTTGCTTAAATGCCTCACTGGGTTTTTTGTTTTTCATTCTCACTCAAAAGCAATCTAATAGTAGTAATTTTTGATTGATTCAGTAGAAAGTTTTGACCTTGGGGTCTTGAATCTCACGGGCACTAGGATGCATTTTTTTGACGGAAAAAACAGATGATGGCAACTCGTCTAGGTAATTTTCCCACGCCTCTCTTGCCTTGCTTTTCGGTTGTGCTGCCTTTTTTGGATCACTTTCCGATTCTGCTATTGCCTGTGTCACCACTCACCAAATAATATATTATTTACATAAATCATAAATAATTATTTTTAATGATATGAAAGATGACAAACCTTCAGAAGATAAACTTTTTCCTTTGCCACACCCGCGGGCCCCTGGTGGGTACCATTCACATTAACAATATAAATAAAGAAATTTTATAAAACAGAAACAAATTAAGGAGAGGAAAAAACAACCGCTGGTCTAAGCTTGGTGAAATTAGTCCCCTTACCTCCTTCACTAGCTTGTCAATCTTTTCCTTCGCTTCTTTGTATTTCCCCTGCACAAGCGAGTAACGTTCAATCAAGCTTTAAGCATTACTCCTCCGATTTTAAGTATAAGATAAAATTGATTTTTTAAGAGAGGTTAAGGAAGCCCATGCTTAACACATGCAAGTCAGATGGGAAATAGTGTTTCCAGGGGCGGACGGGTGAGTAATGTGTAAGAACCTGCCCTTGGGAGGGGAACAACAGCTGGAAACGGCTACTAATACCCCGTAGGCTGAGCAAAAGGATTTAATTATTTTAGAGTATTTTTATTTTTTCCTCCATACTAATTAGTTTGACTAATAAACAAATATATAATCTAAAGATACATAACATATGATATGATTAAATAACTTATTTAGTTTCCTTAATCTCTCCGAAGAAAATCAATTATATCTTATATTTAGGACGAAATGGAGTATTATAGATATAATTATGGAGGATGTTCAAATTGGTGCCGTTTATATATATATGCCTTCTTTTTTTCAATGTAAGCATTTTTTTGGATAGGAAATTTTGGGTTAAAGCATAATGTAGTGGCGCTTCCCTACTATAAGCTACCCAAACACACCCCGTTTTTTTTTTTTTTCCTCCCACAATCTACTTTTTTAAGAAAAGAAAACTATGTTTTTTTTATTGAACAAGAAAACCATGATTTGATTGTGGAAATAAATTACACAAAAAAATTTTCTTTTAAGATTAACATTGTTATAATTAGATGACTAAAAAAAATACTCTTCTAGTCCTTAGTGTAAAGATTAATTAACTAATGTGAGTATATTAAAGATGTTAGTTAAGTTAACTTATATGGTATGTTTTTTCTAAAAGATACTAATTATGTTTTTTAATTTTTCTCAACCCTCTCATACTTGATTATTGTTGAGAGAATGTCAAAAGAGATAATTTGAAAAAAAAAAATGGTAAACATGTTAAATACATCTTAAATTTAGGATTAATATTAACTCCCTAATTAAATTTTACATTAAAGATTGGATAAGTATTAAAGTATAAAGTGAACGTTTATATAAAAGTGAAAGGAACGAATGCCTAGTTTTGTCTAAATATTACAAAGATATTATATTTCAATTTTCTTAATCCAATGTCAAAAAAATATCTTACTCTTCCAATTCCATTTTCAATATAAAAAAATCTTACCTGATCCAAGAGCAATTCGATGAGCACGACTTGGAGCGGATGTGAAGTGGGCGTGTTCTTGAACCTTTCGCATTCTTCGCTTATCATCTTTTCCGCTACATCTCCACAATGCTTTTTCTTTGATAGAACCGTTGCCCACATCTACACCCACAAACATAGATATATACCAATCAATTACATGTTCCTTACCTTGACCTCTATCTGTTTGCTTAAATGCCTCACTGGGTTTTTGTCATTCTCACTCAAAAGCAATCTAATAGTAGTAATTTTGATTAATTCAGTTGAAAGTTTTGACCTTGAGGGCTTTAATCTCACTGGCATTCGGATTCTCTGTTTTGAAAAAGCTCTTCTCCATGCTTGGGCTTTGATCTTGATGCTTAGCAGCATAGGCTATGGTGGGCTTCAGATTCATCTTACCACTGAGAGTGAAAGCCCCAAGAACACAAGCCATCACTAAAGAAGCTTTTCCCACTCCTCTCATTATATTGTGCTTCTTCTTCTTCTTCCCATTCTCCTCTTTCATCTTTGGCCCCTCTGAGAATCTCTCGAGCGTGCACTTCACATATAATGGACGTGACACCAATTGGCTTCGTTTGCACCACTGGGAAACACTGAGAGATCCATGGTTTAATAAGCTGACATGAACTCTGCTTGCAGAGGAGAGACCCTCTTGAGCCACACTCACAGGGCTTTGGCTGAAGTGAATTAGAGAGTTCATATGTAAGGGAAAGTTGCAAAAGACCCAGATTTATTTGTATTCAATACTCAATTGTTCTCAAGTGTCCTTCTGTTCTATTTATAACCCAGACTCTGCTATGATTTAACTTTGCAGGAGAGACTTTTCTGCCTTGAAGCAAGGTATAAGATATTACTTCACTACTTTCTACCAAGAATCAATGCTTTGAAAGACTCACAAGCTATACTTCTTCTGATTTTTACCGTGATTCAAACTTTTTCACATGATGGGCATCAATGCGTTGTATATAAGGACAAAAGTTATTCTTAGCTGTTTGCCTTCAAATTACTCAACAAAGATGCAATTTATGATACCTTTTCTTTTACAACTCAGTAGTGTAGTTCTTATGCGTGTTATAATTTAATTAAAGGGCTTGAAAAGCAAATATCTGGAGAATACTTTATCTTCTGTTTGTCTAGTAAGGAATACTGTCTGCTTATCGCAGAGATGGTATGTTACACGTTTGTGATTAGTTATCTAAGCTTTTGTTGTTTTTTGTCAGCCTTCACTTATTAATGGGCATACATCTTTGCTTAAAGTCTGAGGTTTCTCGCAGCTAAAGTGGAGGGATTCGTGTTGTGAATATGATTTTGCTTTACCCATTTGCCAAGTCTAGAATAATCAAAATGCTTCACGTTATTTCACAAGCTTGATAGCTTATGGGAGAGAGGGGCATGCATTTAAATTGGTCTTCTGCGGATATGAAATGTGAAAAGGGAAAAATTAGAAGAAAAAAACCATCAGAATGAACCGACGAGTAGAAAACTTTCCCATTTCTTCTCTTCTTCTTAGTAAGTGGGGAAAAGTGTCAAGTTATGCTGTGTCTTTAGTTTCTGAGTATGGTGAAACTGCCAAAATAGCAGTACCCTTGGTCATTCTTGGTTGCTTTTGTTTTGTGTGGATCTGTGTGAAGCTTTTGAAGTCAAGGAGAAAGCCCAAGCCTAAGTTCCTTGATAGAAGGTCCAAGACCTTTAGAGAGCTATACGGTGGTGATATAGCATTGAGGAGATTGTTTGAAAATCACGAAGCTGAACCAAGCTCAGCTACATTTGACAGAACAGATTCTGTAATGAAGGGTGTGCTTGATCATGAGCATATTGAATTGAAGAAGCTGCAGGTAGGTTCAATATTGCCTTACAAATTTTCATGTTTGAAATTTCACTGTGAAGAAGGTATCAATAGTAAATGACAAATTTCCCTTTGGAAAAATAAAAGTTTTCCTGAGTGAGGGAGAGAGGCTTCTATATATGAGTATGTGTTTGCTATGAAAGAAGTTTCTAAATATTTGTTTGGCAGAGTATAGTGGGAAAGGTGGAAAAGAGTGGAACAGTAGCATTGGCAGTGGAGCAACTTAAAAAGGCTGAAAAGGAACATTCTGGGAATCCCCATGAAGCCTACGAGATTGGCATGCTTCTTGTTGAATTGCTTATATATGAGGTATAAATCTCTTTCCATCTTCCTCTTAATTTATCTATACGAGTCTTTGAATTTTAAATCTTGTAATTTTCTAAATCTTTCCATTTTCTTTCAGAGAGATTTGAACATACTAGCATTTTCTTTTGCTCAAGATTAGTTGAAATGATGGGGGAAAAAGAAGATAAATGATGTTTCAAAACTTCCCTGAACATATTAGCATTTTATTATCTTCCCTCTTAACAAGCTTTAAATAGTTTCAAATCAAAATCAACATCAACAATTGCGAGCTTCTTTAAGTAGAACTATTAATGAAAGTAATAGAAAACTGCTTATCTGAGATATTCAGGGGAAATATGAAGAAGCCCTGAGCAGTGATTGCTTGAAGCATGAAGAAATTTCTGATGCTCGTCGTCCACTGTACAAGGTACCTACAATTCCATTTTTTTCTTTACCTCTTGAACTCGGACTTACTCAGAGAATATAATTAAATCTGGCACGTGTTGTTTGAACAATTTGACAGGCCATTATATACATAATGCTGGGAAATGACGAAATAGCTGAAAAATGCTGGGAGGGGTTCAATGAAATACGAGAACTATTCCATATTAGAAAGCCCCCATCATCATCTTCTTCTTCTTTGGGTGAGGCGATTGACCACATCACCGATTTCCAGACATTCAAGAACAAAGTGATGAAACTTAAACCTGGCATTCATTAAGACATTGCTGCAAAAAAGGAATCCCGTAAATGAGAGAGATATGAGTACTGTGAGTAGAAGAAGACGCCATTAGCTCTTCTTTCAGTGTCTGAAGCAACGCCCCTTCTGAAGAGGAACGTGTCGTTATGTCTGTATGTAACAAGTGAGGAGACAAGTTTGTTTCATAATGTGTCACTCCATCTTTTCCTGTCTTGAGCTGCTATATTCTAATCATCCAATTGCGCAATCCACAGGGGTAAATAATGCTGTTATTTATTTTTATTTTTTTGACACGTGGATGCTATAATCTTTTATTGAAACTATAATGTTATGTAATTATAATAAATAATATTGTGTTGAACTTTGTTTTTAGCACTGAGAGTAGACTCCACCGACAGCAGAGACTGTCTCTGCGAAATTTTAAGGATGGAGAATACACACTTCCTAATTATATTTTCTTTTGTCTAACCTCCCAATGAGGTTGGACTTCTAATATCAGTGAAGATAAGAGAAATAATAACAATAATTAACATTATCTTGAAATTTTCCTCTTATAAAAATAAGAAAAAGACAAGGGAGATTGAGATGAAAAAATACAAGAAAGAATTGGAGAGTAAAGAGAGAGTGATTCTTATTTTATTTCAAACTTACAGTCTTTGATACATATCTAATATTTATAGGCCACGAGTCCTTAACTTTCATTACAAGAATTACAACAAAAGAGTAGATTTACATAATTGTAGAATATAAAGTCTTTGTAGGATATGTACATTAATCATAGAAAACCCCTACTATATCATTCATGTTATAGATTATATGACTTTAAGTGTAGAATTCTAAAAGGCATCTTTTGGAAGTTATGGACATCCACACTTACATTTCAATATTTACAATACTCCCCCTTGGATGTCCATAAACAAATATTGGGCCTCATTAAAACTTACTAGGAAAAACTCAATTGGACAAAACCTAGGAAAGAAAAAGAGCACACAATACATATTGAAGCTGCCTCGTTTAAAATCTTATTAGGAAAACCCTGTGGAACAAAACCTTGGTTAAGGAAAAGAGAACATCATATCCTTTACTCCTCTTAATGATAATATCGCATTTACTCCACTTGAACAACATCAATTTTGCTTCTCCTAATGACAACACCATTTCCAATTCATTTTTGAACATATCTATCTTTTAGCCACCGAACTATGAATAATACATTATCACCAAATGTTCGGGTGAAATGTATTCCTCTAACATATCTTCTGAATATGTTAAAATATCAATATGTTTTCCACTACCTTATGCATCGTAGAAATAACAAAAAAAACTTACTCTGAAAGTCACCAACATGTTCAACTTGTTTTGAACAAAACGTCTCATGTAACAATTTCATAGAACTACCACATCAAATCAGTTTTGTAATATTCATAGTTCCAGCAAAACATAAGAAAGACAATATTAGCATGATGTGAGTATTCATAAAATATATGGTACTTCTAATATATTAAATTGAATATATTTTGCAAACAAAATAATCATAACAAGAATATGTGATTTTGAAATTATAATGGCATTCAATAACTCGATCTACGAGTCAAGTGAAATGTAAAATTACTCATTTTTCAATACAATTTTTAATCAATTATATAGGCTTGAATTATTTTCAAACTTGCATAATATTTTATATATAGAATCATTTTCTTGTATATCTGAGCCATATGTATAGGCTATATATTTTCAAACAGACACATGATTTTTATTTTCATATGCTGCTAAAATAGTAATATATGCAAAATTATTGTATCCACCATAAAATAATATAGCTCATCAAAGTCTTCATTAGCATTTGTGAAAATCTTTATTTTCACTTTCGTATTTATATATTTCAGTTGGGACTCCGGGTTCATAATTTTCACATATCAAAATAATGTAATCCTATTTTCATTGTGTCTTTTCTTTTTTACTTTTTCTTTTGGTCAATTACCATTATGTCTATGAAGCAAGATAGATTTGTGCATAAGATCCTCATTTGATCACGTGAAATTATTATTAATACCGTTGTTGGAAACTTAATCTTTTCGGTTCCATCTTTCCTAACACATAATTCATTGAAATCTCTTTATTGCTGTCAACTACCTGAACCTTTTTTGAGCCTTTTTTGAGGTCTTTGCAATTAGTTATATATTGGTCTCTTCTGGAGTACCTACCTCCTCAATATGCCCATCTTGATTATTTGCTCATTTCTCTTTTCTTTTAGAAATGTTTTGAACATGTCTCACTTTTATTTATGCTGATTGGAGCAGCTGGAATAAGAGATTTAATAATTCTCATTTAAGTCAATAATTGCATCTGTTAGATATTATTTAATATTTCATTAATGCAAAACCTGATGAACTTCTGGTTCATACTGCTATATCTGAGGATCTATATTTGATATAATAATGCATTCCTTTTATTCTTTTTTCCAGCTATTCAATTTCTCACCCTTATGTTAGGAAAACTTGGTCTAATGACAATTGACTAATCATGCAGTATAAGTCTCATAAATTCATTCGTTTCCTTTAGAAACATCATTTTGTTTCATTCAGAAATAAACAAGAAGGAGGAGGTCTTTACCTAATAATGTATTCTAACTTTCTTTAAATATCCATATACGTGCATTGTGGTGGATTAATAGGAATAAACATGTTGCACATTCAAACATTTAAGATGGGAAAAAAGGGCTCCTGACCAAAAGCCAATTTTATTGGGAGAATTTTGTTGGCTTATATAAGTGTTGCAAAAGATCAAATATGCCAACATTTGAATAGAAATTTTGTTCTCGTAAGCATTGACCTAGAGCCGGGAAATCGGGCCAAGCCCATTGGGCCGGCCCGTTTAAGCCCTGGCCCTGTAGGGCTCGGGCTTGAAAAATATGTCAGAATTTTGAAATTGGCCCTGCAGGGCCGGCCCTGTAGGGCCTCGAGCTTAATCGGGCCGGCCATGCAGGGCCTCGGGCCGGCCCGTTAGGCCCGTTTTACTGTAGCATTTTTTTTAAAAAACAAGTTATACCTAGACTTCCACTTAATGAATGTATTTATTTGTAATTACTTAGATTTTTTTAGTTTAAACTATAACCCTTTTTTTATGTTTATTATTATTTTGTATTAAATAAACACATACTTTGGTATTACAATATTATATAAGTGATAAATTATAAATATATTTTGTGTAAAATAAGTATAATTATTTTTACCGTCGAAAAATCATACCCGAATCGAAGGAATCTGCAGACACACACAAAATTACGAGAGGGAAATACATTTTTTCGTGGGCATACACAAAGGAATTCCTTTGTTTAATATTTTTTGAAAAAAAAGGAAAAAACATATTCTTTGTATTTATTTGTTTTTTATTACAAATTAATAAATGTATTTATTTGTTGAATGATTTATATTGTTTAGATATTAATGTTGATAACATTTATTTGATAGATTAGAACTTTAATGGTTGCAATTTACTAATTATATTTCTTTGAAAAAAATCGAAGGAAAAAGAAGGAAAAATAGTTAAAATTTGGAATAGTAATTTTCAGGCCCTGTAGGGCCGGCCCTGGCCCTGGTACTATCGGGCCGGACTTTGAAAAACATATGTTTTCCTTACTCTAGGCCCTGTAGGGCCGGCCCTGTTGGGCCCAAGCCCTGTAGGGCCAGGTCCTGTCGGGCCGGGCCAGGTCCTGTCGGGCCGGGCCGGCCCTGATTCCCAGCTGATTGACCTTTCTATTTATGGAGGCTTCAATAAATAATTTTTGGATTGTATAATCTGGAAATTGTGCGCACAACATAACAATCTTGCAAACTAATAGTAATCTTACATGTAACCATCTTATAGATGCATCTGTTGAATTTATTGAATACTCGTATGGTTTACATGTTATTTGAATGGGCTCATATATAAGTTCGATATATTTCCAGAAATGTCGAAATCCATTCCAAATCATAACTAATGATTTTTTCATAGTCACTTTTTTTGCCCATTTTCATAGTCAATTTTGTTTGAGAACAAGCAGCGCATATCCTTTATTGAATTATATACTATGTTGACTATTCATGAAAAATCTTCTGATTCTTCAATAGATGTCAATACGTAATATTTAATAATTTTTTGTATCATATATATGACTTGAATGATTACAAAAGTTATGCCAACAATAACTTTATTTTGATCAGTAAACTTCTAATTCACTTTAACATGTTTTTCAACCAATAGTAAACTTTTTAATTTTCACAAGATATTGATATCAAATATCAATATGACATCCATTTTCGGGAGATTTATAGGCTTTGTAAGGAAGTATATGAATATAGCTTTTCATAACTCACTTATATTTTAATAATCTCCCCCTCAAATATGAGTCATATAAATATACATCAGTATATAGTAAGCCAATAACCAATCTTTCACTTAGAAGCTCAAGCACTCCGATCCATATCTCATATACGATCATGGATTTCAATCTAATTAGGTTGTCACTTTTCTGACCCTTTAACAAATCGAAACTTTGATGTAAATCTATGGATCATAAATTTATATGATCGATTCTTCTTCCCCATAAAAAATCCTTTATTAATTTTTCAGGAACTATATCAATTTTGTTACATAAAGTAATTCAGGAACTATTACATATCATTCAATCAGAATATGATTTCATTACTTATTTATAATATACTTCAATTTGCTTCTTTTGGTACACATTTGACACATGAGTATGGTATATTTAAGATTATATATCTAGAACAGATATATTTTCTCATAATCTTATACGATAATTCAATAAATCATAATAAGTAGAATTGCATCTCATATCTCAATTATAGAAATTAATAAACGAAATAAATAATCATTATTACTTAAATTAAGTCATAAAATTTCTGCCAACGATTAGATAAAAGTTAGCTTTATAGCTTCTCAAATAATCACAATATATGTATATAGCAAACAATAAATTTAGCCTACATGCCAAATTATAACTCACAATGGTATATTATGCCAAATTAAACAAGTAATAGAAATAACTAAACAATTGTCTTAACAGAAAATAGTCATAAAGTGAATATTCATGCTCATATGTTACTATCAAGTAAATATTCACAGGAAAAGTACCAGCAATATTTTACGTTGCAATACAATATTCATAAAGTAAATTGTTTTCACCATATGTTATAAATTTCAATATAAAAATTATGGGCTTATTATTTATACCAAAAAAAATTGAAATTTTAAAATGCCATATGGTAAATAGAAACAAAAATTCTCTTTTAAGAGGGACTAAAAAAAGAGAAATATATAGATGAAGGATGAAGATTTTAGGAAATGGTATTATCCCTAAATTAAACCATAAGCAATGTGGACTTGCTCTTGTTATTGATAAATCCTTTGGTGTGAGGCATCAACATTTGATGATTAAATTTTGGCCTTAAAAAATGCAACTATTTGCATGATACCACCACAGTATCCTCTGCATACTGACATAAATTATGAGAATATAATTTTTGTAAATTTTCTGATATTAAATTTTTAAAAGAGCATTCATAACCGTTTATTTTTATAGTCCCTGCTGCGTCGTTCATTCATTCTGTCACATTTGGTCTCTTCACTTGAATAGAAAAAAAATATGCATGGACGATGGTGTATAATATTAGTATTTTAATCCTATTTGGTCCCTTCACTTTATCTATGTTAGCACTCTCTCACTTGCTGACAAAACTTGAACGTCAAACCTCAAAATCAATTGGCAGTGGAAAGCAACAGAAATGGAACATTCCATTACCGTGTGTCTTTCATTCATGATCATAATGAATTTTTCTGCAGAGAAGAAAAAAAGCGATAGCGAGATCAAATAGGAAAAAAAATAATAAGGAACAGAAATCTGTGAATCCGACGCATATTATGGGGAAGCTAATAACCACCTCAAAACCTCTCATTCTCCATTCAAAGTTCCTCTGTTTTTCTCTGTTCTATCTCTTCTCTTCCCTCTCTCTCGCTCTCTACACCTTTCTCTCTCAATCCAAATGTCTCCTTCGATCATCTCCCTTCGATCCAATTCACTCATCTCTTTTCTCCTACAATTCCTCCTATAACCCCCACAAGTATGCCGTCTCAACCTCTCGCTCCAACTGCTCTTCCCCTGTTTTCTTCTCAGGTATTCTCTAATTTCTAATCCTTTCTCTTTCTCATAATTGATCTGTTTTTTTTTATCGAAATTTGAATTTTGGTTTCTATGTTTTAGATTACTGGGATGCTTTGAAGGATATCCAGAATTTCCGCGATCAGTCTTCATCTTCCCGGCGTGTTCTTAGGTATATGCAGGGGAATTCTGACAGTTTCGGTGGGAATTTCAGTGCCCAAACAAGGTTTTCTTATTTCGATCACCCCAACGATAACAAAAAAATCCCTTGCGGCTTTCTCAAGAAATTTCCAATCCAAGATTCTGGTAAAGCCTGAAAGTGCTTTGCTCTCTTTTTATTCAGGGCATAAATTTTCAACCTTTGTTCTGTTACAAATCATTCATTATGTTTTGTTCTGTTTCTGAACTTGTAATTCAGATAAAATAGCGATGGAGAAATGTGATGGTCTGGTGGTAGTTTCAGCCATCTTCAACGACCACGACAAGGTGAGACAACCAAGGGGTTTAGGATCCAAAACATTAGACTACGTATGTTTCTTCATGTTCATAGACGACATAACCCTAAAAGGGCTACAATACCATGGGATAGTTTCATCAGAATCATCAAGAGAAGAATACAAGGTAGGAGCATGGAGGCTTGTCAAGGTTTTGAAGGAGGATTTGTATGAGAACCCAACAATGAACGGAGTGATACCAAAATATTTAGTTCATAGGTTGTTTCCAAATTCTAAGTTCAGCATTTGGGTGGATGCGAAGCTGCAATTAATGGTGGATCCATTGTTGCTGATACACTCACTGGTAATATCTGAGAATGTAGATATGGCTATTTCTAAACATCCTTATTATGTTCATACAATGGAGGAAGCTGTGGCCACTGCTAGGTGGAAAAAATGGTGGGATGTTAATGCCTTGAAGTTGCAGATGGAGACTTACTGTGACTTTGGCCTCCAACCTTGGAGCTTCTCCAAGTTGCCCTATACCTCCGGTACACACACACACACACACCTATATATATATCGGCCCTTACTCTCATTGTTTTCATAATTCTTCTTTAATATAAAAGCTCGCCTGTTACAAAATAGATTTGAAGTTTTTTGTGTTCATGCATGTTGTATTTGCGTGCATGCTTTGCGGGCTTTCAGTTGAATATGAAACTGATTGTGTTTGTAAGTTGAATGCAATTTGGATCAGATTCAATAAGAGACTAAAGGAAAAAGGTTGATGAATAGTTTAATTAGAAGTCAAATTCTTTGATATCATTAGAAGGTTTAATCTGTGTTGTTTATTTTAGATTTGGTCGATCCCCACATTACGATCGAAGTCTATGAAAATGATGAGAGATAGCTTGAGCTTGAAAAAGTAAGTGTATTTGTCGTAAAGGTAATCAACTTTGCTTAAATTCCAAGCTTATAAAAGTAGACACTAGGTTGTATTTGTAAACTTTTGTCAAGTTACGTAGATCAATTTAATAATCATTAGCTATTCGCGTCGTGATGATAAATGGGGAAATGCGTCTAATAGGGACGGCTCATCCTAGGAAGGTATTTTGATATAGAGCCTGAGGATAAGGTGAAGACTGAAGACTGAGTTCATTCTCTAGGGTAAATAAATGGAATTTTTCATTTATTAGAAAGTAGCAAGTACAGTCATAAAAATTGAAAAAACCATATATTAGTATATTCTACAGAGAAATAACAGCAAAAATATATATATTGAAATGGATGGGTGTGGCAGATGTACCGGACAGTGCTCTGATACTAAGGAAACATGGACTGAGAAGCAACCTGTGGTCGTGTCTGATGTTCAATGAGTTGGAAGGATTCAACCCCAGAGACCAATTAGCGTTTGCGTTTGTGAGGGATCACATGAGACCAAGGCTGAGGCTCAACATGTTTGAGGCTGAAGTCTTCGAACAAGTGGTGGTTGAGTATCGACACAATCTCATCAGGCACAACGGCGGTGGAGGCACCGGTCAAGGGTTGAAGAGGGACGCGAGAAGCAGAAGAGCAGAGTCCCATTTGTTAGACGTGAATGGCAGTAAGTGTCATAAGTATCTTTCTGTTATGTGGAACGACAATGATGAAAAATGATCACTTTTGTTTATTACCCATCACTGGTTTTTTTGCTCACAAGCCAAGAAATCGCAATTTATTAGAAGAGAATGAAACGTGGACGTGTAAGAAACAAAATCTTATAATTGGTTTTGTACTTTGTGTAACCACAACTGTGACACTGACAAATGAAAGAAGAAAGAATATTCCAGGGAAAAAGCTTGACAAGGTCTGAGTCACCGATACTGCAAC
The DNA here is from genome assembly GCA_025563575.1 of Acacia pycnantha. Lineage (NCBI taxonomy): Eukaryota > Viridiplantae > Streptophyta > Magnoliopsida > Fabales > Fabaceae > Acacia > Acacia pycnantha. The sequence continues at coordinate 9,889,421 of JAMWYP010000015.1, read as the reverse complement.
TAACAATCTTTTATATCACATTCTAACCCCAATAAAATGGTATAAAATCCACTTCACTTTTTTTAAGTTAAATAAATTATTTAAAAGTATTTATATTTATATTTTTTATACTAAACTGATTTATTTAACTTACAAATCAATATATAATCAAATGATATACAACATTATGATTAACCAACTTAATTAATTTCTTTAACCTTTTCAAAAAAAGTCGAATGAGTATTATATTTAATTTAGAGAAAATTACACTAAAGTCCCAATAAAAAAAATATGAAAATTCTTTAATTTTTCACTTATTAATGATAAGTTATGAGACTTTTTAAATATTATTTTTTTAAGTTGGAACCTTAGTATGATGTTTTCTAAATTATTGAGGACAATATTGCACTACAAAATACGTAATTTAAAAAACCAATTTAAGGTGTTACATGAAGTTTAACCTCATCATAAAATGTTACTGGAAGTTTACCACATGCTAATATATATATATATGGGAATAATATATTTGCATTTATGTGTGTGTAGAGAGAGAGAGAGTATGCTATATCTTATCCTTAATATTCCCTTCCGTCTTTAATATACTACCTCCGATTTTAAATATAAGACTGGATTGACTTTTTTAGAGAAATTAAACAAGTGAAATAAATTATTTTAAAATATTTATATTTATCACTTTTTTCCAAACTAATTTGTCTAATTTATACAATGATATAGTATAATATAACGATACACAATATATATTATAATTAAAGAACTTATTTAACTTGTTTAATCACTCTAAAAAAGTCAATTAGGTCTTATATTAAGGACCAAAAAGAGCAAAACATATTTGTCTAATTTGATTAGATTAAGGAGTTAATTAAGTTAATTAATATGACATTTATTTTCTAAAACATTATAGTCATGTTCCTTAAATGTCCTTCTTCCCTCTCCTTTTTTATCATTATTGAGGGAATACTAATAAGATAAAATAAAAAATACTGACAAATATTAAAATTATGTCTTATTTATGATTAAAATGAATTCATCAGATATCTTGTATTAAAAAGAGAAGGGAATACAAGTTATCACTTGCGAAAAGAGAAGGGAATATAAGATATCACTTGCGATGCAAATTCTACGAACTAAATTTTACAGTAGTATTAAGAATCGGAGTTCGGAGGTAATATCTAGTAGGGGTGTTCATGATGTCCAGCCGCCCTGTCCGTCCGCTCGCGCCCAACGAAAAATTGTCCTGCCCAGCCCTAAAAAAGGCAGCCCAGAAAAAATTGGGCACAACTGGGCTGGGCATTTTTGCGGGCAGGGCTGGGCACTGGGCAGGGTATGCTGCCCTTAGGGATGGAAATAGGTCAGGCCAGGCTTTGGCTAAATAGGCCTGAGCCTATAATAGAAATCTGAAGCCTGAGCCTACATGCAGGCTTTTTTTTAGGCTCAGGCCTGAGCCTACATGAGGCCTAGGTAAGCCTGAAGCCTTTTTACAGGCCTATTTACAATGTAGGCCTCTAAAAAGGCTTCATATTGCAGGCCTTGAAAATCATAACTAGGCTTTGAACTTACTAAAAATTAAATAAATGTAGGCTTAATTGGTAAGTTTCAAAGCTAATATATTTACAAATTGTAGGCTTTAACATAAAATTAAAATAATCATAATTACTAATAATAGAAAAACGTATCCATCGGTAGTCTAGCACTGAATACATTCATATCAATATAGTGATAAACCCAAAAACTCAATATCCATGATGCAATATATAAAAATGTCATAAAAAGATAATATCACCATAATGAAAATTGTGCAAAAGATCAATTAAACAATACAATAACATCAACATCAAGGCTTCAGTATAATCTCCTCCTGTTCCGATGGCTCCTACACCATAAAAGAATAATTTAAAATAAATAACTAGTCCCAACAAACATGCAACAAATATAAAATAAATAAATATACAATATTCATACCTTCAATTTTCTCTTCAACCCATATTTGTGACGAAACCAATCTCCTCTACATAAAAGAACTTCAACAGATTCTTCATTCAATCTAGCACGATATTCATCAATCACTCTTCCCCCAGCACTAAATGTGAATTCTGATGCCACAGTTGAGATAGGGACAGCTAATATATCAGAGTAGTTATGCAGTAGTTTATACAATGTTCTTTTGCTGTCATGTTCGGTTATGCATTAGAAACAGTTATGTAGCAGTTCAGGATTCGGTTATGTATTTACTTATAAATAGAAGCAACAGTGAGGATGCAGTAGGTGTTTTATGCATTTGATTATCTAAGTTGGGGATTCTCCCCTGGTAGGTTGAAGATATTGTTGTTTTCAGATACTGCCATTATTTTTTTCCACCTAATTCCTCTTTGGGTTACAGTAGTATGGATCACAAATAGGTAGTAAAACTTATATAAGGAAGCACACCATAAGATTATCACCTAATTCCTCTTTGGATTACAGTAGTACGTATCACCATGTCGTCCCTATCGGAAAACTCTATCATAGCAATATAGAGTACGTAGACAAAACGAAAGAAAAACAAATGAAGGCAAACAAAAACCAATCCGTAAGGGAGTCGGTGACAGCTATTTCATTCAGCAACTTAACTCTTCTGGCTATAAGCAGCAAACATAAGATTATATCGAAAAAACCGAACTTGATCATATATATCCGCACCCCTCAATCCAAATAAGAAAAATCAAGAAGAAAATAAGAAGCAGAACTCCAAACATGGCCAACAGCAAGATACCTGATTTGAGTTGCAACACCACGAGAAGACTGGAAAAGAGAGGATGAGATGACGGCTCACAGCTGAGTACTGGAATAGAGCGCGCAAGAGAATCCTGGAATAGCAAGTGCGTACGAGATGACGAGAATACAGGGAATCAGGAATAGCAAGCATCGTCTGAGTATAAGTCTGGGACTAGAAAATGTTGAATAAAAAAACAGTGAAGAGAATACTGGTGGAATAGCAAGCGTCTTTGACAAAAAAAAAAAACAAAAAAGAATAGCAAGCGTCTGACTGAGCTGAGTATGAGTCATAGTAGAAAATGTTGAATAAAAATCAAAGGTTAATGTAGTAATTACTGTTATAACTTTAAATTATAAATTACAATATAATAATGATTGGAAAAAAATAAAAATTATATTTTTTTGTGTGTAAACAATGCGCTGAGAACTACAGTAGAGCTTTAACAAAATAGGCCTTGGCGCAGCCTTTTATTAATGCAAAGCCGAGGCCGAGGCAGGCTCCTAACAGGCCAGGCCAGGCCGTAGGCCACCTGATAGGGGCCTGGCCTATTTCCACCCCTAGCTGCCCTGCCCATTTGGCCCTGCCCAGTAGTATATATATATTTTTTTATTTTTTTAATAGAATAAAAAAGTATTTTATATTTATATTTTTTTTATAAAATAGTATTATATTTTTTTTTTACAAATTATATAACTTATAATATAAAAAAATGTCCTCAATTCCTCATTTCTTCAACTCTTCCCTTTAATTGCAATTTTTTGATGTTTTGTATTTAATGAATTATGAATGTTATTGCCAATGTGAGTTGGCATAGATGGTAAAGGATCCAGGACTAGGCCCTTGGGTCGTGGGTTCGATCCCCTTTGCCGTCGCTGGGATTCCTTAGGTAGGCGATCTCGTAAGTCCCCAGTAAGTGCTCATAGAGCCCGGGGCCGTGTCCTGGCCTTGGTGGGGGACTGATGTCGAACCCCTCCAAAACTTTTATTTTATCAAAAAAAAAAATTATGAATGTTATTTAATATTTCAATTATGGATATTTGACTATTTGTTATTTTGTTAAGACATATGATTGTCTTTTTAATTTTAAGACTTAAGTTGTAGACTTATATCTGAATATTCCGAAGTGTAGAATTATGGATTTCATTTGAAGTTTGCAATATTATTTATTAGGTATGACTAAAGCTATTTTTTTCACATATGGTGTCACAAGGTTATAGGGTATCGCCACTTGGGCATAGAAGGGCCGTCCTGCCCAGCCCATTATTGCCCAGCCCACAAATTTTAGGGCTTCTATCGGGTAGGGCCGGACACTGGGCTGCATTTACTGCCCAATGAACTCTTGGGCAGGGCATCGGGCAAGGGTCTCGCCCTGTCAAGCCCTGCCCATGAACACCCCTAATATCTAGTAGTGATTTTCTGAAATTTTTCTTATTGTATATTGATCTTTGTCAACAAAGAATCGAGGGTATTTGGTGTATTGTCTTAAGTCTAAACTGTTTTCTGTCAAAAAGTGATGCAATTTGATTTTAAATGCAATTATCTAAACCTTTTTTTTTTTTGGACAACAATACAATAATTTAGTTAAATCTTAAATTTTTAAGTATCAAGTTTGTGGACAGAATTTTAAGCATTAACTTTGCAAAACCAAATATTGAATGTTTTTTTTTTTTTTTTTTGGTAAATGGAATTTTAAGCTGCAAATTGGAGTGTCTGGAAAAGCTAACAGTCTTTCGAGCAAAAAAAAAAAGAAAAGCTAACAGTCGCCGCCAATGCTCACCCACCACCCAGTAAAAAAAAAAAAAAAACTAACCCAAACACTTATCCTTCGACTTTTCAAACCCAAATATTGAATCGTCTATAATGTTTGTACGTATCAAATACATGATCACGCCAATTGTATTCAACATATCGTACTCCTAAACGCAACTTGCTCCAACAAACTGCATCTCTTCGATTCGATTCTTCTCCCACTCAAATTCCCTCTTCTTCTTCCTCACGATTCGCTGTTTTTTCCCTATATAAATAAGGTCTTGTACTCAGTTGTGGAACCCACCCAACTAAGCCAAATTCCTCAAACCTCAAATAAACCCTTGTTAGCTTGGCGTCAATGGCTACACAATTGATAGCAACCCACAGAGTCAACGCTGAGATTTACCACGGAGAAGATCTCTGCAAGCAGAAGTCACTCGAGCTGCTCGATGAGATTTGCCTGCCCAATGGCTTGCTCCCTTTGGACGAAATAACTGAGGTCGGTTACAATCGCTCCACTGGCTTCGTCTGGCTCAAGACTGGGAAGAAGAAGGAGCACAGGTTCGAGGCCATTCGACGCACCGTTTCGTACGAGTCGGAGGTCACCGCCTTCGTGGAGAAGCACCGAATGAGAAAGGTGACTGGTGTGAAGAGCAAGGAGCTGTTCTTTTGGATCACTATCTCCGATATCTTCATCGACGAAAATGATTCCGCTAAGATTTGCTTCGGTAACCCCAGCGGTATCTCCAGATCCTTCCCTGTTTCGGCTTTTCAACTCCAAGATGAAGAACAAGAGAAGAAGGATGGTGACCAGTAAGGAAAATAAACAGAAGCAGACACAAGAAAAGTTATCGCAACAAGCCGCAGATGGAATAATTCAATTCAAATATAGTTTTAATAATTTATATTATTTGATCTTTTTATTCGATTTCCAGTACAATAAGACTGCTTGAAATGGCAAATCTTACTAAGCCTTCTTCTGTAATTTGTGCTGTGGCGTACTAATTATACTACTCATACTTCATAAATAAGCTGTTTTATATGTTGATGATATTCACGTTAAAGCCCGTCCCTAATGTGCTAGCGAGAGCAAGAAGTTTGTAAAGTATCAATACATCTACAAAAATTGTAAAACAAAAGCAAATATTTCTTTTGCGGTTCCTCAGGAAACACTATTCAGCATTAAGTTGAAATCCTCACATCAGATTTGTACAGTAACAGAGAAGCAAAAGGGAAGTTAAGGACAAATCTGTACATACTTCTTTCTCTACACTAATTGGTTGCAAAATCACCCATCTAATGGTGTTGTTCATGTTCTACAAAACAAGCAGCTAGACGCTCATGGATCAACCAGTAATTGTTATTTATGTTACATTCTACACGCTTCTCTGGCTTTTACTATAACAACCTTTTGCCAAACATGCTTTTGAAGAATGGTGAATCTTCAACTGTAATTGGTCAAGCACCAATATCCAAAAAGAACTCCCGCAATCCAACCAACTTCAATAACCAATTACCAGTAGTAGAATAAGATGATTTTTTCATTCCAAAGATATAACCTTTAACTCTCAAATCTCATGTCCCCCAACTCATACAGTTCCTCTTGAATACCTCATGAGTCGTGACCAGTCTTTTAAGTAACCAAAATCTGTAGGTGAAACAAATCCATCAAAATCATACAAGACACTAATCTGTAAGTGGTGGATCTATGGGAACATGAATGGTCACTAATTCAACAAATCTCACACCAAAGTCCAAGCAACATCACCAACTTTAACCTACAAAACTGCCAAGGCATGTAGTAGCCTGATACGTTCAGGTTAAATACCAAATCAACCTCATACCAAAAAAACAAAAAAAACAAATCATCCTACCTTACTGGCCTGCTCTATAATGTCAATCACATTACAACAACCTCAACTCAGTCGCACCCCTGCATTGGATGCATCCTACTAGATATATAGATTACCCTGTTTGGTAACACCATTGGGAGAGCGTTACACCATTGGGAGAGCGTTACAGTGAAATGGAAGGATCAGTGGAAAAAAAGCTGAAGGATCAATGTTTGGGCTAGCTTTTTCTTCATTGAGCGTTGAGTGAGTGTTGGTGATGACCGTTAGCTTATCCAAACACTTTGGAAAGCATTGGCGGTGTGACCGAGATCTGGAGCGAGGCGGCGGAAGCATAAGGAATGGAGAGAAGAGAGGATCTGAGGCTTGATTGGAATAATCTAAATAATAATCTAAACACGTCTCTGTTTGGAAAAAAAACACTTCTACTACCGTCAATCCAAATATAAATCACATTTACAATCTGATTTTTTTTCTATATTACTTCTGTAAAAGTCAGATAAAAAATAAGTCATTTCCTTCCCCCCTAACCCAAACAGGAGTATGAGCAAAAACTTCAAGCAAGAACAAAAGAAATTGGGCTGAAAGGCCTTCACACTCAAAGTAGTTCAAGTGTGAAAGACAATTCTAATGAACAGCCAAAGATGTGGTGCAAACATTAGATATGAAGATTTCACTAATTTAATCACCGGTAAACTTACTCAGGTGCCTCTTCTAAATCTTCTTTTCTTTCTTTGTCTCCGTCATATTGAAAACGACGAATCCCTAGAGTCTTAAAATCCCATATAATTTGAGATATTTCGTCTTGAGGAAGACTCAAACCTTCTTGTTTAATGGACCTAAGCAAGTAAAAAAAGGACTTCGGATTATCGAGTTTTGTATACTCGCGTAACACCTTCTCATGATCTGGAATCCAGTTCCTTGGAAATGGAGTGTAATCACAAGAAGGAATCAGTGACATCCGTGAAAACTGAACACCTTCGATCACATCGACCAGCCCCATCCTCAAAAGGTCAGAATATTCAGGAGCAGAATTGTTGCTACTCTCTCTCAAAGGTCTACTAAGATTTCGTGAAGCTATTCCATACACCTTGGCACGAGATTTTAGCCTGTACCTAGCAGCATACAACTTAGCCAAAGAGCTACGAATTACATATGCACAAAACCCAACAACTTTTCTGCGGTTGTCAGCATATCTATACCAATCAGCCATGGTCTCGAGGAATTTATTCATCTGGGAGTTCGTATGAGCTTGACCTGAATACAACATAGAAGTACATGGCAGTGGCTCAGGGTCTTTGTCCCCCTTCACCAACTCAAGCCTCCGAAACTGGCGAATGCATTGCTGCAAACTAGCAGTGACTGAAAGCAAAGTTCCCACACCCTTTTCACTCACTATGTTGCCTCCCGAAGCTGTGTAACGTAAGGTTGGATATATCACCCTTCTGCATATTATATGGTCCAAGAATTGGATTCCCCTTGTAATATGTTCGATCTCCACCTTTGAATTATCCAACTGTATCCCAAATGCACCCTCAGAAAATTCAATAACTTTCTTCCTAATTTCCAAAGCATCCTCTCTTGAACCTCGGATCCCAATCAAGAAATGACCTCCATATCTTATGTAGTCCATCTTCCTAGTTTTGTGTTTCCCACTAGATGGAACAAACTCTGGCCAAGCAGGGTTATGACAGCCATCATCAATTGAATATTTCCATATTGAGTCAGACTTGCACGGTCTGAAAAACTCAATTATCATTTCTTCCATCATATGATCCAATTCATTAAGGCAAATATTAGCAAGCAAGGGACTTAAAATTCCACAATGACCGTAAGAGGGTACCTTAGCAGCCTCCTCCGGAGCAAAATTGTAGAATGTCCTTAACCAGTAAGGGTCCGGCTTTGGTTCATTCTCATTGAGAATCCTCTTCTTAGTACCTTTCCTTTTCTTATCCTTCTTCGACTCTTCAGGTTCATCATTATGTGGCTTACATCTCACCGGTTCTTTAAGTGCAGATTTGATCAAACCCAGTACTTTCCTATCCTTGATAGCCTTTTCAAGACAGCCCATTACCACATTTTTATCCACATTTTCCAAAATCTCACCCAAATTGCCCTTCAAAAACCATAAATAACCAGCAAAATTACTCCGAATTGTCCGAATAACCGTGTGGGCACTTCGGCCCGGTCGAAAGGCGTGTGACTTGGGTGAAAACCGAGCTTCAAAAATAGGCTCTAAAATCAATAACACCACCTCCTGAACAACCCTGTCCTGAAAACAAGGTTCACTGGACTCAAGAATTGCTTGAAGCTTGCGCTTAGACAATGGCTTGGTGAGAGGCTTGTCATTGGGACTTCGAATGAATTGCTCGATCTTCTTGTTCCATGTGAATTTTCCGTGAATAACGGCGTTCTGAAGAGAGAGCAGGTCCCGCAGAACCTGAGAATGAATGGCGTTTCGGGGAGGAAAAGTACCGGTCGCATGGGCACAAGATCGTTGGTAGGCCAGAACCCAGAGATCGAATTTGGAGAGGAATCCAGTGAGATTGGGGAAGGTAATGTTTGGTTGGGAGGAGAAGGTTTTGACCCACAGAGAGCTGCATATATCAATTGGATCTTCTTTGAGCAGAGAGTAAGGGTCCTGATCTTTGTGTTCATAGTGGTTTGCGAGCTGGATTCGGTTTGCAGTTTTCAGAGAAGGCCGTCGCAGTGAACTGGTGGAAAGAGGAGAGACGAAGGGAATCAAAGAAAGAGTTTTGAGGAAAGAAGAAGAAGGGCACTGAAGGTGTTTGATGGCTTTCCTCAGTGACATTTCTTCGGTTTGGCATTTTTGGGCAAACAGGGCTTCTTAATCCTATGCGCGCTCTGTGGCCTGGTATCGTAAATCTGGCCCCGCCTTCTTAACACACACTTTCTTCTATTGAACGTATCTTTGCCCAAAAACCGTAGTGAAGCCCATCATCATCAATATATATAATATAACTCATCCCTCAAGCCGTCTCACAAATGGCTTAGCATCGGCTCCCCTCACAATTTACTGTTCCTAAGCCGTTTTCATTGTCATTGGGCTTCGTGTCAGCTGATCTCCATACGGGATTTCAAAATCTGAATCCCTTCTTCTCTCCCCTCACTCTTTTTTCTCTCCTTAACCCTGGATGCCCTTTTCCTGCTCTCTCTCTCTTTCCCCTCAGTTTCTCTCGGTCATCTACTCCGAAGGGTGGATCTCCTCACCGAACTCAAGCTCGGTGATTTTTGTCGTCGGCACCTATGCATTTTGAAGTCCTTTTCTTTTGTAGCTTATCGATGCTAAGAAGGTTTGTACTCTTCCGCCATTCTTCCCTTCGTTTTTTATCTCTTTCATTCTTCACTTTACATCTTTTTCTTCTACTTTTCTGGTTATCGTTTAATGTATCTCCTAACAGAACTCAAGCTCGGTGAATCTGCTTATCGTCTTCTGAAACTGTGCGTCGAAGCCGGCAACGTCGAGGCTTGCTATACTCTGCCCATGGTGAGTGGAGAATGATTCCTTTCTTTTCTCTGAGTAGAATTCGAGGATCCCCGATCTCCCACCCCAGGGGAAGAATGGATCTACTAGCAGAATTTTCCAAGCGAAGCACGAGGTACATTTTTTTCACAATGAACCATCTTTGTTAATGTGTATTTTGAATCGGTGTGCATTTTTATGGCCAAGAAGCAACAATGAGGAAGTTGTCTTGGTACTTTTATGGCTTGTCTTTCAAAATGATAGAATGGTAGAATAATGATTCGTCGGGGATGATTAATGAGCTTGATGAAGTGAAGGGACTTTCTTCAATTTCTCATTCTTTTTTTTCTCCACCCTGCCTCTCTATCCTTCTCTTTGCATCCTTCATTTTCCACCTCATAATTTGTTGTATTTTGTGTTTTGAAGTTTATTAATTTGATGCAGTTAAGAATCAAACTGATGCCATATATGTCTCGCAGACTTCTTCAATTTTTTGTATTCAAATTTATTTTTATGCTTTTCATTATCAGTTCTTTATTTTTGCGCCTCCTTGTAGGTGATCATGCTCATCCTCTTAGCTGTCGTCGCCGTTGCTTTCTGTCTACTCATCCTTTTTCAATAAGGGCAGATAATATGAACGAAGGGAAGTCTGCCAGATTATTATAAATATTTGTATGTTCCCCTGTTTGCGAATTTGTTTCTGTTCTGGTTGTCTTTCTGACTATTTGGTTGTTCTTGCACTTCCTTCTCCTAACCAGATGCTAGCATGTGAACTGTTGAATCATGAAAAATTAGATTTGTTTTACTGTCACACAGCAAAGTTTACCTCCATTGTTGGATCTACTATTCTTCTATGCTTTAGTTTGAGATAGCAAAGTTTACCTCCATAGTAGTTGATTTTGGCATAACTTCTCTTCAACTAAAGGTGACTCACCACTGTAGTTTGATGGAGTACGCTGAAAGTGTGGTGTAAAATTTATAGTACATTGACATGTAAAAGACATCGATAGAACTCATAACATGTAAAAGACTTTATTCTATCAAACAAAAGCTAAAACTATTAACAAACGGGTTCTTACTTCTTAACAGGTAAAATGAATAACTATGAAACTATGAATCTTCCATTTAAAAAAAATATGATCCTTGAACATTATGGCAATTTGGATGTGTCATCTATCAATAGCATGTAAGATTGCATTGTTGTGATTTAGCGATTATAATTAAATAAAATAATTTTTATTTACAAGCTGCTGTGTGATTAATATCCCTTCTTTAAATGTGGTCAGATATAGAACTAAAATCTCTTTGCACAGGAGCATTTAGTACTATGAGGGCTGAACGATTTACTATGAAACAAATGAAGCAGGAGACATCCCTTTCAACGTTAAAAGGTGGTATTCATTGGGTTGTCAAGGTATGTATCAACGTTAGAAGGTCGAGGAATGGGACAACTAAGCGTACTGTTGGATTTCTTATTTTCTTGTCATGTAATCTCAAGTGAAACAGCAGGCAATGTAGCAATGGTGAAAATGTGTATTGTGAAAAAGCAACGGTGTTGTGATATCTTTGATGTCTAAGTTTGTTTCTTAGGGTATGTTTGGTTTGAGGGAAGAGGATGGGAGGGAAAGAGAAAAAAAATGAGAGGAGAGAAATTTTTTTTTTGAAAATTGAGTGTAGTGGGGCCCACATATTTTCCTCTCCCCTCCTTTTTTTTCTCTCCCCTTCCCTCCCCTCCCCTTCCCTCAAACCAAACATACCCTTAGGGTTGCAATATAACCATTGGTTTTTTTTTTAATTGCGTGTAACAATTGCAAATTAAGGATCCTTAGCTTGAATAGATATTTTGATATGACATGGTTGATGGGGAGTCAGTTGCCTTCTATCATTGTAGCTTTATAACTATTGGATTTCTTATTTTGCTGTCATGTGAAAGTTAAAATGTCCAGTCCCTTATTTCATGGTTTTCTTCTTTGACCAAAAAATAAATTTCATGGTTTTCTTCAAATTTGTGGGCTCAATTCAACTGACAATGTAGTTTTGGCGGTTGAGTTTGCATCAATTACTGCCCAATGCAATCCATTTTGCCTTGTATGTGAAGATAAGTGTACTGTGTGGAGAGTAGTTGAGTCCATTTTGTAATTTGTTTAACCATTGGTTTCTTGCTTTTGTCATTATGTAAGTGGTCTTTTTGTGCAGTACTTTAATTTTGTCCCTTTGTGCCCACATGTCTATTGCGTCTTATTTTCAATAATGTGCTCAGTTATCTAATCGTGCAGATGGTCAATAATTATTCAAAATCTAGAAGTTGCTTTGATTAAAGCCTACATAGGGTGCAGGTCCTAAAGATGTGAATCTCTTAACCCAATGGTCAGCTTTTTCCACATGTACAACTTTTGTCTCTTAACCAAATGGTCAGCTTTAATACTCTTGTCTTTATGATATAAATGTTTATTATCTTTTCTTACTGTGGCTACAGAAAAGGTATATGTGGTCTGCTTTTAGCTTAAGACGCCTTAAGTGATATACATTTGACTTACTTTTGAACTTGATCCATTTTGATCTCGGTTTAATATATAATTGTCATAAAATATTACTTTGATCCATTGTGAACTTGCTACTCATACTAAAACAATTTTAAATAATTGCTTTGAATGCTTGAATAAATCTATTCCATTGGAATAAATCTTCCTCTTTTTCCATCATCTATGTTGTATGAGGTCTCTGTTTTCTTTGTACGTGGGGCAAAGGGAAAGGGAGAGAGAGGACTCGGGTGTATGATTTTGTGGTCTCTGTTATCATTGATTGTGAGACCGCTGTTTTCTTCACCACACTATTCTATGTTGTTCGAGCTTTGTTCAAAATGATAACAGAGATTTTTTGTTCTGGTCCGGTTTAATTCCATGTGAAGCATGTTCTTCTTACCTCTCTCTCTCTCTCTCTCTGCCTCCCTTATCAATCATGTACACTTATGTATAATATTAAAAATATCATATTCTTTATTGGAGCAGAAATGCTTACCTCTCTCTCTCTCTCTCTCTCATTGTTTAACCTTTGCAGCAACTGTTTCTTTTTTTATGCAACTTCTCTTATTGTTTTATGCTCAATGTAAAGATCTTCACCTTTTATGGTGTATGTTCTTTTTTTACCCATCTTTTATTATTGAAACATCTTTGACTGATAATATAAATGACAAAGGCTTCACATGTTCATTGACAAACCCGCCCTTTATCTTGGACAAGACTCTTGTTTCTTACTACCTTCTTCATGCACCTCCCCTAATGGAATAGGTTTGATTACTTTTTCTTTAAAAGCATCAGCCCATGCGTCTCATACATTTTATCCCTCATTACAATTATCAAAGTTCTCTTTATGCAGAGTTGTCTTTCAAATTGCCTAATGTATGAAAGTGTTTTATTGCCTTCGTTTTTTGTTGGCTCTATGCAGCGTGGAAATTTTCTGGTCATCATTTTTTACTGCTATGATCTTCAGCCTCCTTTGTAACCTACAGCACACCAATGGTTTATTTTGTCATATCCTTCTTTTTTGCTCGATTGTCATATCCTTCTTCATTACTTATTTTTATTGCATTTCTTCAAGGTCTGATATATGTAATAAATATCATTCACCTTCATTATGAATACCATCAGAAGTTGTAGGTTGGAAGATATTTCCCAAAGAAACAATAGCATTCTTTTTCCATGTCATGAAATACATCTTACTTGATACCTATGCTTTGCTATGAAACCTGTGGACAATAACATGGCTTGATTTAAATGATAGACTTTTTCTTGTATGATTCTGATATTAACTACAAGGTTTTTGCCTATGATTCTGATATTCACTAAAGGTTATTCTGATTTCTTCTTGCAAGACCTGCTCCAACTCCACCCCTTGATTTCAAGCCTTTTGCATTTGATCCCAATGAAATATGTGCTTAAATATCAATGACTTAAGAATATGTTCTATTTACAGGACAAGAATTAATCTTTTATTGGAGACAACATTGTTTTTTACAAGAATTAAATATCAAATGACTGGAGAATATGTTCTATTTACACACAAGGTTATGGTTACTCGTACTATTACATTCTCATTGAGTAGCTATGTTCTGAATGGGTACTCATGAATTTCCTCTTAACTGTGCTTAAATATCGTGTTCTTTACTTTTAGGGGGAGTAAGGTTTTCAAATTTTCTTTGACTGGAGAGTGTGCTCATGTCACCATACGAGCTCATGAGGCTGCAAAATAAGAGGATATCAGCAGCATTTTGTTCGAAGAGACGAGTTGAAGGTAAGATTACTGCATGAGTTGTCAACAAAAGAGATTTCTGAATCTTGATTCTTGATTCCAGGCTTCAAATCTAATGGTTGTTATATACCATGTCTATGTCTAGGTAAGTCGATTTTTTGTGTTCTAACTCACGTTTTTGCTCTCTCACCTTCTTCCTTTTCTTATTCTTTGAAGCACAAGGATGCGAGCCCATTTTTATGGGTTTTTAATGTCTTCTTTTATTTTACAGAAATTTCTTGCCCATTTTTTTGGGGTATGCGATTACTGTTCTTCTCTTACCTGTCATCTACTCTAACTTCCCTTCTCTTTTGATAGTGCTAAGTTAGCATTATTATGTACACATTCTTCAATTTTTTGGTGTTGTATTTTGATAAGAATATGTTGCAATGGAATTGCAGTTGCAAACTAAAGGCAATCTGGCAACCACCATTCCACAACAATCCAAAGAATCGGCCCCCGGTGTCTCAGAGTAGGATAGCTTCTATGGGTTCTGCCAGCAGCGTCAAATCACTTCCCTCTTTTTTTGCCAGCCTTTCTTTTTCTCTCTCCTTCTTTCTCTCTGTATTTTTTAATCCTTTCAATGTTTTTTTTTCTTTTTCTTCTCTCTGCAAATTAGAATTCACAGGTCACCTTGGGCAGAGAGAGGGCCCAGCTACGTAGAGGTCAAGCAGAGAGAGAGAGAGAGAGGAAGATGACGGGTAGTTAGGGGCACAACTACGTAGAGGCTGTATCAGAGGTTCGATTTCCTGTGATGCAAAATGAAAGAAGTAAATGATTTATCAAGGATATATGTTTCCTGTAGTGCAAGGGAGAGTGATTGCAATTATTTATATGTTTTGTCTAATGGTATTTTTTAGGAGCTATTGTTTTAGGTAAAAAATATTAGTTATGATTAATATGTGGGAATTTCACCAGGTAATAAATTAGAAGGCTATATTTAAAGTTAATCCATTACTTTCAATTTAAGTACCCTCAACAACTTATTAGTAAAAAAATAAAAGGATTTTTAGTGTTGGCGTTACTAGCTTAGATATGAAAATACTTTGTTATCTTTTTTTTGGACGAAAAAATACTTTGTTATCCAATGGTTATAAATAAAAGGATTCTTAATGTTGGTGTTAATAGCTTAGATATTGATACACTTTATTATCGAATGGCTATAAACAAATGTGAGAGGCACCGTAGCAAAATCCAGCAAGTTCACTCATGCATTCAAAAACAAAAAACAAAAAAGGATTTTCTTAATCCTGAGGTTTTTTTTTTTTCTGATCATAATCTCCGTGCATATTAAAAGGCGGTAATTGAAAGAGATTTGTTATATTGTGATGTAATGCTTTCATGAATTAAAATATAATTTTTTATTTATGTTGACTTAGATTGAAATAACTCCAAATGACTATAAATGATTAATTAAGATTTAAAAGAAATGAGGTTCTAGAATGGAAGTCAAATTATATTAATGCATGCATTAGGAAAAATTGAAATTATACTTGAACAATTGTAATCAATTGTTTATTTTCAAAAGTGATCAATTCTAAAACAATTGTAAACAATTGCTTATCTTTAAACACATTATACTCAAACAATTAGAATTTATTGAAACATATTCGTCTCTAAAAAACCTATATATAGGTTATATTATGTTGTTCTATCGATTCTTCATATCAATTGAGTGAGTCATATTTTAGTTCTCCCTTTTTATTCAAATAAATTTTTTCTTTTATAATTATATTGAATATAATATATTCATGTGTGGTGGATTTACTTCAATGAAAAAAAAGTTTTTTCCTTAATAAAATTCTTCCGCGCAACGCGCGGGGAAGAAAAGCTCGTTTTCAAAAATACAAAAAATAGAACGTAAAACCAGCACTGTGACCTGGCAAAAAAAAAAGAACCTAGTACTTTGACATTTATAACAATATGTGTTTTTGTTAAAACCTGATAATCTTAAGGAGAAATTATTTAGTAATCTATGATGACCTAGTCTTAATTAAGTTTCTTGAACTTCCAAAACAAAACAGAAATTTAAGCTTAATTGAAACATGCATATGAATATGATAATCGTTATGTACATATAAACTACTGAATGAAAACCGTTCTATTATTATTTTTTTTTAATAATCAAATCTCACCCAACAATATTAAATCTAGCTAATTCGAATCAGTCACGTAGAAATATAGTTAACCTTTGTGCGTAATCACACAAATAATAATAATTCCTTTGTTTCTGTTTTTGTTAGTTCGTAGATGGCTCAAGTCGATGATATTCATGAATTTTTTTATTTTTGGCTTGCTTGGTCAATAAAATTCCTCGTAACGATTGTGAAGTTGTCGAACCCAAATAAAAACTCATATTTTCACTGATATTTTAATGAAGTATATAATTAATGTCTAGTGAGGGACATAGATCCGTCTTCTGGATTTGTGAGGCGCATCGGCTGGAGAACGTCGCATGAATGAAAGAATAGAACAAAGTAAACGGCACGAAACTCCAAATGACTTGTAAATACCTTTTTTCTTTTTTTCCTTTGCCCAAGGAAACATTTTCACATGCTCTCTCGTTAAACTTCTATCTTCTTTTCACCGGCATTATTCTAATTATGCCTAACACTGTACCACACTTCAATAACAACAGACATCTCTATCCCTCTCAAATTTTGCAGCAGGCCCTTCCAATTACAGAATTACTCACGAAATAGATGAAAAGTAAAAAAAATGGATCGAACAAGAAAGAACATGTACAAGAGCAGCGTCCACATAAAGAACCAGTACATATGTGCAGAAATAAATAAGGAACAAAATGGTACACCACATAGCTTCTTTTTATTTTATTATACTGTAAAACATAACTCTGAGTCTGAGATACTACACAACATATTTTCCAAGGAAGCCGGAGAAAGAGAGAAACAAGATATATAGATCGATCAAAAGAAGCAGCGAGAGGAACTCACATAAAGAAACCAAAATGAGAAAGAAAATTGAAAAGCATTGACCAAGATCATAACGTTTGCGCCATGTATATATATATATTTATCTTCTGTTTCAGCTTCCTCGAGAGAAGTACATGTTCGTGTTGAAGATGGATGTATCAGAATTCAGAATGGGCATGGGGTTTCAATTTTGATGGTCGTTGAGATGGCAGTGGAAGGACATGGAGGTAGGGTATTGGTTGTGGCAAGGAGAGGAACGAGAGGGAGGGACATAACCCTTTGGGAGCATCACAGAGAAAGACCTGGGCTTCATCAGGTTCTTCTTGGTCGTCTTCTTCTTCTTCCTGTGCTTCTTCTTGAAGCGTTCTTGGAAGATGGGGTCGTCGTTGTTCTTGAGGTCGAACACTTGGTAATGGTGGGTCGTGGGATTAATGGGAACGCTAGAAGAAGGATCGTTCTGGTCTTGGATTTGTTGGGGGGAGGAAGAAACTGAAGAAGATGATGAGAGGAGGAAGATGAAGAGAAAGATCAACAGAGTTGTGCACAGGCATTTGAGGGTTTGATTTTGAACGCCCATCGTGAGAGAGAGAGAAATCTCTGAATTAAGGGAATGATGATCTGATAAGGAGATCGGATAATATTTGACAATGGGTTTTGGTGACTCTCTTGAGATAAAGACGAGAGCTTATTAGAGAGGGGATCAATGTGTAAAGTCCCCGTGTACGTAGCCTGATTCTCTGTAAAATGAATAAAAAAGAAACTAAAGTTCACTTTATGGGTTCATCAAATTATAGTAACTCTATATATGTGTGTGTGTGTGTGGGTACAAAAGCGCTTTCCCATAATTTTTGTGTTGTTCGTGAATCTGGACGCTTCCTTCATTCTAATTGCATCCTCACAATTTCGATAATTTAAAAACAATTTAACATTTATTCTAGTACTTAGTTTATTGATCATCGTCGCTATATACTCTGTACGTAGCCATCCAACCTTACTCTACGAGTACATCAATTTCTATTTGTTTGTTTCTGTTCTTATACACTGTTTAATTTCTATCGCGGACGTCATTTATCAGCCTCAATAATAGGCCAGGAAAATATAAATGTTTTTATTTATGCCAATTACTACATGTTTTGAGGGACTGTCGGGAGGTAAAACTGTTTTGCAAATCTGTTATTACACCAAAATTTCATGATGATATTTTTGCAGGTCATATCCAGGCTAAATTTCAACATGAAGAACAGATCGGGATTTAGCCAGGATGATTGGAAGGATCTTTCCTTCACTGTTTATTTGTTGGCTTCTATGGTGAGACCGCAATGAGCATACCCATACAGGATCTGAACCAAAGTTGAATATGGTTCTAGCTCGAGCAATTAATTACAATTATGGGATGTATGCTGCACACATCTACTAAACTCCATGGGGTTAAGATTAGCTCGCAGCAACACCAATCACCTCCTCCTATGGTTACTAAAGAGATATACCTGGGAGGCACGTGGTCGAGGTTGATGGTGCATTCTCCAACTATTTTGGTAAATTAGCTGCATGTGGAGGTGTCTTGAAAGAGGGAAGTACGTACTTCCTTGGTAGAAGGCTTTCTTTTTGGATTGGAAGAAGGCCGGTGGTGATGATCTCATAGCTGAATTGTGCAGTTGTTTGATGGGGTTTAAATTAAAAGAGCCTGAGATTAGGGTGTTCAAGAAACATAATTATGAGAAGTGACTCCGCTAAGGTTGTTCAACTTATTCTAAATGAAGTTTTGATTACCCATGAAGATTAGGGAGTGATATCTGAAATCAAAAGCACGATGCAACATGCTTACCAGGTGGAAATCCAACATAACAATCCTATGAAAAGGGCTCTGGTTTCAAGCCATTGGACTGAAAATCCGTAATCCAAAACTGTTGTTGGAGATTTTAGCCGGTTCCTAGTTTTTCTTTTAGTTAGATTTTTTTCTTTATTTTCAGTATATTTAAAAAAGAGAAATACACTTCTCGTAGGAGAAGTGTATTTTCATGTCACACACACATAAAATGGTGGGACCCACATCTTTAAAAAAAAAAATTTTGTGGGTCTCATCATTTCATGTGTGTAGGAATCTTCTTCTTCTCATGCAACATGAGAAATTTAAACCCTTTAAACCCTAAAGGCTAGTACTCTGCCAGTTGAGCGACACGCCTTTCACTTAGTATATGATAACAATTTCACTAAGAGATTTTACGTTTTAATTGTTAACTGTGTGCAATTTGCTAAATATATACAAATATTGCGTCAACCATGATCCACTAAGCGAAAAAAAAACGGCAACATCAATTTCATGATTTTACTGGCAAATAAAAGTTTACTTGATCATGCGTTTACAATATAATAACACTTCAGCTAAGTGTGAGCGCATTTTCGGTAGACATTTTAATCTTAATTCACTATATTGTGACGGGTTAACCTCTTTCACTATAGTGTGGGCAATGATGCTCATTCATTCACTTTTTTCTTTTTAATTTATTGAATAAGAAAAAACCTTTGATTGATCATGAAGACTCTAATTTAAGCCCACTTGTTTGAACGACTTCGTTTCAACGAACATCAACCCGGCAGGGGCGGGAAAGAATGTAATTATGAACCAAATCGTGCCATATATGCTGCCAGTTGGCGTGATCGAATTCCCCGCGCCAAAAATTCCTTTTGTCTAAGGCAGAAAGAAGTGCTCGGGCCACTAAATCGGAGCTTCGTGATTGAGTCGAACCTGTCGAACTCTCTCAACTACTGCAAGAAATATGTCGACTCCGACGACGCTACCTTTCGCCACCGTTCATTCTTCAAGGTAAAATGCGACTCACTTCATTTTGATGAAATTCATCTAGAATTGTTCTATCTAATGGATAGTAGATAGTGGAAATATGCTACATTGGTCATAGTAGTATTAGTTACAGAAATAGAATTTCGATTTGTTCTGATTTAAGATTTGCAGCGAAGTTAGGTTTGGGAGTGAATGCAGTACATGTCGAGATAGCATGTTGTAGGTTGATAGACTGCTATGAAAATATGAAGTCGAGTTTGGCTGACCTTTATGGAAACTTAAGGTGGATTGATGTACGTTGTTATCTTTCTCCTAAGAGAGTGAACCGATGATTAACATTTCCTGCGGCTTAGCATCTTCTTGGACCGTCGTCTCCTTATTTAACCCGTATAAACATTTCTTGAGCTTACTTGACTTACCTGCCTGAGTTCATTCAAAATTTGGTGCTATAAGCCCTTCTTTTTGATCTTGTCATTAGTTTCCCTTTATATGCCTTTTGTTTTAAACTCTCGTCAAAAAAGGCCATAAGCAAAGCCTATTAGCTTATTTCCGTGTCATCGATGTCCTTTAGATGTACAGTTTTTAACCTATAGCGTGATTATGTCAGAACAGGAAAACTGCCACTCATTTTGACGAGCGATGATCTTTTGATTAGCATACCTTCACGTAGTTTTGATGTTCATGCAATTGGGAACATAAATAGTGAAGAAAAACACCATTACTGATGATGGAAGTGGATTTTAAAATTATGCAGCATGTGTTTTGGTTGGCTTTTGAAAGCGGTTCATCTTAGTGGCTGGGAAAAAAGGAGTGACAACGCTCATGAGGCCTGAGCTAGCTATTTATTTAGGTCGAGAAACTGCCAAAAGCTTGACTGAACTTCTGATATTTGCTTTTACATCTAGTTTAATTGCTATTCCATTTTAGTGATGCTATTCTGCATGGCTTCTCAGCCAATCCAACCGCAGATGCTTTTACTTTGCAGCTTGAATTCATTTATCTGATCTATGAATATGATGGTTGAAATTATAGTGTGGAGTCAGTGTGAGTTTGTATCTCATTAAGACTCTGTAAATTGTTGTACGGCTAGTTACTATAATGGACAGTTTTAGCAACTCAGACTGCAGCAGTACAATAAGATGCTTGTAAGGCATCATGCGTGCATCAGTAACTTCATTTACGCTTCTGTCATTTTGATTATACAAATTATTTTTCTTGGACATGCAAGCCCCCTTAATATGGAAAAAATTGTAAAACTTTGTTTCAACAATCAAAATGAGAAGCTTTTGTAGCTGAGCTCTTTGATTTCTTGATATTTTTCTCGCTTCATGTTCTTGTTATTATTTCACTATACCATTACCTTTCTAGCAGTTACATGCTATTTTCATCTCGCATTTTGAACTCTGTTCATAACATCATGAATTCAAATGTTCTCTAACACTGCAAAGAAGGAAGAGATGATCACCGTCTTGAATGATGCTTATGTCATCTATCTCTGCATTTTCTGCAGTAACAACGTTTGTTGGTTTGGAGCCTACAAATTTGTGACCTGCAGATGAACAAATTGACAGTTACACACGAGAAAACATGCAAAGTAAAAAAAAAAAAATCCTAATAACCCCCCAAAAAAAAAAAGGTAGAACCTTCTCTGTGCATTTCTTTTAGATGTTGCAAAGTACTAACAATTACTGTTGTCAATTATAGGCTTATCTGTGATCAAGCATGCCGTTTAAGAAAGCTTACCAGCAACCTTGAGCAGCTCATCTAATGAATCAGGTAAAAGTATCAATTTCCCATGCCCCCGTGAAGCACTACAGTATTCACAGATCAAGTGGATGGTAACTCTTTTTTTGATGCGTTTTGCCATTTCTCTATCACCTGGGACATTGGGATTTCCCGAATAAGTGTTTGGGCAGACTTTTTCTATCGGGAAGTCGATGGGCCTGGGACCATCGTGTTTTCTGCTTCTGGTTAGATCATTCCTAGCCACCAAATCTATTCTACATTCATCTGATCTTCTCCTATTTTCACCACTCATTAAGAGGTCAGGAATGCTCTTGTTTTCTTGCTGTTCTATTGGAACTTTTGGAGTCCGTGGTTGGGAATTTAGACTCTTTGCATTTGTGTCTCTTTGGAGCAAAAATTCAATCATATCTTGTTGACTGTCCTTTGCAGCATCACGAGTGATGTCTTCCAAGTCTGTAAAATCTTTGAATTCTCCTTCTTTCATTCTGGAACTTCCATTTGAATTTTTCGTACAGCATCCTATTCTTGTTCCGCCAAGCATTTCATGGACATATTCAGAGCCCAGGCCTTGTCCTCTAAGTTTCTGTCAATAATACAAGTAATTAGGATGTTTTATTGAAAAGGAGAGGTGAAAAAGAAATGATGTCTTTCCTTCTTACCATGAAAAGATTGTTCATTATAATTTGTGTATCTTCTGGAGTTGCTTGCATGGCATTCATTAAGGAAGTTCTGCTAATTCTTAATATTTGAGATAGCTCCACGGTTCGAACTGTGAAGGGCTGTGGTCTGTAGTATAAAACCCCAATCTCACCAACTGTATCCCCTCCAATTGCCTTACCGATAACCTGAATAATTTTGAATAAGTAGCTATATTCAGAAGTGCCATCAAGTTTTTCTCAAGGAAATAAGCTATATTTAAATATTAGACATACTTGATCTCGTCCATCAATGTAGCGAATAATATCCTGTAATAATCAATTATTTGGAAAAAGGATTCATTATTAGCAGGATCAGCATAAGATTCAAGATTATCCAATCATTCATCTGTAAGAGAACTCACCACTGCCCCTGAAACCAGTACATAAAGGTCTGTTGGAGACTCGTTTTGCAGGATCACTTCTTCCTTGGGTGGGAAATATTCTGCTTCTATTTCTGAAACCTATTATTATAAAAGGACTACCGTCAGATTTTGTAACTTTATTCATATATACTCTTTTGGTCCTTAATATAGGATATATTTAGGGTGTTGATATTGGTCCTAAATATAAGACATAGTTTTTACATTTGTCAATTTTTTCCTAATTTACCCTTATTGATGTTCTATCCACAACAATCATATAAGAGAGGGAGGGGAAATTAAGGAAGATGACTAGAATGTTTTAAAAAATACATGACATATTGACTAACTTAACTAACTTTGTTAATCTAATTAAATTAGGTAAATATGACTTATATTAAGGATTGGAGGAGTATTATACATTAACTAGTAGCTGGTGATTCTACATTTTCCCCTTACCCGAAGAGAGGAGATAAAAGGACAAAGTGGACGGCAGAGAGTAGAGACGAAGTGTTATAATAATCAAGAAAAAATATGAGTATGGAGTATTACCAGTTGGAAAAGAAGGTCATGAGAGACTCCTTGGAAGAGGTAGACTTTCTGCAGTATGGGGGAAAATAGATGGTGTGAAATGCTTGAACGAATCGCCTTAGGCAGACCATTTAGTGCTTCTTGTTGCTTCAATCCTTCCGTTTTAAATCTCAAACACATGTGCGACAACATTTGATCTTGTATATGATGGGGCAAATGGTTTCTTGAAGCAAATTCTGTAGCTGCTCTTATTGAGTCTCTCTGGCACCATGAACAAGCTTCTTATCGTCAGATGTAAGAAGTGAAGTTACAAATTATTTGAATGAAATATATTACGAGCAAGGAGAAACAGCTATCCATTGCTGAAATTAATGAAGGGCGCCATGTTATGAGACTATTTAAAGAGTTTCCTAGGGTCTGAAGATTAATAAATCTCATAATGTGGGGTCGCCAGGATATCTAAAACAAGCTTTTCAAGCAGTGTCCGAGATAATGGCGGCTTCTAGATATACTGTCAATTGATAACACTTGTATTGGATATTGAAACATGGAAAACAGAGTAGAAGAAACTAGTTTGAGAGTACGTACAAAATTTCTGGTGCGGCTGGTCCAGTGGACTACAAGGTTTGTCATGTTCCCAATGATATATGCCGTTAATCCCAAGTTGAACAACATGTAAAAGATATCGAACAGCATCTCTCCTGTGTTTTCAGCATGCAAGTCCCCGTAGCCTGTAGTTGTAAGTGTGACAATGGACCAATATATTGAAGTCACATATCTGTCCCAGAGACTCAGTTCTTTATAATTTGGGTACACAGCACCAATCCAGGTCCTTTTTGAATCAGGGTATCTATCTGCAAGCAGATAATTAAAGCATCCGGCGCAGTGCACTGCAAACAAGGTTACCTGAGATTTGATGCAAGGGGCAATCAAATTAAGGTTTTATCCTTAGCAAAGGATGTGAGAAGTACCTTGAAATTGTAAAGGAAGAGAGGAAACATATGGGCTTTAGTGGCTTACAAAAATGAGCTTCGTGCACCTAGTCCAGAAATAATTGAAGCGGATGTCTTTCTCAAGCCTGAGGAGGAAGCAAAGGAGCTATTAAGCACGGCAACATTATGGAAGTGCTCAAGAAAACCACAACCATAACTCCATAAGATTGAAAAAGATGATGACAAACCTTGCAAACAGAAAGCTGACACGTCTCAGACGCCATAACCGAAGCATGTTAAGCAGTTTAAAGCCAAGCTTACTATGTTTAGTGAAGAGTAGACTGATGGACTGAAATGGTGCTGTTGAACAGACATCGAAAATGAACCAGGAGGACAGGTACCTGTAAGTTTGGTGTAGCCGTACGAAGTAAGCAGGGTTTTTGAGAATCATGTTTTTTTTAAAAGGAAGGATAGGTTATTCACCTGGTTGCAATTTTCTTGTGATCGTCAACAAGAAGGTAAGAGTGACTATCTAGATATGCAACAAAGAATGTCAGGACTATGTCAATGGCAAAGAAACCATTGACAGTGTTGTCGATGATAAATAGTGCATCTTGCTTATAAGGAAGAAATGCAAACTCAAAGGGAGAAATCCAGGCTGAGTAGATGACCAGGACAATCAGTAACATCTCCCAAGCCCTGAAATATAGTAATAGTGTATGAGAAGCTGCAGTCACAATATTACAAGATGGATCTCATATTGTGACTGTGTTAAGGGTCATCACCTATACCAGGAGTTGAAGGGGGAGATTATGTATCTTCGAAGTCTAGTTTCTTGGTTGATTCGGGCTCCAAGGGATGGCAGAAGATCACTAGACAGAAAGCTGCTATGTGCAAAACTTCCCATTTGGAATTCATCCACCCAGAACCTCTGGAAGAATTTTTTCGCACAGGAAAGTGACATTGGGTTTGAATTCCTTAGGCTACAGTAGAGACGGTTATGTTTTCTTATGGTCGCGAGTACTTCACAAATGGTTACATATATAGTCAGGCTGTTGACTTGGACGCACGGGTTTAGACCCTTTTCAGCTTGCCTTTTCCTTAAGATCCTTGTGATATATATACTGCTTCGAAAGAATAATCAGGAAGCTTACGCAGTTAATGCGAAATAAAGAAGTAGAAAACAGAGGGGTAAAAACGTGTAGGAAAGACCTTCCATCTTGTACTAACAACAAAGGAAATGAAGAAAATAGGTCTATAGGGTATTCGAAGTGGCAGACAGGAGGCTTTCTGGAATGGAGGTTCAGAGAATTCTACCCGTGCAAGAGGACACAGACGATACAAACGGTGGTAATGGAGGTCGTGGGGTTAGGCTTGATCCTACTGATGGTAGCTCCATCATGGATACAAGTGGAGCTGGGAATCGTATATAGACCCAGTTTTCCAATGGGAGATTCAAAATGAAATATATTGGAGCTTACAATGCCAAATCCAAAGATGGACCCTATGGCTATGGTAGAAAAGAAAAGAACTTTTTCCTGCTTTGAATGCGCTCATTATCAAACTGTTTGATAACATTTATTATGAAGAGTTAATCATACTGTAATAAATACTGACATATTATGTTTGATAATAACACCCTTATGAACTTGATTGGAAAATTGGTACATAGGAATTATAGTATAAGCATGTCACATCTTTTTATCTGTTTTCAATTATTTCCTTAATCTCCTTTTTATAGGTTATGCGCCATTATTCATAATGATGGAAAATGCAGATTATAGTGTGAACTCAATCTCAGCCCATGCCGTCCTCGAGGTTCCGGGAAGGAGCCTCCGCCTTGTCTTATATTAAATCATCTCCTACGATCTCTCTCTCTCTCAAAACACACACACACACAAACTAGTTTTTTAATTAGATTAGGGTCGGCCGACATTAATATGCTGCTGATTCCCACCGACCTTTATTTGTGACCCACATATGATGATTAGTTACTGATTATACCTTGCTGATGGAATTTATACTGCGAGGTATCATAGAGAAATCAATACATTTATTATACTCCCTCCGTCCCTAATTATAGGAGCAAATTTTGAAGTTAGTTTTGGTCCTAATTATAAGAGCAAGTTTTAACTTTTGTCAATTTTTTAATTAGGGCAACCTGTGTCATTTTAAATTTATATAAGGACATTTTAGGAAAATGAATAAAATTAACTAATTTAACTCCTCTCCTTAATTCTCCCAAAATCGGTTAAATTGCTCCTATAATTAGGGACGGAGGTAGTATAAAAGAAGGAAGCCGTATGGTTTATAAGTCATGAAAATTTGGTTCATCCATGCCCTAAAAACAAGATGTATGGTCAATATATATATGTGTGTGTGTTTGTGTGTGTGTGGACTCTTTTAATTATATTCTTTCTATTCATTCCTTGTTATCTTTACGCCACTTGGTGAGGAGACTGCGTGGCTCGCCAGAAAAGAATGCTATATTTATGAAGATTGCGTGTTTTTGGGAAAGGAGGGAATCCAAGTACGAAAGGTTGCTCACTACTGAAAGTAGGGGAAATTCCGGAAAGAAAAAAAAGTTGGCATAAATTACAATGGGCCATCGTTGGGGAGCTCTCTCGTTTATTTGACATGTGAGAGACGGCTATGATTAGAAACTGGTCCCATAAAATTATCCTTCAAGAATCTTTCCCCAATACATAATGGAGAGGCAGAGCTGATCCCACTTGCACAGGTACAAAGGGTAAGAATTTGTTCGTAACATAGAAACTAACCGTTGAATTCGACCTTGTTCTTTTGGCTCTTCCAGTATACAGTCTAATTTCTTTTTTCTTTATATGAAATTTGCAAATTTTGAAACTGTTCTCTTATCAGTAACTTAACCGTGTTAAATTTCTATTACAGAATTCATTACTGAAACCATTCTCTATTTGTGCATACAAAATATGATGCGCTGGAATCATAATGCGATTGATATTGAGCAAGAAACTTTGAATGAATGGGGTTTTGTACTAAACTAAACATAATGATACAGCTATTGTTCTATTATTCTGGTCTATCATTATGAATATAGATGAAGATGGAATTCAGTGGAGCCGTGACAATCTGTTTCCTGCCTCTCGTGGAAGACAAGTGCATGTAGACAGGTTCAAGGGTTAACATTTGAGGTAGACACGCTTACTAATTGCCTAATTGTTGGCACTCACATCACGTGGATTAATCAATTAAGACCTTTTTAGTCTTTTGGAGGAGGTTTTAATCCCAACTAAGCTACTTTGGATACATTTGAGTTTTTTTTTTTTTTTTAAATAGCTTTAGGTTGGTGAGTTGTTAATTTAGTTTCCCCAAGATGCCCGTGAAGTATACACGCTTTGGAAAGATGATGTTATTGTTGACCCTTGTCAATTTTCTGAACCTTATAGAGCACATACAAACACGCTTGTACGGGTCTAAAGTTGTGGTGTTGCTTCTTCCTTGCCGCCACCACTGCAAAAGTTGAATTTGGGTCAAGAAGTTTGTGAAAAGAGGAAAGAAGGAGCCACTCGTCGTGTTCCTGGGTATTGGGTTAGGCCTGTTATGACCATAAGGTAACGAACCCATCTTCTAATCCTCTCCATGAATATTTCAAGAACCTTACTTTCTTACCTCATGTCTTTGGATTTAATGGCAAAAGGTTTACCCCTCGTCCTTGGGTTTAAGTAGCAAAGGGGTCGGACACTCTCACCAAAGGGAGGGGGTTCGATCTTGGAGTTGGTCAAGGTGCTGGGGGAGACATCTTAGCTCCTAGGTGTCTAGGTTAACGCCTGAGAGTAATAGACAGCTCGCCCTGTCCAACATCGGTATCACCTAGGAGGAAGGGAGATTTCGCACTGCCCTTGGATCGTGGGTGAACCCAACCCCTTTCCTAAAATTTTTATATCAAAAAAAAAAAAAAAAACTGGCAAAAGGTTTGAACACTCTCACTAAAGGGAGGGGGTTCAATTTTAGAGTTAGTCAAAGCGTTGGGGAAGCATCTTAACTCCTGAGTGTTTAAGTAAACGTTTGAACCTTGGATCATGAATAAGTCTAACTCCTTTCTTGAAAATTTTTTATGTAAAGAAAAAAGAAGAAGAAGAACCTTACTTTCTTTCCCTAGCTTATTGGGGGGAAAAAAAGATATACAAAAAGGACTTATGTTTAGCTTATATTTCTATTCTATATTTAACTCTTTCTTCAGGGTAGTATAGTTTTCGTATTTATACTTCTTGAGGAAAAAAAAAAACAAATTATGCTTTAAAAGTGAACTTTTAAAAATTTTATGTATCAAGTTACTTGTTTTAATGTTTTGTTTTCTTATAAAATAAAATTATTTTTTAAAAATAAATATACTAATTGTTAAAGGTTTAGGTGTTACTAAAAAAATAATTTGAGTGTAGGATATATTAAAAATTAGTTCAAAATGTTGAACACTACTGAAAATATTTTAAGGTGTCAATAGATTTTAA
The DNA here is from genome assembly GCA_025563575.1 of Acacia pycnantha. Taxonomy (NCBI): domain Eukaryota; kingdom Viridiplantae; phylum Streptophyta; class Magnoliopsida; order Fabales; family Fabaceae; genus Acacia; species Acacia pycnantha. The sequence continues at coordinate 9,860,810 of JAMWYP010000015.1, read as the reverse complement.
CTCTAGAGGATTATGGATGAAGAATACGTGTTGAACATAAAAGTCTGGAACATAAAAGTATCCGTATTTGGTACTCTGGAGTCATACTAATGATTGGCCATATCATTTCGAATGATGCTTGTCATTAAACAAGTTAACCGATTTTAATTATAAGGCTCCTCAGGGAAGTTGGTGCCTTTTGCAGGTTAGGGAATTTTTCATGTTCGAATATGTTGATAGAGGTTGAAAATTTCTCCTATATGTCACGTGTTCAAATCTAACATATCCTACCAATATCATATGAGAATTTTTCTTGATCTCGCAAAACGAAGCTATATAAATTGCCCATATCTCTATTATGAATATATTGCAAATACATGGAAACAACCCCAGATGAACCTTAGCTTAGTTATGATTTAGTTTAATCTAATACAAGTTGCTGAAATAAGAAGAAACTTATCAAGATATTTAATATGGATATGAACAATATTTTACACCTCAATTATATAGAGTGTCAATGTTTTATTGCTCGTATTAATTAAAGTTTCTTATTTCTTTATATATATTAAGTTTGGATAATTAATCTTAGAATTTAGCTATGTCTATTCTATGTGAATCCAAAAGTAATTCAAAAAGTTAAGAAATTAAAAGTGTATGTTTAATCTATTCCTTCTTTACATAAATATTACTTCATTCAATCCTAATTATAGGACAACATTTGGAAGTTGGTTTTTGTCTTAATTATAAGACAAATGATGAGGATATATTTTATAATTAAATAGGTATATATTTTATGATATAATTGGCTGGATTTATTACTATTTTACCTATTTAATTGTAAGATATATATTTTTCTATCTTTTAATTAAATATAGGATAAAAGAATATTATAACAGAAAATCTATTGATATCTTATCTTATTGTGCAGAAAACGTGGAGAAGAGACGCACAGAGCCGAATAACAATTCAAGAATCGAGTCGCAGTAGCAAGAACAACTGCGGGAGCAAGAAGAAGACGAAGCTCCACGATAGTGGTGTCATCTCTTCTTTGTTCTTTCTCTTATCTTTTGATTCTCGAGTTTCATCTTCTTGTCATGAATTTGATTATAGCCATGTGTGGCTAATTTTCCGTTTCAACCTAGAGAACCTATGAACTTGTTTGGGTTCTAGTTATTATTCCACGGATTATTTTTGGATTAATTTTATGTCGGTTTATTTATTCTCGCGTTTATTGCTATTGCTTATTAATTGGCCACTAGTAAGCATGTTTTGGGGATTTAGGGTTGAACTTGGAAGAGGGAATCCTAAATTGACCATGGGAGTAAATAATGTGGAATTAGGTTTAGATTTAATGTAGAATTAGGTTTTGATCTAATTTGCGTCTAGGATAGGAATATACCTAGAAGCTCTGCATAATCAAATTAGAGTGAGCCGTTCTAGAAAACGCCTTATTTAGTTGTGTGAGGAATTACATAAATTAATTAAGATAGGTATATAGATGGACCTAAGGCATCTATAGACATTTATACTCTAGATTAACCGATTAAGTTAAGTCAAAAGTAATTAGTGGGGATAAAACCTAAGAAACCAACAAGGATTAGTGACTTAGGTTGTACTTCGATATTAGAATTCTCTCTTTTGCTACTATTAGTTCCTATTGATTTACTTTTTATTCTTAAAAACAATTGATTCTCTCAACTTAAACAAAATAAAGGAATTTAATATCTAATCGCTAGTTAGACTGAGTCCTCGTGGGAACGATAATTTTATCATCACTTTATTACTTGATACTACCCGTATACTTGTGGAGTTTTAGGCTTAAAGTTTTGCCCTATCAAGTTTTTGGCGCTTGTCTTAGGGACTCAAGACAATTAGTGACTAGTATTAGAAATCCTTTAGTAGTTTTAGTTTGAGTATTTTTTTCAATTTCTTCCTAAAATACCCCTATTTTATTCTCTCAAGTGTGTTTGGTTTCCAGGTGAATATATGTATGTGGATACGTAAACTCTTACAGTCAGTGAAACTTTTAGATATGTGTGTGTATGTGTCTATGTGTGTGTGAGTGTGTACATATATGTATATCTATGTTTGTGTTTGTCAATAGGTGTGTGTACATATATAAACACACACACACATATATACACACACATATATCTTTGTGTGTATGTGCATATATGTGTGTAGATATATGTACACACACATATATGTGTGTATATATCTATATGTATACATATACACACACACATATATGTATATATAGTAAGACTATTATTTCAATTAGATAGCGTGTGGAAAGAAAAATTTTATGTCGGAGGGTATGTGGCAAGCGCTGTTGATTCACTTTTACTTATGTCATTTTAAATTTATACAAAGGCGTTTTAGGAAAATCAGTAAAATTAGCTAATTTAATTTCTTTCCATAATCTCCCAAAAATCAGTTAAATATGTCCTATAATTAGGACCGGAAGGAGTAGTACGTAACATATTTTATATGTATATGTGTATATATATATAGGTATATATATATCGGAGACTAAATGTAAATGTAGGCACTTCTCTCAAAGAGGATTCGAATTCACCACGTTATATATTTCTCTAAAGTACAGACATCCTTCTATTGTCATATTAAACGTGGACACTTTTTTAGAGGAGGTTCGAACCTTAGTTCGCCATGTTGTATATATATGTATGTATGTATCTGTACTGGGCAGGGTATGTGTGTGTAACACATGCGGCCACGGCATTCTCAGTGGCATGAGCATGAGTTGTGCATGTGACATGTTCAATTTGATTGGCCTTTGTGTCCCGGAAGAGGGGTAGTGCGCAAGCAAAGGACAATGGAGAAGGGATTCGGATCACGCTCCTTTTTATTGCGCAAATCCTAAAGGAAAAATAATTACTCAATTGATACATCATACATCTTGAATTTATGCAAAAAATATTTAAGGAAAATATCTGTACATATTCATAACAGTTCTATGTTTTATTCAATCTTCAGAGTCACTGTCAATTTTTAAATTTTTTTTTTTACACTTTTAATATTTTTCAAAATAATTGTTACTTTAAACTTTAAAGTCTTCCATTTTTTTAAAAAGTTTGTTATTTTAGAATTTCAATCAAATATTAATTTGTTTGTACCAAATTACCCTTCTTAATCATACTAAAAAATAATTAGTTTTGTCCATTAATCTAGACAGTTCAATAACTTTCCTAATGTGGGTGGAAAATTAATTCGAGAGTGAAAACTTCCGGGTAATATGTGCTAACACCGAGATTCCGGATGTTATTTATTTTAACTCCGAGATTCCGGGTTATATATTCTAACACCGAGATTCCGGATGTTATTTACTTTAACTCCGAGATTTCGGGCTATAAACTTTAACACCGAGATTCCGGGTAATATGTGCTAACACCGAGATTCCGGATGTTTTTTACTTTAACTCCGAGATTCCGGGTTATATAAATTCTAACACCGAGATTCCGGATGTTATTTACTTTAACTCCGAGATTCCGGGTTTATATTTCTGAAAACAAGTTTGTTTACCCAAACTCAATCAAATAAAATTAGCGGCATTGTCGTCGCAAATAATCCAATAAAGGACTTTCAAGGCTCGGCAGCATTGCCGCCTTTACACAGAGCCCGATTTTAACCAGATTCGGTGTAACCGGGATCTTCACATGGAACTTAGATTAGAGCCCGAATTTTAACCAAATTCGATGTAACCGGGATCTTCCCATGGAACCTAGATTTGAACTGGATTCAGTTAAACCAAGTCCTCCTCTGAAACTTTACACGGATCCTGAATTTTAACCAGATTTGGTATAACCGGGATCCGCCTTATGTTTTTGTTTCCTGCAAAACTCTAAACAACACTTATCTTGGCTTTACCGTGTCCCAAAGGGTGTACGTTTTAACCATTAAATCCGATTTTACCATGCCCAAGGATCATGTTTTAACCGTTATTTCTACGAGTCTCGGATTTTAACCAGATTCGCTTAAGCCGGGCCCGCCTTCATCCCTTTCGTAAGGACTCGACTCCACAATCTATCCGGGATCCAATTAAGGAGCGTGGATTTAATTGCATAAAACATACTTGACATGATTTTCAAGACGAGTTTCATTACCCCGAATTCATACATGTTTAGTTTGTACATGATTTTGGAACCGGGTTTATGTACCTCGATTCCTACATGTTTTATTTGTACATGATTTTCTAACCGGTTTATGCACCTCGGATTCCTACATGTTTAACTTGGACATGATTTTCGAAGACGGGTTTCATTACCCCGAATTCTACATGTTTAGCTTGTACATGATTTTCGAACCGGGTTTATGTACCTCGGATTCCTACATGTTTATAGATTTGGCGGTCGTAGCCATCGTTACACGGAGCCCGATTTTAACCGATTCGGTGAAATCGGGTCCTCCTTCAAAGATTTACACGGATCCCGTATTTAAACTAGATTCAATTTAAATCAGGTCCATCTTCAAAACTTTATAGGGATCCCTGACTTAAACTAGATTCAGTTTAAATCGGGTCCGCCTTTAAAAATCATATACTTTTCAAGCATTGAAATATCCACTGGAAACATCATATTTTCGGACATTGGAACTCTATCAATAACTTGCCTAGATGTTTTATCTTTACTAGTGCAGCAGTTATCATTGGACAAAATCGAATGGCCACTATCCACTAACTATCCAACACTAGGCAGATTATGAGATAGAGGAGGAACATGTACTACATCATGTACAATTTTAGCATTACCTTGACTTATAAAAAAGCTAGCAAGACCTTTATTTTCAGCTTGGATATGCTTGTTGTCACCAAGAGTTACCTCTGATTTTTGGGACTCATCAGCTCCTTAAATAACGATTTTGCTCTTCCAAATGCCTTTGTATGGCTAGCTACGTAATTTCCAAGACAAGGTGACACTTCAAAGACATTTTTAGCAAGATTTATAGTGGTTGGAACAAGTACGACAAATATTGGTGCTAGTGTTGTGATAACCACGCCATGCCTCGCCGGAGGTGGAGGTGCTGGACCTTCTGGGAGCCAAGGAAATCGTTGTTCGAGCATAGGACAAGGCCCTCAACACCCAACTGTATGAAGTCAAAATGCACTCCTCCCCTTTCTCCGAAGTCCACGTCTATCTTGGCATCTCAAGTGATTCTAAGATGAATTTAAACTGAAGCCTAGGTGACCTTTAGATTGCTTCCTGTGGCTTGCTGCTCAACAAGTGTATCTCGGCATCTCCCAGGATCACTTCAAACTGTGAGTATCTTGGCCATGCACCTCGGCACATCAGCATCTTCAGCGTATCAGCATCTCGGTATCTCCAATCTCGGCCACCTAATCCGGTATACTCATCTCGGCAATGCACTATCCTGAGTTTCGAAAGATTTTGAAAAAATTTAGACCGAGATAGGAAAGTTTGACAGGATGATAGCGGCATCTGGGTGTGTTTTGTGAGGTTGGTTTAACATCTTCACACTGCAATAACTCGATCATCCTTACAGTGGGAAGCATATGAATTTCTTTCTGCTCTTGAAATGAAGCTGATGAATTCTTACTCTTCAACACTTTCAGACTTTTCCCGATATAGTATCTCGGACATGCACACCCAAATCTAATTTTCTGCTCGTCGAGAAAAAGCTGCCCCAAAACATATACCTCGGCTCTTCATGCATCTACTATTTAATGCATCTCGTCATTCCCTGAATTAGTGTCTCGGTTTAGACATCTCAGCGTCCCATTAAGCTCTAGAATGTGCCTTACGGATGCAACAAGAAGATTTGGTAAAGGATATAGACCGAGGTATTATTTATCCCTGTACAGCAACTGAACCAGGTGTAGAAAACCGATGCTTCCTCCTTCACATTAAACGGTGACTGGAAGTGCTTCGATTCCCGACGTTATCTGCTTATGCCATGGCAGCACCTTGGTCTTCTTGAACACCTCTTCTCCTCTCCATGCCTGATTGTAGTCTCGGCTGCATGCTCATATCAGCAAACTATATGTCGGCATTATGCGTATCTTGGCATGCAGTCTCGGAGATAGATGTAGCAGTCTCAGTTGACTTTTGGCCAGCGATCTAGTGGTATGATAATACCCAGCCACGGTTAGACCCGAGGTCGATTCACGGCTGGTGCATCTCCATGGTATTCTTTGACCAAGACAGATTGAGATCCAAATACGTGTTGCACATTCTGATTGTAACCGGTAATTAACCAGCTCCTTCTTCCTTCAAATGTTAGAACACTTGTGGAGAGCGTGGCACTTCACCTGCTGATCAGTTCACAAGCTCGACCAAGAAATAAAGGAAAGTTTTACCGAACACTTGTGGCTTGATACTGTGTCCAAATCTGATCTACATGGGGAGGCTCCAGTAATTTATGCTACCGAAGATGCAGATCCTGAACAACTTGAGCTAATAAAATACTGGAAATCTGGACCCAATGGAGCTATTCATAATCTCGGTTCAAACATCCAGATTCGAATACCCCAGAGAACGTCCGACATTGTATCCCACTCCAAATATTTGGAGATACCACAAGCCTTTGTGGTTTAAAGCCGTGTTGTGAAACCGCAAGATACAGATTCGAAACTTTCGGCTTTACAGAGAAACCAAACTAGAGATGTCCTCATGTAGGTATTTTGAAATATATCTCCCAGCATAAATGGCAAGATCATTATCGAACTCCAATACTTTGAAGCAACATTATAGAAGGCTTCCGTCAAACGCTGTGCCGGAGAAAGCACCTTGTCTACTTCGTCTTCTTCCCAAAGAGAAATAGGTGGTGAGTTTTCTTGAAGACACTTCACAACCATAACGACAGAACTGACCAGCAAAAAACCAAGCCAGAGGCTGAGCGTCGTAGGATTTCTGGATCTTCGATCTGTGTGATTTCTGCCATCAGTAAGCTTCATAGGTTACGTTGGCTTTCGAATATTCATACAGAACTGGATATATCTCTGCGTCAAGTTTGATTCCGGCTTCACAATCTCAAGTCTCGGCAGGAACCTCAATCGTTCCAAGCTAGACACGTCATCTCAGCCTTCATTCGAGGTCACCACGTGATGCGTGCCAACTTCAATTATCTCGGCATGTCATCCTCTAGCACCTCATCATCTCAACACACGATGAAATTGATAACAATCCTGACTTTGACCTTCGTACAGTCTGAGCGTACAGAGACTTATCGAGTCCCCATCTCATTGCCAAGAAACAAATCCCATGAACATCTGAGATTCCTCTTCCCTTATCCCGCGATCGAAGATGGATAAATTTCTCCGGGTATTTGGGGGTGCTTCAGGCACTCTCGGATATTTCATGGTGCAAACGACAATCGGGCCCCTTGCCTGGTAACCGCGAATGAGTGCACGGCGGAACGGAGTGGTGGGGGCTGCTCTGCTGCGATGGGGGCTATAGAGGTTTAAAGATTAGGTTTCTTTAATCAGAACCTAATTATTCTTCGCAAGTTTTGGGTAATCAGCCCTCAAATCTTGGTCTGGAACCTGGAAAAAATTGCATTTGGTGCTGTTTCTACGTTTTACTGATGCGGATGTGCGAATCTGTGAAAGTTTTTGTACAATTTAGATCTGCACAAGCCCTTCCTCATAAAAAGTTTCTCCGGCAGGTCAAAGATTGTTCGTGTGCCCGCTGGGAATTTGAATCGTTAACCTTCTTAGGTCATGGGAATCAGAAATTTACCGATTCCCCACGGACGGCGCCAATGTTCGGTCATAGAACATAAATCCCTAACCCTAGGTGGGCTAGTATGTGGATGTAGGATCAAATAGCTCTCCCCCAAGTATCCATAGATGGGATACCCAAGAGGATCGAAGATCACAAAGCACAGGGACTTGACCTAGGTGCGATACCTAGGGCCTACGTACCCTGAGGAGGGATCAAAGTCCACGTAGTTCGAGGATTACCGGAGGCGTTTAGCCAAGGGGGTGGTGTGTGTGCTCAGTGTGTGATATGCAATTGAGAGAGAGCTTAGAAGATGCGTACTCTTTAGGTTAACCAACTATATATAGAGGCTACCTTAGGGTTAGGGTTTGGACTTGTTGGGCCTCTTGTGCCTCCAAGCCCAAATGTACTGGATGTCTCCTGTTGGGCCACACCTTGGGTGGGCCTAGTATTTATTCCATAATAAAACAAATATAGTATTTAACAATTATTACAAAGTTAATTATATATGAAAATAGTAGTATGTTAATCCTCCAAGTCTGTCTCTAAGCTTTACAATAATGTTAAGAAATTACTGACGTGAAGACATTTTTTTTTTTTTTTTTGGCTCGATATCGTGAAGACATGTTAGCCAAAAACTTGCAATCCCATCTTTGTTCCTTCAAATCATTATCTCAGCCGTTGATTCCACATAAAAGCCATGCCTTTAATTATGCTTTTTGTGTAAATGACCTTTTTCTCTCAACCTCCAAATTCCACTCACTTAAAAATCCCAGAAAATAAAATATGATTCTATTAGAGACATGACAAAATAAATAATTATATCTAAAAGAAATCAGTTGATTTGCATCTAACTTTGTGCCAAACATGTTTGTGAAAGATTGATCCTCTATTTCACCAAGCTCAAGGGATCTAATTTTCTAATAGATATGGTGAGATTGGCCATTGTAGCCCATCAACAAGTAACTTAATGACATCTGTGACCAACTTTGATAATCAAGAACCAACGGGGTTGACATAAGTGGTAAGCGACTTGTGTCGCTTAAGCAAGGTCTTGGTTCGAGTCTTATGAATGCAAAAAAAAACCCCGCTGGGAGACTCTACCACCAAAGCTAGGTGCGCGACGCGGGTCGGATCCGGATTAGTTGGGGCAAAGCCCCGGTGAACCGGGTGGGCAACCAAAAAAACTTTGATAATCAAGAGAAGGAAGATGCTATAAGAAGATGCTTTGGGGTTTTAAATGCCATTTCTCTCTCTCTCTCTCTCTCTCTCTAATATGCTTTTCCTTTTCCCTCCCGGAACCATACTTTGTTTCATGGTCCACATTTTGTTAGTGGTTGGAGTTGCTTAGCGCTTATCCTTTTCAATTTCCTAAATTGTTCTACCTATTCATCAACAACATTTGTTGATTTGAAAGGGTGAGACTCCATATTCTTTCTGAAAATTTTCAAATTTGAACACTGTAAATGGGAAAACAAAAATTCATGGTCAAAGAACTTTAACCTCTGTTGCTTATAGTTCAACTCATTTAAAATAATCCAAATAATAAGTAAAAAAAAATCAATCTATAACCTATTCATAAATATTGACAAATGGCAACTCTCCAAAAAAAAAAAAAAACCAAAGAAAGCTAAGGCAGAGGCTTGCGGAATCTTAAGACTTTTTCTTGTGCTTTACAGAATTTTAATATTAGTTTTGAGCATGGGAAGCCTATCACATAGTGTCAAATATGCTATTTTAGACTCTCTTTTTATCATTAAATGACAGAATTTAAGTACAAGCCTTACAATATTGCAGAGAATATTCCGTCGGCCTTGATAAGGATTAGTTTAATACTTTAAATACCATTTGCGCCATTCTTTTTGAGAATCAACGATAAAAAGGGTAGATAGAAGAGACTCTTATTGACTCTATTCAATGGTTGATTGTTAATATGCACAAAAAAGATTGAAAATTTATTAAATATGCGTTTGAGTGAGAATTCGATTTCTCAAAAGCAAATAGAGGACAAAAGAATGAAATCTGAACTTTGTCACCCACACTCTGGGGTGAGAAGTGAGAGGCCTCAAAAAAAAAAAAAAAAAGGTTGAGACTCGTCTTCCTCACTGAAAGTGATGGTAGGGTATATTGTGGTCCATTACTTAAATTTTTTTTGTCCAAATCAAACGCTTAAGACTTCTTCGTTAACACTTACCATTACTTCATTATGTTCTGTAACTGTGATGCTTTCATGTAGATGCCTACAGCAACACACAGAAGTGCCTGTGTTTTTGCATGATAGCTTTTGGTCTGTGAAACAATCTATCATGAGTCTCACATCAGGAGGGTTTCCTTAAAAAGGAAGCCTTCTAAGCCCTTAGGTTCCTCAACTACATTAGCTTGCTTTTGGGATATGGTTCTCTTAAGAGCTTGTGCTTGTTATAATAGTACTTTCAATGATAGTCAATCAACCAGAAAGGGTTACCAACAGAGTCTTCTGACCGGCAAGAGACTGAGTGAAGTGTCTTAGTGTGGAGGCCCTTATAAGGCCTTGGGTTCTCCCAAAGACTTGTGGTCATTACTCTATCATTAACACTTGTAAATCCAGTCAGTATATCTGTTAATAATTCCAATTTATATCCCAGAGAGAGGATATGGTGAGTCCAATGGTTACATCACATTCCCTTCAGAAAGAAGCTCAATATAGTAACTGATGCCATATAGTGGGGACTGTGAGCTTTGGTATTTCTAATTTCAAGCTAATCTCCTTGGCTTTTTAAAATTCCTAATGATAATCTGAACGTACAAAGTGGATCGAAAAGTTCTAAAAGAAAAGGAGAGAGGAAAGGATGCGTACTTCAAAATTCTTGAGTATTTCATTAGTGGAGGAGTTAAATGCTTTGACGGCTATGAAGCAGACTACACTGTGAAGGAGTCTTAAAGGGGCAGTGCCCTGTATAGTGAAATGACTTTTGAAATATATGTATCAATGTAATGTATATCTTTTCATCACAAAAGATTGTGCTTCTGATAGATAGAAAAACTGTAGAGAATCAACATGCAGAGATAACGATGAGGAATAACTGGTTTTTCGTCTTTGAAACATATTCCTATAAAAGCCTTTTATGATTATGAAAAAGATAACATAAATTAAGGTCATAATTCTGCCCTTGTTAGTAGGATAATTGAAATTGCATTATACTACTCATCCTATATATATAAGAGGTAGACAATGGATTTTAAATATAAGACCTTGATCCCCTTTTTCTTCAAAATTTATATTTTTTTCCGAAAGTATCCTTATCGATTACACATATGGTTTTCATCAAAGGGCTAGTCCTAAACTCCTAATTATTGCACAAGATTAAAGAGCATTTTATGAAAACCAACACGTATCTGTTACAAAATACTAACTTAACTAACTTAATACTCACAAGTTAGTTATCTAGTATGTTTGATTTATTTAGGTAACTTGTATGTTTGATTTATTTAGGTAGCCTAACTAACTTCCTTAATATTCACAAGTTAGTTAAGTATTAAGGAAGTTAGTTAAGTTACCTAAATAAATCAAACATACTAGACAAATTGAGAAAGAGCAGGTTCTGGTGTGTTTGATTTATTTAGGTAAGGTGAGAGTCCAGCAGCAATCATTCCACTGCCCTCTGTTACTCCCATGCTGGACCACTACATTAACTTGCAATCTTCATAAAGATTCTTGTGTAAACTCAATTTATGAAAGATACCTAAACCGAGCTAATTGTAAGTCCAATTATAGGTACATCAAAAATCGATCTTATCAGAAACCCAAGCTTTGCATACCTGATACCTACATGTCTGTCTATGAATAATTAACCCATTCACTGACTCTGAATCAAAGAATTTGGTTTAGTCCTTCACCTGCAACTTGGCATGCTGGAAATGATTCTGCCAGATAAAATGCGGGGAATGATTTGGTACGCTCCACTTGGGCAACCCAAGTTTATGGATAGTAGGCTGGCAATACGTGTGTTTGTGCGCGTGTGGTCTTTTTGTAATAATACCATCAGTAAGTTCTGATTGGCTACTTCCAATTGTCCTACTTCAAGAAGGTAAGCTTGAATGAATCTGAGTATGTGAATTGGATAGGTTTTGAGATATTTCTGAGATGTTAGGTTTATGAGCAGTTAATAATGAAAATTCAATAGACTATGACTTTGACGTAGCTCAGATTCTGGCACTGTTCATTTCTGTTCGCATTCCTAAATATAGTTTAGTTAAATGGGTATTTCTCAGTACACAGCTTCTAAAGATACAATATATCCAAGACACAGAAAACATTCAAAAGTAGCAGTTTTTAAACAGGTGAGCATACAGTTGGCAATTGGCACCTACTGTTTCTTCATTAAGTATTCATTTTCAAGATATAATTGAAAATTATTCATATAAAGCAGAGCAAATTTTCTACTTTGAGCAAAAGATATAGTCTTTCATGCATACATACATCAAGTCAACTATTAGGACTTTATGTATGACTGTAGCTAAAACGAATATTAATATCGTCATCAAATCTGAGAACAAAAATTTAACTAATATCATGGAATGGTTCATCTTATGATCCATTTTCTTCAGACTAATGATGGGTTTTAAACTTTTTTTCCCAGATGGCCATTTTTCTGCTGACTCAGTAATTAGGCATTCATTATATAGCGTTTTACCAGATTCTTTTTACTGTAGGAACACATGAAAAAAAGGAATATTATTTTCTGTTAATTTCAACCGAATCTCATAGTGAAAAAGAAGACCAGACCAGACCAATCCCATATCCCACCACCATCTTTTACTTCACATTACGTACTAATGACATAAACTTTTTCGTCACATATATAACTTTTTACCAAGCTTTCCCCCTGTAGTTCACCCCACAACTCTAATTTTTACTGTGACATAACTGTTTTGTGGTAACACCAACCCAATCTCACAATGGAAAACGCATAGAAGAATATACTTTACTTCAATATAATGCACTGAGGAAACACACTTTGCCTCCAACTAACTTTGTTGTTTTGTGACCAACAAGTGGTTGGTTCAGCGGAATGTGGCGCTGGATTCCTTTAAAAGGTCTAGGGTTCGAACTGCGGTAACGCACTTGTAATCTGCCTTGTATGAAACTAATATTGTTGGGAGGATCGTCTTTGCCACTGCAGAACCCGAATCCGGATTAGTCAGAACCAAAGGTTCTAATAAACCAGGTGAGATACCAAAAAAAAACTTTGTTGTTTTGTGGTAAGTGGTAACTAGTGGGCTCTGCCATGTAAGTAATTTCTCAAGCATTCTTTCATGATTGATGGTAAGTTGGTGCTAACCCCACTAGAGATGTATCAGATGAAGAAGAAGCACGTGAACAATTCTGGGAAGTGCCTACTGACGCAACATCATGCATATATTATCTCTTGCGTTTTAAATATCCTTGATGTCTAATCTATGAAATGGAAACGTGAATCTCTTCAAATATGCTCATTCTGTATAATCAACTTTCGCAAGTTGTTACATGCAGTGACCGCAATTGCTATCTTACTTCATACTTGTCTGATTCAGTGTGTTTATTCCTCCATTAATGATTATGGTTTATGGTTACTTCTTTCATGGAATGAAATGACAAGTGCATATTCAAATTCAACAATTAAACAAGTCCGTACCAGCTTAATCAGATGAGGCAATTGCAATGAAGAAAACCTGACATAAGATCCAACGATTAAGAATATATATTTGTGCTGGCCCTTGGATATATGGATGTTCGTCTTTTGCAGACAGCTTCAAGGTTTTAAAGCTTTCGTTTAATGAAAAGAAAAGTGAGAGGAACGAAAATCATTGAACTAATAGCATAATCTTGTCCAGATTCATTGCCATTTTTTCACCTTTTTTTTTCAAATGTATTTATATTATCGTTTCATTTCCTAACCAAAGGCTGAAGCTTTATTCAATCACCCAAAACAAGAGTAAAATAGCATGTAAAGAAATCAAAAGAGAAGATGGAATATGACCTTCACGGTTCAAGTTCAGCTATAATCTAGAGGCTTGATATATATTGTGCTACTTTAATTCATCCTTAGGCCACAGGCAGGCAGCAATGTTAAGTTATGAATTTATTAAAGATATGCGACCTAAACACAATATGTCGACGAGGATGTAAATAATAGCTCCATGAAATACTGAGTTTGATTTAAAAAACTGACAAAATGGAGTTAAAAGCTTTTAATTAAATTTCTTTATTCTTTTTATCTTACATCTTCTCTTTAGTCATTTCTTTTAAATTAAACTCGTTAAAATACTTCTCCTCCATTTCCCTCATATCAAACAGGCCCTAAGATTTTTTCCTTCAAGTGCAGGACCCTTAGGTTGAGAGAGGCAAGGACAAAGGTTTGATAAGTCTCACATATGCGTTGTCTGTACTACTGTCTATCTAGATACGTCTGGAGGGTCCTGCAAAACTTTGTTTTTATACAACCTTTTGTAACTTATTCTCACAATCATTATTAATATTAGGAATCATGGGCCGACCAAGAAACAAAATTGCTTGGTGCACCCGAGAAATCTTCATGTTGATCTGATACCTCATTTCCAACAGGTCACATTCAGAATTTTAAACGAGTACATAGTATCATATGCTATAAGGAGTGGCAAATGAGTAATCCCTTGAGAAGAAGACAGTGGTAGTTTGCTCAAACCCCAATAGCGTCAAATAACTAGCCTCTAGGTTGGTAAGGCTAGTAATTTTCTTATCAACTTCACATAGTGTTGCCCAATTTGATCGAATGTTCCAGGTGGGAATTGTGAATGGGGTGTGATATTTATATATACTTGTACGGGCAGTGGTAATGTTAGTGGCAATCCTCTGTCTCGTTATCTTGTTTTGTGACTCCTGCATTTCACAAATGTTTTTGCATGATTTGATATTTCATTTGAGTTCTGACAGAAAGTAGTGCTATTTACTTTATGGGTATATGGTTTGATATATGAATGAAGAGAAGGGTGTTTTGTTGTTCTTTATACTAGTATATTCATTTTCTTGGGATACTGATTAAAATAAATTGATTGGAGAGAAATCAAAGGGGAAGAAGGGAGATTCTAAAATGCAGCTAAGATTTACTTTACATTTAACGATCTTAGTTACATTCAGTTGTGGTCACAGCGATGTACAACTGTACAAGCTCCTTCATAGTTTTGTTTACCAAAAACGATTTTTTAATATACCCTTTCGCTATTAATCTGATGAAATTTTTCACTATTGATTTTCAATGGTTTATCGATTATAACAAAGTATGAAGATAGAAAGTGGAAGGAACTCATTGCACTTCTTGGCCCTCACCAATAATTCTAATGTCACAGGCTTTAGCCTTGATGCTTTCTGGCCACAATGGACTTATCAAAAGCAATTGAACCCCACTCTTCCACCCACAATAAAGACAACAAGGTACATCAAAGGCATAATTCAAATTACCCGTTTGAGAAGCAAAAACCTAAACCTGGAATGTAAATTCAAGAGTAAGAATTTCCAGCACCAACTTGATAGGGATTCACCATTCTGCCCTAGAGCAACACAAACAACATGCTAAAGATGAAAAGGAGAAAAACGGAAAAAACACATGAGGGAGTGTCAAGAAAACGAATTCATATCTTAGTTCCCACTTCAGAATAAGTCGTGGTTACAATTCCTGGAGGATCCAGCCAAAAATGCAATACAAAGATAAATTGAGATAGGTACACTAACTTCGACAAAATATACTGACAACCTAATAATATTTCACAGCGTACACAGCTGTAAAACAAGTGGCATATAAGCATATTCAAGCTTGGCCAGGTTGAAAACAGCAACTCCAAAGACGTCACCAAAACAGCATGTAAAGGAAAGTTATGCCTTGCCTTTCCCAGCTTGGAGCGACTGAATCTTCTGCTGCGATTTTAGGATCTGCAAGATTACAAAAGAATGATACAATGAATCATCAGTTGATCCTAAGCAATCATATTTTTGTTTTCTAAAAATGAGATTATTATTTATGTAAATCAAATTTCAACAAAAAACAAAAAACTCTGTATTATACAGAGATTCTAGTTACTGGCCACAATCACAGATCAAATACATCAATATAGATCATAAGATATGTGAAACCACAGATAATAATGAGCATAAGAGTAATATACAAACCATTTCTTTCTTGCTATTTTGTTTCTCTTCCAGATCCTGAAGGGTAGCATCAAGACGCTTCCTATAATTCAAAAGGACCATTTCCAAATAAATATGTGGCATTGATAAGAACAACCGTAGTATGACTTTGAGGTACTAAAAGTAGCTCAACTATTGCAAAATGACAACAGTGAAAGCCACAACATGCAGAAACCTAGCAATAAACAATCGTAAAAACGCACAAGGGGGATAGAACTAGTGAATGTTCACAGATCTTTTTAAGATTAATAATCACTGTGGAGCTGTGGAGCGGCTAAGAATAATAAAAAGCATCACAAGCCAAAGTATTACAGGAATAAAACAAGAGCTACCTGGGGCTAGTCCAAGTGATAAAGGAAGGAGTAGGATGTGAAAATGTAACTAGGGTTCAAATTTCCTAATAATAATATAACCAATCAAATCATGATATGTATCACAAATCAAAAGGTATAGTCCTAATTCCTAAATCATGAATGGCAAAACATGGTGAATTGTAAGATTTAACAAGTGAAAAATAACATGAAATATAAAATGACATACATATATCCTTACAATAGGCCTTAATTTACTCAAAATCATAAATCTAATCTAAAAGTTAAGAAATCACTTAAACACAAGTCATTAGTCATATAATTTGTGAGTAATTGATGATTAAATTCTTGAAAGTAGGAAGCATGATGTAGAGGTGACATCACAAAAGAAAGGGATATTCATGACCCAGGAGATTGGGATACAACACTGTGAATTCACATGGTTAAGTACCCATACTGACCCACAGCAAACTATGAAGCAATAGGAATAGGAAACTACATGACAAAGGCTTCAGGAGATATGACACATCTAATATAGTAAAAGGTCTAGTATACAAGTTTTACACGGGAATAGAGAGACTGATGGAGTGGAAATTATTCAATAATTACTAGGGGTAGCCAGTCAAATAGTATTGTATTACATGAAGATACTTAATACTATTAGGTTGTCTGAGTTCTATATGGAAAACACATCTAAGATCATTAACCGTGATATATAGAGAACCGGTCACTTGATTCAGAAGAATTCAAGGAATTGGTTAAATGTCAATAAGGAGGTTCTCTAAGCAGCGGATTTCAATGTAATTTTCAGCACAGCATTGAAGCAACTCGCTACTGAATATCTTCTGGTAGCTGAATTTGCTTTCCTTTCTCATTCAGACCACACTTCTAAAGCCTGGTATTCTAGCAGGGGAAGTAGTTCCTCCCATATCTACCTCCTTTTCAATCTTTATCTCAAAAATAAACAATAATAAAGTCTGCCCTAGAAAGGAGTAGAGGTAGCTGCGTGCAACATCATGAAACTCAACTAAATGATCAACTGAACCCGTGATCATTTGAGCAAATAAGAAGATTATTAGAATCACATCTTTGACCACCAATAACTAGAAAAATTAAACCAAGCTTACAATTCAGCAGAGATATATTCGATTCTCTTGCGCACGTTAGCATTGGCCTCAGCTAGGTCCTGCTTAACAAGTACTGGGCCAATCAACTTGTAAATATTTGCACCTTCTTCCAACAAATCCAATTCCTGCCAGAACAGAAAGGTTACATATGAAGACACAACATACAAGAGCAATTCAGCACAACAGAATGAAAAAAAAAAAAAAAAACCAAGAAGAAGAGAGTAATAGACAGAGAAACCTGTACCTTAAGGACAAGCTCGTTCTCCCCGAGCTGGATAGTATACTTCTTTCTCACTTGGTGATTCTTCGCAATATCTGATCGAACAAACAAATTATAACGAAGGATGACATAATAAATGGAAAAAAGAAAATTGCAAGAAATGGTGGGAGGAATTAAGAAAGCTTACCCTTTTGAAGCTTGCTAAGATCGTTAGCTTTGTTCTCCAGGTCGCGTTGAGCCTCTCGAAGGGCGGCAGACGAAGCCATTGTATCGGCTCGCAGTTGTTTCCGACCGATGTCCCTCTTCGTTTCAGATGTACTCTCTTTAATCAAGTCCAAGCCCAAAATCTGAGTCCGGCCCAATAATTTTTTTTGTCGATGTTGCCCAATAATTATTGCCACATCACTAATCAGTAATGACTTCCCCCTGGAATTACTGATTGGGCCCAAAAGTTCCAACAGAGGATTTCTACATAATATGGATGATGGCTGTGCTCAGAATCAACAACCTCCTTCTCTGAAAATTGGGTGCCTATTATTCGTTGCTGGCAAAACTAAGAGCAGAAAACAACATTGGCTTAATAGTATAAGATCAGTATTGTATAATCACCACTTAATATTGTTTAATTAGCATTTTCCTTCAGGAACATTAACGGTGTTAAGTTTTAAGAACTAAAAACGTACTTTATAAATTTAAAAGACTAAAATAAAACCTCATGTAAAAATAAAAGACTAAAATTATAATATAACATTAAGTTTATTATGTATGTATTTCGTATGTGCATTACTAGGAGAGAGGAGACCATAAGCTTATGAAGACAGGAGGGAGGGAGCGTAACATGAAATATGGTGTTACTTGTGAGATTTTTTTTTGTTACAGAAAAATTTAAGTGAGTTAGATCCCGAAAACTTACTAGAGTCAAGACATGTACTTGATCTCAAAAAATAAAGATACTTATAGACCATTCACTAATAAAATCCTCACATCAATCAAATTTAAACTAAGTAATAAGTAAATTGAAACCGACGAATCCTCTCTTTTCTCCAACCTCTCTCTTCCCTGCACTTCCAGTTTCGCAATTTATGCTCCCTCGTCGGCGGTTTGTGCCTTACACACAAGCCGCCGGCGAGCACCAGTTTTTTGGGCCACAAACAAGTCCGAGTGGTAGTTTGGTGTCCAGATCTTGGATCTGCGGTCCTGGTGTTTTGGAGTCCAGATCTTTGAGCTATGGTCCTCTCCCTCAGAGTTATGTCAGATGTGGCGTTCCCTCGTCTTTGTGACGAGTCCTCTCCTCTCCTCTCCTTCTTCAGATCTGATCTGTAGAGGTGAGATTTATCTGTTTTGTGTTTCTTTTTCTTCTTTTTTTTTGTTACTAGA
Organism: Acacia pycnantha; assembly: GCA_025563575.1. Lineage (NCBI taxonomy): Eukaryota > Viridiplantae > Streptophyta > Magnoliopsida > Fabales > Fabaceae > Acacia > Acacia pycnantha. Next base: position 9,841,920 of record JAMWYP010000015.1, on the reverse strand, counting down.
TTTTGTGGAGGTGTTTTTGGCTCAGGAAATAAGCAAATATGTCAGATCTGTGTTCAAATCATATTGGTTGGTTGGCTGTTTGAACGTATGAGATCCAATTATCATTTGGTAGCTCAGATCTGCGTTCTTGGGGGAAGATCTAAAGAAGTGTTGTTTGGTTTGTGGTCGAGGACACCGGATATGTTTGATCAGAGGAGTAGAAGTGTTCTTCAGGACATCAAGGGTCTTCTTTCTTTTGAGGCTGGGTTTTTTGTAGTCTTTACCCCAGGATGAGGTACTTATTTAACTTACTTAATTGCAGCTATTGCTTATAGGATTGTGCGCCCTTTGGGGTGAGTTTTCCAACCAACACTTTCTTGCTCGTCACTTCTAACATTGGATATTGAGGAGGCCGATTTTATCCATGATTCTACTTCTATTCTTATATATTTAATATACGGTGTTCGGTTAGTATTGTATCCAGTTTATTTTGTTGTATTTGTTTTAGTTGTGTTTGTATTTGTCTTTAAGTATTCGTATTGTATCGGTTTGCAGTATTAATATATATATCATTTGACCAAAAAATAAAATAAAATTTAAACTAACAATTTTATAGTTATAAAGTACCTTTTTTATTTATCAAATGGACGAACCTTTATTAGTTGGTGTTACCTGGAGTCCGGTTTCTCTTATGATCCTTTCTCTCATTATCCTTCATCGTCCCCCGTTTGGACCGTCCAATTTTTGATCCAACGATCTAGAGGGGCATTCCAAAAAATCGCGCACGGTGATGAGAGTATCTTCTCTCGTGTTACCTGTGAGATATTTTCTCCCTTCCGGTTTATAAAAAATAATGTAGTATAATATTGTTTTGTTTGGCTCACCCTGCCCAATATCGGTATCACCTAGGAGGAAGGGAGATTTCGCCATGCCCTTGGATCGTGAGTGAACTCAACCCCTTTCCTAAAATTTTGTATAAAAAAAAAGTAATCATAATAATATTGTTTTGTTTTTTGCGATGGGGCCCATTTACAAGTTGTGAGCATCTATCTGTTCACCCGGACGGCTTTGTTCTATAGCCTGTCCCATCCTAATCATACAAGGTAAAGTGCAAGTGCTTGATCTAATGATGATGGGATGGAACCCCGAGTCCCGCTGGCTACATCCAATTTGAATCATATGTTAAAGCCATTCACTGTTTTCTTTTGTTTTTGTTTTTAGATGAAACTCTCCAAAGAAAGCACACTTTTTTGGCTTATATACCCTAAGGAGGTGTGCATGGTTTGAGGAAGAGGAGGGGAGATCTTTTACCCCCTCTTTACCAAAAAGTCCATGAAAATTTTTTAATATTTTAAAAATATACTCTCAACAAAAAGAAATATTCCCTTCATTAATATTAATTTACTCATTTTCCTACTTTCCACTTTCTTCTCTCCCATCAAACCAAACACACCCTAAGGTACACTTCTGCTCCAACTTTTTTTTGGGAAAATTATTTTCACTTCCCCGCACAAAAAAAAAAAATCAAACTACAGAAAATTTACTTAAAATCGTCAAAATACTTTAAAATTCCTAGGATCATTTATTTACAAATAAATTTTAATGTATATGTGTGGGTCTCAAAATGCTTTTAAAAGTGAAAAAAAAAGGTTAATACCGTCAAGTTCGGTTGCTGAAGTTTCAAAATATGGGTTTGGTGGTTCAAGTTTACTTCGTTTGAAAGTTACTACCATGAACCTCTTTATAAATCTCTTTTGACTAAAAAATTTAGTCATATTTATAAGTTCTATTTTATATAATAAATGAGATTATAATAATTTTACCTATATTAATTGTACCGGTGAAAATTGAGAAAGGAGAAAGAGTTGAAAGATACTCATTCATAAATTAGGACAAAGCTGAAAATTCCCCTTATAATCATTGAGCTAACTATATTTCATTTGTATGTATGATTTAATTAAAAGAGACTTATATAAATAGGACCAGAGTGATAATTAAATATATGGGAACTAACACCATTAAATATGCTTACATAAACCGTGTAAAAATAAATTTTACACCTATATTTTTAAATGTTTTTATATTAAAAAAATTAAGAATTTAATGTTTTTACTTTTACTATAAAAAATCAATTGCATATATATATAATATATGAATGTGATCGGATTCGGATTACACTATAAAAAGGTGAAAGAAAAAATATTAATGAAACCCTTTGTGGCAGAAAAAACGTTTAGGCACCAAAAACATTAAACCCAACAAATAAAGAGTCTTCCTTTCACCTTTCAGGACAAGGGACAGAATCCTGAATGCATGGTTACGAGACAATAACAATGAGTTACAAATTTACTTTTCTCACATTCTGCGAGAAGACAATATTGTGGCAGATTGGTTAGTGAAACATAGCTTTACTTGTAACGAGGATTTTACTATTTTAGACTCTCCACCAGTAGGGGTGGTAGATTTTCTGTTTAGTGATAATGTTGGAATTGTTTACCCACGGCTAAATCCTGATTAATTTCTTTTTATTGAAGTAATGGGCAATTAAGTCTCAATTTTTACCAAAAAAAAAAAAAAGAGTCTTCCTTTCCTTGCGATTCTGAACTACAAACTCTTTCGAAGTAAATTGGGATCCAACGTCTTCTTTTGCTAACGTGTTGTTCCTCTTTTCTCTTTCTCTCCACACGATTGGCGGGTGCTTATTCCATTATATCTAAGCGTAAGACTTACTCTTTGCTATCCCATGTCTGTGTCTTCAATTGTTTGTGCAAAGTGCAGAGACAATTAATGTCCAGATTCAGAATCAGACTCGTTTTCATGGTTCTATTTCCTCTTTCCGTAACAATGGCGGATGACCAGATTAAGTGTACATTCTGCTCTTCCTGTCAAAACAGTTGCCACCGTGTTCCATCTCCGCTGCCTTCTCCCCCACCCACCTCTGTCTATGTCTACTCATCGCCGTGGCGAGGAAGCGGCGGCTCCGCCCTTTCATATGAACTACCCGGCGCCGCCTCCGCCTAACCTCATTGTGCCTTATTTTCCTTTCTACTTCTAAAGCCCCTGGCTCGCCGCCACCTTCAAGGGGTTTATTTACATTTTTGGCGATGCTCTTGATTTGAACGAGGGCAAAAGAATAGATTGAGTTGCATTCTTGATTCGCGACGACCTGCTTTTATTTCTCTTTAATTTGTATATCAAAAATATTTCTACTGTTTCTCGGTTACAGCAGGTGGGGCAGTTCTCTTCTCTGTTCTTCTCGCCAATGCACTTATCATCAGTTATATGGCGATGACTGTGTCTAATGTGGAAGGATGTGGAAGGACATGGAGGAGGGTGAGTCCACATTTGGTGCTTATAATTAGGTGTTTCTTATGTGCTTATACCTCTAATAAGAGGTATAAGCATATTTTTTAATTTTTTTTTTAATTTTTTATATATTGTATATATTGTATTTATTTAGATTTAAATTATAATGCTTTACTTCATGAGATTAATTAATTTGAGATACTGGGTGCAAAAACATCTCAAATTAATTAATTCATATAATTTAAATCTAAATAAATACAATATATAAAAAAATTAAAAAAAATATGCTTATACCTCTTATTGGAGGTATAAGCACATAAGAAGCACCTAATTATAAGCACCAAATGTGGACTCCATGGAGGTATTTAGCGATTCAAACAAGAGGAGAAAGATAAAGCAAAACCCATTTGGAATCTCTTGCTTTCGATTGCGCTAGTGGCGGAGCCAGGATTTAGAGTTTATGGGTGCACAATTAGTGTAGAGGTGCCCCCGAAATATTTTTTTTAAGGAAAGTTTTAAATGCATTAAGATTGTATCATTGACATTTTCTGGAAGGAAAAAAGTTTGACAATATTAAAGAACATGTTGCAACCTATAAGAAACATGAATTATACCAATAAAATGTTCAACAATGGACCCTTTTTTGTTTACATACCGAAGTACAACCGTCATTTGTTCTTTAATTGCAACATCATGAGCTTCATCAACTAGCAAGGAAAAGTAATCATCATCGAGATCACTAATTATTGCTTTAACAGTCAAATCAGCACAAGCTTGGAAAAGATATTTCTAAATCATTGGTGAAGTCAATTTGTAATTATCGGGGGCATTTTCTAAGACCACATCACTCATCTCTTTATTTGGCTTAGAATAAAACTTTAGAATTTCAAGGAATAAACCTTGTTGATTTGAACTTGTAGATCCATCATGTCCCCGAAAAAGCTGACCATTGCGTAGTAGGAATCTAACATTGCGTAGTAGGAATCTAACACAATCTAAAGAAGTTTTCAGCCTAATACGATAATCAATTCTTTGTTGTTCAGAAATATTTGAAAGAGCAATATCAATATGTTGATTTTGCTTCATCAAATTTTGACAAGATTGATAACATCTATTGTAGACACTCATATGATCTCGAACATGAACTTTGATTGTATCCTTATTATGCCAACTTTTGAACCCCACACCGACAAATGCTTCATGCGTCGAACCACTACCTCCAACCTCCATATCAAATAGATAACAATACAAGTAAAAACATGCATCTTTTGATACACTATACTCAAACTAGGAACCAAATTCTTCATACCACTTAGGATAGAATCTACGCATTTTTCCATACACATCCGTTTGAGGGAATGGTTTAAGAATTGGTTGAGTTGGCCCCTTGAGAAAATAAGCTCTCCGAATATCCTCTCTTTCTATAGGATTTGATGTCATTGAATAAATTGAAGGTCTTTTTCCCATATTTGCTTCAAGATTTTCTATATTAACTTTTGTTTGAGGTGGTAATTGAAATTGAGATGCTGGTGGTGGTTGGGAAGATTCTTGGACTGTTGGAATTGAAATACTGTTTGAAAGTTGCTCACTTTGAGATTCGGGTTCTGTATTTGTGGGTTTTAGACGTTTGAAATAAGATTGTATTGTTGACATTTTCTGGAAGAAAAAAAGTTTGACAAGATTAGGGAATATGTTTAAATAAACTTCCCTCCCCATGCATTAGCTATTCACAAAACTCCCAAGCCTCATTCTTCTTTCGCACAATTCATCAAACACCTTATAGACATTCAAAAATAACCCAATAAGCATGCCTCTTAATTATCAAGCTACACGTCATAAACTACCAAGCATCTTTGCCAAAAAGGGAAAACATGTTTTCTTAAGTATTATCCAAACCACCTATTGCATAAAAACAAACTCACAGGACTTGATCATCCTTACATTCATTAATAAATGCAAAATCCTTAAATTCCAGATACAATTGAACATTAAAAGAGAATGAAATCCAACTTGAAAAAAAAAAAAAATTGATTTTATCTTTCTGATTTTCCTCATGACAACCCAAAAAAATGGTGATAAAATACCTCACAATTGAAACTCTTTCCCCCTCAACGTTTCAGCTAATGGATACCAAAAAGCCTTCACTATATGGAACGTCCAGCAGCAAAAGGAAAATAAAGCAGCAACGTTAAGCAAGGAGGAGAAAGCCTTGAAGAACTAAAAAGGGAAGCCATGTGGACCAAATGCCCTACCGACTCGCACACACCCAACAAAAAATGAAGGACCCGAAAGAAGAAGACGATGTTGCACTTTCTAAAGGGAATAAAGAAAATCATTGTGAAGTTCCTGGAAATTTCTAGCATCCCTGCTCGTGTTCATCGATCCAAAACATCCGAGAAAAAAAAAGGAAGTAATGGAAACAAATATTCAATCTTATTCGAGTGGCAATTTCAGATTTTTATGTAAGAAAATATATCATACCTTGCATGCCCACTGGCTTCTGTTGCAGTTTTTCTATCAATGTCCCAAAATTAATACCCTCTCATTTGCCTATAAATGCCCAGAAATGGGGGTGGATCGAAAATCACGATGCAACGACGGAGGAGCGGCGACGTGGCTGACGATTTGGGGGCGGAATGGCGGATCGATTTGGGGGGCGGAGCGTGACTGCGTGAAAGTTGAGGGTTGAGAAAATGAAATTGACAAAAAAATGGGATAATCAAGGCGTTCGAACCCGGGACCTTTACACAGATGGCGAAAGCTTTAACCAATTAATCCAACCAGATCTATTGTAATAAGATTCCTTCACAAATATATATTTTTAAAATTTTTTATGGGTTCACTTGCCCATATAGGCACTAGTGTGCCTCCGCCCCTGATTGCAGCAACATGGAGTTTATGTTCTTTTATTATATAAAAGCTTTTAAAAATATAGGTTTTGGAATTTATTTTTTCATCACAGCTTGCCCACTCAACATAATCATATTTAATGGTGTTAAATGTTAATACCACAAAAGTTTAATTAATGGTGTTAACTTTGAATCTAAGTCATTTTAAAATTTTAAGGACTAACAGTTTCAAACGGAGTATAGTTAAGGAATCAAAACCAAAATCATATCAAACTATATGGATTAAAGATGATGCTAACCCAACGAAAAGATCTCTCCCTCGCGGTTGGATTAAAGATGATGTTAACCCAACACAAAAATCTCTTCCCCGCAGTTGGTGGGCACGACAACCATTAAATATTGACAATATTTGATTTGGTTTGAGTTTTTATTTGGGTTGGCGGTAGAGCCGGGAAATCGGGCCAAGCCCATCGAGCCGGCCCGTTTAAGCCCTGGCCCTGTAGGGCTCGGGCTTGAAAAATAGGGTAGAAATTTGAAATTGGCCCTGCAGGGCCGGCCCTGTAGGGCCTCGAATGACCGGGCCACCTGCAGGTTTCGGGCCACCCTACAGCCCGTTTAACTGTAGCATTTTTTAAAAAAAAAAATAATTACCTAGACTTCCACTTAATGAATGTGTTTATTTGAAATTACTTAGTTTTTTTAATTTAAACTATAATCCTTTTTTATGTTTATTATTATTCGTATTAAAACACATAATTAGTTATTATAAATTTTAAAGAAGGGATATTTTCATATTAAATAAACACATACTTTGGTATTACAATATTATATAAGTTATAAGTTATAAATATATTTTGTGTAAAATAAGTATAATTATTTTTACCTGTCAGTAAAATCATGCCTGAATCAAGGAATCTGCAGACACACACAAAATTACGAGAGAGAAATGCATTTTTCCGTGGGCATACATAAGGCAATTCCTTTGTTTAATATTTTTTGAAAAAAAAGGAAAAAACATATTCTTTGTGTTTATTTGTTTTTTATTATGAATTAATAAATGAGTTTATTTGTTGAATGATTTATACTGTTTAGATATTAATGTTGATAACATTTTTTGATAGATTAGAACTTTAATGGTTGCAATTTACTAATTATATTTCTTTGAAAAAAATCGAAGGAAAAATAATTAAAATTTCGAATAGTAATTTTCAGGCCCTGTAGGGCCGGCCCTGGCCCTGGTACTATCGGGCCGGGCTTTGGAAAACAGATGTTTTCCTTACTCCAGGCCCTGTTGGGCCCTGGCCCTGTAGGGCCAGGCCCTGTCGGGCCGGGCCGGCCCTGATTCCCAGCTCTAGTTGGCGGTGGAAAAGTAGCGTTCACGTAAGTTGAAACAAAACTTCTCTCGTAAACTTACCCCGTATACCATAAATCACGTTGAAAAAGTAACTTCCACCGCTAATCCAAATAGGCACACCACTTAGTTACCAAAACAATTTAATAACAACCAAGGATCTTATTTTGATGATTAATATCATGCAAATTACTTTCTTTGGTCCTTATTATAAGGCACCAACTAACAATTCTCACAAATCAATAAAAACATTTAAAGTCAATAAAGTTAGCCTATAATTTAAGTAACTTCCAACATTACCTCTACTAATTGTACTAAACTCTAATATTATATTAATTATTACTCTCACCTACTACCCTTATTTATTAGGCGCATACATGGAAAATAATAATTAATGCTTTTTGGGAACAAACAAGTACCTTATAAAAAGGATCAAATAAACTTGTTAGTTGATATTTTATAATAAGGATAAGAGAGAGTATTATGCATATACACAGTAAGTTGTCGATGTAAAATATGTAGTTGCACACATGGCTATTGAACTTATTATCACATAATTGTTAATTTGTTGTACTAAACCTAAAGTTGTCAATTTTTATTGTGTAATGTTATTGGAGTTACTTAGCTAACAACTAAATTTTCAGAATTAGATGTCCTTAGTTTTATTAAGGGTTATGGGTTTATTCTGTTTTGGAAGTTTTCGCTAAGGAACAATTTTGATTTGGGAAGTGTCAAAAGCGAACAATTTTTCCCTAACCATTGTATCAGTTAATTTTGACCGTTACTTAATTAAATATATTGAATTGAAGGTTTACATATCATTCACGTCATTTTTTTTGTTAAGGTGCAAATTCCCCCAAAAAATTTAATACTAACTTTGAAAATAAATGAAATAGATGACAAATAGACTTCCGAGACAAATTTGCACATTAACACAAATGACGTGATAACGTGTGGACTGTTAGCTCATCATATTTAGTCAACTAACGATTAAAATTAACTGGGATAATGGTTAGAGCTAAATTACCCCTTTTTGACATTGGCAGGGCGAAATTGTGGGGTTAAAGTGTAAAAATACACATATGGTTTTCACAAAAGTACACCTAATACCAAGTGTTCTTTCTAGTGCAAAAGTCACTTTGTAGTTATAAAAGTTAAGCAAAAATATCCATGGACCGATAGTTTGATTTTTTTTGTATTTTAATTTTAAGATTGACAAGAACAATGACTCAGCTAAATTTCATCAAAGCTTTTAGTAAAGAACTGGAGAAAATTACAGAAAATGACACAAAATATTTTAGAAATTACAGTTCAGCCCTTCCCTTTCCCAATCTCAATCTTACCCATCGGGTTGCCCATCTCTACCTTCTCGTTGCCTTTCTGTAATTTTCAAAACTATCTGAGCCATTTTCTGTAATTTTCTCCAGTTCTCCATTGCCAGCTGGGATGAAATTTAGCCTAGTCATCGTCCATGTCAATTTTAAAAATACAAAAAAGTCAAACTAATTATCAATAAGTATTTTTGCTCCACTTTTATAACTACACAGTCACTTTTGCATTTATAAGAAATACTTAGTATTGAGTGTACTTTTTAAAAAAATCACATGTGTATTCTTACACCTTAACTCTTTATTAAAAAGCTGTTATTTTTATAGGGAAGTTGTCCACGAGATTGTCTTGAAAAGGTTGAAGGCTCAACCGAAGGATTTATCATCCACTTCCCTAACTTGATCAAAGGAGGGGAGCCGATCTTCTTACCCTCTTTGTCTAGCTTGACTATGTTTCCTGCTGCATGCTTGATAACTTACTTTATTGGAATGAGGATAGCTGCCTCGTATATATATAATAAGCCTTGCTTGTTTGATTGCATATCAACCATCAGGTTCACATTAGGTGCTTGTCCTAATGTACTTCTTATGTGAGGGACAAACACGTTTTATTTTATTTTATTCAATTTTTCTTATATGTTTTTTTTATTTGAATTAAAATTATATGTTGTTTTCTGAAGTTTTTTTTGTACCCAATATCTCAAATTAATTAATTTTCAGGATATTAGTATTACAGGACAGATATTCCTATGTGCAGAACTAGAACTAATTAATTTAAGATATTGAGTGTACAAAAAATTTCAAAAAGTAACATATAATTTTAATATAAATAAATAAAATATATAAAAAATAAAATGTATTTATCCCTCTAAGACAAACACATAAGAAGTACGTAAATGGGATCTTCTAGCAAATCATTCCATTGTCAGGAATAACTCAATAAAAGGAGTGATTAGTTTTTAAAAATACAAGCCTGCTCTATTTTTTAAATATTATTTCTTTCTTTCTATCACATCACCCTTCTAAACAAACGGTGTCATGTTTGATAAAGGTGACTTATTAAGCTGTTAAATCATGATTAAGCGTTCTTATTGATTGGTACGCTCATGAACTTACTATATATTTTCTGATTTATAAATTAGAATGTGCCCCGGACTTGACACTAGAAAACAACTTGTATCTAAGGAAAAATAACAGAAAAAGATCTTTAAAATTGTAAAATCTTAAATTAAGTATTTCTATAAAAAAAATGAGTTGTGAATTGTTTATAAAGTTCTGTCATTCTTTTATTAATTCTTAGTAACAAATTTGATTTAAGATAACGTGCTAATTCTCTTTCCCCGGTGATTAGTGCCAATGTGCCATTGCACTCTTTGAAGTCTGAACGGACAAAACTAGTTTACCAATATGTCCTTTTTGGCTTTTGCAATTATATCCCGCCTTTCTCACTTTTTTATTTTATGCTGCTGCTGTTATTTTACCCAGGAAAAAAAAGGGCCGTTCAGATTTTTATATTTTTATTTTCATAAATAATAATGGCGCCCTTGCCCCAAAGCTATTATAAAAAAGGTATTAAATATTAGTAATAAGTTCTCTGTCTCACTGAGGTGCTTTGTGAACACTGAACACTGTCGAGTGCCGTAAAATCGGTGGCGTGGCGGGCCAGCCGTGAGACCGGCAATATCAGAAAACGGCAAAGCAAAATCACAACAACAATAATAAATTAATAAAAAAGTATATCTTGGTAGGGTTTTTAGATATTTAAATAAAGTTCACTGGAATAATTGGATTTTAACAAAAAAAAATAGGGAAAATTACATTTAAGTCCCAAGGAAGGAAAAAAATTACAAAAAAATTCATTGAAATCATAAAATTACAAAAAAGTCCTAAGAGAATTTTTGTTGTAAATACATACATTTCGTGTTGTAAATACATATAAATATTTACAACAGGAAAAATATATATTTACAACAGGAAAAGTATATATTTACAACAACACGAAAAGTAATTTTCATTCCGTACAAATAATATCAAAAAAGTCTCAAACCATTTACAACAGGAAATGTATATATTTACAACAACATTTAAACACCTGACCATTTACAACAGAAAAAGTATGTATTTACAACAACATTTAAAAAATTCTGTACAAATAATATCAAAAAAAGTCTCAAACCATTTACAACAGAAAATGTATATATTTACAACAGAAATTTTCTTGGGACTTCTGGGTCTGAATGTAATTTTCCTAAAAAAATAAACATCAAAAGGACAAGGGTACCGGAATCTTGATCTCGCATAAAAGCACACTCTCACACCCTCCCTCTCTACCCCTATGCCTTTGTGTTCCTCATTCCTCAAAAACAGGTTATTTCTACAAACCAAGAACACGAGACACGACAGAGGGAGAGAGAGAGAGTAATTGGTGACAGATGGCTCGGAGCTCCACGAGAATGAAATGGGTCACCATTTTCATGCTTTTCCTACCTCATTTGGCTTTGAGAGCCATGGCAGAAGATGGTAAATAATGTCCTCTTCTTCAACCTCTCTGCTTTAATTCCTCTGCTTCAAAGTGTGCATGTCTCTGTCAATTTGGTGCTTTCTCTTTCCTTTTCTTGTCTCAGAAAGAGTTTCATAACGGATTGTGCAGTTTTTTGGGGAGTATTTTTTTCCCTTTTTCATCGCTGAGATCTGATTTAAGTACCAGTATCTCTTCTCCCACATGATTCCTGTCATATTTGCTTCAATGTGGATGCTATTTCTGCTGGGTTTCTTTCTATTCTGTAGTACCAAACTCTGGCACGGAGTAACATATATATTAACTGATATTTATAGTCTTGTTACAGTGTTGTTGATGATAAAGTGGATTTTTCTGGGTTTGGGTGGGGTTTGCTCTGAGCATCGTGTCTCCAGTGGGGTTGGCTCTAATGAATTCTGGTGTTCTTGGTTTGGACGTGGAAGATGAGGGAAATGTCATTTGAGGTTTTAGGCTTTAGCTTAGTTCAAGAATCTAAGTCCTCAGTCAGTCCTTAATTAAACTGGGTTGTTTCAGCTGGAAAATCCAAAATGGCCACCTTTTGAGGGGTTTCTCTGAGATTCTTCACTTGTTACTTCTTACTCCTCCTCAAGCCACCTCTTTTTCTTCATTTCACATTTTCCACCGTTTTTTAGGAACTTTTTTAGTTCTTTTTTTTACCCTCTATATTTTTATACACACACAAGGTTCTGAAACCCGAACCGGTAACTGAACCGGTCGGGGTACTGGGTTAAGAGTTAGTGGGTCAGACCGGAGTCAGCCCGGAGTCAACCCGGGTTAGACCGGTGAGGTATAAAAAAATTGAAAGTTACTTAAAGTGTAGGGCAACTTTATTGACTTTGACTACTTTTATTGGTTTGTGAAATTTGTTAGTTGATGTATTATAATAAGGACCAGAAGGAGAAGGAGTGCTATATATCATTTTAATACTTTAGATCAGTAGTAAAATAACCATATACTTCAATACTTGTAACATATTCAGATATTCAAATTAGATTGCCTTTAAAAATAAAAAATTTAAAAAAAAAATTAAAAAAATACTGGAACCGGGTTGACCCTGTAACCCGGCCGGTTTACACCGGTTTCACCGGGTCAACCCGGGTCAGACCGGGTTAGACCGGTTTTGCACCAAACCGGACCGGTTTCACGGCCGGTTGGCCGGTTCCCGGTCTGAACCGGCCGGTCCGGTCCGGTTTCACAAACCATGCACACACATTCAACCTTTTATGTTTGCCTTGCGAAAGTGATGTTGTTTAAGATAATTTTTATATCTAGCCTATTCTCTTTATTTTACTTATTTTTGTCAATTTGTTTATTGCATTTATTTCATACTTTGTAAACTTTTTTATTTAACTAATATCCTTTTATCTTTCTATAAAAAAAATGGTTTACCATATGTTCATATTTTGAGAATGTACAATTTAGTGGAAGCAGAAAATGCAGAATACATGGTAAAACATGTTTAACAAAAAATAAGCTGTGAAAAAAAAAAAAAGTGGTTTGTTTTTTTAATAGAAAAAGAAAAGAAAACATTGCAGCTGCCCTTGGCAAGTTAGCATAGAGGTAGAGGGCAGAGGGCAATGGTTGCCAAGCCAATAAGCATGTGGGTCCCAGGCGTGCAAACTTTCCTCTTCTCCTAGGGATGCGAAATGACCTTATTGACATAAAGCTTCCCGCCAAATATCCCATACCTTTTCTCACCTCTTTTGACGAAAAAGAAGGGGCCTTTCAGTAAAGCGGACATTGGCAAAAGCCACGCCAGCTACTAAACGGCGGTGATGTATCGTGTCGTCTTACTTTGGGACCCACTTGCGCAACGCGGTTTCTGGTTTCATGTTGAAATTGGACCACCGAACGCGCCCTGGAATTTGTTGTCGTCAACATCATCTTCTCTTGTCGTCGTTTTATGGGAGGGAATTTAGGTATTGAGTTGTTCTTTCGTTCATAGGATGGGCTTTCTCATACTTGAGCCCCATACTCGGATAAGCTTATCCGGATATCATACCTTAAAAATGATGGACGTTATTATTAAGACAAAAAATAGGAAAACATAATAGCCAACCATCTCTCTATCCTTGAAAAAGGAAAAAAAAGAAGCTTGATTATTGCAAAAGTGTACAACCTAATGGTTAGAGATATAGTTTTAGCTCCTTCTTTAAGCTAAAGCCTGTCTTTTAGTTTTAGGTTTCTTCATCTGAAAGTATGGTATATGTATGTTGCAATTATAATGACGCAATCGAAGTTTAGTGTCCCCTAAACTATATGGAATTGGATACTCTCCTCATCTCCTCTCACTCAATCCCTCATTATCCTGAGATCTGACCGTCGAAATTTTGATCCAACGGTCTAGGTTATTTTTTTTGAAATACCGCATGCGATAGCTCGAAAAATATGGTCTAGCCGTTGGATCAAAATTTCGACGGTCAGATCTGAGGATGAGGAGGGATGGGAGAGGAGATGAGGAGAGAAACCGAACTCAAACTATATATACTTGATAGATGCTAAAATTCTTTTTCTTTTCTCTAAGCCAAATTTGATAGATGTCAAGTTCGATGAACAAAGCTTATAAATTGACAAGATTCTCACAAAATGAACTTGAGCTCCAAGGCATTGCTTTTAAGTGCTTTACCACTTATCTCCTACGCGAATAAGGTTGTTATTGCTGTTCATATACATTGCAAGATTCTGCTTTACTTTTTCAGTCTCATTTACTTGTTTAATATGCACATTGTATAGCACTACTAACGAAAAATAAACATGTGGGGAGTACGCTAAACTAGTTAAAAAAAGACACGTGTGTTTCTTTACGGGATAAGTCAAACATGGACGATAGATTCCATTTGCTAGATGGCTCCACTTGAGCAATCAACGCGGTTTGATGTAATTAAGATTGTCTTGGGGTTTGTGACGATTGAAAGTTTAAAACACTTTCACAGTTACATGTTTGATTGATGCTCCTGTCTTTTACGCTGATGCTTCATGCTTGCAACCTAGTATACTTGTTGCAACTTTAACTCTACATGCATGTTCATGATAAGAACGATAAGGTTCTGTTTATTGTATTAGAATGGAATTGTGATGAATGAAAAAACCACAGGTTTGGTGCCAAACGGGGATTTCGAGACGTCTCCATCGAACGGCTTTCCAAGCGAGGCCATAGCGGAGGAGGGCCCCACCGATATACCGATCTGGAAATCGACGGGGACGGTGGAGCTGGTGCGGTCGGGGCAAAAGCAGGGTGGGATGATCCTCATCGTACCGCAAGGTAGGCACGCGGCGAGGCTGGGCAACGACGCTGAGATCAGGCAGGATCTAACGGTGGAGAAGGGATCCATCTACTCAGTCACCTTCAGTGCGGCTCGTACGTGCGCCCAGCTTGAGTCGCTGAACGTGTCCGTGGCACCAGCATCACAGACCATAGACCTGCAGACACTGTATAACGTGCAAGGGTGGGACCCATACGCCTGGGCCTTCAGCGCCGAAGAGGATAAGGCTAGTTTGGCGTTTAAGAATCCTGGCATGGAGGATGACCCCACATGTGGGCCCATCATTGACAACATCGCCATTAAGAAGCTTTTCACTCCTGATAAACCCAAAGGTACCCCACTTCCTTCTCTTGCCCTGTTTCTAATAAATTTTGTATCATGTCGACTTTCTACTTCTTGACTTTAGCAAAGCTTACATAGAAATGCATAATTCACAGGAATTAGGTAAGCATTATAATATAATTGTGCCAAGCTTCCTTCAAAAGGAGTAGTTGTTGGTGTCTTTAATTTCCATTTAATGTTAATTGAATAGATGAATCATTGGATTCTATTACAGTGGAATAATTCATGCGTTGATTTTTCAACCATTCATTCTCTTAACTACTTTCATAAATGAGTAGATTTAATCAAAGCTCCTTTTTGCCCATTGTGCAGAAAATGCTGTAACGAATGGGGACTTTGAAGAAGGTCCGTGGATGTTCAGGAACACGTCACTAGGAGTGTTGCTTCCCACGAACCTGGATGAAGAAACAACTTCACTACCGGGTTGGATAGTGGAGTCGAACCGGGCGATCCGGTACATCGATTCGGATCACTACGCTGTGCCACAGGGGAGGAGAGCCGTAGAACTGGTATCAGGGAAGGAAGGCATAATATCTCAAATGGTGGAGACAACAGCAAACAAAGATTACAGGCTGAGCTTCCTGTTGGGTCATGCAGATGACAAGTGCAAGCAGCCTCTTGCTGTTATGGCCTTTGCTGGTGATCAGGCTCAGAACATTCATTATACCCCAAATTCAAACTCTACTTTCCAAACTGCAAGCGTCAACTTCACGGCCAAGGCTGAGAGGACCAGGATTGCCTTCTACAGTGTGTATTACAATACCAGAAGTGATGATATGAGCTCTCTTTGTGGGCCTGTTGTTGATGATGTTAGGGTCTGGTTTTCTGGGTCCACAAGAATTGGGCTGGGTTTGGTAAACCTTGGGCTTGTAATTTTGGGCTTACTTTGGGTTTTGGCATGAAGGGATGGGCTTGGTTTGGTCTGGTTTGATTAAGAAGCTGGGCAATGTAATGTGCTTTGTTGGCTTTGGGAGTTGGGAGTGATAGTAAAGTCACACACCAATGTGTTGCCCGTGTACGTGGTCTTTAGTTTATAGTATTTGCCAGAGAAATGAAATGTATTATTGGCTGTTAGTTTACGCTATGTAGTTTTGTGTTTATGAAGCTTATATAATTTTCTATAGTTCATTGCGCTTCAATGAAATTTTAAACAAACCATTCAGGTTTGTCCAAGTGTTTTTAGGCTTGTAGGATAGCTGAGTTGATGGTATTGGTTAGCTTAAGTATATGAAAGCTGACTCGTTACAAACCACGTATTTGAGCTATCAGTTCAAGATTTAGAAAGAATCCAAGATAATCGAAAATTCGAAATGGGTCAGCGTTTGAAAACAGGGAAAGAAAATGTCAGACATATAGTCCATGGCAACTTTTAACATTTAGTAATAGGGAAAGAGAGTCATTCGACAAATCGCATCAGCTAGACTTGGAACAGAACGGCTATACCGAGATGCAAAATCCAAACAAAAACAACACAAAGTAAACTCGACCCTGAACTAAATGGATCAAACAAATTGTAGTAGTGAGAATTCAATAGTCTTGATTGACTAGCCCAGACATTTACAGCATGTTTGATTTTAGTGGAGGAAGATATTAACCAAATTGCCATTAAATTCCCCCCCACCCCCTAAAAAAAATTCACAAAACCAAACACACCGAGTACTTTTACAAATCAATTTGCTATGCAGGAAATTATGTGCAGTCGGAAGTTGAGTGCCTTGGGCCATTTTGAGTCAATAATAGCTAAAACCCTTGTTTTTTGCTGACCGAGGGTTAACGGACTTGCTCTTCTTCAAACCGTCATTAGTTGAGAATTACTAAGACAGCAATTACAGAATTGAATTCAAAGTGGGGTGATGATAAAATTGATAGATGAAAAAAATTTGTGAAGCCCCATGTAGCCTATTGTTGTTATTTCAGCAAATGTTAAAGATTTGATACTACGCCCCTTTTCAATATTCTTCAGAATTCCAGGAATCACCGAATGCAGGTCATGCAAAGTTTTGCAAGCCAACCTTTCAGCAAGATATTAAATATTAACCATTTTAAATATCCATAGACAAGCCCAACTTCAAAAAAACGCAGTAACATCCTATAACATTTTAATTGACTCAAACAAAATACTTGGACAAGACAATAGTCGAGAAATTCAATATAATTCCAAAAATTGGAGTCCAACTTAAGCTAAACCTCATCATGATACGATACCGTCTAGAAAGTAAAAGAAAACAATATAGCCATGAGAGATATGCAGGCCGCAGCATATACCATAGCACACTTCAAAGCCTTCTACCTCTTCTACCACCCTTTCTGCGAGTGCTATCAGAAGGAATTGGAGTAACGTCCTCTGAAAAAATGAATATTACAAATTAAGATACAGCCAAATTACAATTTTAAAGCTATACAGAAGATTTCATTCCATTAAAGGTTATTCATTACCTATACGACCAATTTTCATTCCAGAACGAGCAAGAGCGCGGAGTGCAGATTGAGCACCAGGACCAGGTGTTTTTGTCTTGTTTCCTCCAGTGGCCCTGAGCTTGATATGAAGAGCAGTGATGCCAAGTTCCTGCCCCAAAACAATTCGACTCAGTCAATGAATTTCAACATTTCGATAGAATGAACTACCCACAGACTTGAAAAGTTTTTAGCAGCATGGATTGAATCATCCAACACTTTAATTATATTAGTTATATAACAGATTATCAAAATGCTATTAATGACAGTGCCATCAACTGAAATAACTAAAGTCATCAAGAAGCTCCAAACCTTGCATCTAGAAGATACATCCTGCGCAGCAAGCATAGCAGCGTATGGGGAAGACTCATCTCTGTCAGCTTTTACCTTCATTCCACCTAAAATTTTGAGACAGATCACAAAAGAGAATACCACAACAGTTATCAGAAGATAATAAAAAGACAAATATACTTAATGAAAAGTCCTAAGCAGTTAAGAGAGGTTTCTATGTGAATAATGCACGGTAATATGTTATTAGATAATAAAATAGACATAAGGTAAAACCCTTTAATTAAAGACGAATCGTACATCTATAAACATATAGGCACTACAAATTGATCAATTATGAAAACACTAAAAGTGCTTATTCTCTTAAATAGCTCAATTCACTACAAACTCGATGCCACACAGCCCAATTCTAGCTAGCATAAAAACTGGAAATAGGAATACTGGCAACTAAATGACAATACTTGGATCATAAAATCCTACTAAATGAATCAGAAACAAGCTTACCAGTGATGCGGACAAGGGTTTCTCTCCCAGACAAATCAGTCACGTGCTGTGAAAAAAGGAAAAAAAAAAAAATCAATTACAACCAGACTTAAGCAATACAGATCTACACAGAGTAAAATATTCTGCATTCACTCACAATGAAGGTGTCGTTAAATGATGCAAAAATATGGGCCACACCGAAGGCATGTTCACCCTCTCTTACAGTTGGGCCAAGAGTAACATTCTCCTCCTTTGGCTCTCTAACCTTTCTCTTAGACTACAAAACACAAATGGCAAATTAGAATTGACCCCGTCATGCGTGTCTTGAAATGAATTAAATATCGAGACTTCAGCTATGGTTTCGCTTTCAAAAATACGGACTGTTCTTGCGCCAGACCAAATCTATCAGTTATTTTACACAATAAGGCAAACAGCTTCAAGAAATCAATGTCCGCTTGAAGAATTTGCGAAAGCGTCAGTTTTAACGAAATACATTATTTGTCTCGTCTACTGCTGTTTAAATATGAGATAAATTGAAGAAATCATGGCATATTGCAGATATCCCGGCATTCAGAAGCAAAAAATTGTCATTCACTACATAGACAAAATTCATAAGCTTTCATCGATCAATTCTCTCATAAATGTCAAACTGCAAAATTCGTAGTCCAGACATCAAGTGAGACAGTGCGCACGGAATGAAGATCAAGCAGAAAATGAGTCACAATGAGATTTCCGTACCATTTTTGCAAGACAATAAGGTCGGACGCTAGGGTTAAGGTTGAGGAGTCGCTGCTTCTGCTTGCCCGTTCAGAGACCTGGCTAAGTGGGAGAGGAGGCCGTCTCTGCTTTCACTATATAAAAGAGGATAGATAACAGGCTAGGGTTTTGTAGGAGAGAACGAAATTTGCAGAACTGCCTTTCAGGTTAACATAATTTCTTAAACGACCCATTAATTTTACTATTTTCAACATTCACTCCCTTATGTTGGGCCATTCTTTGTTTGGGCTAGAAATCACGGTGGGCCGTTATGTGGAAGCTTTCAAAGCCCATGCTTATATTTAACCTTGAATGTGGCCTTCATGACGCACCGCTAAACTATTAGTACAAACTACAAACGGCAAAGCTTTTCAAAAAAAATACAAACGGCAAAGCGTGTCAATGATATGGGAGGATATCCTCTTATAATTCATTTTTTCATTTACCTATCTAAGCTGTTGATTAGGAAGATGAGAGAAAAATTTAAGAAGTATAACTTAATAATGTGACCTTTCAGATTGATTGGACGGATATGATTTAAAAATTATGAGCGATGATAAGAAAATGGATGATGAAAGGAACCTAACCCGCATGAATATAAGTCATATTCACTTTATTTGGTGAAAAAAAGATCACTTTAAATTAGCATGCTTTTGTATTCCAAAAAAAAAAAAGCATTCAGTTTCTATTTTTTTCGCCAGACCACAATTTATGATTTAAATGTGAGCCATTTGGAAATCGAATATTTATTTTACCAGCAATTGGAAATCGAATATTAGTATTAGAGTTATCCCTAGACATATATATTTTCTGATTTTTAAGGTCTCATTTAATCATTTTTATTCATATGTAACTTATAAACTTTGGTTAATTTTATTTTGTCTTTTTATCAAAAATAAGAATTAAAAATAAAATATTATAAAAAAATTATACTAGAACTTTCAAAATCCACGGAAATAAATTAATTAACTCAAAAAAATGATAAATTAAATAAAAAAATTTAAATCACTGGCCAAAAGTTTTTAAATTCAAGGTAGAAAAATGAATTTTAATTATGTCAATAAATAAAGTAATAATAAAAGGAGAGAACCACTTAATATGGGCTTTGGGAATGATAATCAATTCATTGGGCTTAGTTATTCCTTTGTTAAAAAAAAAAAAAAAAACAACTCAAGTCGATGCACGAAGGCTTCTTTCTCGATTAGGGTTTTCGTGGTTCGTATATAACCTTAGCAGAACGCATGAGCACTTCTTCCTTTGACTGGGACACAGAAGGAGGCTTGGGAGTGATTGATCGTCCTGCCACCTTCTCTTAGAATATGGTGACTTTTAGGGTGAGAAAGCTCATCAATGTATTGAATTAAACGTACTTCTGTCGAATTTTTAACTCTTCAAGGGAGTTTGTGTTACCTCATGCTCAATTCATCTAATTGAAGACTGAATTATGTAGTTGGCTATTTGAGATGAAATTTTGGTGCACATAGTGCTGCTGTCGAATCCTATTATCTGGCATTTACTGTGTTTGTTTGTTCTCTCCAAACGAACAATGGCACTGGTGATTATCAGCTTTCACTTAACTTTCTGTTTGGTTTGCAGTTCCATCAGTATCAGGTCGTTGGGAGGGCTCTCCCTACGGAATCAGATGATCACCCGAAAATTTTCCGCATGAAGTTATGGGCCACTAACGAGGTGCGCGCCAAGTCGAAGTTCTGGTAAAGTGTCTTGTTCGTGATCCATCTGTTGGTTCAGTTTGTTTAATGCTCTTGGAGATCTGTGGGCTTGAGAAATGTTGAACTTTATTCTAATTTAATACTATTCTGGTTCCAGCGGGTTAAATCTGATACTCTGGAGATTGGCTAATTTTATTGAAATAGGTATTTTCTGAGGAAACTGAAGAAGGTCAAAAAGAGCAACGGTCAAGTGCTTGCGATCAATGAGGTATGAGTTTCACTTACACGCCCTTCAATTCTTATGTTTCATGTATTTAGACCGTATCCTGCTAAAAACAAGTTACATTTTGATTGTATTTAGACCATATCCTGCGAAAAACTCCAACAGATGTCGAATGTGACTGATTTATTTCTATCGAGTGTATCTTTTTGTGATTTTGGCGCCCATTTAATCGTGTGTATACAGTTGGAAAACTACATGCGTGGTTTGAATTCAATCCAGGGTCTTGCCTTGGTGATTTCCTGCTGCAAATATGAATTAGCTGTTCGCCAATAATGACATGTCATTTCTTGATGTTGATTTTTCATCTGCATGAAATTAATTTATTGGCTGTCTGTTCTGTCAGGTTAGGTGTTTTCATTTTATAATCCTTTTGTTGAATTAATCTCATACGTTTGAATTCATCGTGTTCGCGAGTGTGGCCTGTTTCTGATTTCTAAAATATCCCTGAGGATACTAGAGATGAATGCTACATTTTCTCTTATTTTAGATGGGTAGCATGTCTTACATTGGCTACCGTACTATGCACCTTGAATATAATGGCGAGGAATATACTTCACAAGTATTTTATGATGAGGTCTGCCAACGTGAATTTGTACAATAATAACCAAATTGTACACCATGTTCTGTTCAAGTGATTTTTTGGCTGTAGGCTTCACAAATTTATTTTTGGTTTAACGTCGTTGTGAACCCTGACTTTTTTTAATTGCATTAAGCCGAACATCTTTCTAGCAGTCTAGTTTTCTGTGCCACCTTTCTTATGCTTGCATTGTTTGCTTTCCTTTTATTTCTGGTAGATGGATATTAAAAGGGGATGGGAATCTTAGTGGGCTATTTTGGTTGCGTTGCTTTTGGTTGCTTTAGATTTGAGGTATGTATGTTTGCCAATGCTATTCGTCCGTGCATCTGGCAGACCTGTGTCTAGGAGTAAACTCTTTTCTGCTTTTAGTTGACTTTGAAGTACATTCTTAGCTAAGCTTTCTGGTGAACTTGAATTTAAACATGCATCGAGGCTTTAGATTTTGGATTGTATGTTTCTATGATGAATATTAAAGTTTATGCATTTTTATCTTATAAAAGAAGTTTAGTTATTTAAGTTCATGTAGTTTCTGTTGCTCGCAGATCTTTGAGAAGAACCCAACAAAGATAAATAACTATGGCATTTGGCTGCGGTATCAGAGTAGGACTGGCTACCACAACATGTACAAGGAATACCGTGATACCACTCTAAATGGTGCAGTCGAGCAGATGTACACCGAGATGGCTTCCCGCCACAGGGTCCGGTTCCCCTGCATTCAAATCATCAAGACTGCCACGATCCCTGCAAAGCTTTGCAAAAGGGAGAGCAGCAAACAGTTCCACAACTCCAAAATCAAGTTCCCATTGGTTTTCAAGAAGATCAGGCCACCCACAAGAAAGCTGAAGACCACGTTCAAGGCATCAAGGCCCAATTTGTTTATGTAATGTGTTGGTGGAAGAGCTGAGTAGGAAGACATCGAGTCTTTTTTTGGTAGAACCCCCTTTTGGTTCTTGCTTGATTTTGCTGAGAATTTTAGTACGCTGTCATTGGGTTTTAGTGTTGTTATTTTAATATTTTTGTTGGATATGATCTTAATCTTTTTTATAATTGAGTAGAAAGGAACGTGATTTTTTTGTCAATCTTGGTGTTCTATATAATTTTCTGGCTCTGGATGCCGGCAAGAAGTTTCTATTGAAATAGACTACTTTGGGCCCCTATATGTTGGAGAATGTGAGAACCTCGAGGCCTACGTTATGACTCAAAATCAGGATGGGAAAATCACTAGTTACAAGAACAAGGCTGCAATTTCTGGGCAATGCTTAAGGGACTTCAGCTTGCATGGTATTAGTGTTGTTAAAACGTCGTTTTGAATAGTTGAAACGTACGTTTTTCGTCGGAAAATCGTGTCAGAACGGTTTTGAGACGAAAATTGATTTGAAACGGTCGAAACGCCGTTTCAAATCGGTTGAAACGTTTCTGCGTTTCTTCTTCTTCGCTGAATCTGATCGCTGGACGCTGCTGCTTCTTCTTCGCTGAATCAGATTCACGGCGATGGTGGTGCAGAACGGTCGGATTCATGGCGATGGATGCTGCTTCTTCTTCACTGAATCAGATTCACGACTCTGTATCCAGATCCCTCATTCTCTAATGTCGGGACTCAGGTCTGCTATACTGAATGGAGAAAGGTTCAAAACGCAGTGTTTAATGTAGGGACCTAACTGAAACTTTTAGAAAGTTTCATAGAGGGACTAAACTGAAAATTTTATAATCACTCATTAATCCAAATTAATCATTTTAATATGTATTATGATGACTGAGTTTGAACTTAATTATTTCCTTTAATGTTTGGACTTAAATTTGTGATGACTTTAATGTATTGGTGTGTTTTGGTTTTATATATGTTGGATTTTATGTTTTTTTGTAGTATGTAGTAAACTCTTACGTTTCGTTTACATTTTTCGATTTTACGTTTTTGCTCACCCTTACCGTTTCTACGTAGACTCTACGTCTTAACAACACTGCATGGTATTAGAGTCTGATGCAAAGGATCTAGTGAACTTGATGTTGTTGGGAAACGATAATGGAACTTGCAGCTTGTTGTTTTTGCAAATACTAAAACTCATGAGCAACCTTTGAGAATTGGTAGTCCAATTTATCCTTGGATCACAAAATTCTCTCGCTGATAGACTTACTCAGGAAGGCCTCACTAAGGACTTGATCCTTGAGTGTTGCCATTGGCTTTTGAGGGTGCAACTTGATGCCCGGAGGCTGGGATTTATTCCCCACACTTAGGTTAACTTTCTTGTTATAGGGCAACTTCCCTCCATTGTACCAAAAAAAAAAAAGGCTGCAATTGCCGTCACCTCCCATTGTTTTGCTGTCAGATGGGTCTACAGAAAAATACTAATCGTTGGACATGCATTAAATAAGATTCTGAAGAAACACTTCACTACTGGGTTGAGTTGAGGTTGATGATCACACGAGAGGGGGCTATTTTGAAGGGTTTGATCATTGCTTGGGACTTGGGTGTGAGGTGTCTAACGGTAGAATCTGATGCAAAGGAATTAATTGATCTATTGAATATTAATTCCACGGCTCAAAGTACGTTGACCTTCTGGAAAATATAAGAGTTTCGAAAGAGAGGTTGGGTTGTGGAGTTTAATTTCATTCAGAGAGATTTAAATTAGGTGGTGGATACTCTAGTTAAAAAAGGAATATTCATATCCAAATTCTGGGATGCTTGCCCGACATTTCTAAGGTCACTGGTTTTACAGAAGAGACTGGGATTTAATTTCCGTGTGTAGCTTATTTGTTTGTATTTCCCACACGTTGTGTGTTCCTTATGTATCAAAAAAAAAAAAAAAGCTCACACATATGCCTTTGTTGCCATTAAAAAAGTAGCAAATTGATAAAAACAGTGGGCGTAGAATGATTTTCATTTAGGTTTTATATAGATATATTGATAATTTAGTTGATGGGTGAGTGTAAGGCTCTAATGCTTTTTCATTAGATTGGCAACAATATGATGGCCGCAGATTGAAAATTGGCAATGGCAACCTCCATAGTTGATCACCCACTGGCCACTCCCTCTATGGTTCCCATCAACTAATGCTATTCTCATTCTCATCATTCTTCCTACTATCTTCAGTTTGTCCCCCTCCTTCTAATTACTACCATATCATCTTCATTCTCTCATCTTCCCGGCCACTTGCCCTTTCTCCTCCCTAACTTTCCAAAAATTAAAGGGACTGAACTTATGCTATAACTGGTCATGAGCTTTTTTTTACAAGCTTAAACCACCTATATGTCTACTCTTTCCGGTCTTAAATATAAGAGTTTGGTAAGAAGTTTACTTTGATCATAAATTTAAAACTTCAATCCACTTCGTCACCCATATTTATAATTTCTTCCTCAAAGTATCCTTTTGATTGTATATGTGAAGAGGTTTTTCATTAAAGGTAATTTCAATTTACATGGTTAAATTAGTTTAGGGAAACTAATACATGTTTATTAGTTATACAGCTCTTATATTAAAAATTGGAGGTAGCATATGCTAAATCATAAGTATTTGTTGGTGCATGTCACTCTCTAGCTGATTGCAGGCCAAGGTTAACAACTAAAATGCTTCACGTGGATCACGCCATCATGTTTATTCAAGTAAACTATATATATAGTAAATTGAATCGTGAATGAAATCAAATATATTGGAGCCAAAATATGTTCTTAGCAAACCATGTTCAATTGCAATTCCAAGATTTGAAAGGAATTTTGCGATCTTGATTCTAGATGTCACCATTTGCCATGAGAACAACTGAACAAGGACTTAAAATAGCCAATTAAAAAAGCTACGAATAAAAGTAATAAGTAGTAATTATATCAATTTTTCAAATAACAAAAAGAAGCTAGGAATAAAAGTAATATATAATTAGCGTAGAGAGTAGTAATAGTGGGGTTTGACCTTTGTCTTTGAATCTTATCCCTCTTTTTACCTTTACAAACTGTCCATCTCAAAAATCAAGCAACATATGCATCCATTGGATTTTGACCCTTTTGTGTTATATATAATTCAACAAGTCCTTGACATCTGACAGAGTAACCCCACATTTCAAAATGTGATCTTGCTCCACCCTCCCTTTTCTCTTTCTTCTCTAAACTACAATAATCAATACATACACCTATTCAACTACCCCATATTGAACGTGTTTGTGGGTTTTGTAGCAACTTTTTAGTATTCAAATACTAATACTCCTTTTAGCTTCTTTATACAAAAAGTGCATGCAGTGTCTTCACCACACTTCAAAAGCTCTCTCTCTCTCTCTACCATCTCAAGAACAATCATATATATAAAAGCATCTTTAACTTGAAGCGCACACACAGAAGTGGAGTACTGTGATTATTAGTTGGGTTTGTGCTGGCGTGCTGCTATTCTTATTTGTCCTCTGAGACATTTTGAAGAATAATGCATATTTCTTGGAGGCCAGTCTGCATCATTTTTATCCTTTCATGTTATGTTTCTGCTCTTCCTTTCACTGAGTGTTCATTCCTTAAGGAGGCGAGTCAGTCTGGCAGTCACAAGAGCTCAAATCACAAAACCAACGAGGTAAAACCAACTGAACAATCGCTTCTTCTTCGTCTCTTTAATTCACCATCTTCTTCTACCTTCTCCTTCTAATTTCTTCAAGAGATGACAGAATGTGTATTGGCAAAAATCAAATACTGTTCTGCAAAATATATATTTGAAAAAGCCATCACTAATATCTTCCTGGGATAAACTGATAAGCTGCAAATTCCCCTTGTAGAACCAAACTTAACCACTGTAAGTAAATTTAGCAGATCAATTCTCAGAAGACATCTGACATAGCACTTCATGGATTGCTACTGTGGGCTTCAATGGGATTCTCAATGCCATTAGGGATACTTACTATCAGAATGTCAAGTAGAGAGGGAAATGGATCAACAAGGACTAGGGTCCTCTTTTATCTCCATGTTGCATTTCAGGTCATAAATTTCTTCCTAATTGTTTTTCCCCCTTTTTTGGTGATAATTCCCTGTTATTTCTTGCTAAAATTGCTTTTTACTGATAAATGTTAACTACAGTTAAACTGCAGTGGTAATTGAATTAATTTGAGTGAAGTTAAAGACGTCTCTTGAAAGTTGCAGGTTGCCATCATTGAAGTTCTGATCTTTGTTTAAAACATAATCATAACCCAACTTTAACTTTAGTTAGTGATGGTCCGCCCATAACTTTTTTCTAAGAATTTATTTCCACTTAGACCTCAACTGTGACATCATTACTTAGATTTGCTTTCATTCATGGTTTATGATTTTACAGTTACAAGTTGCTGATTAAAATCACTGTTCATCTAAATATTTATTATTATTATTTTCCCTAACATTTCATCTAAATATTTCAGATGCTCTCACTGCTTCTTGCTACAATTGGAGCTGTCATGTCCCTGAAAAACTTTGAAAACTCATTTGATAACAACCATCAAAGAATAGGTCTTGCACTTTATGGAGCTATATTGGTTCAAGCTTTGATTGGATTTTTCAGGCCTCTCAGGTTGATTCATCAGTGATATCCATCTTCTAATAAGTTTCCCTTATAACTATATTTGCTTGACCATAACCCTTTTATTGTTGCAGGCAAAAGAAAGAGAGGACTTATTGGTACTTTGTGCACTGGATATTAGGGACAATAATCTCTTTTGTGGGGATCATCAACATTTACACAGGTCTTAAAGCCTACCACAAGAAAACCTTAAAAAGCACAACACTTTGGACTATCCTCTTCACTGCACAAGTGTCTTGCAATGCATTGATCTACCTCTTACAGGACAAAATGGAGTACATAAAAAAGCGAAGGGTGATTCCAGGCACTGAGTCAACTGTGCCTTCTGATCAAGACATTCCTCATTTGCAGAACCAGAATGAGTTATTACCAGTAGTAGCATGTGGGAAGAAAAATGCACTTAGCAACTTGTTCGACTAATAAAGGGTTAATTTTTTTTACTGCCCATTTGTCTGTAGTTTCTTTTAACTATGGGGATTGGTTCACTTTCAAAATATATTTTTCTGGTGTCTGCACTTTTATGCAAGTGGGAGGTAGTGGTTTTATGAACAGCATTCTTTTAAAAGTAAACTTTTATTTCTTTGTGTATGTTACCACTTTTTATTCTTCTTTTTTTCCCTCTCCTTTTTGTAATGGATATTCCTTTTATATGTGATAGTGGGAGTGTGGATATGAACTGAACAGAGATTGGATTGATGATTGTGCGAATAGTTTGTGCACTGCGATTATATCAAGTTAGGAATCAAATTTAAGAATTGTGTTCTAGAAAACACATGATTAAACATAAAAAAAAAAAAAAAAAAAAATCATGCAACACTTTTGGGATATATATATATATATATATAAAAGCTTTCTTTCCACACACTGTCACAAGGACTATGTAAGAGGAATATTTTAAGGGACGACAGAATAGCAAGGCTTGAAATAAAAGCATGTGGTGTGGGTGTGTTGTTCATGGACTGGGTTGCCTTGCAATTGCATCTTCATAAACAAGCAAGCAAGCAATCATCCATACTTTCATTTTAAGCTATTAAATAGGCTATGTCTCAGAAGGAGGTAATCATGCTTATTCTCTGAATCCGATTGACCAATAAAATGATCCCAGAAATGCTTCTCATATAAGCTTGTGAAGGAATTTGTGACGCAAATTATAACATGAGTTTTCCCAAGTGGCAGAAGATGCAGTGATAAAAATCATGATCAGTAGGCATCTTACTCAAATTATAACTTTTTCCACTCTCTTTTTGCATACCTTCGAAAATATAAGAAAAATATCCAATTATCATTAATTTAGGCTTTAAGACGAGGCTAATAAGAAATTTTATTTATTTGCCTTTTTCTTTTAATAATCCTGAAAGTCCACAGGCAATGTAGAGTAAAGGGAAGAGAGAGTCGGCATAAGCACTCAAACATGTTTTGAAGATTTTTTACAGAAAAGTTCATGAAACGACACAACAGATGACCCAGTTTTTCAAAGAAATGTCAATGGCGCTTCTTTCCAGTAGCTGCTTCCCACGATCGCAATACATGGTTTGCAATTTCTTCTACCCCAATCCTATGCTTCACCTGTCCACAGATAATTTCAGGTAATCATAAACATGGACAACAATGACATGTTCAAAAGGAGCCAGACACAAGTAATTTAAGCATCTTGTTCTCTTGTTACAAATTACCGAAAAAAGAAGGAAGACGAAGAAACTGGGAGCTAAAAAGTAATGTGGCTAGGATTTTGAAATTTGGGAATAGGGAAAATACCCAAGGCTGGGCGAGTGGTGAGTTTGAACAAGATGGGACTGTATTTAGTCTTAGTGAACATTTTAATCTTATTGTATATTAAAGTTTCATTGGTAAGATAAAATCACTCTTCAACATCCAACTTGAAGTTTTATGAACAGAAAAAGCAGTTCAGGGTTAAAATCAGAAGAACTTGACAGTGCTCTAAAGAGAATGTGATGGGCCTGCTATCCCCACTACAGCTGCTAATAAGATCTATAACCCAAGGAACAAGAAAGACAGAGGGGAAGTTGAGCCCAATCAAACTATTAAATCCAAATACAATATTATACAAGACATGTATTAATCAGCCCCACCACACTAGTAAATCCAAATAACAATATTATACAAGACTTGTATTAATCAGCCCCACCACATTATTAAATCCAAATAACAATGTGTTTAACAAACCTGTGCAAAGACAAAAGGCCCCCCATCTCGCATCCGAAGAGCATCCCGCTCCATGACTGCCAAATCTGCTCCAACTGCCGGTGCAAGGTCAGTCTTGTTTATCACCTGGAAACCAAGTCCGATAGGTTCCAAAACCATTTTTTAGAAGAAACTGGTCGAGTTAAACAACAAAATTTATGCTTTCTTGGAAGTGCCTCAATCAAATATATAGGCATGTAGCACTTACAAGAAGGTCTGCTTGTGTTATTCCAGGACCACCTTTCCGAGGAATTTTGTCTCCGCCAGATACATCTATTATGTAAATGATATAGTCAGCCAGCTCCCTGCTGAAATTGGCTGCTAGATTATCTGCAACAAAAAGTCAAGGTTGATGTTCACAAACTTCTTTGGATAACTCTGTTTTCCTTTGCAGCAAGAAATGCATGTAACAACAACTATCCCTACTCCATGTTTCTCCGACATTTTGTCAAATTCAAAACAACAACTATATAACTACAATGTAACCAAGTTAAAAATATCCCAACTAAGATTAAATTATAGCCTAAAGTCCAGTTATTAATGTAAACTACCTCCCCCAGATTCGCAAAGAAGTATATCTGCTTTGAACAAGTTGGATAGCTCCTCCAATGGTCCGAGATTAATGCTGATATCCTCCCGAATTGCAGCATGTGGGCATCCTCCGGTTTCTACAGCCCGTATCCTTTCCTCTGGAAGTGCTTTATGTTTCACCAAGAATTCACCATCCTCTTTAGTGAATATATCATTTGTGACCTGAAAGGAAACAAGTTTTGCTAACCTGGATCATCAAATAGAAGCATAGAGACACTTTGAATTTTTGTTCAGTTTCTGGAACGATTCAGTCTCTAAGCACTGAAACATATGCTACCAATGCCAATCTTAGGATTACAAACATCAAAATGGAACAGACTATGACCTCAGTATACTTAGTACTTACTGCAGCAAGACTGTACTTGTCCCGTAAGTGTTCACAGAGGGCCAACATCAAAGCTGTTTTCCTGCACGGAGAAATCATTAATAACCCATCAACATCAATCACATGTTGTTTGCAGTAAAACAGAAAAACTATAGCAAAAATCCACCATTGCATTTCAGGGAGACATTTCAAGTGTTTGACTTTCCTTCATCATCCATGGCTATATTTCAGGGAAATAAATATACAGAGTAGAGCATCTGAAATACCGTTTGTCGGTAATATAAGAAAATTCTAAGAAAACATATATTCAGTGTTTCCCCTTTCTAGGTTGTAATATGTTCACTACTACACACTTAAGTATAGAGTATTTGGTTGACTTGTGGTCTTTCTATTCCAGATATCGAAGCATGCCGAAGAATTATCTTATGAGAAGTCAAAGACTAACTTAACAATTTATCGGGAAAGAAACTGTTGATTCAATTAAGGGTATCATGATTATGTCTCAGTCGGATGCTCTCAATTTAAATTTTTAAAAGAATATCTATAAATTGGGAGAGATGAGGAAAAGGGTTGAAAAAGAGCTAAATTGGATCTACCTATATTCTTTGTTTGTGCCACTAATTTTCTAGAAAATATTTTAGCAACGTACAAACTTAAGTTACCGGTGGCCACTGAACTCAATGAATTTAAACAACTATCACACCAGTCTTTTGCACTGGACGCTAAACAAGTAAGAACCTCGTAACCTTGTAGGCATTACTCTGTCTAGATGTTTTCCAAAAGTTTTCCAATTACTGTTTTCTCATTCCAAAAGAACGAGAGGTATCAATTAATACAATTACATTATCCCCAAAAGAAGATTAAAACTAACGGGAACAATCAGCAAAAGTGGGAAATTGATATAAAGGGTTAGGAGAAGATACCCAGTACCGACGGGTCCCCCGATACCAACAGTGAAAGCTCGCTCGTTGAAATCTCTGTTAAGAAGAGGAGGAGCTCTTCTGTTGAAGAAGCCCGGCGAGTAGACGGGTTCGTGAGAATGTGGTGCTAGACCATCGTGGCTATGGTACACTTTCCCATCGGCTCCTACCCACGACTGCGCACCCGAATCTCCATGGGAATGGTGGTGATGGTGGTGACCGTCGCTGTGGTCATGGTGATGATGGGTGTGGTCACTGTGAGATTCCATTGACTACAGACTGCTATTGCTTACCGTGAGAGAGGGCCTCGTAACTAGGACTTGGCTTCTCTCCTTTTCTTTTCTGGTCCGCTCCCATCCTTTACCTCCTTTATGACCATTGGATCAAGATCTAATGGTCCACATTTAATACTATTAATATTTTTTTTCCTCTTATAAAAGGAAGAGAGAGAAGGATGGGAAGGAAATGGAGAGAATGATGGGAATGAAATTAAATGTGGACCATTAAATCTTGATCCAATGGTTATAAAGGGGGTAAAGGATGGGAGCGGACCAGAAAAGAAAAGGAGAGAAGCCAAATCCGTGAAGTAAGTGTTGAGAGGGTGAAGATGGGAGTGGAGAGAGGCATGGGGAAAATTCCTGAAGATAAGCGGAGAAGCAGCCATGCCACTGTCCTGTCCGCAATTCCCAATCACGAACCTCTCACTGCCACGTAACTACAACCAGAAAATGGCTTAGCCTTGAGCCGCCTTTTGTTTTGTTGCAAGCCCAATTACTATAGCGGACTTCATTATCATTATATCTTAAGATTCAGCAGAGAATAATCTCCTCAAAGCAGGAACAAACAAACCACCCTCCAATCCTTCGCCCCACGGAGGAGCTTTTGAATTTGATCCGCATGGATTGTACTGTTTCTTCTGGTGTTGGTCGGTCGGTCATGAGGTTATTCCTTTTTTATTACACAAATTCCCTCGTTTTAGCTGTGATACCAAATTTCCAATAATAATTCCTATTCTAAATATACGATAAAATTTATAGTACAGTTTACACTTATACTATGAAATTTGTCTTATATTTAGAATCGGAGGAGAAAGTAGTATATTTTGGTCTCTAAAGATCCATGTTTTTAATATATTAACTTATAAAGACCAATGTTTTAAATATAATGAAATTTGAAGGGTCAAAACATATGATTTAAAACTTTAGGAATTAAAAATCAAATCAAATAAGGACAAATTTAAAAGACGGAATATTGTATTAAGGGGGAAAAAAAAAACCCCTCTTCATTCTGTTTTGTGTTTTTTTTTACTAGAACACATGCAATTTCTATAATTGATACCCTGGTGGTGAAGATTAATTGGCCGAAAGGATTAATTTGTTCATATAACCATAACTTTATTTTTAAAAATATATTTGGCACACATTTTTAGGTTTTTATAAGAATAAAATAAAAATCTAAATTATTTAAATTTAATTTGGACAAAACAAATAGAGTAATAATAAAAATCTTGTACAAAAATTAATACTCTCTCTTGTCTTTAATATAATAAATATTTATGGAATTCATCTTAATCTTAACTCCTAAATATATGACATAATTTTTATATTTGTCAATATTTTTTTAATTTACTTCTATTGCTACTCTTTCAACAATAATTAAGGAGAGGAGAGAAGAAGAGAATTAATGAAATGGATTAGTGTTTTAGAAAATATAAGTAATATTAATTAACTTTCTTAATCTAATCAAATTCGATAAATATGTCCCATATTAAGAACTAGAGGAGTACTAAATTAGAACCTGATCACAACTTAAGTTCTTAAATTCATTATATTTTCTTATAAAAGAGATACAAACCCATAGGGTAGAACAAAACAAAACTCCAGATTGAACGTTGTACTTTACTCATGAGCTCGACTTTATGGTACATGATTAAAATGAAATTAACACTTGAACCAATTTAGGCCAAGCGCTGAATTCAAAAGGTTCAACAAAACGATCTTGAAGCTAAATTTCAAATCAGCTATTTGAAAACTCAGCTCCGGCCTTCCCAAATTGAGCCAGAATTAAGAGAAGGAAGAGCCTCAGTGGAGAATACAGAACAAAATCTCAATTCAAGACTCAGCTTCTACAACAAGCTCACACAAGCTGGATGCTCAGGGCCTGAATGCAGAAAAGGCTACCACGGAGTTGTGTCCACCAAATCCAAATGAATTAGAAATCCCTGAAACAAATGAGATCATCGATTACATCTCCGAATTCTGACCTCTACCACTGAATAAAGGAAATGCCTGGGGAATTTAATAATTAGTATCTTACCAACATTAACTTCATGCTGCTGCTTTACATTTGCAACCGTATCAAAATCAACCTCTGGCTCTGGATTCTGCACTCAAAGAATAAGGGCATAATAAACATTGACTTTAAAAACATTTGCAGTGCGAAAATGAAACACAATAGTTCAGCCTGATTAATGAAAATACGACCGGTTCAACAGGGAAATGTCAAACATCACAACTATCTGTAAGGTAACCATAATATGCTTTTGGAAGAGAACTTTTTGTCAAACCCACATTCCATCTGTCCTCTCCAATTGGCCAGCAAAGGAAAAGAACGTGGTTTAATATCTTGGTATAGTAATGAGAATCGCAATGTCAATACGAACTTGATATTTAAAACTATATTGCCCCAAGAAGTGCATAAACCCCATCCTTTTTTTTGTAATCATGAAGAATGCAGACTGATTATTCCCAGGTACCATGTATCAAACAAACTAAGGAACAAGTATTCTGCTCCAGCATTCTTTACCAAGAATTAGATCCCATTCTAATAGAAAAGTTGACAAAATGATTTATCTGTTGGTAATGAAAGCATTCCTAAAGTTCCAAACCAATAGCATTGAGCTGAACGTACAAATTGGTTGATTGAAGGATGTAGCCATCCTGTTGTTATGC
The DNA here is from genome assembly GCA_025563575.1 of Acacia pycnantha. NCBI lineage: Eukaryota > Viridiplantae > Streptophyta > Magnoliopsida > Fabales > Fabaceae > Acacia > Acacia pycnantha. The sequence goes on along the minus strand of JAMWYP010000015.1, from coordinate 9,807,951 downwards.
CTTTCACTGTGGCAATGGCTTCCAAACCCCCGGATGCACCAAGGCAGTGCCCTATCATAGACTGATACAAAATGAAAGAACATATCATATCAATCAATGCTTGACCAGGGACCAAGTCAAATATAACCACTTGTACAGAACACTAATACAACGAACGATTTCGTCACCAAATATGATTTCAAGAGTAGGGTAATACCTTGGTGGCATTAATTTTGATCTCTGAAGTATTTTTGAAAACCTTTTTAATAGCATTGATCTCTGCCAGGTCACCAGCAAGAGTGGATGTCGCATGTGCATTTATGTAATTGACCTGAAAAATGTCATAGATACATTTCATCAACTAATAACCTAATTTACAGAACCTGTATACAAAGAAGAAGAAATAGATATTTATCAGAAATAACTATCACCAGCTTGGAGTGACTGATGGGTATAAAAAGAATGTCGATATGTAAGCATCTCATTGCGCTTAAGAAATTAATAAACGAAGCACAAGTACCAAAATCTTTATGCTGATGCAAATGATTCATAACTCATGTTATTATGTTAAGGACAATCAAGCTATTAAATAAAAACAAGTATAGTTTATGTTATAACCTCTAATACTTCCCTTTAGCTTAATTTGAAGTTTTAACAAAATAAAAGCTTATAATATTTCATGCTGAAACTTAATTTTAATTAAGAGAATGGGAGGAAACAAGAATTGAACATTTGAACTTTAGACTACTTGATCACAGGCTCCAATAAACTAATAGTATGTCAAGGAACACTTTAAAATAGTTATGAAGGCCAGTGGTTGACTTTTTTAACAACACTAACATAATTTTTGACAAAGATTAGTAAGCACTTCATTTTCATCCTGAGAGGTCGGTAGGTACATTTTTTAAGCTACCCCAACCCCTGATTGCTTCACATAGACGTACAAGTTATGCAACACTAACTTCAGTCATCAATAATCAATCAACCAATCAATTTTATAACAAGAGGAACCAAGAGAACAATTAAGTACTGAAGACACCTCCAAAGCAAACCAATGGTATTTGATAATTAAAAAAACATTTATGCAGAAAATAGCTAGCACCTCCTCAGGTGACACACCAGCATCTTCAAGGCTGCTTTTAATGCATGAAGACACGCCAAGTCCATCAGCTCGAGGATCGGTCATATGATGAGCATCACAGTTAATAGCACCACCCAGGTACTCGGCAATAATAGGTGCTCCTCGCTTCATAGCATGTTCCAGACTCTCCAATACCTGTGAATTCAGAAATCTCAAGCTTCAGGTAGTAGCCTGTAGCACATAACTATACAAGATAACCAATTTTTTGGGCATTTTAAGAAGAGTTCAGTCTTTTAGTGGGAAGAGGAAAAGAGTATTTCATGAGAAATACTTCTACTGTCTTAGCAGTTCCCCACCTAGTCCCATGAAACTCCAAGAGTTGCTATGTTTTGGATTAGGCACAAATATAAATATAGTAGAATTTGCAATTTTGTCATATCTTAATTGATGAAAATAAAAAATTAAAACAAAAAATGCATTTAGATAAATTATGGATGGTTTTCTAGTAACTCTCAATATAGCAGAAAGTCAGAGTACTCTGTAAATAATATAAAGGATACAGAAGGAGGGGAAAAGGAAGATTATGTTCCATTTTACCAACGACCATGCAAGAAAAAATGCTGCCTTACCAGTACTCCAGCACCTTCACCCATAACAAAGCCATCTCGGTCTTTGTCCCAGGGTCTAGAAGCGGTTTTTGGGTCATCATTTCTCTGAGATAAGGCCCTGCATGCTACAAAGCCCCCTAACCCTATGGGGATGATGGCAGCTTCAGTCCCACCTGCTACCATTAGATCAGCCTCTCCCCTCCGTATATGATTTGCAGCAGCATAAAAACAATAGTTGGAGGTAGCGCATGCAGTTGAAATAGAATAATTTGGACCCATAAAACCAAGATCAATTCCAAGCAATGCTGAAGCCATATTAGTTATAGCGTAAGGAATGAAAAAAGGTGTTATCTTGCGGTATCCCTTCTCAATCAGAGCCTGGACACCATCAGAAAAGACAGTAAGACCACCCATTCCTGATCCAACTAGCACACCCGCACGTTCCTTATCAATCTGGAAAGGAAAAGAATTGAACGGCTTGAACGTTTCTAGGATAACATATAGAACATAACTCTGACCAAACAAAAGAAGGGCACTTTAAACGCTTGATTCTTAATGAAGTAAAATTTATATTTTTAGCACATTGCATGAGCATACTGTTTTATGATTCAAAATTGATTGCCTCTCAATGTCAAAAATATGGTTAAGTATAAAGTGATATAAGCCACATCAATTATAAACAACACAACAGAATATTTGTATTCTGCAGACAGTTTACATGGAATCTCTTGTATCAACAATCTTCACTAACCCCGAGTCTTAAACTGTTCTTTAAATCAAACTAGCTTCAAACTGAGATTAATCAAGAAACTCATCATTGAGAGATCTTAGTTTGTAAAAGTAAAACCACCAAACTGACATAGTAAAAGGCTTTTACAATAAGTTGCTCTGATCCCCATTCCCTAAATCATTTTAATGCTTAAATATTCAGACCGTAAAAGATTATAAAAATAATTTCCTTATCAGTAAGATGCAGTGATTAATAATCTTACGTGAATTATATGCGAGTAAGGCAACTAAATCGACAAAGAGCATTAATCTAGAAAATCATTAAATTTCTACCTCAAAGCCAAGCAGGTAAATATAAAAGCATTTGAACATACAAACAATACAAACCTTTGAGCGCTTATCAGCACCAAGGTCAGCATGCTCGAGTGCCTTCTTGCCAGCGACAATGCAGTACCGAAGGCAATCATCGAGCCGCCTATCGTTTTTGCCATCAATGTAACCTTCGGAGTTGAACCCTCGGATCTGCCCACCGAACCTCGTGGGGAACTTGGAGGCGTCAAATCGATCAACGGGACCTATTCCGCTTTCACCCGCAAGAAGCTTCTCATAGAATGTATCGACGTCGTTGCCGAACACAGATGCAAGCCCCATTCCCGTTATCACCACCCGCTTCTTCGGGTCATTCTCTCTCTTGGGAGCAGAAACTTTGGGGGATGCAGTGGCAGAAATGAAATGAACTTTCTTCTTGGATCTTTTGGGCGCATTGAGAGATTTGCGAAGTGGGTCACACGGAGAAGCTCGAATAGTCGGAGATTGAAGTGCCAGCATGGTGTGGTGGCGGTGAGTGAAAGGCGCGACGATGACAACGACGGAAAAGTGGAGATGAGGAATTCAGACGTAGTTGGGCTACTCCGGGGAATCGTTAGAATTAACTTATGATTGGAATGAAGCAAATGTATTGAGGCCGTGTAGCGATATTTAAGGGCTTAATCTTCAGCTATGTTTTCGTGTGACGACAAATAATCAATCCTTCGAACTCCTCGCATCCAGTGGCACGATCAAATGGCAAGCGACGATTACGATGCAGGTCGAGAACTAAGCAATTCTAGCAAATTTCGTTGGAGGCTTCACCCAAGTCCAAAAATGTATTGACGATTTGAAGGCAGGTACGATGCGCGCCCCGTTTGGGTAATGGTCGCATGTTTTTTTTTTTTTTTTTTAAGTGTTTGATTTTTGAAAAAATTCTAAATAAATACCGTTTGAAATTGTAAAACCCTCCGAAGTCTTCCGAATTTGTAAAAAGACTGAGAGGTACAAAGGACCTCTGAGGAATATGTAAATTCGGGTAAAATTACCCTGTCCTTAGTTTTAAATAAATAAATAAATAAAAAAATACCCTCCACCCCGCCGCCGGCCACCACCGCCGGCGCCCACCATCGCCCAAGGCCCCCACCTCCGGCCCCCGATGGTGGCCGCCGGCGACGGTGGCTAGCCGGCGGTGGGGTGGAGGGTTTTTTTTTTTTATTTAAAACTAATGGCAAAATGGTAATTTTACCCGAATTTGCATATTTCTCATAGGTTCTTTGTACCTCTCAGTCTTTTTACAAATTCGGAAGACTTCTGAGGGTTTTACAATTTTAAACGGTATTTATTTAGAATTTTCCCTTGATTTTTCCTTTTTTTTTTTGTTGGAACTTGAGAGTTATAAATAATAATAAAAAAAAATCTAGGAAAAATCTCTTTATGGTCCCAAAAGAGAAAAAAAAAATGTCAAAAAAGTCTCAGAAAATTCTGATGTAAACATTTTATATTATCATCCAATATCTGCTTCTCGATTCATGGCTACCCCTCCTAACATCTAATATAGGTGTCGTCTCTAGGACTTAAACTCAAAACCCAAGAGATCTAGTAAAATCTTATACCGCTAGATGAATTCTATGTTAGTAACATTGGTCCATCTTAATTAAAAGTATCTTTCCTGACACAATTTTTTCTATCAATATTATAGAGTTTAATAACAGTGTTAGTATAACTCAAGGCATGATATGAGCATATTACAGGTAAAAAAAAAATTGAGTCCACTAAAACATGAGAGCAATAACACTAATTGTGCTTATAAGTTCATACAAATTTTTTTTTTTTTTTTGTAACTCTTTCACTCAAAGCATAACCGTGTCAGATAACTTGGACATAAAAATAAAAAGCAAAAGTAGAACCTAACTAATCTACCCAAACCAATATTGTTGACCGTAAAATTTAATTATATTTGGTTGGGAAACTTTGTTTACCAACTATTTTTAATCGGGCACTTTCTTTTGATTGCCTCTAATTTACGAAATTGCATTGACATTTACTTATTTTTAGTTGAAAAAAAGCATATCACAGGTTAAAATGCATTTAATTAAAGGCTTATATTTAGAAGCTTTTGAAAATCAAAAGAACTAATATCACCTTTATTTTAATTTTTAAGAGTAAAGAGGTTTCGAATTTAAATCCATATGCATGTGAAAAAACATGTTTGAAAGAGCTATTTTAATTAGATTCGGTAATGCTCAAATCTGATCAATTAGATAACCATAATAAAAAATTGTGATTTGGAGCTTTTCACATTAAGGCTTCTTTTTTTAGAAAGTGACGTGGAATCTGAGGTTCACAGGTACTTCCTCTGATACTTAATATAAGGCACCAACTAATAATTCTCACAAACTAATAAAAACAGTTAAAGTTAATAAAGCTGTCCTACAATTTAAGTAACTTCCAATATTACCCCTACTAATTGCACTAAACTCTAATATTATATTAATTATTACTCTCACCCGGCCACTACCCTTATTAATTATGGGCATGCATAAAAAAAAAATTAATGAGCTTTGGAAACAAGCAAGTGTCTTATAAAAAAGACCAAATACAAGTATTAGTTGATGTCTTATAATAAGGACTAAAAAGGGGTAGAAAGCTTTGTAATTAACTAATTATTGTCCTGCCAAGAAGAGGCTGTGCTAAAGTACTCGTGCTTGGGGAGTTCGGATCGGATTCGGCTACGGTCCACTTCTCTTCTCATCCTTTTCTTGTCCTCTTCCTCATCTCAGCCGTTGGATTGAAATCTTAACGGTTTAGATTTAATGTTTTATAAAAATATTATTATTATTATATTAATAAAATATTAAATATTAAAAAAATAAAAAAATAATATTTTTATAAAATATTAAATCTAAACGGTTAAGATTTCAATCCAACGGCTGAGATGAGGAAGAAGACCGGAAGAGGATGAGAAGAGAAGTGGATCGTAGCCAACCCCGTTGGGTCTACACGCACAAACATTTGTGAACAAATAAAAATAGATTATATATAGCAGTTGTTAACTTGTTCTTCTTTTTTGAAGCCTCAAGAGGATTCATATTATCACCACATGTTCTAACTACACACTACCTTGAACCTACTTCATGGATCGTAAATCCGCAGTTCTAAAGTCTCTGAGTTTCCTCTTCAGGAGCAGCTCGTCTCTGCAATGGTGTCTGTAGTGAATCAGCAAGGCCTCTGACCTCAGCTATCATGGCAACCACATCATTTAGCTTATTCACTGCAGAGCCCACGCCCTGTGATTAACAACCACATTGATCAGCAAATACTTGAAGCATTCATTTGGGTAATTTCAGATTTCGTTAAGAACAGTTCAGTATGTTTATGGCTAATATGCGAATTGAAATGGGAAGAAAATTAGAAAGAAAATGAATGCATACCACGCCAGCAGCCCCGGCGGTGATGGCCATTGGCGCGGTGACAGCGCTTAACCCGGATGAACATAGGATAGGGATCTTCACAGCTCGTGATATGGAATATGCTGCTGCTAAAGTAGGTGTTGCCTGACACAATAACCAGTAATTAAGGTTCTGTCAAGGCTACACATCTTTTTTTTAAGTCAATGGGAAATTTCACTGCCTCAAAATAATTCTAAATAAGTACAGGAACCTACATGAGAACTAATAGCGGAGCATCTATAATCAGAAAAGCTTTTTTTAAAGTATGAACAACTAAGATCCTAATGTGAGCCACAATACTGTCAGGTGAGTAGGCTAAACATCATTTGCAAAAGGGTTAAGGTGCAGATTTGCCAACAAACTATTACCCGAACATCTGGTACAAAAAACAATTGAGGGTACCATAATTATTAATGAACAATTAAAAAGTGAAAAAAGTACCAAATAACTATTAAAAAAAACAACTATCACAATTACGTTAAAATATGAGGCACTGACGTAGGACAGTGGCGGAGACGCTGGAGAAAAGAACGGTTAAGCCTTCTTGTTGGATAAGGCAAACACCAACAGAGATGGGACTCATGTGAGAAGGCACTGTGGCAGCGGCGGCTGCTACTTGTGGCATCGGAGGGATGGAACCAGGGTGCAAGGCGCGTGCCGGTCGAAAGCTGTAGACTGCTGGATTTGGTTTCAGTGCGTGATTCTCACCCTGAAGCTACATACAGGCCTTAATGAGTTCAAGAGGGTGAGTGGAACACCCAAAAACAATGGAAGCTTTGGAGACGCTGACATCGCTGACACTGTGACAGTCAATGAAAGATAGAGACACCAAGACAGTAATGGGGTAACAGTGACGGGATAATAGTTCGTTGGCCAATCTGCACTATAACTGTGTTTTTTTTTTTCACTTTTTAATTGTTGATTGGTAATTATGGTACCCTCAATTGTTTTTTATGTCAGATGCTCCTCGGATAATAGTTCGTTGACAAATCTGCACCTTAACCCTTTGCAAAATGCAACACAACTCTTTTGAGTATAAATAAGGTCTAATCTGCAAATCTTTTCTAGAGGTGAAATGTAAGTTTGACTGTTTTAGATGAAAACATTCATTTTTATGTGGTTAAAGAATAATTAAGCTGTCAAGTTAGCAGTATAATATACAAGTACACAGGGTGTTCAAACTCCAGCATGTTTACTCTTACAGGTAATAACCAAGCAAGTTTTTTTCTAGTTACCTTCTCAATCAAGCCTAGAACACCTGACTTTGTAGGGTTTGAACATTTTCCTCCTTCAGTTTGGATGATATCTACACCTTCTTGTTCGAGTAACTCAGCAAGCTTGACCTGTTAGGTATATAGATTTTTGTTTATTTGGAATGATGGCAAATACTGATAGCATAAACATAATTGTACCCTCTTATATTTATAGTGTTGCTCATAACCTGATCTGGAAGGCTTAGCGTGTGAGGAACAGTGACAGACAGAACAATCGATGGAAGTAGTCTCCTAGTCTCTTTTGTTAGACCCAGTATCTGTAAAAAAAAATTGAAAACAAATAGATCACTAGAGACCGGGCACAAATATTTAACTTTAGGCATTATTTTCTCTTACAGAAGTTCTAACTCTCATAGTGAAGTATGCTCTATAGTCTATACCTGCTCTGGAGTAAATATCATGCCCTTTTCATAAAAAGAATCATAATTTCCGATCTCAACCTGCGAATACCATCAATTATGATTAAGTGCAAAATTTAAGCAATCCATTCAGCTAACTTTGAACTGATAATTGGGATGAAACTATGTAAGAAGGTCAAACCATTAGCGCTCCTGCTTCAACTGCAGCTGGAAATGTTGCGGGATCTATAGAAGAAACACATACCTGCAAGAATGACAGATCATAAATTCCTTAAGGCAGGAAAGGTTCTAATTAATTTTCTGACACTTGATCTATTCTTGACTTCCACCAAAACAAAAAGGTTGCCTTTTTTATAGAGTTCAAATGCCATTATGTTCCAAAATTTCTACTTCTTTGCAAGGCAAATGAGCAGGGGGTTGTCTCAAATTTAAAGTACCAAACTTATTTATTCAACCGACAATTCAAAACGCTAAAAGGCCTTGAAAACTCAACCATCTAAGGACCCCTGAATTTCATCAGCGGGAAAAACAATTTGCAAAGGCTTGAATAGGGGGAATTATCAATTAAATATCATACAAAGCAAAATCAATATCATATTTGACAAATAATGAACATATCTCAATGTTAATTTTATTTTAATGATTAGGGTATCCTTTAGAGCAGTATGAATATACCGGGCAAGAAGTTAAGCTGATAGCTAGCTTCACCAACTCTGGGTCACATGCTATATCCACGTGGGTCGCTCCCCCCTGTAGCACAATGTAATAAATTTCAATATGAAACCAGTGTCATTAATGTGAAGACTTCAAGTGAGAAAGCCTAAGTAAATGACGGAGCAAATGTTTAATGATTAACCATGACTTCATGCAGACAAAAAAGTTATTCCAACTTCTAACACAAATAGGCTATCTTGCACGTCTAGTGGTGAAGGTTTAAACTCCTTTCTGCTCTCTAAGTATTATATTAACTTCAAAGCCATAGGTCAGAGTATAAACATATCAAGGAGAATGAACATGCCAGCAAAATTGCAAGTCTAACAGAGACAAGTCACTTAATGATTTAAATATATCCTGTGAACTCTGATCAGGTTTCTCTACCAGATTTTGTTTCAGAAGAAAGATTAGGCACCGACTATTTTCTCTTTTTTGGTTATTTTTATATTCCAGAGCTGGTTTTTAGAAGTTTCAATCAGTGGATAAAAAATAGAAGCTAGTATTTTACGAAGCTGAAGAAAGAATAAAAATAGGGAGCTGGAGAAAATTAAACCTTGTCAGCAGCAGTTACTACAGAAGCAATGTTGTCTTTATTAAAATTCTGCAAGCCTGAGATAATCTGCCAAAGAAACCAAAGTCATTGTTAATATACTTATATTACATATACTGAGCCTGAGGCAATAACATAACAGCAGGAGATTTTTATGAGAAGCAGTAACATTCACATGCAAGTACATTTGAATGAATATAATCCTGATTTATCAAAAGAAAAAAAGGAAGAAGCAATATACTAATTAATACATCAAGTGTTCTACTAAGTGTTAATACCCATGCCTTCATTTCAAACCCTTATAAATGAACGCAACCCACACTTGTTCAGATTCCCTTGTTTGATGATATTTATGACTTTTATTATTACAATAAGAACTGCTTTGCCCACTGCATTTGCAGGATTGGCCTGGAGGAACTGGGGAAAAAAATAAAAGGACAGAAAGCCGAAAGCTTAGTCCTCTGAGTCATTTCTATAGTTACTCACAATTTAATAATTGTTCTTGCGGGGCACAGGACAGCCACACAGAGAGAGAAACATGAAATGGGTGTGCCTTACCTTGAGTGCTCTTCGTTCATGAAATTCCCTCAACACAGATTCTTTAGTGGATGAGAGTAGAGCCCTGATGGTGAAATTGGGTCTTCTTTTCAAAGGAAGACATGGCTTCGACGAAACATCGTCCAATAAAGGGTTGGGATTATGCTTCAGAAAAGTGTGAGAAGAAGACGAAGAAATGGGCATGCAAGATATAGAATGCATATTTATTGCTCCTTGATCAGAAGCAAGCAAGCAAGTAAAGTTGGAAGAAAGAGTACAGTAGAACAAGAAGAAAGCGAGGAGATAAGAGGGAGGAGCTGCTAAGATATTTTCTTTACTTTTTTATTTGTGCATGCGCGGGTTTTTAATTACTTTTTTTTTTTTAACTTGAATTTAAGTTTTTTATCACCTCAATTAATAACTTTATTGCATGTGTAATGCCTTTTCCTTAATAGCGAAATATGATTTTTTATTTATTTTTAGTTGAGTTCATTTTTTTTTTTTTTGGTGTGAACCAAGGTATCCCCACAGCCGGTAGCCATGGGACTTCGCCCCGGGTAAGCGCACAAAGCGGTAAAGGGCTGGCCACGGGATGCTTTCCATTCACAAGAGTTGAGGATCGAACCCCCAACCACTTGCTTAAGGGACGAGATGCTCAACCATCACGCCCACCCGTCGTGGTTTAGTTGAGTTCATTTTGTCAATGAAAGAAGGTTGATTGAAAGTTATGAAAGTCTAGTTAAAAATAATCCTCAGTTGTCATTATTTCTCTTATAAGGTCTCGAAATGTCATTTTCGCTTATAATCAAATACTATTTTGAGCCATACACTCGGGTTTTTGAATAAATGTGTCTACATAAATTTTAGAGGATAAATCTAAAATAAGGAAATTAATTAAAGAAATTGCACGTTTACATATTATATATATAACTGTATAAAAAAGTAATAATAAATTCAAAATATTTTTATAAGGTTATGCATAATTTAAAAATATCAATAATTACTAGTTCACAGTTCACACAAATATTTAATATAATTTTAATAGTGTTATATTAAGGTTTCATTTGGAAAATTAAAATTAGACCTAATTAATAATTTTATTTTTATCACGCATAAAAATCAATCAATTACACATGATTATGTGAGTTGTCCAGTGAAATGTCCCGGTGTAGGAAACAGAAAACGAACGCGTGAGGGAAACAATGCCGTTACAAACAGGTCAGTTCACAGGTGTATAATGACGAAGGAGAAAAACCTTAATGGCAGAGCATGACAATACACACAGATCAACAGCTTATAATGGCGAAAGCGCGTATATGCATGCAAGTCAGTTACACTCTCGAAATCCAGCAACAAAGGCCATACAGGGGATGTGCCACCTCAAATTCAAGCCGAAATTTGGCAAGTCGTTGCAACTTACGCCTTCCATAGGTATAAATTTCTTCCTCTGGTCAATGCCTTCATCAAAATCCCAATTCGCTCCTCTCTCTAAAGTTAACGGCCTTGTTCTTGTTCATCTGAGGATAGAGCAGCGGCAGCAACAGCAACACCTGCAGAGGAAGAAAAAAAAAACGAGGAGAAGCGATAATGCTTTTGCAGAGTCCCAATGCGTGTTATAATTACACTGTGAAAAACCCTAATCAAGTCTGGAAAACCGGTGACATCTATGGATCCGAACTTCCTATTCTGGCCTTTCAACTGTGTTGGACCATATTCGCCACTCGCATTTGCATCCTCATCGCTAGACCCTTGCACATCCCTCGTATTATTGCTGAGGTTTGCGTAAGTATCTCCATGCCTTCAAAGCTTTGTTCGCTAACATCTCCTTTTTTTTAATTGGTTCTGGGTTTCTTAATTGGTGTTGCATAACATAAAATTAATTAGGGGCTCAGAATCATTATTCTTCTGCGTTCTGACTTGTGGGTGATTTTGATCTAAATCTATGAGCAGGCTGGTTTCGTGCTCAGTGCTGATTTATTGGGGAACATATCGATATTGTATGAGCTTCTTTTTCCTGTACGGGGCCTCCTGAATATTGAAATCTTGAGCAGTATGGGTATAATCTTCTACTCCTTCTTAACTGGCTTGCAGATGAATTTAGACAACGTCCTTCGAGCACCAAAGAAGGCCCTTAGCATTGCGCTGACTGGTGCTGTCATTCCAATGGCAATGGCAACGGTCATATATGCTCTGCATCGAAGAACTTACGACATTCAGACTAATGAAATCATTGAAGACAATGCAGTTAAAGCTGGCTTGTTATGGTCTTTATGTCTTACAGTCACGGGTTTTCCAGTACTCGCTGAAATCCTCGCCAGCCTCAAGCTCCTCTATACCGAGCTAGGAAGATCAGCCTTAGATGCGGCCATAGTTAGTGACTCTTTTTCTTGGCTTCTGTTTATGTCATTGATGCCATTTGCCCTTAACGATGGAGTTGGATCAATCTACACAGCGATGAGTACCATAGCATTCATCACTTTCTGCATTTTTGTGGTTCGTCCTATCATTACCCCGATTATTGATGCAAGGACCGACCGAGAAGAATGGAATGATCATCGGCTACTGCTTGTGCTGATGGGAACTATACTCTGTGCGTATATTACAGACATCCTTGGCTCTGGCATTGTTGGGGCTTTTGTGTTTGGATTGATTCTGCCTCATGGGAGATTCACCACTGTGATGATGTCTGCGGCAGATGATTTTGCTTCTGGTATTCTAGCACCAGTGGTTTTTGCAGGCACTGGCATGAAAATGGACTTGAAGAAGGCTCTATCTCACAGAAATTTGGCATTTTCAATGATTATTATCCTCTTGTTATGCATCCCAAAGATTCTCAGCACGTTGGTCGCTACTTTCGCTTATGGGATCCCTATTCGAGATGGTTTGGGACTTGGAGTGCTTATGAATACCAAAGGCGTCGTGGCTCTGATCATGCTCAACATTGGTTGGGACAGACAGGTATACATCATTTTGAGATCTGACTTGTAACATTTGATCAAAAAAGCACTTCGATTTTAAGATGACCAAATAGCTCAAGTGTGTCTGTTTTGTCTGTGTTTTTTTTTTTTTTTGCAGATTTTGACTACCTCATCCTACTCAATTCTAGTCTCTGCTCTTGTGATAATGACTGTAGCCTCTTCAGTTATCACCAACATTGCTTACAAACCAAGAAAGCGATTTAGGATGAACAAGATGAAAACTATACAGAATTCAAGACTTGATACCGAACTCAGGATTTTGGCTTGTGTGCACCACAACCGCCATGCCAGTAGCCTGGTGAAGATCCTTGAATGCTTCCATGCCTCCAGAGTTTCCCCTCTCTATGTTGGGGCACTCTACCTTGTTGAACTGACAACTCGTGGTGCTTTCGTGCTCCTTGACCACATGAGCCAGCATGTTTCCCAGCCAGGAACACAGAACCATAGTCAATCACAAGCTGAGATAGAAGGCATTACCAACACCTTCCAAGAATTAACCGGTTCAAATGATGCCGTTCGTGCGGAAACATTCAATGTTCTGTCAAGTTATAGTACCATTCATGAGGATATATTCAACACAGCAAATGAAAAACACGCAAGCCTCATCCTCCTCCCTTTTCACAAGCAGGTCAACACAGAAGGCTGTCTAGAAATGCTCAACAGTGCATACAAAGACGTAAACTGTAATGTCTTGCAAGAACCACCTTGTTCTGTGGGGATCTTCATCGACCGGGGCGCGTTCTCACAATCCAAAACCAATTGTCGTATTCTCATGATCTTCGTCAGTGGACCTGATGATCGTGAAGCCCTGGCTGTTGCCTGGAGAATGGCATCTCGTCCCGGAGTGCAACTCTCAGTAGTGAGGATGATTCTGATTGATGAAGCTGCATATCAAGTGAACGAAGCAGTTGATCAGTTGGATGCCAAAGGGATGTTATCCACAGTTCTGGATAGTTCCAAGCAAAAAGAGCTGGATGATGAGTATGTCAACTTATTTAGGCTCAAGGCAATGCACGATGAAGACTCCATAACTTATACAGAGAGGAAGATTCATGGGGGTGATGATATTCCTGCTTTACTAAATGAGTTAGACCAGGGTGATTATCACCTGTACATAGTGGGACAAGGAAGAGGCAGGAACTCTGTGATATTCTCAAATTTCATGGACTGGTGTGATTGCCCTGAGCTTGGAGCTATAGGGGACATATTGGCAGCCAACAGTTTTGGGTCTAAATCTTCTGTGCTTGTTGTGCAGCAATATGGATACGATGGAACTGTGCCAGAAAATGCCGGTCACAGACATCCAAATGATTTTGAAACAAATGAAGATGGCGATGATACGCTTGTTAATCGTGTCTGAAATAAAAAAGCGACGAAGGATTCTAGTTTTTTAGTGAACTTGTAAATAGTTCTGATCACAAGGATTTTGTGAGTACTTTAATTCACATTAGGAATTCTTTTTATTAACTTTATTATGCTTGAAACATCTCTCTTGAAGACTTTTTTTTTGGGTTGAAGGGGAAAATTTTGTAAGATGGAGAGACGCAAGATGAAATCAGTAGAATTCATCTATGTAGATCTCACTCTCATATATCTGTCTCTTTTAAACAGATTCTCATATAATCATATGAAGGAGAAATGTTTCCAAGATGATTCTTGACTGAAAGAAGTTTGATAATTCAGTTTATTCCCCAAATGCCCCAATATGATACTCCAGCTTTTTAAGGGTGAGGGTGGTGCAGAAGCACGTTGATCTTTTTGTTTGACAAAGTCAGATCTTTTTGTGGTTTATTATAGAATGTCAAAGCTAAGACTACACCACATCTGAAATTTTAATTCTCATATGCGTTATGTTAGATAATTCCATGAGTTTTCTTTCTTCTATCTGAAAAGAATGACTTCATATCCAGGATAATGATTTTAAAGACTTTTCATCATCTAATGGGAAAATCATGAGAGAGAAATAGAGGGAGGTATATGAATCAACGAAACTAATCTGTATGAAGAGGATATGAACTTCAAAGTTAATCATTGAAGACTATTAACTTTGTTTAAGACAAAGAAAAGGAGAAATTTGTATGCACACCTTTTTTGTTTGACCAAGTCAAAGTCAATTAATGATTTATTATAGAATGGTAAAGCTGACCGCATTTGTTCAAAATAGAATGTCAAAGAAGACCAAGCATGCCAGCCAGTTGCGTTTAGATTTTTAATTTAATCCCTGGTTGCCCTTGTTAGAATTGATTGAGCTGTTGAAGGAATCTCACTCAGAAAACAGAGGCAGTCTTCTTGCAAATCAGGAAGCTCATGCGAAATGATTGGGATTTAAGGATTCAATATACTCAAGAGAAAGGAATAAGGTGGCAGAGACATTTCTTCATCTTCGTTTCTAAACGTTTGTCCTTTGTTCTCAAGGACCTTGATCTTACAAGAGAGTTTGGAATTTAATTCCCCAATGTAGTTTTCTTTTATTCTGTTATGTAATTTTCTCATGTATAAATAAAAAAGGCATGATAAGGCTTGAAACTTTTTTAAAGACCTACTTACAACGTATGCATTTAAAAAAGCCTCATATTTTATGCCTTAAAGTTTAGAAGTTGGTTTTAGCCTACAAAAGCCTACATCAAATTAAAATAAAATTTGATTTAGTCTCATATTACTATCCAACAAACTTATATAGTAATACACACATATAATATATCAAACAGATTGGGGCTGTAGGCTTATAACTTAGACCTTTAAAAAAAAGTTTGGCTTATTCAAACAACACGTCCTTTAAATACCAATGGGAGTTAGGTCTAACGGAGATGGCTAGTCCTTCACAACGTAGCGAATGAATGTTCGAATCCCCGTTAAAAGATGTGCCCACATTTAGTGTCCGACAATGTCTCGAACGGAATTGCCTAGTTGACATAAAATATGCAGTTGAACTCATTCTCCTCAGGTACTGATAATGCAAAGTTACATTGGTTTTCACAACGGTTGTTGGACGTGGGTGATGGAAAATTTGGGGATTCAATAGATGGCGTTGCAGAAATTGAGATCCAGATAAATTGTTGATATCACATTGTGATGATCCAATCCAAGCAATTGTTGCTTCAACATATCCTGACCTGTTAAACAATATTAATGCAAATGACTATTTCAATTACAGGGTTATCCTTGCACCAACCATTGAAATGGTATATCAAATAAATGACCATTTGTGTTCTATTTTATTGGATGATGCTTATGAGTTCTACAGTTCACAGTTGTGACTCTGTCTATAATTCATCTTATGATAATGATAGTTTTGATGATTTGTATAATACTGAATACTTGAACACGGTCACTTGCCCTGGTTTGCCCCTTCACAAGCTTACTTTAAAAGTTGGCGCTCCTATCATGATGTTGAGAAACATTAACAAGTGTCTGGTTTGTGCAATAGAACACACCTTCATACAACCCACCTTAGGAAGACAGTTATTAGGGCAATCACGTTGAATGAGTCAAGACCAAATGAAAAAGTTCTCATTCATAGAATAGACATGAATCCCTCTGAAAATTGCTGGCCTTTTCGCAATGCAACGCAAGCCATTCCTCATGACTCTTTCATTTGTAATGACCATCAACGAGAGTTAAAGACAGTCTCTTCATCAAGTTAGTCTTATCTATACAAGATGGTACGGTATTCATGCACGGTCAATTATTCATAGTCTTATCTAGAGTGAAGAACATGGATGGATTGAGAATATTTGTAGATGACAAGGACATTGCCAAGGAGTCAACGGCAACAAATGTTGTTAACCGAGAAATATTTAAAAATGTTCGTTGTCATAGTGTGATGATTTTCAGGGTGGTAATCTTTGTTCATTTTTTGGTTACTCAAGCTTCCTATCATTGCAAAAGGAGCAAAATTAAAGCTCGGTTATAATTAAATTGTAAAGCGGTCTATTTGAGTTGGGGTTGGAAAAACACGTTCACGTCAGTTGAGATAAAACTCTCCTCACAAACTTACCTCGTATACTTTTAATCAAGTTGAAAAAACAGTTTTTATCGCTAATTTAAACAAGTACAAAGAAGAAGAATTATATAGAAAAACAGGGATACAAACTTGGACCAGGCTTCTCTTCTCTGCCTATTCTTATCTGCTGCCTTCCTATTTTCAAAACGACGCCGTTTTAGCACAATACAGTGAAGAAGCTAGCGCTTTTTAATATGTGTGTGTAAGTATTTCAGGATACTAATGGATACTAAAAATATACTCCATCCGGTCCTAATTATAAGACATATTTAACCAATTTTGGAGAGATTAAGGATAGAGGTTAAATTAGTTAAATTTACTCATTTTCCTAAAATGCCCTTGTATAAAATTTGCACTTCAATTACTTTATTGATTTCATATAATCCCTCATTTATATCAATAGTGGTATTTTAGGAAGAAATTGACAAAAAATAGAATGTTGTCCTATAATTAGGACCAAAACAAACTCTCAAATGTTGTCTTATAATTAGGACCGGAGGGAGTACTTTAGACTACTGACCGGTATTGAAAAATACTTCATGATCTTGAAAAAATATTTTAGGATCTTGATAAAATATTTCAGCGTACTGACTGGTACTAAAAGAATAATTTATGATACTAACTGGTACTGGAAAAATACTTCATGATCTTGAAAAATTATTTTAGAATCTTCAAAAAAAATATCCTAAAGTATATTTTTAGTACCAGTAAGTACTCTAAAATATTTTTTCAAGATCCGAAATTAATTTTTCATGATCATAAAGTATTTTTCCAATATCAGTCAGTACCTAAAATATTGAATCAAGATCCTAAAATAATTTTTCAATATCATAAGTATTTTTTTTGTACCGATCAGTAGCTTGAAGTATATTTTTATTATCCGTTAATATTCTAAAATATTTAAAAAAAAAAAAAAAAAGCACCAGTTTTACGTCGCGGTTTTGAGAATAGGAGGGCAGTGGACTGGAACAGGCAAAGGAGAGAAGCCTGGTTCTAAAAACTTACCCGACAAGTAAGAAGCCTGGTCCTAAAATCTTACCCGACAAGTATATGGAACGTGAGGGTGAGGTGAGGCGATTCTCGTTTTAAAAGCAAGACTTGCTTTATGACATATTCACATTCGTCACTAGTCGTAGGTGGCTGGAAGTTTCTGGTATTGACCTGAGCCAGACAAAACCCTTAGAACAACGATGGCTAAACACCCCCAAAAAAAAAAACAGTGACGTTGCAGTAATATGATTCATTAAAATCTGGTTTAAACACTTACATTAATTAAGTTTATGGTGTTGGACTTCCATTCATCCTTACGCGTTTCATAGATTTTTTCATGTTTTTTGTTTTCATTACAATTAACTCTTTAATACTACCTCCGGTGCCCTACTATGTCATATATTTATATTTAGGACCGGAGGAGTATATATATTTAACTACTATAACTACTCGGCTTTCCAAAAATAATTACTCGAATGACTGCTCTGCTCTGTTATTTCTGTTTCTTTAATAGTACTCTGTTATATCATATATATGGTATACTTATTCGATTGCATTTTTTTCCTATGGTAACATGCTTATGATCTATTCCTACTTTATTGGAAGTCCATTGATCATCTTAAAGAGGAAATTACACAAATAAGTAATTAATTCATGAAAACAGCCTCACATTGCAGAGAGAAGAAGACGAAGCAAAACCAATAATGCCAATTCATAGTCCATGTTCAGAATGAAGAAGCAGAGCAGATAAAGAGATCTCTGTGTGGATTCCAAAAGCCAGCTCAAACGATAAGTTTTTCTTCCTTTTTTTTTCCTGGGGAATCTCCATTACGCAAAACAAGAAAGAAAGAAGAATAAAACTTCCATTTTCTTTGCTTCATTCATATACTTTCATTGGACAAGTTACAAGTTGGAAACTCAAAGAGCAGGGCACAACAACAAAAAGAAAAGAAAAGAAAAGGAAAAACAGAGTGATATACAGAGGAAGTGGGAATTCTGAATTCTGAATTATCAGAAATGGCAGCCAAAGTAAAGATAGAAAAAAGCGAGGGAGATGACCAAGACAATGGCCTCAAACAGAGAAACAATCTTGAACACAACATCATCCATGAAAGAAACAGGCAAATGAATCCTCTTCCATCTCAAAGCAGACCAATAAAACTTCAACCTCCATGAATGTCTGCTCAGCTTCTTGAAGAACCCAACTTTGAAAACCTTACGCTTTCCCTCCATATCTCTGACCAGTCTCAATTTAATCTCTCTCTCTCTTTGTTTCAACAGTTCGTGTTGTGTTGCGTTGCGTTGAAGAAGACGAAGAAGAAGGAATTGACGAGAGAAGAAGGAAGGAATGTGGGATTTTATATTGAAGGATGAACAAAAGATTCGAGGATGAGGTAAGCTTCCTAGCCTACACGGTGCTTCCTAGTGTGTCATATATTAATATGGTGCGACGAATATTTTTGATGAACTGGGAGAATAAATGAATAACGTAACAGTTGTTGAGGGTGTTATGGTCATTTCGTCGTGAGAAATGGGGGTGGGCCCAGTGGAACCGCGTTTTGTGATGAGGTCAATAATAATTTCAAGGTCTTCTTGTGTGTGCGGGTGCAAACGTGGGCAGTGGAACCAGATCACTTTTTTTTAAATGTTAATTTATTTTCACTCAAGTTTGATCAGAATCTCAATAGAAAAGAGAAATGATAAAAGCAAATGAGATTCTGATCCAACGGTGAAAAAGTGATAGTGACATAAAATTGGTAGTGATAATATCTTATCTCTTTTTAATTTACCATAAATAGATAAGTGAACGTTAGTAATAATTATTTGATTCGTGAGAGATTTAATGAGGAATATATGCGTGAGGAAGTAATTCTATTAAAAATACTATTAAGAAGTATATTATTTTATGAGATATGAAATTAAAAATATTTTGTTCATGAAAATAAAATAATGTTTTGAAAAGAAGAAGAAGAAAAAAAGATAACACCCACGTGATTGTTTATTATTTCCCGTTTCAATTCAGACATTCAGTTGCCGCCCCTATGGAAAAATAGGAAACCAGATATAATCCTTTATAATACTAGAACACCAAGTCATTCATTTTAATTTCCTCATTTTTTCTACTCTTTGATTATTATTTTGAAAGTATCAATAATGATAAATTAAAAAAATATTGATAAATAAAATACTTTATCTTATATTTAAGATTAGGATTAACTCTCAAATATATCTTATATTAAAGATTCGAGGAATAAAAGATTATATTTCCAGAATAACGTACGGTCGCTTATTCCAGGCTGCATGATTTGAAAATGTGACGCCCCAAAGTCTAAACTTAGTATTGAAAGTTCGAACTTTTAAAATTACGCTAATGCTAATCAAAAGAATCCATCAATAATCAAGGCAAAATAAAATAAAATAAACAATTCAAAAGTCAAAACTCAATTGTTTCTAGAACATAAATGTAAGACTTAATTTGTAATTGAATTTTAGTCTTAAATGTAAAGTATTTTTAAATTCTATCTACTATATTTTTCTCCAAACGAATTTATCTTACTGATATACTACGTTCGATCCTAATTATAAGACCTACTTAACTTTTTTTGGAGAAATTAAGGAAACTAAATAAGTTACTTAATCATTTCATATGTTGTATTTTTTTATATTATATATTAGTTTATTAGTCAAATTATTTAGTTTGAAGACAAAATAAAAATACTCTAAACTAATTTAATTAGTTTCATTAATCTCTCCGAAAAAGCCAACTAGGTCTTATAATTAAGATCGGAGGGAGTATAATCTAACGTTTGGACAGAAATATTTTAGAGAGATATAATATTATATAAGGAAGAGAGGATCAATGTTTTCATAAATAAGCTTAAAGTAATAAGGAGTTTAAATCCAATCCTATCATGTGTGCATGTAACTGAAAAGCATATAGTTTAAGGAATCAGATTCCCTGCTCGTCCTTTTGGACGAGCAGGGGAAGCTCGTCTGTACGGACGAGCTCCTGGCCGTCCAGATCTAGATCTGGACAGCCCAGATCTTTTTTTATTTTTTTCTACATGAAAAAATCATTTTTTCAAAAACTATTAGTTGAGAGATTATCTTTATTTTAGATTTTCTACCCATTAAAATTATTTTTTATAAAAAAAAAAAAAAAAATCAGATCTGGACGGTCTGCCCCTGCTTGTCCCAAGGACCAGCAGGGAAACTGGTTCCCATAGTTTAATGGGTTTTCATCGCTCAAAAATGAAAATGAGACTACGTACGTCAGGGGAAGAGAATTCAAGTCACACTTGTGTACTAAATTTAAACTATTGCTAAATTCAACGTTACCTTAAATTGCACAAAATAACGATGATTTTTGACTCATAGTCACTCAAAGTAGAAGTTAAATACATGCAACAGGAGTTTGGCTTGCAGCAAGTATGCATGCATGCATATATGTATATATATATATATGAAGAACTGACAATAATATTGGGAGATTCAATGTGAAATGGCTATAGTACTGATAAAGCACAGCCTCATGAATGCAACTTGAAAAATCAGTGAGTGCTATATATATGTTTGTGGATTGTTCTGTTTTATTATGATGAGTTGATTGATGGTTTTAGTTAGTGTAGTCTCGTCTGCAGCAAAAAGCATGCAGCACCATTATATTGAATTGAATGGTGGTAAAGTGTTTTTTTAGTGAAAAAAGGGTTACAATTTTGAAATATTTATTACTTTTAACCGAAACTTTGAATCGTAAGATTCAATTAAACATTTCATATAAAAAGGAAAATTGAAACTTTGAAGAACCATTATATTTGAAAGTAGGTGTGAAAGCTAAATGTTCGAATCAGTATATCAGTCAGTGTCTCATGAAAAAGCTGTGGCCAGTTAAGCGGTACCTAGTCTCACTCGAATAACTGCAAACCCAAAAGATTCTCACCAGCCCACCTCATTTTGTAAAATGAAAAAGAGGGAGATTGAGAGAATATATATATTGAGGTCGGAAGAATTTACTGGAACTTAATCACTCCTTTAATTTCCCTATCAAAATATAAGGTGCTCACAATTTATCATTTTTAAAGGAAATATTACTAAAAAAATCTTTCATAACAAAAGTACCTTGAATTTGTAATATGATACGATGCAATAACTGTTTTTAATTGTGTGCAACCTATCTTTTGATTATGTCTGAAGTAGAAGATATATATTTGTATG
Source organism: Acacia pycnantha (assembly GCA_025563575.1). NCBI lineage: Eukaryota > Viridiplantae > Streptophyta > Magnoliopsida > Fabales > Fabaceae > Acacia > Acacia pycnantha. The sequence continues at coordinate 9,786,176 of JAMWYP010000015.1, read as the reverse complement.
TAACTAGAAATATATTGTATATATATAAATGAAAAATAGTTGCATTCACTCAAAGACATGAGTTTTTAAGTAGTACCCTTTGAAGATTAAATTTTTCTTTTTTATCATCAAATATATACATAAAGTATAATTAAAAGTTCTTTAAAAAAAACTCGTTTTTTCAGACACCAACTACTTTTAATAATATTTATTAATTTGTATGTGTAAATAGGCTTGAGCTTAGTTAATAATGGAGGGAGTATAAATTAGGGTGTGGTTGGTGGAAAATACTTAACTTTAATTCATAGGAATATTTAGTCGGTGGATATGCCTGAAGCATATGTGTAGTTCTGTCTATTTGATTAATTTTTCAGTTATTTGGAATCAACCGAAAGAAAGCTTAACATTATCATATCTTTACTTTAATGCTCTGTTTTATAGATGCCAATCAAACCAGAATAAGCTTTTTGTTAGTTCCTGTGTTTTCATAAAGAGACAGGAAAATCGAATCTCAAAACTTAAATATTACTATATCTCCGGTTTTAATTATAAGACCGGGTTGGCTTTTTTTGGAGAAATTAAAAAAGCTAACTAAGTTACTTAATCATATCATATGTTGTGTATCTTTATATTATATATTACTCTCTCCAGTCCTAATTATAAGACCAATTTGATTTTTTTGGAGATATTAAGGAAGCTAATTAAATTATTTTAGAGTTTTTATATTTTTCTCCAAACTAATTAGTTTGACTAATAAACTAATATATAATATAAGGATACACAACATATGATATGATTAAGTAACTTATTTAACTTCATTAATCTCTTCAAAAAAAAAATCAACTCGGTCTTATAATAAATATTGGAGGTAGTAATTTATTAGTCAAACTAAATAGTTTAGAAAAAAAATACTCTAAAGTAATTTAATTATCTTTGTTAATCTCTCTGAAAAAATCAATTTGGTCTTATAATTAAGACCTGAAGGAGTATTACAGTTATATAACCTATAAATTTTTTTTTATAAATGAATTTTACGATAGGCGTTAGACTCACCTACAATCCAACGACATGACGTTATGATTTTGCTCTTCGGGATATACAGGTATGAGAGCACATATACTTCCACCTCAACCTGTGTTTTCACAACTTCTGATGTGAGGAAGCCTCCATTACTTTCAAGGATTGAAGTTAGTATCAGGTTTTAAGAGATTTCTTGTTGAATAACATAAAGTTATTGGGAATACCAACATAAAGTTACAGATTTACGAAATAAAGTATGCTGTCTAACTTTAATTTTGAAATTGGATATTAGCTTTACTTTTTCCCAAAAAAAATGAATAGTTATAATTTTAAAGAATTTTCAACATAAAATTTGGATATTAAATATAAAATAATTATTTCACTGTATTAAATTAAAAATTTAGAGCAATTGATCGATGGCTCAAACGGGGTACCCTTTCCTATATATACTACTACAGACTATCATAAAAGTTTTTATTAAAAATCATAGTATTGTTACAAAAAATATTTAGTGAATGCAAAAATCATAGTCATTATATAAGGAATTAATGAATATCAATTAAAGAAACTATAATCACTATATATATATATATATATATATGGGATTATCATTTCTGCTTTTATGACAGATAATTTTATCTGCATTAAGTTAAACGACGTCGTCATGCGGTGGAGATCTAGAGAAGACAACCTCACTTTTTCTTAACCTAGATAAAACACCCAGCATTGTCAAGGAGGTGGTTGACCTGAGCGGGATTCAGAGGTGAAGAGACTTGGTGGTACAAATTGTAGAACAGGGGAATTGAACTGGAAATCAGACAGTGTTATCTTGTAATGAATTTTTAAGGGAAGAGAAATTTCATAATACTAGGTGGTCGTAGGCTACATGGTAATTAGAAAGCATTAATGCCTGCGTCTGCTCTTAGCCTCTTACCCGGGTAGGAGAGAAACAATAGGTCGTCGGCCCATTGTCTGTGTTTGTACGCTTAAACGATGAGCCCTTTCTTTGCGTTGGTGGGTTTTCGCTGTTGGTACTTGGGATGGTTCTATTTCCTCTTTCGGTAACAATGGCAGACCCCCTCAGAGTCACGTCCTGGCGTCCTGCTCTTCTATTCTGTCTGCAAACGACGAGCCAACCCAGAGAGCGAGCCAAGAGGGATCAGGCAGGGAGGGAAGGGCGGAGTATAGATACCTGAGCGGGAAAAGATCGCGCGACGATTGCGATCGCCGAGGAGGGAGAGAACGACGGAAAAGTGCAGAGTGGGAATCTGCCGTCGCCGACAGCGGGAGGGAGCGAGACGAGAGAGTGAAAACCGAGAGCCAGTCTGTGACTGCGAGAACAAGGGGGAGACTGGAGACTGTAGCGCGCCAAAGAAAAAGTGAGGTTGTCTTCTCTAGATCTCCACCGCATGACGACGTCGTTTAACTTAATGCAGATAAAATTATCTGCCATAAAAGCAGTTGATAATCCCATATATATATATAATCATGACACACTCACTCATTCTGCCCTTCACATAGAATTTGAATAACTAATAACAAAATTGTTTGGGGGACATAACAATTTTACTCTTAAAGAAGGCTTTGCGGCTTGGTGTCATCTGAGTTATAAGGCCCAATAAATTATAATTACACTATAAACTTTCATATTAGATTATTTATTTTTTCTCATCAAATTATTAAAGTTTAAATTATATTTTTTGTAACATTAAATAAAGAGGAGGACTCAGGCCGATTACAACGAGCTAAACTCATAAGAGCTCAAGCCCATAAGTTCTATTTTTGTCATTTGAAAATCGATTTTCAAAGTCCAATAGGCCGACAAATATTTTTTTTTTAAAAAACAAGAAGAAGAAGAAAACTTACATCTAATTCCCAATAAATTTATGTGTTCGATTTCCGTTGCCGTCGCTGGGACTCCTTTGATAGGCGATCTCGTAAGTCTCCATTAAGTTCTCAAAGAGCCCGGGGCCGTGCCCTGACCTTGGTGGGGACTGATATCGAACCCCTCCAAAACTTTTTTTAATCAAAAAAATAAAAATAAAAAATATTATCTGGCAATTATATCATTGTTAAGTGTCACTCAGTCTTTCTCTCTTTCCTCATTTAAAAGATCACGCTTAGTGATAATATATTTAAAAGATAAAGATGACATAAATACATTAGGAATTCAATATTCATCAACGGCCTCCGGCCTCCTCCCCTTCCCTCCCAGCTCCGGCGCCCTCCCCAGATCCGGCCGTCTCTCCCCAGCTCGCCCCTCTTCGGCCTCGGCCCCCTCCCCAGCCTCCCAGCTCCGGCCCTCCCCCAGCCTCCGGCCCTCCTCCCCTAGCTCGTCCCCCACAGCCCCGACCCTTTCGCCTCCCTCAGCCTCCCCCACTTTCAGCCTCGATCGCTCGTCATCTTCTCCGTTCCGTCACCGCCAGGTTCGCTTGATTTTTTTTATAATTATATGGAAATATTTATGTTAGATTTGCTTTATTATATAATTGAAATATGTATGTTAGTAGAAGATTATAGATTACATGATTTTAAAGGTAAATATTCCTAAAAGTATAGGATATTAATTTATCTAGCACTTTTTAGGAATTTAGAAATTTTAATTCTGCTTTTGGTGTGATAAACTTATGATTTTGTATTAGTTGGTAATGATACATAAATCTTTATATAGGATGATTTAGGCTAATCATAAAAGTTTGTATGTGTTATAAAAATTAGTGGAATTTACTATTTGATTTAGGCTATCATAAAAATTTTGTTTTTAAATATTGCGTTTAAATTTTTTGTTTTAATTTATCTTTAACAAGTTATACAATAAATTTGATTAAGTCTTCAATTGTCTCTTTGATCTAACTCATAACTGATAAAACTCCAAAATACTTAGTATTCTAATTTTTGTTTGCCCCTCCGCATGTATGTCCCCGTATTCTGGTGTACTATCCTCATTCTCTGGTTGCTTGCTGGGATCATTTATTTGTTCAATTGCATGTGTTTGTTTTTCACTTTCTTGGTTAAGTGGCAATTAGTTGCCATAAATGGTTAGTTGTATTGGTCACTAATATATAAATATACATATTTGTGGCATGTTGAGATGTTAATTATGTTAGTAACTGAACTAGCTAGAAGTATGGAAGGTAATCATGATAGAAGTTGGATGTACAATCGTCTAACCTGATAGAAGAGAACTAACGCATAGCATTCTTGGCGGTTTGGAAGAGTTCATCCAATTTGCTTTGGCGAATTCAAATAATTCAAGTAGGGAGATCGTGTGTCCTGTGAAGCCGCTAGGTTCTACAAAATGCTTCAAGAAGCCCAACGTCCGTTATGGGAAGGTTGCGAACACTTTCAAAATAGTGAATATTCATCGCTATCGGCTACCCTAGCAACAGTAAGCTTGAAGACTGATCACCATATGAGTGAGAGGAATTACAACGAAATGATGCAGATCATGAGTAAGGTTGTTCCCAGAGACAATAATTTGCCGAAGGATTTTTACCAAGCAAAAAAAAAGGTGAAAGAGCTTGGGCTTGGATGCGAAAAAATCCATTGTTGCCTAATAATTGAATATTTTATACACTTATTTTTGTCTCTTGAGTAATAACTTAAGACCATTTATCTAATAAATAATGGCTTTTATGTTTATTTGGGCCTTGGGCATTTTATTGCATTTTAGCCATTTTTAATAATAAAATTCCAGTTTTGTATTACTTCACTATTTCTACCATAACTCTTGAACCATACATCGGATTTGCCTCATTTTTGTCTCATATTTCAGATGATTCAGAGAGCTACAATTGTTATGAAGACATCAAGAGCCAATTCGGTCAAGAGGGCGGTCGATTTTGGATCCGAAGTCGGATGCACAATTCTGGATATTATTTGGACCCGAATTTTGTAATTTAAGTCCAGTTTTATTTTATTTCTGTTTTGGGCTAAAACTATTAGGGCCCATTTTTCGTTTTAGGTTATTTTTTAAGTAAGGAAGCCGCCAAAGACAGAGGCATTCACGAATTCAGGATTTTGACATTAGGGTTTCGCGATTTTATGCAAATTCTCTCTACCGATTTTCGCATGTTCTTAGGGTTTTTCGCGTTCTTCATCTTTTCTTCAGCTTTTCCACCATGCTCGGCTAAACCCCGTGATTGACACAACGATGAGGATTCCATGATTCGTCCAGAGAACTTGTGCCTAATCGGTAACTTAATCAATTCTGTTTTCATCTTATCGATTCGATTCGAAAATAGTTCGAATATTAGATTTAATATTCGGTTTGGTTCATCCCAAGGACTAAATTCGGACTAGGTTTTAGTGTTGCTGTGCGATTGCACAATGAGACGCCACTGTCCTGGACAGATTCTAGGCGATCGTCTAGGCGAGGATTATCCGGATGAATGCGAGAGATCTCGATTCATCCGGAACCAAACGTGATTAGTTATATTTCGTTCAATGATGCATGATTCTGGAATCTGATCGTTGGGTTGGTCGTTTATTTCAATTTATTTCGTTTTAATCTGCTGAATCATAAAACCCTAAAACCCCCAATTTCACCATTCTGTTTGACTATTGTTATTAAATCGAGCCCGTTGCAAATTCGTTGGGAAACGACCCAGGTTCCCTAATTCTGCAAATCGTTTTCGAACTTGGTTTATTTTGGGAGACACGGCAAATCTCTTTCCAAATTTGGCGCCGTAGGATGTATGTTATATTACAAGGATGATGCTGAACTGACCAATTGTAAATTCTGTGGACATGACAGATATAAAGTTGTGGGGAAAGGAAGGAAAATGACCCGTCATGCGTTAAGCAAGATGTGGTACTTTCCTCTCAGTGCCAAGACTTACGAGATTGTATGCATCGAACAAACACTGCTCACATGAGATGGCACCGGAGCATCGTAGGGATGAAAACTTTGTGACGCATCCATCCGATGCGGAAGCTTGGCGTAAATTTGATGAGGTGAATCCTTTCTTTGCTATGGATCCCGTAATGTCCGTCTTGGTCTATACTGGATGGGTTCGCTCCTTTCAACAATACGGGCGGGACTTATTCCTGTTGGCTCACATTGTGACTCCGTACAACCTCCCACCTTCTATGTGCATGAGAAGAGAGTTTTTCTTTCTTAACGCGTTAATCCTGGGCCATCCAACCCAAAAAAAAGAAGATAGATGTGTACCTCAGGCCTTTGATAGACGAGTTGAAGATGTTGTGGAGTGAAGGAGTTCTTACGTATGATATATCATTAAGTCAGAATTTCACCATGCGGGCTGCCTTAATGTGGACCATAAATGATTTCCCTGCATATGGGATGTTGAGTGGCTGGCAAACGTCGGGGAAGCTTGCATGCCCGGTATGTCTTGAACAGAACATGGGTTTTAGCTTGGCACACAGTCGCAAGGTCAGTTGGTTTGATAGGCATCGGCGATTCCTACCCCCGATCATCCGTGGAGGAGAAATAGAAAAGGCTTCACGCAGAATGTTGTCGAACGAGCAGAGTGTAATACCCTGAAAATCTCATTTATGATAAGTATCATATTGAGCAAATATTTCCTATTGGAAATAGGTGAATATATGGTCTCCAAGACCATGTGGTGAATTTTTAGGGTAATTACTCTTGAAATTAGAAAATGTGCAAATAGGTCCCTAAAACGTTTAAGAATGTGCAATTAGGTCCCTAAATGCATTTACGGGTTATATAATACCCAGTGAAAATTATAAAGAGGCAAGAAAATATTCATTTGAAATAAGGAAGTATATTGTCCCTAATTTAAGTAATTTATTAAATTACTACCTTGGAAAAATAAAGTGGGAAAAGTTAAAAAGTATTATAATGACAAAAATGCCCCGTGAATTATGAACTAATGCATGGGACATAAAATACAAATGTCAATACAAAAGTTTGAAGATAAAGGGTTATCTTAATTAAGAGAATTATCAACTAGTGATAAGAGAGTAATTGAGTAATTATTGGCTAATTACTTAAGCATAAGCAAAGGAAATTCATGAATAATTATATAAAATCCTAAAATTAGTGGTTTATGGTTCAAAATTAGTAAAAACATGTTTACTAATTAATTGGAAATTTTGGAGAAAAATAGTTGAGTTTAGGTATTTTTAAGCCTAAAATCAAGTTTTTATATATTCTTAATTAATTAAATAAATAATTAAAACGAAAATTAAAATAAAAAGGACCAGATTTGACCAAAATTTGGCCAAGAAAAAGAAATAAGGACAAGAGTTGGTAAAAATCATGGTGCCTTAACTTGCAAGTTGAAGTGTAAAATTGTATAAACAAGTACAATGAATAGTGATCAGATTTATAGGAAACGGATCCTGTCTAGAGTACCAGGAATAGGTTTTCCAATGTCAGAGTAAAATATTGATCGGTGAATTTTTATCTTCGCTTAGCCTTTTCCGAAGTTGATTCCGAGGTAGGTAGAGCATTTTCCTAATAAGACGAAATAGGGAGAAATGCGATAGTCACATTTTAAAGATCGAAGAAAATAAATTCTAACTCAACATTTGGAAATGAGTTTGAATTTATCTGGACATATTTGGAATCGGTGAATTTTTGTCTGAGATTGATGATTCCAGAAAGTTCTTCCGAAACTGGCACGCTTTCCCGTAAACTTCGGACTGACTTTTGGAGCCCTGGATGGAATCAAAAATTAGTTTAGATTAGATATTCCTAATGAGAAGGAAAGGGGCTTCAAAATGGTAATTCCGGATTTTTGAGACTTTTCCGAGATTACGCGATTCGGACACGATCGGGAACTTTATCTAGTACAAGTTCATAAAGCAAAAGCATCACATCACATTAATTGATGTGACAAACCACCAACCAAGGGGGAGGGCTGGTTTTGGGTATGTGTAAGGCCAAGATGAAGCCTTTCAAGAAAAATGCGATCCAACAGTCCAGAATCCGCCTGACAAAGTGTGAATAGTGCACACAACTTTCCCTATAAATAGGAGGCTCTCCCTTTGCATTCTTCACACCAAAATCATTTCTCTAGTTGAACTTTCCTAGAGAGAAGTTAGAGAGAGGAGCTCTGGGGAGGGGAAGGAGTCCGGGGAATTTTGCAGCGAAGCTCTGGGTAATTTTTCCGGTCTTTAGCTTTAATTTGTCGGCCATTGTTTCCGTCAACGTGCGTTTTCGCCAAAACGTACTGAATTTCCGTATATCGTCAACGGAGGTACGGACGCGCATCGTAACACTAATCTTGTGCTGCTTAAATACATATATGTGATAGATACGTTCGTAGACCGATATACAGACAGTTTTTATACGGGTTATGTCATAATAATGCCGTTATGTTTTCCTAGCGCTGAGGACACGAGTGGTATCGTGGCACTGGTGAATAGTGCAGACTGTTGTTGTTGTTACCCTGTGGGGCCTTACATATTGCTATGTGCTTATGTTCTGTCGTCATAATGATCATGCATCTATTGTATGCAAATGATATACTGTTGTATTAGCTCTAGAATATCTGTTGTTATATACTGTATTGTTTGAGCATGAGGTTAACCGTTACCTGAGATTCAATGCGGTAAATTGAATCTCAGCTGTAGCTTCAGGGTCCGGAGGACCAAGAACCGGAGAGCGGGAGAAACAACATGACTAGACCGAATGTCAGGAAAAGGGAAGGCACCGATAGACGGAGCCATAGAGAGGAACCAAGGGGCAGAGTCGTAGAAATGCACCGGTCGAGGCAAGTGCCGGAAGAAGATCATCAGAGCCAAATGTCAGGCATGGGTCTAATGAAGTTATTTCGAATAGTTTGGTGCCGAAGGCAAGGCTAGTCTACGTGGGTGTGCCAATCGGCCGCCGTATAAGTCGGTGAGGCCCCATGGTAGACACTTACCCGGCCATTCTGTTCGGTTAACGAGTTAGGTTCATTGCCCCAAGTCCGGTCAAGGCTTGGTCTAGGTTGTATAGTTACTTTTTGTGAAATGTAATTGTACAAAGCTCGTATATTGTATCACATGATTATTCCTTCGAGAAATTTTTAATATACCAAAGATACGCTCGGCATCGTCATATGTCGGGGTATTTTTATATCAGTTACTCATATATTGTCCAAATTTTTAGTACATTGCTCTCCGTTTCATGCGGTACTCGAAGTAGCACCTCAAGTTTTGTTTGACTTTTATAAAAACAGGTGTCATCCGACACGATTTATGCTACAGAATTTGGGGTGTTACATTTTGGTATCAGAGCTAGCTTCATAGCTAGTCTCTGAGCATTGTATGGACATCTAGGTTAAGAGTACTGATATAATACTGGTATTGTGATACAAAAAGGACGTATACCCTGAAGGAAAAGGGTTAAGTCGGGTAATTTAAGACCCAGAGAATGGAGAGACAGCACAGAATATGGCTTCTGTTGCTAAAGTCTAGGACTTCTGGTACAGGAGTCTAAATGAAATACTTGCCTAGTGTTTCAAGGGGAAGCGGTACAGAGAAGTCGGTACTGCTTAGGTTTTTCTGTAGACAGTAAACCTTACGTTTAGGTTTCCCTGAGCTCCGAGGACTGGGGTCTTTGACTAAGTCCTTGACGGTGGTGACGGAGAGATAGTAACTGAGCATTTCCTATGTTCCAGTACCTGAGAGTAGGAACCCTGAGGAAAAATGAGTGGGATACCTTAGGTTTTAAATACCTGAGAGTCAGTTCCTTAACGGAACCATACGATAGATAAAACCCCAGTAGCTATGGGTTATGGTTTCAAGGTGAGACCAATAACCATAGTGATGTTAGTAAACCAATAGATTCCCTAAGAAGTGGGTGGTTACCCGATAGGGGAGGACGGGATAAATATGTTACCTGGAGTTGGACTGATAGTGAAAGTCCATAAGTTAAAACCCAGATGAGATGGCATAAAAACAACAAATTTCGAAAAGGGTAGGAACCTGGTAAGATTCGAGTTCTCGTTGTAATGATACAGAGACGATCGATTGAAGACAGTACTACATATGGGGAGTTTTGATCGAAGATGGCTACCTACGGAGAGTTTTGATTGAGGGGTCTACCTACGGAGGGTTCGACCGGAGGAGCTGACCAGTCGGAGGGATTGAGTGAAGCGCCGTGTAAAGTACCGTGGGTAGAGCCACCACGACAACAAACCGTTTAGTGCAGCCACCGTGACGATGACCCATACAAGAAAGCTACCAAACAGTATCGGTTCTCAAGGTAAGTACATTATAACGAATTCCGCATCTAATAGGTTCCCTAGAGAGAAGGTTTATGAAATCTAGTACATTGCCATAGGGTGCTCCAGTATATCTCTTAGTTTCGAATGCAACCAGACCACGATCGTGTCATTGAGTAGGAGGTATCTTGTGTTGCCATGGTGTATGGGCGCCATGAAAACATTTATGATATCTTGTGTTGCCATGGTGTATGGGAGCCATGGAGACATTTTGGTATTTGTGGTGTTGACCGCGGTGTATGGGCGCCACGGAAACACCATATATCAAAGTACGACATGACAAGATTGTAGTTGAAGCCGCATGAGTTTGGGTATGTTCTAGTAAGGGCAAGAAGGTAATATGTATCTCTCAAATGTTGTGATGGGTAGTAGGACCTTTGAGACCGGGGAGTCCATGGGTCATTGGACATGTATACGTTCAATTAAAAGCCTTAAGTCCTGTGAGACTATTATGTCTATAGGCGGTAGAAACCTCGCTTGTTGAACCATGAACGTCGGGTAGTATCTTGAAAAGACTATGAAACCGAGAATGGCGGACGATATCCGTAATAGCCAAATGTTGAGTAGCCAAGGACAGAGGTCCGAATGCAATTAATTGGTAAATGATCCTCTCAGATTAGTTGTCTGATTCCTGAAAATGTTTAAAATAAAAATTCTAAATTTGCCAATACACCCGCTATATTTGAAATCTTTGAAATTGATTTTCGAACTTGTGAATTTTGAAACAGAGTTTTCAAATGGAATGTTTTTTTTCAACGGAATTTGAGACCACAGTGATGGTCAAGTTTTGAAATGATGTAGTCTTATGAAAAGGGTTTGGCCTTTGATAAAGGTTCTTTTGAACAAAGAGTTTTTGAGGGAATTTGTGTTGAGAAAATGAAGATCGCACCAGCAGTGAAACGCACCCAATCCATAACATTTCGCCGAGAGCGTATGTTTTAGCAACCTGACTATGTCTGGACTAAGTTCCTAGTAGATAGGGTTATGTGCCGCCGCGACGCCGGGTTCCTTCAAGGAGGGGTGGAAATTCTCCCACATCATTTGACGGTACTGCATTTGCAGGAGACCGAATATGGGGATTGGAATAAGACGCTCGTTGTACCAAGTGGTTGAAGTGGTGGCGTGAACTTTCAATTGTTAAAACAATTTGTAAAGTAAATTATACCCTCAAAGGTATGTGCCGGTAGTCAAAGTTGTTGAGCCGGTAGTAAATACATTTCCATGAATTTGTGTTGGCAGCGATTAAGTTTGAAATTTTTATAGCACTATTACTTTTTGGTAAAGTGCGGATTGCAAAGTGTACTAAGACCACGGAAAATTTTCATTATGTGAAATTTGAAAATGAGATAACATAATGGTTTTTGAGTAGCGATGACAGGTTCGTCAAAGCTATTGTGTGAAAAGCGGTGTAGTTGGAAATTTTGATATAGGAACAGGAACTAATAGGAAAGTGAGCTAGTTAAGCCAAATAGTAGCCGTCAGCTATCGTGTTAAGAAAGTAGTCCGAGAGCTTGAATGGGAAAAGGCTCGGATGAAGTAGACGAACAGAAGCTCGAGGCAATAAGACCTAATGTGCAAGTATGCACGGGCGGTGTCCCTAGGCCATAAGACCGGTGATACCGAGCATTGTGTGAGATGCTAAATGTCGATGACATTCATTGTATCGAGTAATAGATTGAGCCGAAAGGCCAATGTGTGATAAGCCGAAAGGTCGAATGAGTCGATATAGTGAAGCCTGTGTAACAAAGTACTATGAGAATGGACAGTGAGTCCTGTATTTAACCGGAGTACCAGGTTGGATAAGACTGATGTTGGAATGTTGGGATGCGTGCTAAGTAAGTATGCATGTACAAAGGTTAGACTAAAGGTCTAAGTTCTTTCTCCTAGGTGATACGCGCAAATTTCGAGACGAAATTTTATTTAACTGGGGAGAAATGTAATACCCCGAAAATCTCATTTATGATAAGTATCATATTGAGCAAATATTGCCTATTGGAAATAGGTGAATATATGGTCTCCAAGACCTTGTGGTGAATTTTAGGGTAATTACTCCTGAAATTAGAAAATGTGCAAATAGGTCCCTAAAACGTTTAAGAATGTGCAATTAGGTCCCTAAATGCATTTACGGGTTATATAATACCCTGTGAAAATTATAAAGAGGCAAGAAAATATTCATTTGAAATAAGGAAGTATATTGTCCCTAATTTAAGTAATTTATTAAATTACTACCTTGGAAAAATAAAGTGGGAAAAGTTAAAAAGTATTATAATGACAAAAATGCCCCCGTGAATTATGAACTAATGCATGGGACATAAAATACAAATGTCAATACAAAAGTTTGAAGATAAAGGGTTATCTTAATTAAGAGAATTATCAACTAGTGATAAGAGAGTAATTGAGTAATTATTGGCTAATTACTTAAGCATAAGCAAAGGAAATTCATGAATAATTATATAAAATCCTAAAATTAGTGGTTTATGGTTCAAAATTAGTAAAAACATATTTACTAATTAATTGGAAATTTTGGAGAAAAATAGTTGAGTTTAGGTATTTTTAAGCCTAAATACAAGAATTGACCAATAGGGAAATTTTGTAAAAAATTATATAAAAAATTATTAAATAATTATTTTATATATTCTTAATTAATTAAATAAATAATTAAAACGAAAATTAAAATAAAAGGACCAGATTTGACCAAAATTTGGCCAAGAAAAAGAAATAAGGACAAGAGTTGGTAAAAAATCATGGTGCCTTAACTTGCAAGTTGAAGTGTAAAATTGTATAAACAAGTACAATGAATAGTGATCAGATTTATAGGAAACGGATCCTGTCTAGAGTACCAGGAATAGGTTTTCCAATGTCAGAGTAAAATATTGATCAGTGAATTTTTATCTTCAGTTAGCCTTTTCCGAAGTTGATTAGAAGTAGGTAGAGCATTTTCCTAATAAGACGAAATAGGGAGAAATGCGAGATAGTCACATTTTAAAGATTCGAAGAAAATAAATTCTAACTCAACATTTGGAAATGAGTTTGAATTTATCTGGACATATTTGGAATCAGTGAATTTTTGTCCAGAGATTGATGATTCCAGAAAGTTCTTCCGAAACTGGCACGCTTTCCCGTAAACTTCGGACTGACTTTTGGAGCCCTGGATGGAATCAAAAATTAGTTTAGATTAGATATTCCTAATGAGAAGGAAAGGGGCTTCAAAATGGTAATTCCGGATTTTTGAGACTTTTCCGAGATTACGCGATTCGGACACCGATCGGGAACTTTATCGGTACAAGTTCATAAAGCAAAAGCATCACATCACATTAATTGATGTGACAAACCACCAACCAAGGGGGAGGGCTGGTTTTGGGTATGTGTAAGGCCAAGATGAAGCCTTTCAAGAAAAATGCGATCCAACGGTCCGAATCCGCGACAAGTGTGAATAGTGCACACAACTTTCCCTATAAATAGGAGGCTCTCCCTTTGCATTCTTCACACCAAAATCATTTCTCTAGTTGAACTTTCCTAGAGAGAAGTTAGAGAGAGGAGCTCTGGGAGGAAGGAGTCAGGGGAATTTGCAAATAAGCTCTGGGTAATTTTTCTGGTCTTTAGCTTTTAATGCTTTCAGTAGTTTTAGTAGTAATGCTAGATAGATCTTTAGCTTTATTTTAAATATTAAATTCGAAAATCATGGTGGGGTCGGAGTTCTGGCAAAATTTTGGAAAGTCGGAGCCAAAGTAACGAAGTCTTTGGCGAAATTCACGCCGATTAGGGGTATAGGGGCAAAATGGTAATTTTACCTAAAATGCCCGATATAATGTCAAATATTGATAATGGTGATATTATCATTATAGGATATAAGAAACCTTGATCTGCTGTCGTTACGCTGTCCGACGTGCCGCTGTCAGCCCGCTGTTTTCCGTCAACGTACAGTTTCCGCCAAAACGTACCAGAATTTCCGTATATCGTCAACAGAGGTACGGACGCGTACTGTAACACTAATCTTATGCTGCTTAAATACATATATGTCAAAGATACGTTCGTAGACCGATATACGACGCTTTTATACGGGTTATGTCATAATAATGCCGTTATGTTTTCCTAGCGCCGAGGACACGAGTGGTATCGTGGCACCGGTGAATAGTGCACTTGTTGTTGTTACCTGTGGGCCTTACATATTGCTATGTGCTTATGTTACGTCGTCATAATGATCATGCATCTATTGTATGCAAATGATATACTTGTTGTATTAGCTCTAGAATATCTCGTTGTTATATACCGTATTGTTTGAGCATGAGGTTAACTGTTACCTGAGATTCAATGCGGTAAATTGAATCTCAGCTGTAGCTTCAGGTCCGGAGGACCAAGAACCGAGAGAGCGGGAGAAACAACATGACTAGACCGAATGTCAGAAAAGGGAAGGCACCGATAGACGGAGCCATAGAGAGGAACAAAGGGGCAGAGTCGTAGAAATGCACCGGTCGAGGCAAGTGCCGGAAGAAGATCATCAGAGCCAAATGTCAGGCATGGGTCTAATGAAGTTATTTCGAATAGTTTGGTGCCGAAGGCAAGGCTAGTCTACGTGGGTGTGCCAATCAGTCGCCGTATAAGTCGGTGAGGCCCCATGGTAGACACTTACCCGGCCATTCTGTTCGGTTAACGAGTTAGGTTCATTGCCCCAAGTCCGGTCAAGGCTTGGTCTAGGTTGTATAGTTACTTTTTGTGAAATGTAATTGTACAAAGCTCTGTGTATTGTATCACATGATTATTCCTTCGAGAAATTTTTAATATACCAAAGATACGCTCGGCATCGTCATATGTCGGGGTATTTTTATATCTGTTACTCATATATTGTCCAAATTTTTAGTACATTGCTCTCCGTTTCCGCGGTACTCTGAAGTAGCACCTCAAGTTTTGTTTGACTTTTATAAAAACAGGTGTCATCCGACACGATTTATGCTACAGAATTTGGGGTGTTACACAGAGCAACCCCGTCGTTTAAGTGGCCAAGAAATATGGGACAGAGTCAAGTACATTCAAAGTCTCGAAGAGGGGGCTGCTTCCAGGGAACCTGAGGGATACGGCGTTGATCATCATTGGAACAAACGCAGCATCTTCGACACCAAGGGCAAGACGAAAGACACGATCAACGCAAGACGGTACATAGATAGCGATATGCATGAAGGCCCGTTTACATTTGGTGGGAATGGCACGGGGGCGGACTTCCAAACCTAGAGCGCCGTACACATTCAACAAACAACGAATTTGGAACTGTTTCAATGGGTTAAAGATCTGAAACTGCCAGACGGTTATAACGTCAAACATGAAAAGATGTGTCGACATGCACGAGGCGAAGTTATTGGCATGAAGAGTCATGATTGTCATGTTTTCTTCCCAGAGATTGTTGCCTTGGGCCTTCAAAGCACTTCCGAAGCATATATTGTCTATTCTGACGGAATTTTCCATGTTCTTTAGAGAAATTTGTGCTTCTGAGCTTAATGTTGAAAAGTTACGGCACCTGGAGGCGAGCATGCCCATAACTCTATGCAAGTTAGAGATGATATTTCCTCCTAGCTTGTTTGACTCAATGGAACATTTACCCGTTCACTTGGCCTACGAAGCAAAGGTAGGAGGCCCGCAACAATATAGATGGATGTATCCGTTTGAGAGGTGAAATATATATTTCTATCGCGCTGTTATTAATTGACTGACACGGTACTTTAGTTTATAAATACCCTCTGTAATCAATGGGTATCGATTTTCAACTGTCGAGGTGAATGTAGGTACACTATGTTGTAATTATGGTGTATGTTGTCGAGGTGACAAAGTTGATGGGGTGGAGACTGACTACTACGGAAAGTTAGTTGACATAATTCAACCGAGTTACCCGTGGGACAAGGTAGTGACCCTTTTCAAATGTGAGTGGTTTGATAACAGTCCGCGTGGGACAAAAATGGACAAACATGGAAATATTGAGATCCACTGGACAAGGAGATATACGGTTGGTTATGACCCATTCATCCTTGCTCAACAGGCTGAACAAGTTTACTATACATCATACCCCACATCCCGCCCAGGTTGGATGGGAGTTATTAAAACCAAAGCACAAAATATTATACCAAAGTCGAAAGAGCCGGAATCAAATGACGGTATGGCTGAACCGTTCCAAGCTGATGTGGAACATGTACTCCCCATAAACATCTTCGATGACGAAGTACCAAGCAATCTATTTGATTCTGCTGCATGGGTTAGAATTAATTCCTATACAAATTGACGATGAGAATCGAGACGATGAGGCGAAGTGATTTACTCGATAGTGAATCGGAGTTCGACGACTATGAGACCTCCTCGAAGAGGAAGACGTGCAAGCAAATGTTGATGAACAAGAATCGTCCGATTGATTTCTGTTAGTTCTTTGTTTGTGATGATCTCGTTATACTACATACTTTGTTAATGCGCTCATTTGTCATATTAACTAAATAACTTATTGTTATATATTTTTTGACATTATGTCTATAAGTGTTTAGAGATGGAGCATCTAGGAGGACGTTCAAGTAGTGGACGGGGTAGTGGTCGAGCCCAACCCCGTACTATCAGAGGGGATAGGGGGACGTCATCTGGTGCCTCTGTAGGCAGAGGGCTCAACGCTTCCCCAGATGTTCCGCTATTTGAGATGTCATCTTCACCGTCGGTTTATATGTCATCGTCACTGTCTCTTTATATGTCATCGTCGCCGTCTACTTGGGCCAGAACTTCCCATAGTCCACAAAGCAAGGAGCAGAAGCGAGTGTTTACTTTACCATTTCTAATTGATTTACATATGTTTAGTTTTCTAAAACCATCTATGTACAAGCATCTTCAGTAGTTGACATTCCTTCCTTCAGCACAATGCATCGCCTCAAAGCCATGTCGGGGAAGGAGGTAGTTCTTTCGAGGAACCAATCTGGGGATCGGTAGATCCTGCAAATGGAAAGATTTGGATTTGTCCTATTGGCACCACCGAGTAAGTCATGTAAAGTTCGCAATAATAATGTTATGATTTTCTACCTTTAGTTTCTATGCTAATATTTCCATCATATCCTCTCGTGTTCGATTTCTACCAAATAATGAGGCAACTAGTATCATCTCAAACCAAATATTTCGTAACTCAATCTCGCCTTACGGCTCTTGGGCGAGAGATTCCTCAGGATAATCGGGATACTTGGTTCAATGAGTTCTTGGTAAGTTATGTGTTTTAATTTATGGTTATTAATTTCTTATTCAAATTTGCACCACTCGATTGTTTGTCATTGATTTTCAGTAAGTTTAATACGTTGCCTAAACATCATGAAGACCTTAAATCGACTTATAACTTCGAAGTGGAAAATGGTTGAATGAGAGGTTCTTTAAATTGAGAAGAGGTAGAGGCCGGAAAGATTGGATTCAACCCGAAGTTGCCGACCAATTACTTCAACATTGGGCGTCCGATGAGAAATTTCAAAATAAAAGTCGAAAAATAAGCAAAATAGGGCCAAAATGGAAGGACCTTCCTATGCTGGCGCTGCATTTCACTGAGTGAGCATAAACTAAAAATTGTGAGTACACGTTATTTTGTATTTAACTATTCAATATTTTGTTCTTTGAAACAATTATTTAACGGTCATTATTTGTATTTGCAGGCACTGTCTGAGGATGTTGCTCCAGAAGATGTTGACTGGATTGCCTTTGAGCGTACCCATTGTCAGCAGTCTGAAGGGAGTGAGCCACGTTGGATTAACGCCAAGGCGCAGCAAGTAGCGGTGAGATATTATATTGCATTCTTTGTTTCAGACATCAACATATATTTATTTCATTTCACATGTCTTATTTGTGATGTATTTTTTTGTTTCTAGGACAATTATAAGAGGCTGACGGAGGAGAGAGACTCGCAGACTGCGAGCGACCCCACATCCTCTCATTCGATAACGAGAGTCTATTCATTCAGTGCGCAGTGGAATGAACAACAAAGGTAGAATCTTCGGCACGGTGCCTCTGCCAACCGATTTAAGCAAACGAAGCGCTCCTCATCCGACCATGAAGGTGTTTCTGCAGGTAAACGTAATACATTTGATATTGATTGTTACATTTTCATTCCCTATTCTATTTGAATAAAGTACAAAAAATAAACGTAGTTCCTTATTTTTTTGTAGATGAGATGAAGAAGATGAAGGCGTTGGTCCAGACGCAAGCGAGAGGAGCTGCATGAGACACGCGAGATTGTCGCGGATGCAAGGGCAGACAGAGGAGCTGCATGAGACACGCGAGATGGTAAGGCAGATGCAGCTTCAACTTATGTCCCTAATGAAAAACAAGGGGCCGGCTTCTGTTGATGGTGACAACGTTGATGGTGGTGATGATGATGCTGCTCTTTAGACTACTTTTTAGTACATGTTATTCAGGATAATATTATTTATATTTGTTTTCTCTATGTAAAACTACTTATGCTTGATACTTCGGGACAATATATATATATATATATATATATATATATATATATATATATATATATATATATATATATATATAAATAAATAAATAAATATATATATATATATATATATATATATAAATATAAATAAATAAATAAATATTTATTTATTTATTTATTTTTGGATTAAAGTTAGTTCTAATTAGAAAAAAAATTATTTTAAAAAAAATTATTATTATTTTAAAAAATTAATTTTAATTTTTTTTAAAAAAAATAAATTTGCGACGGATTGTTAGTCCGTCGCAATTGCGACGGATTTTGAGTCCGTCGCAATTGTGACGGATTTTTACTCCGTCGCAATTGCGACAAGGATTTTTGCAAACTTTTTCCGTCGCAAAAACTGATTTTTTTTGTAGTGTGGATCAGATGCAAGCGGAGATGATGAGACAGATGCAGCTTCAACTCCTGTCTCTAATGACACAAAAGGGTTCGGGGTCGGCTCCTGGTGATGATGACCATGCGGGTGATGATGATGATGATAACAATGTCATTGTTTAGACTACTTTTTAGTATTTGTTCCTTACAACATTATTATATATATTTTATTTTCTCTATTTAAACTTTTTTTATTATATTCATGATACTTTTGCATTCAATTTTCAAGAAAAAAAAAATTCAAAAAAAAATTCAAAAATATTCAAAAAATAAAAAATAAAAAATTAAATAATTTTGCTACGGAAACCATTTCCGTAGCAATTTGCTACGGAATGCTATTCCGTAGCAATTTGCTACGGAATGTCAATCCCTACCAATGTGCTACGGATTGAATTCCGTAGCAATTTGCTACGGAATGTCAATCCGTAGCAATTTGCTACGGATTTAAAATTCCATAGCAAACTTTGCTACGGAAAAAAAAATCAGTAGCAAATTGCTACGGATTTTGAATTCCGTAGCAAATTTTGCTACGGAATTTAAAATCCGTAGCAAAAATTGCTACGGAATTGAAATCCGTAGCAATTTGCTACGGATTTTCGAAATCCGTAGATTTTTTCCGTAGCAAAAATCAATTTTTTTTGTAGTGATTCATTATATCAAGTATTAGATGTAAGCTTTCCCTTTACAAAATAAGTGAGTTATTTTCAAACTTGGGTTAGAGTGTAAATTTGTACTTGAAGTTTTCATGAAAGAGTAATATTGCCCTAATTGAAGCCTTGAAAAACAGTTTTTCAATCATGATTTATAATATATGAGGTAAGTATGTGAGATGAGTTTTATCTCGATTTATTTGAATAAAGATACTTTTAAAATCCCCAAAGTAATCTCAAACAAGCAAATATCTTTTTACTAGAAGAGCCCCCTATGTAACATCCTCCCATTTTACTTAACATAATGACTAATTAAGAGTTGATTAACAACTAAGTAATGCTCCATCATTTGCCAAAATATACAAAAGTAAATCAGAGTATGTAAAATGAGCCCTAACGTGGCAATATACAATCATTCAACATATACCAAAAAGACAGCACTACTTTTAGCGGAGTAGCTTAAGCTTCTGAGGTCTTCCCTAATGGACCCGCACGGGAACTATCACCTGAAAAATGTGGTAACCATCAATCCAGCTCATTACAAATACTAATATGTGCAAGTGAGGTGCCAAGTGGAACAATTTATATAACAGAGGATTAAAAATATATTTCATGAATATACATATTACCAATCTCATATCATGAAATCTGTGTCATAAATTCTGTATCACAGTTTTCACAATTCCCAATATGCCTCCCACCAATCCAACCGAACCGCCTTATTTCCTCCGACTAGACCCATGGGCTAAGTTACATCCATGTTACTGGCTACTCAAAAGCTCACTGGTCATGTGATGAGATTCGGCCAAAATCTTCGTGAGCACATGTCCCGCACCATGGGCCTTTTCCCCTCATTGAACTAGTGGGGTGTCGTAAGCCCTCATTGAACTAGTGGGCTAGTCCCTTATTGAACAGGTGGGACAATAGAAAGCCAACCATCGTGCACCAATGGAGGCCTCACCACGTGGTGGAATAAACTACTCCATCTCTTCCCAATCCCTTTCCATAATTATCACAATAAATAACTCAACAGGAATTTTTCCAAGATTCATAAATAAATATATGTATATATATTTCACAATTCAAATCATAAGGTTCCACAATGCAATTTCTATTAAGATATTAATACTCATTTCACCAAAATACTCACAAACAACATACTAATATACATAACAAGTGGAAAGTGGTTACCTCTCGCCGAAGCTAATTATTATCACATTGCTCCTAATCCAAGAGCTCAAACACACGCCAAAAAAATCAATCTACCACAACCAATTTACTAACCGTTAAGAACTCTTCTAAAACTCTACATAATCAAAATTATAACTTATAATTTCATAAAATTAAAATATACAAATTTTAATAATAACATATTTGGAATGCTTGAAATGAGAAATTATGACAGGACTGGAAAAAAAAATCAAGGAGACCATTGTAACTATTAGTTCTCCTTTCGATTTATTATTAATTAATAACTCCCTTTTTAATAACAATATCTATCCATTGTTATTTATTTACTCTATTATCATTATTTTACTAATTATTATTATTTCTCTACAATTAATTTAAACCTCAAAGGCTATTCTAACACTTTAAATTAGGAGTTTAATAAATGCTTACAACACATAAGATATGCTTCACTATATATATATATATATATATATATATATATTGTAAATAATATTATAAATGAAATAATATAGGAATGGGCTAGATCCTATTATATAGGAGTAAGTTGTATCTCATTCTGTCTTTTCAAATTTCAAATTCCCTATATGCTCTTATATATTTATATATATGTATTATGACAACAACGTACTCCTATTATCTCTAACGACAAAATCATGTTTTCCTTTCTTTTATTTATATAGCGTCTTGGACTCTTTTATTTATTTTTATTTTTCTTTAATAGCAGCGACATATATCAGCGGTATATGTGTGTGTATTTATATTCTTTCCTTTCACTCTTATACATATAGCGTCTTGGGCTAATGAAACATAGGAAGGAGTTTGGATACATATATTTATATAGGTATGACAACATTTATAACGGTTTACATATATATCTATATATAGGCAACCAGGTTTCTCTTTTCTTCATATGCCCACTGCAACATATAATTCTATATATCCTTATATATATAATAGCCCAGTGATATTTATATATATATATATATATATATATATATATATATATATATGATTGCAAAGAAGTTTCCTTATTCTTATTCTTATGCAGGAACACATTTATATATATATCTATCTTGTGTGTGTGCAGTAAAAAGAAAACATTCTTTTCCCTTCTACGTGCAGCCACCATAAATATATATTTATACTTTCATTTTGTCAGCAAGTGATTTATATGCAGCCATATTTATATATACCATCAGCTTCCATTTCTCAAATATATACCATCAGCTTCCATTTCTCTTTCCCAAGTAACAACAATACATATATATATTCGATACAGCCCCTGTTTAAGTTTTATTGAGTAGGGAATTCGTATGGCTAGTTTCTATGGTTTAAGGCTCAAAGAAAATTCAGCACTTATGTTGGGAAAGTGACGAAAGCTAGAAGGAAGGCATTTCAGAGACTCACCTCCGGTTACGATGTGATTCCCGTCAAAACCAGTCACCCCTTTTTCACGGTGTGTTTTGCAGAGATGGAGAACAATGGCTGAACTCACTTGCAGCTCCCATATCTTGCTCTTCCACGTTTCAGACTTAGGAGTGAATGAGAGCCAAGGCAAATGCTTTAAATAAACTTTTTAGAGTCTGGTCTGATGCAAAAAAGACGTTGGTCCAAGGAGAAAGAATACCCAACGGTTGACGGGTTGAGATCGAGACGCATGGAACTGTCGCTATTGTGGGAAGCATGCCTGGTTTGCGTGATCTCACTCTGATGATGCTGTGTTTGACCGAGATTATTTGGGATACGTTATTAACGTGTTTTAGTGTTTCCGCTATATTGTAGAACGGAGTGAATATTTTAAAGTAACATACAACAATTTAGTCAAAGTCATTTTGTCAAATTTCATGAATTGTTAATTAAATCTTACATTTTGACTTTGTCATGTTAATTAATTAAGTTACAATTAAATGAGGACCGAAATTTGACCGAGAGGAAATTTCTATGTTGACTTAAACATGAAAAATCTGAACTTTGAATGATTCTCTTCATTCTCAACTAAAACTAAACAATTTTAGGAATATCAATCAATATTTACATTTGCAAAATTAACATTTTCATCAAATTATGATTTTCAAAAATTCGTCATTATATATTTTTGTCTCAAATTTTAGAGGAGTGAAAAGCTTTTTCTATCAATTAAAATGCTCAAAATTCCATGAGCTGTAAATGGTTATGGTAGTTTGACTAAAATTTTTCACCACACACCGTTAAATAAATAAATTAGGGGCTTGTTTAAACACTTGCTTATGTTAAATATGTTCATATAAGTCGAGACAAAACTTCATTCACTTACTTATCTTGTAGAATATAGAAAAGTCATATTTGAGTTTCAAAACGCCAATCCAAATAAGTATTGACTAGTTTATGTCAAGCATGTTTATGTAAGTCAAGATAAAACTCCATTCACATATTTATCTAAATCATAAAATCATAATTAAAAAGTCATATTGGATTTCAAATCGCCAATCCAAATAATGACTGAATTGTCTATCAATGAGAAAGGGAGATATTCAAATAATCTGAAAAAAATTAGTTGTTAGGTGACATAATCCTAGTTTTTTTTTATTAAAGGGTTAAGGTGCAGATTTGCCAACGAAATATTACCCGAGGAGCGTCTGACACAAAAAACAATTGAAGGGACCAAATTGGCCAACGAACTATTAAAAAGTGAAAAAAAAAAATCAAATAACTATTAAAAAAAAAACTATCACTACTACGTTAAAATATGAGGCACTAGCGTAGGACGGTGGCGGAAACGCTGGAGAAAAGAGCGGTTAAGCCTTCTTGTTGGATAACGCAAACACCAATAGAGATGTGACTCATGTTAGCAAAGCGCCATGGCAAAGAATGCTGCTTGCCAGTGACATCGGAGGGACGCAACCAGGGTGCAAGACGCGTGCCAATCGAAAGTTGTGGACTGCTGGATGAGTCCAAGAGGGTGAGTGGAACACCCAGCAACAATGGAAGCTTTGGAGATACCGACGTCGCCGACACTTTGACAGTCAATAGAAGATGAAGACACCAAGACAGTGACGGGGTAATAGTTCGTTGGCGAATCTGCTCAAATTTGTGTGTGTTGTTTTTTTTTTTTCACTTTTTAATAGTTTGTTGGCCAATTTGGTCCCTTCAATTATTTTTTGTGTCAGACGCTCCTCGGATAATAGTTTGTTGATAAATCTGCACCTTAACCCTTTATTAAAGGTAGATAATTGATTTTATATTTTATGAGATAAATATGTGAAAATAGTTTAGTTTCGCAAAATATAAAATTATTATTTTCGGATTGAAATTAAACAACCCCTTATTTTTTTCAATCTTATTTCCCTTGCATACTCTAAAAATTCCTAGATTTATTTACTTAAAAAAAGAAAGAAAGAAAGTCCCTTGATTAATATTTAATAATAAAAATGCTCAAACTCCTTTTCCAAAAAATCATAAAATGATTTTCATACAAAACAGCCTCTATTCCTATTTCTTCTTGCCTTTTCAACCTGTCCTCTTACGAATTCTTTACATAACACACAAACATATCCAATTTTGAAAGACTTCAAAAGCGGAATCCTAATATGGGTTAAATACTTAATTTGTTATGGAAGTATTGCTTAAGGAAGCGCCAAAGACTCTAGTATTTTGGGTATCGTTTTGCATCGGAAGTTTACAAAATGGAGCAAATATGTCACGGAAGTTTGTTTTAGGAGTAAATTTGCCTCGGAAGTATTGTTTAGGAGAAAAATTTTGTAAACTTTCGGGATAAAAATGATACCAATCCAACAACAAGATCAACTGATGGGCAAAATTGCTATGTTTGTAAACTTCCGGCAAAAATGATACCAAAATACTTTCAGTCTTCTGCAATCCCTTAACAAAACTTCCGTGGCAAATTAGATCTTTAACCCTCCTAATATTTGTATACAATGAACCACAATTAAAACAAACCCTGCACCAATTTACTTTAAGCTGTTGATAAGGCATGTACCAACTTTATTATTCTCCAAGATCCAAGACAATTGAATTGAAGAAAGCCATAATTCTTCAAACAATGGAATAGCAATTAAACCCATTCCATTACAGCAAACACCACCATAAATAGTAATGAAAATCCAATATTAGAAACATTAATTTCAATAATCTCTTCTCTCTCTATATATTTCACATACCCCTCTCACAACTTCATCTTCACAGTCAAATAGAAGAAGAAGAAGAAAGTAACGAGCGAGTGAAGCAATAAACATATGGGTCGCCGGAGGATCAAGATGGAGATTGTGAAGGACCCGGCTTCGAGGCTGGTCACCTTCTCGAAGCGCCGGAATGGACTATTCAAGAAGGCGAACGAGCTCGCAATCCTGTGCGGCGCGGAACTCGCCATTGTGGTGTTCTCCCCAGGTGGCAAACCCTTCTCCTTCGGCCATCCCTCCGTCGATGCGGTCACTCAGAGGTTTCTCCAGCACCTCCAGGACGAGGAGGCAAAATCGCCGGCAGGTGGGACCTCTTCTTCTTCTGGTTCGAAGAAAGCTCGTCGGAAGGTGGAGAAATTGAACAAGCGGTTAATGAATCTGACGAGGGAGCTGGAGGAAGAGAAGAAAAAGGGGGCGATTCTGGACAAGGCGATCGAGGAGAAGAAGCAGGAGTATGGGCTTGGGCGTGGGCCTGGTGATCTGAGGAAGCTTGAGGGATTGAAGCGATCGCTGGAGAAAGTGAGGGAAGAGGTGAAGCTGAGGAAGAGAGAAATGGAGGCAGCGTCGTCTTTGCTGGTACTTGCAGAGGAATTACAGTTGAAGGAAGACGATAACAATGATGTTGCTGAAAGTGACGATGTGGTGGCGAGTGCTTCAGATGGCGGCGAGATTGAGTTTTAATGGCGGGGCATTGAGCTCATTTTGGTTGGAGGATGAGCCAACGAACTCATTCTTAGATTATAATAACTCCTATTTATATATATATTTTTTTTTTAAAAAGAATGAAAGTAGACTTATAAATAAAATAGAGGGATATCTATTTACTCTTTTATTGTTCGACCATGATTTGGTCCTCCCTCTATCATATTATTTTTAAAATATCACAAAATCTGAATTATTTTAATCATTTTTATAAAAATTTGATAAAGTTATTTAAACATTTAATAAGTTTTTATTTTATTTTTACCTATTATTAATTATATGTGTTGTATTAATTAAAAGATTGATAGTACCTATATTTATTATATTTCTTTCTCTTTTTTACCCCCACGTAAATAAGGTGTATTTAGAAGAAAATGTTTATTTCAAACATATTTATTATTTTTTTTTACTAATTTTAACAGTTTTTTTAATCTGCATAATTCGTTTATAAAACTCTTATAAATAGGATTAGAGGGAGTACTATTTATAAAAGTCGATAACTGAATTGCGCAGTTTAAAAATCAGTTATAATTAGTTAAAATTAATATGTTTGTCTAAAATAATTTTTTTCTAAGTATACCTTTATTTATGAAGAGTAAGTAAGGGAAAAATAGAGTAAATACAAATATTACTAACTTTTTGGGCTTCTATAAAAAGGATAAAACAATTTAAATTTTGGACTCTAATAAAAAGGATAGAGTATAATAAAATCAAAATTATTTATAAATATAGTTACTTACTTCAAATTTTATGGTTTGGCTTCATATAATATTTAAAATATTTTGCCAACAAAAACAGATTCAATTGATATGGATTTGGTCCAACGTTGCGGATTTAAATTTTGCTTTCAATATGAGGATCTTTTTCATGGAACACGTTAAATATTTTTATAAGTGCTTTTTAAGTGGGTATGCTTGACAAGATTGGGGGGAAAAAAGCTTGAATCTTGATAAATTTTTGAAATCTAACTCAAATAAGCTTCTTATTATAACTTTTTTAATAAAATATTAAGGGATAAATATTATTTTTGCCATGAAAGTTTAGCTTAAGGAGTATTGAATTGGTCACCCGAAAAAAAAAAATTGGATCAAAATTGCCGCGGAAGTTTAAAAACATAGCAATTGTGCTCTTCTATTAATTTTAACCGTTAAATTATTGCTCCATCTTTTAAACTTCCAGGGGTACAATTGCTTCTAAAAAAAACTTTTGGGACAAAATTGTTTTGTTTTGTTAACTTCCAATGCAAAAATGAGATAAAAAAATTTCTGAATGATCAGTATTCTTTAGACTAAACTTCCATGATAAAAATGGTATTTCTTCCAATTATTAATTAATGAACACAACCGTTTCACTTTTAAAGGAATCCATAGATCAAATTATAAAATATATAATAAGTCGCACTATTTATAGATTATGTTTATAATTTATTAATATTATAACTATTTTTTTTATGTGTCATGTAAATTCATAGGGAAAGTGTATTTAATCGATAACTAATACTACCCCCAATCCTAAATATAAGACATATAAACTATGCCCTATATTTAGAATTAGAGCAATACATTTTAAGGAAAAAAGATATTAAAAAAATAATTTTAAAATTATAAAATTTCAAATTAGGTATTTCTCTAAAAATAAATTGTGAATTATTTATCAAATTTCATCATTCTCTTATCAACTCTTAGTAACAAACCTGATTTAGGATTTTACAATTTTAATATTCTTTTTTATCTTTTTCCCTAACTTTTAATGGAGAAACTACTATGATTTCGATGCTTTTAGTAAAAGTAAAGTTGTTCTAAATATATGAAGTATGCAGTATGAACAATGAAATAAAAACTGCTAATTCCTTTTGAAAGGTGCAATTCAGAGAGATCGAGGGGAATTCAGAGCATTGCATGTTTTGCTTCGTGTCAAGAGAAAGAGAGAGATGTGTTGGCTCTCTCATCAATCAGTAATAGCAACCTAAAAATCTTTATGAGAGATCCTTACTGATCTTCCATCCTTCCTTTCTTATTTTTATTATTTTTAAAAAATATGTTTTATTTCTTTCTTTCTTTCTTTCTTTTTCGTTGCAGCCAGTCAACTATCCTTCCTTCCTTTTTAGATGAACTCTATTAATACTTTATTCCATCCACAATATAAACCACTTTAACTAATTTATTAACTCATTAAATTCATCTTCAATTGAAAGTGATTTCTAACTTTACTCATATTAAATGAAATATTAAAAAAGTAAGAATAATACAAATTAAAGAGTCATATTTAAACATTAATTAGAAGGATGAAATTGACAAATGAGCATTAATTTATCTCCAAATGACTTATATTATGGATTAAATTATTCTTCTAAAAGCGACTTATATTGCAAATCGGAGGGTATACTCTTTTTAAGGCCTTGGGATTTTGCTTTTTCCGCCTCTAGTAATTTTTCTGTTTTTTTTTAATAGAAAGGCTCTTTTTTGAACTTTATAATTATAAAATATCTTAATGGTTTAATATAATTAACTACTCCCTTCGGTCCTTTTTACAAGAGCCAATATTTGAATTAGCCTGGTCTTTTTTATAAAAGCTTGACAAAAACTTTCTTAATATTTAATGACTTTTTTCCATCTTTATCCCTCATAAATCATTTACATGGCATTAATTAAATTATGGACGTTTTTCATTACCTTTCCTAGTTTTCTTTTATACCTTTACTATTATACGTTCTCTTTCTTACTTTCCTTTATTTATTACCCATTTTCTCTCTCTTGCTTGCCCCCTCATAAATAAAAGCATATTTAAAAAAAATAATATTTATTTCACACATACTTATTATTTTTAACCAATTTAAACCGTTTTCTTAAATTGGTTATTGAACTCTTGTAAAAAAAGACTAGAGGGAGTATTTTTTTTAATCTTTAAAATGAAAGAAAAGACATTTTTTTCTCTCTTAAGTTGTGCAATATTTAACTGGGCATTTAATTGTTGGTAGCCATGAAATTTTTACCAGGAGATATTCAAAATGAGAAGCGTTAGCTTATAACTAAACAATTAATTAATTAATTGCTGGTTTTTGTTGGGGATGCACCACGAGTGTAGCTCCCCTCTCTCCTTTTTGGGCCAAAATGCATGTCGTTCCCCTCTAAACTCTATTGGATGTACTAGATTTAAATCTTGAAATTTTTATATAGTAACTAATTAACTTTTAAATTCTAAAATACATTTTCATTTTTCCCGAAGAAATTTAATGAAACTTTCAATTTCAATACTTAAAATTCATATTTGGATAGGATTGTACAGGAAGAGTCAATTCATTCAAAATTGCCCGAGTTCCAAACAGAATTAGGCCGAATTAAGCATAACTTCGACATAACCCCCTCAAATTAAACCAATTTAACCCAAATAAATCATAAATAGCTTGCTCCACATATTTTTTTTTTTTTTTGGCCAGAAGCTTGCTCCACATATTCAAATTTATCACTTGAAATGCTCAAAATATCTTTCAGATTCACAGCAAGTATCTGATATTCTGTTTGTCTCAGCTACTTCAATTAATTCCTTACCCCCCAGATGCTACACTACAGCACTTAAATTTTCAGTCCAGCGTCATCATTCTATGATCCCAAGGTCCAAGAAGACAGTGTCTGAGAGGGACTGGTGCAGATTGCAGAACAAAGCATGGTTTAGGCCAAGCGTGGATGCTGTTTGAGACATGCCATGCATATGGTCATGGAAAATCCAATATGAAACAGAAGCTTCAAGAAGCAATGGAATCAATGAGACTGTAATGAGCTCTCTGAACGGAAAAGATCTTGTATTGGAGAATGACTGTTTTGGAATCTGCATCTTGTGAGTAGACATCTTGTAAGGGAGCTCACATGTCTATGGAGTTTGACAGTCTTTTAAGCTAGTTATGAGACATAGGCTGGCTAAGATGTTTTTGCTTCATACCTAATTCTAAACTGAACTGACAAATTCTATAGCTTAAAAATTCAGAATACATGGTAACCCACAGTTTCAAAATCTTATGGTTCAAACCATAAACATCTTCCCAAGAAAAAAACACCAAAAATGTCAAGTTGGAGATTCCCCAAAATATGTTTTTTGCCATGGTTTTCATTCATCAAAGCCTCTAGGCATGCCTGACTTTTGACTGAGAAATAAACAAAACAGTAAAAGTGGTGCATTACAACATTTCATACTGACATTGATAAAATGCTAGCTGTGCCCGGACCTCCTCATTTTTAATAACCTTCAATGGGACAAAAACTTGTTAGGACATCAAATGCTCTTCCGCCACACTTTAATAGGCTAATCCTAGCATACATATAAAAGAGTATGCTTCGCTACTGAAAATAATTCGTTGCAGGCGTATCTGTTCTTATTCTGATGCACAATTACTGAATCATGTCTCACCTCACAGCTTTTCATCTTATGGGAACCACGAGTTTCATAACTCGGTAGGTGAATGGCTCCGCGAGTTAAAATGAAACTCAGGCGAGTATACACCTTTAGGAATTGAGCAAAAAGAGTGGTAAAATTGCTGAGGAATTGAACTTCAAAAAGCTGAAATCTTCGATCAGATTTTGCCCAGGGGTCCAAAACCTCCAGGTGGCCATAACTAGGGGCAAAATGGAAGAAGTTTAGTGGCCAAAAACAGTAGAGAAAAAGTGAGAGGACACAGAGAGTGATGGAAGATTAGAAACTTACCCTCCAGAAGACCTTGGCTTGAAGAAGACCATAAGGAACAGGACCAAATTGCCTTGAATCCCTAGAATTATATATGTTATCTCCCTGTACCCAAACATGTCCCTTGGGAACCTAAGCAAGAGAGGCAAATACTCAACAAACAAAATCTTCATAATCAAAAGCACTCTTAAAATAATCCTTCTGAGTGAACTAAAATTGAAATATGCATATGACAAATTAATGGTACCACTACAGTCTCGCATTTATCAATGTTCTTAGGATCAACGAGAAATGTGACACTATCACCCTCCAATCCAAGCAAGCGCTTGCACAAGAACTTTCTAGGGTTTTCAGGTGACTGCACAATGACAAGATCGCCGCGCTCAACTTTACCAAAACGGGGGGAGATCCTTTCGGTCAACAAAAAGGAAGTCATCGGACCTATTGTTGGAATCATGCTAGGACCACGGCACTGCACATTCGAATCGGCACTTTTGATGCTCTTTATCATGAAATAGAATCTTAGCAAAAGGAAAGCGAGATAGAGAGAGAGCTCTTACATCGGAAGTGTCCACGAGATAGGTGGCAGTAACATGAAGACAACAGGAGAATTTAACTACTGAGAATGCCATATCCCGTAAATCTTTGGCGGTGAGTCCAATTTGCTCCAGATTTCTCCAAAACATCATTGCCCTCATTCTCACTGAGTGAAAGGCCCAGAAAATATTATGCGTGCAGAAGATCAAAGCTTTGTTTGTTCACCATCAACAACAGACCACGCACACTTGAGGACGACGGCGCCGGAGGCACAGGGACTACAGCAAAAGGATCCGTTCTCCTCAGCGGGAGAGGGATTTGTTAATGCCTTTCAATTCCCTATATTATTCTGCTACCAGACCAGACGCGCAAGGCGTGGAGCAAGACGGCGATTTTGAGCGGAAATTTTCCGTTTTTGTTTTGATGGGAGGGGATGAATTTATAGGGAGGATAATTGGATATTGACTAAATTGTTATTAATAAAAAGAATATTATTTTGTGTTGAGAGTGTATTTTTGAAATATTAAGATTTTTTTATAAGAATTCCTCATATCTCAGCTACCTTCAACGTGTTTTTCTTAACGCAGAAGCAGCTCTTTTCTGCTTCCCGTAAAAGCGCGTTTGATTTATAAGCTAGTGAGGATTTTGCGATGTAGTTTAAAAGTGCAATATTTATGGAAAAAGAAAAGGGTATATTTAGAGGGTGCTAGTGTTTAGAATTACAGCAAGAAAATTATAAATATTTATTAATTATTAATTTATAATTGATTGTCAGGTTCAATTTGAGACACCATCAAACAAGGTTTCAACACGATATGTTAGTTCTTAAAAAAGGAGCTATAAATGTTGTAAGTTGATTTTTTTAAAACAACTACAAAAAAAAAATCATTGCAAGTTTAAAATATTTCTCAAGGTTTTTTAGCCTAGCCTTTTCCTTAATTTTCACACTATCTTTAATGAAATTCATGATTATAGATTATCCAAAACAGGGAAAAAAATTGTCCAAAAGAAGTTATATACAAAATTTTTGTCCAACATGACATTCTTACATCTTCAGCATGCGAAAGTCCTCAAATATTAGGCGTTTTTTCGTTTAGGTAAATAAAGAAAACAGACTGGCGAAAAAAAACAAACGTGAAAAAATTTAGGAAATATAGAATAAATAAATATCTATTCGTTATATTTCAACAAAGGGCATTTGGTCTAGTGGTATGATTCTCGCTTAGGGTGCGAGAGGTCCCGAGTTCAATTCTCGGAATGCCCCATGTTTTGCATTTGATTTTATTCCCTTCTTTCCGGGCTTTCGATTTTAGACCAATTGGGCATTCTTCTTGAACTTTCTTTTCTTACCGACAACCCGGCTTTTCTGAGTTTTCTCAGACATATCAAATTTATTGTCGTAAATTCATGAGGTTATATATATATATATAGGAAAACACTTAGGAGAAGTGTTTTCTATATATAAATGATATATATATATAATGCATATATATGTGGTCCCATCATTGATGTGTGTGCAGAATCTTCTTCTTCTCACGCAAATATATATATATATATATGCATACTGACGCAAACATCCAAATTTAAACATATCTTAGTAGTTGCTAAACATCAACACCAATAACGATAATATATATAAAAACCCAGATCTTTTATTCACTATATATGAGAGTTATTTATATATGGTCCCACTAAGCATAAATGCATATATAATAACAGCGACCATATCCTGCAAGAAATTAAATCAACTGGTTGAGTTCAGAATCCAAGCAATAAGACCTGAAGGTTTGAGCAAGCTGGTGGTGGGGATTATGTGAAGTTGGGCTATGGACAGGTGAAAATTAAAACACACATATATACACGACTCTCTTTATTTCTGCAAATATATATCAAGCAGTAATTACACACACAAGTTCTCATATTTCACTCTATCATATATATATATATATAAAATTACTGCTTCATATTTGCAGAAACAAAAAAGAGTCATGCATGTATGTGTGTGTTTTAATTTTCACCTCCATAGCCCAACCTCGCAAATTTAAAATAACTTTTTAGATACAATCATATATATAGAAAAGGCCAATATATACAACCATAATGTGTTTTATGTGTTGAAGGATACAATATATAAAACCTGAGTTGAGGGTGCGAAAGAGAAGGAAAATGAAGAGAGAGGTGAAAGTGGAAGCGAAGAGAAGCAGTAGAGTGGTGTGATACTGAAAGCCTTGGGGCAATTAGCTATATACAGAGAGAAAAGGTTTACATATTTCAAAGATCGTTGATGATCGAATAATGTGGAACAAGTTCAAACAATGCCTCCTACCAATGCTGCTACATATCCATAGTTCCATACTAAGTATTCTTGGGCTGATGACACACTGTGTGTGTGTGTGTGTGAAAAGGAAGGTTCTTAGGGTGCGTGTGTGTGTGTGTGTGTAGGCTTGTCTTAGATGGCAAAAGAATCAGGTCAGGCCTGTTATATTATTCCTCTGTTATCTATCATTATCATCTTCGATAACTGTTGAATTATTTATATAAAAAAGAACTAGTTTTTTTTCAAGACGCATCAATACCCCAAAAATGGGAACCTGTAAAATCTTGCACTTTGAATTCTTAATTCAATGGTATTGCTTATATCTAATTTCAACAACATAATATGAGTTTATATATATAATTTATTTTATTTAAAAAATAATCTACTTGTGTGTTTTCTTGTTATTAATATATTATTAGTGATAAGAACAGGGCAGTGGAGTACGTAGTGTTGGTTGAGATCAATTAAGTTCAAACAATCAAACCTCTTTATGGATAAAAAGATCGATATTTTCTTTTTTGCCAGAAAAAAAGATCGACATTATTGAGTGCGAACTGATACTTATCATAATGGACGATATTAATGAGTTCAGTTTTTTTCCAAAAAATTAATTGCATTGAATCTGAACATCATGAATAAAAATAAATATTAAAAATTATTTTTTAAAAATAAACTTAATAAAAAATATATATATTGGCACTTATATATGATGAGTTTATTTTTTTTTTTCAAAAACAATTAAGATATAGATAAAAATGTTATTAAATAATTTAAAGAGAATGTACCAAATAAAACAACTATATAACTGAATTAATCATCAAGTCTAAGTTCCAATCTATAGTGTGAATCAATTTGAATTGTTTGCATATCCGATCCTCCTTCATTATTATTGAGAAATCATTAATAAGTGTAATTTTTTAAAAAAATTAATAAGAATAAAAATTATGTCTTATATTTATGTTTAAAATTAACTTTTCAAATATGTCTTACTACTATATTAAGGACAGGGGGTTCACATTAGGTGCTTTCCCCCCTAGGTGTTTCTGATGTGTTTTTCCCTCTAATTAGAGGGCCGGGATTAGGCATTTTATTAATTTTTTATAGACTCTAATTAGAGGGAAAAACACATAAGAAGCACCTAAGAGAAAAACACATAATGTGAATTCACGGACAGGAGTGAAGTGAGTATGATTTAAAATAGGGACAAATGTAATTAGACGTAATTAAAATCCCATTTAGTGACTTACAATAAAAAGCATATATACATTGACTTTAACAACGTATGCTTTACTATACTTGAAATACAGTATAAAAAAAAAAAAAAACTTTCACATGGACAATACATAAAAAAATATTGCAACTTAGTCTCGACTATTAATTAATCTCATCATTAATGAAATTATGCACGTGATTATATGCTTGACTTAGTTGTCATTTATTGTATTTCTAGTATAATTCATTTCCACTACAAGTATTAATTTATCTGACTCTGGAATTCAAATTACTTTTTTTTTTTTGGGGAGTCAATGGATTCTTTTGTCATTTTTATCCTTTTTTGCAAGTTCTTTAAGTAAGAGGGTTAGACTCAATGAGATTTATTTTCATCAATGTTTACGAGAATTTAGTATTATTAATTTATTGTACATCCAATTATAGGTTTGACCAAGTCCAAATTGTCAGCTATTTATATGCGTACGCAATAAGGATCATAATAATCTAGTTAATATGGTATTAGAAATGCTAATTCCCTAGCCACCTATTGGATTATTATATTTAATTATAGTAGTACTAGCTCCTTCCAATCATTAATATAAGACATATTTATCTAATTTAATTAGATTAAGAAAATTAGTTAATTTAATTTATATATATTTTCTAAAATATCCTAATCGTTTTCTTTGATTTTTGTTGAAAGAGTGTCAATATGGGTAAATTAGGAAATTTTTTTAACAAATATGAAATAAATAAAAACAAGATCAATTCCCCAAATAGATCATATATTAAGGACATGAGGGAGAAGCTTAAATGAATATAATCTCCAAAAAAAAAAAAGTAAAATATTCTCAATTTGCATGTATGTCCTTGAAGCAAAGGATTCACATTCGATAACCCGTTTTTGGGTTAAGCCTCACATATTGATTCTGCATGCGTAATGCATCTCGTTAATTGAACATATAGTTTGATGGCTATGGTTTAAGGGAGGAACCAAGGGAAGTCAAATGGATTTTTTTAGAGGAGGGGTGGGTGAAATTGAACTTCGATGGTGTTACGAAAGGTTGTTCAAATTT
This sequence comes from Acacia pycnantha, assembly GCA_025563575.1. Classification (NCBI taxonomy): domain Eukaryota; kingdom Viridiplantae; phylum Streptophyta; class Magnoliopsida; order Fabales; family Fabaceae; genus Acacia; species Acacia pycnantha. The sequence goes on along the minus strand of JAMWYP010000015.1, from coordinate 9,750,568 downwards.
GACGAATTGTGGAGGGGTGTTGAAGAAAAGTGATGGTAACTGGATTTGTGGGTTTGGTAGGAAGTTAGAACAGTGCAAGGTGTTGGCTACGAAACTTTGGGGGGTTGTGCAAGGTCTTAGAATGACACACGAATTGGGTTTCACCATAGGATCATTGTGGAGGGAGATTCAATTGTGACTTTACACATGATTTAGGAAGCTTGAACACAAGGAAAGGTTAGAGACAAAACATTGAATGCATGGTTATGGGACAACAACAAGGAGATGTATATTCGATTTTCCCATACCTTGAGAGAAGGAAATTGTATTGCGGATTAGTTAGCCAATTATAACTTTATTTGTAATGAAGATTTTATTGTTTTTCATTCTCCTCCAGCAAGGGTGATAGATTTTCTGTTTAGTGATATTGTAAGAGTTGTTTACCTATGTCTAGATTCTGGCTAATGACAGTGATGTAATGGGCTTTGGAGACCCAATTTTTACCCAAAAAAGAAGAAGGAATACATAACAATTAATGTCTTGTTTTGTTATTTAACAAAGCAGTTAACTAAATCAACTAAGATATGAATTTAGAATGATTTGACCAAATTAGACCACATATCAAAGTTTTTATTTATTTATTTCTGAAGACATGTTAAAGTTATTGATATCTAAAAAAATGGGAAAATTTTATGAACTTCTATAATTTAAGATATAATCCCTCCAGTTCTAATTATAAGACATAGTTGACTTTTTTAGAGAGATTAAGGAAACTAATTAAATTGTTTTGGAGTATTTTTATTTTTATTTTTTTCTTCAAACTATTTAGTTTGACTAGTAAACTAATATATAATCTAAGGATACACAACATATGAAATGATTAAGTAACTTATTTAGTTTCCTTAATCTCTCCAAAAAGAGTCAACTAGGTCTTATAATTAGAACCGGAAGTAGTACTATTTATAAACCGGTCTAGTCTCTTGTATTATATTAATCTTTACTTACCCCGGCTCATCAAATTGAAATCCTGATGATCTCATTCATGATATATCTAAGAACCACAATGTACATTCCGTCTTTTTAAAATGTAATTTCACATGAAACATCAATAGAAAAAGAAAAAGAAAAAGAAAAAGAAAAAGAAAAGGAAAATCATATAATATTTCAACAATAATTCAATAATTCCATGAAGAAAAATCTCATTATCTCATCGAAATGTTAAAAGAAACAATTATATTTCAAAAATTTATAGAGCAAATTTACATATATTCATATACCCATGGTAAAAAAAAAAATTTCCGCGCCAGATTTAAAAATAATGAATATATAATTAATTAAGTCTATTGTAAACCATCTGACAGTTTGGCCGAGTGGTCTAAGGCGCCAGATTTAGGCTCTGGTCCGAAAGGGCGTGGGTTCAAATCCCACAGCTGTCAAATTTTTTTTTCCTGTGTTATACATTTTACTCGTAATACACTGTTTGTTTTGCTGCAGTCAGTAGAATCAGATATATGCGACCAATACAAGTCTGCAATACACTGATCTATTTCTCCGCTCTTAGTTTCTCACTTTCTCTGGTTCAAAGTATCACCAACCATATCGCCAACTTGTTCATTCACTCATATCATATAAGGACCCCACCCTACTCCTCCATGGCTCCATACCGCGTTTCCTACATCACTCCACTTGCTTCCCTGTATGGCTGTATCCTAATATTTTACTCCCAACTGGCGCTGCATTTTGCGAAAATCTATGTTCACACTTGATTAATTAAGCCCAAGGGTTGGAGAAAAATATGGACCAAATTTGAAACTGTTAAGTTCAAAGCTCATTGCATCAACCATATAAGACACTATCATTTCTGTTCTTTTTGATATTGGGTTACGAATATGGATAACATGCTTGCAACTTCTCTCTCCTTTCTTCTGTTACATCGTTATCATCATTATTTAAGGTCTCGAATCTTTATTATAAGAGCAACTTGTTTTGGCAATACCGGCAAGAACTCAGGAAGTCAGCTTCATACCGCGTTTCCTACATCACTCCACTTGCTTCCCTGTATGGCTGTATCCTAATATTTTACTCCCAACTGGCGCTGCATTTTGCGAAAATCTATGTTCACACTTGATTAATTAAGCCCAAGGGTTGGAGAAAAATATGGACCAAATTTGAAACTGTTAAGTTCAAAGTTCATTGCATCAACCATATAAGACAGTATCATTTCTGTTCTTTTTGATATTGGGTTATGAATATGGATAACATGCTTGCAACTTCTCTCTCCTTTCTTCTGTTACATCGTTATCATCATTATTTAAGGTCTCGAATCTTTATTATAAGAGCAACTTGTTTTGGCAATACCGGCAAGAACTCAGGAAGTCAGCTTCTGCACGGTCAAGTCTTTGTCCAAACACCGAAGAATTTCGTCCTTTCTTAATCTCTGTTAATCATTTGACCCTGAAGCATGTGCCGTGTCAAAACTCTCTCACAAAAAATGGGTTCATGACACTTATTGAAAGCAAAAAACTTCGTCTATATAAAGGCTTCTTCTAGTTTAGCTTTCATCATATCTGCAAATTCTGCAGCTAAGCCTATACCTTTTTTATCACATTCCTTCGGTACTGATGTCTCCAAAGATCAGTTTGACTATACTCATAGTCTTCTTGTTCATTTCAATTTCAACTACTATACTTTCAAATGCAGAACCAAGCTCACGGGAAGAAGTTGAAATTGAAGCTTTGAAAGCTTTCAAAAGCTCAATCACTCGTGACCCAAATGGAGCATTGGCAGATTGGGCTGACACAACCCGTCATTGCAACTGGTCTGGCATTGCTTGTGATCCATCATCACAACATGTTATCTCAATCACTCAGATTGGCAAGAAGCTCCAAGGTAAGATTTCACCATTCCTGGGCAATCTTTCTGGCCTCCAGCTTCTTGACTTGACCTCAAATTCATTTTCTGGGCTCATTCCTCCTCAGCTCAGCTTTTGTTCCCAGCTTTCTCAATTGTATCTTGTTGACAACTCTCTCTCTGGCCCAATCCCACCTGAGCTAGGAAACTTGAAAGGGCTTCAGTATTTGGATTTGGGCAGTAACATTCTGACTGGAAGCCTCCCAGGAAGCTTGTTTAACTGCACCTCGTTGTTGGGTATTGCTTTTAATTCAAACAATCTGACGAGTAAAATCCCTTCAAATATTGGCAACTTGGTTAATGTTACACAAATTGCAGGATTTGCTAATCAGTTTGTTGGGTCTATCCCTCCTTCCATAGGGAAGTTAGGGGCTCTACAATCTCTAGATTTTAGTCAAAACCAGTTGTCAGGAGAGATACCTAGAGAGATTGGGAATCTAGGAAACTTAGAATATCTTCTCCTATTCGAAAATTCCTTGGTTGGAAAAATCCCTTCTGAACTTGGTCAGTGCATGAACCTAGTGAACCTTGAACTGTACACAAATAAGTTGTCTGGAAGCATTCCTCTTGAACTAGGAAACTTGGTTCATTTGGAAACATTAAGGATATATGATAATAACTTCACCTCCACAATTCCTTCTTCCATTTTCCAGCTGAAATCACTAACCAACTTGGGTCTGTCAGAGAATCGGTTAGAGGGAACAATATCTCCTGAAATTGGATCTTTGAGATCACTTAAAGTTCTAACCCTGCATTCAAATAAGTTTACTGGACAAATTCCTTCTTCAATCACAAACTTGTCAAACTTAACATATCTCTCAATGAGCCAGAATATCCTTTCAGGAAAACTTCCTTCCAACATAGGATTGCTTCATAATTTGAAGATTCTAGTCCTAAATGGAAACCTTTTGCATGGTCATATCCCACCTAGTATCACCAATTGTACTAGTTTGGTGAATGTAAGTTTGTCCTCTAATTTACTAAATGGGAACATTCCTGAAGGCTTTTCAAGGATGTCTAATCTTACTTTCCTATCTATGGCATCAAACAACATGTCTGGTGAAATCCCAGATGATCTCTTCAACTGCTCAAATCTTCGAACTCTAGGTTTGGGTAAGAACAATTTCAGTGGGATGCTAAAACTTGCAATCAAAAACCTGTTCAATCTCAGGACCCTTCTGCTGAATTTAAATTCTTTCATAGGGCCTATTCCACCTGAGATAGGGAATTTAAATAAACTTATCACATTATCACTTTCTGATAATAGATTTTCTGGTCACATTCCTTTAGAGCTATCAAACCTCACTCTTCTTCAGGGTCTCTACTTGCAAGACAATGCATTAGAAGGAACAATACCTAATCAGTTATTTGAACTGAATCAACTAACCGTGCTTCAGTTACATCAGAACAAGCTGGTTGGTCAAATCCCAAAGGCTTTCTCCAAACTTAATATGCTTTCTCACTTAGACCTCCATGGGAACATGTTCAATGGATCAATTCCAAGCGAGTTGAGTCAACTCAACCAGCTCTTAATGTTGGATCTGTCACAGAACCACCTGACAGGGTCAATTCCTGGGGATGTCATTGCATCTTTTAGAGACATGCAGCTTTATCTCAACTTGTCTCATAACCACTTTATCGGAGCAATTCCGGAAGAGCTGGGTATGATGGAAATGATACAAGCAGTTGATGTTTCAAACAACAATCTATCTGGTGTCATTCCCAAGGCACTTTCAGGGTGTAGGAATCTATATAATCTTGATCTTTCAGGAAACAATATCTCAGGTCCTATTCCAGCACATGCTTTCAATAACATGGACTTGCTTCAAAGCTTGAACCTTTCAAGGAACCATTTAGATGGAGAAATCCCTGAGACATTGGCAAAGCTTAAGCATCTTATTTCCTTAGATCTTTCTCACAATAACTTGGAGGGCTCTATCTCTGATAATTTTGCCAATCTCTCCAATCTAAAGCTTCTCAACCTTTCTTTCAACCGACTTGAAGGTCAAGTTCCATCAAGCGGAATATTCTCACATATAGATACATCTGATTTGATAGGAAACCCTGCTCTTTGTGGAACCAAATTTTTGACGCCATGTAGGGAAACAACAAGGAGATCTCATTCACTATCCAAGAAGAGCATATATATTATTGCCTTACTTGGATCTGTTGCTGTCCTCTTAATTTTGGTATTGGTGATTCTATTTCTCATACAACGCGCCAGATCACGCCATTCTAACAAGCTTGAGAATCATGAAATACCAAACTACATGCCAGCCTTGACACTTGAAAGATTTGAGAGAAAGGACCTAGAAGATGCTACTAGTTGTTTTGGTTCATATAACATCATTGGAGCTAGCAGCTTGAGCACCGTTTATAAGGGTCAATTAGGAGATGGCAAGATAGTGGCAATAAAAAAACTGAACTTGGACCATTTTTCTGCAGAATGTGACAAATATTTCAAGAGAGAAACAAGCATCTTGAGTCAACTAAGGCATAGGAATTTGGTCAAGGTTCTGGGGTATGCTTGGGAAAGTGGGAAAATAAAGGCTCTAGTTTTGGAGTACATGCAAAATGGGAATTTGGATAGCATAATACATGAAGAAGGGATGATGGACCAAAGTAGATGGACATTATCTGAAAGGCTTAATGTTTTGATTTCTGTTGCTGATGCATTGGATTATTTGCACTCTGGTTATGATATTCCAATTGTGCATTGTGATTTAAAGCCTTCTAATATTCTTTTGGATGGAGACTGGGTGGCCCATGTGAGTGATTTTGGGACAGCTAGAATGCTTGGTCTCCATTTGCAAGATGGTGCTTCTTTGTCCTCATCAGCAGCTTTCAATGGCACTGTTGGTTATTTGGCTCCAGGTATTGTCCTTTTTCCTAATGCATTGGCTCTCTCTCTCTCTCTCTCTCACACACACACACACACACACATAACCCTTTTTGCCTTAGTTTTCATATTTAGGTTCTCTATTAGATGCTAAATAAGTTGTCTTCTTAGTTTTTCTATGATGTTTCTCAAATTTTAGAAATATTATCATTTTAAAAATATTAAAAGAAAAGGGGAGAGTAAAGCTCATTTTGAGTACATATATGCATGGATGTGTGGGCTCAATTTGAAAATTCAACTGAACAAAAGTGCTATTTTTTATTAAACAATAAATAACTTCAAAATTATTTCCAAATTCTACAAAATTTTGATACTCTTGGATTTTATGACAAAAATGGTACTCTCTCCGTCCCTAATTATAGGAGCAAATTTTGGAGTTGGTTTTGGTCCTAATTATAAGAGCAAGTTTTAACTTTTGTCAAATTTTTCCTATAATACCCCAATTTATACTTATTATTAGGAGCATTATATATATGTGTGTTTACATATATATGTATATTTGTGTTTATGTGTATCAATATATATATGTGTAGATATATATGTGTGAATGTGTGTGTAGATAGATCTATGTGTATACACATATATACACACACATATATGTTTATATAACAAGACTATTATTTCAATTAAAAAGCGTGTGGAAAGAAAATTAGATCATATGTATACACATGACTATATAAAAAGCAACTAATATACATATATAAACTAATATGTCATGGATATCTAACGTAAGACAAATTAGAAACACTTATAATTAGGGCAACTTGTGTCATTTTAAATTTATATAAGGACATTTTAGGAAAATGAGTAAAATTAACTAATTTAACTCCTCTCCTTAATTCTTCCAAAATCGGTTAAATTACTCCTATAATTAGGGACGGAGGTGGTATTATTTTATCCTTATTTTTTAATATAAATTAAAATGACTACTTCACGATTCACATGACTATGATACTTCACTCATGACTATTTTCCCTCTAGGCTCTCCTCCAAAAACCATAACAAAAGTTCATAAAGTAGCCAATAAGTGTTTCTCCCAGAAAGACAATTGCTTAATTTCAAAACCCAACATTTAACTTTGTGGCGTTTGTTTATATATGTTTATGTTTGATTGTAGCCATACATTATTGTTGGTAACTTTTGATATTTGACCATAGCTACTTTGGTTTAATTTGCAGAGCTTGCGTATATGAGGAAATTAACGACCAAAGTTGACATGTTCAGCTTTGGTATAGTAGTAATGGAGTTTCTAACGAGAAGGAGACCAACAGGGATTGCAGAAGAAGATGGCTTGCCCATAAGTCTGCGTGAAATAGTGCAGAAAGCACTTGCCAATACTGGAACAAAGCAACATGTTCTTCAAGTTGTGGATCCTTTTCTCTTTGACAAGGAGCTCCATGAAGATGTCTTAATGGAGCTTTTGAAGCTATCATTGAATTGTACTCTCCCTGATCCTGAAGATCGACCTAATATGAAACAAGTTTTGCCTGTCTTGATGATGCTTAAGAAGCAAATATCATAGCTAGCTCTCATCAGGCATAACTATATATCATCTCTACTTTTTCTTGTTTCCAATTTGATTAAGAGGAGAAAAAAATGTTGTATTTGGATGAAATGTGATATCTTTGTGAGATTTATTTGGTTCTCAGAAATGAATAAAAGTACGAGTACTTATGAGAAGCTGATCATTTTGATTCATTTCTGCAGAAGTTCTTCTTAAACATACTACATCACCAAACACCAGTCTCAACTTTCACACTCACACACCCAAATTTAGTAGATTCTCTCACTGATATAAATATGATACATAATTTCTTACTCACTTTCCTGGGACAAAGTTTGTAGCATAGGCCCAGGCATTGTTGTTAACTAGGTTAGCGATATGGTCTACAAGGTTTTCCAAATGACTCTTTCCAGTCACAATGGCTTGAACAAAGAAGCCGAACATTGAGAACATGGCCAATCTACCATTCTTGATCTCTTTCACCTTCAACTCGGCAAAAGCATCTGGGTCATCTGCAAGGCCCAACGCGTCAAAGCTTCCACCCGGGTAGAATGGGTCTGTCACCTCGCCAAGAGGCCCACCGGCAATGCGGTATCCCTCAATAGCACCCATCAAGATCACCTGGCAAGCTCAGATGGCGAGGATGCTTTGTGCATGGATCAAGCTTGGGTTGCCCAAGTAGTCGAGCCCAACCTCACTGAAGATCTGGGATCCATCCTTGAACCATACTACTTCACCGAATTTGACACCATTACGGGCCAAACGCTCAGGGAAGACACAGCCCAAAGCTCCAAGCATGGCCCATCTTGAGTGGATTACTTCAAGCTCACGGTTTCTAGCAAAAGTCTCGGGCAGAAAGCCCAGCAGTGTCCCAACCATAGTCACTTGGGAACTCGCCAGTCAAGTAGGATGGAGGCTCACCAGAGAATGGGCCCAAGTACTTGACTCAGTCCGGGCTGTACCATGGGCTGCCAGAGGGGCGAGCAGGCTTGACAGCCTTCCTCATGGAGACTCGGCCATCACGTAAAACCGCAGGAGAAACTTTAAGTGCCTCACCAGCAAAAGATGAGTAGGAGAGAGCCAATGTTGAAGCAGCCATTATAGAAATTAAAAAAAAAAACAAAGTTCTATTAATGAAAAGGAAAAGTGTGAATCAGAGTTGAGGGTGAAGAGAATGGAGTTGAATTAACGCTCTATTTATATGACTCGAAACAGTAAAAAGATCCCTATCTTGTGAGAACTATATCTCTGTATTTCTATTTGCTTAGAATTTCATGGAAGGACTTGAATAATTGTGCATCATCATCACCTTGGATTGTGTTAATCCTTTGAAGAGATCATGAGATGCCTGAAGTAATGATACAAGCACGTCCTCAATCCGATAAGGAACTGCCACGTGGTCTACAAGATAATGGGACTAAATCTGCAAAATATCAGGAGTTGCTACAGAGTGAGGAAGAAAGGAACAAAAATGTAATGTTCACATTGCTAGAAATACAAAGAGAACATGTGGATGAGAATGCTTGCACAGTTGCTTCATTATAGCGCCGTTGCAGAATGCAGGTCTCCACTTTTATTTTGTTATGATATTTTCGTTCCTAATAAATAATACTCGTAATAACAAACGTAAAAGGTATCCTATACGTGTTAGGATAGAGGCTTTAGGAAAATTGCTCTATACTCTGAGTGATTGTTTAGAGGCTGTTAACTTACTTACCATGGGTTGCGATTCTAATCATTATTTCTGAAATATTAGTGATGACACTAGGCTAGCTACCTTTGCTTAGAGATTGGCAGGTTTCTATTAACCATACTCATATACAAGATTATGTGCTCCGATCCCTCTAGTCCTTACTATAAGACCTCATTGGTTTTTATAGAGAGATTAAGGAAGCTAAATAAACTACTTAATTATAACCTATGTTGTCTATCATTGAATTATATAGTAATTTATAAGTCAGACAAATTGATTTAGAGAAGTAAATTATTTAGTTTTCTTAATCTCTTTGAAAAAAATCAATAGGGTAAATATCAAGGACCAAATATTTGCAGACTACTTAGCTAAATTCCCCACTCTATGCTATGGACGCAAGTTTTTATATACTCAATCACCCTTCTCCTGTTAATTAAGAGAAGGAGTTTGATTAGGGAAGATAGTATATGTTGGCTTCTTGGTGAAGTTTCCTCACTCTTATGAAATACAGTTTTTATTAAAAAAAAAGGGGGGGGGGGTATGCTATCTGTAAAGTATCAGCCTCCCAACATCTCTTGCATAGAACACAAGAGAATACCCACTTCAGTTTCAGAATAAAACTAATAACTTCCAGGGATGCATCATACATGTGATTGAACAAGGGGTTCTGGGTCAAATTTTGGAGATAGGCCCTCCACTTATGAGTAAGACTACGTATATTTGACCTTCCTCAGACCTTACTTAGTGAAAACTTTGTTTATAGGGCTACCCCTTAGTAATTTAAAACAATTTGATTAATTTTCTTAAAATACTCTCTTGTATTTACATTAGAATTGCCCATTATGAAAACCTCCTTAATATGTGCAATTAGTAAGAATAGTTTGAGGATAAAAATTATAAATTTATAAGACAAATAAAAATAGAATAAGGTTTGAATCCTCACTGAGAGAAGTGCTCACATTTAGTGTCTAATAGTACCTCGAATATGATTTCCTCCAATAGAAGAATACATATGCTTGGGAAAAAAATGTAGATTAAGATTTTATATCTATGACTAAAAATATATTTCCTAACTAGCACATACATTTTAAAAAAGCAAACAAAGTACTGCACACAGGGAATGGTGCTGAGGCTTGAGGACCAAGGTCCTGAAACCCCGACCGGCCACTAAACTGGTCAGGGTATTAAGTCAAAAATCAGCGGGTCAGACTAGAGTCAAACTAGAGCTAACTCGGGGCTAAACCAGTAAGAAATTGAAGATTTCAGAGTAATTAATAGGGTTAAGTAGCAATTCCGCCCCGAAAATATATACCCAAGAGCAATATTGCCCCGAAAGTTTCAAAACGTAGCAATGTTACCTTATTCAGTTAAAAAACTAATGTTGACCGTAAAAAAATTGATGTTGAGCGTTAACTTTTTAATGGAACTGAGCAACATTGCTACGTTTTGAAACTTTCGGGCAACATTGAGACAAAAAAAAATTTCAGGGCAACATTGCTCCTCAGCAAAAACTTCCAGAGCGAATTTGCTACTTAACCCTAGTTAATTTGTAATTTTAAAAAAATAGATTAAAAAAAGTACTAAACCGAGTTGATTCCCAAAGCGGATGAGTTTATTGATTGGTTCACTAGTTTTTAATCCGTTTCAGCCGGTCCGATCCGGATTTCAGAACATTATTGAGAGCATTACTTGAAATCTCAAACACTTCATTTTTGTAATTTTTCTTAAAAAATTAAATGCTTATTGAGCCCTTCCTCTCCAACCATTCACTTGAGGCTTCACCTCCTCCACATATCGATTTTGAATTTTTCCCCGTCGGCTTTGGTCCCCTCTCGTGATTCCCTATTTCTATGCTCCCTCTTCTTTTTTTCCAATATTTTTTCCTTTTTTTTAAGCGAAACTTTTTTAGAGCAATTAATTAGCTCGTTATTATTTGTACATAAGAGATTTTTTATAGAAACATGATTAGGTACTAATTATGAATAATTGGAATATGTGTAAACTTTGGAGAAAGGTTTTCAATGACTGCATATTTTCTCAAATTAACCGCTGCATTTTTTTTATAAAAAAAAATTCTGAAGCAGATTGAAGGTGAGTCACCCACTATTAAGGCCACAATGCTTGCTACTGATAAGATTCTACAAGAACATCAGATAAATCTTAGTTTGTGGAAGCATTTTATTCTTTAATGATAATACACACAATTCAAAATACAAAATCTTGCATAATAAGTGACCCTGGAACTTAAGAGAAGAAACCGTGCTCCAAACCACCACTGCTATGAAATCTGCAAAATTATTAATTAATGTACGCAGCCCTCCACCGCTTTCTTTTAAGGAATTTTTTGCAAAATTTAAGCTTGTCCATTACCCGAAGAAAAATCAAATCATAGTCGCTATCGTATGACTAAGGTGGTTTTCAATTTCACTTGTGAAAAAGATTTAATGCTTACCAACGAAAAGGATAACCTTTCACCATACAAGTACATGCATATGGAGGGGAAAAAAATCTGCACGACATAGAAATCTACAAGCTACACGTGGAATTCTCTCATTGCATGTAGCTTCTTTGAAAAATCGAGTCGTTAGGTGGATGAGGTAGTGCCAAGTGGACTCAGCAACACAACCACAGAAATCTTGAAGCCCCAATGAGAATGAAGATGTAGATACCCTATGATAAGAATCTTACCTCTCCATTCCCTTATAAATACGGACCCGGACTAGACGTTTCTCTCACTTCATCCTCATTCCTCACCACTCACAACCTTCAATAAGCTGCATTTTTGGCTTAACCATGGCTACCTCATATATGTCTCTCACCTACTCATCTTTTGCCGGTAAGGCACTCGAGGTTCCTCCGTCAGTGCTACGTGATGGCCGAATCTCCATGAGGAAGACCGTCAAGCCCGCCGGCCCTTCTGGCAGTCCGTGGTACGGCCCTGACCGTGTCAAGTACTTGGGCCCATTCTCTGGTGAGCCTCCCTCCTACTTGACTGGTGAGTTTCCAGGTGACTATGGTTGGGACACCGCTGGGCTTTCAGCTGACCCAGAGACTTTTGCCAGAAACCGTGAGCTTGAAGTCATCCACTGTAGGTGGGCTATGCTTGGAGCTTTGGGCTGTGTCTTCCCCGAGCTTTTGGCCCGTAACGGTGTCAAATTCGGTGAGGCCGTGTGGTTCAAGGCCGGATCCCAGATCTTCAGCGAGGGCGGGCTTGACTACTTGGGCAACCCAAGTTTGATCCATGCACAGAGCATCCTGGCAATCTGGGCTTGCCAAGTGATCTTGATGGGAGCCGTTGAGGGATACCGGATTGCCGGCGGGCCTCTCGGTGAAGTGACCGACCCACTGTACCCAGGTGGAAGCTTTGACCCATTGGGCCTTGCAGATGACCCAGATGCTTTTGCTGAGTTGAAGGTGAAGGAGATCAAGAATGGTAGATTGGCCATGTTCTCAATGTTTGGCTTCTTTGTTCAGGCCATTGTGACTGGAAAGGGACCTCTGGAGAACCTTGCAGACCACCTTGCTGATCCAGTGAACAACAACGCTTGGGCCTATGCCACCAACTTTGTTCCTGGAAAGTGAACGTAGAGAGATGTATTTTTTTTTTTTTTGTTTTAGAAGGAAAAAGAACTTGTGGCTTGTGATGTAAATTAGTTGCCAACCAGTTAAAGAGCGGATTGTGTTTTGTGCAACAGGGCTCAGTTCAAATTGATCTCAGAATTTTGCTTCTGGTAGTGGCTAATAAAATTAATTGAACCCTCCCTAGAAATCATACACAAGGTGGTAAGTTTTTTATTAAATTCCAAATATTAAGATACGAAAAGGAAAAATAAAAAATGAATCCATTCACAAACAATACAAAGTCAAATATTGAAAAGTTGGTCCAGAGGTAAAAGTAGTCAGTTTGGTTTAAATGTGAATGTTCCTTCTCCTCTTCGCTCTACCCGCAGCATTGCGGTAAAGCTCCTCAAACTTTTCTGCAGAAGATTTCCAGCTGAAATCCATGTTCATGTCCTTCTGAACAAGCTGATCCCAACTCTGATGTGATCCTTGGTAAAATTTGAATGCACGTTCCAAAGCATTGTCTAATCCCTGCATGCCCAAATTCGGTTTCATCACATTCCTGAAAGCTTTCCTTAAAAAAAATTGTATCCTTTTGCATTAATCAATAGATACAACCTTGTCACAAGCATATAGGACTCAAGATTTGATATTTCACCGACTTACCTGCTCATCTGCCTTCAAAAATGTAAATCCGTTTCTTAGCTCGTAAGGTATTGTATCATCATCCACGTCAAAAACACTACAAAAGGGAGAGATAATTCGATTATTGTTCAGAAAATGAAGAGTCATGCTTCCATGTGATGATATTATGCAGATTCTAGTACCTGTCCTTGATTCCTCCAGTTTTTCTAGCAATGGGAATAGCGCCATATCTCATGGCAATCATCTGCAGAATAGATAACATGTGCATTAAAAACAAAGCCGAAGGTCACTGATGATGATGCTAAAGATGCTCTCTTAATCTGTGGATATCTGAAGGTAATTGAGCAAACTTCAAATTAAACATGAACGGACAATTAATGTTGCAAAGACTTTACTGGTGTCAGGCCACAAGGTTCAAAGATCGATGGAATGACGAACATGTCAGATGCAGCATAAATGAGATGGGAGAGAGGTTCATCATATGTCAATATCAACCGAACATGGTCATGATACTGAAAGTGGCGAGCAATGTTCTCAAATTCTTTCTGGAAAAGAGAAGAACACAAATCAATAGAGAATACAATAATGAGTTGGCACACTAAAAAGAAATTAATCTCCAAGTTTTCAAATCTATATCAGATGAGACCAGTTTGAAAAGACAACAATGATAATGCACTTGGTTATAACTTATAAATAATTTAGGGGTGAGCATGGTGCCCAGATGCCCGGTACGCCCGCCCAAGCCCGGCAAAAAATTGCCCAGCCCAGCCCTAAAAAAGTGGCCCGAAAAATATTTGGGCAGTTTTGGGCTGGGCCAATAACTGGGCTGGGCATCAGGCAAGGGGTCTTGCCCTGCCCATTTGGCCCTGCCCGGGAAATTAAATATATTTAAATAAATATTATTCTATATATATTATTTTATTTAAAAAATATTATATTATTATATCTAAATATATTATATTATACTTCATGTATTTCCAAAGCTTTGAAATTCTGTGAAGTGTGAATTAGAATCTTTATGGAACAGAGCAATACGTTACTACTTGGGCAGGGGAAGCCAGCCCTGCCCAGCGCGAAAATGGTTAGGACTTTTATCGGGCAGGGCCGGGCATCGGGCTGCAAAATGCAGCCCATTCATTCTTCGGGCTGGGCATTGGGCAGGGGTCTCGCCCTGCCCAGCCCTACCCATGCCCATGTCCACCTTTTGCAGCCTATTCATTCTTCGGGCTGGGCATTGGACAGGGGTCTCGCCCTGCCCATGCCCATGTCCACCCCTAATAAATATGTTGATATTAACGTTTTTAAATATATTTCTTTATACCCTTCTTATAAATTAACTGATTGAAAGTATTTGAAACATGACAAGTATATAATTTTTAAAGACATCTGTACCTGAAAAGTGTATAATTCTTAAAAGAAAACTTGTCTAATTTTGATTAAAAACTTCAATTTTGAAATCATATTTAAAAATTATCTATTGCACTATCTAATTTCAATCCATAACTAAACCATACATACTATAGCTTGAGCATCAACGGTTAGGAAACTATAATTAAAAGATTGACTGAGGACCTTTTCTGTTCAATTATAACTTGATGGACACATATATGCCTGCTTCAAACTGAATGTTTTAAGAACAGTACTAGAAAAGTAATCTTAAAATCAGTAGAACAATACCAAGTACATTTTCCTCTGTTTTTTTATAAGATAACTTTCCAGCTAATGTTCAAGTTGAATGCTCAGAAAGTTTCAGTTGTTATATCATATTGCTTGATCTTCTCCTCATTTAACAAAAAGAAATGAAACGCAAATAAATTTTGGGCATATTGCTTGATCTTTTCCTCATTTAACAGAAAGAAATGAAACGCAAATAAATTTTGGGCACAAATATGACCTGAATTTCTGGTATTGGACTTGAACCAAGAAGAACAAATTGTCCTCCCATCTCTAATGTTGTATATATTGCATGTCTAATGAGAGAGACACCTTTATGTGGCACCAATCTTGTCACACAGCCAACCTAAAGAGCATAAAAAAATCCAAACATAAGTCAGTTTTCAAGATCCTTGAAGTAGCAAAAAAGGAAAAGGAAAGGTACGTAGACTATTATTACAGTTGAGGAAGGATATAAAAATAAAATTGTTGCACCAACTAACTTCTCATTTATAATAAGAACACATAATTACCAGTGGCATCCTGGGATGTGTAGATGAAAGACCCAGTTTCTTTCTCAACTCATCCTTGTTTTTTGATTTCCCTCGTAGATCACTTGCATTGTACTTAGCTTTGAGATGAGCATCAGTATTAGGATTCCATGCATCAGTGTCGATACCATTTAGAATGCCAAAAAATTTGTGGGATTGTGAACGAATTGTTGAATCGAGTCCCTGTCCATCCTGCATTGAATAAAACAATATCAAGATAACCATTCCTCAAAATTGAAATATTACATTATTCTCTATCTTTCATGTTTCATGTGTTCCAAGTTCCAACAAGTTCTCTTCGTATTATTTTGGCAAAGCAGGAAAAACTCCTAAGACACACAAGAACAAGGATCATACCTCCATGGTTTGCAGCTGCTGAGCATATGTAGGTGACACTGTTGTCACAATGTTAGAGAAAACAATTCCACCCTGAAAATTGGAGGTCAAAATATTAGTAGTTTCTGTTCATAAAATAAACTATAATAGATAAATTTTAATTATTTTACCTTGACAAGATTGACTCTATCATGAGCTTTGTTGTCTTGCAATCTGTCTGGTTTGTTTAACCTGTGGGGATCGAGACCACATGATGACAGTTCTGAAGCCGGTGCGGTCCCTTGATACTCATAGTTGTGGCATGTAAAGCATATTCTTGCAGAATTTAATCCCTTTGGGACAAATACATCCCAATATAGTGGAGCCTAGCAAAAGAAACATAAAATCTGATAGTCGAAAAATTCAACAACGTTTTCAAAGGTATAACGAATTTATGGTACATACAACAAATGCTGTGTGCCAATCATGACAATGAATAATATCAGGCTTCTTGCCAGATTGATGCAGGAACTCAAGAGCTGCGCGGCTGAAAAATGAAAAGCGCTTGAAATCATCATGGTCTCCATAAATCTTTCCTCTTCGGAACAACCTACCATGGTGAACGGGCTCAATGAAATACACAGGAAGGCCTGCATAACAAAGTTTAAGTTTTTTTTTTTTGTCAGCAACAAAGTTTAAGTTACTACACAAGATAAACAAACAGAAACATTTAGCACACGAGATGGAGAAATTGCCAACCTTCAACCGTGCCAACCCAGATTTTATTATTGTATAGTTCACCATCAAAGTATGAGTGCATCTCTGCATCTAAAGCCTGCAATAAGGTTCAGGTTTTCAAGAGTGATTCATAATAGCAAGATTCTTTCGATTTGCTTAATCATTTTATGAAAAGATTATAGCATACCCTTAAGCCTTTGATCCGGTCATAGTTCATACAATCATATTTGGGAAGGATAATTTCAACAAGGTGTCCACTCCTCTGCAATTCTTTACAAAGGCCCCCGACAACATCTCCCAAACCACCAACCTATTATAGAAAAAAAATTCATCTTAAAACCTTGATATTTATATTAAATCCTTGAACAGTTTAACTCAGAGCTGAGGTATATGACCAGAAAAACTACTACACAGAATCCGTAAGTGAAAAATTTCCTAAGCTTAGAACTAAATATGAGTATGTACTGAAAAAAAAAAACTAGTGGAAATAACTTGGAAAGAAAAGGACTAACAGAACATATTGCTAAATGTAGTGCTAAAATTAGTTCACCTTGACCACTGGTGCCATCTCTGCCGCAATGTGAACCACATACAATCCCGAACTAAGAGGCAAAATAAGAACTAAATTAGACACAAAAAGATATATAAGGTGCAAAATAACTACTACAGAAAAGATAATACCTTGTTGCAGATGTTGCAAGAAATGCTGAAATGATCTCATGTTCACTCTTTTCTTTGACAGACATGTATGTATGTAGAATACTTCTGTCTCTTTTCCACACCTTTTCTCGAAGAACCTTTGCTTCCTCTATTGATATTTTCTTTTCAAGTGACCAGCCATCAATTATAAGCAACAAGTTACTCCAAAATTCCCATGGCATATAATCCACGGTTTCGACATCAAGTGTCCTTTCTTCAACCTTTTTCTGAAGGTCCTGGTTTCGTTGAAAAACTGTAATAGGTTTATCATCTTGTCTGGTTTCCCTATCTAACAACAAATGAGAATTTTCAATCTCATCCCTTTGATCCTTGCTACTAATTCTTAGTGTTGAATGCATCTCTGATAAGTTTTCCTGTGAAACAGAGTGCTCTGTTTCCAAGTGTTCCCCTCGTACCCTTTCCTGTTTGGCAACTGCTAACTGTGCTTCAGTCTCTGCCAACCGTTTCTCCAAGTCTTCAATTATTTCTTGCAATACTTCTTTCTCATGAAGAATGTCTTGAAGATCTTGGACAGCCCGATTTCTGGTTTGGTTTAAGATATAAAAGTCGGCATCTAGAGGATTGGAGGGGAAAAAAAAGAAAAAACAAACTACTTAGCAACAAGCTATTAAACCAAAAAATTGACGAGGGAATTGAAAAAAGCCTACTGATATTTCTGAAAGATACGATACCTTTTTCTACATATCTCTTTGTTTCGTACGAATTCTGGAGTTGTGTACCTGATGACTCCACACTCGACTCTTCTACATGTATGTCTATGGTCTGTCACATAGTACCATTGTTATCTTTTATCTCTACAGTTCAATTAATTTGTACACTAAACAGAGAGTATTTTTTCAGACTTAAACTGAGGCCAGTATAAATGCAATTAAAGAGAGATGTGGGTGGGTGGATGTGTGAACGAATCCATCATTCATACATAACAAAGGGTTGAGAAAAACATAGATGGCATTTTTTCAGAATCAAGAAGATCTTTATTTCCATTATTAAGCCTAGTAGAAGGAGATACCCAAGGCTTGATATCAGAACGACCATGTTTCCAAGTATGGCTATGCTGTGCATCAGTATTTGATTGGAGTTTTTCATCAGCTGAATTTTGTTCGTCAGGAACTTTCTTGATGGGCTCATTTTGAGGCTGTAAACTGTGTACAGTTGAATGAAGTTCACAGATCTTATAATGACTTCAAATGTTCTGTAATAGGAATGAAAGATGGCGAAAGAGAAATCTGATATTAAAAGCACAGACTCAAAATATGACCGGAAAAACAAGATACTAACATCGCTTTTAAAAATTACTGATAATCATCCATTCATCCAAAATAAATTCAAATGAAATTAATCCAATGTCGATTTTAAATGCAGCAGCATTTGTTAAGGAGGGGAAAAAAAAACAAAAAAGAAAAACCCTTCATGCTCGCACTATGTCTGAACTCAAAGTTAACCTTCCCCCAAAAAGAACAAGAAAGAAACATGACTCTAAAAAGGAAAACAGTCGTTTCTGTATCCAAAACTTGTGAAAAACAAAATCATTCAGCACAACGAATTAGAGAAGAACGATCATGTTAACTAACACGTCTTAAGCCATTGAATTGAAGTGGAACTAAAAAGTGAAATATTACTTGTAATCCTGCTTTCCCACTCTGCAAGAAGCAGGAAGAAGGCGACGACACGGCAAGGGAAAGCATACTACATTGGAGGGCTTGGTGGTAGAGATAGAGTTGAGGCCTGTGGTGTTCCAGTGTGAAAAACAAGTTGTCATCTGCGAAGTCATTTTCAGAGCAAGAGAGAAAAAGCTTGAGAGCTTTATCAGAAGAAGAAGAAGAAGGAGTGGCGACTTTCAGTTTCTTGGGCACAACGTTTATATAGTTGCGCTTGCTTGGTCTAAGAGAAAACCAAAATGCCACCATATCTAATATTCTCTCTTTCAAATTGTGTAATACACAAAGAAGGGTGTTCATGCAGGAAGGGAATCGTGCTTTACCGCTGCTTTTAGGCAAGAATTTTTGTTCGGTGATATTATGTTTCTGTATGTTGAATTAATTATGTTTCAGAATTTTTCTTTTTTAATTTTATCAACTTTTTTATTGTTTAGTTTAGAATAGGTTTAATTCCTTTTTCTTATATGATTTTTTTATCAATCAACTATGTAATTATAGTATTACTCCACTACTATAAATATGAAAAATAGGTTTATTAATAATATTTAAAGATATCAATCTCTTTCCTTATCATATTGAATAGTTTGAAAATTTAACCTCAAAAAACCTGATCTAATAATTATTGACAAGAATTGTTCAATTTGCGACAAGACCTCCTTAATACAAGAGGTAATAAAAAAGTCAATTCATTTCATTGCCTAAATTTAAAATATGTTTTTATATATTTTCTAATAATTGCACATTTATTGCATATGGGGAGGGTCTAAATGAAGATTGTTGGGCATGTGTAAGTTGACAAGTAGCCATGGAAAGCACCGAAAGCCTTGCACCCAACACCCCATATTGTGATTCTTTCCTTTCTTAACATTCCCTCGATTTGGTGGGTTTATAAAGATGGTGGGTTTGTTTATGGCATTAGGATTTTGATGGTTTCGATTAAAAAAATGTATAATAAAAAAAATAATAATTGATGGCATACAATAGTGTATTAATCACCCCCCAAAAAAATGAATGTAGTATAATAAAAATATTTGTATCTAATTTTTAAAATTTTTTAACTATATTTCTATTTCAACATAATTTATTTTTTTCCAGCTATTTCAATATAATTTATATACTTATAATAAAAATATTTATACAAGTTAAATTACATATATCTAGGCCCAAAATATTAATATGTTCATAATGTAGCAACCTAAAGTTGGAATTCCCACAAGAATAAGAACACATTTGGTTCAACTCCATTACATGCCTGCAATAATAATCATGATTACATTGCTAAAATGAGAGTGTCTGGTTGCTCTTTAGCATGATAATAGAGTTTACCATAATAATGAATGATCACAAAAAAAATTAGCAATCCTCATTCACACCTCCCCTATGAATACTCATTACTAAACTATCGCATTGTTGAAAAAGTCTAATTTACCTTTTAGTCTCAGTTGTCTTATTCTACTCACCATGCCACAACCGTCGCCACCTTTATCTCTACATCCACCACTACTACCGCCACCACATCCATCGCCCCTATTGCCACCATCTGTATCATGACAACTGTTGTCACTCTTGCCGTCACCGCCACCAGCTCAAGGAAGCTTATGATTTAGTGCTGACAATGCCCATTGAGGATAATCCTATAGGATGGAGGGCTTTGCTAGCAGCATGCCATCTCCACAAGAATACAGAACTGGCTAAGATTTCCGCAAGGAAGGTGATTGAACTTGAGCCGGGGCACTCTGGAAATTATGTATTGCTGTCAAATGTCTATGGAGTTGCTGGTTGATATGAGCAAGTATCAAAGCTTAGACATACAATGAGGCAAGAAAATGTGAGGAAGACACTTGGCTATAGCTGGATTGAGCTCACAGATGGCATGCATTTTTTTGTAACAGGTGATAGGAATCATCCCAAAACTGATTTTATCCATGATGGCCTAAATTCATTGACTGTGCTTCTCCTGGAGCATGGCTATGTGCCTTCAATCTAACATTTAACATGTCGTTAAAATCGGGCATGAAAACTTTCTTTTGGGGATTGATAACTTGTTGACAGTTAGATTAGCTCTTGCCCTTTTACTTTTATACTGCATCCCATACAATACACGCGAAAATATTAGTATTAAATTCAAAATATATTTACTCGGAGAAATTAAAACAGTTGTTAAGAAGAGATAATGTGTCTTCTTGAAGACCTGGGTGTCATTCCTTAATAAGTTTGATACCTGCTTAGTGAATAAATTCCAATCTCTAGAAAGGGGGAAACACAGAAAGTGTTAAGAAGTGGTTGTGCCTTGCTCCCTGCAATGCGGCATTC
Source organism: Acacia pycnantha (assembly GCA_025563575.1). Taxonomy (NCBI): domain Eukaryota; kingdom Viridiplantae; phylum Streptophyta; class Magnoliopsida; order Fabales; family Fabaceae; genus Acacia; species Acacia pycnantha. The sequence goes on along the minus strand of JAMWYP010000015.1, from coordinate 9,729,429 downwards.
ATGTATATATATCGAAGAAGATGAAGTGTTAGTTGCTGGAATTAAACAGAGGGTTTATGGTATTAAAGGATTGATAGGAATAATACTGTTACGGACCTGTACGAGGCCCATTTACTTTATGGTCTAACAAGGGACAATCCACATCAGAATCCGTCTATAATCAGGGAATATCCTAACTAACCTATAATCAATATAATGCTGTATCAAGGGAGATCCTAACCTAGAGGTGACGGCACAAATACTTAGACTTCAAGGAACATTGTGTGGCCCATAAGTCCAAACCCTATAGATAATTCTATAAATAAGAGGTAAACCCTAAAAGTATAGAGATTCTACTCCCTCTCAATTTACAATACAACCATCACTGTGTAACAACCCAGATTCAACACCTAAAAACTTGGCTAAAATATTTGAAATATCTCCAACAAGAATAAACGACATCCTTATCATTAAATTTCATAACTAAATCAAACCAAGACCCATTTTAAAGTCAACATAAATTCCCAAAATATTTCATAATAAAATTACAAAGCGGAAGTCTTAGGGTCATGACAAATAAAAATAACATAACATAAGCTATAGGAGTACAAAAGAGCCTTCAAAGCTCACTCAATAGGTGCTTTCCCTTGTTCCCTACTAGGATATTCACCTGAAAAATATTAATATGGGATGAGATTCCACGTCTCAGTAACTACTGAATATTTCTACCGTACACAAGCAAATCACATATGATAAAAACAGGAGGTAATATTATATATATATATATATATATATAGTTGCATATCCCAAAATTCTCAAACAAAGTCTTTACAAAAGTAAATAACATTTGTCAATCTGTGAAATATACAATGGTATATTATGCAATATGCAACCTCCCTAATATCGTCTTCCATTCTTATACCGCTGATTGGAGCCATAGGCTAACACATAGTCCAACAAAAACACATCCATATGATTGGATTGTCCCAAGCTCACCAAAACTTAAGATACACCCGGCCAAAGGTATAGAGCTTAAGCATGGACTATGGCTCCCCTCCTTATAAACACAATAAAGGAGGGGTCACATGTCCCACAACTTCAATGCAATCCTGATCAGAAGAAAACATGGAATAAGGGGTCCTGACAGGTACCATCCACTGTGCACCGAGTGGTGACATAAAGAAATCTTATCATTCAAATTCCTTCTTACTCCAACCCATCACACATACAACCGCCATGATAACTATATTCAATAAAAATAAAGTATATTAAAACATGCTTCCATTTATATAAAATATCATCACAAGGAAAATCAAACATCTCATAACACGTTATCGGACCAATTTGTTATTCTTGAAAATTTGAAGGACTAAATTATCATTTCTGAAATTGGGGATTAAACTGTCATTTCTATAATTTAGGACTAAACTGTCATTTATGAAACTCGAGGGCAAAACTGTAATTTTTGATTCTTTAACTATACTAATATTATAGTTTACAATACGTACACATATACATATAATTCAATCCATTTAAAAATAATCATACATAATCATACATAATTCACAAGTATATGGAAGAATATTCAGAGTTACATGTTACTTTATAATTCCCAAAAAATTACTGCAAGGCTTCCTTAAGTTCCTTCTCTCTCTCTTCTCTTTCTTTCTCTACCTTTCCGTGAGTCTTGAGTGTTTGTGTGTTGTGAAAGAAGAGAAGGGGTGAGGTATTTATAGAGTTTTGGGTCTCAACAATTTTTTCAAAAATCACATGTTTATCTACTATCCAACTACCTTAACCATCTAAATCTACCATCTATCTACCACACATATGTCCATTTACCATGTAACTACCATACACATCTAAATCTACCATCTAACTACCACACATATGTCCATCTACCATCTAACTACCGAATACTCATCTACCGATCAAATATCACATGCTTATTTACTACATAATCATCTACCATTCAAGTTAATATCTGATTTTTACCCTGATTGAAACGAAAAATATCGATTATCAAGAGCCTAGTAGCTTTCTTATCTCAGTCTTATTCCTAAATTCCTTCTTCCAAAATTTGTGGTATTACTATATTATAAAAACAAATCTTAAATTCTACTTCAGAAAAGTGTACTCTCATACTGAGTAATAACATAGTAAATTTTAATTACAATAAATTAATTTCTCTAAAAAAATTTCAAGATGTTACACACTGTGCACACACACCACCCCCTTTGGCGAAGGCCTTATTTGTGCATAGTGATATACTATTCTCTTGGGTATCTAATTCATAGATATCTGGGAGTGAGTTATCTGATCCTATAGTAACATACTAGTCCAACAGGGCTAGACATCTGTTGTTCTTATACAGAACATTGGCGCCGACCATGGGGAACCATAAATTTTTTATTCCCGTGACCATATATGGTTGCCACCAGAAGCAGTAGTCATATTCCTTTGCAGGGACAGTTGCCTGAAAATTTGATGCAGCAGAATCAAGAACCACCGCAACCTAAGGACGTCCCAGAGTTCAACACTGTGAACGATAATGAAGACGTATCTGATATGGCCTCCTCCCCAGCACTCGCGATGAATGATCAGGATGCGGTAATCCAGCAAGTGCAACAACATGACCCTTTTCAGCAAATTCCAGTCAAGAACCCGGACATTCTCGTTTTGTAATCCACCATAGGCTCGATGTTGAGGCGGATGGAGGAGATGGAGAAGCGCAACAACCTCTAGAGGCAAGAGTATCTCAGAGTAATGCAGCAGCTGTAGAGCAGCGTTGAGATAGATTGAAAACCTGGCTTGTAAGGGAGACCGAGATGAGGAGACCAAGAGAGAAAGGGAGAATTAGAATGCTGGTAACCCTCCTCACGTGGAGCAATCGGGGTCTGTGCGAGATAATGTTGGAGGTCCTGCTCAAGGTAAGGGTGGAAATAGGCTAGGCTAGGCTTTAGCTAAATAGGCCTGGGCCTGCGACGAAAATCCAAAGCCTGGTCCTGGGCCTGAGCCTGTGTGTAGGCTATTTCTTAGGCCTGAGCCTGGGCCTTCAAATGGCCTGGCAAGGCCTGAAGCCTATTTAAAAGCCTACTTAAAATGTAGGTCTTTACGTAGTCTTAAAGCATATGCATCTAAGTTCATATCATCAAGTCTATTTAAATGCCTACGTTATATCTAAAAAATTTAAGGGTTTCATTCTCATATAGAATAAAAGAGTTAGTAAGTGATGACTTTCTATTTTTAATAGATTTGAGACATATTTTGCTATATTTAGGAAGTCATCAATACTAAATTAAAGAGATTTTATTGAGATTTTAAGAGATATCAATCTGGATGCATTATTTGTGGGGTTTCAATTTTAAATAAAAGTTTTTGAGTTTAGGAAATAAATAATGATAATTAGAAGTTTTAAATAAATGTAGTTATTATTATTATTATTAATACTATTATCATTATTATATAATTTTACGTTGCTTTTGTGAATCAGAATGGAAGCAGACTTTTGGCCCACGGTTTTAATCAATTAAAGACCTAAAAGCAAATGGGCCCATGGATTGATTGATGTTGAAGAGCTAAAAAGCTACAAATGAAACACACCGTATTGGAGAAAAAGGGATGTTTGAGCAAAAGGAAATTAAAAGAACCAAGGTGTGCAGCGTTTTGGGGGCCCACGGATATGGAATGAATTAAAGACCGAATGAATCCAAGAAAGGGAGCGGAGGCGGCATTAATTGGGGGATTTCGCTGGACTAAAAAAAAGAAGGAGAGTAGCAGCGAACAGGGAGCAACGAAGCAGAGAGCGGAGAAGGAACACAGAGGGAGATTATCGCTGGACTAGAAGAGATTTTGGGATTTCTCCTTGGTTTTTCCTCTTTTCTCCTCTTCTTCTCTTGCATTCTCCATGTATTCAGTATCTTTGCTTAGTCTTTCTTTGTATTTGAACATGAGTAGCTAAATCTTTCATTCTAGGGTTCTTTTGACCCTTTGTATGGATTAATACTTGAATATTCCTCTCTTGTGGTAGATTAATATATCTATGTGTTGATTTTAACCTTGGCTTAATGCTTCTAAATGATTGGCCTCCATTTAGATGATTTATTCACTTAGGTTTTGACTTGAGAGAGCTAATCTAGGTGTAGAACTTGATTGAAATCATGCTTGTCTTGAAGTTTACTTGATAAATGGATGGTTTGTTGGTAAAATAGAGATATATTTACTAACCTTGCATTGTCACATTAGGTTGTTGCTTAAATATTGATTCTCATTAATTGTAGCAAGAGATTGTGCATTTTAATGAGAAGAGAAACTTGATTTTGACTTGAGAGAGCGGGTCAAGTGTTTTAGAACCTTAGACTAACACATATATGTATTGAAATGCCACTAGAGAGGAAATTAATCAAGTTTTATGAAATGCAAAAAGGGGAAAAAGAGCCCTAGGCTCAATTATCCTTGAAGAAAAAGAATCAATTGCCTTTATCAATTTTATGTTTTAGAAATAGTCTTAAAAAATTCTCTTTCCAAATCAAAACTTTGTTTTAGCTCAACTTGATGAAATTCACAAAGCCTCTTGCTTGACCAATTTGTTAAACAAATCCTCGTGGGAACGATACTTTATTTATCACTTTATTACTTGCGAATCTCGTACACTTGCGAGGCGAACAGTTAGTGAAAGAAAATAACACCTAGTGACATCAATTGTTTGAAGAAGTATGAATAAGACAAATCAATCATTTATTGATTAAGAAGATATATTTCTTAAAATCAACCAAGCACGACAAGTTGACAAGTGACATGTAAAACTAGATTTTACTTTTTATTTTTATTGTAGAAAATGAGACAAACTCCACCTATTTGGATCATTTTCATTTAGGCATCACTAAAATAAACTTAAGGCAATTTTTATGTTATATCAAATGACGTAAATCAATGGAGAAGTAGTGAGCTAGCATTGCCACCTCGAGCGATAAAAAAGAAGAGAAGTATATGTGATCAATTGATGAATGAAAATGTTAAGCTCATTGATAAATGGAGAAATGTGAAATTTAAGGTTAATAATAAGTTATTAATTTTATAAATAATCTAAAAATTAATTTATATTAAATTATATATAACTATGCATAATAAAACATTTAAAAAAAAAAACTAAATAGGCCAGGCCTGTAGGCCTGAAGGCTAGGCCTTATGAAAATAGGCCTGGCCTGTTTACCTAAATAGGCCTGACATTAGGCCTAAACCTGAGCCTGACCTATTTACTAAATAGGCTAGGCTAGGCTTAAAGTAGGCTAGGCCGTAGGCCCCTGATAGGGGGCCTAGCCTATTTCCACCCCTAGCTCAAGGTAATGACGTTGAGAATAACCCGGCTAATCGGGTACGATCTCGGATCCCGGAAGTTCAGGGTCCCAGTTCTTTATTGCAGAGCCAACGTGCCGAGAAGATCCCGGTTGGCGGAGATCAGAACCGTGATGTGGTACCCTAAGTGTCGAACGTTTTGAGAAAGTATAAGAGGAAATACAGTAGGGGGCAGCACAACAACAGTTCCTTCTTTGACGAGATCGTGAACATGCCTTACCTGGAAGATTTCGATTTGGCAGACCTGCCAAAGTACGATGGAAGTCAAGATCCACAATCACATCTTGATACTTTTGACATGGTCATGTTCGTGAAAGGACTTGAAGAGCCCATCATTTCCTGAATATTTGCCACAACATTGACAGGAGTTGCGCAAAAATGGCTCCATATTTTGCTAGCAAATTCCATCCAGAGGTTTGAAGATTTGGAATAAAAGTTTGAATTGAATTTTGCAACAAGCAAAAAACAACCAAAGTCCGTGTTCGCTCTCGGTAAGATTAAGCAGCAACTCGGGGAAACGCTCCAAAAGCACCTGGATCGCTTTAAAGAAGTCGCGTTACAGGTGCGTGGTTTGGAAGAACTATGCACGTGCACTTAATCGTGGCTGGCTTGGATGGTTCATCCCGGCTGGCAAAGTCAATCTACAAGAATCCCGTCAAGACTTTAGTCGAGCTTAGAATTCGGTCAAATAAATATCTGGAGTTGGAGCAAATGGAGATAGCCAATGATGCAGAAAAGAAAAGGATGAGGAGCCCATCTCCAAAAGAAAAAGAACATGGAACCCGGATAAACTGAGTGTGTTATAGTTAAATCCCGAGTTCCATAGTTATTGCTGCGAGAAAGGAGAGGAGGAGGAGTCCACCTCCAAAAATAAATGAACACGGAACCCGGATAAACTGAGTGTGTTACAGTTAAATCTCAGGTTCTATGTTAACTTTGTTTGTTTCAAGTTCAATTTTCCTTTTCGGAATTGTTTAAAGTCGACTGCATCAGCAAGTTCGTGTAAGCAAGATATTTTTCAAATAAACGAAGAAATTCTCAGTGAGGATTATGTTCCAGACCGTTCAAAGTGTGCCAGTTTTGAAGGAATGAATGAAGCCAAGGTCATTGAACCCAGTTTCAGATAAAGAGTGGAGGAACGAATAAACGAAGCCAGGATCGTTGAACCCATTTTCAGCAAAAGTGTAGAATAAGATAGTTAAATTCGTGTTCCATGTTAAGTTTGGAGCCATGTAAAACTGAGTAGAAGACAGTTAAATTCGTGTTCCATGTTAAGTTTGGAGCCCGATAAAACTGAGTAGAAGATAGTTAAATCCGTATTCCATGTTAAGTTTGGAGCCCGGTAAAACTGAGTAGAAGAAAGTTAAATCCGTGTTCCATGTTAAGTTTGGAACTCAGTAAAACTGAGTAGAAGACAATTAAATTTGTGTTTCATGTTAAGTTTGGGACCCGGTAAAGTTGGGTAGAAGACAATTAAATCTGTGTTCCATGTTATGTTTGGAACCCGGATAAATTGAGTACAACACAGTTAAATCCGTGTTCCATGTTAAATTTGGAACCCGGATAAAATTTTATTCTGGGGTAATGAGGCAAACTGTCATGCTAATCCTGATCAGGTTGAAATGTTTAAAATTTTGGTTGGTTAACAATCGAGTTTGAATATGTGATGAGGTGCCCTTACTACGGACCGAATTCCGGCTAAAAGAACCGAAATGTAATGTGAAGATTTAGTTATAAATTTTCACGAACATGATACCTAGTTTTCCACACCAGATGAATATTCAAGCAGATTTTGCTTACATATTTTTGACTTTGGCTCAGTCATTGAATAGAACTCTGAAAGTATGTTTGAGTTCATACAAAAAACCTATTGTTGTATTGAAATTAAAACTCGGAAATGAGATACGGGTTAAACAATCAATGCACCCTGACAGCCCAGAGACCTTGACTACCAGGCTAGGGGCAATAGTACTACGTTAAAGGTGGCAATTTTACGCTGTAACACTGGCAGGTGTACAACTGTAAGGGCGACGGGCATAAATGGAGATTTTTCTTTTTCATCACAAACCGGATTAGGGGGAAACCCGTTGTTGAAGCAGATAAACCCAGAAACATGGACGATTGATGAAGATCCCGGCAATCGTGAAAAGGAATAAATTTGAATCAACTCGGATCATATATGGGGGCAAGTTACAATTAGAATGTGAATAAATCCGGAGTTCATTGGACCCAGGCAAAAGGTGAACGGAAATCAAGTTGAAGCAACTTGGATACGATATCCGTGGTAAACAATCAATGCACCTCGGTAGCCTAGAGACCTTAGCTATCAGGCTGGGGGCAACTGTTACGGACTTGTATGAGGCCTATTTACTTTATGGGCCAACAAGGGGTAATCCACATTAGAATCCGTCTATAATCAGGGAATATCCTAACCAATCTATAATCAAGGCTGTAATCAAAGGAGATCCTAATCAAGGATTCTAACCTAGAGGTGGTGGCAAAAATACTTGGACTTCAAGGAACATTGCGTGGCCCATAAGTCCAAACTCTACAATTAACTCTATAAATAAAAAGTAAACCCTAAAGGTATGGAGATTCTACTCTCTCTCAATTTACAATATTGTCGTCACTATGTGCACACACCACCCCTTTTGACGAAAGCCTTATTTGTGCACAATAATCTACTATTCTTTTGGGTATCTAATTCATAGATATCTGGGAGTGAGTTATCTGATCCTATATCAACATACTAATCCAATCGGGCTAGATATCTGTTGTTCTTATATAGAACAAATATAATAAAGAAATTTCCTCAGCATGATTCTCCTCTGTTCCAGGGTAGAACATAGCAGGCAAGGACCAACTAACAGTAGTTATTAGCATACGAACAAATTACTGATGAAGAGGAGAAAATGTTGAACTTGACTGAAAGGAGGAGGCATATTGAAATTAACTACGATGCCTCTTCCACTAGTCTTCCAAGGGAACTTTTATATGATCCCGTCGGGGCAGCAGAGAGAATAAAACGTAGACGTTTAAAGGCTGGAGCAGGATGATTTGCAATAGAATGAAATGAACCGATGGGTACATGATAGGAGGGAAGTGCAATTTTAAACTTCAAAAGAGACGGATGAGAGAGAATAGGCCATTTCCAAGCCACTTGGCCGCAATGTTGGAAGCTACAGCAAGTAAGTCTCTAGCTGCTATTGTTCATGGCTTGGCTGATTCATTAGATTTAGTTAAGATATTGATTTTTAAAATTTAAGATTACTACAACTTTGCTGTTGATGCATACTAACCCGTGCAATGACAGAGTTTAAAGGTTAAGCTATTATTCATTTATGAGTAGTTTTGCTTGCTATAAATTTTATATTTTTATTGATATTGATGGTTTTGCTAAGAAATTTATAAGTTTGGTTATTTAATTGAATTCAATAATGTTGCATTTCTTGGTTATTTGACTTTAAACCTGGATATTTTGAAAAAAATATATATAATGTTTTTAAAGTGAGAGAGACAAAAAAATAATTAAAAATAGGATAAACGAACCTTTCACACGCTTCTATTATTGTGTCCCTACTTGTCTTATTTCATAAATACTGGAATGGACTATCAAGAGCAGATAGGCCAACAGCTGATTCAATTGCAGAAAGATAACTTAAAAACATTCAAATTCACTTGGTTCAACCCAACTGGTCTGCTTCATAATATATATAGCTTCAACTCAACACCCATCTCAAGGTTTGTCATCATCGATGATAAATAGCTGGTGGAGGTAGTCCAGATGAGTTGATGAAGAAATCTGACAACACAATTGATTTTCACACTAAGTTCTAATAATACCATAGCAATCTCACGCAAAATCCAGAATATACCCTATTCATCTGTTAAACTCATCCGATGGTGTTTCTGTTTCAGTAGCACTGTTGGATTTGCGGTCATCCAGGCTCTGTTGATAGCCATATGAAACAAAGCCCCAAACGGCTAACACCAAAGAGATTGCCTTTATCCCATGCATTTTGTCTTGGAAGAAGATGGTTGCCAAAATAGGAACAACAGGCAAACCCAGAACACTTATGGCATTGGAGAAGAGAGCAGAAACCTCAGAAATCAGCCCCACAGAGCCAATAGTAAATAGAGACCACGATATGGCTGTCCAGGTCAGGGTCAAAACATAGGAAGTCTTTCCCATCTCATACTCTTCCATTTCTCTCTTCAGCTCCTTCCATTCTCCACTAGCAAAAAGTCCCACTAATGTTGCAGAGGTTGCTACAATGGATAGACATACTATCATATCCATGATTGCTCTGAAAGTTTCCCTTTTTATAACCTTCTTGAATGCTAGTTGCGTGAGGGAAAGATTCAATCCATACCCAGCTGCTGAAGCAAGTGCACACATGAATCCGGTCACATATTTTCCTTTGGAGATTTGTGTGGAAGAATCTGAAGCTGCAGAATCCGTTTCGAAAACAAGGAGGATGGAGGAGATGGTGAGGAGGACTAGAGAGTTTATGATGCAAGGTGTGAAGTGAAGAGAATTGAGGAAGAAGGAGAAGAAAGCATTGAAAGCTAATTGGGATGAGCAAATGAGAGATAGGGTAGAAACAGGAAGGTACGAGAGGCCAAGTGAATACGTGTAGCAATTCGTTGCTCCAAGAAGACCAAGAACGACATAAACGAATGCTAGCTTTTGAACAGAAGGTCGCTTCTCAGGATTCTGAATGGGGTTTTTGGAGGGGGATGGTGAAAAGATGTAGTAAGGAAGAAGAATAGGAAAACCCACTAGCTGTACTAGAGATCCCATCCATTTGCTCTTCCCACCTTTTTCATAGTACAAGCTTCCCAAGAGTGTTGCAGCTGACTGACCTGACAGGACAAATACAGTGTACAAGGTTATTCTGAGCCAACGATTGGATCTTTGTCTTTCTCGGCCATTGATTGTTGATTGATTTGGGAAAGAATTAGCTTCATCCTCCAATGTTCCTATATCTTTGTGCCCATGAGCTGCAAGAGAAACTTTACAAAACATTAATACAACTATAGGTGGCTTAACAAATACAGCTGGTGACATAGAAAGTGATTCTCTCAGATTCTGCTTCCTAATTTCTTTGCATGGAAGAAATAGTAAGGTGACTGAACTACATAGACATTTCAGGAGATACTTTCAAAGCTGTGTTTTTTAGTCTTCCTGGCGATTCTTACAGGCTTAGATCCAAGTAACTTGAGAACAGGGTATGATTTATCTGCCACTATCAACTAGCTATCTCAGTACTCAGTTTTTATCACTATAGAAGACTCCATATATGAGTAAATGCCTATGTAGGGATATCAAGAATCGTTCTTCTTCTCTCACTGACCTCAATGATCTCAGAAGAGAAATCTTTATATTTGTAAACAAAGATAAGCATTTGACTTACCCATGATGTCTAGTTGTACTTCTCGAGGCTCTTTCATGTCGAAGTTGATGTAGTTTCAGAGGAAGAAAGAGTTACAGAGACAGAGAGAGAAATAGAGTTAGTGTTCTAGATGCAATTTTGAGCACTTGTCTCATGAAATGCATGGTGCATTAAGTGTGAAGATATTTTAAGTTTTAACTTTTAACCTAATCTAAACCTAACCCATTGTCCTAACTCTAATCTACTCCCAAGTAGACGACCAAGTAAAACTTCATTTTAGTGGAGAAACAGAGTCATTTGCATGAGAGAGACAGTCATCTATTGACAGCATGCGACTCTGGCACAGAGAACCAAAAAAAAAAGGACTACATGAGAACAAATTTTCTGCATGTTTCCACACTAGATTTAAAAATAAAAGATACTACCTTCTATCCATAATATAAGAGTTTATGTCCTTAATATAAGAGCTAGTTGAATATTGGATTTGGTCCTAAACATAGGATCTCAATCCATTTCATCTATGAAATTATATAGTTTTTTTCTCTACATATCCTTATTGATTGCACACTTTAAGAAATTTCAATCAACGGGTAGTCATGATGAAAGATGATATTTTAGAAAAATTAATTTATATTTGTTATAAATAATTAATATAACTAATTTCTTTAATCTACCAAAATCAATCAACTACTTGTTATATTAAATACAGAGATATATCGATTGACACATATAGGCACACACAACCTCACACACACACAAAGATATACATGTATATATGTGTGTGTGTTTATATTGGGACACACACATATTGACAAACACACAAAGATACATATATGCAGTGTGCGTGTGTGCGTGTGTGCGTGTGTGCGTGTGTGTGTGCGCGTGCGTGCGTGCACACACACTCACATAAAATATATATGTGTAGACACACACACACACATATTTGTGTGTGTACACACTCACACAAATTATATGCGAGTAGACACACATATATATACTTACATACATATATGTAGACACACATATATGTGCGCACACACACACAAAATATATGTGTATAGACACACACACACATATATATGTAGATACACACATATATGTGTGTGTCTATAGTGTCTATAGATATTTGTGTGTAGACACACACATATATATCTAAAAGTTTTATTATTGGAAGAGTATATACGTTCACATATATATATATACTCACAAAAATCAAACACACTTGAGAGAATAAAATAGGGGTATTTTAGAAAAAAATTTGACAATTATTAGAATGTTGTCCTATAATTAGGATCAAAATTAACTTTTAAATGTTGTCTTATAATTGTGAATTTAGGAATATTAAATACAGAGGTAGTAATTAAGATGCATAGTTTCATAAGTAAATTTCACTTATCTTAATCATGGTGAGGCCAGTGGGGCCAAAAATGTCATGATTGAAGCCAAGTAGGACTAATGGAATGGAAATAACTTGGACATTTGTTGGGACGCCATTTCTCTTCTTTACCCATATCCTCCATATCTTCTGCTCCGGTCCTTTTCTCTCAAATTTGGCGCAAAATCACGCTATTCTTTAAAAAAAAAATAATACTACCTCTAGTCTTAATTATAAGATCTAGTTAACTTTCTTTGGAGAGATTAAGGAAACTAAATAAGTTACTGAATTATTTCATATGTTGTGTATTCTTAAATTATATATTAGTTTATTATTTAAACTAATTAGTTTGAAGAAAAAATAAAAATAAAAATACTCTAAAGTAATTTAATTAGCTTCTTTAATCTCTCCAAAAAAGTCAACTAGGTCTTATAATTAGGACTGGAGGGAGTAACATTTATCATCTTGTAGTATTTTTTTAATCTATGAGTCAGTACCTTAAAATATCTTTTCAAGATACTGACTGGTACTGAAAAATACTTCATGATTTTTAAAAAATATTTTATGCTCTTAAAAAATATTTGAAGTACTGACTGGTATTAAAAAATTACTTGAGAATACTGACTGGTACTGAAAAAATACTTAATGATCTTGAAAAATGATTTAGGATATTGAAAAAATATTTCAAAGTAATGAATTATATACTAAAAAGATACTTCAGGATATTGACTGATATTAAAAAAATACTTCATGATCTCCTAATATAATTTTAGGATCTTGAAAAATATTCTAATGTATTAACTGGTATTTAAAAAATACTATAGGATGGTGAATGCTATTTTAAAAAAGAAAAAAGAAAAAAGAAAAAAGTGTGTGATTTTACACCAAGATGGTGTCGTTTCATGAGAAAAGGACAGGAGCGGAGAATATATATAGAAGATAGAAGCCGCGTCCCACTTGTTGCCCGTAAGAGTGGAATTCTGTTTATTCCAATCAAGCATACATATCAGTTCATATTTTAGAAAAGTCTTAAATAAATCAACATTAAATATTACTTTTTTAGCAAGTCACATATTCTCAAGTTATAAACAGTACATCTCATCTCTTAAACTCTGTACGATTTCGTTTAACATATTAACTCTTGGCACCTTTATTTATTACACTAGTGGAGTTTTAATCCTCTATATTCCTCTCTGATCTTCACATCTCACATCAAGCAATTAGAGTTGAGAATATCAACACAACCCTTTTACCAGTTTAACCGACAAAAGGATGAGTATCTCTATGAAACAAAATCATTTTTGCAAGTGGTGAAGGGGACCACTCCATGCAAATGATTGATGATGCCCACTTCTATCCACTAATCACGGATCAGCATGTAATAAATGATGATGTGCTATCGTATCACAATTTAGTAAAAATAATTATTAATTAATTAATTTAGATAGAATTGCTTGACTAGAATCCTTATCTTAATCATCTGCCAACACACATATATCTTATTTACATGAAAACACATAGAATAATTGTAAAAACCAAACTATATTGGTACATCTGGCCATTGAAACAGTAGTGCAACTGTTGTTACAAAGATGTACACTTGCCAAATGAAGCTACATATTTCCTTTACCTTCACAAATGATGTACTACAGAATATAAACTAGTAACTAAATCTTGAATTTCTTGGAAGCAAACACAAAGAATTCCCAACACTTCTCTACATATATCTCTCTTTACTTGTAAGAACAATCATATATGTGTGTGTATGGAAAATTAATTTGAACTTGCTATGTGTTGCTCACAAACTGTTAACAAACGTGAAAGAATCTTGATTCTTTGTTTTATCTTGAAAATCAAGTGTGTTTACAAATTATTTATTTAGGGTTATTCTACAATTGATAACTATGGTCATTCTACAGTCATTCAGATACCAGACTTGATGAATTGGGCGAGGGTACAAAGGAAGATGATCAGGTTTTTTGGCTGGAAACAGAGCTTTCCAGACCAGCATCTGCAAAATTCCAAGCTTCATCCATAAAATTGAATATCATTTGGTTTTATTCTAATAAATGCAGTGTCATGGTTGTTTACACCCTTTGAGTCCTATCCGATTTTCTCACCAAGTAGTTCCTTATTTATTTGACTCGTTTAGGTTCTTTATTATGGATGACTCTTTCTTGCTGGAAAATCAAGCAAATTTGAAGGGAATTTAAGTTTTTTTTTTGAGGCAGATCATTCTACTACTGTTTGTTGAGTGCATTCAAGATTCACAGTTCCACTCCATCTGGGTCTGAATTCGGTTTGATTCTGCTTTATTTCTACCTATGTGACCGCACAAACTTACTGGAAGGTTCTACAAAGGTGCCCTTATCCTACTTTCATTTTCCAAAGTTTAGGCATTTACTTGCAATTGAAATATTACTGAAACGTGAAAAGATTCCCATATGTGGAATCTCATCATCTATTAGCTACTTGGTTTTTATTGGCTTATTTAATCTTTTCCACTTAGGTTTGTACACTATCCATGAGTTCGTGCTCTGATACTCTTTTTCATATAACCATTAGTTATTTGAACACTGCTTTCTCACTAGACATGGTTAGACATAGTGATAAACATGCTTGACTTGGGAACAAAGATATGCACTGGATCTAACAATATTTTCCTAAACGACCAGTTACCTGCTATATTTATATGATTTTCTTATTTGCTTCTTTCCCCCTCTTTTTACAGAGTTACAATCGAGATCTTCTCCTCTTCCTCTACCTCCTTCTGATTATAGTTTCAGCCATGACTTCATTGAAGAAGCACAGCGAAAAATCAGCATTTTCTGGAAGAAGCATACTATACCTTAACAGGCATCAAACAGAGGAGTGGAAAGGATGGATGGAGGTTTTTGTGCTTTCATCAGGCTTATGTTTGAAATTGCAGCTTGTTATTAACATATGATAATTTTATGTAAAATTTATAATTTTAATAATTAGTACTTTTTGTTCTTAATTTTTATTTTGGTATTTATACCATTGTTATAGAGGATGTTTTCTATTTTTAGATAGAATTTTCTCTTATTTGTTGGAAACCTTTATGGTATAGATAGTTGCATATGCTTGGAAAAAACTGAGACATTGGCTGGTCGCTTTAAAAATTATAGTTTTTAGTGAATGAAGTAAAAAAATTGTATATAGCTCAACCTCCTCCTGCTTGATTTATATTCCTTCCAAAATTTGTTCTTTGTAATGTTTTAATGTCTTTAAGGTGCATTCCGCACTTTTTGTTCATGATATTTCTGTTCTGTTTATTCAGGTCCTCTTTCTAATGTCCCATTATTTTGCTGCAATGGAGATGTACAATGCAATACGTGTTTTCATTGCTGCATATGTTTGGATGAATGGATTTGGCAACTTCTCCTATTATTACATCCGAAAAGATTTCAGCCTTGCACGCTTTGCTCAGGTCACGTAAAAGCATTAATTTTCTGTCTTTTTTTCCTGTTGAAACAAGATAATTCAACACATTAGTCTTCTGAGCAGATGATGTGGAGGCTTAATTTTTTGGTTTCCTTTTGTTGTATTGTGCTTAACAATGACTGTGTGCTCTATTATATATGTTCAATGCACACCTTTTTCACTTTGATGGTGTATGGAGCACTGCGTGTTTTTAACAATTATAATTAGAAAAACTCGGTTATGACTGCAAAGATTTTCACATGCTTTCTTGTGGTGATCTTTGTAACGCCCGTCCTTTGACGCCCTTATTCATGAATTATAGCGTACAGGCATCGAAATAATTTGGACGACTTAATTGCGGAATAAAACTTTAACAAAATAACTTAGTTCAAAAACATGAGGATGAATTTTTCGCGATTCGGATCCATCCCATAGTAGGATGTTAATACATTATTCCATAATAGACAAATGATAAACGATAACATACAATCCAACTACCTATATTCTTCCAAGAGGTTCCTTCCGCTGTAACCCTTACAGCTGTATCTTTCCTCTTGATCCCGATCCACTACCTGTTTCTTTCATGCGGTCTGGAGTTCAAATGGATGAACCCCTTACCCACCTCAAACTTGAATCCTTAACTTTGTCCGGAGTTGTTGGGATCGGTAGAGGTGTCAAGGTATACCTATAAACGTTTATCATTATCATTAGTTGCAAAGTATTTAACTGCACGAATTATTTTTAGAGGATTAAAAATAGATTAACCCCTAAAAATCCCCTTACTAAAAATACCGTTCTTAATAAATAATAATAATAATATTTATTATTATTTATTTATCTATTTTATTAAGAATCACGTACTTTAAAAATGTTAAGAATGTTTGTCCTTGTCACTTTAGAGTCATTATAACCCTTAATAGACAAGTTATCCAAAAGAAGAACCTTTATTTTGAAGGTTATGCACTATTAATAATATACGTGACTATTTTAAGACTTATCAAAACTTCAGCCTTTAACTTTCATGAGAATTTAGAAAATCCATAACTTGACCGATACAACTCCAAATGGAGTGATTCAAATTTATATTTAAACATTGATAAGTCTATTTTCATAAATTAAAGTCACCAAGTTGATCTATGACTGAGAAAATGTCCAACTTTCGAAAAACACAAACAATGTCCAGAATTTACCGATTAAACTTTGAAAATTCGTAATTAATTCTACAAATATCCAAATGAGGTGCTTCCAAAAACTAAGTATTCCTTAGCATGTCTACTTTCACAGAAAAATAATACCAATAGCCATAACATACTATATCATTCCCAGATTTCAAAAACGTGATCATTGTCCAGATAACTTTCCAAACTTATTACTCAACTTACAAAAATTATATCTCGAGCTATAGAGCTCCTTTTAAGGTGTTCCACAGCTCGTTTTAAACCTTATTGAGTGCACTATTTACTGTAAAAATTGAAAATAAACACTCAAAGGTTTACTTTGTCCGAAAGGTCACGTCATTTTCATGCTCCAGAAGCATACCAGAATTTGCCCAGATTTTTAGCTCAACTTTGGAAAATCATATCTCTATTTCTACACGTCCATTTTAGGTGTTGTTTGGCTCGTTGGAAAGGTATATATGTCTACTATTTACTGTAAAAATTTCAAGGAAAAACTCAAAGTTTTTCCATTTCAAAATCAAGCCCGAAACGGATCTGCCACGTTCTGGAAACTGACGTTTTGTAGTTTCAACCTCCAACTTTGAAAAATCAAAACTCTCAATATACACCTCCGTTTTGGGTGTTCTTTGGCTCTTTTTAAACCTTATTGTATCTAATATCTTCCATAAAAGTTTCGTGCAAAAAATCAAACGTTTTCTATAGAAACAGAAGCACACAAGATTCTCTGTTTTTGTGGTATGAAAACAGGGCCTGTTTATATTCTCTACGTTTTTCCTTCTAACCAGACAGCTAGCAGCAGACTAAAACCATGAAAATAAGAAGGAAAGGGCTTAAGGAACTCACCTAGATGGATTCCTCAAGCTTGCACGCGTCGGGTCCTCCTCCCTTCTAATTTCTCTCACGCTCTCACTCTCTCTTGGCTGTTTTTCGGTTTCTTTCTTTCTTGGTTGCTGTCTGTCCGATCTGCTGATATAAGGAGGAGTGGGGAAGTGGGGTGGAGCTCAAGAGGTATGGTGGAGGGGTCTGTGTTGCTGATGCAAGAGGCATGGGTTACTGCTACGTCATCTCCTTTTCTGCGTTGCTGTGATGATCTCCTTTTCTGCGTTGCTGTGATCTACTCTGATGCTGTGTTTGACCGAGATTATTTTGGGATACTGGGTTATTACATGTTTTAGTGTTTACGGGCTTTTTTGCTGATGTATATTCCTTGTATAATGCGCTTCATCTGCTGTTTCTTCACTTTTTAATTTTCCACGTTGCAGCTGCCCAAATAACGCAGAGGTGCTGATGAAATAAATGGTTATGGTTTTGGGTTGGTTTTTATTAGCTTATGGGTCAAAGAAATAATGGACTGAGCAACTATATATGAGCACGTGAGTTGAGACGAATGGGCTCCTAGTCAAGTAATAATGGGCTGGGAGTATATATATTTATATATATAAACTTAGTGTCTCAATTAAATAATAAGAGGGTATATGTTCTAAAATTATCTCCTATAAATATTGGATAAATCTTAAAACTAAATCCTTAATTAATGGAAAATATGCCTTTAAATTCCAAATATTAATTTTAACATTTATCCAAACTAAATTTCTCATGACTAATTCCATCATAATATTTTTATATCCTCGAAATATTATTTCATAACCTTCCCAAATTCTCAAAGTCCGAAATAATTTTGATAATTATCTTAAGCTTTTCCTCATAATAAGCTTAAGACTTTTGGACTCTACTGGCAAGAAGTCTTCTTATCTCAGTTTTATTTCCAACTTTCTAGTCCAAAAATTTGGGATATTACAATCTTGATTTGGGAAATTCCTGGAGTCTTTGACATTTTGTGGAGTCCATTTGCTTTCTTTTTAGGTCAGTAAATCTACCATGCTTGGAGTTAATTTATTATTAGTTTGACTTTGGTTTGCCTTCTGCTACCTTTGTTAGCAGGTTACAATAGTTGAGTTTATCAGTTGGGTGCACTTGGTGATCTCTATCGCATCTGTACTCCATTAAGTTGCAATACTTGTTTTGCCTACAAAATTGCTGGCCTTTTCTTGTTGAATGTGATACTTGCCAAAAGGATGAAAAAGTTATGCCATATACTTTTGTAACACAAATCCTCCAAGTCTTTGTGCAAACTCTTAATTATAACACAGTGTGTTGTCACCTTTGAAGTTGACCAGTTATCTTATGATGGAGGTCTTCCTACTTTTGACTAATTGCGTATTATGGTCATCTTTATGTGGCAGGGTATACTGATCCTGCAAAACCTGATCTCCCTCCAATGCATGAATGTCATTTCAGATCGATCTGGACTTGATCGCTACATCTGGATAATTGGAATGATCTATGCCTACTTTCATCCAACCGTAATCTCTTAGGCTAGTTAGTGTATTGAGTCTTGTTTTATGATTAAATTTAGGTCTTGTAACTCACATATATATTCCTCCATCAGGCTGAGAAATGCAGGGAAAAGTTGGAGGAGAGCGAAACCAAGAGAAAAATCACTATCAAAACGAGCATTGTTTCAGTTTCTTTATTAGTGAGTTACACAACCATTGATGGGATCATTGTTTGCTCAAATTGTTCTCTTTCAATTATCTTATCTGTTATCTGGTTATATATTTATCTAAACCAAAGTGAATAAGTAAGAAGATCCCATTTTATTCATTTCCCTTTTAGGTTGGATATTTATGGTTTGAATATATATACAAGCTGGATAAGATAACATACAACAAGTTTTACCCCTACACCTCATGGATTCGATTACGTGAGTATGCGTTGTTTTTATTTCCCATTTATAAGGTTTTGGGTTTCTTTTACCGGAACTACATCCTAGAAGAATATTGGGTAGCATGTAATTTTTTCTTTGAAGTCTTTTCATTAGTAACCTGCTTTTCTTTTGGTTTTTTAGTGTTTACATATCCTTGCGGAATTTTACCCAGCATTTTCGCAGTTTCTCTTTCACCCTCTTTGCGTATGTCTTCTTTACTTTGTTGTTGGAGTTCTCCTCCGAGTGGTTTTCCATGAGCTGATGCGTAAATTTGTCATGTTTTTTTTTTTTTAATACAATAAAGCAACTACAAGAAGACTAAACTTTATCAGCTATAATGATCCTCTGCAGCTCCGTGTCAGCAAATGGAATGAACTGGAACCCGGGCACAGAAGAAAGGCTCATTTTAGCTAACCTATCAGCAACTTTGTTAGACCAACGGCTAATAACCTGGACTTCAACCACCCAGACTCGGTTAATGATACTTTGAATCTCCTCAATAATCCGTCGGTCTTCATGCGTGTCACTCGCCGGAGACGTTAACAGAGTAGCTGCCTCTGCCGAGTCGACTTCAAGGATGACTTTTCGAAACCCCAGATCCCACGCGAGCTTTATTCCATGGAGACAACCCCAAAGTTCAGCTGTCAGACAGTCGCCCTCTTCACCTTTGAACATGAATGCTTTGAGGAAGTCGCCTTGGTCATTCCGCACCACACCACCGCTGGCCACCCCCGGAGAAAAAGCAGAGTATGCCCCATCCGTATTGACCTTAACCCAGCCCTCAGGAGGTTTCCGCCATTTCCCTACAGGTGCACCAGTGTCCACACTCCGCACAACAGGTCTGCAGCTTCGACTCTGAGCTTCATTCATGCTGCCTATCATGGCAGTAGCACTAGATAGAATTGTGTGGTTAGAGATTTTCTTACCTTCGAATATAAACGTGTTTCGTCTCCGCTAGATCCACCAACAAATCAACACAAAAAGTTGCCGCCAAGCATCCCTATCCTGGGTAGCACTACTAGAGTTAAGGTTCCAGTGAAACCATCGATCCAGAGGGAGGGAGAGGAACTTTCGACGAAGCAAGCTGGGTACAACCTGATTCCACAAAGGCTTGGTTTCCGGGCATTCTCGAAAGAGATGTTGTAAGTCTTCCACAGCCGCCCCACAAATCTGACATTTAGCATCACCACTCAAGCCTCGTTTGAACCTGGCAGCGTTGGTTAATAACCGATTATGGAGAACCAACCAGAGGAAAAATTTACACCTTTCTGGAACCTTGAAACGCCATAGCTTTCCCCATAAAGGGTCCGGGTGAGCCACCTCTTGGGAGCTAGCTTCATATGCAGATTTTACGGTGAACGATCCACTCTTGCTCCACTTCCACCTTGCTTGCCCATTTGACATTAGCTCCATGCCCTCTTGAACTTTGGCCCATGTGCGTTTTATTCCATTCCACAAATTAGATCCTGGTCTGGACATCTCAATCTTTCGTAGCACATCCGATCCACAACTATACTTATTTCGAACAACTTTAGCCCAAAACTCGTCTCGCTTAGCAACTAGGTTCCACCCCACCTTCATTAGGTAGGCATGATTATACCGGCTAGTGTGGCGAAGGCCCAGACCACCTCTCGCTTTAGGTTTACAAATCACGTCCCAAGCAACCAAAGGTATTTTCCTTTGATCTTCCGAACTTCCCCATAGGAATTTCCGATTACATTGATCCAGGGACTCACACGTGCTAGCCGGAAGGAGAGAGGTTTGCATGACATATCCTATAACACCTACTTGTGAAAGAGCTATAAAAACTACAACTTTTCAATGACTCGATCCCTACTATGTTTACACCTCTCGCATATTTTTCAACGCAAACAAGGCTCTAAAACATTTGTAGGAATCTTGTCACCTACTTTCTAAATCTAACTAACAATTCTACTAACTACTAAACTAAAAACTAAAGACCGAAAGACTTACCCGTTGAAGACTTTCCTGACAATTCTATTAGAGCCACGCACAATCCCCTCGAGCTCCTTTCTCTTCTTTCTCAACCAAAAATTTCGGCCAAGAGAAGGAAGAAAAGGTGTGAGAATTATGAAGGAGGGGTATTTATAGGGTTTTGAAGGGACAAGGTGGGAATTTCCAAAATTGTTACTTTATGCCCATTCCCACTAGTTTTTCCCGATCGACCCGATTCGCGTAATTTCGAAAATCTCAAAATTCTGGATTTACAACTTTGAAGACATGTTCTCACTTAGTAGAAATGTCCAAGTTAACCTAAATTTTGATTCCATATAGGCCTCCAACTCGCCCGCTTGAAGTTTTCTCGAAAACGCGTCCGAACGCGTCCGTGCCTAATTCGCGGATAACCATTCTCTTGGAAATAATTCACTGATTCCAATATGTCTAAATAAATTCAAACCCATTCCTAAATGTTGAGTTAGAATTTATTTTCCCTATTTCAAAAATATGCCTATATGCATTTTTCCCTATTTTGTTTTATTAGGAAAAAGCACAAACGCTCTAATTAACTTCCGAAAGAGGTCACTTGAAGGTAAAAACTCACTGATCAATATTTTACCTTGACCCGGGATTCCTATTCCTAGATCTCTAGATAGGATCCGTTTCCTAATTTTAAAATTACTATTCACATATTTTACTTTAATTAATTATATTATTATTTTAATGTTGCAACTTGCCAACTTGTGTTCTTTTTCATTTTTCATTTTTTTTCTTTTTATTTGGCCCAAAATTTCGGTTGGCCTCTTTAATTATTTAATAAATATTTATTTTTTATTTAATTAATTATTTAATGATTTATTTATTTAATTTTTCCAAAAATTTCCACAAAATTACCTAATTGGTCCATTCTTGTATTTAGGCTTAAAAATACCTAAACTCAATGATTTTTCATAGAAATTTCCAATTAATTAGTAAATACATTTTTACTAATATTCCTACTAATTTTTGAGCTTCACATAATTATTACCAATTTCCTCTGTTTATGCTTAAGTAATTAGTCCAATATTACTTAATTACTTCATTATCACTTGTTGATAATTTTCTTAATTACTATGCCTCATTACCTTCATACACTTGTATTAACATTAGTATTTTCATGCCTCTTGCATTATTCCATAATTACAAGGGTATTTTGGTCTTTTACTTCTTTTTGAGTATTTTCCAACAATTTCTCCAATTTCATAATTTATAAAATTACAATAATTAGAGATTATATACTCTCCTAACTCACTTGGTCATTTAACTGTCTTTTAGGATTTTTCCATAAATTTTCTAAGTTAATTACCCTTTCTAGGGCATTTTGGTCATTTTGGCACTTTGGCCCTTAAACTCCCTAATTTCTTACAGAAATTCTACTTAGAAAATAGACTGTATTTATACAAGACTGGAGATTGAATTTTCACTTATCAGAATTATCCAACTTTTATTTATAATATTCCGTATAAATATCCAGTATTACACTGCACAAAGATTTGGCTTTCCAGTTTGATAGCCTTGTCTTGACCTTGTCAACCACGTAGTGAAAAGATTCCTTGGTTACACGCTTATGATGGAGAGGGACACCCAGGTATTTACCCAGGTCGCTGATAATAGAGAAACCAAGTGAGGCACACATCTCGCTGCTACGAACGTGGTGCACGTTCTTCGAGAAAAACACCCGAGTTTTCTGTTGGTTAACCTTCAAGCCAGAGCAGTCACAAAAAATTTTCAGGCACTCATTAATTACAGAGACTTGCTCCATTGAAGCTTCAGCAAATAGGATGATGTCATCCGCAAAGAATAGGTGGGAAATAGGGGGACTAGATCGTGTGAGGCGAATTGGTTTCCAGTCCCCTACCTAGATAGCATTCTGGATGAGATGAGCTAGTTTTTCCATGCAAATGACAAATAGATAAGGTGACAAGGGGTCCCCTTGTCTCACTCCCCTAGAAGGTTGAAAGCAATCAGCTTTATTCCCATTCCACAAAAGTTGCATGCTCGAACTAGAAACACACTGGTTAATAACCTGGGTAACCCTATCAGGTAGGTTAATTTCCTGGAGACAGCGTATCAAGAATCCCCAGTTAACGCGGTCGTAGGCCTTTTCCAAATCAATCTTGATAGCCAGGAATCCCTTCTTCTGAGTCATACTCCTCATTGAATGGATAACCTCCTGTGCCACAATGATGTTATCGCTACTATGTCTCCTAGGCACAAAGCTGCATTGGTTGGGGGCTATCACCTGGGGAGAATAGGTTTTAACCTGTTCACAACGATATTCGAGAGAGTTTTGTAGATAACGTTACAGAGGCTAATCGGTCGCAAGTCCCCCATAGATTCCGGGTGATCTTTCTTCGGGATAAAGACCATCAAAGTGTCATTAATCCTGGGGATTCGAAAAAAGATGTTTCACATGATTCACGATAGAGGGTCCCACCATACTCCACTGATTCTGGTAGAACAGGGCATTGAAACCGTCAGGACCTGGGGATTTAAGAGCGCCCATGCTGAAGACAGCATTCTTAATCTCAGAATCTGAAATTTCCCTACGACGCCCCTGAAGCAATTCCTCTTTCACACAGGGAAAAGTCATAGGACACACAAGCACTGTCCTGGTACTAACGTCTTCAGTAAGGAGGTGCGAAAAGAAATTGGTGGCCATACCTTTAATAATTGAGATATCATACACCCATGTCCCCTCACTGTTCTTGATAGCCTCTATCCTGTTGTGACTTTCGCCGACTCGCTAGCCCTCGCATGGAAATATTTGGTGTTACGATCACCGAATACGCACTATTCTCGCTCTAGCTTTTGTGCCCGTGATTAGGGATTCCCGAAGTAGGACATCTTCTAGCTCCTTCCAAATAGCTACTTGGAGGTCCTCGTATTTAGGCAATGTTCAAAGCGGGTAATAGCCCTGTTGATACCGTCAAGCCGACGCATAAGGTGTCTTTTCCTTCCCTTGGTGTGCTTGAAGACATCTTTGTTCCACCGAGAACACGCATCCGTGAATTGTGCCAAATTTTTACCCAAGAGTCATCATGGGACCAAGATCAGCCGGACAAACTCTTCAAACCCTCATGCGTAATCTGTGCCGCAATAAAGCGAAACGGTCGGTTGGGTTTAGTGGGGTGGGCAGTCATATCAAGATGAAGAAGCAGCGGCCTGTGATCAGACTTGAAGAACGGCAGATGAACAACCGAAGCATTGGGAAACATATTGGTCCACTGGTCATTAGCAAGCAATCTATCAAGCCTTGCCTCCGTATTACCTCGTTTCCAAGTAAATTCAGGGCCATCAAAGCCTATATCTCTCATCTCTTGAGAGTCAGTCCAGGAAAGGAAGTCACGGTCAATAGAGCACGGATGAGTAGCAGAGGAGCGCCTTTCACTAAATAGAAGAGTGCCATTAAAGTCACCACCTACTAGCCAAGGTCCTTGACAGGATAGTGCTATCCGGGACAGATTCTCCCATAATGTCCTGCGAGAGCCACTAGAGGGACTAGCATAGACCACAGTAATCATCCACGTGCTCCCCGCTGCTCCAGTAACCTGCAAGTGAATAAATTGGTGGTGGCGTTCAAGTAAAGAAATGGCATAAATATTATGGTCCCAAAGACACCAAATGCCACCACTATAGCCCTCACAATCCATGAGTTCCATATTAGGGAAACTCAACTGCCTAGCTCTTCCTTCAGACATCTCCTTAGAACACCTAGTCTCCAAAATTGCCATGAAATTCAGCTGATAATGGGATTTGAGGTCACGAACAAGAGCGGGAAAGCTTCGTGCTCCGGTGCCCCTAGAATTCCAGAGGAGAAAATTCATTGGGAAACAGTAGGTGTTTGTTGGGGTATGGCAACCTCCCCCTCGGTTTTATCCTGATCAGTCATGAGTTCATCTGAGCTGTGGCGTTGATCACTCTGATTGAGCAACTTCCGCCATCCTCCAAAGCATCCGACGTGCTACTCTGATTAGATTGTAATTGCCCAGACAAAGGAATTATTGGAATAGATGATGACGACGCAAGCAAGCCCACTGCTGATACGTCCACGCTGCAAACCGTGGGCTTAATTCCTTTCATCATGTTCAGGCCCACATTATCCTGTAATGAAGAAAAAGGATTTACTTGAACAATTCCACTAGCCGGGCCCACCTGCACATGACGATGGGATTTTCCAAAAGCAGGGTTTTTATTTTCCTTGCCTTTGACTTTTCTACTAGTTGCAGATTTCCTTTTTGAGCCAACCGGGACCCACTCCGTTTTCAATATCCCATTCAAATTGTTATTACCTCCATTAACCTCTGCCATGACTACCATATCTTCCTTTTTTCCTTTTGCTCTTCGCATATCCTCTGCCATGACTACCGTATCCTCCTTCTTTCCTTTTGCTCTTCGTGTATCCTGCCTTACTTCATCGTGACCCTGATCCACGCCTTGTTTTGCGACTCCGTTACTCCCTTTCCTGGAATCAATCAGACCTGCACTCCCCCTAAAATCTCGCCTTAAGATCCGGATCTTCCCAAATGGACTCCCCTCCGACAAGCAGCCGCCGGAAACCCCTGTAGCCCCATCACCGATGGTAGCCGTAGGTGCCCTTACAGCCTCATTCGGCTTCTCTGAGGGAGGTTCGTCACCATTTCCTTCAGCGCCGGAATCCTTGGAAGGTAAATCATTTGCAGGGAGAGGGTCCTGAGGTTGGTTAGTCGGGCAAGCCTCCTTCTTGTGTCCATATTTTCCACATTTAAAGCAAACCAAGTGTAGCCCCTCGTAGACAATAGGTCGTTCTTCCCCAAAAACCATGTATGTTGGAACAAGCGGTTTCTTCAAATCAATTTCCACGCAAATTCGTGCAAAACCTCCTTTATCATAAATTGATGTAGACCTATCTACCTTAATCATCTTTCCAATCATATTACCAAGTCTACATAGAGACTCAATATTATAAAACTCAAATGGGACATCTGGTAGCCGGATCCAAGCAGCAATGTTACTGTTCTGTGGTAGAACACAAGTTTCTAGCCTTTGGGGCTAGGTATAATTGATCTTGGATCAAAGGTAGCGTCCGCTGGTATCTATGGGGGAGATAGCAGCGGTCACGGTGGATCACTTTGCTGCTACGGGGTTGGCTTTCGCTGAGGGTGATGTGTGTGCACAGTGGAACAGAACTGTAAGAATGTAATGTTCAGCGTGAGGACATACCTGGGAGGTAACCTCCTATATATAGAGATTACCTAGGGTTTTGTTTACCTTGAGTCCTTCCACTGTGATCGTGCCTCCTTCCCAGCCCTGATCGTGCGCCTTCCCTTTCCTGCATGATTCTGGATTCTCGGCCTTGCTTGTGAGGTGGTGACGGAGCGCTGACTTGTGGGAGGCTTCCGCGGGAGTTCTTCTATTGGGCCTTCCTCGGTAGGCCCATTATTTGAATCCATAACGGTTGCCCCCAAGCTCGGGAGTTCGGGTTTACGAGGCTGTGAGATTTTCTATCTCGGGCTCTCCCGTTGTGTCTATCTCGGCTTTGGCTAAGTTCAAGAACTAATTCCCGACTTGCCTTATCTACGGGTCCTCGGGGATTAGTTAGGGCTTTGTCTTTTAGGGTTTCTTTACGCGACACCTAGTTGTTTTTGTAATAACGTTGCCATGTTTGCTTTTCACCAATGGCTTACTTGCTTTACTACTTTGTCGTTTTGCCCGCCGGGACTGTATTGACTTTTGTCTTTTTGAGAATTTCCTATTAAGCCGTTGTCCCCCAATTTTTGGTGGATGGGGACACCTGGCATGTGGCGTATCGCTTCTCATCCGACACTATGCCATTATTCCTTTTCTTGGAACTCTGCATCGCCATTTTTTCAACCTATCCTCATTTAATCTTTGCGATACCTTGCTGCTTACTCACGCTTCTTAACGTTAGTCATGATTTCTTTCGGCGAGCCGAAGCGTCATGGGGAAGCGAAGCGTCATCTCTCTTAAGCGTCCCTTTGAGGCGAAACGTCATCTCCTTGAACGTCCGCCTCTGCTTGCACGACCCTCGCGATCCCCAGGGCTATAAATAATTTCATCGCTCCTCATCTTCTTGTGCCACTGGTCTGCCCCACCTTTTCTTTATTAACAAATCTTGCTAAGAATGATGAGCTTACAGTGAGAACTTGAGCGCCCTTCATTCTTAGGTCATGTGGGGAAAAAGACAGCGATCGAGAAAGAAAGGAAGCCCTTCCAAGGACTGCGACCTTGGTTTCAAACGCGTTTGCAGGTCTTCAAGCATATTCCATGGTGGGCGCACAGGATCCCAAACGCATTTGCCGGTCTTCACGTCAGGTTCAATGTCGTACGGGGTCTGAGGAGGCGAAGGCTGTATTTGAGCATCTTCTAGTCGAATCTACCCTCCATCAAGGGAGGCCCGAGGCTGATTAGCGGTTCCCTGGACTTATCTAAGCATTCCTAGGGTGCTGCATATTTGGTGGGAACTTCAGGCAACAAGACGATCTGACCTAATAACAATGCAGTCTCTGGCGCAAGCTAACCCATTCAAGGCGTGATGGATAGCTAGCCACCATCAACTGTTGTAATTAGTGTGTTCATAAATGTCCTTTACAAACTTCGCCCCACTTGTTGTACTGTGCTTTTGTAATTGTCTTTGTAAATGAGCTAGCCAACTTGTTTCTTTGTAAGAAAACTTTTTCACGTATCCCGGTGTATTGCATTCATAAGCAACCCGCGTTAGAAACCCACCGGAACTCGCAATGCCCTGTTGCTTTGATTATATCATCCCGGTCGTGACCGGTGTGACCCATACCGAATTGTTATTGCTGGCAGACTTCAATTGAAATCCCTTAGTCGAATGTGAAAAGACATACTCATTTACGCTTAAGCCCGACACGTTGTAACGTGTAACTACGCCTCTAGACTGCGCTTTGTCAATAGGCGTTTGAAAACCGAGCCGAATTAATGCGTACGTCGCTTCGAGAGAGAAATCCATACAACATCGGACTCACGCCTCCTCGCGCGTGGCCATCACTCTTCTTGACGTTTTGAATTCAAAGAGAAATCCATATAACCTCTGGACTCTGCCTTCTCGCGCGTGGCCATCACTCTTCTTGACGTTTTGAATTCAAAAGTTTCTCAATTTTGGAAAATCAAAAACTATATATTTCTTCGTTTAGCCACCGAGCCTTGCGTCGCTATCTTGGATATATTTATTTGAGTTTTTGGCATATCTGGTTCGTCGAGTAGTCTTTGCTCCTTACTCCTGTTAGATTTCCATCTTCTTTGTTCGGTTGATAAGGATAGGTTTTTAATTTGGTTGTTACGTCCCCGATTTTCCCTCTGCCAACCCAGGAATTGTTCCGATCCTAGGTATTCTTGATAACCCAACCTTCATCCCATTGATAGCATTGCCGAAAGATGCAATGTGCACAGGCTAGCCTTAAACTGCTCTTGTTTTTGATATGATTGGCCCCACGAGTGTGCCTTTTGTGCTAATTTTGCCCTTTTCTTGCATTATCTAGGTTTAGATGGCATCGTCTTCTCAGATGCAATCATCACCTTCCGTGGATGATTGCAGTTCTTCCATGTCGATCCGGAATCCCAACTCTCCCAAGAAAGTTGTCCATTGTAGGGTGGCCGAGGTGAAGAACACCACGATCGACACGGACTTTCCTTCGCTCGGCGTGAGAGATGGCGAAGGGTACTCAATAAGGCTTCCTCGGATGGCGAGTCGGTTGCCACCGTCAGGCCAGAAAAAGCCAACCTCACGTGCCCCATTTCTTTTTCTTCTACCGAGATGTTTTCGTCCGACTTGGTGTAAGATTCCCTTTATCGATTTTCAAATTTGCCTACTAAATCACTGCGACTAGCCCCACCCAACTTCATCCCAATGGTTGGGCTTTTGCCATAGCCTTTGAGAATCTCTGCCGGGAAATGGATATTTGCTGCACCGTGCCGGTATTTATGACCTTCTATTCTCATTGGAACTCGGCGGGTTTCGATCACACTGCCACAACCTTTTTGGGTGGACCTCGCTGCGCGGAGAAGCGAACATATGCTCTTCAAAGAGCTTTCCATTACACTTAAATCTTTGATGGACCCTGCCGATCACATTCCCACCGTCCTTGTTCGTCGACGCGGACCAAAGAGTATGGGATTATGTGCAAAAAAATTTTCAGACGTATATACTGTCCATTTATATTATTACCACGGCGACATCGTTTGTTGTTTCCACGCGGGGCGTCAGATGGGAAGACTGAGTTTCTTGAAGCCTTTGACGAGGCGCGGCTGCTGACGGTGTCAACCTGCGAATGCACTTGCCCCCTCATTAGCGGATGAGCCCACCGTGAGTGGCGGAGTTCCAATCCCGAGAGGGAGCGGTATTGCGAAAACTCCCGAGCGTTCCGCGCCCAAGGTGGACAAAACATGGTGAAAAAGGAGGCGGATGCCCAAAAGCAAAACGTTGTTGGAGAAGAAACCATTGTGATTCTGCACCGCCCCCACTGTTAGAGAGGTTCCTACTTCCACTCTGCCGAGGCCTCGCCCATTAGAGACTCCTACCACGGGTCTGTACCTACTTCATCCGCAAACTCGGTTCCATCCTCCTTCTCGATCCCTCATAGCCATGATACTATGAATGGAGGAGCACTTTGGTCAGAGGGTAAACGGAGCTATTCGAGATCTTATGCGTCCGCTTTGCTCAAGCTGTACTCCCCCTCCATGCCTTCTAATGAAGAAAAATCCGGTGGATTGAGATGGAGCGACAAGCCTACAAGGTGGCTTCCTTAATTCGGCCTTATCTTGCTCTCGGGATTGAACGCTCTTCGGCTAAGGTCAGTGAATGACTTGAAGCAGCAAATCTCCACGTTGAATAGTAGTCTCGACCTTGAGAGGAAAGAAAAGAGTGAACTCCTTTAAGAGAACCACAATTTGAAAAGCAACGCGAGATCTACCCAAAGTTCTGCTGCAGGAGGGACCGGGCCCAACGGGAGGTGGCGATAACCGGGTGAGAAAGAGAAGGCGCGTAAAGACTTGGCTGCCCTTAACAAAAGATTTGTCACCGCGGTGGAGCATATTCTTGATCTGAAACCAACTTGTCTTCCGCACAAACCAATCGGCCAACATTCAAGCTGAATTGAAATTGGCCCGACTTGGATTAGATGCCAAGCAAGCGAGTTGGCCAACGCCCAAGCCGAGGTACTCCGCCTATCAAATATTTGTCGGGAGGACATGCTTCTTAAAGAAAAGATGATCTCGGACAATGAGCACCTTGCTTAGGCGTTCTTAAAGAAAAAGATGACGAGCGCCCTTGCACGAATGAAGATTGCAAAATACGGCCAAATCGGGCGTTTATCTTTTGAAAATGTTGTGGCTCGGATCCGGGTGCTCAATCCCATTGTCGATCTGAATCTGCCGGGTTACATCTTCGGGCTTATGTTAGCGGCAAAGGCGGGTTGATTCCTCTGGTGGCGAAGATAGTGATGACGAGTCATCTTCCCAGGCACATTCGCGGGTCTAAGCTGCTTCTTACTTTTTCTTTTAGTAAAACACCAAGAGTTTTTATGTGTACCGCTCGGACGAGATATTTTTGCAATATAAATCCTTACTTTTCTCCCGGCCTACCATCTGTAGCTTTATCGCTTTCCATCCGTAATTGCTTGTGTTCTTGAATTAAAGCGGTATGCTTAATGTCGAAACCGGATTTTCATTATCCGGCTTCTACATGTTTCCAACTTACGATTTTGGAAACCGGATTCTTAAACATCCTGGCTTCTACGTGTTTTCAACTTACACGATTTTGGAAACCGGATTCTTAAACATCCTGGCTTCTACGTGTTTTCCACTTACACGATTTCGGATTCTTAAACATCCGGCTTCTACGTGTTTTCAACTTACGATTTTGGAAACCGGATTCTTAAACATCCGGCTTCTACGTGTTTTCATCGTACATGATTTTGGAAACCGGATTTTTAAGTATCCTGGTTTCTACATGTTTTTATCGTACATGATTCTTGAAACCGGATTTTTAAGTATCCTGGTTTCTACATGTTTTTATCGTACATGATTTTGGAAACTGGATTTTTAAGTATCCTGGTTTCTACATGTTTTTATCGTACATGATTTTGGAAACTGGATTTTTAAGTATCCTGGTTTCTACATGTTTTTATCGTACATGATTTTGGAAACCGGATTTTTCGGTATCTGGTTTCTACATGTTTTTATCGTACATGATTTTGGAAACCGGATTTTCGGTATCTGGTTTCTACATGTTTTTATCGTACATGATTTTGGAAACCGGATTTTCGGTATCTGGTTTCTACATGTTTTATCGCACATGATTTTGGAAACCGGATTTTCGGTATCTGGCTTCTACATGTTTTCCAAAACGGCGAGATGACAACTCTATCGTAAAAAGCGGGATCGGTCATTCTTTATTCATCCATCCGCGTTTACAAAACGCCACACGTTTAAAAAGAAAAGAGCTACACACGCCACTTTACGAAGCTTGCCGACATCCGATCTGAATGTTTCGGCTATAATAAACTTTCAACTTATCCGCGTTCCATGTTCGCTTTATCGCCTTGTTTTGCGGCGTTTCCGGCTTGTAAGCGCCTTTACAGAGGTTCTCGGTGACTCGGTATGGGCCTTCCCGGTTAGGAGCTAGCTTTCCTTCCGCGGCATTCTTATTGCCAATGTACGCCCTTGAGTACGAGGCTCCCTTTGTCAAAAGCCCGAGGTCGAACCTTCTTGTTGTAACGTGTTGATATTAGTTGCTTGGCGCCAAATCTCGGCAATGCGCGCGGTTCGAACTTCATCTATCAGATCTAGCTCGACGGCAATCGCATTACCGTTTTCTTCTTCATTTTGCGGTCCGTGACTCGCCGCCAAGATGATTCTCCAATCTCAACCGGAATCATGGCTTCGCACCCATACGTCGGCTTGAAGGCGTTTCACCGGTTGATGTCGGGACACTCGTTCGATATCCCCATAAGGTATAAGGCAAGCTGGTCCACCCGACTAGATGTGGCATCTTCCATCCGCTTTCTTAGCCCATCCACAATGATCTTATTAGCGGCCTCTGCTGCCCATTAGATTGTGGATGTTCTCTTGATGCGAAGTCTTGCTTAATATTGAAATCGGCTACCAACTTAGAAAGCTTTTATCAATAAATTGTGTTAGTTGTCAGTAACGATCTCGGTTGGGATGCCAAAACGTGCTATGATGTTCTTACGTAGGAACTTTTGCACCCTGCTTGACGTGATTGTGGCGACAGGTTCCACTTCAATCCACTTTGTGAAGTAATCAACCGCCACGATGAGCCATCGTAACTGTCCGGCAGCCCGCTTGAATGGTCCTAGAAGATCCATTCCCCATTTGAAAAACGGCCATGGCGCTGAGATTGTCTGAAGAGTGGCGGAGGTGATCGATAGCGCTAGCATGCCTTTGACAAACTGTCGCATTTTTGGACATGAGTCTTAGCATCGGCTGCCAAGGTGGGCCAGTAACCGGCCGTCTTGCCTTCTGGCCAAAGCCTTAGCCCCGTGTGGTGACCATTTATTCCTTCATGAATTTCAGCGGGACATCTTGGGCCTCATTTGCCGCCGGGCATTTCATCATCGGAGAATGCATTCCTTTCCGATACAAGCGGTCATTCACAAGTGTATACGAGGCCGCCGATCTCATGAGTTTTTCGCCTCTAATGACTCGTCCGGCGAATTCCTCTCTCAATGTAATCTATAATGGGTTTCCTCCAATCGTCACTATACGAAATAAGCATCACGCAACTAGGTTCTCGAAGATTTTGTTGTACAATGGTGCGATGACTTCGGGGCTCTTGGTGCTTGCCAATTTGGACAAAACATCGGCCCTAACATTATCTCCTCTTGGAATGTGTGCTATTGTGACCTCGTCAAACTCCGTAATAACCTCCTTTACCTTTCCCAGGTATTTGATCATCAACGGTCCTTTTAGCTTCGTACTCTGCTTGGTTATTTGACGTTGAGAAATTAAAGCGCGAGAGATAATTCAAGAGCAATACCTTGGACTCTCCACGATGATCCCGCTCCACTTCCTTTGGTGTTTGACGAGCCGTCTACAAACAACTTCAAGTATCTGATCTTCCCGCCTTTGGCCAGGGTCAACTCCATTATGAAATCGCCAACGCACGGGACTTGATCGCGTGTCGAGCCTCATATGTAATATCAAATTCTGACAACTCAATGGCCCAGCCTACCATCCGTCCGGCTAGGTCGGGCTTATGAAGGATCGTCGTATGGGGTGGTTAGTGCGAACAATGACGGGATGGCTCACGGAAGTACGGTCGAAGCCGCCTTCTTTGCTATTAGTAACGCAAATGCCATTTTCTCTACCTTCGATACAGCGGCTCGAGCCTTGCAAAGCTCTACCTACAAAGTATATAGGACTACGGCCTTAGTTGTTTCCCTAACCGGCGCGGCGCTTACGGCCTCGTTCCTGCTTGATAAGTATAGGATTAAGCTTTCTCCTATCGGGGTGCAGTCGATCTGGGAGGTGCGGACAAACAACGCTTAATTTTGCCAAAAGGCTGCTTCGCATTCAGCCGTCCATCCCCGGATGCTTCCTTTTCAACAATTTAAAGAAAGGAAGAGAGCTCTCAGCGGATTTAGGCGGGAAACGGGTCGGTCGGCCAATCGTCCGGTCAGTTGTTGAACTTCCTTTTTGTTCCGCGGGGCTGCATGTCTAAAACAGACTTGGCATTTGTCGGGGTTAACCTCTATGCCTCTGTTTGTCGGCAAGAATCCTAGGAACTTTCTGACGGTACTCCGCGCACTTCGCCGGATTGAGGCGAATCCTATATCTTACGAGCTTGTCGAATGTCCGCCGTAAATCATCAATGTGGTTGGCCTCGCTCAAGGATTTGACAATCATGTCGTCAATATATACTTCCACGTTCCGACCAATCGATCTTCAAAAACTCGGTTCATCATTCTACGATACGTGGCTCCTGCATTTTTAACCCGAAAGGCATCACGTTGTAACATAATTCGCCTTCTCGGTGATGAATGCCGTCTTCGCACAGTCCTCTGGGTGCATAGCAATCTGATTATACCGGAGTATGCGTCCATGAATGATAGTAACCGAAAACCGGAAGAAGCTGTCCACTAATTGGTCAATACTAGGCATCGGAAAGGAGTCTTTTGGGCACACTTTATTTAAATCTTTATAATCTGTGCAAACCCTCCACTTCCCATTTGGTTTTTCACAAGGACCACATTAGATAACCATGTGGTGTCTTGTATTTCTCGAATAAAGCCGGCTTCTAACAGCTCGCAACATGTGCTTCCAAAGCGTTCCGCTGTCTTCCCAGAGCTTCCGCTTCTTACGGGACAGGGGTAGATCCGGTCGGATTGCTAGCTCATGGCAACAAAAATCTGGATCGATCCGGGTATCTCCGAAGGTTGCCATGCAAATACGTCTCTATTGTCCACGAGGAGTATTTCGAGCTCTTCTCTCATCCGGGATCCAAAGCCTTGCCAATTTTAGTGATTTGACCGGGCTCTGTGCAGAAGGAAATCCTCCGGCTCTCCGGTTGGTTCCGTCTTTTGCATTTTCTCCTCTTTGCGTAGATCCAACTCGACCAAATTTACCGACTTCCACGCGTATCCGCGGCCAGGGTGCGTTAGCCGGGTTGAATCTTTCTTGGCGTGTTGAAGTAACAGCGACGAGATTCTTTACGGTCTCCTTTTACGTAACGATTTTATTCTTCCTGCTAATCATCTTAAGCTTTTGGTGCTTCGACGATACCAACATATCCCAATTGTGAATCGTTGGTCGTCCCAGGATTACGTTGTAAGAAGAAGGAAAGTACGCAACTATAAATCGGACTCTCTGTCTTGAAAGCATTCCTATCCCCCAAGGTCGGTTTAAGATCTACGTACCCTTTTGGACGAGTGTCACGACCATTGAACCCGGTTAACATGGTCTGCATGGTTTTAGCACGTCGGAATCAAAATTCATTCTCTTGAACGCATCCCGAGAGGATGATGTCCACGGCACTTCCATTGTCCACGAAGATCTTTTCACGCGGCAATTGACCGGTGTTCCGTTATCACCAACCCGTCATGATGCCCAGGGCAACGTCTTTCAAATCCTCGTCAGTGAAACATAACACGGGAGATTCGGGCTTGTTCGGGTCCTTTTTAAATGTTGGAGCATCTTTAATCGACAATACTTCCTTCAAATACTTCCGTCTCTGGCTAGACGAATCCCTCCGCCGCCAAAACCTCCGCTAATAACATTGCAGTCGTACTTGGCGTCGGGGAATTCCTCGTCGCTATCATCAGACTTCTTTTTCTGCTCCTTTTTCCTCTTGTCAGGCTGTGGACTCCTACTCCGGTCTTCCACCTGCCTCTTGCCGCCCTGCTTTCCTTGGGTCTGAATCACGTATCTTTGGAGTTTCCCCTCACGGATGAACTTCTCCACCGTATTCTTCAGGTCCCAACACTGCGGGGATGAGACATCCAAGCCGGCTATTATACAATGCAAGTTTACCTCTTCCTTCGATCCGGAATCTGCAATGCTACATTGTTGAAGCGATCTAGGTATTTGCTCAAGGCTTCTCCCGATCCTTGCCTAACTTGAGCCAATTGGAACTCTGTTTTGGTTGCCGCCTCTTGGTTGCGAAATGCGTCGAAACTTTTGTTCCAAAGTCTTCATGTTTGGGATGGACAAATATGGCAACGAATGAAACCATAAGCTGCGCCGCTCCCGAACGTTCTGCAAAAGTCGGGGTACCACGTCTCCGTTTATCCCCTTGACCATAATCTCCATTTTGAAGTTGTTTAGGTGTATCAAGGGGTCCTGGGTTCCATCATACTTTGGTAATTCCCTCGAATTCAATCCCTTAGGATATACCGCCGCCATAACTTTGTCCGTGAACTGACCCAAAATTCTATCTTCATCCGCCTCACCTAACGTCTTTTTGGGAGGCGAGGATGCAACATGTTGTTCCTTGTCGATACGTTCCTTGGCGAACCGGCTCTTAGCCACGGTGTCCGTGCTTTTAACCGTTTCATGCTGGATCTTGTGGTGGCTTCCTTCTCCCGGTCTTTTTGTTCACCAATCACGACATGCTCTTCTCTCCGATGTTCATCTGGTTGATCTGCACAAAATCTGATCCAGCGATCCGGTTCGAGCTTTCACCATTCTGACCTCCACTCCGGAGCTGTTTTTCTCTCGTCTCATGAGGCCTCTTCTCTCGCTCCTCCTGCCTCCACACCATATTTTGACGTTCCAATTCTTCTCGAATAATCCGAGTGTTCTCGTCTTTTTGCCGCTCATGTCGGTATTCCATGCCATCTATACGCCGGATCAACGATCCTATCGTATTATGGAGCAGGCGTAAGTCGGGATGCTCCATCTGGAATTCTCGAGAAGGATGAGGAAAACCCTCCACTTGAATTCCTTGACGTGCCTGGTGTAATTCCCGATTAGGATGGGGAGAATTGGCGGTATCCTCTGTCTCGATATCGACTGGTCTCTTCCCACCATCTCGCTCCGGGTCTACCGAATTCGAGTGTCGCGAAAACTGTCTCGGGTTAGAAGGTTGCTGTGGTTCATCTAGTGGTGGCAGCGGTGGTCGTGTTGCATTAGTGCGACTTCTAGTGCTGGCGGCCATATTCAGTGGTTACGAATAGCTTTTTGATTTTAGGAATCGAGTTGTTGACGATCCCCACGATCGGCGCCAATGTTCTGTGGTAGAACACAAGTGTCTAGCCTTTGGGGCTAGGTATAATTGATCTTGGATCAAAGGTAGCGTCCGCTGGTATCTATGGGGGAGATAGCAGCGGTCACCGGTGGATCACTTGTGTAGGAGGTAACCTCCTATATATAGAGATTACCTAGGGTTTTGTTTACCTTGAGTCCTTCCACTGTGATCGTGCCTCCTTCCCAGCCCTGATCGTGCGCCTTCCCTTTCCTGCATGATTGCTGGATTCTCGGCACGCTGTGAGGTGGCTGACGGAGCGCCTGACTTGTGGGAGGCTTCCCGCCAGGAGTTCTTCTATTGGGCCTTCCTCTGGTAGGCCCATTATTTGAATCCATAACAGTTACACTGTAAATCAGCCTTCCATGGATTGAAATTTGGTCGCCATCTCTGAACAATCAGATAGTGGTCTTCTATCATCCATGGGCCTCCTTGGAAAGCGTATTCTTTGTCTTCTTTGTTGGAGAAAGATACAATGTAGTAACCATTACTTAGAGGAACTAGCTTCAAAGGATCCTTAGGTCTCCACATACGATTGATTCGATCCCGGATAATATACGTAGGGAAGCTTGCACCTAAAACCTTGATTATGAGAGAATTCATCCAAGGCAAGCACCATGTTGTATATTCCTCAGCTTCCCGGGCTTTCCCTCCACCCTGCTGGAAGACTGATCATCCTCCTCATCAGATTTACCTTGATCACACTGTGGATCATGTTCATTCATCCTATGAAAATAATCCTTCCAGCCCTTTACAATATCATCCTCCTCCGAGTGTTGCACTAGGAACCCTGCACATCCTGGCGACAAAAGTTTATCCCGATAGGACAACTTGGATGCTCCAGATTTGAGGCCAGAAGAGGAACCAGACTTGACACCGTCAGCCACACGTTGCTTCTCAGGCGCTCGACCAAACACAAAGCTCTTCCCTCCATCCTCCTTAAGTTTCTGGTCAGATTCCTTACCACCATCACCATCTCCGCCTCCTGGTCCCTCCGACCCGCCGCCCTTCTTACGCCCTCACTCACCTTCCGAGACTTTCCTCTGTACTCCACTCATTCTTGTTTAAATTTGTCATGTTTCTGCTTCTTCTTAATTTACACTATTTGCTTATATCATTAGGTGGCTGGGCCAGATAACTTTGGAGACTTATATTTCACAGTTCCTTATCTGGTTGCGGTCTGTAAGCATATTGAAGATTTTTTTTGTCTATTCATTTGCTGCTTACTGACCTCCTGTATATATCATAGTAAGTACTTAGAATACAACCTAATTTAACTTGACGATTAAATAGAATCAAGATTTTATTAAAAAATAAATTATGTATTAATTTAATAATTATATATTTGTTATCTATGATTTGATCTCAATTAAACTGTTTAAACGTACTCCATTATGACTTAGCACATGTACTAAAATATGAGGTGAAGTAGGAGAAGAGGCATAGGGTTAAAACCTTTGTGATAAATAAAAGAATCAATTCAAACTGCTTAAATTTGATATTAGTAATTTATACTATGTTTTTTACATTTTATTTTCTTAAATATATGCTTTATTTGATGAAAGTTCAAAAATATTTTATTATCAATTACAATTAAAATTAAAAATTATTCAGATCTACCAATAGATAATTGAGGATTGGACTGCAGGCAGCGGCAAATTGACACCATTTGATGAAATTTCCGTGCCATAAAAATGTATACATCCATATTGTTAATTGTTATCATCGCTTAATTATGAGTGATTTAAAATTAAATGCGCGAAGTTCATATAATATATCATTAATATTTAAAGGGTTAAGGAGTAATTTGGCCAACAAACTATTACTTCAGGAGCGTCCTGCATAAATAACTTTTAAGTGGATCAAAAATACCAAAAAAAATTTAAAACTGTGCAGTCAGCACAAAAAACTTTTATTCCAGAAGCGTCCAACACAAAAAAGTTTTACTCCTGAAGCGCCCAGTACAAAATAGTTTTACTCCATTTTTGTGCTGACTACACAGTTTTAAAAGTTTTTTGATATTTTTTGTCCACTTAAAAGTTATTTGTGCTGGGCGCTCTTGAAGTAATAGTTCGTTGGCCAAATTACACCTTAACTAATATTTAAAATGTAAAAATATATATATATATATATATATATATATATATATATATATATATATATATATTGATCAATATATATATAGCATCGATATCAGTTGGTATAAATATAGAAACCAAAACACAATTCATAAGAATTCATATTAAGAAAGCGAAGTTTGTGAGCCAATGAATTTCTCACCATTATCATCACTATCACTATCACTATCGGTCCCTATCGCTTCTGGACCAGAATCAATGCCACCATTTTCGTTTCATCAAGTTATTATATTATATGTCTTTCATGGTAACTGCCCGCCTTTGTCACCATATAAATGCTTTTCATTTTATTTAAATGATACAACAAATAAAAATATATCTCCATATGTATAGTCAGTGGCGTAACCAAGAAATTATTTTAGCCCAAGTTAAAAAATAAACATATTGAACTATTTACTAAATAATATTGTATGACATTGAAAATACAAATAAATAATAACCAACAATTATAAATCACAAGATAACATAGTGAACAAAAATTCTATGACGTTTGAAAGAAGACTCATTACAAGGTGCATCACTTTCAAAAATTATTTTCTTAGAAATATCACTTTCTGAAGTTATTTTCTTCTTAAAGAATACATCTATGATTTTCTGTTTATCCTTACTCATCTTTTTCAACCTACAATAAATTTGGTGACCCAGAATATATATTGTTGTCAGTGTTAATTAATTAGTATCTTGTGTCACTAATTAAACATTAATTCTTATAGTATTACTTAATCCACAAAACTAGTACTTAAATGCGCATTCCACCTACCTCAAAACAAAATAATTGGAGAAAATAAAAGAAATATAATATGAACCCCCAAAAAATATTTAAAAAGAAAACATACAAATTTGATTCAATTTCAATTAAGTAAATAATCTATTATAATATATTTTTTAAAGAGGAATTCATTATAAAATCATAAGACAACCAAATAATAAATTCAAACCAATTAAAATTAGTCATTAACCATCCTTTACATATATATATAGTCATCTATTGTCAAAACTCAAGACTCTCCCAAATCATAACTTCAAAATTTTCACTAATAAGTACAATATTCCTCATTAGAAAGAGAATAATACGTAGAATAACTTTCATAAAAGAAGTGAGGTGAAAAGAAGTGATTTTAAGTACTTATTTAGTTTTTAAAATGAAGATTGTAATACCCAGATATTTATTATCTGAAATATTATGAATTAAATGGATATTTCTGATAAGTGAAATTTCAATCTCCGGTCTTGTATAATTATAGTCTATTTTATAAGTAGAATTTCTGCAAGAAATTAGGGAGTTTAAGGGCCAAAGTGCCAAAATGACCAAAATGCCCCTATAAAGGGTAATTAACTTAGAGAAATTATAAAAAATACCAGAAGGCAGTAAAATGACCAAGTGAATTAGGAGAGTATATTATCTCTAATTATGGTAATTTGATAAATTAGGAAATTGGAGAAATTGTACAAGAATGTGCCAAAAGTAATAAAAGACCAAAATACCCTTGTAATTATGAAATGATACAAGAGGCATGAAAATTCTAATGTTAATACAAGAGTGTGAAGATAATGAGACATTCTAATTAAGAAAATTATCAACAAGTGATAAAAAAGTAATTAGGTAATATTGAGCTAATTGCCTAAGCATAAACAATGGAAATTCAGTAATAATTATGGGAAGCTCAAAAATTAGTGGAAATTGGTTGAATATTAGTAAAAATTTATTTACTAATTAATTGGAAATTTTTGTGAAAAATAGTTGAGTTTAGGTATTTTTAGGCCTAAATGCAAGAATTGACCAATTAGGTAATTTTGGTGGAATTTTTGGAAAAGTTAAATAAATAAATCATTAAATAATTAATTAAATAAAAAATAAATATTTATTAAATTAATTAAAGGGCCAGCCGAAATTCCAAGAAGAAAAGGAAAAAAAGAAGAGAAAATGAAATGAAAAATAAGGTTGCAACTTGCATATTATTATATTAATATAATTAATTAAAGTAAAAGTATGAATAGTAATTTTAAAATTAGGAAACGGATCCTATCTAGAGATCTAGGAATAGGAATTCCAAAGTCAAGGTGGAATATTGATCAGTGGAATTTTATCTTCCGTTAGACTCTTACGGAAGTAAATTCTGAGACCGTTTGTGCATTTTCCTAATAAGACGAAATAGTGAAATTCTGATAAAAGGCCAGATAGCCAAGAGGACGAAAAGGTTATGTTGTGACATTTGGAAAAGAATTGGGAATTTTCATGAAATATTTGGATTGAGTGATTTTTTCTGAAGAGATTGATGTTTCCGAAAACAAGTTTCAACACCGGACGCGTTTGGACACGTTTTTCGAGAAATACTCAACTGGACTGTTGGAACCCTATATGAAATCAAAATATAGGTTAACTTGGACATTTATACTAAGTGAGAATATGTTTTCAGAGTTATAAATCCAGAATTTTGAGATTTTTCCGAAATTACGCGAATCGGGTACCGATCGGAGAAATTCATCCGGGTAGGCTTCTAGAAGGGCCACATGGCCACTTCCCATTGGCCAATTGGTGCCACCTCAGCATGTGGGCAGGTCGGCCAAGAGGAAGGAAGAAGAAGAAAAACTTTTGAAAAAGTTACTTTGGACTAGTCCCGGATCGATTCTCACAAAGTTGATCCGACGGCCGAAATCCTACACCTTTTCTTATAAATACCCCCTCCCCCCTTTGGTTTTTCACCCCATTCTCAAGAGAGAATTCGAACCTAGAGAGAGAAAGAAGAGAGAAGGGCTCTGGAGAAGTTCTGCAGAAGTCTTCAACGGGTAAGTCTTTTGGTCTTTAGTCTTTAGTTCGGTAGTTAGTAGAATTGTTAGATAGTTTTAGCAAGTAGGGAGTGAGATTCCTACTATTGTTTTTAGGCCTCATTGCATTGAAATATATGCCTGACGAGGTAGAAACATGGTAGGGATCGAGTCCCCAAAGCTGAAGTCTTCGTAGTTCTTTCACAAGTAGGTGTTATAATGCTAGAATAGCCTTTAAATTTTCAAGTATGATTGGGTATCATATGGGAGGGCTATTTTAGTCATTATTTTCGAAAATCATAGTTGTGTCGAAGTTCTGGCAAAATTTCGGGAAGAAAATTTGTCGAGTAACGAAATCTTTGTGAAATTCCACTGGATTAGGGGTAGAGGGCAAAATGGTAATTTTTACCTAAAATGCCAGTTATAGTGTCAAATCACTAATAGAGGTGATATTATTCTTATAGGATATCAGAATCTCTGATTTGCAGCCGTCACGCTGTCCGACGAACCGCTGTTTGAAGTTCACGTTTTTAGTAAAAGTACGTTTTCCTAGGTGGTACCTAACGTCGCAAACGAAGGTACGGACGCGCATCGTAACACTAATCTTGTGCTTCTTAAATGCATATATGTCAAGGATATGTCGTAGACCGTTATACGACGTTTTAAACGGGTTATGTTTGGAATGCCGTTATGTTTTCCTAGCGCGAGGACACGAGTGTTTATCGTGGCACCGGTGAATAGTGCAGTTGTTGTTGTTATTTACCTTATGGGGCTTTACATATTGCTCTGTGCTTATGTTTTGTCGGCATAATGATCATGCATCTCTAGTATGCTTGTGATATACTGTTGTATTAGCTCTAGAATATATGTTGGTCAGTATCTTGTGTTGTTTGGGTATGAGGTTAACTGCTACACGAGATTCAATGTGGTAAATTGAATCTCACCGTAGCTTCAGTCGGGAGGACCACGGTTCGTGGATCGAGGCAAGTACCGGAGTAGGCGTGCGGTGAAGACTATCTTTATCTTATCGTATTCTGTTATTACACTATTTCCTTTCTAAACCTTAGGATTACTGTAATCATTACAATGTTACACAATGGTTGATGTTTTGGCTAAGAATCCAATTACTCTTGCGCTCTATTGCTCCACTCTGATTGCTTGTTTGAAAAAAAAAAATCCGCATTT
This sequence comes from Acacia pycnantha, assembly GCA_025563575.1. NCBI lineage: Eukaryota > Viridiplantae > Streptophyta > Magnoliopsida > Fabales > Fabaceae > Acacia > Acacia pycnantha. The sequence goes on along the minus strand of JAMWYP010000015.1, from coordinate 9,686,121 downwards.
CAAACATGGGATGTTACAAAGATGAGCGGCGCCAGATATATGATGATATTAACCTTTTCAGTAAGTATCTCAGACAAGAATTTTACTTTCCTCTCACAGCCTAATGAGTAATAAACCAACAATTGTCCTAATAAAAAAAGAGTATAGTTATAGAAAAGATAAGAGATTAGCTGAGGCCAAATTATTGACCAAAATAAAATATTATATAATACATACATCTAATTAAGTACATAAGATAAGAGAAGTTCAGCTGACCAATATAGCCTTTTTGTATTTTCCTTTTTATCTTTGAGCTTTTTTAATCATGTAACATTTTTGGACTCCTTTTCATACATGAGAGCGAAGAATAATTAATCAATAACAAAGTCAATCAAGTATAACTATGAAAAATTACATTTATGTATTTATAAATATATTGTTGGTAGGTTGTGTGAGATGGAGGGACAAAAAATGCATTCCATCTGATATTTTAGTTGTCAGACCCTATTGATTTTGCGGGCCGGACAGGTTTCTACTTAAACCAAGTGGTCTCTCACATGCATGGATCATTTTATTATTTTGAGGATCGTCATATATATATATATATGGTACTTTTAAATGGTAACTCTCACTTGATGATTATCTTATATATTCATTTCTGTTAAAATTTATTTATTTATGCAGACCCGGGCACATCAAAATCTAGCAGTTGATCATGATGGAATAGAAATATAGATGAGCGTGACTTTTAAAATATGGTGTACATATCTGAGCAAAAAAAATATATATATATATATGGTGTACATACAGTTCAATAATGAACTATTTTCACTGGTGCTACGTACGTAAATTGATCCATAAATTCAATTTACGTGTATTCTATTTTTATAAGAAAAATTAAACCTTCTAATGTATTACAAGGGAGAAATGCTAGGTATATAATTCAATAATAAAGTACTAATTAAAAACAATCTTAGGGTTTATACAAAAAAATAAAAAAACAATCTTAGAGGTTGTTTGATTCTGATTAGTAATTACTCATACTTATCATATAAAAATTTACAATTCCTAAACAATTTATTTCCTAGAAAAACAAGGTTCCATCATGAAATTTATGCACGTCTTGCTTATTATTTAATATTTTATTTCTCAAAAGTTAAATTTATTTCTTAAAATAAATATATTAATTTTAATTTCAATGTTAATGCACATGAATATCACTATTTTATATTTAGGTTATTTAACTATAAAAAAATATTTCCAACTTTTTTTATATATATATAACATCATCTGAGAATTAAAAGTTCTCAAGATTTTAATCGGGAAGTTACTTTCCAAATTCTACATAAAATTTGGCTTAATTATACTCCCTCCGACCCTAATTATAAGATAATATTTGGGGGTTTGTTTTGGTCCTAATTATAGGACAACATTCTAATTTTTGTCAATCTCTTCCTAAAACATCCTTATTGATATGAATGAGGAATTATATGAAATCAATAAGGTAATTGAAGTGTCAAATTTATATAATGACATTTTAAGAAAATGAGTAAAATTAACTAATTTAACTTTTATCATTAATCCCTCCAAAGTCGGTTAAAATATGTCCTATAATTAGGACTGGAGGAATATTATTTTTGAACTAATTGTAAACGTAAATCATCTACTTATATATATATAATAGCTCCATTATATTTCTTCTCTTTTATTTCTCCATACCACACCGACCCTTGAAAAATGCCGTTAGATATGATGTACCTAAGATTAAATGAAACCAGAAAACGTGTTTTATGTAATTGATTAGGCCGTTTATCCAACTATAGAGCGTCAAAACCTAAGCACGATGAGTTACAAATTGAACTACTTTTTACCCTAAGACATTTTTCATTAATAACCTAGTTGCGTTATACGTGATGAGATGACTTACACATAGATTCAAACCAGCTTCATTAAATACGTTTGATCATGTTGGTGTTGTTTAGTTCAACTGATATCAAACACCTTCTTACGTTTTGACTTAAACTAAGAGGTTATGACTATGGTGGTGAAAACTAGATTTTACCTAAAAACGGAAGGAGAATGAAAAATCGTAAAACGTAAAATCGTAACGTAGTAAAAACGTAAAAAAATCGTAAAAACACAAAAGCGTTTGGAAAATTAGTAAAATCGTCTTAATGAAAAAAAATCGTAAAAACGTAAAATCGCAGTAATAAAACGAGTTTTTAACTACCATAGTTATGAGTTCAACTTTTTGAGGTTACGATGGATCTGTGAGTTCTTCTTGTTGGATGAAGGTTAAAACAGACTAAAAAATGCGTTTAATAATTTGATCATCATTTCACCATCTAATATCAAATTAAAATAAGTTGACCAGAAATTACAACTAATAAACTAAACATTTACTAGCATCGTTGATCTCAGGCAGTAAATTATGCTAAGGTTCCAATTAACCAATCAACAGTGGTGTTCGGTTAAGCCCCTCAAAAGTTTTCACTATATATATGTGAGTGTGTGTGTGTGTGTGTGTATATATATATCGTCAATTTTAATTTGAGTAATTATTTATAATCTATCACTAGGAGCCAATCTCTTCATTATCCATCGTATGGTTTTCACATGTTGGCAGAGGCAGATCTTCTAAAATGAAAGGAAGACTCGAAAGAAATTCTTGCTTACATATATATGGATTCCAAAACTGGACTTCTCTTGCATGCATTCAAATTCACGAGAACACACACACACACATATTACATAAGAATTTTTTTTTTAAAAAAAACAGAATGAGAAAGGAAATTAATTGTTTGTTTATGTTGTCTGACCACGTTTTATTTTAATGTATGAGTTGGAATTCAAAGTTTAATTAAGGTCTAACCTATAAGATTATTGTATATTATTTGACATCAGGTCTTAATTAATCACTTCATCACCTCCTCATTAAAATAATTATATATTCTCTTTATTCCACATAAGGTGTGTAACATAATACACTATATATACATATATACACATTCTTAATGAAGGTATTGGAAAATAAGTTATTTCAAGATTAATTTAATGAGCAATAAAACTAAAAGCTTTAAAAAAAAAAAGAAGAAGAAGAAGCTATGAATTGTCGACAAAAATATATAGGATTAATTGTCGTTTGATATAGATCCTCATGCTAGCCTACAACACTGCAATAACTTATAGAGAGATGCGAGCTTTACTACAACACTATTTCAATCTCTCTCTAGCTATACACACACACACACACGTCAGTTGACTACGATTAGTCATTCACACACTTTGAGCTAAATTGAATAACATTAATTATTGTTCCTTAACAAACATTTATTATATATTAATTAATGCTAAACCACATGGCTCAGGATTTTTAATACAAAGTTTACCCAAATACCAGGATATGATCTGATTCGAAATCCAAATAATAACAAAGACTCTTTCCATGACCTAACTAAAACTGCGCAGCTTTGTTTTACTTTGTCAATGATTATAATATATGTGTGACTGGGCACAAGTGTGAATATTTCCAAGGTCAAATATATCTCCTACAACTATTATTCATATAGATTAGAGCATTTCACCCACACGTTTAATCAATAACTCTAAATCCCATCCACCATATAATGATTTAAAATTGAGGGGGGGGGGGGACAATGAACAGCTTGTTAATCTGTACACAATTTTAGAGAATTAGTATATAGTCCCACATAAACAATTTAATTACTAAAAGTACATTCGTTTATCAATATACCATAACATGTTAGTCATTGTTTGCATCGGATCTTATCATTGCATGTTGCTTGGGACTTTTTAGTAATTATAGGTCTCTTGTGTATGCGATTCTCTCCTACAAATCTACACTCTTTATCCTCATAAGAAAGTCATGTATGAATTGATGTAATAAAACTAGAATCAAAGTACATATAGGACATATAAAAGATAAGAAAAAATGGATATCTGGAGAAAAAGTGTTTGTTCTTACCCTGGTAATAATAATCATAAAAAAAAATCAATCAAAATGACGTTAATTAAGGTAGCTCTTCTTCATAGAAAAACATAAATAGATGCACAGATCCTAAACTGGACTGCATGCATCTTCGTACAATATATATAACTCATCTCATAAACACATAGCAGTACCTGATCCGTCTCATGCCTTCATATCTGAAGTCGGACTAATTAAGTTAGAACTTAATGAGATATCTAATATATAGGTAGATAAAAACTACTTATATATAGAGAGATAGATAAATATGGATATAGCTATATTTACAAAAGAGTGGTCAAGGGAGAACTAGGGATGGTCTTGTTTGAGGAACATGGAAGGGAGAATGTCCTGGAGGAGGCCGTAGTCATGAGGGTTATTATGATACTGCTGCTGAAGCTGATGATGAAGAAGAGAATTAGAAGCATTGTTGGTACTAGTGTTAATGAGATTGTTATAAGAGGCGGCGGCGGCGTTGAAGTGGTGAGGCATGTGAAGGAAGAAATCTTGGTGGTGGGCGGCGGTGGAGGGAAGAGTGTGTTGTGGTGTTAAGAGAGAAGAAGGTGTGAACATGGCGGCCGCATTCCCTCTAAGCGATGTGGGGACAGGATGATTGTGCTGACCCTCATAGGTTGTTATCACAGTGGTTGGGTCCTGATATGACCTCTCCACGCGTTTCTTCACTGTGCACTTCTGCGTCGTGCACCTGTAGTAGCTTCTGCCAATATATCATCATCCCACCATTCATTCTCATCAGAATATATATAATTAATTTTCCCCAAGATATCTTCTTCAAAAATAAAGAGCACACATCATGGAGAAAGGAGAGAGGAGGAATTTTCAAACTGTTTCCCTTCTCTTTTTTCCTCAGATTCAATAATGTATAATAGTATCGCGCAAGTAGCTAGTGCAGAAAGTAGCTATATTATATAATCCATGGCTAAATCTTGTGCAAGTTTCGATAGATTTTGAAGGGGTTGAATATAGGGTGTGTGAGATTTGGTGAATGCAAAGAGAAATTGATTAAAGAATGTGAGTATATGGGTAAAATATATACCTTGGGTAAGGGCTATTCTTGACGGCTTTCTGTCCATATTTTCTCCATCTATAACCATCTTCAAGGTGGTCAACCTCGCTCTTGGTCATGAAAGCAAATCTAGGCTCCTTCTGCTGCTTCTTTCCTTTCTTCCTGCCTTTGTTCCTGTAATTATAAGTTGCACACCCATTAATTTTAGCCTATAGCAAGCTAGATAATAGTCAATAGGATGCATATATAGAGGTTAAGATTTAGAAGAAGGAGAAGAGAGGAAAAGGAAAAGACTTGCCCTTTCTTGTTGTTAGATCCTTCTTCTGAAGCTTTGACCTCATCACTATCTTTCTTGCTCTTCCCTGAGTCTTCTTCTTCTTCAGCTCTGGCTTCAGAAGAAGATGAATTAGAGATCGATGAATTCTGGGTCACCGGCGTTTCACTCCCACCACCGCCACCTAAATCTCCATGACCTTCTGATGAAGGCTTCTGATAATTATTATTGTTGCCTTCAACAGAAGAAAAAACCTCAGAAGAGGAAGGAGACAGGCCAAAGGAAGTAGCAAGAGAATTGTAATCGAGGCCTCCTTGCAGGCATTCAGTGAAACTCATGTACGGAGGATCATCAAAGCCTGATGATGATGATGAAGGGCCAGGAATATTAAAGGGAGAGAAACTTTTCTCACAGAACATGGCAGATCCACCTGTGGACTGCTGATTACTATGGCCTAAGTAAAGATCCTGGTAATAAAGTTCCTTACTTGGTTCATCAGACATGAAGAAGAAGATGATGAAAGAAGAAGGAAGAGTGTGAGAGAGTACAAGAGAGTTTGAGGGGGTTTTCTTATCTAGTTCAGGGACTTTTAATTGTAGCTTATGGCTTGTTGAGTTATTATTTATATATATTTGTGTGTGTGTGTGTGTGTAAAAAAGAAAAACAAAAGGTAAATTATTAATTGGGTTTGAATGGATGGTGAGGTGGGATAAGGGTCACTTTATAAAAAAGGAGGTTGACAAAATACCTTCCAATCCCAAACCCCAAAAAAAGAGATTTCTTTATGAGACGCTAACATTTTCAGTCGTCCTTGCTACTTCCATTAAGGAGACTGATCAATAATATTAGTTAGGGAGGTCTTCTCTGCTGGCCTTTTTAATACTTTTCTTCAATGCCAAACCATTATCATTAATCCCATACCTCACAACCCAACAATATATATATATATATATAAATCTCTCTCTCTCTCTCTCTCTCTCTCTCTCTATATATATATATATATATATATATATATATATATATATATATATCTCACACCTTGTCTCTTAGAAAAATATATTACAGTTCTACATATATATTTGAACATATAGTGTAATCTTAATTTGTTCTTTGGATTCCCGGAAACTCACCCATAACATTTTTTTTTTTAATTATCTTGAGCGTTTTTATATCAGTCAAGTATATAGTCTTTAAGACACACAAACACGCCTAATGTATTATATATATTTTTTCTTAATTATTTTATAATATTTTGGCCAAACCCTGTGTATTGTAGAGAAGATAAACGCTGCTTTTATGCATTGGAGAAGTACTCCTCCTAGTCTTTATCATAAGACACAAACTAACTTTTTTCACAGACTAATAAAAACAGTTAAAGTCAATAAAGTTGTCCTATAATTTAAGTAATTTTCAATATTACCCCTACTAATTGCACTAAACTATAATATTACACCACTCTGGTTCTATTTATAAGTCCATTTTGACCAAGAAAATTGGTCTTAATTTATAAGTCCATTTTGACCAAATAAATGAAATTGTGACAATTTTGCCCATATTAATGATGATGAGAGAGATTGGCTAGCTATGTTGGGAAGAGAAAAAGATAGGAGAGATTTGACAAGAAATTTTAAAAGGTACTCATTCATAAATGAGGATAAAGTTGGAAATTTGCTCTATAATCATTGAGATACCTAACTTTCCTTTGTATATGATATTTGGTCAAACTGAACTTATAAATAGGACCAGAGTTGCATTAATTATTATTATCACCCACTACATACCCTTATTAATTACGGGCATATATGGAAAATAATAATAATGCTCCTTAGAACAAACAAATGCCTTATAAAAAGAACCAAATAAACTTACTAGTTGATTCCTTATAATAAAGAGCAAAAGTATATAGAAGATGTTATAGGATGCGATCAACTTTAGAGTAAAGCCAATCAAAATCATGAGTCAGTGGTACAAGTTTCTTGGTAATATTGTAAATATTGATTGAAAAGAAGAAAAAAAAAAGAGTCAAAGAAAGCTTAGGGTTGACCCTCTCTGTCGATTCCCCCATCACCGGCACATTCAAATTAAACCTTCCCCTCTTGTTTTCTTCCAACAAATGAACACTCTCCAATAATGCAAAGCTTCATCTGCACTGCTTATCACAACAACAAAAAAGTACAAGTATATAAATATTCGTTAGAAATAAAAAGTATATGCATTTAAGTTAAATAATAAATATGATAATATTTAAATTTCATATTAATTATAGCTAGTTTGATCAAGGACACATTTGCAGGCTGAAGATGCTCATTTAGATGATAAATAGCAACTCATACTTTAATGTTTAAATCTTGCTATTGATACAAAAGTTTTTCTTAGATTTAGAGCGTTGATATATATTGAGAGTTTGTTTATTGTGGAAATTAAACTCGCAGCCTCCCCTATTTATAGAAGAGTTTTAATACTATTAGGTTACAAAACCAATATTCAAAGAGTAATGAAAATGAAAATTAGTATACTGATCTTGTTAATATTGTAAGCCTTGGTTAGGAAACAAGAGATGAGGTTCGATAGATTCGGATTGTTCAATGGATTAAATATATTTCTTATCAAAGTAAACATCGCTTGATATAATTCAGTATGATATTTTTCAGTTTATCTAGGTTTCCAGTCGTCAGATAAGATAGATCATGGTCCTAATAACATTGTTGGTATCCATCTTCATCTTCTTTAATTGAAGATGCCCATTGGTTTCTTTTGTTTTTACTTGTCTTCATGAATGTAACCTAATAAAGAAAATGTTGAAGTAGAGCGTGTAGGCACAGGAGGACGGGTGGCGCGTGAAGGAGGAAGGAGCGATAAATAAGTGAGGGAGAGGTCAATGATTCCAACATATCTACCAGAACAGTGATATCTTTGGGACACACGTGGCGACAGATGCACCGTCATTTGACCGAATCCACAGGGAGACGAGGCACGTGGCGGAGACGGTAAGGGGTATTGTCGTGCTGACGAGGAGGTGACGTCATCCGGGGGGGTGGGGGTGGGGAAATAATTGCGTTGTGAGACTCTTAAATTGCGTTGGGGGGATAGCTGCTTTCAGGCTTTGTATTTGGTCATCTTGTTTTAACTTATTTCCCTTTCACTCGTTTTGTTATTTTGTGGGGAAAACAAGATGCTTTACGTAACGGCAGACTTTAAACTCTGTCTGTTTGGTCCCCTAGAAAGTGAAATGGATACCACTCGTCCCCAGCAACAAAATATGATTAATTAAATTTGCTACTCCTTGGATCCTTGTTTTTTGTCTAAGATAAGGAGAACCAAACGGAATTTTGGATTTTTAACATGTGAACGCATGGATTGTCGATTACGTCAAAAGTAAAATAAAGGCTAGGTATGTCAATTTTTGCTTAAGTTATACTAGTATATATCATACCTCCAATTTTGGACTATGTATAAACTTTTGAAACTTTAATTACAATGCCGGACTTCCTTATTAATTGCTACCGGTCTTACTTATAGGAACACTTTTGTAGTGTAAAATTTCACTATAAAAATGTTCATATAATTAAAACCGGCCGGAGGAAGTAAAGTTTATATATAATAACTCTTGTACGTGCGGTTAATTTTGTATACTTTGGTCTATAATATATGACACTTCTATAAAAGGAGAGACATGATTCAAAATATAAGTCATGTTCACTTTATTAATGCTATTTTTTCTATTTTGTCTCTGATTAATACTCTTTTTTTTAACTTTGTTCACTTATTATATCTCATCTCTTTCTCAAATGACATTCTTAGGGCCTGTTTGGTACGAAGAAGATTGGAGAAAGGAAGAGAAGATTTCAATCTTCTCTCGGTTTTGGGTGTTTGTTACACAGAATTCATCTTCCAGTGAGGCATCATCTTCCTTCACCCATGGGAAGGTTCCTTCCTTAATCTTCCCTCACATATTGGATGGAAGATGAAATCTTCCCGGAAGATTGTGAGCAAATTCCTATTAGGTCCCTTTCTTCTTCCTCTTTTCTCACCGTCCGACTTCACCTTCTTCCTCTCACCTTTGACTCTCTTCGTCGCCAGCGAAGACTTCCTAGCTCCTTCACCGTCGCCGATCTACTTCACCAAACCACCACCATCGGTCAAAACCCTGGATTTGAAGCTTTTTTTTTTGGTTCTGTCGTCGAGATTTCAGGGATCAAGAAGGAGGGATAGCGAAGCGAGAGAGGGAAAACGTTGGAACCCACAATCTCCACCACCACCGGTCGATCCACGATCTCCACCACCAACGGTTGGAAACCGTGATCAAAGCTTCTTTTTTTTTTTCCTCGTGTTGGCTACGTAGGGCGTAGAGATGAAGTAGAAGGAGGGATTTTTTTTTAATGTAAGGGGTATTTTGGACATTTTAAATGTTATATTTAATTTTAATTTTTTTTAAATTATCATCTTTCATCCTAATTTTCATGTCTACCAAACAGAACACCCCTTTTAAGTTTCCTCTCAATCTTCCTTTCCTTCTTCTAAGTTATTTTCTTTCCTCAAATCTTCCCCGTACCAAACGGGCCCTTACAATTAAGCACATTTCTCAAGAAAGGTAAAAATGGAAAAAAAAAAAATTATTTTTTAGGATATATTAAATGACTTAATTCTCATTTCTTGTTTCCCATGATATAATTGAAATGTCTTATATTATAGATGGAATGAAATATATATGATTTAACTTCACGCATGTTGAAGTTTATGTGATTATCTGCATGTCAATTAATTAAAGTTTGAGAGGTTATAGATGCACACAAAAAAAGGTTAAGGGGATATAAAATTGATAGTTCTTTTTTTTCCAATTTTGAAAGGTTAAGAAGGTTATTTATATATAATTTGGAGTTTAAGAAGGTTTTGTACTGGTATAATTTAGCCTTTATTCTTTTAACAAAAATTGTTGACATCCTAATTTTATTTATAAGTCTATTTTGATAAAAAAAAAATGGCTCTTATTATAAGTTCAATTTCAGAGTAATAAATGCTTCTTCTTTTTTACTTCTTCACCCCCTTTTTTTACCCCTATTAATTGTAACAAACAAAAAGAATTTATTTATGTTGATTTTTGGAACCAATCATAAAAAAGGGAAAAATTGAAAATTTAACCCATAATTAATGAGTTAACTAACTCTGATCTCCTTGTTGTGTGAAAGTTAATTAATTTTGACTTATTATAAATAGAGGGAAATTTACCAATAATAATTTTTTAAAAAAAAAAAAAATTACCTAATTAAATCATATTGAAAACATTTTACCAAAGTAATGCAGTTGGTGACGCAAGGACAGGTCACGTCACTAGTGGCGTAAAAAAGGTTCACGCCACTGACACAAAATGTGTCAGTTTGTGTTAGTGGCGTGAAGAAAGTTCACGCCACTAAGTGGCGTGAATAGGGAATCAGACCCACTTTAGTGGTACTGATTCCCTATATAAAAAAAATAAATATAATAATAATATAATTATTATTATATATATATTATTATTATTATATATATATATATATATATATATATAAGGAATCCGACCCACTAATTGAGTGGGTTTGATTCCCTATTCACGCCACTTAGTGGCGTGAATAAACGTGAATAAAATTCACGCCACCTAGTGGCGTGAAATAGGTTCACGCCACTAGTAGCGTGAACTTTTTTCACGCCACTGAAGTGGCGTGAACCTTTTTTACGTTACTAGTGGCATAAACATTAGTTTGGTAAAATGTTGGGAATGTGCTTTAATTAGGTAAATTTTTTTAAAAAAATACATTTTGGTAAATTTCCCTATAAATAGAATCAAAGTGGTACTAGTGTACTACCACTCAACTCATTACTAACACACTGATATAAAAGTCTTCATAATAATGTTAGGAGTAATTATGGAGATTCCATAGCTAGATTGTACTCTTCTATCTTATTTATAAATCATCTTCAACATGTTTCACTAGAATTAAGAAAATTTTTAAATGTCATTAGCTAACAAGGAGATCGCATATCTAGTACATACTCTTCTTTCTTAATTCATGCTCAACCTTAAAATTTAGCAACCTTATAACTCTATTCTATTTAATATAGACACACACACACATTTCAATAAAATAATAGTATGCATAATAATTATGAATGGTAAAATAGTGTGTGTATTCATGTTAAACATTTAATTTGTTCATAGCAAAAATTTAATAATATGATTTATAAATAAAGTCAGTTAAAACTTTCTCTCCATGCCTTATAAATAAGATTAGATAAATATAATTTCTTCGACCCAAAAAAAAAAAATATGTATCTCAATTGAATATGTGGTCTTAATTAAAAACTTCGGGATATAGAAGATCATTAATAATGTAACGATGACTATTCAGACAAGAGATCATACATTATGAGAAATTAATTAATAATTTTAACAAACAATGGGATACATATGCACACAAATTTTAGGCTGGCTTCATATGAATGATTCATTGGTCAATTTTTTTTTCCTAATAATATTTTCTAGTTAATATTGTGTGTGAGTGAGTGTGTGGAGGAGATGATGTCATGATTAAAAATCTAATTGAGCCCTAAATATTAATTAGGTCAAAGAGACAATTCAATGGGAGTATTTTTATGTACGAGGAGGAATTAAAATTTGGTTAAACATCTCTCAAAATTGTTTATAAATTGTTAATGTATCATTTTCTTTCAGAACATGTTGATGATTTAATTTCAATATAAATTAGGGAATATAATTTTAAACTTTGAACGACAAAAATGGTAAATAGGCAAATGAGAAAGGCAACAAAAGAAAAATAACAAGTTGGGTACGATCGATAATTAATTAATAGTAGTATATTTGTAATCTGAGTCATTCCTAGAAAGAAGACACAGCACAATGTTAGTACTTAATCAAAATTTAGAGGGTAATTAACTATTTTAATGAAGCATAGTCAACTCAATTAGCAGCGCATAAAAAGCTAAAGCAAACATCAAGTACCAAGGGAGGGCAAATGAAAAAGGTTAAATATGTGAATAGTTAATTTGTTGGTTTTGATGATATAATTAGTTTAGTCATTTCATGACTCACCCCAATGTAGAAAAATCAAACACCCTTAAAGTTACCTTTACACCCTCACCCCATCACTTTGTGTTCTCCGTCGTCTTAATTACCACATTCTGTTCATTTCTTTTTTATAATTAATACTTTAATACATACTAATACATGCTTGTGAAAATATAAAAATATTTAAAATATTATGTTGTTCCGGCCCCACTTTATTAATGTCTTACATTGCAAGCTTATACTCCCTTAATATTTCATATAAGACTCAATTGAGACTTACATTAAAGAAGTTAAATAAATTATTTTAAAATATTTATATTTATCATTTTTTTCTAAACTAATTTACTTAAATTATAAATTTTCTAAAAAAGTCCATATGTCTTAACCTAGCTATCACTGTTCACCGATATATATTTTTCAAAAAAGATGGTCCGCTTAAATATTATATTACAAAACACACTAATAACGAGAATTTATGCAGTATTATAAATAAATTTATTGATAACAAATTAAATATGGAAATTCACGATTGCAATATTGATCAAGTTGCTGTGATCCTCAAAGGAACGTGCATGCAAAATAATGAGCCACGCCGTATACGTAATTAGTGGCTATTTTGTTTGTAACTATGTTTCTCATCGATTCGTACATGCATGTTTTCTAATTTTTTTACTATAATTATTTTAAACAAACAATTGGATGTTATAAAATTGTGTGTGTATGTGTGTGTCTATATATATATATATATTGACTGTTAAATCAGATTAAATTTCTTTGACTCGTTTTTTTTATGGCTTTCACACTTGGGTTTGGTACTGGTGCTTATCTCCATTGTTAATACAGATAAAATCACCATCAAATTTTTTTCGTCTTAACTAGGTCGACGTGAACCCAATATTTCCCTGAATTTTAATAAAAATATATCATATTAATAATTTATGAACAGTGTATGAGCACTATATATATATATGTCTCACAAAACTCCATTGATGAATAATATATTATTATATTGATTTATATTTAAGTATAAAACTTATCAAGAGGTAAAAAATAAAAATAAATCTCCAAAAAATTTAGATCTTTTTTCTTATAAATAATCTCGCACTACGACTTACACAACATTAAAGTATCTCTCTAAACTTGATGTCTTAATAGCTTTCACTATATTTTCTCCTACAATTTACAGGTGATAGGACTAATTTCTAATCACCAAACAAATTTGTATATATATATTGAATCGAATAATTTAAAATGATAGGTTCAGAAATATTTCCAGATGACTATTTAATAGTAACATCCAACCAACAAAACTAACAAGATCGAAGTTAATAAGAACAAATAATTAAAATTTGACGTACGTCGTCCAAACACTATTAAAAGTATATCAATTCTAAACAAATAATTAAAATTTGACGTTCCTCCAAACACTATATATTAAAAGTATATAAATTCTATCAGTCAACATACCAATTATATGTGTTCACAACAACAACAAAAAAAAAATACAATAATAATACAGTAATAAGAGTAAACGATATGAGTGCGTCATGCGTATATCATACAGACTACGATTAAAATAAGAAAAATTCAAAAGATTAGATTAACACATATATTATATTGATTCAATCAATCTAGAAGCATAATTAAAAATATTAGGTGGGAAATTATTATAATAATGGAAAAGGCAAAAGCACATGCACACATCAACTATGGAAAGCTTATGGAAGCAACTCAATAGACGACTACTTCTATAGAAATGACAAATGAAAGCGAGTTTTAATTACACATTTTTAATTTATTATTATATAATTGATTATTAATATTTTATAATTAATTGGATATGGCATGGTTACGTTGCTTCAAAGGGACGACTTTAACTTGTATCTTTTCTTAATTAATTTTTAATTAGGGAGAATTTGACACTATTCGCGAACGAAATAAATAAATAAATAAATAAAAAATGGAATGGGAAATGCAGGAGATTGTTGACCCAAATGAATGGGGCTGTATCGGTTAAATATATATATAAAGAATTTTAGGTGACATATAAAGAGCTTTGGTGTCAATAGTGGAAGTCATTATCAATAGAGAAGAGCAGGTTTTTTGTTAGGTGTATTAACATAGAAAATTAAAAAAAGAATCTTTATAGATGTCGACAACTCCAACCATTTAATCCTACAAAAGCATACATACACAATCATTCTTATTTTTTGTTCTTGTGGTTGCTCAAAGATGCTAGCTAATCAAAACCTTTATTAGTGATCGAGTTATTCACTATTTATAAGTGATGTATAGTAGCAAAATTATGTTTACATTTAGTGCTCACTTATAGATATTAGTGTTCATTTAAAAAAAAAACAATTCCAACATAAATATGTGTTGCTGAAAAATAATATCAGAGTGATCAAGATGGCAATTAATCACGTTACTAACTCATGAAGACTGAGCTAGAAGTGATTTTTGAGTTTAGAAGCATGATGCAACGTTCTTATCAAGTAAAAATCTAATAGATGAGTAGAGACGCTAATGCTATGGCGGATATTCTTGTTAAAAGGGTTATAAACGAAGCTATTAAACTACAAATTCTCAATCTAAAGTTAATAATGGAGATTTTAGCTTATGGTGTTGATTCCTGTTTTTCCTATATTTAGGTTTTGTGTGTATGGAAAAAATAGGCAAAAATATATTTTCTCATTATTTTCTATTAATCTATCAAAACAATATTAAATGTCAGAATTAGGCCCACGAAAATGATGCAGTCAAATAAAACTTAAAGAGAAAGGATCATGTAGATATGAGTTATATATAATACCCAAAAGGAAATACAATTTTGGAAGATAAAGCAAGATACTCACTTGAATAATTCAAGTTCTTTTGATTTTAATGTCATTAAACTTAATTATTAATGGCAACATATATTTATGGACAGCTTTTTATATTCACATATAGAAAAGTTCAATTACGCAAAGTGAACTTTATGATCACATTAGTTAAGTGATGAGACATGAGACATGTGAAAGAGCTATCTTAAGAAGTCTTAACACGTCCCCTTCTTGGTAGAATGTCTATTGCTCCTTAATCAGCTCACAATTAAGCCTAAATATTCACATTAATATCTTCTTCTTGAAGCTCTTCAACATAAATAATATAATATATATCTTATCAATTCTCAATTTTCACATGCTGAATATATATGCTTAAAATCTTCCCATTCAAGCCAATTTTGATCATATCTTCACAATATATATTTTCCTATTAATAAATCTTTCAGCTTGGTCTTGGTCTAATTAATTCAAGATAAACCCATTGTAAATCATTTCAAACCCCAAAAAAGAAAAGCCCTGAAATGACATAAAATATTAATTAGAGTAAAATACTCTAACATCCCGTCTGTTTTACCTTAATTACACATCTCAATTCTATTTTGAAGATATACACTTAGGTCTAAACTCTAAACCGTTAACTCAGTTAAGAATTTTTTAGAAAGATACTTTTAATTAAATTGTATATCAAAATAAATTTTATTTACAAATTTACCCTTCATCATTACTAATTCCCCAATTTTAGCTTTTTTTTTTTTAAAAAAAAAAAGTAATTTAAGAGTCCTTTTCCTTTTTAAATTTTTTGAATTTTACAAATAAATTTTTTACCATATTAGGATAAATTCTAACTTAATTTAATTAATATAGACATAAAAAGTGTAATTAAAATTATGATTATTTTTTAATAAATATATGTTTAATTAAATGTGTTTATAAATTTATGTAGGGGAAAAAATTGGCTGTTAAAAAACATTCTTAGGTAAATATAAATGTTTGTTCTTTTGTTGAAAGAGGGATATTTTGGTCAAAACAAAGGTTTGATAATCAAAATTAACAGTCAACTAATGATTAAGTGGATAGAATTTGAATCTCGAATATATAAGTGAGGTTTCTGTAACATGCATTTTAATGTAACCAACCATTTGCATGACATTAATGGGGTTGATATGAAAATGGCCTTCCCCACTAATCTTATTCAAAATCTAGAATGTATCAATAATAACCTCTCTCTCTCTCTCTAAAAATAGAGAGAGAATGAAGAGTTGAAAGATACTCATTCATAAATGAAGGTAAAATTGAAAATTTACCATATAATTATTGAGCTAACTACATTTTCTTGGCATTGATGATTTAGTTAAAAATAACTTATAAATAGGACCAGAGTGGTAACCAACCATTTGCATGACATTAATGGGGTTGATATGAAAATGGCCTTCCCCACTAATCTTATTCAAAATCTAGAATGTATCAATAATAACCTCTCTCTCTCTCTCTCTCTCTTGCGGATTACATATATAGTTTTATATTTTCCATGCCGTTTGAGTTTTTATCTTAAACAATACACACACGTTGAAGGAGAGGAAAGGCTCTCACAAAACCCACTGCCATAAATTTAACTTAAATAACAAGTTTTCTTTTTTATGTACACTTAGGGTTATAAAAAAAAAAAAGCAGAAATCTAACAAGGGGGTTGCCTTGTCTTGCTGTATAAGTTTGATTAATTAATTAATCCAATTAAGTTAGCAAACCAACTCACATCAATTAAACCTTTTTTTTTAGGCATCTGAACCCCTTTTTAATTTTTCCCTCATGAGTTAATTATTTCTTATTGACTTGAAAGTTAAAGTCAACATTCATCAATCACACTCACCATCCACTCCACTTGGAATGTTCCCCAACTTGGTCAAATTTTGAATATTTCTTTTTTAATTTCTAATACAATTGTGCATAATTAATACTTTTCAAATCATTTTTTTTAAAAAAATCTTATTGATCTCTCAGCACAAAATCCAATGTTGTGTCTACACCCATGTGTTAAGTTGGGCTTTTTTAAATGTGAAAGGTTCTCTTGGATTTGATTCTTTCTCAGGTCAAAAATCAGTTTGACTGGTTCTAATTAATAGTAATTGCTAACCCTTTCACTTTATGTTACTAATTTAAAATCTGTTTTGATCACTCACTGACCCACCAATTCACTATAGCAACCAAGAAGATAGGGAAAGAAAAAACCTTTTTTCATTCATCACATTAATAATTTAGTGTTTTGTCTTACAGGGTCATCAACTTTCTCAAATTGCAATAATTTATCATAGTTTGACTTAGTCATGCCCTTGAATTATTGTTCAATGAAGAGATGATAAAGAAAGCAATAGTTTTTTCTTTTAATCTTTTTTTTTTATCTCTAGTTAAGGATTATTTACCTCTCGCTGATAGCAATTCGTATCAAATACGTACACGAAAAAGTAAACAAATATGAATTAAATGATACTCTCTTTCCAGTCGTTATTATAAAGCTTCTTCTAAATTAGGTTGTGTTTAAATTTAGATTCACCATTCATACCGATTATCAAAAGATTATCAGAGAATATTACAAAAAGGATATGGAAACTAAAATCTTTTACCAAGTCATACATATCTATAACACAATCATAGAGAACTTTTCATTCAACGATCAAATTTGTGGAATTCCTCCTCAAAAAGTCTAGGATACAAAGTGAGAGATGCCTTATGATCATGATTACTTAAAAGAAACAGAGCACACTGGAGACTGGACTACATCAGATCTACAACTTCCCACAAAACACCAAATTTTAAGCTATAATTAGAATGTGAGTGGAATTTCCTAGATGAAGGCTCAGAATAATGATTGTGAAAAGGGAAAAAGAAAAATGCAAATTTTGAAGCAGCCTTTGAACGAACAAAAACCAAACCCATTCACCTAATTCTTTGTTTATAACAGTTCTTGTACTGATATAAAACCCTTTTCATACTTGCATAATCCAAAAAGTTAAGCATGTAAGCTTTACTATTATATCATACTCTAAAATCCAAGATGTTCACAACGACACAAACCTAATTCCAACCTCTTCCTAATATTTCTAATCATACTTACATCTCAGATGCCTTTAATATTAGTGCTCCATCTCAGCCTCTTCCTAGAACTCCAACTAATGTCAAACAGTTTACACTTAGAATTTGGTTATCAAGAATGTTTCTAAAGGTGAGTGTGAAAAATTCTTGGGAGGATCTAGTCTACAAAATTAAAATAGATTAATATAATAACAAAAAGACATGTAAACATACTAAGAGTTGTTTGGGATAGTGTTGAGTGGATCCAAGCTGGCATTTTTAGGCTTAAAAGTTGGTTAGAGGCTTTAGATTAGCGTTTAGGTAAACCGACTTTTTACCCAAAAGCCATGTATGTTAAAGTTGAAGTAACTTTTTCCAGGCTTTGATTTCTTTTTAGATCTGACTCTTTTAAAACTAACGTTTTAATATATCGTCCAAACAAGTTTTTGTCAAATTGATTTTTTTTTTTCAAGAAAAATTATTCAAACATAAATTATACTATACTAGTTGACTTTTACTCCAACTTAAGTTCACAAAAAAAAAAATTGAAATAAAAGTCACTTTTACAAATATTAATCCAAACAACCTCTGTCAACTTTCACTGAGAATCATTCCTACATACTTACAAATCTTCTTAAAATTGATTTGATTTACTTATATTTCGTAAACCTATATCACTATACTCCCTCTGGTCCATGATATAGGACGCTTCTAAAAGAAAGACATGGTCTAAATATAAGTCACTTACATAATAATTAATGCTCATGTTCTAATTTTGACCACTCATTATATCATCTCTCTCCTAAAAACAACACCTAGGGTCCACATTCTTCAATAAGGGTAGAAGTGAAAAAATATTTCAATTTATTACATGTTAAATGAGCTAAATGTTCTTTTTAATTTGCGTTAATTAGTTAAAGGTCCTATATTATGAACAAGTTCTCTTTCTGTAGTATATAAATATATAATTCTCATTGGTTAGAGCGTTGCAGAAGCATCCAATAATGGAGTGCCTTTCACAGACACCATCCGGCATTTTTTGTCATTTCTATTTGTTTGGTGGCTTACTTGTTACTTCCATCAAACACCCAAAAGACCACTCACAAAATACAAACAACTGGTGGGAGTGGAAAAAAGGAAAAATCCCATCTAGTTGAGCAGCTGAGAACGATTGAAGAAGTCAAAAGGTTCAGATTCAAACTTTAGGACTCTTCAAAACTTGTCAAAGATGTCAGGCTTTCCTAGCAAACTTGTTGGCCCTCCCTCTTAAATGCACTATAACCCAGTTAATATAACGGTCATAGGGGACTGCCCACAAAAATTAATTCCTACAGCACCTACTTTCCTATCTGAGGGTCAAGAGAATAATTTAAAAATGCAGTTGTTCTTTTTTTATTGGTCAGGAGTATAAAATGGCTATAAGCTCCTCTATTTCTGAGTTATGTGGTTGATATCAAGTCAAATAATGTTTCCCCCAGTACAAAACAGAGGGTCTGTGATTATGAAATCAAATGATGATGAATAAAAATTAATTCTCAGGTACAACATAGTTTATAGTTACAAGTATTTAGGTAAGATGCAATTAACCATTATTTCCTCTAAGATCTTCAGGCGTTTCCCTAAACCAAGTTGTCAAGTTTTCCCCTACCTTGATTTATAAAATCTCAGGCCTTATAAAACAGAGATAATGCTCAACAAAACTTGCAATTGATCGACTTATGGTCCAGTGTCGTGTTATTTTACCTTTAGTATCACTACTCCTTATAATTTTGGCTCCCATCACTATAGTTTCAAAACATTGGTTTTTGCCATCAAACACCTAGATCAACTAGTTTGTGTTATTTTAGCTTAACCAGAGATCTCGAGTTCGATCTTTAGGAATGCAATAGTGTTTGGTGATAGAGCTTTTCGTCCTTGTAGTCTAACCCGATTCAACCCGAATTAGTCTAGACCTCGATAAATTCTCTGAGTTAAAATGAGGTAGGTCCAACATACCAAATGCTCATAAAAGGAAAAAGGAAAAACAAAAAAATCCTTGGTTTTGATTAAGATGGTTTTATAAAAATTTGGTCTAAATTTAATGACTAGTCCTCATGCTTCTAACAAGTTTTGATTTTGATCGATATATTTAAACTCAAATTATACGGATCAAAACTAATGATTTTAAATTACAGAGACTAAAATTAAAATTTGATCAAACTATGAGTACTAACATCTATAGCAACCCTTCTAGCTTTGACCTTTGGCTCCATCTGAGACAAAAGAACAATCATTTTCTTCTTTTGCTTTGCTTCTATCTTCGTAAGCCAAGGAAAAATAAAATGAATGCAGGAAGCCTCACATGCAGATACAGACACTATTGTCAAAGGCAAATGAAATGGGACAGATTCCGCGTACAGCTACTTAGTAGGAGAGCCCCATTATGGTCCACCTCAACCTAGTTCATATTAGTCTGGTCCAGTTACCAAACGATATGATCCAAATAATAATTTTTTTTAAAAAAAACACAGAAGGAAAGAAATGGGACAGAGATTCCGCGTACAGCTAGGTGTGTGGGGGACAAGGAAGGATGGCTAAAGCATCCTAGTCAAAAGTCAAAACTCAAAACAGATAATAAAACTAGTAGTGTTGGACGAAGCATAGGTCAAGTACGTGACTAGTCTTTCAGGAATGAGAGGTTGGAGACGGACATTATACAATGTATTGAATAACTCTTTTTCTGGAAAGAACCGTGTTTCTTTTCTTCATCCAAAATTAGAAAGAGACGCCAGTCTATTACTACCTCTCTCTCTAATTATAGGAGCAATTTAACTGATTTTGGGAGAATTAAGAAGAGGAGTTAAATTAGTTAATTTTACTCATTTTCCTAAAATGTTTTTATATAAATTTAAAATGACACAAGTTGCCCTAATTATAAGTGTTTCTAATTTGTCTTACGTTAGATATCCATGACATATTAATTTATATATGTATATTAGTTGCTTTTTATATAGCCATGTGTATACATATAGATCTAATTTTCTTTCCACACGCTTTCTAATTGAAATAATAGTCTTGCTATATAAACATATATGTGTGTGTATATATGTATACATATAGATCTATCTACATACATAGAGACACACACCCATATATCTACACACACATATACTTACATACACACACACATATATATGTTTATATATGTGGGTGTGTTCACATATATATATTGACAC
This sequence comes from Acacia pycnantha, assembly GCA_025563575.1. NCBI lineage: Eukaryota > Viridiplantae > Streptophyta > Magnoliopsida > Fabales > Fabaceae > Acacia > Acacia pycnantha. The sequence goes on along the minus strand of JAMWYP010000015.1, from coordinate 9,664,687 downwards.
ACATAAACACAAATATATATATATATATATATATATATATATATATATATATATGTAAACACACATATATATAATACTCCTAATAATAAATATAAATAGGGGTATTATAGGAAAAAATTGACAAAAGTTAAAATTTGCTCTTATAATTAGGACCAAAACCAACTCCAAAATTTACTCCTATAATTAAGGACGGAGGGAGTATTAGAGAACAATAATTCAAACCAATATCTTTTTAACTTCAGTAATGAGAAAGGAAAGAGAAGTAATATTGAATAGTGATTATTTTCTATTTGTATTCAGTGAATAACAATATTAGGAATAAAAATATAATATTCAAGAGCTGTAATTAGCAATCTATCAATATATACAATCCTAAAGACAGAGAAGCTGAAAAGCAATAATGCTATACAACAACAACAACAACAAAACCTCCTACCATTAAGTAGGATTGGCTTCATATGTGTGTGTGTGTGTGTTCTTAAACTGAAAGTACCCCTATGGAACTTGAGAATCTAATATCACTCTTTTCCAACGGATGCCGCGGTATAATAGGACTGTTGAATCATACTGAAGCTGTTTATCAACTTTAAGCCTCCATAAGATCAGCTAGAGTTATTTTTCCACAGTTGCCGGCATCTATTCTATCAAATTTCTCACTAATCTGCGAAATGTCTTTATCTGAAACTTTCCCCATCTCCTTGAGCTTGTAAATAACATATTCTGATTTACTGCAAGTAAAACAGCAAATGCTTGTCAGCAATCCCTGATAATGAAATGAGGCAACGCTGAAACTGCCAGATAACAAGTAGAGAATCTGCTTACAATACAATTACTACCTTCAGTCCTTAATATAAAAGCTAGCTGACTAATTTCAGTAGATTAAAGAAGATAGTTATGTTAGTTATTTGTAACAAATATAGGTTGGTTTTCCTAAAATACCTTATTTCACCAATACTACGTTTGGATAGAAACTCCTTCATGTGTGCAATCATTAAGGACACTTTCAGAAAAAATCATAAATTTGGGAGGTGAAGTGGATTAAAGTCTTATATTTAGAACTAAATCCAAACCTCAACTAGCTTTTATATTAAGGACTAGAGGTAATATTTGATAATTTCCTCTCCTTGCCAGCTGAAACATAGAATCAAGAAGCCTCTTATAATCATATTACAGTAAGCAACCATCCATTAAAAAGGCTAATCATATTGCTTTGTTAATGCATGAAATAGATCACATTAAAATGGTAACCAACAACCATCATTAATGCCTCTTATAGTGTTTTAGAAAAACTATACATTGTTGATTATGTTTCACCTCTAGAATAAAAATGGAATGCCTCCAATAATAGCACTAAACACTTGGACTTCCTATATATATATATATATATATATGAGCCTAAATTTAAAATAATTCTTATCCAATCACTGAACCTCTAAGCAGGAACAAGCACCAAGGGAAATTTAAGTGCAACTAATCTTAGGATATGCCTGTGTGTGCACAGATATCCCACTGTGTGTGTGAATGCAATACCAAAATTTTAATTTTAAACATGTTTAATCCATGTTTTGGAGTTCCATAAGGAGGCTGGCTTATCTCTATTGAACCGGGAAAATAACTTTCTATTCTAAGTCTGCCTTGGCACACCTTTACTGTAAGACCTGCAAATCTGAAAATGAATTCTATACAAACAATAGCTAAAAAATATCATCGGAATAGTACACAACTTGAACTTGATCATTACGTTTAACTGTTTTAACAGTTCATATTTACAACTTGTCCTATGGTACACTCGTGCATGTGTGGGAGGTGACAGTATGTTGTATACAAGATCGGGATAATTATTATAAGCTCAGCCTCCATGAAGAATATGTTTGTTCAACAATATAAACAAGGTCTATGAAATAAAATATGCAGCAGGAAATGATAAATTAGTGAATAATGAGGACTTGATGCTGGTTAACACTATGGAAAATGATTGGCTATCAAGTGCGGTTCTCCAAAGCCTATTTCCTAAAGACTAGTCATTGTTGTATTTGAAATGGTTACAAAAGATCGGTAAACCTAACTTCCACGGGCAGTATTGTAGATATAAATGAAGCATACCAAAATACTCTGAAAATATGTCATATCAACAACTATTTATTGCACGGTACTCTAAAAATGTACTTAATTGAGCTGGTTTAGCCATGCAGGACGCATTCTCTTTCCATCTTTCTCACTTTGCTCATTAGTTCATGTTATATGATATGTTTTTGTTAAGGGTTAAAGGGCTATTTGCCCCGGAAGTTGACAAGTAAGAGCATTTTTTTCCTGAAAGTTTTTCGGGATGCAATATTGCCCCGGAAGTTTCCAAATTGTAGCAACTTTGCTTTAGCCATTATCCTAGTTAAGTTTGACCATTAGTTGACCAGATATGCCGAGCTAATAGTTTCCATGTCATTTTTGTTGTACAAATTTGCCCGGAAGTTTTCAATTAGGAGCAATGCTAACCTGGAAGTTTCAAAATCATAACAATGTCGCCTTAATAGTTATCTAGGTTAGGTTTGACTGTTAGTTGACCGAATATGTTGAGCTAACAACATGAACAACATTGAAGAAAAAAAGATACATATGAAGGAGGAGCTCATATTTGCCAGAGAGTAATGAAGAAAAAGATTCAATCACTAGATGCATAACACACTAAGGACACTAAGGAAGATCGCCGAGAACAAGGCCATCAAAAACTCTTTGTCGTCGTACCCCAGCAACACTGAGATAGGCAAGTACCTCTTTGATTTTCTCTTCATCGCACTTTGATTGTCTCTAATTCTTCAAATGGGATGCATTTTATTTTTTAAAAAAATCAACTTATTTTTAAATCTAACTTTGGAAAAAAAAAATGAAGTGGATGACATATGGATTGGCTAAATAAGCACGTTTCGTTAACTAACGGGTAAATTTAACCTGGACAACAACCAGGATGAAATTGCTACGATTTGGAAACTTTCAGGACAACAATGCTCCTGAGTGAAAATTTCTGGGGTGAATTTGCAAATAAACCCAAAAAAAAAAAGATATGGATGATATGTGGATTGTCAGCTCAACATATTTGGTTAACTAACGGTCAAATTTAACTAGGATAACGGTCGGAAACTTCCGAGGCAAAGTTGTCTCACCTTGTCAACTTCTAGGGCAAAATAGCCCTTTAACCCTTTTCTTAATCCCTCACTCTATTAAGAAATCTTTCAGATCTTGATAATAGTAAAACTACTTAAGATTAAGTTTCAATTGGCATTTTATCCGTTTTCTTCTATAACTAATTATAGTTTCATTTGGACTAGTTTAATCCATATATTACTCAAGCCAAGCTGATTCAGCTAAACAATATACTCCCTATGATCCACAATATAATTCGCTTCTAGAAGAATACCTTGGTCCACAATATAAGTAATTTGGAAAGCAATTAATGCCTTTTTGTCAATTTTGCCCGTGTAACTAATGTTTAAATATGACTCATTGAATTTCTCTTTCTTATTCAAAACCTCATTTAATAATTAATATGGGTAAGTTGTAAATTTTCTTCAATTTAGGACAACTTTAATGAGTTAACTACTATTTCTTGGTTATGAAGAATTGGTTAAAGTGACTTAGATTTTGGACCAGAGGGAGTACCAAAGACAGAAGAGCAGAATGCAAGACAGCAATTCTTTCCCTTCAGAGAAAGAGGAGTACAAGAACCTCTGATGTATAAAACTACTGTTATAAGGTAATCCAAAAACAGAATGAAGAGACACAGTTAACATAAAAGCTAACTCTCACAATAACATAATTGATCAGAAGATTTGATAGCCACTTTATCATAATATAAAGCATTTAAACCACTTGAATCACTAGCCCAAGCATAAAAAGCAAACTTCCCAGTTGACATTTTTAATGTTGATACTTTGCCCATATTGTGCACAGTAATAAAGTACAAACAACATAATAGAAACCTACGGGCTATGAAAACCAACTCCTTCATTTCTTATCAAGGACTATTCAATTGCACTTCACTTTCAAAAGTGCAACCTGCACTTCAATGAGTCAAATCTAATTAAAAATGAAAAATTCTAGTACGTTCCACAAGCATCTAAAGTGCATGCGATCTTGTGGTGATAAAAGCAATGAAAAGATCTATAAAAGAAAAAAAATCTTATAAAATTGGCAAGCATCCAAACTGTAAATAACAGAGCACCATACTTTCAATAACAGTTATATGCATATATTAAAGCTAACATAGATTCAACTTCTGAAAGATGGACATGTAAGAGAGCATACCTCACAAAGCCATTATTGTCTATATCCGCAGCAAGAAACTCAGAGACGGTCATATCCTGACCAAGAATCCACTTTGCCATCTTCCTATGCCGCTTATCCACTCTTGCCTCAGCTAAATACAGGAATGCCCGGGCCACTGCAAGCGTTGATACAAGCAACCATATTGCAGCAAAGATGCGACCAGCCAATGTCTTAAATGCATGGTCACCATACCCAACAGTTGTTACTGACATAACTGAAAGATAAAAAGAATCCAACAACCCAAGCCCTTCCACAAAATGCATAAACCCAAAACCAATTCCAATACAAAGGACGACAACCCCTAATGCCAAAGACACCTTCAACCTAATCCTCATTCTCCCTTTCTTCACATCAATTATATATGATCTCGCACCCTTCTCAATTTCAACCTTAGTCTTCATCGCTTGGAGCAAGTGATTCTCTTGCAAATCAAGAACATAACTGACCATCCCACTGAGCAGTATGTCGATAAACCCAAAACCCACCAGTACAAACAATATGGAAAACAGTTTTGTCGCTGTGCTGTTTGGAGTGATATCACCATAGCCTATTGTACACATAGTAACTACACAAAAATATAAAGCATCCACAACAGGATGAGTCTCAGTTGCTGAAAAATTATGACGATTGAACCAATAAATAATCACCCCCAACGACAAATACACTATAAGAAGAATAACAGCTTGACGAACAATTGATTGGGACCCAGATTGGGGTCTAGAAACAGGACTCTGGTGATGAACACCTTTGATTACCGCCATAGCCGGGGCAGTTTTGGAGCGATGAAGATTAGTTTTGTGACTTGGGTAATTAGGGTCAGTAAGCCAAGACTGTTGTAGAGGTTGTGTATCTTGAGGGTCCTCTGAAGAAGAGGAGGGTTTTGGTGAGTTAAATGTAAGTGTTAAGGCCTCAAGCAAAGGGGAAGAACCTGTTGGGGAAGAAGGACCAAAGATAAGACGGTCCTTAATCGCCGACGGGGTAAGATGAACAACGACCTCATCGTGCTCCGGTAAAGGGCATAGCGGCGGAGGCTTCTTCCTGGGACTGACATATGGAAGCAGAGGATCCTCCATATTAGTCGGCCTCAAAACAGCTCTTCGGTTCACAGGAAAACCGAGAACTACGAGAAGGCAATGAACTGAGGCGAGTTGAGGATCCTGAAACGGGCTTCGAGAAGCAATTCAATTCTAGAACATGGCAGAAAGTGCTGGTTCGTGAATCAAATGAAATAAGTAGAAGAAAACACAGCATTAAGTGGGTCCAATAAAGAAGGAAATTTGGCCTTTGGTCACAATTGATCTTCGAAGAAGACAAAGGTTGGATACGCAAAACGTCAATGATTAATTGAGTGACAAAATTAGAGTTTGCTAATGAGGAAATCCTCTCCCCAAACAAAACAAGCATGAAATGAAGATTGGTACGGCGTTTATTTAACTGGTGCTGGAGTAAAAGATCATGAATTTAAGATCCGGATTCACATCTGAATCCTGCCAGTTCATCACTACGTGTCACAATCACACGTCAACTAATGGCGCGTGGTGTTTCTCTTTGTTGTTGGCATTATGCATCTCTGGTGACCTGGCACGGACCAAAAATATAGCGGGACACTGACACAGGATATGACTTTAGTACAATATTTATTTATTGGATTATTGGTAAGAAGAAAGTTGGGACAGTCTCGTTTAAATATCATCTAATTTTTTAAAATTTCAAAAGGTCTATTAAAAAGTTAAAAGGAAATAGAGTTGGGAGGAATATGAGATTTTGAAATTTAAGTATTTTTATTAAAAAACCCCTCACATAACATAAAATCACACTCTTCTCTCTCTCTCTCTCTCTCCATCTCTTCTTCTTCCTCTTCCTCTTCCAGCCTGTGGTGGCTTTCCCTCCCTCTCCTCTTCCTCTCTTCCTCTTCCCGAATTGTGCCGGTGCTTTCAGGGCTTGTCAGCATAGCAACTGTAACATCCCAATTCCAGAGCCAATTTTTTTTTTAAAAAAATCAGAGTAGAGCATTGGATCGTAAGAGTAACTGATTCCCATTCAAACAATAACCATAGTGTAACATAGTGTTGATACTGACATCCTAATGTTCTCATAGGTAAATACGGAAAACGATAAAGTGACATCTCCGTCTAAGAGCTCACTCGTGCTACATGCCCTCCAACCATGAGTCTACTCGTGCAGCTTGCCTCGATCTCCGATCCATGGTCCTCTTGACCCTGAAGCTATAGCTGAGATTCAATTCACCACATTGAATCTCAGGTAACGGTTAACCTTATGCTCAAATAAAACAGTATAGGGAATAACAGATATTCATGACATATGACTATGATCAATATAATGACAGATACATAAGCGTAAAGCGTATGTAAGCCCCATAAAGTGCTGCACTATTCACCGTGCCACGATGTACGGTCGTGTCCTCAGCGCTAGGAAAACTCTAACGGTATTACTACATCTATAACCGTGTGAACTGTATGTATAATCGGTAACCCTGAACAGAGTCTCTAACAGTGAATGTATCTCGGTGACTCCTAAAAGAATCTCTATCCGTGAATGTATCTATCACATATATGTATATGAGCAGCACTAGATTAGTGTTACAGTACGTGAACGTACCTTCGTTGACGACGTTAGGTACTTCTGGCAGAAAACGTACTTTTTACGAAAAACGTGGAAACGTCCAACAGCGGCACTTCGGCAGCGTAACGGCAACAAATCATAGTTTCTGATATCCTATAAGAGTAATATCACTTTCATTAGTGATTTGGCATTATAACTGGTATTTTAGGTAAAAATTATCATTTTGCCCCTATGCCCCTAATTGGCGGAATTTCGCCAGCACTTCGTTACTCTTACAAATTTTCTTCCCGAAATTTCGCCAGAACTTCGACGCAATTATGATTTTCGAAATTCTAGACTAAAATAGCCCTATCATATGATATTTAATCATACTTTGAAAAATAAAGGCTACTCTAACTATTGAAAGAACTATGAAAGCTTAAAGCTCGCTATTTTAACTTTCAACTTTCAGAGACTCAATCCCTACTATGTTTTTACCTCGTCAGGCATCTTTCAATGCAATGAGGCTTAAAAAAAAGAATAGGAATCTCATCTCCTACTTCCTAGATCTAACTAACAGTTCTACTAAAACTACCGAAAGAACTAAAGACTAAGGACCAAAGGACTTACCCGTTGAAGACCTCTTCAAAAATTTTCCAGAGCTTCTCTCTCTTCTTTCTCCCTCTAGGATTTCGGCCAAGAGCAAGAAGAATGGTGTGAAGAATTTGAAGAGGAGACATGCCTATTTATAGAGATTTCAAGGGACATAGATGGCATTTTCCAACTTGTTTTATACCATTGGATTTAACTTGTTGAATAAGGCATAATCTTGACCATGGAATGCCTTGGTCGACATGCATGAAGGAGGTGGCAGCCCAAGTTTGATTCAATACAATGATTAATGGTTGCTTTATGGCGGTCGATAGAATTTCCCGATCGGTGCCGGTCGCGTAATTTCGGAGAAATCTCAAAATTCTGGATTTACAACTTTGAAGACATTTTCTCACTTATTAGAAATGTCCAAGTTAAACTAAATTTTGGTTCCATATAGGGCTCCAAGCATCGATCTGAAGTTCCTCGAAAACGTGTCCGTGCGGGTCCTGGTTCTGAAACTCGTTTTCGGAATCATCAATCTCTAGAGAAAAATTCACTGATTCCAAATATGTCCATATAAATTCAAAATCATTTCTAGATGTTGAGTTAGAATTTATTTTCTTCATATCAAAAAATGTGCCTGTCTACATTTTTCCCCATTTTGTTTTATTAGGAAAATGCACAATCGACGTCGGAATTAACTTCCGGAAGAGGTCACTTGAAGGTAAAAACTCACTGATCAATATTTTACCTTGACTTTGAAATTCCTATTCCTATTCCTATTCCTGGTCCTCTAGATAGGGTCCGTTTCCTAATTTTTGAATCACTATTCACAAAATTTAATTATATTATATAATAATATAACTTTAATTAATTATATTATATAATAATAAAACTTACCAACTAAGTTTCTTTTTTTTTTTCTTTTTTTTCTGCCCTTTTTTTTATTTCGTTTTTTATTTTATTTTTTTATTTGATTAATTATTTAATTAATTATTTAATTATTTTTACATAATTTTTTACAAAATTTTCCTATTGGTCTATTCTTGCATTTAGACTTAAAAATACCTAAACTCAACTATTTTTCTCAAAAATTTCCAATTAATTAGTAAATATACTTTTACTAATTTTCAACCATTTTCCGCTAATTTTTGAGCTTCACATAATTATCTCTGAATTTTCTTTGCTTAAGCTTAAGTAATTAGCCAATACTACTTAATTACTTTATTATTACTAGTTGATAATTTTCTTAATTATAATGCCATATTACCTCATAACTTTTGCCATGACATTTTTGTTTTCATGTCTTACGCATTATATTAGAATTTCCAAGGATAATTTAGTCATTTCAATACCTTTTGAGCATTCTTATTCAATTTCTCCAAGTTCATAATTTATTAAATTACTATAATTAGAGATAATATACTCTCATACTTCACTTAGTCATTTTACTGCCTTTTAGGATTTTTCATAATTTTCCTAAGTCATTCATGTCCCTTAGGGGTATTTCCGTCATTTTGGCACTTTGGCCCTTAAACTCTCTAATTTCCTAGAGATTTTTCCTTAGAAAATAAGCTAATTATTACTTAATATTTGATATCTCATATTCACCTATTTTTTATAGGTATAATTTTACTAAATTATAATACAGATTTTTAGGGTATTACAGCAACACTGGAAGCCCCTCCCTCCTCTAACTTGCGCTGAAGCCTCTCCTTCCTTTCACCTGGATCATTGAAGCTCCTCTCTCCTCTCACTAATGCGTCAATTTGAGTCTTACTCTCTGTAATACCCTAAAATCTGACTTAAGGAAAATATCATAAATGAGTAAATATACCTATTGAAAATAAGTGAATATGAGGTTTCAAACACCTTGTATTGGGTTTACCATGTTGTTAGGGTAATTTCCCTTGAAAAAGGATAATTTGCAATTAGGTCCCTAAGACGTTTGAAAATTTGCAAATAGGTCCCTAAATACATTATGGGTTATAAATACCTGTGAAAGCTATAAAAGAGGCAAGTAAAAATCTATTTGAAATAGGGAAGGATATTGTCCCTAATTTAGGTAATTTATTAAATTACAAACTTGGAGAAATTGTAGAAGAATACCCAAAAGTAAGGAAAAGACCATAATGCCCCCGTAAATGCTAAGATAATGCAAAGACATTAAAACAAAAATGGCAATACAAAAGTTATGAGGTAATGAGGCATACTAATTAAGAAAATTATCAACTATTGATAAGAAAGTAATTAGGTAATTATTGGCTAATTACTTAAGCATAAGCAAAGGAAATTCATGAATAATGGTGTAAAACCCTAAAATTAGTGATTAATGGCTAAAATTAGTAAAAATATATTTTCTAATTAATTGGAGAATATTGAGAAAAATAAATGAGATTAAGTATTTTTAAGCCTAAATGCAAGTATGGACCAATAGAAAACTTTGTGGAAAAATTATGAAAAATAATTATTAAATAATTAAAAATTATATATTATTAAATAAATAAATTATATAAAAAACGAAAATTAAAGGAAAAATATCAGCTGCATTGACCGAATTTTTGAAACAAAAATAGGATAAAAATTGTTGAGATATTATGATAACTTAATGTAGAAGTTTTGATTATTATATTATATAATTTATTAAAGTGAAAAATGATGAATAGTAATTTAATAATTAGGAAATGGATCCTATCTAGAGATCTAGGAATGAGATTTCCAAAGTCAAGGTAAAATATTGATCAGTGGGATTTTATCTTCCGTTAGACTCTTAGGAAGTAAATTAAGGCCGTTTGTGCATTTTCCTAATAAAACGAAATAGGGAAAAATGCAGATAGGCATATTTTTGGATATGAAGAAAATAAATTCGAACTCAACATCTAGGAATGAGTTTGAATTTATCTGGACATATTTGGAATCAGTGAATTTTTCTGAAGAAGATTATGTTTCCAGAAATGCGTTTCTTAGGTTAACTTGGACATTTCTAGTAAGAGAGATTATGTCTTCAAAGTTGTAAATCCAGAATTTTGAAATTTCTCCGAAATTACGCGAATCGGGTACCGATCGGGGACAATCTAGTAGACCGGGCATAAAGCAAACAATTTGGAAATTCCAACCTTGTCCCTTCATTTTCCTATAAATACCCTCCTCCCCCTTTGGTTTTTCACTCCATTCTCAAGAGAGAATTCGAAATTAGAGAGAGAAAGAAGAGAGAAGGGCTCTGGGGAAAGTTACGAAGTCTTCAACGGGTAAGTCTTTCGGTCTTTAGTCTTTAGTTCGGTAGTTAGTAGAATTGTTAGTTAGATTTAGGAAGTAGGTGACGAGATTCCTATTCTTGTTTTAAGCCTTGTTTGCGTTGAAAAAATATGCAGAGGTATAAACATAATAGGGATCGAGTCGCCGAAAAGTTGAAGCCTTCGCAGTTTTTCAAAAGTAAGGGTAGAATTTGTTAGAATAGCCTTTAAATTTCAAGTATGATTGGATATCATATGGGAAGGCTATTTTAGTCTTTATTTTCGAAAACCCAAATGGCGTCGAAGTTCTGGCGAAATTTCGGAAAGAAAATTTGTAAGAGTAACGAAGTGCTGGCAAAATTCCGCCAATTAGGGGTATAGGGGCAAAATGGTAATTTTACCTAAAATGCCAGATATAGTATCAAATCACTAATAAAAGTGATATTACTCTTATAGGACGTCAGAAATCCTAATTTCTTTGTCGTTCTGTTGTCCGACGTCTTAGTTGTAGGACGTTTATTTTTTTTAAGTAAACGTGTCATTTCCGTCAAAAGTATCGAAGTACCATCAAACGAAGGTACGTCCGCGTCTTGTAACACTAATCGATGTTTATGGTATGCATGTATGTGCTAGGTGTATTGTATGTGGTAGTTGATAGCTCGTGATATGTTAATATACTTTGTTGATATGTTTACGTTTGTCATGGGCGATATATACGCATGCTATTGGGCGATATATGTATACATGCTATTGGGCGATATATGTATGCATGCTCTTGGGCGATAAGTGCACATATACTATTGTTGTTATGTTTGTCGTAGCCTATATACTTGTATATGTGAATATGAGGTTAGCAGTTACACGAGTCCGGTGCAATGGACCTCAGCTCTTAACATAGCATCCGGATCGGGAGGACCAAGGACCGAGGAGAGAGGCAAGCAGGCTGAGTAGAAGACCCGGCTGAAGACTTCCTTTTGTTGTTCCAGTGGAAGCCTTTCTTTTGTTATATACTTTAGAACCACGCGGTTTAAATCTGCATTGTTGTAACCAGCCAGACTTACGGCATTTTGGAATCTAAATATCAGTTACTCTTTGCTCCGTTACTCTACTCTGACAATTTGAAATGATGTTTCATGAAAAAAAAATTATACTGCTTTTAAAAAGTTGGGATGTTACACTCTCTCCGTTGAAGCTTCTCAAAGAACATAATCGAATCCTTAAACAAAAGGTTTGAGGGTTTGAGGTCGAGAACCAGGTAAAGCTTCTTCTTCTCCTCACCATTATCTTCTTCTTCTCCATTCAACTTCATTCTTTCTCTTCACTTTCACCATTACAACACCAATAAACCAGTTTTCGATGAAGTTTTGCAGTTTTCGGCGAGTTCATTAGTTTTGGGTTGTAACAGATTGAGTAATGGTTTTGACAAAAATCATAATAATTTTGACAAATGTCATTAGGTTTTGAACCTAATCACCTTTTTTTAATTTGAAATCTAAAGGTATAATGATAAATTCATCAATATTTTAAAATTTCAATTCAATCAATGTCACCTTTATGTCATTTACAAATGTTAACTGATCATTTAGAATTTTGAAAATTCAAATGGTATTTAAATAAGATTTTCCCAAAAAAAATTAAACTCCTTTATATATGTGTATATATTTTACAATTTTACTCGAGAGAATATGATTATACCAGTAATTTGCATATTATTTTCATGGATATTGTTTATTGGAAAAATTTCCGTTAGCTTGCCAGTAGCAAATCAATTTCAATCAACCCTCAAAATTTTATGAAACTTCATTGCACCCCTAGTCAAAATGAAATTAATTTTTATGGGTGAAAAGACAATAATACTCTTATTTTATTTATCTTGAAAATACCTACAAAAAAGTTTTTAATTTCTTGGGTTCTTTCGAATTCCTTTATCTGTCCTGTAAATCTCTTTATTTCTCTTGTAAATGTTATTCTGGAAAAAATAAAACAAGAGCATCGTTATCTTTTCACCCACAAAAATTAATTTTATTTTGACCATGAAGTGCACTAAAATTTTATAAAGTTTTAGAAGGTTTTTTTTTTTGCCCGAATAAAGTTTTAGAAGTTGAGTAAAACTAAATTGCTACCAAATAGGGTAACTGAAAATTTTCCTTATTTATTTGGTTTCCACATGTGGATCGGATGATTTTTCACATCTGATATTCATTTTCTTGATTCTACAATATAATTATAATTTTAAAGATCCTTCATAATAATAATTAGTATTCCTTTTAAGGACAGCGTCATAATTTTTCTTCGAATAATTATGTTTGGAGGAGGAGACTTATTTATATTTGAAACAAATGTGCCGCATTAAAAAAACAAGTCGTATTCTCTTGAAAAACTTAATTTATACTCCTTCTGATCTTTATTATAAGGCACAAACTAACAAGTTTATTTGATCATTTTTATAAGGCACTTCCTTGTTTCCAATGAGCATTGATTATTCTTTTCCATGTCTACCCCTAATTAATAAAAGTAATGGGTGAGACTTGAGAGTAATAATTAATAGTCATTCTGATCCTTATTATAAGGCACCAACTAACTTTTCATACTAATCTAAATCTAATACTCTAATAAAAGAATATATAATTTGCAGCTGTATTGTGTGTTGATCGAGTTGTCACTGTAAGACAATGGTTTTATGCAGGGAATGAAGGTCTGCACCGAATGAAAGTCAATGCTGTTTTGTTTGTTTCTTTGGCTGGCCAGACGATGCCAGTTCAAAAGAATCAAGAAAAATGATATAAAATGTCCCATTCATTGAACGCACCATTTGTAAGATGAGCAGATTCACCGCCTAGGAGGAGGACTATGATAGAGCACCCTCCTCAGTCCTCAGTCCTCACCATGTTGAAACCACCAACGTTGTGAAGAACAGATCGTGTTTGTTATACGCGATTGCCACTCAGAATTCAAACACAGACATAATATCGTTGGCCGAAAGCGTGACCTGCACGTGTGAGACCTCTCGCGTTATTTAAACAGGCCCACTGCTGGCCCATATATGAATCTCGTCTGATAATGGGCTTCTTGTTGAGCAACACTTGCTAATGGGTTTGGCCCGTACTCCATAACATTTGTTCAGTGAAAATGAGCTCCACTGTAATCAAAATCGAGTATCAGAAGGAGCACATATCTATTGCTTGGGGGACTTGCATGACCCATTGCTTCCTACTAGATCGAAGTTCCCATTATTGGATGCCTCTACTCTAGGTGATCTAGCGATTGTTCCTAAGGATGACGAGATAAGGGCGGCTTTGTTCTCTATGGGAAGTTATAAGGCTCCAGGCTTTGATGGTTTTCCACCTGTGTTCTACAAATCTAATTGGAGCACGGTGGGGCTTGCTCTATGTGATTTTGTTAAGAAGGTGTTTAAGCGGGAAGTTTCGCTTGTTGAGGCGAATAAGACTCTTATTTCTTTTATCCCCAAAAGAGATATGATTGAGTTGGTCTCTGATTTCCGTCCCATTTCTTTATGTACCGTACATTACAAATGTGTTACCAAGCTGATTGCTACGAGATTACATGGGTTGATGAAGGGTTTGATCTCTCCCTTTCAATCTAGCTTCATTAAGGGTAGGTGCATTCAGGACAATATTGTAGTGGGCCAAGAGATTCTCCATATTATGGGGAAAAACAGGGCTAAGAATGGGCTTATGGCAATTAAGAATGATTTAGAGAAGGCTTATGATCGAATCAGTTGCCTTTCCTTAATCAGGTGCTGCTTGATGTGGGTCTTGAAAGGGATTTTGTCGATCTCATTATGGACTGTGTATCTTCGGTGACCTACAACGTTTTGTGGAATGGAGCTACTACAGAGTTTTTTCAGCCTTTGAGAGGCATTAGGCAAGGTGACCCGCTCTCTCCTTTACTTTTCGTTATGTGTATGGATAGATTATCTCATATGATATGCGATGTTGTGGAGGATGGGAGGTGGAAACCTATCGTTGTCTCTAGGGGAGGCCCTTCTGTGTCTCATCTTATGTTTGCTGATGATTTGCTTTTATTCGGAGTTGCGTCTGAAAGTCAGGCAGCATGTATGATGGGATGTGTTCATGACTTTGTGAGGGCTTCGGGAGGAAAGGTTAATCTTGGAAAATTGTCTATCTTCTTCTCGCCGAGAGTGCCGGGGAGTATAAAGATGAAAGTTAAGAATGTTATGAATATGCATATATCTAGTGAGATTGGGAGATATATTGGCTTTCCTTTATCTAGAAACTGGAGTCCTAAGGAGAAGTTCCAATTTATGATTGATAGAGTTAAGGCGAAGTTGAGTGTGTGGAAAGCTAATAGTCTATCTATGGCAGGAAGGATCACTCTTGCCAAGTCGGTTATTAGCACTGTCCCTCTTTATTCTATGTTAGTTGCTCATCTTCCGACGAGTGTATGTAAGGAAGTTGAAAGGCTTCAGAGGAATTTTATATGGGGGCATGATGACCTGGGTAAGTATTTTCATTCTATTGGATGGGAGCAAATTACTAGACCTAAGGAGTATGGGGGATTGGGTATTCGGAGGCTTTCCTCGATTAATCAGGCTTGTGGTGCCAAACTGGCATGGAACCTTGTGTTTGGCGCTAAGGGTTTATGGGCGGAGATTCTATTCCATCGGTATATGAGGAGGGATTCGGAGTCTCTCTTGTCTTATCGGCCTGGGGATTCCAGATTATGGAAGTTTATATGTGATCAGAGAGAAGTGGTGGATCGAGGTTCGAAATGGCAAGTAAGAAATGGTTTGGTAGCTAACTTTTTTCATGACTGCTGAGTGGGTGATGGTATTTTGCTAAAGGACTTCTGTCTTCGTCTGCCTTCTATGGAAGAGGAGAACTCGGTGGTGGCGGATTGGATAGTGGGGGGGATTTGGGATGTTGCCAAAATGTCTACTATTGTTAGCTCGGCAGGATTGAGAAGAGTGGCAGCTGTTTTGCCTCCTAGAAGGGAGGGGGATTTTGATTGTCTTGTGTGGGGTGCTTCTGGGGATGATATTTTTTCTATTCGTAGTGCATATTTCCTTATTGAACCTAATCCTTCGTCCCTTAGGGATAAAGTTTTTAAGGATATATGGAAATGGAAAGGAGTGGAAAGAGTACGTGTCTTTATGTGGAAAGTGGCTTTAGACAAATTACCTACCAATAAGTGGAGGAGTTCGTGGTCTAATAATTCTATTTTCTACGGTATGTGTCATACGGAGGTGGAAGATACTTTGCATATCTTACATGACTGTAACTATGCGAGGAGTTTGTGGATCGGTTTGATCCACCCCAGGTATATCGTCTCCTTTTTATTTACCTTTAATACAAGGCTTCGTGCCTCTTCTTTACCCAAAAAAAAATCGAGTATAAGAAAGCCACAATCAAATGTGCAAATATATGCAAACAATGAATTAAACGACTAAAGCTGGCTGTGTTTGGTTGGAGGTGAGGTACCCATCCCCGGTGTGAAAAGCTAGATATGAATATGATGTGATATGTTTCCAAAAGTTAACATATGAACAAGGATGCAAAAAGTTACGTAATTTTTTTTAAAAAAATTCATGGACAATTTGGTCAAAATTTTATCTCTCTTCTCCTACCCTCCAACCAAACACAGACTTATAGGAAACGAAGAAGTGAAATGCTCAAATCAACACGTGTGGAGAGGACACAATATCTGTCACACATAGTGATAAATCAATGATGTCACCATTGAAAATGAAGAACTATATGCTCTGGACTTGCTGACCAAATTTTAGTCCTATCAAATTGTTAACAAAGGTAAAAACGTTGATTTATCAAAATTGTTTTAAGAATATGCAAAAATAATTTTCTCTCTTCATTTTCAAATAATTGCATTTTTCCTCTAATAACACACCTCTTTGACAAAACACTAACACTAATCTGACTCCTCTCCACTTAAATAAGTAATACACAAAAGAGCTTCAAATTTGACATTTCTCTACGCAAGGAAGGAACCCATAACCCAACATGTTGTAGCTTGAGAAAGGGTTGAGATTGATGGATTAGGATTTTCTCATTTACCCTTCCCATCCGCTCCTATCCTTTACCTTAAAACTACGTAGTTTTGGCGTTAAAACAAGCTAGGTAAACCCTTTCAAAAAAAAAAAAAAAATAGTCATCTATCATTGTGGAATATTTTTTTAGCATTTAGGATATTGGGTGCTACTAAGAAAATATTTTTGAGTGATGAGAGCTAGATACTAGGTACTAAAAAAATATTTTAGGGTGTTGAGTGTACTAAAAATTAATTTGGGATACTGAATGTTCCTAAGAAAATATTCCACAATGATTAATGAACCTTTTTTTTTTTCTTAAGAAAAAAAAGGGCTTCTTTGGCTTGTTTTTACTTCAAAACTAAGTAGTTTTGGAGTAAATGATGAGAGTAGATATGAATATGAAGGGTAAAGGAGAGAATCACAATCTGAGAATGAGAAGGTGTATGATGCACAACCAATGCTATGCTCCAATAATAGTGTCTTCAAACGCAAAACTATCTATCTGTTTGAGTTATTGTTTAAGAAATACGTTTACGTAAGTCGAGACAAAATTCTTCAATCGTATATAGTAAATCACATTAAATCAAGTTTGAAAAACAATGCTTGTGCATTGTTTTGGACTGATCTCGCATTCATTGTCAAGCAGCATCTCCTGCAGGTGACTGTGTGGCTCATATTGCCTATTAAAAATGGGGTTTAAACTTCTCATATTAACACCACAACATTGGAAGAAGAAGAAGATTTCATCTACACAGTGAAATGGTGAGCATACTAAAGAATACCACATAAGCTAAAAATTTCAATATATATATAATATTAACATATTATATATATATGTAGGTTTAATTTTACATTATATTAAATTTTTTATAACCATTTCATGTGTGTCCTAAGGAAGATCCGCCCTGCCTGAATATATTGCTTTAAAATGGGGTTTAAACTCCTACAACATGAGAAGTGTTTTTCCCATTAAAAATATAGATAACCTATCATTGAATTTCTTTTTTAAAAAAAAGGAATTAAACGGGTCATGGGAGGATCCAGACGCTCTAAGTTCACGTGCATCCTCATCCAACTGCTCCGCCTTTCTAATTTTTCTCTGCCTCGGGAATGCCTTCTCCTTTTCTTTCATTCCCATATGACAACATGAATCATAATTTACTCTTCATTCATATTCATTAATAATTATAATAATAGTAGTAATAATTTACTCTCAACCAACATTAGCCATTCTATTACTTATTCTCTTCTCCTTTTCCTATTTTTATTTTCAAATTAAAAATTATACAGATTTATTATTTTATAAAATTTTGTTATAATAGTTACATAAAAAGTAAATAAATTTAAATTGATTAAAGTTGATATAGACCATTGATAATTATAGACCATCTAAAAAAAATAAAAATTTATATGATCTCATAAAATATCACACTTCAATTATTCATTCTTGTAATTTGAGAGGTGTGATGGGATGAGGGAAAAACAAAGAATGAAGAAATGAGGAAAGATCCAAATCCCTTGGATCAATGCTCAGTTCTCAAATCTAATTTATGCAGTTGCAATGTTCAAAGCAAGATGGATCTACCGATCTAAGATTTATGTTCGCATTTTTTTAGAATATAGTAGAGGAACTTTTACTCGTTTCTAAATTAAAACACTTAAATATCTTTTACACATACACTGTAATTTTTCCTAAGCTATGATCCTCCGGTTTCCTCCTCCTTTTTGTTCTTTCACCACTGAATCATTACTCAAATCAGCGTCAACATGACTCATTCGCTTTAAGCTCATATGACTTTGCTAGTTGCTAGTTTAGTCTAAAACTGAAGGGACAAAGCAAATCCCATTTGAAGCTGATAAAAAGGTCCCCTGCTTCCAATTTCCGAAGCAGACCTGCAAGGTGTCAGGTTCTCACTCACCCGTACAAAAGGCGAATCCAGAGACCTCAGGCGACGAAATGGGCTTAACAATGGGTCTAAATCTTGTCCTCCTCGTCGCCATGGTCGCCACCAACATCCTCGCCCTCTACCACCTCACTGCCTCCTCGTTTCAGCCTCCCAGTTCCCCCAAAGCGCCTCATCCTGTTCCTGATCAGCTTCTCCATCAACTCCACACTATACGCGCCACCGTGAACAGACTCACGCGCCTTCAGCAGTCACCTGGGAGTGACAATCCTGCTTCCACTACTAAACCCACGGTTCCTTCAGATCTCTTGTTGTACTCTCATTTAGCTCCCATAGCTTCGGCTTGTCATAACCACCCTGAGCTCCTGCACAAGTACATGAGCTACACTCCGTTCTCGCTTTGCCCTTCAGATTCCGACCTCGCTGAGGCTCTCATTCTCCGCGGTTGCCACCCTCTTCCTCGCCGGCGATGTTTCTCTAGAACCCCGCAAAAACCCACTTCTTCTCTTCCGCATAATCCCTTCCTTTCGTCGCTCCCGAGCTCCAATGTTATCTGGGATAAGTACTCCTGCAAAAGCTTTGATTGCCTCAACCGTTTAAATCCCAATATGGGTTTCGACCTATCTCAAGAAAGCTCCAAATTCATGAGCTACAAAACCGAACTGGATCTTCCGATCCCACAATTGATGCAAATCGTAAAATCTGCGAAATCCGTTCTCCGTTTAGGTCTCGATGTCGGTGGTGGCACGGGGACCTTTGCTGCGAGAATGAAGCTCCATAATGTGACGGTGGTGACTACAACCATGAATGTGGCGGCGCCGTACAGTGAGGCCGTGGCGCTGAGGGGGTTGGTGCCGCTGCATGTGCCGTTGCAGCAGAGGCTGCCATTGTTCGATGGTGTTGTGGATCTTGTTCGATGCGGTCGCGCAATAAACAGGTGGATCCCATTAACGATGATGGAGTTTTTGTTCTATGATGTGGACAGAGTATTGAGGGGCGGAGGGTATCTGTGGATAGATCAATTCTTCAGCAAGAGAGTGGACCTTGAGAAGCTTTATGCTCCTTTGATTGGAAAGTTTGGGTACAAGAAGGTGAAGTGGGCGATTGCAAATAAGACCGATGCTGCTGGGTTGAAGAATGGAGAGGTTTACTTGACTGCCTTGCTGCAGAAGCCTTTATCAAGATGAAGCTAAATACAGAGGTAGCTTGCTGTCCCTGATTGGAAGGCTTTTTTTTTGGTAGCTAACATCTATATACTTTTAGAACGTTAAATGAAAATTACGTGGTTCATGACTAGCTTTTATAAGCATTTGCCATTGCAATTTGATTACATTATGTTGTAAGTGAACAGAAGTTATGCGTATAATAAAACACTAGTTGGGTTTGATAGACCAATTCATGCTGAGCTGAGTAGTTATTGAATGCTTTAATAAATATGTGACTAAATTGGTTGAATTTGAGGGTTTCTGGTTATTGAAAGCACCAAGCTGTCTTTCAACATGAAGCTGATGGAAATATTATGTAACAAGCATTCATGATGGCCTGGGGCCTAAGGATTGCTTTGCTGCTTTCAATGTGTTTGTCTGCCCAGACTACGTATTGCATTCTATTACCTTAGATCTTTGATTAGTGAAGGTCTTAGTTTCACTGAAATTTTCCATTGAACACTGTTCGACTCAAATAGTTGTAGACTTCGGTATCTTTTATAAAGGACATTGTTCCATTTCAACCGGATTTTTAGACTTATGAGAGGTGAAACCATCTGGGCATCTACTATTGATCAGTCTGAAGAATCATGTCTATTTTCTGCCATTGTGCATAAATTGCTTCTAAACTTTTTAACAATGAGTTTAGTATGTGGGATTTTCTATAATTTGCTTTTTTCAGAAGTTTAGCAGTCAAATTTCTAGACTCAAAGGGAATAGTCGTGTTACTCTGCAACTCCCTTATTTGTTGTGCTTAGTGATTTTGTTTGGATTGCAATTAGATATATAAAGTGAGGATGATTAGATCAGAAGTTAATTGTCCTGATCTCCTTTCCTATTCTAAATTTTTTCTGGTTCCTAGAACAATCAACCACTTCTTATTTACTGTTTGCCGCAATTAATAAGGGGTTGGAGAGATTTCCTCTCATGGAACTCCTCGCAATTGCATGACATGATAAGATTCCTCTAGCATTAGAAAGGAAAATGTGGAACAAGCATAGAAAAATGGGAAAATACCTGCAAAGGAGGGAATAAATAAGACGAACAGAATGCCCCTAAGAGGGGGCAGATGTTGAAAGAAGTGAAATGGAAGAGAAGGGAAGAAAATGGAAATAGAGAAAACCAAATGTGGGAAAATCTATAGAAAGGTGAGAGTGGGTGTCGGAGTTGTGTACTTGTGTTTGGAGAGGAAAAGAAAAGTGTAGAGAAAAGTGAACGAAGCAAATGAAAAAGAAACCTATTTTTTTATTCTTTGGGGCACCAATGTAATTTCATCTTCTTAATTAATCATCATCAAGTCCCTTGGGATCTTTTTTAGAGCATACTTTTCTCAGGGACTTTGTTGCCATTTTTTTGGTCCCTTGAGATTTTAATGGGATTTTTGAAACAATGACAACCTGTTGCCAAGGCATAGGATCTTTTCCCACACGGATTGATGAGGAACTGCAAAAATGTAAACCAAATCATAAAACAATATGGTGAGCACTGAACAACATGGTGATCTGACAGAACTTTAGAGACGGTATTTATATATGTATATGTGTGTGTCTATATATATATATATATTCTCCAATTGCACCATTTATATATAAATGCAATGAAGTACAAGACATTCTGATATACATGAGAAATTTGAGGGATTGAAGCTTTTAATTAACAAAATAGACAAAACTAAGTCAGGCAAAAAAAAGTTGTGTTGATGGGTCATTATAGCTATTCAAGAATCTGAACTTTTAAACACAATAGACAAAATTAAGCCAGAGGACTAACATACAATGAAAGTAAGTGGAAAGAGATTTGCTCTCCTACCACCACGTCCTCGGTTCGAGGCATGAGAATGGAAAAAATGGTGTCGGGAGCTTTTCCCTCACGACCGTGGGCCTGACACGGGACGAAATCTGGATTAGTCGGGACCGAAGGTTCCGGTGAACCAAGTGGGATACCCAAAAAAAAAGTCAGAGGGAAAAAAGTTGTGTCAATGGGTCATTATAGGCATTCAAGAATCTGAGTTCTTAGCCCAAGTAAAAAGCTTGCAAGAAGGAGCAGCAATAACAAACCAAATTCAAAAAAGGTCATTCCTTTACCTCCTCCATAATCTGGGTTCGTCATTGAGATGAAGCCGGTAGAGGAGGTATGAGTCTGAGGGGAGATTGAGTCAGAGGGATTGGGATAGCGGCAAGAAAGTCCATATCTGAATGATAAGCCTGGCCTTTGACGGCTTCGAGTTTGGCCTGATTTCTCAACTATAATTTTGAAGGGTGAGGAAATATGAGTTGTTTGATAGGAAAGAAAATGAAGGGTGGTAATTCAGAAAGAGTTGAGAAATATTTATTTTACCATTAAAAGTAAATTATTAAAAATGTAAAGGAAAAATGTTATTTTTTGTTAAGTGAAGAAAAATAAAAGTTGCAGCCATAAATGATATTAACTAAATGTTTAAAAAATTAAATAAAAATAATAAATTATAATATAAATTATAATAAAAGATTGCGTTTGATTAAGATATTGAATAAAATCTATCATATTTCGCAACTTATGGCCTTATAGTGATAAGTAACAAAAATAAAATGAAACAATCAATTGAACTATGCTGAAAATCTCTAAACTGATCGTGTGCGAGTTTTTGACTTCAAAGTGTATCTAAAAAAATCTCTTACCTATATCATTAATAAAAAATATTAATCATAATCACACTATAATTTTCAAATTCAAATTTGTCTAAAATGTTCTTTTGTGAAATTCGAATTTTTCGCATAAATTCAAATGTAATCATATTTTCTTGCCTTGTAAAAAATAAATTTCATTAAATTTTGTTTATCCCTGTTTTTTCCATTGGTAGAAAGAGTATATGAGCAAAATCAGGGTGATTGCATTTTTGTAGGCTATTGATTGTCATAACACGCATACTTAGTGGTGAAACATTTATTTCACCACAAAAAAAAAAAAAACCCTATTTTTGAACGGTAAAACAGGGAAATCATACCAGGTCATTGCCTATGTCTTGACCCATGAGAAATTTTGTCTATAAGCAACGAGTAAAGCCACAATATCAACAGCAAATCTTTCATTAGAACACCCACCACTTCTTCTCCAACGAGCATGCACATCGACATAAAAAATTGCCACAACTTGTTCTCGATGATCAATGGTAAACCATAAGCTTTTGGCACAACTTTGGCTCCCTCCTCGTTCTCCGCCACCGCCGTAAGAACCGCTAAACAATCTGTGGGTAAGTCAAAGTTTGTGACGAAGCTAAGAAACTAACTTGTTCCAGAACAATGTTGTCTTCAAGTACTTTCAGATGATTTTGCGGAAACAGGAGAAAAGTGAAATAAATGATTTATAAGGGGTAAATATGTCTGAAAGCTTCACTGTTCATATAGGGAACTTGGGTTCGTACCAATTTTGATGGGATCTTATCTTCCCACCTTTAAAGAAAAACTGGTAGGCCCGAGAACTTGAGTTTTCAGGAAGATTAGACGTTAAAAGTGTATTGAACAAGGGAATTTGCTCATTTTTCCTTCTCTTACTCACATCTTTCACTTACCAAACGGGCCCTAAGAAAGGAGGTAGAATGGAATTGTATATCTATAGTGGTCCTGTGACAAATGGCGGAGGAAGATATGCCCATAGATATTTTTTTGCTCATAGTTATTTTGATTGTTATTTCAATTAATTGTTTAGAAATAAATTTCAGAAACGCCAATTTCCTGGTTAGCAATTTTTTTTAAAAATACGATGGGTATTTTGAGGGTTGTATGTAGTTAGCTAAATTTCAAAAGAAAATGAAGGGGAAATCCAAGAAATACGAACTCAGGCCTACCGCCTCATGATGCCCCTACAAGTAAACTAACTTCGTCACTCTCAACAACACCCATTAAGATCAAGTGATAAGGGACTTATTCTTTTTAAGCACATCCTCGGTCAATGCGTGTAGATGGAAAAAATGGGTTTGAGAACTTTTTCCCCACGACCGTGGGCCTGACTTGGGATGGATTTAAATTAGTTGGAATCAATGGTTCCGGATACCGGATGGTTTACCAAAATAAAAAACTCCGTCACTCAATCATTCATAAAGAAAGAATCAGCATGATTCTACTCAATTTTTTTTTTTAAATACTCATATATCTATTTAATAATTTTTCATGAACGAAGATGATCAAAACATTTCATATTTGTTATGGTTAAATGAATAATCCAACAAGTCACCAAACTCCATCAAATCCTTGTTGAGAAGTTTCAATATCTCTGGAGTTTGCAGGGCTCACCCTTTGGAAAGGCACAATACTAGATTATAAGGGTGCTATTAGCACGCTATGACGCCACAAAATGTTTTAGAATTTTACTAACAAAATAAAGTAACGAAGGAAGCCCCCATTTTTCATTCTGCAGCTTTCCGCCTGAGTAGGTGATCCAAAGGAAGCTTGTTGATCTTAGCAGCAAGTATGAAGTCATTTTCTGTCAGTCCACCTGCATGAGCATAGATCACTTTGATAAATTCCCAGGTAGTACATTCAAGAAAAACTAGGATTAAATATCAGGAATGAAAAAAAAGGGGAAAAAATACATATTTCTGCTTAGCGCACACAAATTATGAAATGAAACCCCAAG
Source organism: Acacia pycnantha (assembly GCA_025563575.1). Taxonomy (NCBI): domain Eukaryota; kingdom Viridiplantae; phylum Streptophyta; class Magnoliopsida; order Fabales; family Fabaceae; genus Acacia; species Acacia pycnantha. Next base: position 9,640,233 of record JAMWYP010000015.1, on the reverse strand, counting down.
ATAATCAATCACTTCTCATCTGCATTGCCTTTTGTTTCAGTACTCACATTACCATCTGCTCACAAATTGTTTTTTTTTTTTTTGGTAGTTTATTCCTTTTTCTTTACTAGTCACGGGCAGCGTTTTAGCAAACGAAAAAAAAAAACTTAAAGCAGTTGAATAGATGCCGAGATCAAGGCTTCAGAAAATCAGAAGAGCAGTTTTCATAAAAACCAGAGTATGGACCTTTTCCCTTTTGAAGAGATTTATCCGCTTTGCAGAGACTAAGAAGATAGCAAGAGTCTAAGAAGCATTATTATGGAAGATTTAAAACCAATGTCAATAAAGACGCCAAATTATCTTATGCTAGAAATGTACGTTTTCACCCATGCAGCTTGTAAGCATCAATATGACAACCCACACTAGTATTGATTTAATGATTTCACATCATGCTTGGGAAAAAGCTCTTTTATACCATATTTCTACATGCCAACATTGGATCAAATAACTAGAATAGTAATTCATACCAACTGCATGAGTCCAAATCTCAATAGTAACATTGTTCCAACCAACAAGGTGAAGATCAGGATGATGACCTGCATTACAAACGCCTCAGTTCAATCTTTTATATAACCTTTAACGTTAAATAATAAGAGAATAGTAACACAATGAAAAAAGAACATGGTACCTTCACTTTCAGCAAGATCAGCAACTATCTTGAAAAACTCCAACCCCTTGGTGAAAGATTTTACTTTCCATGACTGCCTCAGCTTCATTATACCATCTTCCTTTACCAAATTCCATCCAGCAACCTGACCACCCATAGTAAATAACAAAGATAATAGCACTCAGGATTAGAGTCAGAGAACTTGAATTTTATAAATGATCGTAAATAACAAAGACGATAGCAGTCATAGCACTCAGAATTAGAGCCAGGGAACTTGAAATTTCCAAATGAACCTGCGGCATAAGAGAATCTGCTGCACCATCAGTCATGGGTCGCAATTCCTTTGTATTACATGGTACACACTTCTTGATTAACAAATCTAACAAATAGCCAGGTAAAAAAGCATATTAGACGACGACAACAATGAGGAGGAGGAGGAGGAGGAGATTTTTGCATATGCATGCTGTCACCAAACTAGCTTCTTACACAGAAAAAGAGCCAATTATTGAGAAAAAGTAATAACAAGTAATCCAAGAATGTCAACGTTCATCAAATGAATGACAATTTCTCTTAATAGGAAACCGGTAGAGTGTAAAGCCAAAGTACTGTAAACATCTCTACGGACAAAACAACCCTTGAATGAGCAGAAAGTGAGCAGGAGGGATACCCTTGGATGTTGACAAGGCTCAACAGGACAGGGCACAGGGACCATTTGAAATTCAAATCCCATGAAAATGAGAGAACCGTGTTTAAGGAAGGACATCTAGCTATCACTCTCACAGAAATATATCTTTCTTATTCTAAAAAGAGAAGATTTCAATCTAGAGAATGCAAATGCATTTTCATCCAGTTTCATCCCGTTTACCACACTAAGAGCAGGAAATTGAAGCATACACCTCTTCATTAATAATGAAAAATAAAAAGTAATGAAATGTGAACAGAAGGTACTTAGCTTCTCCACAATCAAGGAGCAAAAGATTGGAAAGGGTCTAAACGCACCTTTGCTAGTGCAATAGGTTCTAAATCTGGGAAGTGAGTTATTTGATGAGACTCCCACCTGATCCTTAGGTTTCTCAAAGACATGACTACATAAACTGCAAGCAAGTTAAAGTGGATTTCCAAACAGCCAAACTCCACGCTGAAAGCTTGATAAGTACAACTCACCAAATATTAAAAACTATAAATACCGAATAGTGGGTGTAAAATCTGTAGATACTCGGCAAATACACGTTCGCAAAAAAAAAAAAAACTTAGTATATACACATAATCACGGCTAATGCATGATAATTCAAGGCTTCAAGCGACTATAATTAGCAGAAGAGGATCCAGTACCTAGTAGAATACTGCAACCAAATCAAAATTTCAACGTAATGACGCCACGGTTCTAAAGTTTCCAATTAATACCCAAGGCATTCATCACTGTTAGGTTCTCTCTAGTTTCTTACCCCAGCCAGAGGAAGATGGTATCGAGTGGCGAAAATAAGATAATCACAGAAAATGACACATCAAAATGCAGAATCCATATCAATGCATGAGCCCAAAAGAAAAGGCTTAAAAATCTTGAAAACATGTAAAACCCAACCGAAAAAAAAAATAAAAAAATAGTACCATCCATGCGATCGAAGTAAGCCTTGAAACAACGGTGCAAATGGAGCCTTTAGGTTGGGTGGAGAGAGTAGGGGAAGCTGAAGAAACCGATTCATTTGATAAGAGGGGCCTGAGGCGGTAAGGATTTTAGCAGCTTGTTGTATGTTGTGCGAGCAACCCCGTCCCTGCAAAGCACTAACCGTACGGCCGGAATTTCGCCGGATGAATTCAGCAAATTTTTTCACATTTACCTTGCGTCCAGTGGGGACAAGTCTACAGACTACAGTGCCCAGAGGGGTTTAATGTGGATTGACTTAAAAAAGTGTTTTTTTACAATTATAAAGCTCAAAATTTGAGCTTTTGAAAAAAGCATTTTAAACTTTTTTGTGACTTTTACTTTTAAAAAAATATCATCTAAACACATAAATTAATTTTTTTTGAATTAAAAAAAGTGCTTTTTTTTTAAAAACCCATCCAAAAGGGCCCTTAATGTAATTTAATATAAAGCACAAATTTTCAGTACATTTAGAAATTAAAAATACCAACCAGTAAGAGGTTGGGTCAAGCGGAAGGATATTATGAAGAAATGCTCACATTTAATATCTCACAATCTTCAACATAATTGTAAAGAAAATAAATTAGAAATATCAGGGTATGAATGTGTAATAATTATGAAAAAAAATATTGTTATAAAAATTAATGTGAGTTCTTTTGCTCATAAATAACATGCTTTTTTTTTTAAAATTTTTGTAGTATATATTTGATTAAAATATAAAATGTTTATAAAATTATGAGATCATTTTAAATCACCAAAACAATTGAAGATAAACACTTTATATTTCAATTAGTATTATAAATTATTTAATATTTTAAGGTGTTAAGGTGTAGATTGACCAATGAATTATTACTCCATGAGTGCTCAGCACAAAAAACTTTTAAGTGGACAAATAATACCAAAAAACTTTTAAAAATGTATAGTCATCACAATGCCTTTAAAAAAACCAATGTCCATTAAAAATGTCAACTTTTTAAGGGTTAAGGTGTAGATTGGCCAACGAACTTTTATTTCAGGAGCGCCCAGAATAAAAAAGTTTTACTCCAGTAGAACCCAACACAAAAAAGTTCATATGCAATCCACTCAAAATCCAACTGGTGCAAATCCTTGTTCGGACCCCCAACCATGTACATTGGGGTTAGAAAAAGTGAATGCGACAAAAATCATAAATGTAACGAATAGATTTCATTTTGAGCAAGGGTGGTAAGTTTTCGAACTTGCCCAATGCAAATGCAGATTGTGATTTTTAAGTGGACATAAAATATCTACTTGTTACATTTATAATTTTTTTGTTACATTCACTATTTCTAACCCCAATGCACATGGTTAGGGGGTCTGAGTAAGGATTTGCAACAATCGGATTTTGAGTGGATTGCACATGGACTTGTCCGGGCACGTTTAAAAACTTACCACCCTTACTTAAAAAGAAATCTACTCGTTATATTTGTGATTTTTTTTTTTTTTTTTGCATTCACTCCTCCTAACCCCAATGCACTTGGTTGGGGGGTTCGAGCAAGAATATGCAACAATTGGAATTTGGGTGGATTACACATAGACTTGCCTGACACATTCGAAAACTTATCACCCTTACCTTACTCAAAATGAAATCTACTCATTACATTTGTGATTTGTTTGTTGCATTCACTTTTCCTAACCCCAATGCACATGGCTGGGATCTGGACAAGGATTTGCAACAATCAGATTTTGGGTGGATTGTATATGGATTTTTTTGTGTTGGACGCTCTTAGAGTAAAAGTTCGTTGGTCAATCTACACCTTAACCCTTAAAAAGTTGACATTTTAAGGGACGTTGGTTTTTTTCTAACTACGTTGTATTGACTGCACATTTTTAAAAGTTTTTTGGTATTTTTGATCCACTTAAAAGTTTTTTGTGTTGAACGTTCCTGAAGTAATAGTTTGTTAATCAATCTACTCCTTTACCCTATTTTATTTACTAATCATGTTAATTTGAAATCCAAAGATCTTTTATACTTTTGTCCAAAATTAACACAAGAGACTCGGACTTCTGTTCCGGAATGGACTTAGTCAATGGGAAATTTTTTTCTCACAGAATTAAATTAAAATTCATTAAAAAAAACAAATTTTCTATGGATCAAATTCAAAGCTATTATGGGTGCTTTCCCGGGGGGGGGGGGACTATTGTTGGTGCTCTTTAAAATTATCATTAATGCTTATCACAACACCCATGTTTAAAAATTATAAATACAAAACATTTTTGTAACAGGAAAAAAAAAACAAATTATAGCATTCAAGAAAATTGAAAAATGTGAATACTCTAGAAATTTTGAACTCTAGTAGCATCTATCCGAAGAATTTTAATTTTTAAGATCAGAGTTATTTAGATTTATACTACATTTGCTGAGAAAAGATTAATTTGCTAAAATTGTCAGAGACCCTATACTTTTTCTTTATTTTAAATTAGAGCAGAAGGCAAAGAAACTACCCTATGTTACAACTTACAAGCAAAAAAATAAAGGGAAAATCCATCTCAAGGCCCATATTAGTAAAAAAAAATGTCAAAAAATGTCACATATCAAAAAAAACTCCGGAACCTTTTCTAGTATTATTTCATAAAACATTAACAACTAAATCAATGTCATTAACAACTAAATCAATACACGTTAACAACTAAATTAGTAGCATTAACAACAATATCCTAACAACTTAATCAATCTCATTAAGGCATTAACAACTAAATCAGTACCCGTTAACAATTATATCAGTCACATCAGCAACTAATGTTTTATGAAATAATACCAGAAAAGGCCCTAGAACCTTTTTTGACATGTGACTTTTTCTTGAGCTTTTTTTTTTTTTTTACATTTTTTTGTTAATATGGGCCCGAGATGGATTTTCCCAAAAAAAAAAACATATCCTTAAAAGGGTGCAAAGCGAAGTCCATGTGGTGGAAACGCCAGGGTCCTCTTTGCCTCCACAAGACCCGATCAGCCATCCATTCTCGACGCAGCAAATTCTGAATTTCCATGATCACATTCCAGTCAGAACGAAGGTTATTTGTTCCCTCCCTGATCAGAGTAATTGCTTCTGAACAAATCGCTTCTCATATAACTTTTCTGTGATATGGTTCACTTTATACAAGAAGCTTCGACTTGCAGGACATTGACTCAGTTTTCTGACATCAACCCTGATTAGACTACAATATCTCTATTGCAAGCGAAGGTAGCCATAGTCCTCATTGAAAGTATCCCCGGCTGTAGGAGGCAAGTTGTTTCGGTGAACACTTTTATGGACTTGAGCATGCGTCTCTGCTTCATGCTGAAACATCCTCACCAATTCTTGCAGCTCTAGCTTCCTAACTTCAACCTGTTCCTCCTCAATAGGTTTTTTCAGTCCGAGGTAAACCAGACCAAGTGCAATAAGTCCTGCTCCTACGAAGAAGATAATGGCTGTGAAGACACCAAATGCGTATGGCGTCTTTGCTGCCCCAGGTATTCCATCAACATTGATTCCAAATAATCCAGTAATGATGGTAAGGACAACACCAACTCCACCAAAAACGCCTAAATTATGGGTCACTCGTAGGCTTCTATCCTGAATCAGTATTCAATAAATGCGCAGACAGTTATGGTGTTAATAATATAAGAACAGTGATAGATAAACCGTTTTGAATGCTGTTTTAGTAGGAATGGCAATGGATTGGAGTAGGATGAAGTTTGCAACATCCATTCTCATCCTGTTATTGATTTTGTCAAATATTTACCCTATGATTTTCTTCCTTACACCCATACCATACCCATCTCTTCTTTAGTTATAAGTTCAAATCTTATCATCGATTGTTTGTAGATTCATCTAATATAGGAATGATGCAAGATAGAGATCGAACTACTTGCCCAAACATGCTCCAAACTCATTGTATGCTAACTTATCCGACCCAAACAAGATGAGACAGGCAGAGTATTTATCGGACCTTTCATGTCATCCTATGTTTGAGAATAGGAACTTGGGTGAAAAGATTGGCAACAATACCTGAAGCCAGGCACGGACACTGCTCAGCATAACATCTTGAATGGTAAATAGGCGGCCTCGAACTGCTTCTTGCTCCTCAATCATGTCCCTTGTGCTCTTTCTTATTCCCTCTAACACATTTCTTGCCACATTGCCTCTCACATGTTGGAGAAGCTCAAACACAATCTCCTCTCTTGCATGGAGTGACCACTTTACTCGGATAACCTGCAACGGAAGCACAATAGTAAAGATAATGGATAACGACCCCATCTCTCCTGCATAGTGCATACAAACTGAAAAGTAAGAGCTACAATATGTATGCATGAGTGATTAACATTAAAGTAGTCAACACACATGAGATCTTCCGTATCTCTATAAACCAACAGTTATTCCTTATGATAACCTTTCTACCAGTTATCAGACAAAATAAATGTGTGCTGCCTCCATTAGACCATTACAACCCTAACATTGTTGTTTTCATCATTAATATCCGAAGATAGTGATGTTGTTTAGAAAAATGTCATCTAAATATGATTTTTTTTCCCTGTGCTTCAGAGACAAATTAATCGTTATTAGCAGCACGTTTTCCTTACTAAAATAAACTGATAAATAATACTAGTATTACTTCATCGGTGTAACTTTTGTTCGTAAGAGTATGAGAAACTGCTCCAACGTCAAAAGACACACTCGATCTTCACAAAAACTCCATAGAAATTATTAAAGAAATACTTGGGCTTACAATTACTCATGTAGCTCATAATTGATCAGAAATTCCTTCAAACAAGTGTTTTCTGAATCAACATACCTGTCTCGATAACCGTCTGATTTCTTGATTAAGAATTACGCTTAAAAGGTTTATGTCTTCATGGTTTCTCCTAGTCAAAAGGAAAACTCTCAATTTATTGCAGAGCCACTTTAAAGTAACTCTAATTTGAATCACCGCACATAGTGCAGAGTCACGAACCTGTTCATAAACTTCAATTCAATCTCATCAGCTGCCCCAAATATTGATTTACGGAAAAACCTGGATTAGTAAAGAAGATTATTAAACCAAAGTAACAGAATTGAAGCTCGCAATGAAATGTAATTGCCAAAGTACTACTCCATCACACCTAAAGTCATGCCTCGATGCAAACATGAAGCCAATTCCTAACGTAGCTGTGATGAATGAGGATAAGGTGGGTCAAAGGGTGGAAGGCCCAATATCAGCATTGACAATTGAGGGAACAGGGCCCATTAGGAAAAGCAGAAGAATCAAGAAGAAGTCATGGAAGCTACCCTCGTCCTTGGGTTCAACCTGGCAAGGGTCGGACTTCCTCACCTCAAGGGAGGGGGTTCGATCCTGCGTTGGTCAAGGCGCCGGGGAGTCCTAGAATGCAGGAAGCGGTGGAAAGCGGTAGAGGTGGAGGCATGTGTACTCTGCCCAGGTATGCCTCGTGGACCGGGTTCCAAGCGCCCGCCATTGGACTGTGGGTGAGTCCGACCCCTTTCCTAAAACTTTGTTATCAAAAAAAGAAAAAGAAAAAAAGTCATGGAAGCTGAGAGAAATGGGTGAATGAGAAGTATAAATAAGGACAAAAGGGTTGTACGAACGGGGGTTGGCACTAGTGGTAAGCGGCTTGTGTTGCTTAAGCAAGGTCTCGGGTTCGAGCCTTGTGAATACAAAAAACCCCCGCTAGGAGACTCTCTGTTAGGACCCAAGGTATGTCACTGTAGAATATAGTAAATGAGAATGGGAAAGTCAACAAATAAACTCTGATCCTAGAGAAATAGCAAGAATCTCACTACTTCAATAAGAACAGCCAATCTCTGATCTTATTAGATAAGATCAGCCAACTCTATAATAATTAGGAATTCTACTAATTACCAAAGTCCAGGAGAACACTCCGATCAATTTACTCTCTGAAATATTGCACGCTTTATTGATGAGGCACTAGGCCTATTTATAAGAATTTACAGGGAGAGACTCTATCCAAAAAGATAAATACTAAATCCATAAATATATCTAAATCTAATATTTAGATAACTAATAATAACTCTTAAAGATAGAAGATAATATCTAATAAGATATTCCTCTTATTTCCTAATTCCTAAAGATATTAATAAAGATAATAAAAGATAAAACAGACTAACTAAAAATCCTAACAACTATATCTTATCTAATAAGATATTCCTAAAAATAATATAATTAAAACAGACTCGATAAACGATAAAAGATTATCAAAACAATAAATTAAAGCATAGCAAAGTTGGATCTCTATCATTTCTCCCCCCTTGGAAAAACGACTTGTCCTCAAGTCGAAAATTAGGGTTTTTGTTTTTGTTTTCCTTCAATCGGGATCCAACTCGGTCAGAGTAGCGTAACGTCCCTCAGCTTCTTCGTCTACTTCAAGGAGAGAGAAGGACGATGAATTGCAGTGGTGACCAGGGCGGTAGGGTTCGGCGCATTGGAAGCAAAGGCCCTTTTCTCGCCGGTGTTGTCTCTCGGAGTCCGTAGTGGATACTCGACTAGTGGGCAATTAAGCCGAGGTTGCCGAAGTTGACATTGCAGGGTATTGGGCGGCACTCGACGAGGATGTAACTTGTCTGGACTTGGAGTACACAGTCACTCATTGCCGTTGAAGGAGAATATAAAGGGCGGCGGTTTAATCAAGGTGGTGTAACGAATTAATAGGCTTGGGCCCACATCTATCTAAATTAGATCGAACCGAAAGAATTGTTGTTCAAATTCAAGGGCCAAGCTTGCTTAAGCTTGTTTATACATGTAGTTCTAGGCTTTTGAAGGACGGACGTCCTATTATATATTGAGCGTATTTTTCGTTCAAACCATACACATACAATTTTTTTTTAAAATATATTAGAAGACCCCAAGAAGGAAGTGCTCCAAGAAGACCCCATTGTGAGACGCGAGACACACGCTTTGCCCATTCTTGTCGATATTCCCGAACCTGCTCCGTCGACGAATCTGACATAGGTGTTCATCGGGGTTAAGGAATTCAGGCGGTCCAAAATGCTCTTCCAAGGCTTTAACGAGGTCTTCCCAATATCGCACGGTTCGTTGGGAATTTAGCCAAGAGAAGAGGTCCAAGGCATCCCCTTCAAAATATAAGGCCGCCACGTCAACCTTGTCTTCATCAGGAGTGTGGTAATAGCGAAAGAATTTATCAGCTTTGAGGATCCAACCTCTCGGGTCGCCACCATTAAATTTTGGAAAATCAATCCTTGCATATGGGCGACAATTAGTCCGCCACGGTGGGTCTGGATCATCTTCGTTGTCCTCTGTGTAATGAGGGGCTTTGTCTCTTCGGTGAGTACGACGTTTATTCTATAATTCCAAGGCATGGACTTTATCCCGTAGTTCTTCTATGATGTCTAGTCGCGCGGCGATTGTGGCAAGGGGGTCTGAATTAGCGGAAGCAATATGGTCGATGGGTTGCTCTGTTTGTCGGGAAGGTTGGTGCCCAGTTCGTGTACTCTGGTCGTCGGGTTTCTCCATCTGTGGGTATGTTTGGTGCCCAAATCGTGTTTCGACCATGAACAGGAGGAAAGAATGGCTCTGATGCCAAATGTTAGGACCCAAGGTAGGTCACTGTAGAATATAGTAAATGAGAATGGGAAAGTCAACAAATAAACTCTGATCCTAGAGAAATAGCAAGAATCTCACTACTTCAATAAGAACAGCCAATCTCTGATCTTATTAGATAAGATCAGCCAACTCTATAATAATTAGGAATTCCACTAATTACCAAAGTCCAGGAGAACACTCCGATAAAATATAATTAAACAGACTAACTAAAAATCTTAACAACTATATCTTATCTAATAAGATATTCCTAAAAATAATATAATTGAAACAGACTCGATTAAATAAAAGATAAAAGATAATTGGATCGCTATCATTTCTCCCCCCTTGGAAAAACGACTTGTCCTCAAGTTGAAAATCAGGATTTTTTTTTTTTTTACGTCTCTTCAAGCGGGGTCCCAATCTGCGTAACATCCCTCAACATTGCATTCGACGGTAGGCGTGCGTCCCCTGCGACGTCTTCAGCGAGCCGTACGTGCTTCAAGAGCGAGCACCTTATCCCGCAACTCGTCAATGGAGTCGAGTCGTGCGGCAATTTTGGCTAGAGGGTCCGTGGCTGGCGGAGGTGAAGCCGAGCGATCATGACGTGGCGGTGACGGATTTGGCTGGCGTGGTGGGGACGAATTTGGCGTAGGCTGGGAGGGTCTGCGCGAGGAACGTGTCTTGCCCATGGTGAACAGGAATTTATGGCTCTGATGCCAAATGTTAGGACCCAAGGCAGGTAGTCGTAGAATCAGTGTTGTTAAAACGCCGTTTCTGAACGTAGAAACGGTCGTTTTTGTGTTTTTACGGGGAAAAACGTCTCAAAACGGACGTTGAGACGAGAACGGCGCCGGAACGGTTAGAACGTCGTCTGAAACGGTCGAAACGTACGTCTGAATCGTTTTGAAATTTTCTGGTAGAAGGGTATATCCGTAATATCCTATTCCTGCCCCAAATTAAAACCCTATTTCCACTCTGTATTCCGATTTCCGATCGCGATCGGACCGAGGGCTCGATCGACCTTGGAGGCTTGGACGTCGCCGGACCTTGGAGGCTTGGACGCCGACGCCGCCTGCCGCTTGCCGGGTCCGGAGACGCCGGTCGGTTGGACCTTGGACGGCGACGCCGGGCACGCCGTTGGCCCGCTGATTGCCGCCTCCCCTCGAGCCGCCGCCCCGCTGGTCTGGAGAGTGGAGACGCTGGTCGCTGGGCATTCTTTTTCTTCTCTGACCGGTATGGTATCATCCTCTTCTTTGCTTCAAAAATGTTGTATTGAACTATTGATTGTTGAATGCTGATCGACGCTGGGCAGTGGGCAGTGAGTAGCTGCTGATTGTTTAAAGTAATTTTAGAGTGAAATATGTTAAATTGTTAATTGGGTTATAAATTATGATTGTTGATTGCTGATTGAAATTTGTTAGAGTGATCAGTGATGAAATATGTTAATTTTGATTAAATATAGTTTGAAATCACATGGCTTCATCAAGTGGACATGATAGTAGTAGCACTCCTGCTTCTGCAACTGGAAGTATAAGTAACACTACTGTTGGGGGGAAGAGATTGGCTAGAAATGCTCCTGGAAATAAGTTAGATCCTGCATGGAAGCATGCAATTGAAGTTCCAGGAACAAAAAGCTTAGATGCAAGTATTGTCCCAAAGAAATGACTGCTGGAGTTTTTCGTGTGAAGAACCATTTGGCAGAACATCTATGGACGTTGAACCATGTATATCGGTGCCGGAGGAAGTAAAAATAGAGATGTTGAATCTTCTTGCAACAAAAAAGGAAAACCATCTCAAATACAAGAGGAAGTTGTTAGTGGTGCTACTACTACCTCCTCGATGTTTTTAAGAGAAGTAGATCATCCGCTCCCGTAACCCTCAACACCATATTGAAGAAGAACTTGAGGGAGGAGGCATGTCTTGACATTTGCACTGCTATTTATAACAATGGAATTCCTTTCAATTTTGTGAATAGCGATGATTTCAAAAGATGTGTGAATCAATTGCTAAGCATGGACAAGGTTTCAAGCCACCATCTTATCATGAGTGTAGAGTAAAATACTTGAAGCAAAAATATGAGGCAACAATGGCTGTTGTTGAAAAGCATAAGGCTTTGTGGAAGAAAACTGGATGCACAATAATGACCGATGGGTGGACCGATAGAAGAAGAAGATCAATAATCAATTTTTGTGTGCATAGCTCTATGGGAATTGTGTTTCTCAAGTCCATTGATGCATCTCACATCACCAAAACAGCTGACAAGATTTTTCAGATGATTGATGAAGTGGTGGTGGAGGTTGGTGAAGAAAACGTTGTCCAAGTTGTGACGGACAATGCTGCAAATTATAAAGTTGCTGGGGCTTTGTTGATGGAGAAAAGAAAGAAAATATATTGGACACCTTGTACCGCTTCACCGCATTGATTTGATGTTGGAAGATTTAGAGAAGAAAATACCCCTTCATAAAGAAACAATTTTCAAGGGGAAAAAAATTACGACTTATATCTATTCAAGAGCATCTCTCATTCCAATATTGCATAGCTTCACCAATGGCAAAGATTTGATTAGACCGGCATGACTCGCTTTGCCACATCCTATTTGACTTTGAAATGCCTCCATGACAACAAAAATCCAAAGAAAAGAATGTTCTTGTCGAAGAATGGAAGAAAACCAAAAATGCAAAGTCGAGGATGGAAAGCTCATTGAAAATGTAGTGATGGACAAACAGCTTTTGGAGAAGGGTTGAGATTTGTTTGATAGGGGCACTTCCTTTGATTGAAGTGCTTAGGTTGGTTGATTCGATGATGCAAAGAATGGGCTCCATTTATGAGGCAATGGATCGTGCCAAGGAGAAAATTGAAGAGGGTTTCAAAAAAACCTACATTGTAAGTTATCATTAATTTATTTAATTCGAGTTATAGACATTTTAACTCAAAATTAATTCAATTGTTATCTTTTCTTTTCTTTTTAGTTATCAACCCGTTTGGGATGTCATTGATGCAAGATGGGAGAGGCAACTCCATAGGCCTTTGCATGCCGCAGCTACTACCTTAACCCAAAACAACATTATTCTCCTACATTTAAAGTTGATTATGAAGTAAAGGTTGGATTATATGATTGTATAAAAAGGATGGTGGCGGATACAACTCTTGAAATAATTATTGATGAGCAACTTGAGGAATTCAAGCATCGTAGAGGCCTTTTTGGGAGTACCTTTCTTTGTGAATGGAGTTGGAACCAAGAGTCCAAGCAGCATGGTGGGAATCTTATGGTGATGGTGTTCCGTAACTCCAAAAATTTGCTATCCGTGTGCTTAGCTTGACATGTAGTTCCTCCGGGTGTGAGCGGAATTGGAGTGCTTTTGAGATGGTATATTTTTAATATGAATTGCATTTCATTTCAAAAATATGATATTAGTCTAGTATTAAATTATTTTCTTGTCTTTGTTTAGGTCCACACAAAGAAAAGAAATCGTTTGAAGCAAGAGACAATGAATAATGTTGTTTTTGTGATGACTAACTCAAGATTAGGCAACACAAAACGTAGAGTCTCTCCTCAAATTGATTATAACTTTGATGACATTGAGTCAGATGATGATTGGATTGTGGAACCAACATGTGAAGATTTTTCGAAGATGTTGGAGTTGGAGAAGATCAAGATCCCCATGGCTTGGATGATCATGATCTGGATGAAGAAGAGGGGAACTTGGGGAACTTGAATGATTTGGATATTCCCGAATTTCTTAGTGGGGGAGGGGATGAAGAAGATGATATTGAGATTGACTTTGACTCCGAATTCGATGACTTACATTAGAGATGTTGATCTCTTTTATAATAGTATTGCCTATGTCTTTTGATTTTAATGTATTATGATGATTGATGATTGAATGTTTGGACTTAAATTTGTAATGACTTTAATGTATTTGTGTGTTTTTTAGTTTTACGTTTCCGTTCCGTTTTACGTTTTTACGTTTTGCTCACCCTTCCCGTTTCAACGTTGACTCTACGTTTTAACAACATTGCGTAGAATATACTCTAATCTACAAGAAGACGCAAGACTCTTGCGAATTCAATTAGATTAGCCAATCTCTGATCTTATTAGATAAGATCAGCCAACTCTCTAATAATTAGGAACTCCACTAATTAATAAAGTCCAAGGAGAATCTCCTGTTTCAATTTACTCTCTGAAATATTACACGCTTTATTGATGAGGCACTAGGCCTATTTATAAGAATTTACAGGGAGAGACTCTATCCAAAAAGATAAATACTAAATCCATAAATATATCTAAATCTAAGATTTAGATAACTAATAATAACTCTTAAAGATAGAAGATAATATCTAATAAGATATTCCTCTTATTTCCTAATTCCTAAAGATATTAATAAAGATAATAAAAGATAAAACAGACTAACTAAAAATCCTAACAACTATATCTTATCTAATAAGATATTCCTAAAAATAATATAATTAAAACAGACTCGATAAACGATAAAAGATTATCAAAACAATAAATTAAAGCATAGCAGAGTTGGATCTCTATCACTCTCCCACGAAAGTCAGGTGCGCGACGCGGGTCGGATCCGGATTAGTCGGGACGAAGCCCCGGAATCAGGTGGGCAACCAAAAAAAAAGGACAAAAGGGTTGTTAGAGGGTGTGAAATGATTGGGAATATTTCTTCTTCTCTCTGGTCCCCTCTACCTTTCTGCTATTATGTTACTCTTCTTTTCTTTCTGAGTTATTCTATTTCCTGCTATTTCAGTGTATTACAGATATCATCACTGTAAAAGCTGACTCATATGTAATATCAATCGCCGTTATATTTCCTTATTTCGATTGTCTGTGTAGTCATAACAGTAGCATGCCACTTTTTATAGATCATGCCTTGGTACAGATAAGCTCTTATATAGTCAATTTCTGAGAGGAAACAAGCCGTACAATCACAATCTTGAACTTCATTTCATTTTTGTTTTAGTTTTAGATTTTCTTGTTTTTGTGATCATACCTCCATAAAATCACAAACTTGCATGTTATAGAACTGAAGCACAGAGGGGGGGGGGGGCTACAAGGTAAAACGATATTCAGCCATTCAAGAATCCATTTGCTGATACAATGCCAAACATTGACCCCTTTTTTCCCTTTTGGCCAGGAACCCCCTGATAGTTTCTTAGGAATAATAACAGATTTATGTATCCTCAAGCATATAAATAGGAAAGAAAATGTGCCAAGCATAAGGCAAGAGTCAGTTTAGTCTTCTTCACAGAAAAACAAATGTGCAATCAGAGAAGGAAAATTCAAAAGGTTAAAAATAAAGCATAGAACACAGCATGAAATATGAGATATAATAACACATACATGACTTGTCCCAAATGCTACTGTTCATATCATAAATCAGATATCAGATAATGTTGTCATTACCTATCATCCCATCGACAAAGGTGGCATGCTAAATGTGCTATAACTTCATGCACAGTTCTTGGCACGTTATACCCTCCAGCAGAAAGAAGCTCCTAAACCAAAGCAGAGTGCTGAAGCAATGAAATATCTTTTTGAAAGTAGAATGCACATAGTAAATCATTAACTTGAGACTATATGCCACCAAAGGAATATGCCAAAGAAGAAAAACCTGGACTTCTGTGATACCCAAAACATTCACTCTTGATACGGATCCTTTTACATGCATCACAGTCACTAGGAAGTTTTGTGCATGCCAAGACCTAAGTACTACAGGGACATCATCTTCATCAACAAAGGGATCGCCAACAGACTGTCCCAAGAGCTCAAATAACAGACCTCCAGCAACTCTGACTGGGACCTATATACATGAGAACAACTTTCATCAATAACTGAGAAACTAGATGCCAAAGAGAAAAGGCCTTGTAGAGTAGGAAAAAATTCATAGCTTGATGAAAATGTTGTTTAACAAGAAGATTCCTTGTAAATATGTATTACTACCTCCGGTCTTAATTATAAGGCCTAGTTAACTTTTTTTGGAGAGATTAAGAAAGCTAAATAAGTTACTTAATCATTTCATATGTTGTGTTTTCTTAAATTATACATTAGTTTATTAGTCAAACCAATTAATTTGACGAAAAAAATAAAATAAAAATATTCGAAAGTAACTTAATTAGCTTCCTTAATCTCTCCAAAAAATTCAATTAGGTCTTATAATTAGAACCGGAGGGAGTATATCTTAGCAGTTCAGCATACTTTACGGTCATAGTAGATCATTCATAAAACTGTAAATTAGAATTATTAGTTGACAATAGATTTTTAAAAAAATAGTTGGAAAGAAGAAAACGGAAATGGACCATTTTGACAAACAATATGCTATTGCAGCTTTTTATTCGATCTGAAGGGATATAATACATAACACGGTTTACAAGCATTTCCTCACCTGTATGTAAAAATGCATAACACTGGAAACATGCCACGTAGCCATAAGTGACAATAGGTGCTATACTATCAACATACAAAATCAGCAACAAAGCATCTTGCTCATCCAACGGCTTTTTTAATTCATTATTACAGATGCTCATCTAACAAAAAGCAAGTCAGCAGCCCCCATACCAGAAACAAACAAGTAACATAATTGAAGAGATAAGATATGAATCGTAGCTCAAGCTATTGAAGGTCAAAATACTTGCTATTGTAGCACAAACTTCATCCAAAGGTCATCTTGCGCACAATTCATATTCAAGATTCTTTTCCAATTTTTTTGCAATTTACGGAAGTCATTTCTGTAGTTTCTATTTCTGATTTTCTTGCTGACGTGGTCACTGGTCTTGTAAGCTTAGCCTACGATGGCATCAAGATCTTGATATTGCGCATGGAAATTATCTTTAGCAAAATAGATAGTCCAAAATCAGATTTCAACTATAACATTTAAGAGTAAAAAAAACTGAAAATACAATTTACCTCATAGCGAAGGTGTTTCATCCGCTCACTTATTAGCCGACTTTCATCTCTTAGTGCTGTACGAACGGCAGGATGAAGCCACTGAGCATTTCTAAGCCACGCCTCAATGTCAGGGTGACCTGCAGAAACATTGCACCACCATATAGGACCTGATGGACGCTCCCAATATGAAGCTGCTAAATCTGCCACAGTGAAATCATCTTCATCATCTGCAAACTCAAACTGTTGAGAGGCCCAGACTCCATCAACCTGAACTGTTTGGACAAGCTCCAAAATTCTTGTCCATCCAATTGGTACCCAATGACCATGCTCATATTTTGCTGCAGCATTAAATTGGCCAGACTGAAAAAACTGGCCATATTTGTCACCTGAGGCATGCAACTGACTACCACTTAAATGAAATGCAGATGATGACTCTAACAATCTATCTGGTCTCAGCGAAGCCCCTCTTGAACCATTTGTAGGGACATACATCTTTGGACACTCAACATCCATTTGCAGTTTATCTGGGGTCTTTGAGGGGGAACTTGATTGAACTGATTTTCTTTGACCTCGAACATATTCAAAGGCACAAATAAGCCCATCAGTCCAAAGGTCACTTTGAGAATGATTGTCCTTAACATCACAACCTTTAACGTTTGCCGGTCTCATCTTTTTGCTCAGGGAGTGAGAGTTGACTCTTATGTCACTCACTTTCAGCTCCACCTAAAGGGTATGTACAAAATAAAGCATCAAACATGTATCAACATTTCAATGTATATTTGGAATAGAATCTTCACAAAACACACTACTGTTCCATGAACAGCTTCATAAAGGATAGATTCTGTATTGTGATGTTTGAGAAAAATAGTTTGAATCTACAACTTGGGTTTGATCGTCAATAGAAAATTTTTCAAAGTGATCCTAAATTAATTGTACGGTTTTGAAGGAAAACTAGTTAACGGTGCATTTAGGATAGTATTGTATTCTACAGGAAAAAGAAAAGGAAAGGCTCAGGAAAATAGTAACTATTCCTGCACTTCTTGTGCCCAGAGGCTAACTTAGGTGACAAGGGTAGGGTAAGATACAGCTTAGGTGGGAAGGGTAAGATAGGATGTAGGTGGCATCATGGTTAAAACCATCCTCCAAGGAAAGATTGCAAGAAAGTCTTTCATAGAAATGTTGCATACTCCTCCAGTCCTGAATATAATACCCACTTTATAGATCAAATTGAACTACAAAGTGATTCTTATATTTAGGACTGGAGGGAGTAATATATTTTCTAAGAATGCAGTTCGCTAGTTTTTGTATCCCTATGACGGATTGACGGAGAGGCAAAAGATACGAGCGAGTAAAATTTTTAATGATTCAGGTAAGAAATCAGAAGTAGTCAGGCATGTTGATCAAATAAGCAGTAGATCAAAGAATCAGTCTCAGTGGAAACCTTCAAAAATTACACTATAGCATTGTATTAGAGGGGATCCTGTAAAAATTGAGTTCTATAGTTGTCTCCCTTTTTTTCATTTCCCCCCTTCCACGCACCCAACTTCATACTTTCAACAGTTAACTCTATGATCCTTCAACAAGGTACTCATTTGCTCCAAAAAAAACAAAAAGTATCATGAAGATTTCCCACCGGACCAAGAATAACTACGAGAAGAACAAAAGTTGGAAACAGATCATAGACGTGAATAAGCACGAATACTAAAGCTAACAGGCAAGAGAAGAATATATAAAATCAAGCATTTGGAGACTTACAACTCAAAGGAGAACCTATAAACTCCAGAACAGAGAAAATTATAACTGGAATACGCAGAATAAAACTCATAATAACAATGCTAATAGATATATCATTGAGACATTCGATCGATCACTGAAGCTATGAGAAAAAGAAATGGAGTTTGCCACGTGACAATGGAGCGCGTGAATGGTGAATGGTACGGGGGCTATAGCTAGAAGTAAAGTAGCTCGCTTGGCTAACGTACGCCGAGATGGCGGCTCTTTCTGGGGCCTACTGGAGCGGGGACACAGTGGACAGCCGGATCCAAAATCCAAATTACATTGTACATAAGAATAGTCTTCCAAATTATCATGGGAAAGAACTATTATTCATAAGTTATAAAATTTATCTGATATTAGTATTTTTTGGGTATGATTTTGATGTCATTTTCCCCTTTTTGAGTTAAGATGGATCAAAAATATAAAATATTTTGTGGTGTATTCACCACCTTAAGAGTGTGTTTGGTTTGAGAGGATGGTATGTTACATTATTTCATTTGTTAGAGGAAACGGAAGGGAAAAGATCCTTTGTTTGGGTTAAGAAGGGGGACTTGGCTTTGGTCCTTTACAGCTCTCATCAGTTGCAATCCTTTGCTGCCAAAACGGATGGAAGCAGCAAAGGAGCAAAGCCACGTCCTAAGAGGGGAGGGGGAGGGTAGTAATAATTAATTCATCATTTTACCCTTATAAGTTATTTTATGATTTTATAATTATAGATTGTTTAAATTAATTTACACTTGGATTCAAAATAAATATTGTAATATGGGTACAAAAATGATATTTTTATCAATAGCTAATATAATAAATATTTTAAAATACTAAATTAATATGTATATAAAAACTTATATTTTTATCTCTTATTGATATGATAATATAATTTTTAAAATCAAATTGATATATTATTTTTTGGGTGACATTAGTAAAATTGTTCAGTTTTTTACCTTTTTCCCTAAATTCTTAACACTCAAAACCCAAACACGTTGCAGCGTTGCTCCATTTAGAGGTTTAGTGAAAACTCAATGTCAAAAAATAATATAAAGCGTAATTAGTTTGCTATTGATGCAGATGCGTGTGACGAATGAAGCCTGGGTTTTATTTTTTTCAATGAGGGTACTCAAAGGAATTTCACAAATTTGATGGGGGTAAATCAATCATGTTTTTTGGCTTCTCTCCAAAACCCCCCAATTTAAAGGGAACCATAATAAGGGGAAAGAGAAGCAATCCCCCCTATTTTTAGGTGCGTCTATCACCATAAAACTTGCTCTTATAATTAGGACCAAAACCAACTCCAAAATGTGTTCCTATAATTAGGACCGGAGGGAATATTAAGGAAATTTTAACCGAACAAATTTTCCTATTGCTTCTTATTTGTCTTTACAAGTTTCAGGATGGGCATTATTCTTCTTATAAGAAGTTGAGAAAGCATTTCTGTCATGGATTTATCTGTCACAAAGGTTCTCCCATCAAAGAATTGTTGTGTGTAAATCAGGCAACACCAGGAAACATCTTTCTCTCTAAATGTTATCGTGTTGCCTTCTTCTAGATTCGTAACACAGGCCTTATGTATCCTAATCCATGTCTTCTCTGACTACTCATTGTGTGGATAAATATTTCCTCAAACCTCCTTCAGATTCTTCATCAAACCTTAATATTACCTTGTAGGAAATTTCGGCCCTGCTTTTTTACTTTTCAATTGTTTGTATAAGGGTTGTTCCCAAGTCTGCAGTTTACAATTTCCTATTGTGTAGGTCTTGCATTTTATCTATATATAACTTGTAAACCTTGGTTGTTTTAACTTTATTTTGTCTTTTTATTAAAAAAAATGATATATCTGAAAAAAATACTTGCGGTGTTAGATTCAACCAAAAATACTTTACGGTGCTAAAGGCATCTCAAAAAAATACTTCAAGAAGTTGAATACGTCACACAATATTTTAAGACACTGGATACACTTGGAAAAATACTTTAGAATGTTGGATACACATTAATCTTTTATTTTTAAAGTAAAAAAGTATTTTGCACTTAAAATCAAAAGATACACTATACTAGTACATATTATTATTTCTTCTAAAAAATAAGCTTACTTTTTATATTATTTTGATGAATAAATACTATTTGTATAAATTTATTATGGATATATAAAATCGATATAGAATACTCCATTTTTAATTTAAATAAAAATATTTGTGACACAAACTAAATACTACTACAATAAAATTTCAAATTGATTTTTGAGTACATTAATTAATTTTGTACAAGTGTTACTGTTTTTTCTGGTAATAAAAAATTGTATACAAATTCATAGTATTTTTTTTTATATATATAATTCAAGCAAAAACATCCAGCAGTGATCCATACCCATATGAGCATTGTTATGATCTTTTTTATATAATAAGGAAAAATGACATTGCTATAATTGTTTTGTTTAATTAAATGTCACTTATGATATCATATCTCTTTGGTGAACACAGTATATTTTGAGGAATTATATTCAGAACCAAAAAGTACAAAGACTATAATATAGATTTAGACAAAAATAATTTTTTTTTTTTCAACAGCAATGTATTCCTGAACTCATTTGTTTCCGTTCTTGTTTTCTCTTGGGGCTATATAGATACACGTTTGATTTTTTGTAGACATCATCTGATGATCCCGACATTGTTCATTTCATTCAATAGTATAGTACTAATATATTCATATTCATTTTCTGGCCATAGCAGTCACATTGAGGAATTGAAGGTTGGAACAAGAACTTATTCCTTCCCTCAATAAGGGGGTTGGAAATCACTTGAATTGAAATGCATTTTGTTTTCTTTTTCGTGATGCAACTTTCAAGGATTTTTTTTTTTTTTTAGAAGTTGACAACCATACAACAAACCAAGTCTTATCCAAAAGAAGCAAACGTTCCAGGCTCATATCAGCAGAGCGTAGAATGTGCAAACCCGGCATGACTGGTAAGCTGGATTTTGCCAGGTGGTCCGCTACATTATTAGTCCAGCGGTGAATGTGAGACACGTCAACCGACCAATCCCTTCCAAGCAACCAATGTATTTCCTCAATGATTGCATGGTCCGTATGAAGCTCATTTAACTCTTGTTTTATCAGTGCCACCGCATCCGCAACATCAGATTCAAGGATGACTTTCTGATAGCCTAGGTTCCATGCCGGTTTAAGCCCATGCAGGCAGCCCATAACTCAGCAGAAAGGCTATCACCTTCCACCCCCTTAAACATAAACCCCTCCAGGAAAGCGCCATGCTCATCTCGAAAGACTCCTCCACTAGCTACCCTAGGACACGTGCGAGTACACCCCATCTGTATTAACTTTTACCCAACCAGCTGGCGAATGCTTCCACTTTGCCTCATGTTCACCTATGGCACACCCCCCCCCCCATTCATCTTACTAAATCGAGAGTATGCATCATGTATACTGCTTCTGATGGCATTCACGTTGGTCTGCAACGTGGTGTTCGAGATCAATTGCCCTTCAAAAAAAATGAGTTACGCCTCCTCCATAACCGCCAACAGATGATAATGAAAGACTGACTCCATTCCTCTGCTTGTGCGTTCCGGTTTCTGCAGTGTATGTTCCAACGGATCCAATTCTCAAATGTCAGGGTTCTGAATTTACTCTAATACCGCTGGGGCACAATGAGCTGCCAAAGGTTGAAAGTCTCTGGACAGTCTCTAAGAAGGTGTATGAGTGTCTCCATCTCAGCCCTACATACAGGACACTGGGCATCCCCACTCAATCCTCTTTTGTACCTTGATGCGTTCGTGAGCAGTCTTTTATGTAGTACAAGCCAAGCAAATAATTTACACCTTTTTGGTACCTTCAATTTCCAGATCTCCCCCCACAAAGGATCAGGGTGAGCCATTACACTATTCAATGAGTCATAAGCTGACTTAACTGTGAATTCGCCACTCTTAGTCCACTTCCAGCGCACTTGCCCAGATGCCAACACATCTATGCCATCTTTCACTTTCTCCCACGTTCTTTTAATTCCACTCCACAAGTTTGATCCTTGTTTGTTCATAGCAATCCGTGGAAGCTTATCAGTTCCACAGTTGTATTTACTCCGGATAACTTTTACCCACAAGTCATTGCTTCTAGTTGATAACCTCCATCCAAGCTTCATAAGATAAGTGTGATTTTGAAGATGAGCATGGCGAAGTCCCAGGCCACCTTCCAACTTAGGCTTGCAAATAGCATCCCATGCAACTAGAGGTATTTTTTGTTGATCTTCCGTACTTCCCCATAGAAATTTCCGGTTGCAACGATCCAAAGCTTCACAGGTGCTAATTGGGAAAAAGGAAGTTTGCATAACATAACCTGGGATTGACGAGGTAACCGAAGACACAAGAGTAGCTCGCCCAGCTGAAGATAGGGATTTTGCTTTCCACGTTGATAGCCTCATTCTCACCTTTTCCACCACATACTGATATGATTCTTTGGTCACCCTTTTATGATGAAGTGGAACACCAAGATACTTACCCAAATCACCCGTGAGGGAAAAGCCTAAAGCCACACACAACTCACTTCTTCAAATGTGATTGACATTGTTGGAGAAAAAAACTCTTTGTTTTCTTATTATCAGCCTTCAACCCAGAGTTATCACAGAAATTCTTAATGCAATTATTAATCATGTGTACCTGATCCATTGAGGCTTCTACAAACAGGATAATGTCGTTTGCGAAGAATAAGTGTGATATGAGTGGGCCAAACCTAGTGAGACGAATTGGCTCCCAAGAACCGTCTTTAATGATTATATAAATTTTTTAACTCAAAAATTATTTAAAACCTCTCACCATATGAATAGTGAGAGCTTCACTTTTGACTTACCTTTATCTTCTTCCTTTTGCTAGAGACCTTCACTTTCAACTTACCTTTGTCTTCTTCACTTTCGCCATAATCAGATTCCTAGTTTCAGGCACTACTTTCAGGTGAAGCTCAATGTCGACATCACGTCATCCTTAATTTCCTAGAAAAACTAGAGGTGTGGAGCTCTTCATTGGCAAGTTGTTCATTACCATCTACTGTTCAAGAGAAACAGTCGTGCTTGTTTGTCGTCGTCCTCCACCGCTACTTGAAGGCTAGAACACGTCGTAGGTCTTAGACCAAAAAGTGGGGGAAGTTAGTTCTCTCACCTCGATAGTAGGAGCAGATCGAGCTTCACCGACTTTTGTCCTTTGGTTTTTTTTTTCATTACAAAAAAACCAATAAGAGCTTTAAAAAAAACTCCTCTCCTAGAGCTTTTGGCTTTTTTCTTCATTGTCCAAAAAAAAAAAAAACCTTTATTATAAGAACTTTTGTAAAAACCTGTTTGGCCTAACTTCTATCTATAAGGAGAAAGATAAGTTAAAAAAGATGATCCAAATAGGCACAAAATAGACGAGAAAAAAGTAGAGCTCATTTGAATTTTTGCAGATTCCATATAAGTGAATATTTTCTTTTTCTGCCCTCATTTAACCTGAAACAACTTAACAAGATTCGCAGTGAATTGGTCTAGTTCTGCGGTAACAAATTCTATGCCTTCGAGGTCTATGGCTACAAAATCTGAGACAGTAGATAGGATAGGGCAGTATGCGAAGAACTTTCCACTATAACCAGGAAGAAAACAGTATAAAGGCTGAAAAACGTACCAAGTAGACCAAATTAGCACACTCAGTTCCTACGTTAAACATGACGACAGTAATGGTGTAGAATACAACCTCGTGGCACAGGGCAGCAGCCAGTGAAGGTCTCTTTAGACCAAATAATGATACATTTAAATTATTAGGACCGTAACACCCCTGATTGGCAACTATAAAAACTCACACCCAGACCCTGAAAAACCAGGAGACATAAGATTAGTAGCTGTTTTGCCATAGTTGTTGGGGCTGCTTGGTGGCTTGTTGGCTTTGAGATCCACCCAGGGATGCTTCCCTAGGATTCTGCTGCTGATGTTCCAGAGAAACACCAGTCTGAGAATGGTATAAATTAGGATAGCCTAGAGGTCCAAAATGCTGTGAAGGCTGCTGGCCTTGCCGAAATCCACTGGATTGTTGATTCTGTCCCTGAAAGCTGTAATATGTGCTTGCTGGAACGGCAGACATGGTCCGGGAGCCAGGTGCATGTACCCACATGGCAGAATTATCATTCTGGCAAAACAAGAAAGATATAGTTCACATGAATTCCACAGGTAAGGAATACAGCTCCAAAAGAGAAGTTAAAACACTTGGCTCTTTTCTCACAGACACAAGTAAAAATAAAATTTTAGCAGGTCATTTCCAGAGTGATGCCTCTCTATTTTGTCAGAGAAACCATCAAGGTAAAGCATTTTGAGGCTGAAGATCTTAGTACCTGCTGCAGTGATATCAAATGATTATTGTCCTTGTATTGTGAGTTAATAATGTCATCATAGCCAATGGTTGTGCCAGTGGGAGCAGCAGGTGGATTCAAAGGGAAGTTTCCTCCAGGAATGCTGGTGGAACTGCCAAAACCATAAGCAGATGCAATAGCCGCTGACTGGGGCAAGCTGCTGACTGAAACACTGTTTTTATACTGTGGAAGGACAGCTGCAAGAGATTGGTGGTATGTGCTATTTCCAGGAAAAGCCTGCTGATAAGCTGAAGGCATATAAGTATAGCTCTGAGGCAAGAATGGATAACTTATCATATTAGCAAAATGTCCCAAAGGAAGCGTGGGTTGGGGGTATGGATGAACAGCAAGATGTTGAGGAAGTGCAGGTCCAGTGGCCATGCCAGCACCAGGCAAGGATTGTTGTGGATTGGGTTGAGGTGTGGAGATGCTGCTTGCTCTTAGAGCCTGCATATCAACAAGGATAAACCATCAAATGACTGAACTCATGAAATCGCCCTCTTTCCTAAACCAAAAAAATAAATTATACAGATATCTCACTCAGCAAATGTGATAGTGGATAGCAGATAGGCAACACAAATTTAATGACATGCACTACAATTGCACAGAAAATCAAATGTAAAGATTTATCCAGCAATTATGGCAAAACATTCACTCCATTAAGTATGAAAGTAAGTATGCCTTATCACAGGTGTATCAAAATCATGAGTCACTAGGCCAATGCTACAGAAATACCAGGATGAAACCACACAAGCTTAAAGACTTTTGTTCCAAAAAAAAAGCTAGGAATCAGACTTCAAAGTTGAACCATTGAACAAGCAAGTTGTGAAATCTAGCCATAAAAGTTCTTAGTGGCTACAATAACATAATTCAGGGCATTAACAGCTCAAGCATTGGAAATGAAAGGATCTTTGATTTAATATCAGAGCCTATATATAACCAAATGGCCTAAAATTATATCTTTGCTGTTTTTGGTGATCATGATAGAGCAAAATATGTTGAGATAGACACACTTCATTAAAGAAAAGATTGAAGAAGGAACCAGGAACCTGTCCCACATACAATCTGTGGACTAGATTGCAGACATTATGACAAAACCATTGGGCAGAGCTAAGTTTGAAGGATTTCGATGCAAGCTAGGAATAATTGCCATCCACTCTCCAGCTTGAGGGGGAGTGTTAGAAAATCCCTTGATTTTAGGATCTAGATTGATTCTCCAGTTTTTGAAAGTTTCCTATTTTTTTAGTTGATTGTAATCCCTTACTTCTCTCCTCTAATTACGCTCTCTAAATCTATATATAGTAACCTTTCCATTGGAATAATTATATTAACATGAGACCATTATTTTTCCATCTCTGATTCGACAAAAATAAATAAATTTCTAGCTTCAGAAAAAAATTACTCGTGAGAAGCTCATCAAGGACACTGTACAGAGAAATTTAAATACGCTAAAGAAGAAATGCACCTCTGACACTGATAAGGTGGGACCACCAATTGAAGACGCAATGTTGCTATATTTTGTGGGCATTGAGTGTGCTGCAGGGAAGGGTGAGTATGGGATATCCTCCCTTGATGTTTGAACAGTTGAAGACAACAAAGCGCTTGGCAAAGAATTTGTATATGCCTGCTAAAATATGAAAACTGAAGTTTAGATGTAGTGTAGGATTGACAAATATAAATGGAAGATAGAAGAAAAACTCAAAGATTACCGATTGACATAGCAACATTAACACAACAAAGGAGATGGATGCACCATATTTATGGTACAACTACACTATAGTTAGAGTAGGCTACATTGCAGACAGATTTTATTTAACAAAGCAGCTGGGGGGAGTGAAATACTAAAACCAGCTTTTATCAAAAGAAATATACAATCAGCTCAAATTCTTGTGATAAACTGATAGAGGACAGAAGGTCCGTCAAACTCATTCACCTCAGACCATAGCAATAGAAATAAAAGATTCCTTAATTTTCAACAGCAAGGTATCTGATCATGTCATTTTAAAATTGACTGTAACATATTGAAGACACTAAATAAGGCCCAACCCAACCATGAAATATGTTATAGTGCAGCTTCATGAATCTTCAACTTTATGAACTTTACCATAACACTTGAGAAGGGAGCAAGGTTTTGCATCTGTGAACTCGTCTGTGAATGAGGAAATGTGACATCTGGTTGTTGGGTGTTTTCATAGGTAAATCCTTGTGAAGATTGAGGAAATGAATATTGATTTCCCGGAGCAGCTTCAGCAGGTGCAGAATGTAAAACCTCTGGTTGTGAAATGGAAGGGGATTCATATGTTTCAGCACCTACACCAGTTCTATGCACCAAATTTCCATCGGAAGTAGTAGTAAGATGTTCATCCCCATAAAAGTCAGAATTCCTGTTGGGGGGAAAAATCTTTAGAATTAGACAACTTTGGAAGACAGAAAATTATAAGTACATCATCACAAGAGCAACGTGCCTTGCATCTGAGGGCTCAATTGTTGAGGCATCTGTTGTTGCAGATGCCTCCTCCAAGTCACTTTTCAAGTGCCTAGAAGCAAATTGCCCAGATCCAGAAAACACAGTATTTGCTCCAGATCCAAAACTTCCAAAGCTCAAATTCAAGCATTCCGGATTATGATGTTGCAGGTGATTTGGAATCACTACAGACGGATGGTCCTCCTCTGATTCTGACCCCTGATCATCTTTGTGTAAATCCAGCTTCTCCATGTTTGCTGCCACTGATGAAATACCATTTTCAGCTGGCAGGCAGAAAATAAAAATTTAAGACAGACTTTATCAGGCACAATTCTAATAATCGTAGGCAGTTATGAGCTTCAGATAATAACAGTATTACAATGTCAAGATTTAAATCCACAACCTTTACCATGCACACATAGGAGGGGGAGAAACAAAAAAATGAGCAAAACTGCCAAGACAATAATTACTTCAGGTTAATTCATCAAAGGAAAAAAAAAGAACAGCTCCTGCTGCTGTTTTAACCTATAATGTTCTTAGATATATCCTGCATCTATTTGTTTAACCTCAAATATGCATAGAACAAGGTCCATCACAAATGAAACTTAAGTAACTTCATAGTTCATACCAGCTTCATCCAATGGCATTGGTGCTCTAATTACTTACTGGTTCAATACTCAAAATTCATACATGCTTCACTCTCTACAACAGAATTCTTTGCCAGACATATTGGTTCAAGCGAAGCAAAGGCATAACAAGATTGTATAGACGGTA
Source organism: Acacia pycnantha (assembly GCA_025563575.1). Lineage (NCBI taxonomy): Eukaryota > Viridiplantae > Streptophyta > Magnoliopsida > Fabales > Fabaceae > Acacia > Acacia pycnantha. The sequence continues at coordinate 9,612,122 of JAMWYP010000015.1, read as the reverse complement.
CACAACATAAAGCATTGGATCACCTTCATTATTATCAAAAGGATGGCTGTGAGATTGGTAAGAATTTAAATCATTGTACAAGTTGCCATCAAAAGATGCACCTCCAACATTATCATCTGATAAGCTTTTAGCAGATATTGAAGGAGGCTCAACATTGTCAGCATTCTCAACAGGACCTTCATCTACATGGTCATCAAAGTGGGATGTCTGCTGCCAATTAGCTTCACCCAAGTTAGATGAGTTTGCATAGAGATCAGAATTTGCATGCATATCAACAACGGAAGATACGCTAATAGCTGGATGGTGATCAATTGAAGGCCATTCATTATTCTGTGAGATGCTCTGGCTTAGAGTAAAGCCTTGATCACTGTTAGTCTCCGGAACATTTGGAGCATGACTTTGCAACGGATGCAAATTGTGATGTGATGCTGCTGGAGGAGACAAAACATTTTGATGATTACCGCTATGGATAGAAGAGTTAGGCAAGGAAGCCTTGACCTGTGGCCTGCCCATTTTAACAATATCAGCCATTGACATTTGGCCAGAGGACCCCATCCAAGCAGAATGCAATCCACCATGATGTGATGCAGAAGATAGCCCATCAGCCATGCCTATACCACGTGTTTTATCATTTTCAGTAGCCACAGAATCACTGCAGCAACGTAGAACAAAGACACATGAGAACAATAACTTGCCTGCCAATTAATACTAAGGAGATGGGTGCCTAACTGCTTGCAATCACATTTAAACAGACAAGTCATTGTATGTGTCACCAAAGATATCTAAAAAAAGAACAACAGCCATACCCGGAAAATAATAAATAAAATGTATATTAAAATTCTGAAAAGCCAATTTTCAACCAATATCTTCCCAACATCTTCATTTTTCCTTCCCCAAACTCAATTTGCATTCAGATTGAAAGTATAGCACAGTAATCTGGAACCAGCTGTTTGAGAACAGAATGACAGTCAATTTATCAAATTGAAAGGGGGATACTTGTAAGAATTGGATAATCCTAATACTACTTAACAAATTAACACTTGTAGAGTGGCAAATGAATGTAATTAGTTTTGTACATTGCTAACCCATGCAGTCGGACCATTTAGTTGTGTGTGTGTGAGCGAGACACAGACAAACACATAAATGCTGACCCATGCAGGTGGAGAATTAGTTGTGCGTGTGAGACGTGGGTGTAGACACAGACAAACACATAAAGAGAGGGTTCGATTCACAGGCATCAAATGACCATAGGAGCTCCATTAATCGATGTGACATATCTTTGCATTCCAATCAGGTGTATATTATACATGCAGACTGATGAAGATTGAAAATCAAAAAGGACCAAAATACACTAGAAACAAAGTGATCATATGCCTACCACCACAAAATTGTGCTCTCAATGATATTTCACATCCCATTTTATAACATATTACATGAGTAGTTTCACTTGATGCTAAAATAATTTCTTTAATTTGAGATAAAGACAAATTTGAACACATGAGCTTCAATATCATAAACATGACCAGTAAATTGCAAAAGGCAGAAAGAAATTTATAAAGCACAGAAAGATTATGCCAAGATATTTACTTAAAGGCTAGAAATAAAATAGATCATTCATCATTTATAAAATTCAATGCGCATGCATAGTGAACATTTAGGATGGAAAACTGAAAAGGAGCAAAGACTGACTACGCATTTTGGGCAATAAAAACCAGTAGTACTAGTATCCTCCTGATGCACACAGCACCTTGAGGAAATAAATAAAAATAAAAAAACGTGCAATGAACATAATTAAGCACCTTCTCCTCCCACCCCAAACTCTGCAAAAAAAAAAAAGGTAAAGAAACCTGTGGGATGATGGTCGCCAATTCATGTTATTCCCAATACTGGATGCAGAAGGCGTAGAGCCTCCATAAACATGGGTTCCATTTTCCCTCTTGTGAAAAGGTTTTCCCTGCAGGAGACCAGAGTCTGACCTCCAAAAAGGATAGAAGTTAAGGCAAATTAAGTTGTAACTTTGTGTGAATTTTAAAGTCTGCAGCAATTGACTAGCATTATGCCAGACACTAGTAAAAGAAAATAGCACCCATCATCCACATACCATTACTGCCTAGTTGGTTTGTGCCACTACGTCCTCCATAACGGTCAGTGCCAGTCCTGCCACCACGACTAGATGTGTTACTTGTCCCACGTGATCTGTTATCAACCGTGTCCTTATTCTGAAGCAATAAGGCGAGAACAGGTAATAAAAAGACAAGAAAACCATATAATATCAAAATGAGGGGGGAAGGGTAAAAATACAAGTATAAAAATATAACACTTTACATGCATCTGCAAAAGAATGAGCATATCTATAAATTACCCTACTGAGAATTTATTCTCAAGCACGTGGACATATCAATATTTCCATAAAGTATCTTAGAGACAAGAGTAATTCGATTAATATAAACCCCAATCAAAAAAGGCTAAAATTAAATTAAATGAAAAGAGAAGATAAAAATAGTTACTGTACGCCATCTTAATAATATAAGCAACTAATCGTCAAACACAAATTAAATTTTAAATAATATGAATAAAATGTATGCTTCCCGCATAGACGCACCTCTTTTTTCTTTTCTCGTTTGCTCTTCACCTCATGAAAAGGATCTACACAGTTCACAAACTTAAGATTAGAAAATAAGACATCCAGATACTATATGCAAGTGATATATCACCAGGCTTCTGACCACTATATCTCCATGTTATTATCTACAAAATCTCAGTTTACATTTCTAAATGTCACCATAATTTATGTTTAGATTTTTTTTCAATTCTTATTTTGTCAGAAATGGATCGGACGGATCCTATTGAACACTGAAACTGCCTTTGCTCCAACAGAGAGAAGGGGTAAAAGATAAGTTTAACTACAGATAGAACATATAGAGCGAGTAGCAAAGCTTGTAACTTGAATTCCAACAACAGCCAAAAAATGCCTGTAACTTGAATTCCAACAACAGCCAAAAAAATAAAGTTAGGCCTGCACAGCTTCAGTAAACTCAGATATTAAAAGCATATCACGTAAACTCAAACTGCAGGCAGCAAAGTTTTATGATTTCTCGAGCCCCCATAAAATCCACTCAAGAAGCTCTTAACGAGTAATAGAGCCAGGGCCGAGACCAATTCCCCCGACACCCAAAATAAACCATAACAAATATTTAAATTAGATTACCATATAGGCGGCAAACGATAATAAACAAAAATGAAAAATTAAATAATCTCGAACACAATAAAAGAATATAAATCGTTTATGAGAAAACCTTGGGAGAGGAGGCGACTAACAGCTTCGTTGGGGTCCATGTTACACTCTTTAAGCATCGCATAGATCTCATTCTCGGGGAAATTATGGACAATCTCCTTCAAGCTCTGCACCATCTTCCTCGACGCCGCTGGAATCCCCGAAATCCCATTGCTACCTTTGCCATTGTTGCCTCCTCCTTTGCTACTCATCCTCTGTTCCACCTTCCCTCTCCCGACTATAAGTTGCCCGACCAAACCCAGATCTTCCGACGCCCCAGAGGGCTCGCTCACTGCGTTGCTTGCTAGGGTTCCGCCGCGCGAAGAAGAAGAAGAATAAAGATATCTCTGTCTCTCGCTCGCTTTCTCGCTTTGGCCCGAAAACCCCTTCTCACTCGCTCTCTCCCTCCTTTTCTCTCTGTTCGGGCAAATTTTTAATATTTTATTTTGGGAAAATAACCATAATTTTGTTGCAAACGGATTCTCCCTCCTCTATTTCTACTCAATCATTGCCACACTATGGTCCATTATTCAGAGAGAGGAGATACATTCCTTGTCAAGTTATCTTGACCAATACTTAAGTCAGTTTTATTTATATATGAAATTTGAGATTAGCTACAAATCATATCATAATAGTAATTTATAAATATTCCTATAATTATGTATATTGGCCAAAAATATTTTTATATATTGAATAATGGTGTTGACAATATTATGTTTATACAGTGGCTGAACCCGGACTAAAAAATAAACATATTAAATTATTTATTAAATAGTATCACATAATAAATAATAACTGACAATTATAAATCAAAGCAAGAGATAAAAAGATACTAACATTTTCATTAGGTATCTTAAACAAAAATTTTACATTCATCTCCTAGCTCAAGGAGTGATGAACCAAACATTGTCCTTATAGAGAATATAAGAGATTAGTTGTGGCCAAAATAAAATATTATATAATAAATACATACTCCCTCTGGTCCTTATTATAAAGTATCAATTAGCAAGTGCATTTGATCCTTTTTATAAGGCACTTGCTTATTTCTAAGGAGCATTAATTGTTTTTTTTAATGTATGCCCATCATTAATAGGGGCAATGGGTGAGAGTAATAATAATATAATATTCGAGTTTAGTGCAACTGGTAAGAGTAATATTAGAAATTACTGTAGGACAACTTTATTGACTTTAACTATTTTTATTGATTTGTGTAAATTATTAGTCGGTGTCTTATAATAAGGATCAAAAAAGAATATATATATATATATATATATATATATATATATATATATATATATATATATATATATATATTATTTTATTTGTTTATTTTAGAGGGTCAGTTGGCCTTGGCCCCAGGCTAGCCTCAACTGGCTAGGTCATGATTCCACCATTATATTTATAAATCAGTTTTTGCCCATGGAAAACACTCCATTAAAGTTAATAAAGTTTCTGTTACAAAAAAAAAAAAAGTTAATAAAGTTTCTCTCTCCATTAGCTATTCAATTGGATAATTTCTTATACTTGTCCTGTGTATTTAGCAAATTTTATTTTTGTTGATAAGTTGGATTCGCGTAAGCTCTGAGAGAATAAAATTATATACTTCTGACTAGTTTAAAATTAAATTGGACATTTATTAAAAGGTTATTGATAATTTACTTTATTTTTCCACACAGTCCACAGTCATCCTAAGACGCTGGCCTGTGTTGTTTTCAGTGTTATGCAAACATGAATAAGATCGGTTTAGTAGAACCATTGTTATCAAATTCGTAAGTTGACTCTCCAAGTTTACCGTTTTTACGTTTTTAGATTACCAAATCGAGTCGAATCATTAGTAAACTCGTTATCGTTGTAAACTCGGTTAAATTTATAAGTTTACCGTTTTTACGTTTCAAACTTACAAAATCGTGTTAACTCACTCTTAAACTCGTACAAACTTTTTTTATTTGATCATGCTTAGCAGCTTTATATATGAGTTTTATAAAAATATCTTTGTTAAATACTGTAAATTTTGAATATTGATGGATTTAATTTAAATTATTTGAATTTAAAATATATCTGAATCAAATTGTTGTTATTTTTTTATATTTTAATTATTTATTATACACTATTAATACCTATTTTTTTTGGTAAAATATTAATACCTATTTAATAGTGAAAGTAAACTCTTACGAGTTCACGATACGAGTTTACGTCATTATCACGATTTTACTTAAACTCGCGAGTTTAACAACCTTGAGCAAAATCATTAGATGGAATGGTTTTATTGTCCATTTCTTTTGTAAGCATATTTCATCAAATGAAGAGAGCTCACTTGGTAAAAACAAAAAACTCTCTATTGTCTTAAATATAAGACAAAAAATAAAGTTGAATTTTTAGAGAGATTAGGGAAGTTAATTAAGTTAATTTAAAGTATTTGCATTTGTCATTTTTTGTCTAAACTATTTTACTTAACTTATAAACTGATATATAATCAAAGGACACACAACATATGATATTTCATATTATTAAGTAACTTATTTAACTTCTTTAATCTCTAAAAAAAAAAGTCAGTTATATCTTATATTTAGAATCAGGATAGTATATAAAAAGAACTCACACATATCAAATTTATATAAGATCAAACTCAGAGCAGCGAGTTTTATCACTTTGCAAGTGTCAACGTCACCATGCTCTATCTTTAATCAAATATTTGGATAGATCATTAATTAAAAATTAAAAGGTCACATTTCATAACTTCATAAAGCTTTTTTTTAATATCCTTTTATCGATTTTTTTTGGATGACTTCATACTACATGATCTATTCTGACCTTTATATGGACACCTCTAGTTATAGTCTTAGTGTATATTTGAACCGTTTCAAATAACTTTTCTATCATTTTTTCTCTTCAATGAGCATGATGCCTCCTCGTCATCTTTTGTGATAACTTTGAATACTACAATCGATATTTAATTTAAGATTTCATTCATAACAAGATCTTGTATCAAGGACCCTGTGTAGTATTATTTATTTTTTCTTGTACGATCACATGTTCATTTCAACATATATATCTTTGAGAAAATTTTATTCAGCGTCCATAAAAGAAACTCAATTTCAGTCAACTCTATTTGCGTCAAAATGAAATTGAATTTTTGTAGGTAAAAAAACAATGATGCTCTTGCTTAATTTTTTTAATAAGTGCATTTATAAGATAAATAAAAAGATTAAAAAACTATAAAATTAACAAAAATATTTTGATCATTCAAAAGACAAGTAAAGGTATTTGAAAGATAAAAAAAAAAAGGGGATTCAAAAGAACCTGACAACTCATTTATAAGAAAAATAAGAAAATTCAAAAAAAATAAAGCAAGGGCGTCCTTGTCTTTTTCGGCCCAAAATTTAATTTCATTATGATCATAAAGTCCAATGAAGTTTCAAAACCTTTTAGGAGTAAGTTGAAGTCGAGTCTCTTTTTTTTTAGTGAAAGGAATTTTATTAAACAAGAAATGAACTGTACAAGCAAAACAACAGGAAATTACATAATGAAATTAAACATTGAAAAAGCTTGCTGAGTGTGAACCACGGCAGCTTTGATCTGAGCTATAACTCCCTCAGCAGTAGGAGTCCCATCAGCAATAATGGAATTGTTACGGGATCCCCAAAATCTTCCTCCGTGTGTTTTTCCATACTGACCTTTAAAAACATGATCTAGACATTCTCTATTATGATTGCAAATGGAACAAGACGGGTCAGCGGCCATATTCCTTCTGAAACGTTCATCGTTAGTCAATAGTTTGCCTTTGAGGAGGAGCCACATGAAGGATTTTACACGCTGGACCATTGGAAGTTTCCATAGTTTAGACCAGATGACCCTATGATCATTCCAATCCAGACCTTCATTAGCATTATAGGCAGATTTGGTTGAAAAGGAACCGTTGGAATTCAAGCACCAGGAACAAGGGGCGCCCCTGTGACACTTTGGATATTTATAGAGGATATGTCCTTCAAAACATCCAAGGGAAGTAAGTGTTGAAAAAGCCTCAAGTTCCAAGAACTATCCCCATTCACAAATTCTGAGATAGGCCTCAAAAGTTCTTGAGAGGGGACAGGGGAAAAAGAGACATTTTTTAAAGGGCCATGGTCGCTGACTCAATAATCCTCCCAAAGTTTTACCTTACAACCATCACCAGGATTCCATTTAATATGAAGAGAAGCCTCTTCCCAAGATTTAATCAAATTTCGCCAAGAATAAGACATTCGAGCTCAGATTGGTATCCGTGATAGATCTGTTACCGCATATTTATGTTTCAAAACTCTAACCCAGAGGGAGTCCGGCTGGGAGTGAAGTTTGAAGATAAGTTTCATCATAAGCGCCTTGTTTTGAGATTCAAGCTTGATTAACCCACACCCTCTATGTTTGATAGGTTGGCAAAGATTATTCCATTTAACTAGATGAACACCCCGATGGTCATTAGAATAACCCCAAATGAACTTCCTGATTATCTTTTCAATTTTCTCACAAGAGGAAGAGGGGAGGATGGTACTTTGCATTGTGTGGAGGGGCAAAGCAGACAATACTGACTTGGCGAGAGTTATATGACCAACTAGAGAGAGTGATTTGCTTTTCCATCCCGCTAGCTTGGAGTGAAGATTGTCCAAGATGTATTTATAGGTAGAGGATGAGACTTTCCCATTCAACAAGGGGACGCCTAAGTATTTGCCCAAGGAATCCGTTTTCTGATATCCCAATTCATCACAAGTTTGTTTACAGACATAAGAGTCAACGTTCCTGGAGAAGAATACATTGGTTTTGGTTTGACTTACTGAGAGACCAGAGGATTTCGTGGTGGGCTGAATGAAACTTTCCCTATATCTCTACTACTTCAACTTAAGCTTTGGTTGTCCATTTAAAGCCCGCCCTATCAACCAACACCATAGCCTTATAGCTAAAAACTTCTTATTAAAGTAATTTATTTAGTTCAATGGGTTAAGTAGTAATTTTACCCCGAAAGTACATCCCCAGGAGCAATTTTGTCTTGAAAATTTTTTCGGGTTCAATTTTGCCCCAGAAGTTTTTTTTTGAGCAATTTTTCCCCTCCGTTAACAACCCTAACGGTCAACTAAGTTGTTAACGGAGGAACAAAATTGCTCCCAAAAAAAACTTTCGAGGCAAAAATGCTACTGAACAAAAAAAAAATGTTAAAACTACTATTTATGATATCATATATTTCTAATTCTTATTTATATAATATTTAGGGATGGAAACAGGTCAAGCCAAATAACTCTAATGGTCTATGTGTTATGTGTAAGATTTCATTAATTCTACCGTCCTTATGCATGATTGATCCCATAGATATATGAATATTATCACTTGTAAAATGATTCCATCTCTTGAGTGATTTTTCGGATACCTGATTTAATCTAAACTAACAAGCGAGTCTTTTCTTATATGTGTAATACCGATTATCATCTCAACTAACACTCTGACGCACATCCATTTCTACAAGACAGTTATCCTTAGCGATAGTAGCATTATTGGTGTCCCTGTAAATAAGAACCACGTTTTATTTCCTTAGAAGCGATAGTAGCATTATTGGTGTCCATCAAAGTTTTATTTTTTTTTTTTTTTTTTTTTTCTTCACTTGTTTCTCCCACTTCTCTCTTTTGATTAAAATTTGAATAGCTCAAATTTAATATCTTATTAAATTTTAAAATAATGTTTTAAATATTCATAATATTATAAATGTGTTAATATTTGATTTATCTTTTTTAAAATTTAAAGAAAATAATACAAATGTCCTTGCATATTTCTTTTGAAAAAATATTATCCAGCCACCGGAGTTCTAGGGCCAAGCGGCTACAGTGCTCCAACAAAAATAATTATTTGGCCAATTGGTGGGGGTGAAATTTAAACCTTCACCGCTTGTTTGCCAAAAAGCGTTGATAGCAATACTTTTCAATATGTGTGTGTATATATATATGTATATATAAAAGTTAACTTTTATTTTTGACTCAAGAACTTTTACAAGTTTTATTAAAGCATCTATAATATTTTATTAGGTTTTGACAACTTTAGTTTATCAAGTAAAAAATCTACATTATCAGGTTATTCATAAGTTTTGTTAAGAAATTTACGACATTTCATTAGGTTTTAACAACTTTTGTTTATTAATTAAAAAATTCATGTTATCAAATCATTTCCAAAATTTGTTAAGAAATTCTCGATATTTTATTAAGTTTTAACAACTTTCATTTATTAAGTAAAAAGATTCACAGTATTTAGTCATTCATCAGCTTTATTAAGAAGTTCACCACATTTCATTAGGTTTTCACCACATTCTTCAAAACTTGTGAATGATTTGATAATGTTAATTTTTTACTAAGTTAGCGAAAGCTGCTAAAACCTAATGAAATGTAGTGAATTCTTTAATAAAACTTATGAATAACCTGATATTTGGTAAAGGACAATTCTTAAAACATAATGAAATGTCATGAATTTTTTAACAAAATTTGTAAATGAGCTTGAGTCGAAAATAAAAGTGAACTTATATATATTAGTTGGGATATGTCATTCTGCCTACCCTTATTTTGTCTACCCCTTTCAATGCCGTTAGATTATAACTCATCCAACGATGGATATTTGAGGGATAAAATAAACCCTTTTACTCTTTCCTCCCTTCCACCGCCTCCCACCCTCTGCCTCTCCTCCGCTAGCATGTACGAACTCGTCCCTTGCAAAAAGTAAATTGATTATACCTAGTAAGTAACTGAATGAATGTATAGACGAAGTCGAATTGAATGTAATATGTTCAATCAAACTCAATCTATGGGAGAGAAGATTTTCCAGGGAAACAAACGTCGACGAAAAATATTCAGAGGCTAAATTTATGAGAAAAAGAGCATAGCAAAGAGAGAGAAAGTGTACGTGTGGGTGCTTGTGAGTGGTATAGTAGCCACGAAGAAAAAGGGCACGAAGTTAAAGCGATTTCTGGTGAAAGATTGATTGCAAATGATTATTCACGCGACTGGAGGAGAGGGAGGGGGGTGGGAGGCAGTGGAAGAGAGAAAGGGGTAAAACTGTAAAAGGGTTTTTATGGCCGCGGCACTAGAGTCGCACCAATGCAACGCGACCACCGCCGCCGCCACTAGATGAACCACAAGAACCTTCTAACCCGGGACGGTTTTGCGACACTCGAATTCGGTAGACCCGGAGCGAGATGGTGGGAAGAAACCAGTCGATATCGAGACAGAGGACACCGCCAATTCTCCCCATCCAAATCGGGAGTTACACCTGGCACGTCAAGGAATTCAAGTGGAGGGTTTTCCTCATCCTTCTCGAGAATTCCAGGATGGAGCATCCCGACTTACGCCCGCTTCATAATACGATAGGATCGTTGATCCGGCGTATAGACAGCATGGAATACCGACATGAACGGCAAAAGACGAGAACACTCGGATTATTCGAGAAGAATTGGAACGTCAAAATATGCTTGTGGAGGCGGGAGGAGCGAGAGAAGAGGCCTCATGAGACGAGAGAAAGACAACTCCGGAGTGAAGGTCGAATGGTGAAAGCTCGAACCGGATCGGCTGGGTCGATTTTGTGCAGATCAACCAGGATGAAAACCGGAGAGAGAGCATGTCGTGATTGGTGAACAAAAAGACCGAGAGAAGGAAGCCAGTCGCAAGATCCAGCATGAAACGGTTAAAAGCACGGATACCGTGGCTAAGAGCCGGGTCGCCAAGGAACATATCGACAAGGAACAGCATGTTGCATCCCCGCCTCCCAAAAAGACGTTGGGCGAGGCGGATGAAGATAAAATTTTGGGTCAGTTCACGGATAAAGTTATGGCGGCAATATATCCTAAGGGATTGAATTCGAGGGAGTTACCCAAGTATGATGGAACCCAGGACCCCTTGATACACCTGAACAACTTCAAAATGGAGATTATGGTCAAGGGGATAAACGGAGACGTGGTACCCCGACTTTTTGCAGGAACGTTCAGGGGAGCGGCGCAATTATGGTTTCATTCGTTGCCATATTTGTCTATCCCAAACATGAAGACTTTGGAACAAAAGTTTCTGACGCATTTCGCAACCAGTAGGCGGCACCCGAAAACAGAGTTCCAATTGGCTCAAGTTAGGCAAGGATCGGGAGAGGCGTTGAGCAAATACCTTGATCGCTTCAACAATGTAGCATTGCATTCCGGATCGAAGGAAGAGGTAAACTTGCATTGTATAATAGCTGGATTGGATGTCTCATCCCGGCTAAAGAAGTCTATCATGAAACGGCGGCTACATCCTTGGCCGACTTTCATGATAGGTCTCAGCAATATCTTGATTTAGAGCAAATGGAGAGGGCGGGCAACGCCGGAAAGAAAAGGCAAAGAGCCCACCGCGCGAGAAAGGGAAAGGAAAGAAATCACCAAGATTCTTACAGAAGACTCGCGTAGCCTAGAAACCGGTGGTAAAACCAGGGAACCCGGGTTCGACAGGATATACACCGTTAAAAATCTCCCGTGCAAAACTATGGAAAGAAGTCGGCGCGACCGAAATGAAGAAGGTGGAAAGACCTCGGGCTCTCGGTAAGAGAGCAACGGCCGACAAAACCAGGTTTTGTGAATTTCACGATCGGCATGGTCACACAATGTAGCAGTGTTGGGACTTGAAGAATACGGTGGAGAAATTCATCCGTGAGGGAAACTCCAAAGATACGTGATTCGGACCCAAGGAAAGCAGGGCGGCAAGCGACATGTGGAAGACCGGAGTAGGAGTCCACAGCTTGACAAGAGGAAAAAGGAGCAGAAAAAGAAGTCTGATGATAGCGATGAGGAATTCCCCGACGCCAAATACGACTGCAATGTTATTAGCGGAGGCTTTGGCGGCGGAGGGGATTCGTCTAGCCAGAGACGGAAGTATTTGAAGGAAGTATTGTCGATTAAAGATGCTCCAACATTTAAAAAGGACATGAACAAGCCCGAATCTCCTGTGTTATGTTTCACGGATGAGGATTTGAAAGACGTTGCCCCGGGGCATCATGACGGGTTGGTGATAACGGGAACACTGGTCAATTGCCGCGTGAAAAAGATCTTCGTGGATAATGGAAGTGCTGTGGACATTATCCTCTGGGATGCGTTTAAGAGAATGAATTTTGATTCCGACGTGTTAAAACCATGCAGGACCATGTTAACCGGGTTCAATGGTCAGGACACTCGTCCAAAAGGGTACGTAGATCTTAAACTCACCTTGGGGGATAGGAATGCTTTCAAGACGGAGAGAGTCCGATTTATAGTTGCGACTTTCCTTCTTCTTACAACGTCATCCTGGGACGACCAACGATTCACAATTGGGATATGTTGGTATCGTCAAAGCACCAAAAGCTTAAGATGATTAGCAGGAAAAATAAAATCGTTACGGTAAAAGGAGACCAGGTCAAATCACTAAAATTGGCAAGGCTTTGATCCGGGATGAGAGAAGAGCTCGAAACACTCCTCAGAACAATAGAGACGTATTCGCATGGCAACCTTCGGAGATACCCGGATCGATCCGGACTTTTGTTGTCATGAGCTAGCAATCCGACCGGGTCTACCCGGTGTCCCGTAAGAAGCGGAAGCTCGGGAAGACAGCGAAACGCTTTGGAAGCACATGTTGCGTAGCTGTTAGAAGCCGGCTTTATCCGAGAAATACAAGACACCACATGGTTATCTAATGTGGTCCTTGTGAAAAAACCAAATGGGAAGTGGAGGGTTTGCACAGATTTTAAAGATTTAAATAAAGTGTGCCCAAAAGACTCCTTTCCGATGCCAAATATTGACCAGTTAGTGGACAGTTCTTCCGGTTTTCGGTTATTATCATTTATGGACGCATACTCCGGTATAATCGATTGCTATGCACCCAGAGGACCAGGCGAAGACGGCATTCATCACCGAGAAGGCGAATTACTGTTATAACGTGATGCCTTTCGGATTAAAAAATGCAGGAGCCACGTACCAGAGAATGATGAACCGAGTTTTTGAAGATCAGATTGGTCGGAATGTGGAAGTGTATATTGACGACATGATTGTCAAATCTTTGAATGAGGCCAACCACATTGATGATTTACGGCAGACTTTCGACAAGCTCAGAAGGTATAGGATTCGCCTCAATCCGGCGAAGTGCGCTTTCGGAGTGCCATCAGGAAAGTTCCTAGGATTCTTGCTGACGAACAGAGGCATAGAGGTTAACCCTGACAAATGCCAAGCAGTTTTAGACATGCAGCCCCCGCGGAACAAAAAGGAAGTTCAACAGCTGACCGGACGATTGGCTGCATTAACCCGTTTCTTGCCTAAATCCGCGGAGAGCTCTCTTCCGTTCTTTAAATTGTTGAAAAAGGAAGCATCTGGGGGATGGACGGCTGAATGCGAAGCGCTTTTTGGCAAAATCAAGCAGTGTTTGTCTGCACCTCCGGTGCTGACCAGACCCCGGGTAGGAGAAAGCTTAATCCTATACTTATCAGTAGGGAACGAGGCTGTAAGCGCCGCGCTGGTTAGGGAAACAACGGAAGGCCAGAGTCCTATATACTTTGTAGGAAGAGCTTTGCAAGGCTCAGAGTTGCGGTATCGAAGGTAGAAAATGGCATTTGCGTTACTAATAGCAGCAAGGCGGCTTCGACCGTACTTCCGTGAGCCATCCCGTCATTGTTCGCACTAACCAGCCCATACGACAGATCCTTCATAAGCCCGACCTAGCCGGACGGATGGTAGGTTGGGCCATTGAGTTGTCAGAATTTGACATTACATATGAGGCTCGACACGCGATCAAGTCCCAGGCGTTGGCAGATTTCATAATGGAGTTGACCCCGGTCAAAGGCGGGGAAGATCAGGATACTTGGAAGTCTGTTTGTAGACGGTTCGTCAAACACCAAAGGGAGGGAGCGGGGATCATCGTGGAGAGTCCAGAAGGTATTGCTCTTGAGTTATCCTTGCGCTTTAATTTCTCAACATCAAATAACCAAGCAGAGTATGAAGCATTGATAGCGGGTCCGCTCCAAGCTAAGGAAAGTGGAGCTCGCAGAGTGCATGTTTCCACGGACTCACCGGGTAGCCGCAAATCAATGGGACCTACCAGCGAAAGGACCGTTGATGATCAAATACCGGGAAAGGTAAAGGAGGTTATTACGGAGTTTGACGAGGTCACGTAGCACACATTCCAAGAGGAGATAATGTTAGGGCCGATGTTTTATCCAAATTGGCAAGCACCAAGAGCCACGAAGTCATCGCACCATTGTACAACAAAATCTTCGAGAACCTAGTTGCGTGATGCCGATTTCAGATAGTGGCGATTGGAGGAAACCCATTGTAGATTACATTGAGAGAGGAATTCTGCCGGACGAGTCATTAGAGGCGAAAAAAATCATGAGATCGGCGGCCTCGTATACACTTGTTAATGATCAGTTGTACCGAAAAGGAATGCATTCTCCAATGATGAAATGCTTGGCGGCGAATGAGGCCCAGTATGTCTTGCTGGAAATTCACGAAGGAATAAATGGTCACCACATGGGGGCTAAGGCTTTGGCCAGGAAGGCAATACGGGCTGGTTACTTTTGGCCCACCTTAGCAGCCGATGCTAAGACTCATGTCCAAAAATGCGACAGTTGTCAAAGGCATGCTAGCACTATCGATCACCTCCGCCACTCTTCAAACAATCTACTGCGCCATGGCCGTTTTCAAATGGGAATGGATCTCCTAGGACCATTCAAACGGCCGCCGGACAGATTCACGATGGCTCATCGTGGCGGTTGATTACTTCACAAAGTGGATTGAAGTGGAACTGTCGCCACAATCACATCAAGCAGGTGCAAAAGTTTTTACAGAGAAACATCATAGCACGTTTTGGCATCCCACCAAATCGTTACGGACAACGGAACACGGTTTATTGATAAAAGCTTTGAAAGTTGGTAGCCGATTTCAATATTAAGCATCACTGCGTCGGTAGAGCATCCACAATCTAATGGGCAGGCAGAGGCGGCTAATAAGATTATTGTGGATGGGCTGAAAGCGGGTGGAAGATGCCACATCTAGGCTGGGTGGACCGGTTGCCTTATACCTTATGGGGATATCGAACGAGTGTCAGGACATCAACCGGTGAAACGCCTTTCAAGCTGACGTATGGGTGCGAAGCCATGATTCCGGTTGAAATTGGAGAATCATCTTGGAGGCGAGTCACGGCGTTACAAAATGAAGAAGAAAACGGTAATGCGATTGCCGTCGAGCTAGATCTGATAGACGAAGTTCGAATGCGGCGCATTGCCGAGATTTAGCAGCCAAGCAACTAATATCAACACGTTACAACCAAAAGGTTCGACCTCGGGCTTTTGACAAAGGGAGCCTCGTACTTCGAAGGGCAGACATTGGCAATAAAAATGCTGCTGAGGGAAAGCTAGCTCCTAACTGGGAAGGCCCATACCGAGTCACCGAGAACCTTGGTAAAGGCGCTTACAAGCTAGAAACGCTGCAAAGCAAGGCGATAAAGCGAACATGGAACGCGGATAAGTTGAAAGTTTATTATAGCTGAAACATTCAGATCGGATGTCGGCAAGCTTCAGAAAGTGGCGTGTGTTGTTCTTTTCTTTTTAAACGTGTGGCGTTTCGTAAACGCGATGGATGAATAAAGAATGGTGATCACGCTTTTTACGATAGAATTGTCATCTGCTGTTTTGAAAAACATGTAGAAGCCAGGATACTGAAAAATCCGGTTTCCAAAATCATGTGTGATAAAAACATGTAGAAATCAGGATGCCTAAAAATCCGGTTTCCACAATCATGTACGATAAAAACATGTAGAAACCAGGATACTTAAAAATCCGGTTTCCAAAATCATGTACGATAAAAACATGTAGGAACCAGGATATTGAAAATCCGGTCTCCAAAATCATGTACGATAAAAACATGTAGGAACCAGGATATTGAAAAATCCGGTTTCCAAAATCATGTACGATAAAAACATGTAGGAACCAGGATATTGAAAAATCCGGTTTCCAAAATCATGTATCATAAAAACATGTAGGAACCAGGATATAGAAAAATCCGGTTTCAAGAATCATGTATGATGAAACATGTAGAAACCAGGGTACTTAAAAATCCAGTTTCCAAAATCATGTGCGATAAAAGCATGTAGAAGCCAGGATACTGAAAAATCCGGCTTCCAAAATCATGTACGATGAAAACACGTTGAAACCGGGATGATTAAGAATTCGGGTTCCAAAATCGTGTAAGTTGAAAACGCGTAGAGGCCAGGATGTTTAAGAATCCGAGTTTCCAAAATCGTGTAAGTCGGAAACGTGTAAAAGCTGGGATAGTAAAAAATCCGGTTTCCAACATTAAGCATACCGCTTTAATTCAACAACACAAGCAATTACGGGTGAAAAGCGATAAAACTACAGTACGCCGGGAGAAAAAGTAAGGGTGCACATAAAAGCCCCTGGTGCTTTACTAAAAGAAAAACTGAGAAGCAGTTAAACCCGCGAATGTGTCGGGGAAGATGACTCGGCATCGCTATCTTCGCCACCCGGAGGAATCAACCTCCCTTTGCCGCTAACATAAGCCTGAAGATGTAACCCGGCAGTATTCAGATTGACAGTGGGATTGAGCACCCGAATCGAGCCACGGCATTTTCAAAAGATAAACGCCCGATTTGGTTGTATTTTGCAATCTTCGTTCGTGCAGCCAGCTTTCGTCATCTTTTTCTTTAAGAACGCCGGCAAGGTGCTCATTGTCTGAGATCATTTTTTCTTTAAGAAGCATATCCTCCCGACAAATGTTTGATAGGCGGAGTACCTCGGCTTGGGCATGGGCTAACTCAGTTTGCTTGGCATCTAATCCAAGCTGGGCCAATTTCAATTCAGCTTGAGTGTTGGCCAGATTGTTTTGTGAGAAAGACAAGTTGGTTTCAAAGAATAGCAATATGTTCCACCGCCGTGACAAATCTTTTGTTAAGGGCAGCCAAGTCTGTACGCGCCTTCTCTTTCTCAGCTCGGGTTATCTCCAGCTCCTGTTGGGCCTGGTCCCTCTCGGCAGTAACCTTGGGTAGATCTGCATTGCTTTTCAAATTGTGGTTCTCAGAAAGGAGTTCATTCTTTTCTTTCCTCTCAAGCTCGAGACTACTGTTCAACGTGGAGATTTGCTTCTAATGGGCGAGGCCTCGGCAGGAATAGAAGTAGGAACCTCTCTAACAGGTGAGGGCGGTGCAGAATCACAATGGTTTCTTCTCCAACAACGTTTTTGCTTTTGGGCACCCGCCTCTTTTTTCATCATGTTTTGGTCCACCTTTGGGCGCGGAACGCTTTCGGAGTTTTTTCACAATACCTGCTCCCTCTGGGATTGGAGCTCCGCCACTCACGGTGGGCTCATCTGCTAATGAGGGGGCAAGTGCTTGAGCAGGGTTGATGGCCGTTTCCGCAGCGGCGCCCTCGTCAAAGGCTTCAAGAAACTCAGGTCTTCCCATCGGACGTCCTGCGTAGAAACAACAAACGATGTCAGTCGTGGTAATAATGGACAGTATATACGTCTGCAAAATTTTTTAATTGCACATAATCCCATACTCTTTTGTCCGCGTCTACGAACAAGAACGGTGGGAATGTGATCGGCAGGTTTCACAACCGACGCTTCCTCGGTTTCATAAGACGGGAGGCGAAGTCCGCGGTTTTGAACTTATGGTGGGTATTTGTCCAATACAAAGGGAATACACCTTCTAACTCCCACACTTATCAGGGCGAAGGAACCACGGACACTTAAAAGGGTGGGCTTCGACTTTTACGAACGCCTTTTTAAAGTTTTTCCAGGACTCGCAAAAGGGTTTGAAGAGCATATGTTCGCTTCTCCCGCGCAGCGAGGTCCACCCAAAAAAGGTCGTGGCAGGTGATCGAAACCCGCCGAGTTCCAACGGAGAATAGAAGGTCATAAATACCGGCACGGTGCAGCAAATATCCATTTCCCGGCAGAGATTCTCAAAGGCTATGGCAAAAGCCCAACCATTGGGATGAAGTTGATAAAGGAAATCTTACACCGAGCTGGACGAAAACATCTCGGTAGAAGAAAAAGAAATGGGGCACGTGAGGTTGGCTTTTTCGGGGTCGCACGGTGGCAACCGACTCGGCATCCAGAGGAAGCCTTATTGAGTACCCTTCGCCATCTCTCACGCCAAGGGAAGGAAAGTCCGTGTCAATCAGGGTGTTCTTCACCTCGGTCACCCTACAATGGACAACTTTCTTGGGAGAGTTGGGATTCCTGGATCGACAGGAAGAACTACAATCATCCACGGAAGGTGATGATTGCATCTGAGAAGATGATGCCATCTAAACCTAGATAATGCAACGAAAGGGCAAGGTTAGCATACAAGCCACACTCGTAGGGGTCAATCATATCAAAAACAAGAGCAGTTTAAAGCTAGCCCAGGCACATTGCATCTCTTGGGAAATGCTATCAGTGGGATCAGAACAATTCCTGGGGTGGCAGAAGGAAAAATTGGGGACGTAACAACCAAATTAAACACCTATCAATTGGACAAAGAAGATGGCAATCTAACAGGGAGTAAGGGGCAAAGACTACTCAGACGAAACAGATATGCCAAAAACTCAGCGAAATATATCCAAGATAGCGACGCAAGGCTTGGAAAATTTTTCGCGTATATCAGACAAGCAGGGAACCAAAAAGATATAAAAGTTAAGGAGAATACGATCTTACCTGACTGAGGAATTCAGCGAAACAACGACAAAAACGATTAGGTTGCTGCGGAAGGTCTTGCAGAAAAACAAAGGAGAAGCAGGCGTTACTTTCTTTTTTCTTGACAGAAGGCGGTGGCACAACGAAGAAATATATAGTTTTTGATTTTCAAAAATTGAGAAACTCTTGAATTCAAAACGTCAAGAAGAGTGGTAACCACGCGCGAGAAGGCAGAGTCCGGAGGTTATGTGGATTTCTCTCTTTTGAATTCAAAACGTCAAGAAGAGTGATGGCCACGCGCGCGCGGCGAGTTCAGAGATTATGTGGATTTCTCTCTTTTGAATTCAAAACGTCAAGAAGAGTGATGGACACGCGCGAGGACTTTTGTACGAATTTCTCTCAAGCGACGTGCGCATTAATTGGTTCGGTTTTCAAACGCCTGCGCGACAAAGCGCGGGGTTAGAGGCATGGTTACACGTAACAACGTGTCGGTTGGTGAAAGAAATATGTCTTTTCACATTCAACTAAGGCATTTCAATTAAAGTCCGTCAGCAATAGCAATTCGGTATGGGTCACAGCGGTTAAGACCGGGATGATATAATCGAAGCAGTAGCGCATTGCGATTTTCGGTGGTTTTCTAACGCGGGTTGCTTAGGAATGCAATACACCGGAAACAAGTTGGCTAGCTCATTTACAAGGACAATTACAACAACACAGTACAACAAGGGGGCCAAAGTTTGTAAAGGACGTTTATGAACACACTAATTACAACAGTTGATGGTGGCTAGCTATCCATCACGCCTTGGATGGGTTAGTTTGCGCCGGAGACTGCATTGTTATTAGGTGGAACCATCTTGTTGCCGCGAGACCCTAGGAATGCTTAGAGAAGTCCAGGGAACCGCTAATCAGGCCTCGGGCCTCCCTTGATGGAGGGAAAATTCGACTAGAAGAGGCTCAAATACGCCTTGCCTCCCAGGACCTCAGACGACATTGAACCAGACGTGAAGACTGGCAAAGGCGTTTGAGATCCCAGGCGCCCACCATGGAATATGCTTGAAGACTGGCAAACGCGTTCGAAACCAAGGTTGTAGTCCTTGGAGGGGCTTCTTTTCTTCTTCGATCGCTGTCTTTTTCCCCACATGACCGGAAGAATGAAGGACGCTGAAGTTCTCATTGGTAAGCTCATCATCCTTAGCAGCATTTGTTAAGAAAGAAAAGGTGGGGCAGACCAGTGGCACAAGAAGATGAGGAGTGATGAAATTATTTATAGCCCAGTTGTTTTAATAGGGCAGGTTAGTTCCTCTCATTATTATTTCATATGCGTGGAATTTGCCTAACATCTTCAATACCTCACCATGGATTTTATCAGCAAATCCAAGGAATTTGCCTGACGTCTTCAAACACCCGACATTTAGGCTTGGATGTAGGTAGATTCCAAGGAGTTTCATTCCACGTGTTATGAGTATTAAGTGTGATGGTTTATGTGGGAATATTCAGGAGAGAGGAAGAATATTGATGAAATGGGCAGATCTGATAGAACAACACACGGAAGAACTAGCAGCACTACCCACCGTGGATGCCGGAAAACTTCCAGTACTGTAAAATGGAAGTTCCTTTAGCCGCAGATATGCTCTGTTACAGGTGCTGCTGATATAATCCATGGTGAGGTATTGAAGACGTCAGGCAAATTCCACGCATATGAAATAAGAATGAGAGGAACTAAGCCGCCCTATTAAAACAAAATGAAACGGTGTGTTTAGGCTTGCTGCAGAAACATATCTGCAATAAATGCAGATATGTTAACCCCTTTATTTTATCCCTCAAATATTCGTAGTTGGATGATATTATAATCTAACGGTATTGAGAGAAGTAGACAAAGGTAGGCAAAATAAGGGTAGACAGAATAACCTATCCCTTATTAGTTTAGATAATACATATTGAAAAGTGTTGGTGGCCACCAATGCTATTTGACAAACAAAAAGTGGTTTAAATCTCATCCCACCACTTTGTCAAATAATTATTTCGGCTGGAGTTCTAGCCGCTGGTGAGGATAATATTTTATTAAGAAATAATATATAAAGGCATTTGTTACATTTCCTTTAAATTTTTAAAAAGATAAATCGCGTATTAACATCTCTATGATATCATCATTCATTTTGTCTTTTTCTATTTGTATTTTTTTTTGTGAGATCTTTCCTTATGTTATTTTAAAATATGGGATAGGATATTGTTAATACTACCGTTACTATTAGTTTATTTCATTGTTATATCAAAATCTGGGAAATTTACCAAAATAATAATTAAAAATAAAAAATTTACCCAATTAAAGTAGTTTGGAAACTATTTTCCAAACTAATGCTGACGCCACAAGTGGCGTCAGACTGTCTGACGCCATTGCTAAGTTGCGTCAGACAGTCTGACGCTACAGACCAATTGACGCCTTTTGGCATCAATTAATGGTAAATTGACGCCAAAAGGCGTCAATTAAGAAATTCTTAATTGACGACAGGTGGCGTCAATTTTTATTTTTTATTTTATAAAAAATATAATTTTAGAATTATAAATAATAATTAATTTAATAAATAATTTACTAATTAATTATTCTCTATTTAAGCTTAAAGCAGGGAAAGGAACAAAACATTTTTAAAAAGAGTAAATATCTTTTCTAGTCCCTGAAAAAAAAAAGTCATTTTTAGTCCATAAAAATGACGAATAAGGGTTAATTGATGGATATTTTGATTCCTCACAAATTTCCAAAAGGTCATTTTTATTCCCATAAAAAGGACGAATAATGGTCGTTTTTTTTGTCGGGACCAAAATGGGTATTTACTCTTTTAAAAACATATCTGATGTAAACCCCCCTTTAATTAATTGTACCCTTACATTTAATTGTTTGTACATGATACGAATTGAGTCAGACTCGGTGAACTCTGCATTCCAGAACCGAGTTGAGCATCTTAGAAATTTAAGTTGTGAAACACAAAAAGAATAAAAATGTAAAGTTGGATACCCAGGACATTACCAGCTTCCCAGGTTAGATTTTTCCTCCTTCACCCATAGCTCTGCCTCCACACCTCTCCATATGGTCTTATTTAATATATACTTATATAGCGACAAGGAGAGAAGAAGAAAGAAAGAAATTAGTATTATTATTTACTCTTTTTATTGTTTATAATTAATAATAAATATTTAAAATTAGTTAAGAATAATTAATTAGTAAATTATTTATTAAATTAATTATTATTTATAATTATAAAATTATATTTCTTATAAAAAAAAATTGACACCACCTGGTGTCAATTAATTATTAATTGACACCAGGAGGCGTCAATTAACCATTAATTGATGCCAAAAGGCGCCAATTTAAATTGACGCCTGTGGCGTCAATTGGTATCGTCATAACGACAGCGTCAGCATTAGTTTGGAAAATAGTTTTCAAACTGTTTTAATTGGGTAACTTTTTTTATTTTTAATTATTATTTTGATAAATTTCCCATTTTTAATAGATTGAGAGAAATAATAGAAATGGGGAAGTGTGAACCAAACTATAGTAACTTTGACAGTAACACAACAATATCCTATCTCTTAAATAAAGATTTTTCATTTCTGGAGCGAAAGGCAGGGGGCTCGAATTGATAAAATGCTACACATACTTATCACTCAGTCATCCCTCCAGTCGATCCTCCAGAAGAGATGAGCGCCTGGCTCGCAGTCCCACCACCGTCGCCGGCAGCGAGACCTCGCCTTCTTTGCAATTCAAGACTCAATTGTGTCAGTTGGCTCGACCGGACTTTGGTCGGCGCTTTTTCCGGCGTTCTCTCCTTCGGACTCTTGGTCTCCTCGCCTTCTGCCATTGCACTTGAAGCACCTTCCCTTCAAACCTCGATTTCTCCTCGTCTTACTTCTTCTGAAATCTGTCGTGAAGTTGAACGAGAAGGCAGGGATGATACGGGTCCGGAGGTGGTGACTAATGAGGGAATTGTTGAGGAAGCTTGGAATATTGTCAATGATAGCTTTCTTGATGCTGGTGGTCGTCGCTGGTCGCAAGAGAGTTGGCAGGTAACAAGGTGTCCGCCACAGTTCGGTAGCTTATCGAATCTTAGCCATAGAGGCCATGACGCCGTTTTTTTTCCCCGGTTCGCATCCCTTCTATTGTATGTCTGCTGAAGTGGACGAGGGCCCAATTTCCACGGTGTAGCTTGCCAAATTCAAATATCAGCTTATTGATCTATCTTTGTTTGATATAAATGTTTTCTTGGATGATTTAGCTCTGGCTTCGTTTTTGTATTTGATAGCTCTAATTTATCACCCGTCAAACTTGCGCACCATTTAATCACGGACATATTTTACCTTTAGTTTCTCTAATTTATCTGGTACTGGGTGATGGCTGACACAAATAGCATTTTATACTTCCAGCAAAAGAGGAAGGATATCTTGAGCAATTCCATTCAAACGAGATCAAAAGCTCATCAGATAATCAAAAGAATGCTGGCCAGTTTGGGTGATCCTTATACGCGGTTTCTTTCCTCGGAAGAGGTAATTATTCTTCAATGTCTCTGGTTCTATTACCTGTAGTATGTTCTTCTATAGTTATACATTCTTACTTCTAGTTACCAGTTACATGCATGGATTATAATGATCGCATGATTTACTGTATTTCTTTTTTCACAGCACTCCCAATGCAAAATATTTTTTTATAAGAAACGTTGGCATAGTTTTCATTTAAATCACCTTTATTAAATCTACACAGTTGGTCATGTTTATTACGATAAATTTAATAAAATTTTTATTCCAGAAATTAAATTAAATTAAATTATTATTTATGGATTAGTTGAATTTGATAATTAATTTATGATATAATCTTGATTTTTTATATAATTTTCTAAATTCAGAAAATTTCTTATTTTATGCTGATCAAATATATATTAAATACCTGTTATATTATGTAAATAATAAATATATCGGTGTTTGGATCAATATAAATGTAATTGTACCTTATCTTTTGATGCAAGGAAGGCAAGTATAGCACATCTTTTGGTTCCGGGGAGAGGAGTGTGCATTTTTAAAATAGAGGATGGAGTTGCGTAAATTAGACATATCCTAAGAGAGGGGAGAATAATCCATACTTGTGGTCTATTATGATTCTCATGAAATAGTTATGCCTCTGCTTCTATTATGATTCCCATGAAATAGTTATGCCTCTGCTTCTATTATGATTCCCATGAAATATAGTTATGAGTCTACCTTATGGTTATGTTTTGTTTATACATGAATAATGTCACACACATACACCTGTATTTTCTTCTAAAGTGCTTTTCACAATTCTTATTTAATCGCATATGAACTTCTTTATTGTTAAAAGTTCTCGAAGATGGCGAGGTATGACATGACTGGTATTGGAATAAACCTTAGGGAAGTTCCAGATGAAAATGGAATTATCAGAATGAAGGTGCTAGGAATTATACTGGATGGCCCTGCTCATTCTGCTGGTGTGAGACAGGTAGACTGAGGTGATGCTATTGATTTAATGCACTAATATCTTTTCAAATTTAGATTTATCTGTAAAAGAATTTCTTTTTGCAGCTGATCCTCAATGTTTTAGTGATGTCAGAACTTATTTCTTGGCCTTAACCATATTATAATTTAAGAATGACTGCACTGGAATTTTTTTCAGTCTTTTCTTATATTCAGCTCCGTACTTACCCTCCTACTTTCAATATTAGAATTTTTATCCCTGAAAAAAAAGCATGAAGTGGATCACGCTATGTATAATAATTATGCCTTTTGAAAGGTTTGCTCTACATTTTCTTTTCTTTCCACCATTTTGATAAGCCCTAGTGGTGATTTATTATTGATCAGCTTAATTTTTTTCTGCCTTTATTTTTTTTCATTTGGAATTATGAAATGATGCATGCAGTATTATAAATGATAGGGTTATTTTTTCTTTTTTGGCTAGGGGGATGAAATCTTAGCTGTCAATGGTGTTGAGGTTCAGGGGAAGTCAGCATTTGAAGTTTCATCTTTGTTGCAAGGCCCTAATGAAACATTTGTGACTATTCAGGTTGTGAATTGTGATTCCAAAATTTTAGCATGCGCACAAGTCTTTGCCTGTTTTTGTTACAATGTTGAAATTAGAGAAATTATTTTCACTGGTAGGTCAAGCATGGCAACTGTGGGCCTATTGAATCAATAGAAGTACAGCGGCAACTTGTTGCCAGAACACCAGTCTTTTATCGGCTGGAACAAGCAGACAATGATGCTGCTCCTGCTGGGTACATACGCCTTAAAGAGTTCAATGCATTGGCCAGGAAAGATTTAATCATTGGTCAGTTTTGTTTGACTTTTATAATTATGGTGCTTTCTTAATCAGAACATGCTTTCTTCCTTGGTTCCAAAATATTTTAGTGTGAAAAAATTGGCACACTTTTCTTTCCTCATTTTTACTCAGTTTCTCTAACTTTCTATAGGGTATAATTCTTGATCCAGGTTTTTAACAAACATGGTATGTTCTGAAATGTTGGTTAAAAAAAAATGCGTTTGGAACTTGAAAAGGATGGTGGCATGAATATCCAATGCCAATTCATTCTGTTCTGTGCTCTCATGAACTTTGTTCCAGAGACTAGTTAGAGATTACGTTTTGCTGTTTCTTTTTTGTAGTATTCCATGTACCTTGTTGGTGTTTCTCATGCAGTGTCAAATTATCATAAACTTTTCCAATAGCATTGAATAGAAAGGCAACGACTTGTTAGATCTTGTTTTTCTTCTTCTTTTCCCATTGAGTTTCTATTTCTGGGGTCTTGAGTTGTGGATCATCTTATAATTACATCAGAGTAATGAATTTCGCAGCAATGAAGAGACTACAAGATATGGGAGCTTCATATTTCATTTTGGATCTTAGAGATAATCTTGGTGGACTAGTACAGGTTTTTTTTCCTGTATATATTTTTGGTGTTAAATTTGTGTAAATGTTCCACTTGATGCATGCATTCAGAAAATAATTTTCTGCTTTTCAAATATGTTCAATTTGGTTGTTTCTCTTGTTCAATTCAGGCTGGGATTGAAATTGCCAAGCTCTTCCTTGGAGAAGGCGACACGGTATGTCAACTTATGTCAGCATATTGCCATGCTTTTAATTTATAATTATTTTTTGTCTTGTCTTTATGGTCAAGGCTCTCAAAAAGTACCAACGGTAACTGTCATTTGTCTATTATGGATATTGTAAGCTGACGGTGTAGAGTTACACGACTTAGTTGACTAACACAGATTTTGTTCTGCTGATGTCTGATGTTTTCATGACAGGTCATCTACACTGTTGGCAGAGATTCCCAGTTCCAAAAGGCTATTGTTGCCAATGCCTCACCATTGGTTCAAGCTCCTGTTATTGTACACACTGCTCTTCGTTTTAAATCAATTTCTAGAAATATCTCTCTCCTTCTAGATTTCTCCTTTTTAGGATTGCATATGGGGAAGCAACTGTTCAAGGCACTTCATTGTCAATTTTTTTTATGAAACATGGCTTCTTAGTCAAATAGATGACCGGTCACAATAGTTGCCCAATTTTTAGGAAGTGAAAAAGTGTTTGCTTTCAACATTTACCAAGGTCTTTTTATGAATCATGAGCCTGTAAGCAACCAAAAAAGGAAAAAGGGGGAAAAAAATTTATCTTCCCTTGCCGATTCATGTCTTTGCTGTACTGAACATTTTGAAATATCTTATAACTTATTGGTTTCTGTCATTGCAGGTTTTAGTGAATGATAAAACTGCCAGTGCAAGTGAAATTGTGAGCAGTTGAATCTCCCAAATATATCATTGTTAATTCATCTATTACTTGTTGTGCTAACGTCATACGTTGTTATTTATTTTAGGTTGCTTCGGCATTACATGATAATTGTAGAGCTGTTCTTGTGGGACAACGCACATATGGCAAGGTTTATAAATTTGTCCATCACTTTGCAATGTATAAAAATGTTGGACAGCTCATTTTTAGTTATACAGACTTCTTCAATTTTTCTTTTACCTCTTCGACTGAAGAAAAATTTGTTAAACAATTTTTTACCTTGATGTTGTTATGTTTTGGTGGCATTTTAACTTATGTATTAGTATGTGGTATGTAATAGCTGCTTCAATGACACACAATGCCGTTGACAGGGTTTGATCCAATCAGTATTTGAACTGCATGATGGATCCGGTGTGGTTGTCACAGTTGGTAAGTATGTAACACCAAATCACAAGGACATAAATGGCAATGGAATAGAGCCTGATTTCCAGAAACTTCCAGGTAGGTTCCTCCTTCCCACCCCCTCCCCCATAATGGAAGAATGCCTTTGCTAATGTGAATCTGAATCCATATGTGCAGCTTTGGATGATGTCAGCAAACGGCTTTCGAACTGCACTATGCTTCAGCAAGGATGAAATAGTTCATATGGTATTCTATTCTTATGCATTTTTTTTTCTTCTGTCATACAATTCCAATGTTTTGAAGAATCTGAAGGTTGTTAGCACCCATGCACTTCCTGAGAATGTCCGCTTTTGTTACTGTTACTAGAGAGACTAGATATATGGAGCAGCCTGCCCACCTGGCATTTGACGAACAACTGGCTTAATGCCCAAATAGAGGGGACAATGGAACGCTTTGGAGTAATTGCAACATCAAGATCAAAAGGGATATTTGGTGAAAAGAGAGTTGTACAGGAACCATGAAGGGGAATTGAATCCAATAGGCCTGTGCAGAACAGACGCAGCTTGTGATTATGACTTCACACAGGAAACGTTATTACAATTTTTTAACCTTGCAAGACTTGGGATCTTCTGTTTCGTTTGTAAAGTCTCTCATTTTTTCCTCTTGATGAGAGTGTATCAAAGCCTTGGTTTCATTGTCTGAAGGCATACAAAGGAAGAAAAACTCACTCCCTTACCAAGAGAATAGGTAATGAAATGCAAATTTTCCAGAGTTTTGTGGTTGTGTACTATGCTTTTATAGGCTTCCTCCACCATGTCAACAAGGCAGCTAATAATAAGCTCACACCTCCTCAGCTAAAGATATTTTTAAAATATTATTGAGTACTAAATGTGTGCGCTTTCCCAATGGGTATTCGAAGAATAAAAACCGAATCATAATTACCAAATTAATTAACTCTTACATGATATGAATTAGTCAATTTCCATTGTTACAATGTATCATCCAAATAATTCTAGATTTATGTAATACATATAAAAAAATATAAGTGATTAGCTTATTCATATTTAACTTACTCTCTCCCGTCCTTAATATAAGATATATTTGGGGAGTTGATTTTGGTCCTAAATATAAGACATAGTTTTCATATTTGTTAATATTTTCTTAATTTATTCCTATTGATGTTCACTCAACAATAATCAAGGAGGGGAGGGAAGAAGAGAATTAAGGAAGATGACTAAAGTATTTTAGAAAATATATGTTATATTAACTAATTCAACTAGTTTCCTTAATCTAGTCAAATTAAATAAATATATCTTATATTAAGGACCGGAAAGAGTATTAAATTAAATTATGTGAAACTAAACATATCAATTATATTTATTAGTTTTTAACCTTCATTATATCTATTCATGATTAATTTAATAAAACAATAGTCATGCAATTTAACAAGGAGTTTTAAAATTCTTCATAAATAATACTAATAATATTGAATTCACCAATCAATCAACACTCCGTTGTAGTCTAGTTGGTCAGGATACTCGGCTCTCACCCGAGAGACCCGGGTTCGAGTCCCGGCAACGGAATTTTTTTTTTTCCTTCCTTTGTACAATTGTACCAACAGTGAAGGCTTTTTTAATCAGTTTTTCAACAGTGACGTTGGGACTCAGAGAATTCTGATATCTTATTTCAATGAACAATCGGTTATTCGCCAATCAAACATGTACTACGATCAGGGATTATTGGCCCCCAAAAGTACTATTCTCGAATAAAACCCGAATCACAATTACCAAATTTATATAATAATTTATTATTTCCAGTTTTTTTTGCCTTACTCTTCCATTGTCATTGACTAAAATAATATGAAAATCTCGCATCTAAATTAATCAGAATGCTATCGTTCCAATCTTAGTCTACAAGTTTCTCAAGATCATATATGAAAAGGAAAAAGAAGAGCAAACACCCCCAGTTAGAGATACCTGGTAAATATAATTAAATCTACGTAATGCCAAAAAAACAATGACGATAACGAGGTAGCTTGAGAACCAAGAATCTAAGCCAAACTTCTTGAGGGAGAAGACAGTATCAGGTAATTGGAGATTTCCCTGAAAAGGAATCGTAAATATTCCAGAGGAAGTATCAGTATTTATAAAAATAAAAAGAAAATAGTGTGTGTCGAGACACGTAAGTGGACAAGAATGCTAAGGAGGCAACATTCTTCATTACGGACCCTAAAAAAGGTAACAAAGTACATTACCACAATCTACAGGCTTTAGCTTTTGGTTCAGTCCCATAAAACAGTAAAAAAGAGAGGTACAAAAGAGAAAGGACATTACAGAGATCTCATGGGTGGTATCATTAATTATTTATTATATTTTAACCCCAATCAACAGATTTAATTCCAAACAGATCCCCCTTTTACCTTTTTCATTCGCCAAGCACCTTTTTGCCTCTTTCTGCACCTTACCCTTGCTTGATAATTTCAGCTACCCGCTGCCTCCTTTCTCAAGTTTTCTCATATTCTTCCTTCTCTCCTGGATCCAAGAAAGCTACGATTCTTCAAGTATTTGTTTTATATATAAGATGCAAAATACAAAGACAAAATTCTTCACACCAACCCCATTCTTCTCTTGGTTTTTGTTGTATCTTAGCTTCTCTAGCATTGATCCAAACCAAGAACACTGCAAAATCAAGCATAGAAGCAAACCGACAGAAATGGGTTCTAGGAGTCTTTGGCACCTGACCTTGCTCTCCTTCTGTCTTTTATTCAGTTCAGGTGATATAGTTTGTCTTGAACACCTATAAAGCTCAGATATTTGTTTTGCCCTCTTAGCTTCAAGCATTGATTTAGCAGCATTAAGCAATAGAGCTTACGCTATATGTATATTTAAGAAACAGAGGCTGATCATCATTAGTAAAGAGCAGTAACACAACGAATCTCCTCCACACATGTATGATAAAATGAAGTAATATATCAGAAAGATATTTCACTCACGCATGAAGACTTCTATAGCTGTAGGCAGAATTACTAATAGCAGCTGTGAAGCAAAATTAAAATCCAAAACATGTTTTAATTCATCCCTGCTTGGCCTCATTGGAGAAGAAACAGAAAGTTGAGTCCATTCATATAGGTTTACTATCAATATTTTCAAGTCTTTTATGTTTTTCTTACTGAGAAGCTAAATAATCTTGGTTTCTTTTCCAGGAACTAGTGTAGCCAGAATATTAGGAGATGAAGAAAACCAGGAAATACTCTCATCTTCTGAATTAGAAACTCAGCTGGACGGAGTTCCTGTTGTCAATCCAACAACTCCAGGCACTGCAAATCCATCTCCTTTGGCAAACCCAACATCACCTCTAACACCAGACACAACATGGCAAACCCCAACAACACCATATATGACCCCCTTAAGCCCAGACTCACCCATGGCAAACCCAACCACACCCCCAGCCAATCCAACCACACCCCCAGCCAATCCAACCACGCCCCCAACCAATCCAACCGTGCCTCCGGCCAACCCATTTGCAACTCCAGCCATCCCAACCGCTCCTCCTGCTAACCCAACCGCTCCTCCTGCCAACCCAACCACAACTCCAACAACCACAACAAGTCCTGCATCATCAGGTGGTCAATGGTGTGTTGCAAGCCAAACAGCTTCAGAAACAGCTTTACAAGTGGCTCTTGACTTTGCTTGTGGCTATGGAGGTGCTGATTGTTCGGCAATTCAAGCAGGGGCAAGTTGTTATAATCCAAACACCGTTCGTGACCACGCTTCTTACGCATTCAATGCTTATTACCAGAAGAATAAATCACCTACAAGCTGTTCATTTGGAGGAATAGCACAGCTTACAAACAATGACCCAAGTAAGTCCTAATTAAAACACATCATTGAGATGATTTTATTTTTGAAACTGGAGACTGCAATGAAGAAATTCAAATTATCAATTTGTTCTTGACTTAACAAATGGGGAAGCCACGAATAAAACTCATCAAAACTTGTCAGAGCATTACTTTATTTTCTTTTTACCCCCTAGAATCTTGAATCCAGCATGGAACAGAATAAACAATATCTCTCTAAACCAACTCGATGCATAAGTTTCTTTTCAGCTGCTAACAAAGTTCTGGCGTGTCCTCATGAATTCCATAGTAACCTCAGCTAGATCACCCTCCACCAAATTGACACACATCTATGTCATTATTTTTTACTAGTGATTATGAGCTTCGCTGATGTTATTCATTTCGCACTGGATTAGGCAGTCAACAAAAAATATTCAAGTCATGACTGTTATTTGTGCTGCACTAACTCAACCTACAAAATAACATTTTGACATTATTGCAGGTACTGGGAACTGCCACTATTCATCACCAAAATCGCAAAGGTGAGAATTCCTAGCTACATTATCTTATTCTTATTATAATGCCAAGAAAAATGAAGATAGATCTCTGAATCCCACATCCTAACGTATATGTGCATGCAGCATGAGTCCACCAACAAATCAAAGTCCACTGACAAATCAAAGCCCTCTTAGTCTTAACCAATCAAGTCCAATGACCACGACTCCTCCAAGTATGACCATGCCTGGTGGATCAACAATCTTTGGATCAGAACCAACCCAAAGCCCCAGCTTAGCCACATCTGCCTCTTATTCCTTGCTGCTGATGTTCACTATGTGCAGCCTCTGGGCTTCACTCCTCACAGAAAATATTGTCTAGACCATTATACAAGGTGCAGTCACTCTTTCAAAATGAGCTGGAATTCACGTAGTGTGCCGGCATTCTCTTGAGACTTCAAGGAGGCAGGAGGTCAATAATTCCATATTTGTTATTTGAAGTCTTGCCATTTAAGTCAGTACTACCTTTCAGCTATATATGTCCACTACTTGATCATAAAGCCCAAAAAAGTAGTAGAGCAGATATTTATATGTACACAGATTTTCTATAGTATTAGCATAATAATAAATTATTAGACAGTCTATTTTCTCTCAGAATCTTTCGTCCATTGAGAAACTCTAAAGCTTATATTGGCTATAATATAATTATGGGATAAATATCATTTTTGCCATAGAAATTTAGCCTAAGGAGCACTGATCACTCGGAAGTTTTTTTTGGATCAAAATGGCCTCGAAAGTTTAAAAACGTAGCAATCTTGCCCTTCCATTAATCTTGACCGTTAAATTGTTGCTCCAATTTGTAAACTTTCAGGGGCACAATTGCTCATAAAAAAAGTTCCGCGGCAAAATTGCTCCGTTTTGTTATCTTCTGGGTGACCAGTACTCTTTAGGCTAAATTTCCATGACAAAAATGGTATTCATCCCTATAATTAGTTATACAGCCATGAGCAACTTTGAAGGAATTATTCAGTATTCAGCAATCAGTCTAAAACAAGACCATAATTGTAAACAAGGATGTTCAGAAGACTACTTACAAGGAATATAGCTCATCCACAACAGTAATATATGAACATGTGAAGTAACCACATCATTGTGCATCACAAAAACATGGTTTAATGAGGATAGTTTTCAGTTTCACCTTCTAATAGTGAAAAAAACTTGCATACGAAAACCAAAAATTTAAATATAACATATAGTAGATGTCAGCTATAGGTAATAAGCAATAATTCTATATGTTCACTTTCTCAGGAGTGTCTATTCGAGGAAGAGAATGCTTAACTTACAGTCAAAATGCAACACTGATTCATTTCATCATATTTTTAAAGATTATTTCCACAGACAAGTAATATACCCATGAAAAATAAACACATTCAACCAACAATACAGCGCCATTCCACAGACCAAAGGTAGCATCCACTAAGAAGGATAACAATCTTAACAAATAGAAGGGCAGGAGTTCAGAGAGCACTTGAACAATGTGCACTATATTTAAATAAAAAGAACTAGAGCAGTACAAATGGGTTTAACGATCCTCAAAGTTTTGAGGTCAGGGAGATGTACCAAGTTACAAACCGCTGTTAAACAAGCCAGCTTAACATTAAATCTTGAAGAGTAATGATAATTCGTACGGCTCTGTCGTCAGTTATAGAATCCAAAACTAGTAAGGATTATTACATTATAAAGGACAACATTGGGCATTTATTCACTTTTATTTTACAGCTATGCCACTCAAACATATCCCGATTACAATTCACTAGAATCTATTATTTTACAGTCATTTCAGATCAGAAGCAACAAAGAAGAAACAGTGATACAAATGACAGCTAAGGTGGCGACAATGGAACCTTGGTCAAATGCTTTCTGCAAGCTTGATCTTGAGAAATGCTGGAAAGCCAAATAACCCGCAATCAACAATGAAATGATAGCTCCTTCAGGTGTTCCCCTGATAGAGTAAACAAGTTAAAGAACAAATGACTTTATGGCTCCAATAGTCACAAAATGCTGGATCTACTTACCTTAATCTCGTAACTTCATATGGAGCCACGATCACCAAGAGCAATGCTACAAATGGCAACTCGAGTTCACCTGAAAATAGATAAGATACGCAGAAGAATTTTTATGGATCACCCTACAATTTATTTTCAGGAGTGTAATAAGGGACAAAATAAAGTATTATGGAGAAAGAAGACGTAAGCCCCACCCGAGGTTGCAAAAATAATGAACTGATTTCCACTAAGGGTATCTATAAATTATAATCTATTCTTACTCCCTTCAGATTTACTATATCTTTTTTCTACTAAGTTATCCGTATTAGCAACAGATGAGAGAACCTACCGGGTATATGAAAGAAGAGACGAACCAGGAGAGCTAGAAATGCAGACCATAGACCATATCTACCCCTGAAAACCCAATGTGTGTAAAATGATTTGAGAAAAAAGTAGGAATTGATATAATCCGTTGATGCAAGAATATTTTATGTTGTGCAGCGAACACAAAAATGCTCAGTTGGACCAAAAAGAAAAAAACTTACTGCATCCAAGCAATGATACTTGCAGGAGCTTGCAAGGCAAATAATGGAACAATGAAAGTCTTCTGCGCACCAGTGCCTCTAGCAAGCATTAAAACCCTGAAAGTTTGTAAATACTCATCACCCAGATAATTGTAAGAAAAAACTGTCAATCAAGAAGAGTAAAAGCTTCATCAGAGATGAAATATAGGTGAAATTTCCAGATTAATCCCTTCGTCTTGAATGGTATGGAGAACACAATTATTATCAAAACGTTTTCTCTCGGGAAGAGAGTGTCACATCAAAGTACAGGGGAAACAATATTTGGTCACAATAGTAAACAGACACTTGCAATTACAATTAGTAGCTTGATCTGTATTTGACCTATGGCATCTAAGAACTAAATCAATCCCCTTCATTTCCAAAACAAGTTCGGTCTAAAAATCGCAAGTTAAAAAGACGCAAACAGAACTCTGATTTCTGTGACTGGTATTTGAAAGAAGACAAAAGAAAGCCTGATGATTTTACATATTCGAAAATAACATTTCAGATTCATAGGTAATATACACTACTATTCATGGGTTTCATCCAAAGGGCACCTTTTCATCATCTCGGATTGCATTACGAGTTATCCACTAAGCTCATCCACACTTGTTTTGAGGTTTTATTCTCCATCTCCAACAATCACTTATGAGTTATGATTTTGAGAACCAAATTATATGAACTGTACATTATTTGTGACGATAACTACACTAAATTCAGAATTTTTTTACCTCAAATCTGGAGTTAATTCAGTGCTTCTCGATTTACATGCATATATGCATAAGCAGATATATATTGATTTAAGAAAGCAAAGTAACTGACACAGAAGAAACAGTCGAGATCCACTGGAGATTGCGAGCAGTGAGGGGAGCAGCATAACAAACCACACTGGATCCTCTTCTCCTCGTCTTCACTACCCTTCCACCATTGTTCTCAATCAAAGATCTACAGCCTCAACAGAACCAGATTATAAACCAAACGACTCAGATACATTCTTAATCATGCATTAGAAATTCGTGGTCATTTAAAATGCTCGATACCTTAACGGATTGTAGCAGTAGCTGAGCGATGCCCCAGAAAAACCAGAACCAGAACGTGGAGGTACAGCCAGAGCTCCAGGACGCAGATATGAGCTCTTGATGCTTATGGAGAAGCGAGAAGGAGTAGTTTGCACAGTCGATAAGAGAGAAGCAGACGACATTTCTTCTTCTTCTCCTTCTTCTTCGTTTTTCTTTTCGTGCTTTCCCGTCTACCGTGGGAGGCTTTCTACGTGTCTTTTCTCCTAGCTAAGTTCCATACAGGTTTTTGTCGTGTTATTATCGATTATTGCATTTTCACGTAAAACTGAGGGAACTGATCTCTTTAACACATGATATTTTTGGGACTGACGTTTAGTAACCTTTTTTTCAAAAGTAGATACAAGGTGCTCATAATTTCTTTGTAAGGTAGCTAATACTGCCCAACATCGGTATCATCTAAGAGGAATGGAGATTTCGTCCTGCCCTTGGATCGTGGGTGAACTCAACCCCTTTCCTAAAATTTTTTTATATAAAAAAACACATTCTCTCTAAAAATAAACTAGCTGGCCAAAACTGGATTAACTTTATGTGGCATAATTGGGGTAGCTCTTCACATTTTCTGTATTTACAATATTTAAACTCGATACTTCATACTTAATATCATAGTCCAAGTTTTCAGTGAATCGTGTGGGATATCAATTGTCTAGATTAGATTTTAACAATTTAAATTTATTTATGTATATTTAAAATAATAGTTTTATAAAACATGAAATCTGAACAATTTAAGAAAAGAAAGAAAAAATCTGAGGGTGGAGATAGCATTCTGAGAAAAAAATGAGACAAAAGATTCTAAAAGAACCTTAACCCTTTTATGATAGCCCAACAAGAATTGTTAAACATTATTATTATCTTAAATAATTTTAACTATTTTCTTAAATTGCGTAATTTGGTTATCGAACTCTTACATTCATCTCTCATCTCTCAGGAGCATACATAATTGGAGTATTGAGCATTGGTTCTGTTAAACTAAATGAATTTGTATTATTCATTATTGAATCCAATGTACAATCATTGCCTTATATAGGCATAGACACACACACATCTGTATAGACCCAATAAGATAGGCCCAATAGGATACAATACTCCTAATTACCTAGTTACTCATACTAACACTCCCCCTCAAGTTAGGGCTATATGTATCAATGGCACCTAACTTGCTAGGCAAATACTTGTAAATCTATAGAACATCATCGTTCTCTTTCTGCAGCAATACTTTGCACCATTTAGAACTGTCAATCAATAGAACATCATCGTTCTCCTTTTTGAAGCAACTGCTTCTTCATCTTCACGCATAAAAACATCTTCACTTTCTGGTTTTCCAGCCTCTTCATCAATCTGAAGGCCCCAGACAGATTATTCCATCTCTCATCAGATCATCACATCAAGATATTTGCATGGTTGACTGGGAAGTTCAGAGAACTGCCAGCTAGGTACTCAAATAACCTCCTTGATGCATGCACTCTGCTAATTTTGTCTTCAGTATAAGGTAGTTCGTGAAGAAGCATAGTAGCATCAACACATTTGGGGACTTCCATTTCTTCATTAGATTCATCACCTTCACCAGAGCCATGGCAATGGGTAATGGCTTTGTTAACTGCTCTGACAAAGGAGTTATAACCCCTACACTTATCTCTATCAGCCTTCACAGTATCTCCGGGGACTTCATCCGGTATCTCACAGCATCTCCGGGGACTTCATCCGGTATCTCACAGTATCTCCGGGGACTTCATCCGGTATCTCACAGTATCTCCGGGGACTTCATCCGGTCTTCATCTCACTTCATCCGGTCTTCATCTCACAGTATACTTCATCCGATCTCTCCGGGGACTTCATCCGGCTTTACAACCGATATGGAAAACACTAACCCATGATCGAAATAAGGACCACGAAACCCGTGGATTCTTGAAACCTCCAAGTTTACCATTGGAGCACCGCTCAGTCAAGACCTCGATGGAATAACGTCACCGAGAAACCAACCTCGATGGAATAAACATCACCGAGAAACCAACCTCGATGGAATAACATCACCGAGAAACGCATCACCGAGAAACCAACCTCGATGGAATAACATCACCGAGAAACCTTCGAGAATAGATTGATCATTATCATTATCTTTGGCTGGACCTCTGTCCTGATGATCCGGAACACTTCCATGACCATTCACCATTTCTTCCTCAGCAACTCTAAGAGCACGTTCTGATTTACAAATCGCCTTCTTCTGTCCCTCATTTATCTTTTGAAGCATTGGAGATGATTGGGATACAACCACCAATCTTATCCTTTACTAGCTTCCAAATGATAGAAGAATCATCTTCCAAATAACAAAATCAATCATCCACAACCAACAACAATAAATAGCATAGTGAATCTATGATAATAGCAGAGCTTATGTTCCAGCAGCACACAAGAAAAATAGGAGAGAGAGAGTGAGGCTTTGTCAAACCAGTAATTTCCCCATTACACTGAAAGCTCTCCCTTATCGACACAACAGAGGAGAGGGTACACTGGATATGCTTGTAAATCCTCAACTATTTAATCTGCTATTACTACATCTTTCATTCTTCACTTCTTGAGATCTTTCACAAGAATTTGGATCTTGGACCTTAGTTGCTTCAGTTCCAGCAAGAGGCTTTTGGCTTCTTCGAACGCTTTCCTTGGCAAAAAGATCAACACAAAGAGCTGTTCGACATATACATGCTAGAGCAAGCATGCGATCAGATTCTGCTCTTAGATTTCTCACCATTAAAAGCAGCCTCTTGAACAGTGATACCTCAAAGATCAATGCCGGTTCCAGTGAAGAAACTAACAATGATACCTCAAAGATCAATGCCAGTTCCAGTGAAGAAACTAGGAACGGTGCTAGATGACTTCGACTTTGAAAGCTCACGAACCACATTCATCACCAAATAAATCTTGAACAAAATACAAACCTTCGACAGGCCCTAATCGGGCTCTGTCTTTTCCAAGCCTCTTGAATCCAAGATACGCAATAATGATCGGGAATTCAAGAGACGCAACCGGGTCAGAAAACATGACCCGTCTTGATTGAACCAAGAACCACCTTGTTTCAGAGTAAACGTCCGAACATACCAGAGGATCAACCGATCAAAATCGAAAATCAAGAGCAAAACCTTTCAATCAGGAAGAAAACCTTGACCTCTCACCGTCAAAGATCAATCAAGACCTCTCACCGTCGAAGATCAGAAAACCACTGTCGAAACCAGTGCAGAACCATCGTGGAAGAGCCACCGGCAAGTCAATACCAATGAAAACCACCGACGAAAACCACCATCGAAGAACCAAGGGCCACCGTCGATCTCAACCGAGAACCACCGTCGATCGCGAGCCACCTTCGTCGATTCACAAACCAGAAACCACCGTCGAGATTGAACCACCGTGAACCGCCGCCGGATTCCAACCATTCAAGAACCGCGAACCACCGCGACCATCGTAAACCACCGAGAACCACCGGTGAGGTGAACCAGAACCCAGCGTGCGAAAAAAAAGGGGAAAGCATTAATTGTGGCTTGGATACTTGACCGGATCTTGTATTTCCAGCGGGTTTTGGGCATTTTCTTGATTTTGGGCCTTCTTCTTTAACATATAGGAACCACAAAATCGAAATGCATTATTTTAGATATAGGGTGGTAAAACAAGAATGACCTTCATGGGTTTCTTGATTATCTGGCCAAATCCAAACTTGAAAAATAAACCTGCTTATGATACCATGTTAAACTAAATGAATCTGTATTATTCATTATTGAATCCAATGTACAATCACTGTTTTATATAGACATAGACACACACACATCTGTATAGGCCTAATAGGATACAATACTACTAATTACCTAGTTACTCATACTAACAGGTTCATGGTTTTTTTTATTCACCTCAGTAAGTCCATTAAATCTATAAATATTGAATTCTCTCCAAGTAAGAGCGACCCTTCGCTCCTCTCTGAGCGTTTCATCGCTCCGCCTTGTGAGCGCTCCGTCATGTGAGAACTATAGTGATTTCTTTTCTCTTCTACCCTATGTCATCTCGTTAAGGGAGGGAGGAAAGGGAATGTTACAAAGGAAAGGCTAGACGGAGCAATTTGCAATACAGCATGGAGAGAAAAGCATCAAAAAATGTTCATCAGATGCTGGTAAAGGAGGAACATGGTATGTTCTACGAGACTCTGATGGGAAGATTGTGGACCTGGGCTGTAGATCCTGTGTGGTTTCCTCGGTCTACCCCTAATTAACGTTGTGGATAAAAAACTCTTAGTGTTCGTTCATATTATATTGGAGAACTGAATGACTAGTCATAGACCTCATCAGTTATTTTCATTGAATTTTGTTTCTAGGATGTGTAATTTGGCAGCATATTGATTGGCCAAAGCTGGTTTCACAGGCATGTGCCCCATAGGGTATTGGCTAACCTTGCAGAATTTTGGGTAATACATTACATATTTCTGTAAAAAAAAAAAAAAAAAGTCTATAAATATTGATCCACAATTTACAAGATCATCATCTACAACATGGACGTGAGTTTGAAGCATTCCCTCATGAACACTTAAATTTCAATTAATTTATATATAAACAAATGGTAATTTAATTTGTTGCAATGGACAAGCACATGGCTTTCTTTTATACACAGAATTGTGTGTGCGTGTTTGAATTATCTTTTGAAAAATAACTTTTATGATTTATAAGGTAAACACGTGGAAAAAAAATTTGTATCAACTTGCGGAAAAAAGGCTTCTAAAATCATGTAAAGTAGGGAAATCGAACCAAGCCCGTTGGGCCAGCCCATTTAAGCCATAATCTTTCAAGGGTCAGGCTTGTAAATTGGAGCTTCTAAATGAAGTTGACTCTATAGGACCGAGGGCTTAAAAAGGTCGGCCTGTTAGGCCATTTAATTTTATTTTTTTGTTAAATCGACTTAACCATTTAATTTACTAATTTATTAATTTTTTATATATATTGTATTTGTTATAAAGTTATTTATTCATTTAATTATAAATAGATAACCATACTTTGATTTTATGATTTTGTTTATTATTTGTTGCAGATAAAGATTATAAATATATTCATGATGTGAGAGAAGATATTCTTGATATTTTTACCCATGAAGCAAAGCCTACTACTCAAAATGAAGCACAATCAAATGTCTTTAAAATTGATGATAGTGGTGAAAAAGATGAAAATGATAGTCATTGTACTCATGTTGCTTAGTGGTAAGCTTGTTATGTTTTGTGTGAGTTACTTGTGAATAATACTTTACTCTTAATTATGAATTAGTGACTGTGTTTGTTTATTGCATTAAGCGTGTTATGTAGACATTAATGTTAATGTTGACAAAATTTATTTGATAAATTAGAAATTTAATTGTTGTATTTAACTAATTATTTTTCTTTAAAAAATGCAGGAAAAATAATTTGAATTTATAAAAATGTCTTCCGGCCCTGACCATCATGCTATAGGGCCGGGCCTTGAAAAACATACTTTTTCTTACCCCGGACCTAAAAGGGCCAGCCCCTTTAGGTCCTGACTCTTCAAGGCCCTGATTCCCAGCCCTAAAACCATGGTTATAGAGGTTTCCAAACATGCACGCTGCATGCGTGTGTTTGAGGAACATTCAAATCAGGGTTTCAAAAGTCTTTTTTCCCAATGTGAGATAAAACTCATCTCATATGTTTATCTCATAAATGGTAAAAAAAAACTAAAAGGTAATCTAAAAATACACTCAAACATGCTTTTCATCCAGAAATGTGAAATGAAATCATGCCATGAAAGCCGGCACGAAAGAGTAAAATACTCGTAAGCTGGCACGAAAGGGTCTGGGTTCTTTATTTTTTTTTTGAAAAGAAAATAGTGGCAAGTGTGCAACCACTCCAGATGCAGTGGCAGGACGACCCTCCCAACAATGGTAGTTCCATACAAGGCGGATTACGAGCGATTTTACCGCAGCCTCGAACCCTGCACTCTTAGGGAATCCATCACCACATTCACCTGGGCCAACCACATGTCAGCCTCTGGGTTCTTGCTAACCAGTGAACGGCTCAAACATAGGCCCAATAGGACTCGTTCTTATCCATCAAGTGGGCCCACTAAGCCAATTTCAGGCCCAAATAAACTATAACAAGACAAAGTCTAAAATAGCATCATGGATGTGCGAGGATGTAACTTGTAAGAGACAAAGAGGAGCATGCCACGTGGGGTGACGTCATGCCACTCGAGTGCGGAGAAGAAAGGGCCGTTGATTCGGAAATGGCTTGCGTGTGTATGCGACTGTGATGTTGACCTTTCAACCCCCAGGTTCTCCCCCAAAACTCGCTCCACCGTTGCTTCTAATGAAATTTTAAATTGAATTTTATTACTGTATTTTCCAAATAGATATTTTCATCACCTGCCCCCAAAAAATTACTGTATTAGCAGACATTTACATGAGTTAAACTTGAACATAACTATTTACTGTGTGTCTATATATCTGTTTCGATATGGCAATTGTATAAATTAATTAAAGTGTTTGCAGCGGGTACGATCTTTAATCCTTAATATAAAATTTACCTCAATAAATAAATAAATTGAATTACAATATAGATCTTATGAAGCCGAATTGAGGGGGTGCGTGGCCTATACGGGCTTTGGC
This sequence comes from Acacia pycnantha, assembly GCA_025563575.1. NCBI lineage: Eukaryota > Viridiplantae > Streptophyta > Magnoliopsida > Fabales > Fabaceae > Acacia > Acacia pycnantha. Next base: position 9,570,341 of record JAMWYP010000015.1, on the reverse strand, counting down.
GTAATTAATGCCTCGATGACGCGCATTAAATGAGAATGTCACGTCATCCTTTCTCGACCGATGGAAAGGCGCTTTTGCCCCGTCCGATTGGGTTTCGAAAGGTTTATACCCGCCAAGTCTCCTTCCTTGTTATTTTATCAACGTTGCTTTGAAGAACTTCTCTCCCGACGATTCTCGCTTTCCAAGGATAACCTGTGTCGTGAACCATCTTCGTTCCACAACTTCCTCGATCATCTCCATATTCTAGGTAGGTATTCTTGTTTCCTTGCCTCTTTCTTTTGTTCTTGCTCACGATCTCGCCTGTTTCGTGAGATTGCGTCCGTATTTAGTTGAAATTGGTAAATTCCCTTATTGAGTGGGTTTTCGCGTAGTCCTGTTTTCAGTTCCTTCATTTGTGCAAAACTCCCTGTTTTTCGAGTGAGTCGTTTCCTTTCGTTAATACCTTTAGTAGAGTGGCTCCCAATGTCAAAGGACATAAAGAATATGACCCCGAAGAACCGGCGGAACTACGCCACACCGTCAAGGGAAAAAGCCGTCGGTGGCTTGGGGCGATGAATCTTCCCGCCCAACGCCGCAAACCGTTGCTTTAACCGATCACCGTGGAGGCAAGGGAAGAACTTCGGTGGTGGGCCGACGAAAATCCGAGACGATGCATCGCCTCGGTTAGGGAAGTCCGAATGTTTCCTTCCCGCTTCTTCCTAATCCGAGGAGTTTAACCCGAGTTTCGATGTGTCAACTTCTCCGACCTTCCGAATAGCCGCCTAACAAAGTGGCCACTCGGGTCCAAGGGCCGAGGTTGATTCCTACATCGGGCCTTGCTACGACGCTTGTATGAGTGCTCCCGACTTATTTCTTGTGGGATTCCTCCACGTGCCCGACTTAATTTTGGGCTCGTGCCGACACAATTTGGTCCCGACTCCTCAAGCAATATCGCCGAGTCCTGTTGACTTGGATTTTAATCTTACCACAACTGTAGAGTCTCGCCTTCAATTATTGACATCAGGTATGCTAGGAAGATTCTGATCTCTTATATTTTTATTTGTGTTAGGTATAATGGCGTCGTCTTCTTCTTCTCACGCGCCGAGTCGAACTGGAAACGCCAACCGCGCTAGCCCCCACAAGACTTAATTGACCAATTCCCTTGGGTTACCCGAGAGGTGTTATCCTATCGGTCGAAGCTGACCATGGAAGACTTGGAAGGTCTTCCACCGCCTTGCACCACTTCCATGTTCTTCTATTTCTTCAACCCCCACACCTCTCGCTCCGGGAAGGAACCGCCGGAGCTCAAGGGCTGGACCTCCATTCGGGAATAGCCAATCGGCGCTTGTTTACCCTGGGCCTCGGACTCTTTCAAACGCTTCAAGGGCAACTTTTTCAAAGTCGTCGCTAAAACCGGTACAACTCCTTGGTTCCTCAAAGGGCCGACTCTCCAAAGGTCGATCGGGAGTTTAACTTGTATTGGTGTCAAGATCACCACAATGTGTCCTCTAGCGCCTATAAGGTGGAGCGGTCCAATCGCTGAAGCTCCGAAAGGAAGGCCATTGATGCCATAATAGACCACGTTCGAGCGAAACGGCATCGTAGGGAGCCGGCTCCTTAGTAGCCCAATATCGGGCCGAGGCACGGCACAAGATGAGATGGCGTCGGGCCGAGTATGGCATTTTAGTTATTTAACATCGGCGTTGTTCCGCGTCTTAGTATTGTATTGATCATCTTTGCTTTCCTAGTAGCTAACATGGTGTATGTGTTTCGTATGTGTCTTAAGATGAAAGAGCCTCAATACCTTTCTGGGATCCCCGAGCCTCGCGCCAAGGGGAGAAAGAGGTCGGCCAAGGAGGCGGGCAAGTCGAAGGTCCGGAGAGTCTTCGAGGCAGCCGAGCCAAAGAGGCCTAAGGTCGGGGAGTCGTCCAAGCCCCGAACCGAAGTCGACTTGTCTCTCCTATCCGAGCCTCCCCGTCCCGAAATCGCCGCTTCCTAAGTCGACCGACGCCGAGCCCTCTCCATGCCGATACCCCGGCTCCCCTCGTCCTTCCACCGTCATTCCCCGTTCACATTTGTGGAGTAAGGGTATTACCGAGGAACTCGCCGTTGCACTCCCGCCTCCCGCCCGTTATCAAGAGCCGGTGGCCTTGCGGGAAGTAGACGTACGAGAGGTCCGGGCATTGGGAAATGCTTTCTTGAAAGGTGCCGGTTTGACCTGGGCGCTTTCTCACCCTCGCACCACAAATATGCGGAGGCGCCACGGAGCCGAAGCGTGCCCGAATGCACCGCGACGAAGCTCAAACAATGGCAAGTCGCTTCGAACGAGTTCCGTGCTCGTGAGGTCCAGTGGAGAAAGTGGAGTTTCGACTAAAAGAGACCGAGGGGCTCTTGGCGGACTCCAATGTAATAATTGAAGGCTTTAAGGCGCTCAAGCTAGAAGCGAAGAGCGCTTAAAAGCCATGACAAATCGAGAGGACGGGTTCAGAGCCGAAGGGACAGGATAAAAGCCGAGGGGAGGCGTCCTCAACACATCTCTGTCCGCTGGAGATAACCGAGCCGCAGGAGTTGCTACCGGGTTCGGTGGTGGAGGCGTTGAGAATTCACTTGCCCTGATCCGGCTTTGAACCCGGGATCGAGCTCAACACTACGGGGCATCATTTCCGGTCCTATGTGACTCGAGGCAAATTGTCCCACATGTGGAACCTCCCGTTGGTTCCGAGACCGGGATATAGATGGCGATGCGGCGTCTTTGGAGGCCGAGCGAGGGTGAGGAAGTCTCGACCGCCCCAAGCACACTGATTGATTTCCCTTTTTCTTTCTCTTTTAACTTGTATAATCTATCCGGTTGTTTTACCGGCAATGACTTTATTTGAACAGATTGGCCAATATGGCCACTTTTGGCTACGATTAACAATAGATGGTAACTTAGCAACCATAATGCATCGTATAAGAATATAACTTTACCAGTTATCGCGGTTGACCTGGCCAAGGTCATATGAAGGGTGCACCGGGCTGCGATAGCTATCGACGTGTTTTCTTCAAATTCGGTAGCTAATAACAATTGAATCTTGAAAAAGACAATGTTTGGAATTCAATAGATACCCTCGAACGAGAGTTTCATTCATATTTGGCACAACAATTGTTGCGAAGGGAAAAGCCGAGCGGACAACGTTGAATAAAGAACATAATGGAAAACGATGCTTTAAGAAAAACAACAGATAAGCCTAAGCTGAAATATGCCTTTAATTTGTCCGCATTCCATGTTCGCTTGATAGGGTTCCATCCAAATTTTCCGTAATGTAAGCTCCTCTCTCAAGAGTTTCCCGAACGCGATAAGGTCCGTCCCAATTAGCTGCAAGCTTTGCCGTCTTTGGAGTTCTTGTTCCCGATGTCGGCGCCCTTCTAAGTACCAAGCAACCGGGCTGGAATCTTCTTGGTCTAACCTTCTTGTTATAACGAGCCGCGATCAGCTGCTTCATTGCAATATCCCGACAATGGGAGGTGACCCGGGCCTCATCGGCCAGATCCAACTCTACTGCTAACGCCTCACTATTGGCAATTTCACCTTGTGATAAAATGCTCTTCCTGCGCCAAGACATCATCCCTATTTCCACAGGAATCATAGATTCACAACCGTAGGCCAGTCTATAAGGAGTTTCTTGGGTGGATGTCTGAGCAGTTGTTCGATTTCCCCAAAGGACAAAAGGTAGTTGATCGTGCCCAAGAGGTGTCACCCTCCAACATACGTTTTCTTCAAACCATCAAGGATGACCTTATTGGCGGCCTCGGCTTGCCCGTTGGACTGCGGGTGTTCCACGGAAGCAAAGTGATGCTGTATTCCGTATTCGTAAATCAAGTCACGAAATCCGACTCCGGTGAGGGGAGTTCCGTTGTACATTACTATCTCATTTGGTGCTTTCCGACGTAATTATATTAACTTCAACAAGCCGCTGCACGCGAGCCGGAGATCGTTGTGAGAGGTTCGGCCTCAATCCACTTGGTGAAATAGTCTCTGCCACGATTAGCCAGCGCGGTGCCGGTGCGTGTCTTGAATGGCCCCGAATGTCCATACCCCATTTGTAAAATGGCCGGGCGCGTGATGGAATGAAGCTCGTGGGGCGCCCAAATAACTCTGGCATGTTTCGACAACTATCACATTGTCTTACAAGGGTCTTTGAATCACTCCACCGGGGCTGTCCCCGTAATAGCCTCGCTCGAAGTGGTTTTTCTGGGCCGAGCGCCTTAGCCCTATATGTTGACCATTGGCCCTCCATGAATCTCGGCGGGACATACCCCGCTTCATTTGGGTTCAAACATCTCAAAGACGGAGAATGTAATCCTTTTCGCAGTATAAGTTGATCCTCCACCATTGTGTACTTGGGCCGCGTCACGAATCAACATTTTTGCTTCCATTGCATCGTCTCGGGATGAGTCCACGTTCAAGGTAGTCTTCTATCGGCTTTTTCCAAATGATTCGACCGAAATAGCCATCATGCATACTGGATCTTCGAGATTTCAGCTGACAACCGTGCGATGACAACCAGCCTGCTTAGTGCTTGCCAATTTTGATAAAATGTCGGCTCTTGCGTTTTCTCCTCGGGGAATGTGAGTAACAGCTTGCTTCATCGAAACCCGACATCAAGTCCTTTGCCTTTAGGAGATACTTGGCCATTAGCGTGGCCTTTAGCCCGATACGTACCCTCGATCCGAGCCGCCACAAGCTGGGAGTCGGCTGAAAACCTTAACTCTTGTGGCCTCATTTTCCTTGGCTTGAAGAAGCCCGGCTATCAAGGCCTCGTATTCCGCTTGATTGTTCGAAGTTGGGAAGTTGAGATGCAACGAATGCTCAATTGTAACCCCCTCTGGACTCTCAATAATGACTCCGGCTCCACTTCCTTTCGTGTTCGACGATCCGTCGACATACACCTTCCATTTCGCTGCCGTTGTCTCGTCGGACTTAGAAGCCGGGAGTAGCTCTACGATGAAGTCGGCCAACGCCTTTGTGACTTGATTGCATGGCGAAGCTTCGTAGGTGATGTCGAACTCGGAGAGTTCTATCGCCCAATTAGTCATCCTCCCCGCTAGGTCCCGCTTATGTAAGACTTGTCGAATTGGCCGGCTTGTTCTAACAACGATAATGGTGACCACTGGAAATAAGGTCTTAACCGACGGCCGCAATAAGCAGAGCGAATGCCACTTTTTCTAGCTTCACGGTATCGGATCTCGGCATTCGGGCAGTGGTTCTCACGACAAAATACACAGGAATTTGTCCGTGTTCCGCCTCTCTTACTAAGGCCGCGCGATTGCTTCCTCGCCGATCGACAAGTAAAGGAAAAGACTCTCGCCAGCCGAGGTTTCTGAGAGGACTCGGAGGATTGGCCAGACATTGCTTTATGTCTTCAAATGCGTCATCGCACTTTGAATTCCATTCCACCGATGCCTCCTTCTTTAAGAGCCTGAACATGGGTAAAGCCTTCTCCGCCGATTTTGGCAAAAACCTAGTTGTGGCGGCCAATCTTCCGGTTAACTGTTGGACTTCTTTTTTATTACTCGGAGCCTTCATTTCCATCACCGCCCTACATTTGTCCGGGTTGGCCTCAATGCCCCGGTTAGTCAGCATGAAACCCAGGAACTTCCTAATGAGACGCCAAAAGCACATTTGGCCGGGTTCGGTGGATTCGGTAGGTTCGAGTTTGGCGAATGTCACGCTCCGGGTCTTGTATATGACATTGCTGATCCAAGGTTTTGACGATCATGTCATCTATATACACTTCCACATTGCGGCCAATCTGTCTCCGCAAAGACCTTATTCATCATCCTTTGATATGTAGCTCCAGCATTCTTCAATCAGAAAGGCATGACATTATAGCAATAGTTAGCTCTTTCGGTAATGAAGGCTGTTTCTCCGATCTCCTCGGGTACATCGCTATCTCGATTATATCCAGAGTACGCGTCCATAAAGGATAGGAGCTGGAATCTTGAGGCGTTGTCGAATCAGCTTGGTCGATGTTTGGCATGGTAGGAGTCCTTCGGGCATACCTTGTTCAAGTTCTTGTAATCGGTACACACTCTCCACTTCCCATTTGGCTTTTTTACCATCACCACATTTGATAACCAGGTTGTATACTGTATTTCCCGAATAAATCCCGCTTCGAGTAATTCTTGGATATGAATTTCCAGCGCTTTCCTTTTTTCTGGTCCGTGGTTCCTCTTTCTCTGCGACAAAAGTCTGGCTCGGCACGATGGGATGTCCCGCCTCCTCTGAATTGGAATTCGTGGTCCACGGCCTTGGTTTCGTGGAGCCGAGGGATCCGTGTCGGACGTGCTGTCCTTTTGATGTCGTTCATCAGTTGGGAATCAATGGTTCTTCTCCAGGCGAGAAAGCCGATCTTCTCCTTCCCGATGGTCTCCATCGTGATCGGGTTAATCCACGCTCATTACGGGTAGTCGGACAGCGGCGGTTCTCGACTTGTCCCCGCTTGATCCGCCTCCGATTGTCTTTAATTCGAAGCACGAGTGCTTATCCTCATGGTCACGGAATAGAAGTTTATTGATCCCTCACTGCCGCGCCACTGTTCGTGTGAACTCCAGATGTCCTGCCTATGAAGGTCCGGCGGTTTGATATAGGACTGGGTGCCCTTCCCGATGCTTATGGGTCAAGCGTTCAGAGAGGTATGATCACGACACACAACGAGCGTTTCGCCAAGCGGTGTCCGTGGTGTGCCGTGGACCGTATGTAGATAAGTCAAGGCTTAGAATGAATGTACTGCGCCCGTCTCCTTCCTCAATATATATAGAGTATACCCAGGTTAGTTAGTCCTTAGGCGCCACGCCGTACGTGTCATGTGCGTGTCCGGATCGTGTGCGCATATCCATGATCGTGGGTGCATGTCCAGGATCGTGGGTGCGTGTCCAAGGTCATGGCTGGGTCCCACGGATGGTGGGTTGCCCCCTGTACTAGCCAGTGAGATAATGGGCCTAAGCTAGGTCCGTAACAGAATTTATAATCCAAAAGGAGAATTAGTTTGATTTTAAAGTAATAAGTATTTTTTTTATGATATGTAAGATAAAACTCTTATCACATATTTATTTTCGTAAATTCATTTAAAATAATATTATTCAAAAAATTACTAAATATTGAGAGTTTTTAAAATTCATTTTTTTATTTTTCTTCCGCTCTTATTTTTTTATTTTTTTGCGGCCATCAGCATATAAAAACTTCAGATAATTTAGAATAATATTATTAGTGTAAAGTGTTAATATTAAACGCAAAATGTGACCCCATAAAAAATTATTTTATGTCAATAAATCACTGTTTCCCTCCTTCCGGTGTGGGCTTTACCTCTTTTTAAAAAAAGAAAAAAGAAAATATTTGACACCACAATAGAGATCTCCGGGTGGGGGAACATTATTATTTTTTTTTTGCTACAAGTGGGGGAACATTATTATTATCTGTTCATCCTCGTAATGATTGTTTTAACGATGTGTTGTGTTTTTTTTTTTTTTTGTGTGTGGATAATGTATTAAGTATTAACACTAAACTATATTAAAAAATGGTCAATTCTAAAATATTAGTTTAATGGTAGGGCCACCACATGCATGCGTGATGCAGTTGCCTACGTATACATTGCCGTGATTTCAGAGCATATAGGAGTTTTTTTAAAATAAAAATAAAAATTCACAGTATGTATTTTATTATTGCAAACAAGTTTCACAATTTAAAATTGATTTTGTGACTCTCTTGATTGTGTGTGAATATCTGACTTTTTTTTTCCCTGAATTTAGAATAACCGAATTTGATGTTTAATTTTGTTCTGGTGTAGAACACAGATGTCTAGCCCTAAAGGGCTAGTATGTTGATATTGATTGAGACTTAACCTAAGAGCGATGCCTAGGGCCTACGTACCTTGTAGAGATGGATCAAAGTCCACGTGGTTCGATGATACTGGAGGTATTTAGCCAAAGGGGGTGGTGTGTGTGCTTTGTGTGCAGTATATGTAAATGAGAGAGCGCTTAAAAGATGTGTACCTTTAGGGTTTAACTCTTATTTATAGAGTGTACCTGTTGGTCTTGGGCTCATGGGCCATCTATCTGCGATAGAGATTTCCCTTGATTATCTCCTTGATTGTAGGCTGGTTATGATCTTATATGATTTGTTGGTGATCATGATAGATCTACCTATTATTGGGCTGCACCACTAATAGACCTTATATAAATATGTAACAACTTTAATAATTGAACATGCTCAACGCGTACATAAAAAACTATTGGATGAATGCCAATCTGGCTATATTATGCACAGTAATTCATAAATAACGTAATGATTTTGAAAAAAAAAATAGAGTAAATATCATTTTTCGTCCCTGTCAAAAAACACGGACCCCATTTTAGTCACTGACAAAAAAAATGTCATTTTTAGTCGATAAAAATGACGAATAAATGTCGATTGGTGGACATTTTGATCCCACACAAATTTTCTAAAGGTCTTTTTTTATCCCATAAAATGACTTTTTTATCAGAAACTAAAATAGGGTTCGTATTTTTCTTCAGGTATTAGAAAGAATATTTACTCAAAAAATTACAATACGACTGAACCTATAGAATGGCCGTATGACAGTATTGGGAGTCAATAAAATATTAAAGAATATGATTATTTTGAAAGATCAAAAAATAACTGAAAAAAAATTAAAAACCCAATAAAAAATAAATAAATCTATGAGGACTGATCAATTGATTTTCTCGCATGATTATAAATATAATTTGACTTATTATATATATTTTTTATAACAGACTTATACTATATTTTATTTATGTCGATCACCCAAAAATCAATGGATGGATCAGGTTTAGGTGTGCTCGAAGGAGTTCTAGGGTTCAAGGGAACTTGGACCCAATCAGTTAATGAGCACGCTTGGTCAAATAATTTTTCGTGCACGTTTTTCATTTTCATGTTCATTGAAATGTTATTTTAATTCTACTAACAGGTGGTTGGTCCAATGTAATGTGGCGTTGGATTCCCTTAAGAGGTCTAGGGTTCAAGCTGCGGTAACGCACTTATAATCCGTCTTGTATGGAGCTACCGTTGTTGGGAGGGTCGTCTTTACCACTGTAGAACCCGAATCCGAATTAGTCAAAACTGGAGGTTCTGATGAACCGGGTGTGATACCAAAAAAAAAAAAGTTATTTTAATTCTGATATTTTTTTTTTTTAACTTCATAAAGCTTATCCGAATATTATTATACAAATAAATCGGACCATTTAAATTAAAAATCATGAATAAAATACTCAACTCACAAACTTTTGTCGAACTCTGCGGAACTCAAATCTGATTTTGCCGAACATGCCTTATCTTCATCTTTAATCTCTGCGCAAATTTCAGAACTTCATCACGTAATCTTAGGATGCTGTTGACTGTTGCGGACACATATTCCCTGGAATATTCCTTTCTTATGGTTGGATTAGCTTTTGTAATTGATTTTAGGGTAAAGGTGCAAAAATACACATGTGTTTTGTCCTCAGGAGCGTCCAACACCACGTGCTTTTTTAGGTGCAAAAATACATATGTGGTTAGAAAATAGGTGCAAAAGTCACACTTATGTTAAAACCAAAATCGTTGACCGTTAAAAACAAACATTTTGACTAACGGTGCTGACTTGGCATATATTTACCGTCTGAAAAAGAAAAAAAGAAAACTGAACACCCGAGCACTAGACCAAGAATGATGAAACAGAGCTCATGAGGCATAGTCCAAACTCCTTCTTCTCATTCAATTCTCGGCATTGCAGGCGCAACTTCCTCCCTGCATATCTTACTGTATAACCATGAATGATGAAACAGAGCTCATGAGGCATAGTTTTAAACCAATAAAACAGAGCAAGACAAATCTCACCTTAAAGTGTCCACCCTTCTCACCAGCATTCGTCGTCATATGCTCTTTGCTTCTCTACACTTGACTACTACTGTTATACTTATTTATATCTTCGTGAAATGTCAAAATTTATGCTTAAGTTCTATAATTCTTTCCATTTCGCAGTGGTTGAGGGATACTAGTTGAAGCAGTCTTCATTGTCACCTTATGCAAGTTCATCAAGAACTTCTTATAATATCTATAACGATTTCCTTTGTCCACCACACATATATTTGATACATTTTTTGAGTAAAAATATATATTTGATACTTTAGTTAAGAGCATAGTTTACATAAGGCATATTAACGCCGGCTTTCGCTTTGTTATTTTATTTTTATTTCTTTTACATGACCTTTAGCTTACTTGAAGCTTTTGCTTTTAAGAAACAAAGACTTCTCCCTTTTTTCTTTTTTATTTGCATTTGATTTTTGTGTCGTATTCATATTTAGAAAACTGCAAAGAATCATATAGATTAAAGCATTTGCAAAGGTGCTAAGCGTGCCTGTTTTAAACCAATAAAACAGAGCAAGACACATGAACCTCGTAAGATAATTGATTGCAAAATGGAGTTGGTCTTGACTTTTAAAGGTTTCTCATTCTCTCTCTCAATCTCTTCTTCGCTGCAACGTCGCCAGAGGTTTAAAACATGTAGGGAGGAAGTAAGTGTGTTCAGTTTTTTTTTTTTTTTTTCTTTTTCAGACGGTAAATATATGCCAAGTCAGCACCGTTAGTCAAAAAGTTTGTTTTTAACGGTCAACGTTTTTGGTTTTAACATAAGTGTGACTTTTGCACCTATTTTCTAACCACATGTGTATTTTTGCACCTAAAAAAAGCACGTGGTGTTGGACGCTCCTGGGGGCAAAATACATGTGTATTTTTACACCTTTACCCTTGATTTTACGTGGTTTTTACAACATTCTTAAACCTGGACTCACTACTAAACCGGTCGGGATAGTGGGTCAAGTGATAGAGGGTTAGATTGAAATCAAATTAGAGCAAATCTAAGGTTTATTCGGTGAAAAATTGAAGATTTCTGAGTTTTTAATATGAAATTTTAAATAATTTTTTTAAAAAAAAAAACAAGAACCGGGTGATGCTGAGATTGGACTGGTTCAATCCGGGTTTAAAAAACTTCAGTTTTTAGAAAACTACCTTTTTTAAAGGCTTAAAATTCCACTCCATTCAGGTTTTACGTTTATTTTGGTCTCGTCTTACTATTTTTTAAATAAATCAACACGTTAATTTGAATTGTATTTTTTAAAATTTTATGTTTCAAGTGAACTAAATTTATTTCTGCATTAATAATAAATCAAGTTAAAACACGTAAATTTAAAATATTATATTTAAAATAATTTAATGTTGGAATCGGTTGTGGTGCGGTGGCCGTGGTGGTGGTGGCGGCGACGGCGATGGGGAAGAGAGAAGGGGAAAAATAGATTCTGACTTTGTGTCCTGGAATAGAAAAGCAAAAATTTTCTGCTTCTTTTTTTTATTCCCCAGCACAAAAAAGAAACCGGTTCATCTCGGGAACAAGAAAAAAAACCGGATTTACCAAACACAATTCCTATCCAATTTTGTTCCTGGGAACAAAAATTAAGGAAAAACTCATTCTAGGAGCGTTACCATACACACCCTAAACATTAGCGACGGAACATTTTGATTGCTAACTTGTTTTTTTCCTGCAGGTGAGATCGCTGATTCATATGTAACAATTTATTCTCAAATAGTCCTTAAAACTTTCAAAAACTTCACTACACTTTAGGGCTAACTTGAAAATAAAATTTGTAGGTGAAAAGATAATTGTACCTTTACTTTATAAATCAAATATAATTATTTACATGACATATGTAAGAATTTACAAATAAAAATGTTTATTTACAAGACAAATAAATAAAATAATAAACATATTCACAATAATACTGAGAAATTTTTTTGGTAATAAATAGAGGCTAAGCCCAACAATTAAACAAAAACTCTACCAGGGGCAATCCCAAGTCTTTTGTTTTTTTGGGGGGCCAAGAATCAAGTTGTATGTTGAATCTATAAACCAGGGGCGGATCCATAAATTTTAATGATGGGGGGTGAGAATTTGAAAAAAAATGTCAATTGGGTCAAAATTAATATTTTTTGATATTGAAGAAAATTCAAAAAATTCCCCAAAATTTTTGTGAATTGCAAATTTGTGAAAAGAGGGCAGATAAAATTACAGAAAAGTGCCCATAGTTTATGAATATTATATTTATGTCAATAATAGTTTTAAATATTTCATTTATGTCCCTTGGTCAAAACACACATCTTGACCAAAGGGAACTAGGTCGGCTTTCTTCCTTCTTTGATTAGGGGTGGGGGGGGGGGAATAAGAGGGAAAGACACGGAGACTACCACTATCATCGACTACTTTCCACCTTCAACTTCCTCTCACACTACCATTTTCGACATTCCTTCTACGGTTCTGCAACACGTAAATCATCTTCCATCTCCAACCATCTATCCTTCTTTAAATTTTTTTTTGGGGGGAGGCCGCCCCTAGCCCCCCTAATTCCGCCTCTTCTATAAACAATGTGACTTTTAAAAAGTTGAGCGGGTACACAAGAATTGATTCTTTATAAATAAAAATCGGGGAGAGTCTAAAAAAAATGACTTCTTAAATTTTAAAATATCAAATTAGTAATTTCACGTTAAAATGAGTTCTCAATTTTTTGTCAAGTGTAATCAGTCTTTTGTCAATTGTAGGAAATAAACTTATTTTGAGATTCTAAAAATTTAGAGGTCCTTTTCTATTTTCTAAGATGTTACCCAAGTTATCTTATGACATATAATAAGTTATCTACATTTTGTGTCTTAACAATAAAAAGAAGAGCTATAGTTTATGTGATATAATACTCAAGACTAGAATATCCTTATTTGATTTGGATGTTGGGACTGGTTTAACCAATGGAGTGGATGTGAGAATGATCAAATTCTTTCAATTTTAAATCTAAAAGTACATTTTCATTTATGTATTATAAATGTATACATATATAATATGGGATTAAGATTTCTCCAGTCACTAGAGATAAGGTTATCTCCAGTAACCCCCAAACTACACCGTTTCACTAAAAAAAGAACCCAGAACCGCTTCCCAGTCCGATCGCTGGTACAATCTCACGCTTGGTTCTTCCTTCAAAGATGAATCTTCCAACAAATATTGCACTCTGTTGTAAGTATTTGCACAGAAAAATCTGATCATTCTTTCCTATCTATTAGTTTATAGCAGGCAAACAAGAAGATTTATGTTTGATTTGTCAATTGATTTTGGGAAATTGGCGTATTCATTGGTTTTCTTTATCTTCAATTTGGGGGGTTTAACATTAGAAAATTCTGAACTTTGTGTTGTGTAGATGAATTTAAACCTGCTTCCGTTGATAAGACCAAGCCAGGATTACTTCGCAAGACCAAGGAAAATAGGGTCTCTGTGGAATTTCAGAATAACCAAATTGGAAAACATAAAGTCACATTTGAGGGGAGTAGTGAGGAATACAAGGAAAATGATGTTGTATTGTTCTTTGATGGCGAGACATTTCGATTGGAGCGGTTTCATAGGGCTGTAAAGCAATTGCGGCTTCTTTGCTTACCTGGTGAATCTGTCATACAATGGAACGAAGGATGGCTTCTGGTAGTTGGGGATTAGGGTTATTTGGGAGCAAATTAGATGTTTTTAATTTTTTTTAGTGAAACGGTGTAGCTTGGGGGTGACTGGAGATAACATTATCTCCAGTGACTGGAGAAATCTTAATCCCATATAATATATGGGGTTTAAACTTCTCATATTGTATGAGAAGAAGAAGATTCTTACACACACATGAAATGGTAGGACCCACATATGTGTGTGTGTGTGTGGGTCCCACCATTTCATGTGTATGTGACATGAGAATACACTTCTCCTACAATATGAGAAGTGTTTTTCCCATAATATATATACACAAAGAACCGGAGAAAATGTGACCCATCATGAACCGGATAAAACTGGTGTGAACCGAGTATAGTCTAGTGTTACGGACCTAGATAAGGCCCAATCACATAGAGGCCCAACCAAGGGTAGGCACATCAGATCCGTCATATCCGTAACCCTGGAATATCTCAACTACCCCGGATATCTAGGAACACATCCGCATATGGATAGGCAACTCGGATAATAGGCCCGGAATCACGCCAAAGCCGCTCCGTAGGTCCTATAAATACCCAAGCAATGTACCTAAGGTACACACGCTCTAAACCTAGACTAATCTACATACCGTCACACCGAGCACACACCCCACTCCTTCGGCCAAGCGCCGGTGTTGTGTTCAGTGATCCTCTCTCTCTGTCCGTGTGCTATCACATTGGTACCTGCATCGAGACACTAGATCCTATATCAAATCACTGCACCCATACACGCGGCGGACATCCGTGTTCTACACTGCAAACGTGGCGCCGACCGTGGGGAACGATAAATTTCGATTCCCTTGACCAATGAGGGTTAACACCCGCAGCAAGCTGTGGCTACCTGGAGATGGTTCGAACAACCGAGAGCAACGTCAACCACCCGGCAACCACAAAGACACCGAGCAAACGACCAACCCTATCGGTGGCAATGAGCAGGACAATGAAGACCGGTTATCACAGCCTTAAGAGCGCCTTGAGGAACCTCGTGGCCCGAATCAAGATCAACCCGAAAAGGGGAACGAGTCCGAGACGGGTTCATCGGCAGCCGCGGGACATCGCCGTAAGCCACGAGATCCAATCCAAGAGTAAGTCGAGACCCTGGTCCGTAATCCGACTTCCTTACACTCCATAACGGACAAATTTCGCCATGATGAAACGACGAGAATATGGACAAACGTTATACTCTACAATTTCACCGCATCGACGAAAGCTAACCGAGAAGGGAACCTAAAAGCACCAAATATGATCGTGATGACAAAACGTGGGAACCCGAACAGAAGGTCATAGTTCCCGTCGGCAGAAGACAATAGACAATACTAAAGGGCGGCCTCTCTACCAAAGAATCGCAAAGGGGAAGTCCTCCCGAGCGAAGGGTCGACCCGACATCCCCCACACGATTCTCGTCAAGGAAGATATGCCGAGGCTAAAGCCGATGCCCCTTTTCACCCAAGAGGTTCGATAACTAAATTTGATGACTTGGCAAAGGTTTTCGAGTTACAATTCGCAACTAGTAAGAAACAGCCGAAGTCTCAATATACCTTATCCAAAAAAATTAAAGGAGGAAGTGCACGTCCAGAAATTAAAGGAGGAAGTGCACGTCCACCTCCTGGCCGATGGCCTGGACAGTTCGAGCCGACTCGCTGAATCATTTTTCAAAGAGCCGGCTAAGAGCATAAAGGACTTCATGACACGGTCGAAGAAATATCTTGAGGTGGAACAAATGCGCCAAGCGAATGCGCGAAGGGACCCGGACAAGAACACCCCGCCAAGGATAAAATCCATCCGACTGGCCGCAAGCAAGACCGCCGCGGAAAGGAACCGATAATAAGCAATATAAACCAAGGACAGACTTGAAGAATAAATTTGACTATTATACCCCCTCAATGTTCCCTAGGTCCCACGCTATGGAGGGAAGTAGCGTCGACCGAGATGCGGGGTCGAAAACCTCATCCCCTCAGAAACGGTCCAACACGGACTCACCCGTTATTGTTCTTTCACGATTGTAAAGGGCATACCACGGATCAATGCTATGAACTTCGCAAGCCATCGAGAAATTCGTTCGAGAAGGAAAATTGCGTCAATACGTAATAAAAACACAGGGGACGCACAAAAGAAAAGCGAAAGCAGTAATGACCGATCAAACATCCGACTCGAGAATAGAAGAGAGGGCAAGAGGAAGAAGCCGGCATCCGAAGACAGCGGATTTCCCGACACGGAGTTCGATTGCAACGTTATTAGCTGAGCCTTCTGAGGAGGAGGAGATACGCCGAGCCAACGGAGAAAATATCTAAGAAGTTCTTTCAATAAGGGACCGACCAAAGTTTAAAGAAGAATCACACATGACCGACAAAATTGAACGACCTCAGCTCATGTTCACAAAAGAGGACTTGGCCGACGTACTCCCCGGCCATCAAGACGGCCTCGTAATCACTGGAACCCTGGTGGAAGAGCCGACCTGCGTAATGGTCATATCCGATGCCACCGATTGGAGGAAGCCGCTCGAGGACTACATTGAGAGGGGAATTATTCCCCAGCGAATTTGTGAAGGCATGTGATAGTTGCCGAAACACGCCAAAATCATTTGGTCCCCTCCATCGACATGGAATATATCTCGCCCTACGGCCTTTCTTTAAATGGGAATGGATCTACTCGGACCGTTTAAACCGGCCCCTGACAACTTCGATGGCTAATCGTGGCGGTGGACTACTTTACCAAGTGGATTGAGGCCGAACCGCCGCCACCATCACATCGGCTAGGGTCCTGCGCTTCATCCAACAGAGTATTTTCTCCCGCTTCGAATCCCTACGAGATAGTGACAGACAATGGCACTCGGCTCACGGACAGAACTTCCGTGATATGATAGTGGACCTCGGCATCACACATCATTTTGCATCGCCGAACACCCACAATCAAACGGACAAGCAAAGCTGCAAACAAGGTAATCTCGGATGGACTTCGAAAAAGATGCAAGAGGCCTACACCGTTGGGTCGAACAGCCTTTATAACGTCTTATGGGGAGTTCGCACAACAATCCAATCGCCTACCCAAGAGACGCCTTTCCGCATGACATATGGATGCGAAGCCATGATCCCGGCGAAGTTGGTCACCCATCTTGGAGAAGGCTCGTAACCCCTGGAGGAAGGAGAACCGTCGACCAAGGGCGTTGGCAACCGAGATGGAGCTGGGTAGATGAAGTCGAACCACGGCCCATTGCCGAGACATAGCAGCCAAGCAACCGATGGCGGCGAAACACAATAGAAAGGTCAAACCTGTGGCATTTGACCTGGGCGACCTGGTCCTAAGAAGGGCCGACACCTCGGTAATAAGAACGCCCGTGACGGCAAGCTCGCCGCAAATTGGGAAGGACCGTACCGAGTCAAGGAGAAGTTGGAAAAAGGAGCGTATGTTCTCGAAACACTCGACAAGAAAATCCGTCAAGAGGACATGGAATGGCGACAAATTAAGGGCCTACTATAGTTAGGGCCCGGCCACAAACAGATACCTCAACGGACACCCACCGTCCGAGTTAAGTTTTGATTTATTATTTCAAGCTTATTTTGGTTTCAGCCATTTCCCTTACGCAAACTTTCCTTTCATTGTCAGACTTTATAAAGCTAATCATCTCTTGAATAAATAAATGGTTTGTTGACCAAATGTTCAATTTTAAGAGGGTCAAAATGATTCGTTAAATAAGCGCACAGCACACCGAGGTCTATACACCCAAGAATATTTTGATGCATCGAAATTGACACCTAAGTAAGAAGGTGAATAGTCATAACGGACCCCGATCGTGTCCACATGGTCAAAGTGTGTCCCAACGACGACCACGGATGAGCATGTGACCATTCACCCTTACCCCGGTTAAAAATCCCTAATACGACTCCGAACCTCGTAGCGCGGTATATATAGACACCCCTACTCATGCACTGGTTTCGACACCGAAGAGTACTAAGCGGACTCTAATCCTTTAAAGACCCCGCCCGGCCTAAAACTATCCCATGTGCACTGTACGCATGAAGGTAAAAGTACGTAACGAGCTATTTAAAGTGAATATTCATTCATAAAGTCAAAAGTTCAGAGGTACAATATACCATCGGCATCAAAAGCCGAAAACAAAGAAAGCAAAAAAGAAAAAGACAACAAAAGCTAAGGGGCCCCCTCGCCCGCAGCTGCCTCGTCGCCATTAGGTCCGGCCCGGATGCAGCCTCTTCTCGGCTTGCTCACCGCCGCTCACTTCGGCATCCGGCCGACCTATCTTCGTGGAGATAAAGGCGGAGGAATAAGAACACCATCTTGGAAGCGGGAGCGACATCCATACCCAGTGCCACGTTCGCTTACCCCGGGTTTAAGTACTCAATCTGGCTAGTGGCCATCTCGAAGCAATCCGACGCGGTTTTCCTTACCGCGCCACCGCCTTCTCATGGGCGGTCTTCTCCTCCGCCAGGTTGCCTCGGACTTGCTGAATCAAGCACATAACTCGCTACGCTGCTGCGCAAGCCGTTTGACCGCATCCATAGACATAGAGTGGGAGGACTTCGGCTCCTTCGATTAGCGTCGGCTTCGACCAGACGAGAGTTGGCATCGGCCAATTTATGATTAACCTCCGCCGTGGATTCACAGGTCTCCTCCGTGTCGGAGACGAGAACCTGTTTCGCCTTTTCCAAGGATGGAGGAGAAGGGTCGGAACGTGGAGATGTTCCAGCAGCAGTAGAGACTGGCGTAGAAGAAGGCACTACCTCCGCCGCGGCTATCAATGACGGAGAAGAAGAAGGTAACACTTCGGGAGCAGTCGAAGCGGTAGCGGCCGAATCCCGACCTTGGCCTCTTCGACGCAAGGATTTGGGACCATAGAAGCCGCGGAGCTCGCTTCTAGAAGGCTCGGCACTGGACGTTTCCCGGGAGCTTTCTCTCGGCTTCCCAACAAATGCAAGGTATACTCAAGATAATCGGGGTTCGATTCATAGCAACTTGACTGCATTGAAGCATAAATCTAAAGTCGATGCTAGTTAGATAACAAAAGGCAAAGAAAAACAGATTCACAAAGAATAAAGCCATACCGGAGGCCGAGCCGGATGACTCACCGGCCTTCTTAATATAGAAGGCCGCTCTTTTGACACCATGCTCGGCAACGTAAGACACCAAACGAGCGGCATACTCTCTCTCGTCTTCGAGAGGTCTTTTAACGAAATTGGTAGGTGGAAGAGAGAAGTGATGGTGCTCTGGAGGACCAATAAGGGGGAAGTGCCATTCAACGCCCGGACCCTCAGCGGCTTTCAGAAACCAGGGCACTTCCCCAGGGATTGCAACAACTTTAAAGAAAGAGTTTTTGAAATGCTTAAAGGAGTCTGAGAAAGCATTCATGAGTTTCCGGTCCGCCTCGGCGAAGAGAAGTTAGCCCTTTCGTAGGGCGGTTCCCTACCCGACCGAGGGGTGAAAGGGGAGAAAAATGAAGGAATAAGGCGGCGGTACACGGAATAGCGGGTTCCATTGTCCCGCATAGATAGGCGAACGCCGCCAGATAAGCCCACCCGTTCGGGTGAAGCTGAGAAGGAGCCGGATGAAGGTAGTGTAGATCTTGACATTTGGAACCCGGTAAACGGAAAGCGAATACCGAGCCGGGTCATATAATCCCGATAGAAAAGAAAGAAATTAGGAGAGCCTGGTTCCCGAATGGCGCAGATCGGCTCATCCTCCTCGGGAGGGGAAAGACGACATCCCGATGACCCCGGAGTCCCCACTTTCGCTATATCCGCCTCGGACATCAGCAAACGTATGGTTAGCATCTCGCTAGTCACCCAGGGATACTTGGATCGCAGGGCCGTGAAGGACTATCGGAGTCCGCCTCCGGTTCGGAAGCTAAAAGACGAGGGGAAGACGTAGACTCCATTTACCTACAACAAAATGAAATAAAACGTAAGTCAGAACTAGGCAGAACCCCGACTCGGACGGACGACGTTTTGTAGCGCTTATCGGCTCGGCTAAAAGAGGCTCGTATATCGATAAACTATGAAAATCCGCCTAACAAGACCAGTTCGATTGACTGGGTCCAGAACCACAGTGGGGCCTCCCAGCCGCTTCGCGCACCCGACCGACCACGGAGGGCTAAAGACCGTTTCTCCTCCTCGATAAGGAGGTCCCTAGCAGCCCAATAACTAAAAAGGGATAACGCTCACGAAGCACCTCATCGTCGTTAGGATCTAAAGGCGGATGTGAAGACGAAGAATGTTTTCCCTATCCATCAAGAGCTCAAACCTATACAACCAACATAAGGGTAAGAAGGAGGGGAAACAACTAAGAACAGACACTCAAAAGGACAAGACCTATGGGTTCGATGGCTCAACTCACAAACACTCCACCCAGAAAACCCAGAACACAGGGGCACACCAGCAAAGAAAAGGGGAAGAGGGAGAACTAAAATACTAGAACAATATAAAAAGATAAAATACCTGAGTACGCGAACCTTGCAGAAAATCGACACAGCGAAGGTAGATGAAAAATTCCGAACAAGAAAGAAGCTTTGATTCTTCGAGTATTCGAGACACCGGAAGTTAAGAATGTAACTTCGACTTTGCGCGTAAGAATTCCCGTGTGTGGGGAGAGTGAGCGAATTGAAAAAGTGGGCAAAAAGAGAAATGCCAAGCAAGTTATATCGAGAGGAAAGAAGGAGGGAAATTCAAAACAAAAGAAACCCAACCGACGAGGGTAACCACGACTTTTCACCCCAAAAGGCCGAGAAGACGTGTAACGTACTCACCAGAGCATTAAATGCGCACGAAATTCGGGGGCGGACACGAGGATCAAAGCACCTCCCCAATCTCAGAAGACAGTGTCATAGGCAATCATGGCAACATCGAGGAGGTTTCCCAAGAGTCACACCGGGAAGTAACAACGGCCCGTGAGCTTCAATGACGAGCCTTGGTGCCGGTATCCCGCCTCGGCCGATTGAGTGCCGTGTTTTGATTCGCACCATCTCACGCTTGTAGCTCGGCGGTCCAAACCACGGCACTCCCTCGGATGTCGGCCACGGCCAACCGCCCGCAAACCACAAGGCGCCAAGACGACATCGCATTAGAGATCGAGGGACACCCCGGCTCGTCGACCTCGAACCGGCTACCACGTACCCCGGGAAATGAACTCAACAAGTCCTAGCCCGACGCAGACGTCAGGAAATGGGTAACACCTCGGATGACATTTATAAAAACAACATATACCCCGGCAGTCCAAAACCTTGAACTACCGGTCAAAGGGGCAACTGTTACGGACCTAGATAAGGCCCAATCACATGGAGGCCCAACCAAGGGTAGGCACATCGATCCGTCATATCCGTAACCCTCGGAATATCTCAACTACCCCGGATATCTAGGAACACATCCGCATATGGATAGGCAGTTCGATAATAGGCCCGGAATCACGCCAAAGCCGCTCCGTAGGTCCTATAAATACCCAAGCAACACCTAAGGTACACACGCTCTAAACCTAGACTAATCTACATACTCAAGTCACACCGAGCACACACCCCACTCCTTCGGCCAAGCGCCAGTGTTGTGTTCGGTGATCCTCTCTCTGTCTGTGTGCTATCACATTGGTACCCAGACCGAGACACTAGATCCTATATCAAATCACCAGCCCATACACGCGGCTGGACATCTGTGTTCTACACCAGAACATCTAGGTAACCCAGTGAGTCAAACAGTCTCAGCAGGTTGAGAAAAAGACAACCATATCAAATAGAAAACTCAATGAAGAAGAAAGAATAAAGAAAAAGAGTTATAGCTTCCTTTACTTAGGGCCCGTTTGGTACGCAGAAGATTGGAGAAGAGAAGGGAAGATTCCAATCTTCCCTCGGTTTTGGGTGTTTGTTACACAGAATTATCTTCCAGTGAGGCACCATCTTCCTTCACCCATGGGAAGGTTCCTTCCTTAATCTTCCCTCAATCAAAACCCTGGATCTGAAGCTTTTTTTTTTTGGTTCTGTCGTCGGGTTTTCAGGGGTCAAGAAGGAGGGATAGCGGAGCGAGAGAGGGAAAACGTTGGAACCCACAATCTCCACCACCACCGATCGGACATCGTGATCGAAGGAGGAGGGAGTTTTTTTTAAGGGTTTTGTCGTCGGGATTTCAGGGAAGAAGAAGGAGGGAGTTTTTTTTTTTTTTATGTAAGGGGTGTTTTGGACATTTTAAATGTTATTTTTAATTTTAATTTTTTTAAAATTATCATCTTCCATTCTAATTTTCATGTCTACTAAACAGAACACCCCTTTTAAGTTTCCTCTCAATCTTCCCTAATTCAAACTGAGAAGACTGGCGAAAGTGAAAGAGGAGAGTGTGAAGTTCTATTTCTTAAAGAGCTCTACATTATATGAGAGAGAAGGGGAGAATAATAGTGAAGTGTTAGGTGTGCCCTGCGAGAGAAAGAAAGAGGGATGTGAAGGGAAGAAATTTAAAAAGGCATGGGAATTGAATGCATATACACAATTTACAATAAAATTGTAAATATCTATCTACTCAAGAAAGAAAAGTCTTTTACTGTTGCCATATTTTTTTAAAAAAAAATCTATCTACTCAAGAAAGAAAAGTCTTTTACTGTTGCCATATTTTTTTTTTAAAGAAAGAATTATTATTTTTGATCTTATATATAAAACATAATTTATAGTGTAAGGTTGCAATTTTTCTTCAGTGCTGACATTTAACACGTCGACGAGTAAAAGCTAAGCCATCACAGTACCATATTCAGTTTGAAATGATAATTTACTTAACATTTTTATTCAAAAATTACAGTTAAATATAAATATTTTTATACATTTTAATTATGATCGATTTGACCCCGATCAAATTTATTAACTCTTGAACCACTACTTCAACCAGTTCAATGCCTTGTTTGGTTTTTTGAACTTTTTACACTTATTTTGGAAGTTTACGTTTAATTTTTTCACTAAAAAAAACATTTGTGTTGAACACACTTTTGAAAAAATCTCATGTGTATTTTTGTACCTTAACCCTTTGAAAAGTTAAACAAATAGTTAACCAATGATCAATATGTATTTTTACACCTATTTTGGAAGTTCAAAGTTACTTTTGCCCCTCAAAAATGCATTTAATGTTGGATGCACTTTTGGAAAAATATCATATGTATTGTTTTGGAAGTTCAAAATTACTTTTGCTCCTAAAAAACATTTAATGTTTGGTGCATTTTTAAAAAAAATCTCATGTGTATTTTTACACCTTAACTAAAAATAAAATAAAAGGTTGTAAGCATAACATTTTTTTATTTTTATGTTGATAATAAATATTTGTTTAAAAAAAAATATTTTTTCCTTTATATTCTGTGTCAACTTACATGTTGTTTACTTAGAAATTACATAAATTCTAAGGTATATTAGGACTATATAGAGACTAATGCCTGTATTTGATTAAAAAAAAAAGGAAAATGGGGACAAAGTCGCTCCCATTAAAAAATTTTATTGTGGGAAAATTTATAGATTATTAGTTTTATATACGTGAAAAAATTTATCGGATCCCACCCACTAATAAAATTTCTAACGCAAAACTTTTCCCTAATTTTTCTTTCAAAAACTTTGTAAGCATCCAATCAAAAAACTAAAATATAATTAAAAATCAGATAAGTAGTCTCCAATAGTTAACTTTTTTTTGGTATCCCACCCAGTTTGGTTCCGACAAATTCGGATTTCGTCCCGCGTCGGCCTCACAATCGTGGGGAAAAATTCTCAACACAATTTTATCCATTCTCACAGTTTCTTTCCACTTACTCTCAATGGATGTTAGTTCTCCGATAATTAACTTTTTTTTTGTTGCCCATCCGGTATCTAGATATTCACCCCAACTAATCCGAATCCGACCCGAGTCACGCACCTGGCTATGGTGGGTGAGTCTCCCAACAGGACTTTTCTGCATTCATAAGACTCGAATTCAAGATTTTACTTAACGCTTACCACTTATATCAACTATCATTAGTTCACCGATAATTAACTTGTTCCTTCTGTTATTATTAATATTTTTTGGGTCAAAGTTCCTGATGTTATTCAATAGTCCACTGCATACTTTTCTCCTTGTCCACGACCTGCCTTCCTGTACTTACGAGATCCAAATAACTGATTTGGATGAGGATAACACGTCATCCAATAATAAAAAAAGTTAGGCACACCCGTGCACATTTATTTGAGTTTAATGTCATATACTCTCTCTCCTATTTAAAAGGAGAGAGTACTATCAATTGTGTGTGTTCGGATAAAATCATGTGTTCTTTGTTTTATTTATTGCTTTTTCTCTGAGATTTTTAAAGAATAATACTCATGTGGTTCTATATGTCATAATAATTGAAAGTAGCTTATAAATAATTATTAAAGCGAAGGGATAAAAATACTCATTAAATCTTTTTTTTTAAAAGTGAACATCATAAACTTTTTTAAATACAAAAATAACCATGAATTTTTAAAAAGGGGCATGACACTTCTGTTAAAACTAACAAACAGCCATTTGCCCTAAAGCAAAAGTTTTAAAAAATAAATAATAATAATAATAATAATAAAACCGCTATCTCAAAACGGGGGAAAAATTAGAAAAGTCTCCCTCTCCGTTCTCACTACCATCACCGTCCGTTGCGAGCTCACTCCCTCCGTCAAGCATCACCACCATAGCAGCCGACACTTCTGGACAGAGAGGAGAAACTGCAACAATTAGATCTGTAAAAGTTAGGGTTTTCACTGATGGAAGTAAAACTAACTGAGCGAAGAACAGATAAGAACAAAAAAAGAGGCATGAATGGTTCTGCAAGTTTTGAGGCAAAGTACTCTGAGTTCGTTGAAGTTGATCCCACTGGAAGATATGGAAGAGTATTTACTGAATATCCTCTCTTTTATTTACCCCTTGCCTCGTTCTTTTATACTATTGTTTCTCCATTTTCATTCTGCATCTTTTTAAATTTGTGTTGGCAGTATAACGAAATTCTTGGCAAAAGGGCTTCAAAGAAAGATTACGAATCATACCCTTAATCCTACTCAGAATCTGCTTTGGTTTGAAGTGAACTTGTTCGAAGTTTTTGTTTTGATTCTTGCTAATATGGGGCGGATTTGTTTGTGCAGTTACAGAGCATTCAATGAGTATGAAGGGATAGAAGTCGCATGGAATCAAGTGAAGCTCTACGATTTTCTGCAGAATCCTGAAGATCTTGAGAGATTATACTATGAAATTCATCTTCTCAATACCTTGAAACACAAAAACATCATGAGGTTCTATACTTCCTGGGTTTATACTGCTAATAGGCATATTAACTTCATCACTGAGATGCTATGTTGCACCGACACTGACACGGCGTTTTCGACACGTTACCGACATGTGACGTCGACACGTTACTTCAAAAATACTAATATTTCGACACGTTCCAACAGGTCTTAGTATTAAAAAATATTTGTAATATAAAGAGTGTATTTCACATTAACAAAATACAATAAAAGAAAAATCATTTGCATAATTAAACTACATCTCCACTAATAATATTTGCCTCCAACTCTGGTTCATCTAAGGAAAGGGCAGCAACATCTAAAGCTCCAATATCATTAAAGGTATCAACTGCATCTCCACTAATGTCCCAATGATGACTTTCTCCTTCATTATATTTCGCATTGTTTCTTGATAAGACTCGAAGGTTGCTATGTATGTAAACTAAGTCTTCTGCTCGTTTGGGATCCATTTTATTCCTCTTCATGGAATGCACAAAAGAGTAAGTACTCCAATTGCGTTAAAGACAAGATGAAGAAGAGGGTTGTGCGGTGAGTTTCAAAGCTAGCTTTTAAGCAAAGGTGCACTGCAACCGTGAACTCCCCACCAATCATTGGGATTCATTATATATCGATTTTCAATAGCCTCAAACTCTCTAAAACCTCCCTTCATTTGAGCAAAGTTGACATACTCCAAATTTACTGCAGACCTTTCCTCCATACTAGAAAAATGTCTCCTGAAGAACTTATTTACTTCTAAATTAATCTCCACATCATCGTCTGGAGAAACTCGATTTGGATCTTCAAGAAGCCATTCATCACCGTAGTATCTACCAAAAGAAAAAATATTATAAAAGTGTCAAAATGGTTTCAATTAATAGAATTATTAAACCAAGTTACAACTTCCAATTATAAAAACTTACTTGGGATGCAAAGCATGTGCCAAACAATGAAGGGAGTTGAACTTTTGGTCCAACGATCCACAAGAATTTTATACACCACATCATAAAACGTTGATGACTCACTATTCATCCTCCCTTCTTTCAAGTATATTACATTCTTTACCTTCTCAATCATCGCATCCCACATATCATAAACCAAATGAAGACAAGGTTTATCAATGTCACAAAACCTGATCATATCATAAATGGGAGCAGTGAAAGCAAGGATGTAATCAATGTCTGCCCACAACTCATCATCCAATATCATATCCTTCACTTGTCTTGCCCTTCCTTGATTATCATCTTTGTAAATAGTCCATTTTTCACTAATGACCATGTTTTGAAGGGCACCCTTTAGCAACTTGAATCTCTTTAACATCACAATCATGGAAGCAAATCGGGTGTCAGCAATAGAAAGCAACTTCAATGTGGAAAACTCATTAAATATAGACAATCTCATAGAATGAGTCATGATGAAAGTCTTGATTGTTGAAACACGGTCAACAATTTCAGATATCCAACTACACTCTCCATAAGCAATCTCATTATTCTCCACATTTTTAGCTGCACAAATATTCTTCAAAGCCAAGTTCAACGTATGAACAACACATGGAGTCCAACTGATAGTCGGATATTCTTGCTCAATAAGTTGCCCTGCACCCTTACAATTAGCAGCATTATCTCATTATTACTTGAACCACCTTATCCACCCCAACTTCTTGTATTACTTCCTTTAGCAAGTTGGAAATAAAATACTTATCCTTAATTTCACCAGAACAATCAACACTCTTCAAAAACATGGCTGAACCGTCACATACCGCCATGAAATTAATTATTGGCCTCCTTTGGGAATCACTCCACCCATCACTAACAATACTCACACCGTTTGATCTCCAAAGAGATAGAGCAGGGATTAACAGCCTATCAACATGATCCTTCTCCTGCTGCAAAAGCGTAGTCCGCAATAAGTTATACCCAGGGGGTCGATAACCTAATGTCACAACAAAAAATAGTTAAAAACAAGAGAAATAAATAGGGTAAAAATAAATTATGAAACATAATATTTCATAACATTAAATACCTCGAATGTTATGACTTGTAGCATAAGTGAATGCTTGTTGAAAGTATGGGTTCTTGGCCAAACTAAATGGAAATCCAACAGAATAAAACATCCGAGCAATAATATGATTTAGTTCTTCCCGCTCCCCCATATTGAAAGCCCTCTCAATAGAACCCATGCTTGTAGTTCCGTCATCACTTTTTTTTCTTTTAGAAGAAGTACTAGCTGTGGCTGAAAAACCAGTGGGTGGTAAAGGAACATGTCTCGGTGCCTTATTCCTCACCCTTTGAGAAGATTCCTCTTCCAATTTTCCCATTTCTGACAAAGATTCTTCATCGACACTCTTACATAATGCAATCCCTTTAGATCTAGTCTTTAACAAATGAGCTTTTATTCTCGTGTATGAACTTTTGTATTCAAGTTTACAAAAGTTACACTTCCAACTCACATTCCCTCCAGCTTCTGTTCCATCATCAACTCTAGTCACATATCTCCACAATGGTTTGTTCAAGTTTTCAGTTTTAGTGTCCACATTTTGTGAGTTGGACTCTAAGTTTATTGAACTATTGCTTTGATTTGGGTTGGACTCCATTCTATCAATCATATTAAATACAAAATTAAGAAACAAAATTTATTTGCAAACAAAACCGGAAAAGACAGGGAAACAACAAACAGGGGCCTGAGCTGAAACATTGAAACACAATCACTTATCACAGTCCACCTCCACACTCCTCCACAGACAGATTTTGCACACACACAAATCACACAATGAGCAAAGATTCCACTTCCAGTCCACAGACAGATTTCACAGCCACAAATCACACAATGAGAAGCAAAGAACAGTGGAACACGTCGTACAGAGAGTGAGACAGATATATCTTGCGCAAACCAAAGAGCAAAGACTGAGGAAGAAGAAAACTCACCGTCGGGTCGAGATAGTCGCTGCGATTTGGGAGAACGGTAGGGCAGAAAACAATCACGCACCGAGTTGGCGAGTTGTTCGATTCCAGCAGAGATGGATTGGAGGCTATTCGATTCCAGGAGAGACAGAGGCGTTCGGTTCCAGGAGAGACGGAGGCGTTCGATTTCAGTGTTTCACCGAGAATGAAGGATGAAGATGATTTTGGGTTTTGCGTTGTGGAAGAATGAAGATGGTACTGCTCAGTGCTCTGCTCGACTTCGGTCAAATTAGGGCCAACATTTGGAGCTTAAAATACACCTTCAACTTTTGAGATAATTACGAAAATGCCATTTGAAATCTTGACCGGCTTAATTCGCGTATCAGTGCAGAATTCGCGTATCGGTGAAAGTTGCGTGTCCGACTCGTTCATTTTTCCAATTTTGCCGTGTCCGTGCATCCTAGCTGAGATGTTCACCTCTGGCACTGTCAGACAGTAAGCTTTCTTCACAATTACTATATAGTGTATAGATATATATGTATGTGTATATTCGCAGGTCCATTTAGTATTATTTTATGAACTCTCTGTCAAGAAGTGTCGGCTGCTATGATGGTGATGCTTGACGGAGGGAGTGAGCTCGCAACTTACGGCGATGGTAGTATGTACGGATTGGGAGACTTTTTTTTTTTTGAGATAGGGGTATTTTGGTACTTTTACATTGGAGTAAACGGTTGTTAGATAATTTTGAGGGACGTGTCATTTTTTTTAGAGTTTATTATTACTTTTACAGCTAAAAAAAGATTTAGGATTCTCAGTATGCTTTTAAAAAAGTTTATGAGTATTTTTTCCTCTTTAACCCTAAAAATCAATGAGGATAATGTCATGCTACTTCCCCGTTTGGCACTTTTAGTTTTAATCAAAGGCCCATCAATTTTCAAATAATTAGGTGATATATTATGATGATTGAATTTAAGAAAAATCCCATTTAAATCTGAATTCAAGCCTACATTTTCAGCAAATTCCTAATTAGGCCTGAAGGACTAATTATGAATTTTGCAAATTTACCTCAGTGTCCCTGAATCTTTACTTTCCCTCTTCCTCTAACTCTCAATTAGGGATCCGTCTTTCTCCCCCTTCTTCTCTCTCACACACTCTAGTCATGAATTTAATGAATTTTTGAAAGCTTCTTTATAATGTATAGACTCCATTATTCGTCATAATCTAATACCAATGCACGAAGCATAAAATAGAATTGTTCAAGCCACATATACTGCTTTTGTTGCCTCGGAGAGATGGAAGATATACCAACACATAAGACCAAAACATACCCCCAATGGTGGCAGCCCGGGGGGTATTATTAAATGGAGTGGCACACATATTGGCTTGTTTACAGTGAAATCTGCGTATTTCCAAATTGCACCTCCAGACGCCAGTCACTACCATCACTGTTTTAAGCTAATATGGAAATGGCAGGGAATAGAACGTATCAGGGTGTTCATGTGGCTGCCATTTCAAAACCAACTACCTACTAATGAGTGGAGGAGCCGTTGGTCTTCTTCTTCACCCACATGTGGATTCTGTAACTTACAGGTGGAGAGCCTTTCTCATATCCTACGAGATTGTGAGTATGCAAGGAGTATGTGGATCAATTTGATTCACCCTCGGCACTACCATTACTTTTTCAACAAATCATTATGTGATTGGTTTCAGTTGAATCTTAAAATGGATTTAGGAAAATCTAATGATGGTAATTGGAACCTGGTCTTTGGGGTTTCACTTTGGAAATTATGGAACTGGAGGAATCAATCTATATTTGTTGAAAATTTTGTGAGACCTGCCTGTCCAACTTTGGTTATCTTACAGTCATGGTGTTTATTTGTATACAATGAGGACAGTTCGGCTGTCAATGATCTGTCTGCTACAGGGAACAGAGAATGGGAAGCTCCTCCGCTTGGCTGGGTTAAACTTAACGTTGATGGAGCGACCTCCTCCTCTCAACGTTCTTCCACTTGTGGCGGTGTATTAAGAGATTCCTATGGACAGTGGATCGCTGGTTTTGCTTCTCCGTTAGGAACAAGTAGTGCACAGGAAACAGAGGAATGAGCACTTTTGAAGGGGCTGCAAATGGCATGGGATCTGGGATTCCGTAATGTCATCAGTAAGACAGATTCAAAGAATGTGGTTGATTTGCTCACTGATCCTAGCAGTACCTCGAACCAGAGCCTGGTTTTATTCCAAGTCAGAGGCCTTATGGAACGTATGTGGAACTTACAGATAAACCACATAGTGCGACAAAGAAACAATGTTGATGATAGACTAGCAAAGGAAGGGTTTTCAAATCCTACCTTCTTTGATTATTGTCCTAATTTCTTAAGGACATTAGTTCTTCATGATTGTATGAGAATTAATTCCCCAACTTCTCTATTTTAATTTAAAGGTTACGCCTCTATTTATACCCAAAAAAAAAGGCGGTTTGAGTTGGCATTCAAATAGCATGTTTACTAAAGTTGAGATAAAAAACATTTTACATAATTTTCTCGTACTTTATAAATCACATTAGAAAAGTAGTTTCTATCGCTAGTTCAAACTGCCACTAAATCGCACTACATGTACAACTATGATTTTGATTTTTAAATTTCATTAAATTTAGGAATGGCACTGTTTTTAATTTCTGTGTTGATTAGGATTCAACGTATTTTCAAGAAGCCCTCCATACTATGTCCTACATTTTATATTAGTAAATGTGTCTGATTTTATATATAGGAATGGCTAGTATTACTGCATTTGAAGGTTTCGAATTTATTCTTGGTAGGAGGTGGTCCATGAAGAGATAGAGAGAAAGAGAGAGAGAGAGAAGAATGGAAAAAATGGATTCTTGATTTTGGAAGGAGGAAAGCGGCCAATAGAAATTTAGGGGCATTGAGGTAAATTTATAAAATTCAAAGATCCCTTATTAGTCCTCTCATTCTCATCAAGAATTTAATGTAAGTTTAGGCCTGAATCCGGATTCTAGTATTTCATCGAGAGTTAAATGAGTTTTTTCCTTGAATTTAGACTCATTTTATTTATTATATTTTTAATTAGATTGTTGTGAATATAACATACTTCTAACAGAAATATAAAAGTATTTGTTTTGAAAGCTCATAGGTATATTTTTATTTAAGAAAGTTACATATCATGACTTCAAAATTTATGCCCCACTTAATTAATTTAATAATTGATCAGAGAAAATAAATACATTTTTCCTTTTCTGGCCAAAATATATTTTTCCTTCTACGACAAACCACGTTCTATCAAGTTTTTAAACGATACAATTCATTTTGGTCTCTATATAGTAAATGATGGGACTCAGGCCAAGTTTAAACATAAAAGTTTAAATGAATTTAAATTATAAAGGCAGAAAAGCTCCCAATACAAAAATATTAATTTCTTTGTGCTCGGCTTTATAATCTCATTTTTTTGGACTCAATAATTAATAACCATTTCATAATCTGATTGAGACGCCCAATGCTGCAAACTTTTGTCTCGCGAGAATTACTGATGTCCTCACCCCTCACTCCTCACTCAACCAAAAAAAAATTGTGAATAAAGTATTCTCAGACCTTTTTATAAATATTTACGATCAACATCATTGGTATTGGTCAGAGGCAGCCAGGAGTTTAAATTTGGGGGGCAAAAATTATAAAATAGAATCTAAATATTTATGAAATTACATTACAGTTATATAAATATTTCAATATATTCATTTTAATCCCTCCATGAACCTTTTACTAAGGACTAAAATAAAAATATTGTAATTTTTATGAGACTGAAATATAATTTTCTAAATATCTGGTCTATTCTATAATTTTAGGGGGACGGGGGCCACCCCTAACATCTCCCTAATTCGGCCCTTGGTATTGAGATGATAACCCACTTGGATTAGTTTAATTTTCTTATTTAATATTTTAGTGCATCAAAATTCTGAACTTCGGATTTCGATGTCGTGTCATGTGGGTTTGTACTGGTAGACTTAGACTATAAATAGAAAAAGGCCTCAGTGCTTGGCTCACATTTGAAACCTTAAAAATACTTATTTATATAAATCAAGATAAAACTCTTTTTACATACCATAAATTACGAGTGAAAAACTGTTTTTGAATGTTCCAATTACTATTCCAAACAAGCGCATTCTATATAAAAATACCTGTCTATATAATATAACACATATTTTGTAGTTCAATTCTTTTTATTAAAGTAGATTTTATATTAAAAAATTAGATAGATAATATTATTTAAAAATAATTGATGTCAATAACAATTTTATGAAGATATAATAACATAAACCATTTAAAATAATCATAAGTATTAGGATTTTTTATCTTAGAAATACAAAATTCAGGTTCTTACATATTTTTTAGAATAAAATTTTATTCTTTTATTGAGAGTTTCCTCTTTTAAAATTTAGGGTAATGGGTTTTTCCCTTTCCCAACAAATATGCTTTTTAGATTTGAATTTGCATTTTCATTATTTTGGAGTTGATGTCACTTACAATCTCAATCAATAATCATTGATTTTGAATATTAATATTTAAGTTATATTTCATGTATACTCTAAAGTTTAAAAACCAAGATCAAAACTCAAAAATGGTACGAGTAGTTAAAATCTAAAAAGGATAACACAATCACAAAAAGGGAATATGGCCGTTGGTACATTCTAATTTATGGAAACAATTATTGTAACTTGAACATGCTATTTGTTGGGGAAACAAAAGAACATTATCCAATCAAAACATTTTTGACAATTGCTACGTAAATTTGATGTTTTTTTTTTTTTGCCAGCAAATTTGATTTGATGTAACTTGAAAAGTTAATA
Source organism: Acacia pycnantha (assembly GCA_025563575.1). NCBI lineage: Eukaryota > Viridiplantae > Streptophyta > Magnoliopsida > Fabales > Fabaceae > Acacia > Acacia pycnantha. The sequence continues at coordinate 9,537,780 of JAMWYP010000015.1, read as the reverse complement.
AAGCAAACAACACAACTGTTCTGTCAACACAGATGTCTAGTCCTAGGTGGACTAGAATATTGATGTAGGATCAAGTAGCTTTCTCCTAGGTATTCATGGTTGAGATACCTAAGAGGATTGAAGATGATAGAGCACAAACATGAGTGTTTTCACCCAATGGAGTGGGGTGTGTGCTTTGTGTGGCTGAATAGTAAAGAGGGAGAGCTTAGAAGCTGTGTACCTTTTAGGTTAACCAACTATATATAGAGGCTGTTAGGGTTTGGACCTGTTGGGCCTCTCTTGCCTCCAAACCTAAATACACTAGTTATCTCCTGCTGGGCCACACCTTGAATAAGCCTAATATTTAATTCCATAACAACAACAACTAGCAAAAGATGATCAAAACATTCTGGCAATTGTTAACAAAAGTGAGTAAAACAATGAAACGATGGCTAAAAAAGAATAGCATATTAAAAGGAATAAAAGGGACAAAAATGACTAAATTCTGAAAAATAATAATTCATACTTTAATAAACTATTGATATAGTAAATTACTTTTTTTTTTTTTTGCTTAGAGCATCCAATATCTAGGGCAGGCCATCTTTCAAGCACATCAACGGCCCCAGACTAATCCAGACCGAGACCGGGTGGCCCCTTTCGTAAATTACTTTGACAATTGGTAACAAAAGTGAGTAACATAATAAGAATAAAAAGGTCAAAACATATGACTACTGCTAATTAACCGGCGATATAGGAAATGGACCGGATCAAAATGGCGTATATCCGAAAATCTTGACCGCAACATTTAAAAAGAGAAACTTTTATTTTTTTGGGTAAGCTTGCATTTATGAACATCTTATTAGTATTATTTGGACGCCAAATGACCTTTAAATACAGTTCAATCCTCCACATTCAACCCAGCTCCATTCATACCCATCCCTCTCTCCTCTCTCTCTCTCAATCATTCTCTGCTCCTTTTCACTGCTTTGGACCAATCATCGCTCCGCTCTTACTCTTCGTTACGCTCTTCCTCTCACAAAAGATTCCCCATTGGGTTGCCCCATGAAAGCAGAGAAATTGTAGAAGGGACTGTGCCTCCTCTCCTTCACTTCTTTTTCTACTTTCTGATCGTCCATAATAGGTTATTTTTTTGGTCGATTCAGTTGGATATCTCTTTGGGTTCGGAGTTCCCTTGTACGTTGCTGTTTTGTCCCTGACCTCCGTCTGTCTTCTTTCTAAAGCCCTAGGGTTTGCTGATTTTGTATTATCATTTCCAGGTAATTTGTGGGATTTTATTTTGATTAAGCGTTTCTTTATTTGTCGAATGCCAAATTTTGAGTCTTCTGAACACTTTTTGGTTTTGATTAAATTGATGATCACCAAACAGCTGAATTTGCTCTGTTTTTGGGTGAAGTTTGAGTGGGGCGGTTATGATGATCGTGGGTTTCAGTCTGTATTGCTCTTAAGTCTCAAATTGATCAAAATATTTTGAATTAATGATCTCGAGATGTTGGGAATCGCTTCTCTCTGGTCAAGAAAACCGAGTTATTTTGGTAGTTGCGATCACTTGGCATATGCCTTTAGGGTGTGGTTCGCTTCATTTTTCCCCTCTTTAATAAATGTCAAAGACGATGGCAGTTTTGAGTTGAGCTTTGTATGGTATTTATGAGCCCGAGGGATGCCCCATCTAGCATTTCACAATAATAGCTCAACTGCCAGCGCTTCAACGATAGAATTTGAGTGGGGTCCACTTTAAGGTTATCCGGTTAAAGTTGATTGAGTTCATGCCGTTTATTCTAAATAGTCATGACTTTTAAACTAAATTTGGCGACCAGGTGCCAAATTATTTTTTGTTTTCAGTTGGTCTATGCCATGAACTTAAATTAAAATGACTTTTTTGTTTGTTTGTTGTGGTTAGCATGGTCTTTGGAATTAGCATTGAGATGAATTCAGTCATATTCTTATGACTTATTCACTTGGCGTTAATCAAACTCTTTCCTGATCTGTCACCCAACCTTAAGGAAGTGATCTTCGTATATTTTTTATTGCAATTGTGATAATCAGAAAACCATTGAAACTTGTATTTTCATATTGTGGAGGGAGGATAGCATTTCACTTCAAGGTCCATCTGTTCATGCTACACTGAGTCCAATGAATGAAGTTGGTTATGAATTATTGAACTTGTATGTCAAGCACTAGATCTGTCTGCTGATTCGTGACAACCTTCTACTAAATACCTATTTATAAGTCCATTTTGACAAAAAATTCTGGTCCTTATTATAAGTCCATTTCAGAGTAATAAATGCATTTTTACTTTTTTGCCCTTGTTAGTTGCAACAAACAAAAAGAATTTATTCATGTTCACTTGTGGAACCAATCATAGATAAGGGAAAAAGTGAAAATTTAACCTATAATTAATGTTTTGGCAAAAAAAAAACCTATAATTAATGAGCTACCTAACTCTCCTATAATAGGACCAGAGTGGTACCTCAGAGTTTATACTTGCATATTGTTATTTGAAGTGGCACCGTGTGCCTCCGGTAGATTTCTGTTACGATTTTTAATGATTTCCTTCACAGAAGATGTATAATAGTTAGAAAACTCTCTTTCTTTTATAGTTAAGTGTTTATACCTGCATGTATGTACATTTATGGGGAAAGTGGTAGATGTTCATTTGTTTTTCCTTATATGTGCATGGAAATTCATTATGTACAAATATATGTTAAAATTACTTTCTTAATTTCTGTTTATTTAATTTTTTTAAATTTCTCTGTCTGTGTATTTAATGCTGATGAACCTAGTTATCTTAAAAATGAAATTTTAGGTTTTAACTTCACTGTTATTTTTGTTGATGTTGAGCTTTCTTACCAAGTTTTCATAGTTATTTGATGGTTGACATATCTCTTACCCTATCATCTTATGGTGAAAGAGAAAATAACTTAAATTTTGTTTTCTATTATGTCTCTGATAGGAGGTCGATGCAATGAAGCAGTCTTTTGACATTTCGGTTTCTGGTATGTCTCCTATGTCTTTAATTTTGTTTTGATTCTCAATATGAGTATGAACTTTTTGTTAATTATATCCTTTTCACCTTTAGTAGGTGCAACCCAGATTTCATCTATAAATATTCCTAAAGAAGTGGGACGCAATGCTTGGGAGGTTTTATCTGGATCTGATGCCTACCATGCCTCGTCAGATGCTAGCCTTTTTTCTAGCTCATTACCTGTTTTGTCACATGAAAAGTGTATGTATTGTATGCTTTACTAGAAAAACATTTGTGTACTCTGCTTGCCATGAAATTTATTGAATTATATTGGCTTTTCTGTAGTGAACTTGAATGATACTGAAAATGAGTATCAGTCTGTGGATGACATCTCATCTGGCTTTAAAAAGCATCACCAAGATTTAGAGGTTAATGAATCACTTGAAGATGCAAATATTCATGCACTTGGAACAACGCTTCCAGATGACGAGGAGGAACTTTTAGCTGGCATAACGGATGATTTTGACCTGAGTGGTTTGCCTGGTTCCCTGGAGGATTTGGAAGACTATGATCTTTTTGGTAGCGGTGGAGGAATGGAACTGGAAATTGATCACCAGGAAAGTCTCACAGCGGGCATTTCAAAATTAGGTTTCTCTGATAGCACAACTGGCAACGGTTTGCCCCATTATTCTTTTTCTAATGGTGTCGGAACAGTTGCTGGGGAACATCCCTACGGGGAGCATCCTTCTCGAACATTATTTGTTCGAAATATTAACAGTAATGTGGAGGATTCAGAATTGAAAATCCTTTTTGAGGTGAGTCTCTAAACTCAATGAAATGCATACTGAATGATGTATTGTTTGTGTTACTTATTTAAAAATCACCTTACCCCATACGAATGCATGTTATTCTGTTCATTATCAAGGGTGTATTAATTTTGCATTGCTTTTATAGATATGTAGGGACGCGTTTAACATGCCGCCTGCGTGTGTACATGTAACCTGTATGTGTGTACTTGCACTTTTGCAGATATGTAGGGGGCATTTAATCATATTTAAGCATGCAGCCTGCATGTGTACATGTAACTTGCATGTGAGTACATGCACTTTTGAGGATCTGTAAGGAGGCGTTTTATCATATTTAAGTATGCAACCTGCAAGTGTACACATGTATATGTGTACACACACTTTCTATATTTCATGTAGTGGTTTATTTCTTCTCATCATCTAGCTATACAAAAGAGGAACCCCAATATTAGATTGTTAACAGAAAAGCTGAGTATATCAACTGTGTATGTTTGGTTATAGTCAGCTTATAGAATTAAAGGAGTAATTTGGTGTGGTAATTTATACTGTGTTTAGTTATTGGTTATTAGTTGGAGGCACTTTGATATAAAATATTTCATTAAACTTGCTACTGATTGGAATTGGAAATCAAGCCAAGTGATTGTTTATCTAAATTTATTATATTCTCTTTTGCCAATATGTTCCTATAATAATTAATAGGAATGCTTTTTTGTTTTTATGTTGCCTTTTTAGGCTTCTGGGACCTGCATGAAGAATTATGGAAATGCTAGTTATTTTGTTCATCTTTTGTGAATGGGATTTATGGAATCCTAATTATTTATTAACTGACACCTTTATTGTCTATGTCTACTGTGCAAATTTTTCTGTTCTTAGACCCTTTTCCTTTGCATCAAGAGAGTCCTACACTTGCATAGGAATGATGCCAATTATTTCTAAAAGTAATATTGATATTCTTTTAATCTTTTAAAGTTATTAATTGGTTTTAGATGTTTTCTTTTTAGCAATACGGTGATATTAGAACGCTCTATACTGCATGTAAACATCGGGGGTTTGTAATGATATCCTACTATGACATCCGTGCTGCTCGAACAGCTATGCGTGTATTGCAAAACAAACCACTGCGGCGGAGGAAACTTGACATTCATTTCTCAATACCAAAGGTTTTTGAGCAACTGTACTGTCCTTATTATTTGTCCTTTAATTAATTGGTTGCCATAAGAATATTTTTTTAATGCCCCAGGATAATCCATCAGACAAGGATATGAATCAAGGAACTTTGGTGGTTTTTAATTTGGATCCATCTGTATCAAATGAAGACCTTCGACAGATATTTGGGGCTTATGGCGAGGTCAAAGAGGTGATTATTAATCTCTTTCTATTGTTGTACTTTCTGGTTACATTTTTTATAACTTGGAGTTAACCGTTGATGACTTTTCTACAGATAAGGGAAACTCCTCACAAGAGGCATCATAAATTTATTGAATTTTATGATGTTAGAGCTGCAGAAGCAGCTCTCAAATCATTGAACAGGAGTGACATTGCGGGTAAACGTATAAAGCTGGAACCTAGTCGTCCTGGCGGAGCTCGTCGAAAGTATGGATAAATGTTACTTGATTTTATTTTATTTTTTTCATTAACTTATTTACTTTCTTACGGTTATCTTTTTTCTCCCACCCATTTGTTGTCATTCTGCATTGCAACCACTTAATGCATTGATTGCTAATTTTCTCTCCTGTGATTTGATGATATTACCTTGTATCTTCTAGTTTGATGCTCCAACTAAATCAAGATCTTGATCAAGATGAATCTCGGAATTTCCGACATCAGGTGGGTTCACCTGTGGCCAACTCTCCACCAGGTAGGCCTCTTGAGCTGCTTAAAGTCCGTTTTTATAGCATTAAATTTTCTTTACCATCATCGTGTTTTCTTTGCAATTGTGATCTCTATGGTGGAATGAAGTTAATAACACACTCATAACAGGTAACTGGTTGCAGTTTAGCAGCCCCATTGAACCTAAGTCAATGCAATCGATCAGCAATTCTCCTGGTTCAAGGATTATGAGCCCAACAACTGGCAACCATTTACCAGGATTAGCTTCAATTTTGCAACCTCAAGGGTCTAACTCTCTAAAGGCTGCAGCTATTGGTAAAGACCTAGAAAGGAATAGTTATGGAGATCACATGTTTAGTAGTTGTAATTCATCACATGAAGCTGCATTTCAATCTCACTCACTTCCAGAACCAACATTCGGCCAATATCATGGAGGCTTGTCCTCTTTTGGTCCATCAACTTCAAATGGATCTTCTGTGGAAACCTTGTCTGGGCCTCAGTTTCTTTGGGGAAATTCAAGCTTATACTCTGAGCACACCAAACCTTCACCTTGGCCTAGACCATCACCATCTGTAGGGCCTCCATTCACATCGAATGGAAAGAGTCATGGCTTCCCATACTCTGGTCAGAATGGTTCCTTTGTTGGATCGTCCCAGCATCATCTTCATCATCATGTAGGCTCTGCTCCATCAGGTGTTCCATTTAAGAGGTCCTTTGGTTTTTTTCCTGAATCTCCCGAAACCTCATTTATGAATCATGTTGGTTATGGAGGCATAAATGTGGGACACAATGATGGAAACTACATGGTTAACATGGGTGGATCTGTTAATGCTGGCATTACAATACCGAGGAATGTGTCTGAAAATGTTCAATCAAACTTTAGAATGAGAACTTCTCCAAGGCTTAGCCCTGTGTTTCTGAGCAATGGTCCTTACCCTGGCCTGCCACCCACTATCTTGGATGGTTTGACTGACCGTGGAAGAAGTAGACGGCTTGAGAACAATGGTAACCAAGTTGATAGCAAGAAGCAATTTTTGCTTGACTTGGATAAGATTAAAAGTGGTGAAGATGCCAGGACTACTTTAATGATAAAGAATATCCCAAATAAGTATGAATTGCTTTAGGCTTTTTATTGACATCTTTCTATTGGATGCTTGGATGGTTGATTTATTGTTGATTTTTTTGCAGGTACACTTCAAAAATGTTACTAGCTGCCATTGACGAAAATCACAGGGGCACCTATGATTTCCTCTATCTGCCCATTGATTTTAAGGTATGTACTGGGTCTCTTTATAAACCATATGTCTAATAAATATGAAGGAAATGATTTGTATTAACTCTAGTATAGCAGTCCTAACAATTTTTGATGGAGCCTTGGACTTGCAAACAGATTGAGGCAGAGAAAAGTCCATCCAGACTTCTAATGAAAAATCTTACGAAAGAGTAAGAATATAAGAATAAAAGAGTTCAATCTCCAAATTCATTTGCTTCTAATAAATTTGAAGGAAATGATTTGTATTAACTCAGTATAGCAGTCCTAACAATTTTTGAAGGAGCCTTGGTCTTGCAAAAAGATTGAGGCAGAGAAAATGTCCATCCAGACTTCTAATGAAAAATCTTACGAAAGGGCAAGAATATAAGAATAAAAGAGTTCAGTCTCCAAATCCTTTTATTGAGAGAAATGGAAACATAAAACTGAGCAGGGATTTTCCTACAATGAAGCAGGATTATAAAAATTCTCGCATTTAAATTTCTAGAGTGAAAATTATGAGGCCTCATCGTTTATCTAGCTTTTCCGTTCTCCAGTTTCTTCTAACATAGCAAAACTTATAGCTATTTTTGCTGTGGATGCAGAATAAGTGTAATGTGGGTTATGCATTTATCAACATGCTGTCACCTTCTCTTATCATTCCATTCTGCGAGGTATAAAATTTTTATAGAAGCTTTTTTTGCTCAATTCTACATCATTGTCCCAAGTTAAAGTTGTCCTGTTTACTCTAATTTTCCAATTTCTTTGGACATCTTATAAATATTAATGTAGTAGTAATGTATTCCTTGCATTTATTTAAAATAGAAAAAATTAAGAATTATTAGAAAAGAGATGCTTCATCTTTACAAATGTCCACAAGTGTGTTTGTGTGAAAATACAGAAAGATTCACTGTGTCTGTTTTTGTAGACATTCAATGGAAAGAAGTGGGAGAAGTTTAATAGTGAGAAAGTTGCTTCTTTAGCATATGCTCGAATCCAAGGAAAGGCTGCCCTTGTGGGACACTTCCAGAATTCAAGCTTGATGAATGAAGACAGGCGATGTCGCCCTATTCTTTTTCACTCAGAGGGTCCTGAAGCCGGTGATCAGGTAATATTACTAACATTTATTAATTGGCTATCATTAAAAAACGTAATTTGCATTTACTTTTTTTTCTCTGTACCTTAGACTAGTTTTAGTTTAATCTTCTCCCTTTTTGATTGAACTCATTCTTTTTACTGAAGTAATAGCAGCTTGGCAACTAAATAATGATAATCTCTCTCTTCTTAATGGCCTAACCACAATGCTTTTATACTTTGTAGATCGTACAAGAACATCTTCCCTCCAACTATCTCAACATCCAGGTCCTCAAGTCAAGTGATTCTCATTTGAATGACTCTCTTGGAAGCCCCCCAAAGGATAACCCTCCTGTGAACTTTGAGACTAGTTAACCTACTCTTTATGCAAGATGCATAGTTGCTGGAGTCCAACTTTTGGGGGCTGTTAATTTTTTTTTTGCATATATATGTAATTTAGGAAGGAATAACAGGAACGTGTAGATTTTATAATGTAGCTATTCTCGGAAGTATTTTGCTAGAATTTGCTGCACATATAGCAGGTCTCTGATGAAACTTAGAGGAGGTCGGCATTAGCTGAAGAGCTGAGGGAGCTGAATATAGCTGAGGGAACTAAATTTGCTTTGCGGAAGGTGTTTCTCTCCATTTTTGCTGATTTTTGTGATTGGCGGGTTTGCCATTGGATATATTATGATGGTGTTCATATTAGTTAGGGGTTGATATTTGAGAGTTGGCAAGTTGACTTTGGGGTACAAAATGTATAGAGGGGGAGATAAACAGACTTAGTTCTATATTTTAATGTACTGGCACTCTTGAAATTAAATTGTGGAGTGCGTATTTGGAATACTATTTATGGCATGAAAAGGAAATTGAATGGGTCGATGCTAATTAGTTTCTCAAGATTTGCTACTCTGTTTTTGATACTGTGTTTCTGTCAGTCCCTTCTTTGATGTGCATCAGGGATACTGTTTTAAAAAGAAAAGAAAAAAATTCATGTTTCCTGTTTATGCCTCGGATTGAATCAGAATGAATAAACCCCAAAGACCCTTAAACTTTAGTAATCCAATTATGTTAACATTTGAGTGTTGAACATTGAAATGGAGACTTGCTAGAACGTTTTAATTATCGTACTGACGTAATGGTTCTCTTGATTACCTTACCTTTCCCTCTTCCTGTCCATTTCTAATAAGAGAGCAATAAAGTGTGGAAAGTGGACATTATTGCCATTTGTCGATATTGAAGTGCAAGCTTAATTTGATCATGATTCAAGATATGCCATTCCAAGTTCTTCTCTTTCAAGTTTTAGTGTTTATTTTGTATTTTTATAAGTACATGTATCGTATTGGAAACAATCTCGTTAGAGGTACTGTCGGGCATTATCATATCTTCTTTTTTTATTTTTCAACGGGCTCTTGTACTTTTATCATCATTTATCTTATAAAGCGTCCAATTATTTGTGCATCTTTTAACTAATTTCTTAATAAATTGTCTTTTTTTTTTAAAAAAAAAAAATATAAGGGTTAAGGTGTAGATTGACCAACAAAGTGTTACGCTAGGAGCACTCGGCACAAAAATCTTTTAAGGGTACTTTAACTATCAATCAACAATTAAAAAGTGAAAAAAAACACAATGCACTGGAATTATTGTGTTAGGAACCAAATCCAGCAGTCCACAGCCTCCGACTGGCACTCGCCTTGCACCCTGGTTCCGTCCCTCCAATACCACAAGTAGCAACCGCCATTGCCATAGCCCCTAATCGCGTGGGTCCCATCTATGTTGGTGTTTGCCTTATCTAACAAAAAGGCATAACCGCTCTTTCCTCTGGCGTCTCCGCCACCGTCATCCGCCAATGCCTCTACTCCTCCACTCGTATGGGTCTTTATCAAGTTCTGAAGCAGAAATTGTCCAATACCAACAATAAAGGCACATCAATTGTGCCAATGAGGATTGACACAGTTGGCTAAAACGTCAGCCTTCACCCCAAAAGGGAATAGGTTCGATACCCGCTAGTCGATGTGAGGGTCTCGTTGGTGGGCAATCTATAAGTACCTCTGTAAGCGCTCTTTGAGCCTGAAGGCATGCCCTAGCCATAGTGGGTTACCGGTGTCTACCCCCACCTAAACTTTTTTATACAAAAAAAAGGCACATCAGTTGTAGAGGCAACAACTGAATGGCAAAACCAGAGGGAGCCATCGAAGCCCGCGATTATTAACCTTTCAAAATCAAATCTCTTCAACACTCTCACATCCAGATCTTATTCCTTCAAGCCTCTCACCCGCCACATGGACAGGATTCAATTGACACTAACGGCCGTTACACTCATATTTTAACGTAATTGTGATGATTGCTATTTTTTTTATTGTTATTTGGTACTTATGCTCATTTTTAATTGTTGATTGATAGCTAAGGTACCCTTAAAAGATTTTTGTGCCAAGTGCTCCTAGCGTAACACTTCCTTGGCCAATCGGCACCTTAACCCAAAAATATAATAACTCATGAACTTCAATAAAAAGTCCAAACTTGAGATGAACCTAGTAGATAAAAGGGTTATTACAGCTAACTTAAATAGAAAGAATAACATTAAAAAATCTTAATTAAACATTTAGAAAAATAAGCATCAGGGACTCTTTTACCCCGGGTGTGGGATAACAACTTGCTATCTCCAACATGCACGTACTATGTTTGAACCACAGAAAAAAGGCATATTTGCAGACTATACTTTTTTTTTTAGGTCTAGGTATCCACCGTCGGTAGTAGTAGTGACTAATCTCCTCACTCTATACTTTATAAAGGGGCTTTAGTGGTGGCTATACCTTTTCCTTGAACCATGTGCTACAGATACAAAGAACCCAGCATAGAAATTGGGCTTGCCAGACATCTGACAGGTCTCAAAGCCAGGTTAGATACTTCTTTGCAGAGAATAAAGCTAACTTGAACATGTGTGTTTCGGGTAGCCAATTCCTTTGCCTTTATTTTATTGTTCTCAGTTTAAGATCAATGAGGAAGTAGCACTTGTTATGTTCTCTGACATAGTGAACATGACCATTCATCCTACTGAGGATTTTCCGGGACATAGATAGCCCTAAACCTTCCTGTGTAGTCCATTGATCCTCTGGTTCAAACATATCCTGAAGAACAGCAGAAGGAAGGCCTTGACCCGCATGTGTCATTCTGCATCGTCAAGATGGTAAAAATTGAGAGGCTTAGTATACAACTCCACACAAATCAATTGCTATTTGATGTAAACTATATGGTATTATACAAGAACATATACAAGCCTTCTTGCATGATTTTCGGAAGGTTTCGCACTTAACATTAGCTTCCCAGATACACTACGACCTTACTTGAACAGGATCTGTGGCTCGTACATCTGTGTCCTTGAGTTTCAAGGAGACAAGAACCAAAGCTTCCCAGATACACTAAACTTGAACGACATTGAAGCAGAAGAGGAAAAAATGTCAAAATGATCCACCAACGATGACTATCATCATTAGCTGTGATAACAGGAAAAAAAAAAACAGCCCAGTTGTAATAGGAATTTTCAATTCTGTCATCCAAGAAAAAAAAGGAAACTTGATATAGACTAAATAGTGATACAGACTTTGGAGTTGGGCTTCACTTGTCAAAAAGGTATAAACGTCAAGAGATAAATCCATAAGTGATAAGACATGCATGCAGCAAGCACAAGCATCAGATATGTATAAATTTTACTTGCAACAGAAAAGGGAACAAACAATATATTCAAATCTCAGATGGTGGATTATCATATTGTGAACAAATTACTATAGGGGAAAAAGTGTAGGCTAACAGATTAACCAGCTTTTTATGATCCAAGGACATGAAAGTTTCTTAGTTTGAGCACCTGAACTGGAGATGGACAAACTCGTTGCCATCTTGCATTATCTTCAAACCGGGTGAAATCTTAATTTCTGTCCAGCCATTAAGAGATGGAGTGTGGCTCACCACATTTAGCAAAATGTCGGACAGGACTACCTGAAGCCTAATTTGATCACCATATAGGGTAAGTGTCTTGACATCATCAGGAATTTCATGAAACAGCTGCAAGTTTTTCCCTCTTATTGAGATCGTGATTTGAGTTACAATAGCATCTAGTATATTCCCCAGAAGAAATTCTTCATCGTTTAGCTTCATGGTGCTGCTATCAATAGAATTAAATGTGAACTTAGCAGCAATGTACGTTAATTTGTATACACATATACAAGCATATATGCAGTAAGAACACAGAGCATTGCTAACAAACAGTATCCCAAACATCAAAGCTGAGAAGTGAACAAACAGAGCTAAGTAGCAATAGCTTGAATCCTAACTAAGTGGGGCCATTAAAGACATAGGAGAAGTGAACAAACAGATATTTTTTTTTAATAAACGAAATGATAAGCACTCATTCTTGTTGGAGTACAAGATCACTTACCCTCGTCAATGCTTCCCAAATCTGTGTTCTCAATAATGGACATGATCTGTCTCTCACATGCATTGCTAGTATCAAGAAACTGCTTTTGATTTTCTGAGACAGCCGTATTCTCCAAGAGTTGGTGTGTGAAGCGCATACCATTCAAAGGATTCTTCATTTCTTGAAGTATATAAGCCAGCTCCTTGAATTTAGAAAAACTTGCCTTTCCCTCTGACTTCTGTCCTTCTAAGGGTGGATTCGGGTCAGGTGATACAATCTGCAAGAAGCAGAAACTGCCAATTGTATTCCCACTTGCATCATTCCTCTTGTTTGCTGTAAAGAAAACCTCCACAAATTCTCCTTTTCTATTAAAAAATCCAAAAGAGAATCTCAGAATCTTGACCACTGATTCTTCTATACAATGAAATCATAAAGTTGGTCAATGTATCTCGACCTTTCAGTTGACATACACCCCCAAAGATTTCTCCTGGAAGCAGTTTTCCTATAACTTCATCTCTCTTCCAACCTGTCAGCCTTGCCATGGCTGCATTCCATTCAGAACAGCAGGCATTCTCATCAGAAGCAAATATAGGTGGAATCGATGGATTGAGACTCTAGATGATAGCCTTGTAATCGCCTTCCAACTTGATAAATGTTTTTTGGAAAACTTTTTCATAAGTGATATTTTGACCCACAATGCATGCCCCAACAACTGCATTTTTGTGATCCCTACTTGTGCAGGCATTATCTATTATATATATAACTGACTTTTGTCGATGAAGCCCAAAATCCTTTAGCTTCAACTCAACATTTTTGTCCTCCTGACCTGAAGAATACATTGGAAAATCAATCATATACAAACTTTTCATAGAGAATGGCAAAATGATAAAACCGAGGATTTTTTAGGCCACATAAAAAAAGAGAGTATTGAATGAGAATAAATGAAAATAAGCGGGCAAGTAAGAATCCAAGTCATCAGTAGCATACGTTAACCAGAGAGAAGTTCAGTCTCAGGGACTTAGAATAACTATTAAGTGTATGCACATGCAAAGCCAGCAGAAGGGATGCTTAATGCTTGTCATAATTCTATTATATGCAGGAATGCAAAGAAAGAAAAAGTCAACCAAACAAAACTAAAATCATTTAAAGAAACTAAGTGATTGAAGAATAGGCAAACAAGAATAAGTGCAGCCCTTCATGGGATATGAATTTATCCATGATACAATAGCCAATCAATTTTGGCAACCACGACAAAGATGGTAAGGGTAACTTCTGAGTTTCATGAATTGAATATCTCACCCATATTTTTAAGGATTTCCACCAGAGAAACTAGTAAACTACAGAATAATTTAGGAACAGCAATGACTTGTGGATGCCATGATATTTGAGTTAAATGTCAATATCAAAACTCCGCATGAGATTGCTGTGGAACCTTTTTGAAAGAACATATTTACCTTGCAAGGCTCTGCTTAAAATATTTTCAGCAGTTTCACGTGAATCAGAATGGACTATTTGTCTATTTCATTTACTAGGGATTTCCCCATAGCTTCTCTAGCCAGCAGCCCAGTCAATTCTGCAATTTTTGCATTCCATCCATTGATCAGACCAGCTGAATTAAGTCCAAAAATTGGAACTGTTGCTGTCTCAATTAACCTAACCATCTCAAATGCCACCGAACTGAGTTCATCCATCCCAGCCATTGCAGTATCACTACGCTGAGCATAACTAAGTGTCTTAGGACCAAATTTCTGTGTCTTTTGGAAGGATTCTCGCACTATAAGCTGCAATGAGTGAATAATATTGATTTCTGACACTTCCCAAGGCAGGCTTTTTGTTTTTGGTTACTTCAAGGAAGGCTTTAAATGATGATCTTGGATTCAATTTTCCTCTATAATCTTTATCCTCTGGATGGTACTTGGCTCCTCCCCACTGAACTTCCGATCTGAACCAGAACAAAAAATCTCTCATATTTATTCTTGCTGTTGCCATGCCACAAACTGCATTCCCCATTAAAGCAGCTCCTGGATAACCAGCTTCGGCCAAACTATCAGTGCTCAAACTAGTCGAGTCGCCAAGGTTACTGAGTAGCCATTCTGCAATGTCTTTTACCTGTGACTCAGTTGGGTGGTGCCTAATAACCAACAATCTCCACCATAATACAATGCTGCCCCATCACACTTCACAAGATCCATGATACTGGGAGACTGAGTGACAATATCCAATGGGGCATCTCGGAGAAGCATATCACATAATAAGGTCTGTGTTCTAAGCATTCTCTTCTCTGCCATTAGTGCTGCTCTTAGCATCTCCATGTGAAGATGCAGTCCAAAAGCCTGCATGAGGAATTCACAAGCATAGCGGAGAGGGGAAGGTACGTGACGTGGTGAAGTGTGATGGCAAACTAATAAACCCCAAAGATTTGTTGTATAATTTCCATTGGCAATAACTGCTATCACCAGAGAAGCAACAGAACCCATATTAGCCATGTACTGTGCGTGGCATTCATGTGATGACCGAAGGGTTGAATTGACCAGGCAAAGTGGTTGTCTTAATTGTTGACTCTGTATGACCTTATCTGGATTTGCATGGCAATCACATATCATCCTGACACGGTTTTGCTTAAATAAGAAGCGAGCAGCTTGAGGAATATCCGTGGCAGGATAATGTAAACCCAAATAGGGCTCTAAGTCTGACCTTCTATTTTCTGATACAACTTCACCGTGATCTTCGTCATGGAACTTATAAACCACAACCCTGTCATATCCAGTAAGCTTCTGGACTTCTTCAACAACCGTATCACACAACACACCAATATCTCCCCCAGGAAGAGATTGCAGCCTTGAAATTGCTCGAACTGCAAGTCTTTGTGACTGTACTGCTCCAGCGAGTGATAGAACATGATCATTGGACCGTGCAGGTTCTAAATCAATCACAACCCCTACGTCAATCCTGTGCAATATTGCATAGAATGGTTTCTGAGTTGTTCTTGAATAGAGCCAAACCGGGTTCAAAAGTGATATTTCCTCTGACGCCGCAGCTTTTGCAAATGAAGCCCCAGAAGAAGACATGAACAGGGTTCTGACATCAACTCCAATCAGACCCATCGGTTGTTTTGAATCAAAACATCTCTCTAAACCCAACAATTCAAAGCAATTCTCACTATAACTGATTATCCTGAAAGTGGCTTCTTCAATTGCAATCATGCAACCAAAGGGCTTAATGAAACCCCCTCTCTGGATATTCGATAAATAAGTCGTCATTTTCTCTTCCGACACCGATTTTGGAGGGTAAAGCACTATCCTCGAGTAGTCGAATAATTCGCCAGTCACGCTAGAACGCCCAAACTCGGCGAAAATCTCAGCATTAGCACGATACAGAGCAATCGTTTTGTCTCTGTTGGCGGTGTTGGTGATGGTCTTCATGTTGCTCGTACCTGATGTTGAGAAGCTCATCTTTCGAGGGTTCTTCTGGTTTGTCCTCAAAATCGAATTGAAGCATCTGACTTTTTATGACCCACAATCTTTAATTTACCTGCTCAGTGCATTCCGGTGCCTGATTATCGTCGTGTTTTGCCCGCGTCCTCGTCATTTTTGCTGCTCTGTTGGTATCTCCTCGCTAAAATCGTTTTAGAACTCATTAATTACAGTACCTCAATCCTGCATTATGAATCATGATGATGCACCTTACGTCCTTTCCGAGTGCATAGTTGCATATTCAGTTTTGCTAAGAGTGCGCACTGATAATGAAATGCCAAAATGTAAACACGCACAAACACTCTCTCTCTCTCCTGTATTATTTTCAAATCACTCAGAGCAAATTGCTATACTGTTATTGCCATGACAATTCCCAAGGACCACGGATTGCCAGTGGATGAAAGAGAAAGGGAAGTTAATCGAACCAGAATCTGAACTCAAAACATCTCACCAGGAAGAAAGCTTCATGCCGAGGAAAACCGTTGTTCAAAGCTTTCTGGAGCATGCCAGATGGATTATCAGAGCATCGGAATGCGCGGATACGAATCAGTGAAAAACTCACTGCATTTTACTCATAGCCGTGCATGATACGAAACAGTGAATCTGGACGACTGTTTGGATGTTTTCATCAGGAAACATTATTATTGTCCACACGATTATAATTTATGTCAAAATAATCATTAGTAAATTTATCAATCCTATTACAAATTTTGGTAAAACCTGATAGATATTGGTGAATCCTTACTTTAATGTTTTCATCTGTAAAATTTTTTTGTCAAAATTATTATTAAACTTTTCAATCCTATTATAAATTTTAGTGAAATGCCATAAATATTGGTGAATCCTAACTTATATGTTTTCATCAACAAACTTTTTTATCAAAATCATTACTATACTTCTCAATTCGATTACAAATTTTGTTAAGCTTGTCTTACTGTTTACTTTCTTCTCTCTCAGCCTCTTGACTTCTTCCTTAGCCTCCTGGCTTCCTCCAACAACATCAATTTCAACCTTGCTCCACCTTTGCCTCTCTTCCTTGCTAGGGACAACTTTCATCTTAATCGTCGTTAGCAAGCTTCGACAATCACTGTGCCATAACTACAAACAACACCAAGATTTTAACTGAAGGGAGACAAAGGGGAGGGAGGGAGGGAGAGAGAGAGCTTGGGCAACCATTTTTTCTAGAGTTTGATCTCGATCTCGTGGCGTTGTCATGGCGACCAGAAGAGGAAGAGGGGGTGAGGAGAGAGAAAGAGGAAAAGATGGCGTAATGATAAATTCATCAACATTTTAAAATCTCAATTTAATCTCCATCACCTTTATGTTCATTATAAATATTAACCGACTTTTGGGAGTTTTAAAATTTCATATGGTATATATATATATATATATATATAGGATTTATCGTTTGTCATGTCACTTGACATAAGGTTATGTCAAGTCACCCCAAAACTACTTCGTTTTAGGAGTTAGGGAAATTAATGAAGGATGTTTTGGTAAAATTCATGTAATAAATACAAATACAAAAATACCCTTAATTAATTCCTCTAACTTCCAAAACGACCTCGTTTTGGGGTTAAGGGAATTAATGAACTCCCAAAACGACGTAGTTTTGTAGTGACTTGACTATATATATATATATATATATATATATATATATATATATATAAAATGTAAACCACTTTATCCCAAACTAAATAATTATAAATACGGATTGTGTGAATGATTTAAAGTAGCCAGCATGTAATAGCCAAATTATATCATACGTAGAAAGATAAATACATAAAGATAAGCACACAGCACATACCAAACACCAACTTACAAAAAAGTTTACAAGACAGAACATAAAAACTTTAAATACACACGTTAAAACTACTCAAAACAGTGGTTAAATTGAAGCTTCCAACAAATTGAGGGATAAAAAGATACTACGACTAACTTTTCAATAACATGACTGAGATCATGATAATAAATCAAGGCGAAGTGATATGTTGTGAGAGCGAACTAAAAAAACAAAGAAACAAAACATACGCTGAACAACAGAAGAGTTTTAAAAATTAAAAAAAAAAAAGAGAAATTGTGATCAGGAACAATAGATGCGGGTACTGGCGGTTTAAGAATACAAACAGAAGAGTTTTTATGACAAATAGACCACAAGATCATTGGTATATAAATACATACAAAGAATGACCAACCGTAAATATTATCAAATCAAATATCTGCGCATACTCGCTTTAATTATCACTTTCAATTATATTGTTCTAATTAGAATATCATACTGGATTTTTTCTACTTCAGCTTCATGTTCTGTATTGTCAATTGCATACCTTTTTGGCCCCATCTAGAAGTCACCTTCAGGAGGAATCAAAAAACCTGTGATGTCAACACTCAACTCTCTGTAAAGAGAAAATGGTGAAGCTCTTCCGGTGATGCATATGAAGGACAATCCGTCTCAAACAGCAAACATGGAAAGAGATTCTCTCTTTAACCTTTTTTCTCCTCTTCCCTCATCAGCTCATCTGAGCCGTTGATTGAGAAGATGGGAGAAAAATTAAAGTAATGTTGTATTATTTGGACGTATATGATTTAGAGATTATGAGAGATAATGAAAAAAGGATGATGAGAGAAACTCAGTTTCAACAAATATAGGATACGTGGATACGTATCAGCCTTGTTTGCTTCTCCTTAAACAATCGTTTATTTATTTCTATTTTCATGGAAACATAGGTGTCCTCTCTGGCCGGTGCAATCTATTGGATATAATGATCTCTAACGCCATGACTAATTTAAATTTTGACAAGAACTAATAGTTTTTTTAACCAGAATATAAGTAATAGTATTAGCTAAAACTAAGTTTTAAAGTTCATATATACACGGACAAAAGTTGACATAGTTAATAAAAAAAGTTCGCTTATAACCATAAAGTTGTATCTTCAAATCCCTACGTGAGAAGATCTTATTAGTGCGTAATTTATAAATACAAGACCATAATGAGAACTTGAAATCTAACTTGCCGGAACTTAATGTTTCATAGAGAAAGAGCTGTATCTTTGTAATTTTTCACTATTAGAACTTTCAAATTTAAGTAATAAAAAAGTTATTTGGAATCCAATCACCTAATTGAATAAACGCAGTTTCTCCAAATATTCAAATACATTATATCTTTCAAACATTTCAATGATTTAAACTCTACGATAGAAATACATTTTACTTGAAATAAAAGTCCTCCATCCTTGTATCCAAGAGACCTTATACTCAACTTGAAGGTTGACAATAAGTAATGTACACAAAACCATTAAACAGATCAAAATTTAAAATTAGAAAAAAAGATAAGAAGCCTTTATTGGCTTATATATTCCAACCCAACCAGCTATTTAAATTTCCATCCCTCATCATCCCACTAAAAAGATCAGAAAGATTACTTATTGGCACAACATAACATATTCTAGCTTCAGTGGCTGTATATGAAATGCCGCATAAACAAACGCCATTAACTTAAAACAACCGGCGGCAGGGAAAATAGACGAGCAGTTGGGCTAGTGCCAGAGGATATGACCCTCATCAGACATTCATTGGACCTGTATTTACTGGTTTCTGAAAGAATCTGGCAACTGGCATCCCATCATCATCATCATCATTTCCTACTCTCCATGAATGATCTTTCTTCCTGAGGGTTCTTATGATGTTTGTGAGAAGCATTAGACTTCTTGACAGTAGCTTTCTTTGGAGCAAGGTCATTAGCCATGTCAAATGAATTGAGATCATCCAGTACGTGCCCAAGCTTAGGGGCATCTTCACTCTCCACATCTGAAGAATTTTCAATATGGGAAGAATCTGACTTGTTTAAGTTAACTGAGTCAAGTCCTCCGGGTTGGGCCACAGCTTGTTCCTCATTCGACATTCCAGGTGGCATTTCATAATGAGGCAACTTTCCATCAACGTAATCTTTCAGTATCTGACGGGCAGCTCTAGTTTCATCTGGTAGCCCACTAGAGGCCACATATCCACGTGAAGCGCAATAAGTTCTCAGAAGTTCAGCTGCAAGAGGAGGCCTTGATTGGGGTTCATATGGCTTAGGCCTTGGAAGGGTGATCCTATAAACTTCCTCAATGACATGTCTTGGGACATTATCGGCAACAACCTGGACAGCCTCCCGGTGTTCGGTAATCCTATCAATGGGCAGCACCCCACAGGCAATCATCTCATATCTTGAGCTTGTAAAAGATGGAAAAACTAACCCAGGACAGTCACAAAGGGTTAGCCTATCAGAAATAATTAATGTTTGGAAGTGCTTTGTCTTCCCTGGAGTGGAAGTGACACCTGTCCGTTTTTGGCCTACCAAAGCATTGATGGTTGAACTTTTACCCACATTAGGATAACCAACAAATCCCACAACTACATTACTTGATGACGAGGTGCAGGAAGTATTTTCACTGCGAGATTGAATATCAGAAGGCCCTGTGTCAGAGGAGCTTGATTTTCTCCTCCTCTCTACAATCTCTTCTGCTTCTGACTGTAACCGAGCCAGGAGCTCATCTCTGCTGTATATTGTTATATCTGGGTTACAGGACTTCTTCAAATTTAAATTTTCAGCATCCGATGATGAAGGAAGCTTTTTTCCTTCCAGAGCCGCAGTAGCAGCTTTAGCTGACCAGAAGATGAAGAAAATATCATGAGCCCAGAAGTACTCTGCCCATTTCTCTCTGCAGGAAAGAGAGAGAGGGAGAGAGAGTGAGAACCTTAGCAGGACAGAAAACTAAAGAAATTTAGTTCACACATAAACTTCACAAGGGAGATCCAAACCTAATAGGTGTGGGCAAAAGATCAGCCTTGTTAACCAGCAGCAATGTCCGTTTATGCTCATCTACCTCTCTTGCATATGCCTGAGCCAGAGTAGAGTTAATCCCAAAACGAATTGAGTAGCTCTAATGGAATTCTTTTAAACATGATTATATATCAGATGTGCCACAGGAATTTAAGGTTAGATTATTTTTTTTTCAAGAAAAGGCTAAATAGTAAGAGCTGGAATAGTAAAAGATAACAGTTTGAGTAAAGTGGAAGGCTTTTTAAGGAGCATCTGTGACTTTAAAGAAGTAGCTGAAGAACTAAAAACATTACCAAGCAATAATTTATGGCTTTTATGAACAAGATTTGATGAGCTTTAAAGGACAGTGCAAACCTTAATTTCCATAAAGTAAAACCAGTTAAAAGTATCATATAAACCCAAACATCATTGTACTCCCATTAACTAATATATATATCACTTTAAAAAGGTATTGCTCAACTTTTGCAAAGGCGCAACATTTACACATCAATTGTTTTAGATTTTCCATCGACAAGAAAGATTTCAAATCTCTAAATTTGTCAGCTTAGATTGAGTTCACAATCCAAAATTCATCAATCAAGAAAATAGTCTCCTTACCTCAAGATCAGGACAGCGGTAAAAAAGCGGATCTCGCGAATCAACAACCATCACAAGCTGGTTAAAAAAATATATATGAGATTTGCATATTCAATAATAATACAATGGAATTGGCTTTTAAAAGAATTACATGTCTTGAAAACAGAGATAGACAGAAGCTAATATTTGGGTGGATGGCATAGAACAATTAAAAATGATCTTACTAAGTCTATTAATATCAACCATAAATGTCAGAAGGGAACAGAATGAGCAACCCAATTTCATAATTACCAAATCACTACGCTCAACCACTCGCCAAAGCTGTCTCCAAATATCAAGATTCTTCTCAAAGGGTGTAAGGACAAGCTTCTCATTTTCCTCGAGTCTGAAAGAAAACCATTCTACACATGTAAATGGAATTATATTAAAAAAAACTGTCCTCATACTGTATTCCTCTGAGTTCTAATAAATCAGTCATCAGTAGTATGAATTCATTACAATTCAAATTTTGTAAGATGACTTATCAATCAGATAGTCACAAGAACTTTACCTTGCTAGACTGCGACGCCAAGTCAAGAAAGCTTGTCTTTCATTGGCATCAAGCTCATCCACAGACATGTTCACACTCCATGGCGGCCTAAAGGAGAACAAAGAGTCAGAACAAACAGACAGAGGAGAGTTGCCGAAATAATTTGGTTAAAAGAAATACCGGCGTGGAACTCGGAGACTGCCAGCATGCAGCGCCTCCTCTCTCTTCTGAAGATCTCTCCTCTCTTCAGGCGTCATTTCACTAGTGCTGGAGCTTATATCCCTGCTCCCATGCAATAAAGATTGCCTAATAATTATATTCAATATACACAGTACAATTTGATAGGAGATATGTCCTTCTTAGTAACATGCTCATTAAGTTGTAACTTTCAAATTCCAAAGGCAGCCAATTTTTTTTCCCTTTTTTTAAGCAAAAGTGGAAAAAG
Organism: Acacia pycnantha; assembly: GCA_025563575.1. Lineage (NCBI taxonomy): Eukaryota > Viridiplantae > Streptophyta > Magnoliopsida > Fabales > Fabaceae > Acacia > Acacia pycnantha. The sequence continues at coordinate 9,515,600 of JAMWYP010000015.1, read as the reverse complement.
GCCTAAACAACACCGCTCAACTTTGAAAGGCAAGGCTAGGCACCAAAATAAAACGTTGACTTACGAGTAAATCATTTTATTTTTGTAAAGCTGGGGAATTTCAAGCTTAACCGTTAAAATACCCGGTTGAGATAAAATTGCAGTCAACAAAAAAAAAGGAAACAACGCACTCTTCTTGTCCCAAATTGAATAGAAAATAACTCACAGGCGAATGGGGAGGTCAGGGGAAGACTGGTTGGAGACGAAGAGACGCTCGGCCTCGTCGGCTTGTTCGATGATGGCATCAATGTCGGTGACCTCTGTGACCGATTCCAAAATCTTCTTCTGCTGATTCCTGTATAAACGACTCTTTTCCTTGCTCTGCTGGAGCATCTGGTTGTGCTGCCTCACCAAAGCCCTCCCAAGGTCCGACTTCTGATTCTTTCCCATTGTAATCAGAATCGAAAGGAAACCCCCAAACCAGTGTCACCATGAAACTCTCGTCCAGACGAGGTCGAGCCGACGAGGATACAAGGTCGAGAGGGAGACGCCAAGACGGAAGTGTCGGGTTGTCAAGTTAGAGGCGAGAGGCCGAGAGCTAAGGTTCGGGTTCCCTTCGTGAGTTCCGTCTTCTGAGAATCAGTATCAGTTCTAGGGTCGAGAGGGCTGACTGCTAAGGGCGTGTGGGTGTCCCTTGTCAGCGTGTGTGACTGTGTGGCCGCGTGTGTATTGTGTCAGTGTGTGACGGTGTGGGTAGGGAATTAAAATAATAATAAAAATAATATTCGGCTAAACTGAATCAGACCAAAGAGTTTAAGGTATTGGTCCGAAGTCCAGTCCAATCTAGGAAACCAGTCTGCCCTGGTAAGCCCAACATTACTTTGGGCTAACTTTTTTCATCGGGTCAGACCGGTTACCTGAACAACTGGGTTTTTTTTCCTCATACCTAGATAAATATTTGTTTGTTTCGTGAAAAACGAAAACATAAAACAAACAGAAGGGAGATGCCCAACTAAATAAAGTGGAAATCGTGGAAATTGAAATTAAGACTATACCGACCTCAATTTTCCTTTTTAAGTTTTAACTATTAAGGGGCATTCTGATCTTTAAACAATATTCAGAAATTCTTAATTATACTCCCTCCGGTCCTAATTATAGGAGCAAATTACCAGAATTTTAAGGGATTAAGAAATGAAGTTTAATTAGTTAATTATGTGTATTTTCCTAAAATACCCTTACCCAAACCGTTTGCAAAGTTTACTTCAAAATATATAGATGTATTATTAAATTATTATTGTCTTTAATTATTATTGAAAAAGTATAAGTAGGGGTATTATAGGAAAAAATTAACAAAAGTTAAAACTTGCTCTTATAATTAGGACCAAAACCAACTCCAAAATTTGCTCCTATAATTAGGAGCGGAGGGAGTACTTTTTAGTCTGATTAAGAATTTGCTAAAAGTATAAGTCAGAATTTAAATTTTAATATCTCAGCTAGATTTAATTAACATTCTCCTTAAGTATCTTCTAATTTATCCACGCCATTCTAAATCTTTAATTTAGACAAAAATGTGCATGTAATATTTTAATTTTATAGAAAGATTCGATTTCTTCTTTAATATTAAAAAGTATTTCCGACAAAGTAAGTTTTTTTTTGAGAAGTTAAAGAATCTAATTAAATTATTTTAGAAATTTTTTGTTTTTATTTTTTCTCCAAACTAATTAGTTTAACTAATAAACTAATATATAATCTAAGGATACACAATATATGATATGATTCAGTAACTTTTTTAGTTTCTTTAATCTCTCCAAAAATGTCAACTCTGTTTTATATTTAGGACCGAAAAGAGTTTTTTTTTCCCAATCATCTAATCCTAATACTTTTCTTATAACACCTTTGACCCTAATACTGTTAACCTAAAATAATTATTTTTTAATAATAATTCTTATTTTTAAAATTAAATTAATATGTCATCATCAGCAACAATGGCGGAACGGGGGCTAGGGTGGGCCCCCGCCCCCTAATTTTTTTTTTTAAAAAAAACATGAGAAATTACATGAACTATTCTCCTCTAATCCCTAAGCACAGACCAAGTTAATACTCACGTAATAGTTATAATTACATGAACTCTCCGTCTCTACACTCAACATACACGTACTATTCAGCCTCTTCTTAGCTAAAATAATATTTCCTTTGGTGCTTACTATAAGACTCACTTGAACAAAAGAAATTATGGGTATTACGTACTAAAGTCCTTTGTTAAGCTTTACAACAAGAGTCTCAAGATATTTCAATTGCTTTACGTATGATTTCAACTAAAAAGGAGTTAATTTATAAATTAAGAGAGATAGGTTGGGATGCTTTCTTAGTTTATATTCAAGAATTTTGCATAAAATATGACATTGACATTCCAGATATGAGTGTAAAATATACTGGATGAACAATGTGACTTTTCTACTGAAAAATTTTATAGGGTAAATATCTTTTGTGCTACAGTTGATTATCAATTGCAATAATTGAATAACAGGCTCAATAATAATACTGTTGAATTACTTGTTTTGAGCATGATAAGTATTTTTTATCCATATAGAAATCAGGTCTATCTTCCTCACCTTTTGATATAATATTTTTTTATTTTCGCCCCCCTAATTAAAATTCCTGGCTCCACCCTTATGAGCAAATACTTTGTTAATATTTAAATTTTCATTGTCAACATATTTTTGTTAATGATATTAGGGTTAAAAGATTTAAAAGACAGCTTATAAAATTAAGAGATCAAAATATAAATATATAATAATCTTATGTAAAGTTAAAGGACTAAACATACACTGTTGTCCTCTATTTTATCTTTTAACAATTTATTTAACATAACTTTTCCCAAAAATAACTTTAATATATATTTTCAAGTTTTTATATTATTAAATTGATTAGTTATGATCATATTATAAATTTAATCAATTTTATAATTCTAAATTTTTATTTAAGCGTAGTTCCCAGAACTGCCAAGAGTTGCTCATGCTTGAAGAAGTACAACAAGAAAAGAAACTATGATGAGCACGAATGCACATTATGTGCACATAATTAGGTGCCCAATTATGTGCTCATACCTCTATTAGAGGTATGAGCATATTTTTTTTAATTTTTTTATATATTGTATTTATTTAGATTTAGATTATATGCTGCTTTCTGGAATTTTTTTTGCACCCAATATCTCAAAATTAATTAATTTCCATGATACTGGTGTTACAGATAACTGTAGAACTAGAAGCTAATTAATTTGAGATACTGGGTGCAAAAAAAAATTCCAGAAAGCATCATATAATATAAATCTAAATAAATACAATATATAAAAAAATTAAAAAAAAATATGCTCAGAGGTATGAGCACATAATTGGGTACCTAATTATATGCACATAATGTGCACCCGATGAGCACATACTTGCGAGTTGCGAGGAAATAACACTTTTTTCCCGTAGGCGAAAAGAGAAATACACATGTAATGCAAGTATGTAATCATTTAGAATCAATACAATCTAGACTTGGTTTTTCTCTTTTTCTTTTCCGTTTGCTCCCATCTTTTACCATTTTCGTGACCATTAGATCAAGATATAATAATCTACATTTAATATTTTATTTATATTATTCTCTTTATTTCTTGTCCATCATTTTCTCTATTATAATACTATTTTTATAAAATAGTAAATATAGACATTTAGATCTTGATCTAATAATCACAAAAGGGGTAAATAATAGATGCAGACCGAAAAAGAAAATGAGAGAAGTTAAGTCTATACAATCCTTGGGCATAAAAAAAACAAAGGTTAAGTATCAATTTTACTCCTGAAATACACGCTCAAGAGCAATTTTGCCCCTTAAGTTTTCGGCGTAGCAATGTTGTCCTTGAAGTATCAAAACGTAGCAATGTTGCCCCTCCGTTAAAAACCCTAACGTTTGCGCGTACTTCAGGGGTAAAATTGGTACTAAACCCAGAAAACAAATACAATCCGTAGGCACACAAAATAATAATAAAAAAAACAAATCCTTGTCATGTCCGTGATTCAACATTCTTACCAGTGTGAAACTCGTCACAATGTATGAGCTGTTTGCAACAAACGCAGGTATATAAGAATCCTACATATCATGATGGGAGAAAAATCCCATTCAGTAATTAATAATGGAGAAGCTGTTCAGACGCAACTTTTGTTTTTAGCTTCTCTAGTTTTTCTTTTCAGGGGAACATAAGATGCTCATCTACACAACCAGTTTGTAGACATGATAGTATACCTTTTCAGAACTTTAACTGTGTTCCAAAATATTCATGCTGTCTGAATGACTGTGTCCTCAGAATATTTTCAGAACAGTAATCACAGAAGTTGTTCTAAAGAACTATGGCTTCTAAAAGGTCCAGTGGCTGAAATATTTTAGCAGATTTTTCTTGAAAACGAAGACACTGACAGTTTTGTTCATGTATAACATACTCCTTAAGGTCTTAAGTACAAGTCATTTTCAACATTTTAAATTGGGATAAAGGAAAACCTTAAAACTTATTAATTCTACTTAAAAATTAAAGAAATTTCCTACTTTACTTATATCAAACACATCTTTATACTGGGGTAAATAGAGAAAATTGTAATAAATAATTAATGTGGTGCTTTATATAAAGGACCACAAAACCCCTTCTTCCCGTGCCTAATAAATAGAACCGGAGAGTCATGGACAAACCAATTGTATGTCAACTAAATCTACAGAGTACTCTATAATATTCAGTCGCCAGCAAGAAATCTGTTTTATCAGTATGTGGAAGTATATCTTTTTGCCACTCGTCTTACCAATTTGAACAGAACATCAATTAAAGTCTTATTGTGTACACAAATTTACCTAATAATACTTTGGCAAAAAAAAAAAAACTACCCATTGAACCAAAGTCTCATTCAGTACAGTTGCTTCCCTACTAAGAAATAATGATTCTTTACCTCACTAAGTTTCTTTTGGCAATTCAAAATAATATCTTCAGTATTGTGGATGATATGTACCTTTTAACAAGGTGCTTCGTGAAGAAATGCAAATAGGTTTGTCCAGATAGAATTATAATCTCCAAATAAAATAATAACATAATAGATGCTAACATTCACAATCAGGCATGTAATTTGAAGTGACAAAAATAGCAGATCTTTGAAGAAACTGAATCCGAGCATAGAAAGATAGAACCAGAAGAAAAAACGATCACTTGTTGCCATTGAGATCAAAGCAAAACTAATGGTAGTAGTGTAGGCCTGTGGTAAATTGGGAAAACAAATAAAGTGACAAGTGCAGATCAGAACTTTTAACAATGATCTCTCTTCTCTCCTTCAGCTCACATCCATACTTATAAATTAATTTGTTGTTTTTTCATATGGAATATTGTTCTATCCTACATCACCTTTTATCTGTTAGTAAAGGTCATTGAAAATTTTGAAATGCTTATGGGAGACATCTTCAAACAAGTTCAGGTCAAAGTAGATTTTGAGGCGGAAAACATCTTTGTTAAGTCCCAACAAGAATGTGCCGTGCATATGAAAAATACTTCATGCACTAAAAATTAACTTGCTTAAGATACTATGCATTGAAAAAATATTTAATGAAAATACTTCATGCACTAAAAATTAACTTGCTTAAGATACTATGCATTGAAAAAATATTTAAGATATCAGGTGCTACAGGAAAAATATTTCAGGATACTCCAAAAAAATATTTCTGAATGCAAGATTAGAAATTAATTAATTTAAGATTTTGGATGTAAAAAAATTTTCAGGGTGCATCATACATTTTAATCCAAATAAGTCAAAAAACACAATTTTTTTTTAAAAAAATGATCCCACCCCAAAATTAGAGGGATGAGCATCCCATACTCATGTTTTGGATGATCATGGAATGTGAACCCTCAAATTATACCCTTAATCTAAAACTTGATATCAATATGTAAATGAATCTACATTTCATGCTTGTCATCGAATAAAAGGGGTCTTTTTTTTTTTTTTGAAAAATACTCCATGCACTAAAAATTACTCCCTCTGGTCTTAACAATAACGAAATCCCCCCCGCGCGTTGCGCAGTGCAACAATTCGAGAAAATTACAAGGTATCCTAATTATAGGAACACTTTCGTAGTGCAAATTGCACTATAAAAGTGTTCTTATAATTAGGACCGAAGGTAGTAATTAACTTAAGATACCGGGCGCTGAAAAAATATTTCAGATATTAGATGCTACCGAAAAAATATTTCAAGATACTGGTGTCACAAGAAAAATATTTATGAATGCAGGGCTAGAAATTAATTAATTTAAAAACTGGGTGCAAAATATATTTTAGGGTGCATAATAAATCTAAAGTAGACCTCAAACAGCAGTTTATTTTAACTCAATGGCATGATAGTTAGTTGGGTTTTGGGACATACAGAGGAAATAATACGGATTGATAAATCAATTATCCCTATTTTAACTCAATAGTATGATAGTTAGTTGGGTTTTGAAACCTCCATGGATTAGCAGTAGCACACACCTTGGAGGCACAGTGTGTGGCTGAAAACAAAATAGAAAGGGACAGTACAGGGAAGTTGACTTTGGCCATGAAACGTGAGCCTTTCAATTAAGGATGTATGTGGGAAGTTTTATGAGGTATTTTGATCCAAATTTTAAATTCTTACTTGTGACGCATAACTTGATATATAATTTGTTTAGTTCAGTGACCCAAATTAAATTTTGGATAATTTAACGGTCTTTATACAAGATTTTAAGGGTATGCATGGTAACGCTCGCAGAATGAGTTTTTCCTTAATTTCTGTTCCCAGAAACAAAATTGGATAGGAATTATGTTTGGTAAATCCGTTTTTTTTTTTCTTGTTCTCGGGATGGACCGGTTTCTTTTTTGTTGGGGAATAAAAAAAAAAGCAGAAAATTTATGCTTTTCTATTCCAGGGCACAAAGCTAGAATCTATTTTCCCCTTCTCTCTTCCCCGCCACCACCGCCGCCGCCGCACCGCTGCACCGCCACCGCTGCACCGCCGCCGCCACACCATCACCACCACCACCACCTCCACCACCGCCACCGCCATCATCACATAAATAATTTTTTGAATATAAAAATTACATAAATAAAATAAAATGTGTTAACAAACGTAATTCTGATTCTCTAAGTAAAAATAAAATGGGTTAATAAACGTAATTCGATTCTCGAGTAAAAATAAAATGGGTTAATAAACGTAATTCGATTCTCGAAAAACCTGTTTCAAAAAAGCTCATCTCAGAATCAGTGCTGGGGAACAGAATGGTTCCCATAAACACCCTAATTTCCCTTTTTTTTTTTCCTGATAATTGATCTTGTTAATTCATCGATTTATCTCTATCTTGTTTCCCCCAAATTGTCAGGACAATTTAACTGCTTAAATTAATTATTTCGTTATGAATGAATAATTTAAATAGAATGAAAACTAAATATTATAGCAGCTTAATTTATGGAATTTAAGCAAGAAAATGGCAGTTTAGATCTGTCTAATGTCTATAAATTAATATTGAAATAAATTGAGAGATTTTTAGTTTCACTGTAACAGCTGAAGAAACATGCCCCAAATAAACTTGAAATACCAAATTGAGTATTAAAATATTGCCAAAACATATCTTGGCACTCAATCAAAAGGGAAAAAGCTCATAATATTTAAGGTTATCAAGCTGATAAGTTTAGACAAATTCGTAATAAGGTTATAAACTCGTATATTGTGAATTCGAACAGTAAAAATCATATGAATTGTTTTTATTAACAAAGAGGCATTAAAAGTGTATAATTAAGCAATTAAAATATAAAAATGACATCAATTTAATTTAAATATAATTTAAGTCTAAATTAAAAATAAATACATCAACATTCATAGTTTATAAGAAATTCCTTATAAGTTTATAAATAAAGCCATTGAGTATGGTCATATAGAAAAAATTAGCATGTGCTTAAGAGTAAGTTAACAATATTTTATGAAATATAAACATAAAAACGGTAAATTTGATGTATAATTTCACAAGTTTAACTGAATTCATAAATAGTATGAGTTTAAGAGCAAATTGATACAATTTTATAAGTTAGGCAGGTAAAAAAAGGTAAATTCAGAGACTTATCTTACAATAACAATAGCAATGCATGATTAATAGTGTATAGAGTGTAGACTGATAAAGTAAATTCTTAAGATTGTCTGGCCAAAAGAAAAAAGTCAATCGACCAAGGTGACATAAAGCTCACATACCACTCATGTACTTATTATTCCCTCCTATTCAAGATATAGAAAGTGTTGCTTATGCTAAAAAAATAAAAATAGAAAGTGTTAAGAAATTTTGGTATGAAATATAAAATTTTGACTGAGTAATTAATGATGTTTTTCACTTTTTACTTGAGAAAATAAAAGGTGACAGATGATAAATACATATTTAAAAATTACATTTTTTACCATGGGTAAAATAAGTACTAAATTTTGTTGATTCAAAACATATTAAATAGCCTTACTAACATTCTTTGATTTGTATGAATTAATTTACAAAGTCTTATATTTCAAATTGGAGAGAGTATAAATCCAGTTTAACCAAATCTTATATATAAAAAAAATGGAAGTTAAGACATTTAATATATTTTAAATTGATTAACTTTTTATAATTTCCTCTTAAATTGAAAAACATGAAAATGAGACAGCCAACTCGCAGGAACGCGAAAAAAAAAAACAAAAGCCAATCCCAAAAATTTCTACAAATTAAACTAACTTGCAAACTGAAGGGAAAAAAAAAATAACATGCATGCAAACTCTAATTGATTATCTATATTAATGTTTTAATTTGGATATAATTTTCGTTTCTATTTGCCTCTCTGGATCATTACTTCATTAGTAAGATAATGTACGTCAATATACACATTCTATACTTAGAGTTACATGCTTATTAGGTGCTTATAGCATATTTTTTATATATATTATATTTATTTAGATTTAAATTATATGCAGCTTTCTGAGATGTTTTTTTTGAACCCAATATTTCAAATTAATTAATTCTCATTTCTGCATTTGTCTATAACACTAGTATTATGAAAATTAATTAATTTGAGACTGAGTGTAAAAAACATCTCAAAAAGCAGCATATAATTTAAATATAAATAAATACAATATATATAATTTTTTTTTTTAAAAAAAAAATGCTCATACCTCTAATTAGAGCTATAAACACCTAATAAGCATGTAACTCTAAGCATGGAATGTAGACTCTTCATTGAATTTGTTTTTAAAATCTTTAAAAGTTGAAAAATTAATTATGACCATATCTATCTACAAACCGATAACAATAATATTCATGCTAATTTATCTTTGATGGGCAGTTTGAACTGTGAACATAAAATAAAGAGTAAAAAATAATTATACATTTCAATTTAGAAATAATAAAATAAAAACGATTAAATATCAACACTCATATAGGAACTAAAAGAAATAATCATTTATTACATTAGTTAGTATGTTTTTTTTTTCCCCCAGGAAATAAGTAGAAAGTCATGAGTTCCATCGAACTTGTATCCTAATTCATAACCTCAAGTCTCAAACACTATCTGGATTCTGGAACAGGAAGAACGTGAAAACACGCGCTATAAAGGGCGGGTGACAATGGCATGGAATTCATCGCCCCGCCAGGAGCTCAAAAAGCTTCTACTACTTCCCTCCTCTCTTTCCGCGAAGCAGCACGTGTCAACGCGTCATGCTGAGCTGGTTCTACTTACCACGTGGCTTATTCTTACCGGTGGAACCAATTGCCACAGATCCCATCCCAGCCGTCAATGCATCCAATACACTCCCGAACACCATTTCTGTCTGACTTGTGGAAGTTAAGAGAGAGAAACGTATTCAGAAAGAGAGAAGGAGGAGAGAGAGGAGGGGGCTCTGCTGCCACACAGGTAAGCTACTTTTCCACAGGAAATTTCACTGTGAATTACGACAATTTTGGGTTTCACTTAGCTATTTACTGATATTATGACCTGCTGTTTCAATGTTATTTTGGTCTCCTCCCATTTTTTCCCCTGTTCGTCTTCGCACTGTGTGTGTTAGTTATACTCCTGCATAACCGTAAGTTGGGTTTATTCTTGCTCTTGTTCTTCGTCAAGGGTTTCAAATTTCAATTCATTGATCGTTTTGACTTTTGCTTTTGATAACTTTTTCTCTCTCCTTTCATCTCTACCTCAGCCGTGACTTCTGCGTTTTGTGTTGCTTTTCCGTGATAATTTTTATGGTTGACTTCGACTTTTGCCCGTTAACTTGAAAATCGCGCTTGTTAAAGAATTTGGGTTTAAGGTCGCTTAACATGTTATGACGTAGATAGGTCTCTTCTATGGACTTTTAAGTAGTTCTGCTTTGGGAGGATCAACTGTCGTGGATGGATGCTGAATACTAGATATTGTATGTCTAGCCTGCCCCTTTTTATATGTTCGGGATTATATTGAACATATACTTTTTGCTCGCTCTCTTGATGATGAACCTTAAGGGCGTATGGGTATGGGGATTCCTCTAGGTTTCTTGCATAATAATACTCGGGAAAATAAAATTCTTATGTTTGATTAAGTTTCTCTAATAAGCTTCCTAGGAATCTTGACCTCCCTTCTTAATCAGTTATTCCAGAATTTGGGCGATTCATTTCCATATATTACATGGTTTTGAATTTTCATACTTTTTTCATAGACCAAAGAATCCTTCTTACTTTTAACTTCGTTTCAGTATTTTCAATACACTTTTAACACGCCAATCTACAAGAAATATAGAAAATCCCCTTACACAAGACATCCTAAAAAGCTCAAAAGAACAGCTATTCCTCAGGGAAGTGAGCGAAAGGTAAAGCTATGTGGTGTTGATATCGTGACTGCATATTGGGAACTCAGCAAGAGCAATTTTCTTAGTGAACTAAGCCTTTATATGAGAATAGTTTGGATGTTTTATGAGGCACTTTTGATTTTGTCTTCCTTTGATTGAAGCTGGGTACAATTCAGGATACTTTATGGAATTCTTTATGGTTGTTAAGGATCTAGCCTCTAATTCTAAATATATTGTACCTGCTTTCCCTTTGGTTAAAGCATAATGAACCTTAAAAGAAAAGAAATGCAGATGCCTTGTCTAAATGATTATTGGATCTGATAGGGATGCTATCCTCTGTGATGCATCGTCAAATCATTCTGTTTGTGCAGGAGAAGATCAATCAATTCGAATTCGTAAACTCAATTATTTTGTGATTCTGTCTTAGCAACTTTCTTTGTGGTACTAAATCCTTGTATGTTTTCTATGATTTCTTACTTTAACTATTGATTTCCTTGTTTCCTGGCAAAACCTTAGTTGCCAGGAAGTTGTTTTACTTTGCATAAAACTTTCCTTTTTTCTTTTCCTTTTAAACCACAACATGTTTAAGTAATTTGGTGCAATCCATTGTCAAGTAATGCTTAATTATTTGAATATAATCTTTTGTCATACATTTAATGTGGGAATACATAGTCCCCTAGGCATCTTTATCTTTCATTTATTGGGGCTTATTTAAAAGTTTCTTTAATTGATCCAGAAAATTATTGGATTTCTATTTTCTTTCCATGTTTTGTCTTGTTTTTGTTATATTACTTTTAATAGGAGTAGGTCTAATTTTGATTTTTATGACCATATTTACTTCAGCTACACCTCAATAAATGCCCATAACATCTTTTAGTGCTGATTTTAAAGATTTCCTTCCATTGAATGTGACGATTTCTTGATGCATAATTTCTTTCTACATAGAAAATAATAATTGTTTTTATTTCTAATTACTGTGCTCCAGCCTCTGCTGCTAGAATTGTCTGTAGGGGTCTTGTCTCCCCACTGATGTGCCCAAGGCAAGGTTGTGTTACCCGTCATAAGCTCGGATCTAATGCCATCTCTAAAAATGAAGAGCAAGGTGAGCACAATCTGTTTAAAAGAAAGAAAGGATCTTCATCTCTCACCAAAATCAAATGTAATTTGCAAAAAGTCGTGCTCTAAGATCACAATTTCTGCTCAAGTGGCTGAAACAGACACTACTTGTCATGATTGTCAGGATGGTAAGCTGCTTTAGCTTATGAAAGGATTTATTTCAGTCTCTTCTACAGATTAGTGCTTCTACACCAGTTTATTCCCTTTTCATTTTGCTTCTGAGTTTGATACGCAAATTCACTTGAAAGCTTGAGATGATTTCAGATTTTTCATTGTCGTAAACAATTGGTGGCTTTTGTAGTTTATGATTTATGAAAAATCAAGAATAACTGATGCTCCAACTGATAAAAAGTCATAGAACCTGCATTGCTGATTTACCCAGCTGATGCTCTTTATCTCCAATAAACAAAAAACTCGAAGAAGAAGAATGTATCATAAAAACATTTATGGATTACTGATTCATGTATTGTTCAGATGACAGTGAGCACAAGTAAGGAAAGTATGAAATAAAGAAACCAGAGAAATATAGAATAGCTCTGAAAGAAAAGAACAAAGATTTTAAACCTCATGATATGCCTTATTCTGAAGTATTGTACTAAACATGTATTTTGAAATTCCTATATATTCTTAGCATTGACAGTTTTTGTTCTTTTAGTTACCTCAAAGATGGAGGTGTCCCCAAAAGACATTGAAGGCACTGTATCCATTGACAACAAAGAGCATATGTATAAAGAAGATTCCAATATCCATTCCCAGCAATCGTTTTCTGCTGGTTCCCCTCCGCTGGGAAGAATGGTAGAGTTTGATTGTTTTGGCTTTAGATAACATTTATTTGCTGCAAGTTTATTTGTGTATTTGACACCTTCTTACTAGTTACTGCGGTGCTTATGTTAATTTAAATCTGCCATATATAAGGATTTCTCTACTTTATGTATATTGACCTTTGATAAACATTGTGCCGAAGTTGATGCATCTAGATAAACATTTCTCTTGAGGGATTCCACTATGAAAATTTTCTTAAATAAATTAAATTTTTTTCACAGTTTCTTACTATATATTTCCACTCAGCATTTACTGTTTACTATATTTGTACTTCACTGGTGTTTTTGGGAGGCAGGTGGATTTTGTGATGCTTTATTTTTTGCGTGCATCCTTTCCTTTTACTGCCTTGGTTTTTGCTATCAAAGTCTGTTTATCCTGTGATAAGATGACAATTTGAGACCTACTTCTGTATTTATGGCGACAATATCTGATGGTTATGTTTTAGTTTGTCAGCTTGGCTACTCTGCTGACATCTGTGTTGCTTTTCTGGGTTTGTATTGTCTCTTATTCTGATTTTTTCCATGAATGTGCTTTAATTTTAATTTCGTAATAGTACCTCAACCCATAATTTCATACTTTTATACATTCTTTATGAGATGCCTCACAATGCTTTAAAACTGGATTATTAGAAACTGTCGCATCTGTATATTATATTGTTTCAGATGCCATGCTTGCGGTCACGCTGGTGCTGCGTAGACTCTTAAGGATTGGGATTAAATGCTTTTTAGTGCATTACTGAAAGAAGTCTTTTTCTTTTCCCAGGAATCAAATGACTTGTGCTCAGCAAACTTGGAAACGATTTTTTCTCCTGCTTTTGAGCCCATTGAAGCTCACTCTGAACACTATGCTGACAATGATGCAGGTATAACTGATGTTACTGTACATGGAACACAAAATTTTCCCCTTGTCCTTGATTTGATGCCCAAGGAGTAAACTGCTCTTATGCTTTTCTGCACAAAGTCCTAAAGCCTTGATCGATAATAAGCTTTATTACTCAGCAGAGTCAATTGTTTAAAAAATATCTGTGATTATCTCCACTTCTTTTCCTGCTTTGTTTTTAGCTGTACAAGAGTGTGATTCTTTTGGTTTGACTGTGGCTTTGGTGGGGCTGTTTTAATATTTTCAGATGGAAGAGAATGTTTCATATTTTGTGATTTTTCATTCATTAAAAATTGCATAAATTGTTAAGATGCACCTTCGGCATCTTCACTATTCTACTCATTTCCGCAGAATAAAATCTTTATCATATAGGATATATCCCATGAAAATTTATTTCTTGTAGAGTTATTTCTGTAGCTATGTCCTGCATCACATTTAATAATTTACCATATTGCTAGTTGCCTGGGTCCTTTCTCATTTACTGTTATGAATTAGGACTATTGTTCATAGGATGTAAGTTTGTCTTAATGGGGGCAGGGCCCTGTCTTGTTTTTCAACTACTACTACTAGTACTAGGAATAAGGATCAATAATCAAGTGGTGTAACTTTTGTTGCTTTTCCATGTACTGCATTTATTCTGCTTATTTACTTTAAAGAGAATATATATAGACCATACTTGATAAGCATGGGTGGTGTAGCAAATTAAACTTTCTTCAACTTCTGTGAAAAAATTGAATGCCATAATTCCCAAAAATCTGATGTTGATCATAAATCAGTAAAATCTTTCACAGGTATTCTTTTTTGGGAGAACTACAACTTAGGAACTTTTGGAAAAAAAACATTTCCTACTTAGGAACAATAATCCATGTGAATATTCAACGAGTGGTTAATCAATTAACCATGTAACTCTCTTATTTTTTCTTTGGCAAAGCCTATTTATTTAGCTACGTGTTAACTTATCACATGCTTAATATGGTGTCTTCTTCCTTTTTTTTTTTTACTGTCTGAATGTTTTTATTCACTTCCTGAAAACCCCATTCTGTAGTTGGGAGCATTGTTTATAGCGACACGAGAGGACTGGAAGCTGATGAGGATGAAGATGGAAGAATTGGATGTGGCTATGAAACGTGTGATGTGTCTGACTTCTACATTTCTGACATGATCATGACAAGCTTACCCTTGGATGGAGATGCTTTTGCTGGTGATATCAGTGAGACCAGCTGCACTTCTGATTATAAATCTGCAGAGTCAACCATGTTTGATGCAGCTGACAAGTACATGGTCCTGCCTGCTCTAGAAGATGATGCTAAAAGCGACAATACTTCCAATACTAGATCATGTGAAGAAGCCATAATGGTTCAAGAAAATGTTAGCCTCGATTCAGCAATAGGGCAGATAAGATCCTGCAACCAGGGTTCTGATCTTATAATTGATTCTGATAAGGCTGAGTGCTTTGATCCAGAGTCATTTATCAAGAATCTACCAGAACTTTCTGACATAGAATCAGACAGTCAACTAGCCGTAACATCAAAGGCATCTCAGAGAAGAAAATCAGTAACCCTTGTGCTTGATCTAGATGGTAAGAAACTGAGTATGTTTCTTTGTGATTATTGATAATCTTTACTTTTTCAATATAGAATTTATTTAAGTTAGACATTAATGAGGGTTGGAAAAGTAAAAGAATCATCATCAATGCTTTCCTGTGGTCCAGAGAGCTGTTTAGGAGAGAAAAAAACTGGCCTTAATTAGGGGGATTTGGTCAGTATTAAAGAGAGAATCAGGCGTGTATTGATTTGCTTATGCATACCAAATTTAAATTCGCAAGACAACTGAGTAAGTTGATAGTTCAGCATATTCATTAAAATCAGCTAGTTGACTGGGCCCAGTATTGTCTTTTTCCTGTAAACCCTATTAAAATGTGCATGACAACTATGTTGAACTGAGTTCAGGCAGGTAATTGATGTGGCTTTTTATATGATCTCTCTGAGATTAACTTTCATTTGTCACACTAATTCTTTCTTTCTTTCCTGATTCTTGATAATCCTTTTTCTTTCTATGAAATATTTACATTGGTAACTCCTAATCACCCGAGCCATCATGCTTTCGTATGTGCAGAGACTCTTGTTCATTCTACATTGGAACATTGTGATAATGCGGATTTCACTTTTACTGTATTCTTTAATATGAAAGATTACACAGTATATGTAAGAAAGAGGCCATACCTCCACACATTCTTGGAGAGGGTAGCAGAGATGTTTGAAGTAGTTATTTTTACTGCGAGTCAAAGCATTTATGCGAAACAACTGCTTGATGTGTTGGATCCTGATGGGAAACTTATTTCACGCCGGGTATACCGTGAGTCTTGCGTTTTTTCAGATGGTAATTACACAAAGGATCTCACAATATTAGGTGTCGATCTTGCAAAAGTTGCCATTGTTGATAATTCCCCTCAGGTACAGACAGAATATCCTTCTCTCATTTGATGGTTTGCTTAACTGTCTTTCTGTTTATTACCTTTGTTCTATACTTTTTTTAAATTTCTGCTAAAGCATTGAATTTTGTCCACTGTTCTTTATTTCTTTCTTCCCTTTTGAATACTTTGCGCTCTTTGAGAGTGGACAACGTTGTCAAAACTTTGGGCCATGTCAGTCATTTTATTAAGCGACTAAGGATATGTTTGTTAGGGGGTGTTCAATTCATTAAAAATGAACAAAAAACTCATGGCTGAGTTACACCTAATCTATCATGGCTCTCATTGATTAGTTTCTTTTTTGTGCCAATGCTTACATTAGGCGATTTTAAAAATTTAATGCTTAGCTTAAGTTAGCATGAGAGATTTATCTTGAGTAATCAAGTAAGCGTAGATGAGTTTAACTTGGCCTAAAGACTAATAAAGCGAAGACTTACATGTGATTCTTTTATTTAGTAAATCATAAGCTTTTAACCTGGAATGCCATTGTCTAGCCTAGGAGTGGGAAGGGGAGAAATTATATTCCTGGTTATTAATTCTTGCTCTGCTGTCATAAATTACAGGTTTTCCGCTTGCAAGTGAATAATGGAATTCCTATAAAGAGTTGGTTTGATGATCCATCTGATTGTGCACTGATGTCATTACTTCCCTTTCTAGAGATACTGGCTGATGCAGATGATGTCCGTCCAATTATTGTGGAGAAATTTGGTCACAAAGAATAAGGTTTCTCACTAGAGCACAGTTTGCAGCTTCTCCTTTTTCTAATAATATTTCCATGAAAATTTGTCCTCTTTAGAAGATAAGGTATCCTTTCTGCTTTAGCTCTTGAGTTGAATTAGTTATATAATAAACTACCAGTTGTCTTATTGTTGAGTCCAAATATGGTTCCGTTTTCCTCTCAGTTGACGGCTCTGTGGAGTGCTTTGTTTCTCTTTAAGAGGTAGTTGTAGCATCTGTCTCTCATCTCTCTCTTAATCCCTAGTCCTTGTACAGTTAAAGTGTTTATTATTCTCTGAGGGTGTACATGAAACATTTTTAGATTGAGGAATATATATATGGTAAAGTTATATATTTTCAATTTTGGTTCATATGAAGATAGGCCTATTAAATTTCATGAATGCTGGGTAGAAGCAGAAATATATAGTTGATTTCTGTATTGGATCATTGTTGCTAATAAACTACTCAAATTTTTCCTTTTTTGTGCATGCGCTACTAGGATTATGGTTAAAATAGTTTGTGGATTTAGGTGGAAATGTGTAGCGAAGCAGGGCTGGAATCTAGTTCATAAAAACTTCTAGGACATATTGATCCTGCATATTAAAAGACACTTAGCAAAATCAAAAGCCCAGAATAAGCTCAAGTCTGAAATTTTAATTACTAGAATTGACAAATTGCGTAGTAAGTTGAAAAGAGGCTCTGCATTAGTCTATTAGATGATAATTACTCATGAGGTGTGTACTAAAACAGTGCACAGAAATATATGGACATAGATATGAAACTTCAACGTACTTGTTAGAATTAATGAATAATAAATAAATTATAATAATGGGACTAATTATGATGAGAATAATATCAGATAACTGAGGTTTAGTTACATTTATAAACAATTGATGGTAAATGTTATCAAATTAGCATCATAAGTCATAACACTCGCTCTACCCAACTGTGTCCACCAAAGTGTTTCCCAATTACAAAGTATATAGCTTATCACTGTCGTGCTAGTTATGCAAGGAAGATTCAGTTTTAAATTATCATCTACACTTCCATATATGGTATGAAAAATGTGAACTACTTGTTGTCAAGGAACATTTATGTTATCCTTCCAAATAGCTTGTAGATTCTCCTTTTCCTATGAACATAGTTATTTACAATACATGTTCTAGCTGTGGTCTATGTTTGTTTGGAATGTGATTCCCATTTTGAGTTAGTCCAATAGGTGTCTCTGTTTTTACATTCAGTATGCCACTGGTGAGGGTTGTGCAATCATACAAGAAGGATGAGGAATTAATGATTTACATGTTACAACTATAAAATCCATTCCTGAGCTTTTAATCACATGCTTTCTTGAAAATCAAGAGCTTCAAAACCAAATTCAGTCATTGAAAATTTATTTGGTAATCAGAAAGTATGTTAGATATACCAAGAAAAGTAGTACCAATATGGATGTGCTTATTGGATACGATACAATAAGATATGAGAAATATAATAATTTTTTAAATTTTAAGATGTAGGTACAAGAAATATATATTTACCAAAGTAACACATGAAATACTAAACAACATGATAGAAAATTGAGTCCCGGACAAGTATTTCTGACGTAAAACAAATGTGTTCACAACATGGTACCAATAAGAACATGACAAATCAAATTATAGATTTTAATTCAAACTAAATGTTCATTTCCATTTACATCATTAAGATTCTTTATAAGCTCCTGTGCAGTTTTAGAGCATTTAAAAAATGTCCAATGCATTTTGATATTGTCTTAAAACAAATCACACAAGAAAGATTGTGATATAGGTGTCAAAGTATGTTATTTCTACTGGGGATTGTGGCAAGCGTATCACATTAGATACATACCCGATATGGGTTCATCTTTTCTTGAGTATCGTTGTATCAACAAAATTTGTTTGCTTGATGTAGTTGGTGATTAGACAAAAAGCCGGACAACAAATTGTTTACTTATTGTAATGATTTTCTGAATCGACTTCCTCGAAGCATTTACTTACTAAAGCAAAATGATTCTAGGAAAGGGTACACTTTGAGAAAGATTTCAACACAGTTGAGAGGAATGGTTGATTAACCTTTTGTTGGAGGGTTGTTACAATATCTGTCATCTTTTTTTGTAGATGGGATGACTTAGTCAAATGGTAGAGGTTATATCTAAAAAGCATCCTTTTATTTTGAAGGATATATATTCATCACTTAGTACTCACATGATTATGCTCTACAATGTCAATAATTTCTGGAAGAATCAACTGGATATTTCTTATCATGATGTGTGCTGGATTTAGTGACATGAAATGTATAAATTCTTGATGTACTAAGATTTGAGTTCATGAACTTATTTAAGACCAGTCTTGCATCCAAGAGGCCTTTCCTTTTCACTTTGGTCAAGGAATGCGTCCTGTTTTATCTGGCAGAATGGCACACGAGTCATTGCTGAAGCTGTCTTGGTGAAATAATGCCGGTCTCCTATTCTGTGTTGATATCCAAGGAAACTATGTCAGCATTTATGATAAATTAATTCCCATTGTATCATTTTTAGACCAGCCATCATCAGCTTTTTATGAATTTGGCAGTGTGTCAGATTTGAGTTGGAAGTCGTCAAAACCTTAAATTCAATTGGTTGTCAAGGCTTGAGAGGTAGCAAACCTTGCCTGTTTTCCAATTGTTTGGTCTCACTCATTTAGTCTTCGCTTAAAGATCATCCTGTCTCGAGTTCTGGTTGAAGGAATTATTGTTTTATATATTTCCTGCAATGAATTCTAAGCTTCCAAATGGGCTAATGACGTTGCTTTCCTTCTAGTGAGGTTTCTCCATGTACCTGTTGACGTTGTTAATTAGGTCCATCTTGTCTGCTTTTTTGACTGGGGTTTTATGAATCCAGACTTTATCATAAGAGGGCAAAAGGAAGGTTCCTATAGCTAGAAATAATGTCTAGAAATAATGTTTCCATTAACATCTTAAAAATATTATACATTTGACTGTACTGCTATATGCTATAGTGGTGCGTAATGATCTTAATAATCCTTGAAGATAGTGATTAGGTGACGGCAATTTCTGTTGTTCATCAGGACTGCCATTTGGTGGTGTTTATAAGAGATCTCAAATTTTAAGTGATTTTCCTGGTTAGAAACAGGTTTGGATCAATGATTAAAAATTGAATAATCTATTCTCATATATGTGGTAAAGGTTAGGCTGACAGTTGGAGGTTGAGATAGAACAATATTATCCTGAGAAAGCTCAGGCCTCAGAATTTTTCAAAAAGATGATACCCCTCTTTCATCGGAATCTCCATATATCTCTTGTTTTTGGGTGAATCAGGAGGATTTTAATTAACACGAAAGAAGTAAATGGATTGGTAAGTAGCTGACTGACTAGTTGTGCTTCCACACTAAATGCTCTAGCCTTCTAGTGTTCTGATGATGCAACTGCGAAAGTTGAGCAGGGGATCATTTAAACCACTCAAGCTCTCTTTTCCTTTCGGTTCAAAGTTGATGAATTTGATCGTTTTCAGTATCTGACTATCACTTCTTTGATGATGCCTGCTATTTGCAATCCGCATATACTTCCATAATTTTGCATCCCTTCTTTGCAGGTCTCTGAAGGAAAGTTAGTATAATATTAACCTTAATGGCAATCTTCTAGGTAAGTAAATTTTGTTTATATCTTACTGGTTAGAAGCTTCATGGCTATAGGCTTTACTTGTCTTGGGACAGGTTTTAACTGCAATTTATAGGTACTGATGTTTTTTCAGTTCAATGTTGTATGATTGATGTTTTTAGACGTTTGTTAACATTTGAAATTTTTATTAGAGAATCTAAACGAACATGTAAGAAAATTTTCCCAAGTTTTCTCCTTATTTTTGCCAAGGAGGCGGGGGAACCTTGTAAATCAGAATCTGAAATGTTGGTGGGGGAGCCTTGTAAATTTATAATCTAAAATATTAAATTTTGTCAATTTATTGCCCTTTCTTTCTCTTTATTGTTTGTTCAGGGCTAAATTATTTTATTTGTCTGCAATGAATCTTCTAGGTTCATGAATTGTGTGATTACCTATATTTCGTCTTTGCATCCTTTTTTTCCTTCTCCTTTATCTCTCTCTTAATTCTCCATATCAGTCCCTTCTGTGTCCGTAAATGGCTCAGATTATCCAAAGGTAGACAGACTCTCGACTTATTGATGATTACAAATGATTTCACTATTCCTTTGTAAGCACACAAGTAAACTCCAAGGTTTAGTCCAAACAAAAACTCCCAAGGTTTAATGAGAAAGCTCTAGCCATGCTTGACCAGATATTTTTTAATATAACATTGATGAATAAAACACAGCAACACAATATGTTTAACACGCAAGATTCCAAAAGATTTTTCCCCCCTTAAAAAAAGATTTTTACAGATATGAATGTCAAAGACAGCTCTTTGGGATGACATAACCGCTGGCAGTTCCAGCAGCATTTCTACATGATGAAGTCTCTGATCCTTTAACATAAGTCAGCTTTATGTTTTGCAGTTTGATTCCTTCGCATGGATTGCTTGCGCTGCAATCCAAGTTGATTGCCACTTTACTCCGTGATGTTCCCCTTATCTCTTCGTACCTCACTCTGCTTATCTTCACTCCTGAATTCTGTTATTGCAATTATTTCACAGTGAAATAAAAATTTAGAATCTCTTGTAATGGTTCTTTACCCTTGAGAGTCTAAAAAGAGTAGTACTTGCATCGATTAGATGAGTTGTTTCGCTTAGGCTTTGAGAAGCTGCTTCAAGAAGCTAGTTATTGAAAGCAGAGAACATGTTGAGAAGATATGATTATATTGGCGAAAAAGCAATTTTTACACTTAAAACCCAATAAGTGCAAAGAAAAACAAGATTCGTGTGCAGACGTTGGAATGATTGTTGTTAAAATGCGTTCAACTGGGGCGAAATTTGATGATATTCTATGAGTGTAACGTTATAAAAATATGAAGCATATGCATTCAACTAATCATGTAATATCAAACATAACCCTTACAATAAATATAAGCTGCCTTATTTTTTGCCTTTTATATTGAGAATAAAAGGAAGAAGAAGAAGGGTTGACCTGATGATGATCGCAAGATGTGGCTCCAGGGCAGTATCTCTGATCAATGATGATGGGATTGAAGACATTGTTCATGATGAGTTTTCTAAAAGCTATGTCTCTGGTGAATCCAGTGCTTGGTTGTGCCCTTGCCTTTATCCTAACCCCATTCTCTGTTCTTGTGAATATGGAACTTATCACTGTCACGTTCTCTACCCCTTCCTCCTTCTCATAGTTCCCCAAACTCCCTATGCTGTGTCACAAACACACAAATAAACCATAACACTCCCATTTGCTCGTTGTTTCAAATGGTTCGTTCAATACTTGTTTTTCCCAGGCAGAGTTTTGAGTTTTAACTCGTGTTACATGATCTGACTCAACCTCAAATTGAATTTGTTATAATCTTTTGACAAAAAAAGGTATCGAGGTAGATAGATTATGATTATACCTAATGCCATGACCAGGGCCACAAGCAATGTGGTCGATCCAGAGATGGGTTGAGCCCTGGTTGATGGAAATACAGTCATCTCCAGTGCTGATGGCGGCATTGCTAATAGTGACTCCGGTCGAAAACTGAACGTTGATTCCGTCAGTGTTAGGACTACCACTTGGTGCTCTTATCTTCACGTTATCTATTATTACATTCTTGCAGTGATCAATGGCTATGTGCATTGTTTGGCTATTCATTGACCTTATTCCACTCACCACCACATTGCTTGACCAACTAAACGATATCGACTACATTTTTATCCCAACAAACATGTATCATGATCACTTAATTAAAACAATACAGCTTAATTAATCAACAAGTGTTGTTCCTAATGAAAATGGCTTTGGCCGTTCAAGCAGAAAATAACTCGAAGAGAGTACCCCCAATTGAATTTATCAAAATTTGACCCAATTATATAGCCTTGTTAAAAAATATAAGACAACTTGATTATGTATCAATTGTTTACTTATTTATTTTGAAGGATAGATACTAACGACCTAAGATTATAAGTGGATTTGAACATATACAACCTCCTATTTACAGGAAACTTTCACGCCACAAGACTATATTGGCATTATGTACCAGTTGTTATTGATATAAATATAAGCATGCACGTGCAATGCAGTAGACTTACTCTTGCTCCTGGAGGACAATTCTGGTGAGTTTTTTTGCAATCCCAATAAGAAGAGCCTCTTGCATCGAGAGTGCCTTCTCCATAGACTGAAACACCATCAAGCTTTCTGAACAACATCCAATATCCAGAATTCCCCAATGACCAGTAATCCCTTGGAGCGACAATAGTCCCATCAATTCTGAAGTTCACCTTCTTCTTGCATGGTCCATCGAACGTCATTGGTTTCACCAGAAACGTCCCTTGCGGCACATAAATTGTTGCTTCTTCTTCTGATCCGCATGCCTGTGACCATGCCTTGAGAAATGACGCCGTGGAGTCCGACTCACTGTTTGGTTTAGCCCCAAAACTCTCTACATTGATGTATGAAGAGGACGAGCTCTGAAAAAAGAAGAGGGGGAGGAGGAAGATGAAGATGAGGTGGTTTGAGTTAGTAGTTATGGCCATTTCTGTGAAAAGGTTTAGGATGAAGTGATGGAAATTAATTTCATTTGCTTTGGAACTTGCTAGCTAGTGGATGGCTTATTTTTGGGGCGTACGTATTTATGAGTTATCACATGGTTTTATATTTAAAATAAGTTGATTACATGTGAAGTTAGTTAATGAGCAGGTTGCTTAATTCTGTTGTATGTTGTCTGGTCCTTCAAGGTTGTAATTCATATGCATGCATGCTGCTTTGCCGCTTTCTCAGGACATTATTGTCATTTACGTATTGTTATATGATTTATTGTTAGATTAAACTGTACGAAGTTTCATTAAATTTTTGTTAAAATCTCTCTCTCTCTCTCTCTCTCTCTCTCTCTCTCGCATATTATCTCTATCTGATTTGGTAAATTTTCATAAAAATAAGAAGTTAAAGTTCTTTAAAAAAAAAGAAATATGCAATTTATATTTCTCTTTGATTTTTTCAGAACAAAATATATTTTGAAAACCTAATATAGATTTTGAAATTTTTGAGAAAATTAAATCTAGAGAGGTTTGTAGTGATTCATTCTGACATTATAGAAAATAAATGTTTCTATAATTTCCATAAAGCAAAAATACCCATTGACCTTTAATTTGACTTTTTTGTATTTTTAAGGCTAACATACATGATGACTTAACTAAATTTCATCCAAACTAACGGTCAACATGTATTTTTACTCTACTTTTATAACCGCAGTTACTTTTGTACCCAAAAAAATAATTATGTTGGATGCATTTTTTAAAACATCACGTGTATTTTTATACCTTAAACCGTAATTTATACTACTATTTGTCAGAATATGAATCTACTATTGAAGTACGATAAACAAATATTTCCACTGTGACGGTGTTCTATATTTTATGCTGACTATAACGTGAAAGCATTGATGGCAACATGGGATTTGAACCTGACTATCTCAATAATCATTTCATTTAGAAATTAATAATATTAACATTTGCTAAATTGTCCACGAATCCAAAGAGAACATAGAAATGTCCCCTCACCTGATTGCTGATTTTTTTATTTATTTATAATTTTTCAAATGTAATCACATGAGTAAAAATATGTTACAAAAAATATATGCTGCATATATATATATATATACACACACACAGAGTAAAAATTTATATAGATAAAATAATTTTCCCTAATATCTTCCTCTGAATAGTCTAGTGTTAGATCGATCCGTATTATTTTTTCATTTTCAGTACCTTGTTTCCGTAATCCCAAAAAGTACTGAAGCATATGAAGTTATTGTTATATAACAACTATATCACAAAATACAAATTGTTTATTTAATTGGATTTTTTGGACCTTGGTTCCGTAGTACTGAAGCATATGAAGTCATATATATGAACAAAATACAACATTTAATTAATTTCTCTTCGTTGTCAATTTGTTTTCTCCTGTTCAATTACGTTATGTTATTAATTACTACAAAAATTGCTGGCCAAATAATTAATTACTACAAAATATTCATTGTTAATTATTTAATCATTACTTAGCATCCAAGTTCCCCCTTAAACATTAAATATGAATAATGGAGGGGTGCACAAATATGAAAAACAGACAAATACAAATATAATAAACACATAATGATCGAATTGTTTTATTTATGTGCGACAAAATTATTATTTTTTATTTATGACATGAAAATACGCAATTTATTATATACTACACATGTTTATACGTGTGTTGTAAGAAATTGAAATAATTATTTTATTATTTTATAATTTTTTGAACACTATGGCTCAATATATTTTTATTTATTTATCAAATTAATTTTAAAAAACAAACGAGAAAAATATTTTCCCCCAGAAATCTGTGCAGTTATTGAGCCTATTTTTTGGACTAAATAAGTTGGGCTTTATTGCTGATCCGTTATGATCATAGTTGGGCCGAACGGATCCATAAAAGCCTGCAAAGCTTGTACCAATTGAAAAAAACTAAAGCAAAACCCTAGAACTTGCGGCTCCTATAAACTTATAAAACTTGTATGAGGCTCAAAGGACGAACTTGGCGGCAAGGGGATTCGATGTAAGTCTCTCGTCTCTGGTACTTCTTCCCATGCATCACTCCTTCCCAAATGTTGAATGTTTTGGATATCAACTTTGATTGTGATATTTTCTAAGTTTTAGAGTAAGGATTTGCATTAGAAAATTTCCAGTTGTTTATATCGAGTGGTCCATGCTCAAAGGCATTTCTTTTTGTTTGTTTGTTTTCGTGCCATCTTGAAGAGCCAGGTAAGCAAAAATGGCCGCGCCGTTGCTTTCAAAGAAGATCGTGAAGAAGCGGGTCAAGAAGTTCAAGAGGCCACAGAGCGACCGCAAGATCTCTGTGAAGGTATTTAACCGAACAATATTTGTATAAACATGTAATGTTGTATTTTCCTGGTTGTCTGTTTGATTTGAGTATTTGACGATATAGGTCGCTAGGATTTGGTTATTATTCTCGTGTCAATTCGAAACTGTCGGGTTCTGACCAGTTCAACATCTTGTTATGAGCTAATGGAATTTTTCTGTGGTGTCTGTTGTTACAAATTGGTTTCGTTTCATTTTGGTTAGAATGCATTCAAATGAGCCCAACTCCTAATGGTCTAATTACTATGTCACATACTTTACAATTGCGATTGTGTATAGAGGGGGACTCATTTGAGCTCGGATAGGATATGATGATAATTTTTGTCGCCCCAGTCTTAATTTGCATCATTTGGTGCAAGATGGTGACTGACATTGTATCTGATCCTAGTATCTTGTAGTTCAGATTATTACAAGGTCATTGTTTCTTTCACTTAGAAACATTAGGAGTGTGCTCATCTGTATTTTTCTACTTCCTTTCCTTTCTATTTAATGTTGCACTGACATCATTTAAATCACGTCATCTGATCTTTGCTTTTTAACCTATTTACATGTTTCTGACAATATTCACTACGGTTTTTTTATCCTTTGATTGTAATGCGGCAATGATATGTCTTTTCACTGAAGTTTGAACACTTGTATCAATGGTCTCCCTCAAAATATGGTGATTCAGTATTTTGAAATTTGCTATGAGAGATGATGATGTTTATCCATCAATTCTGCAATAGAATGATGATTTTTTAACATGCACTACCATCTGATCTCTGTTGTATTATTACTTGTATATTTTGATAGCTTCGCGTGTAATAATTATTTTATCATCAAATTGTTTCATGGTTTCCTAAACTCTACCAATGAATTTATACCCGTGCTTCTGCAACTTACGATGCAAAGTCATTAATTATTATGATTGATATGTGATTAATACATAAAATATCACCATCTTTCGGCTGAAGTTGCTTGTTAGAGTTTCTGCTTGCCTTGTGCCTCTGATAAATGATAGTTGAAGTTATAGTTACTTGAAATTCCTGACAATATGGTATATGTTTGCTTTATTAAGGGATCCCTAATTGACTTTTCTGAACTTTTTATGCAGTCAATTATGAAAATTTTGTATTTCGTATCATCTTGTTCATATTTTTTTATTCTGGTGTGGTGTGTGTGTAAACATGTTTTGGATTCTATAATGCATATTTGCCCTGGTATCTGATGTCAAGATTTTGTCACAGTAGCTGGAAATTTCGTTTGAAGGGCATATAGAAATCTTATACAGGTCTTGCGACACAGTTGGCTTGCTTTCCATATAGGCCTTCTGTTACTATTTCCCTGTTGACATCTTAAATCCTTTCCTAGTAGGTTTGGTGCGTCTTCTTGTGATAATGCAGAATTTCTTTGTTTAAAGAAATGCGAAGAACCAACAAATTTGCTTTGCTGCACTTACTAATAGTATGACCTTAGGAAAGCATGTACATGTGGCTTTAGGAAATCCTTTGCTAATATTCTAAGTTGTGACTTATCCTTGTAATTGATTGCCTTTGTTGTAACTTAATTGTATTCTTCTATGTTTACTGCAGGAAAACTGGCGCAGGCCCAAGGGTATTGATTCTCGTGTCAGGAGAAAGTTCAAGGGATGCACTTTAATGCCAAATATTGGCTATGGATCAGACAAGAAGACTAGACACTATCTCCCAAATGGTTTCAAGAAATTCGTTGTGAACAATGTCAAAGAGCTTGAACTTCTCATGATGCATAACAGGTGAACTGATTCATTTTAACTTTATTGGTCCTGATCCCCACTGTATGCACTTTAATTCAGAGCTTGTATTGACGCCCTTATGTTCTGTTATTTCAGGACATACTGTGCTGAGATTGCTCACAATGTTTCCACGAGGAAGAGAAAGGAGATAGTTGAGAGAGCTGGCCAGCTTGATGTTGTTGTCACAAACAGGACGGCCAGACTACGCAGCCAGGAGGATGAGTAATCTGGATGACTTTGAAAGTCCCTTTTGTTTTGTTGCTGAGTATTTTGGTTTACATCATTGTTGTGGTGATATATTTTGGTCATGCTTTTATTTTTGCTAAAATTTTGTAGCATGTCTTGCGTCATGATATTTGGCTCGTTCAACGGCCCTTTCTATAGTTTTTATCTATTGATCTGGATCCCTAGTTTTTCAATTTTCCAATAATCTGGGTTTTTGGCACGGCTAATGCTTAATCACAAGTTTTCGTTCTCTCTTTTTGAAAGGGGGATGATACACACAATACAAGTAATGATGAATATGCTGGGTGTCATTGGCACATTCTGATATACCTTTTGACAATTTTGGGTCTCAATGTCACACAACTTTATGGTAGGTTTTCTAGTCCTAGAAGGTTAAAGCTGACAGACATGTGGGATGTTTGTTTGTGAACCTTCATTTTCAAGAACACTTGTCGCTCATCATAAACTGCAGAATCCATCGCGGGCATAATCGGATCTACGCACGATCGTCCTTCACTGAATGTGTTCAACTAATGCCATAACGGTTTATATCTGTCTTCTAATTCAGTTCTTGATAAATTTGCAGTCTTGTAATTTTAAAAAGGGTAAAGGAACAAAAATATACATGTGTTTTACCCTAGGAGCGTTCAGCATCATATGTTTTTTTGGGAGCAAAAATATATACGTGGTTACCATTTTGAAGTAAAAGTCACATCCCACCGTTATGTTACTGTACACCTATGGTGCTGGGTGCTCTCCGGGTAAAGCACATGTGTATTTTTGCTCCTGCTCTCCGGGTAAAGCACATGTGTATTTTTGCTCCTTTATCCTTTTAAAAATTAAAACTGTAGAGCCTGTGCGTACACAAAAACACGAACACTTTGCTAATTTTTACTTTTATTGTTACCGTACTCCCGTCCCGTCAACAAATTTTGAGTCCGCCTTTATAACAGGGGAATGAATGTCCTAAGATAACTCGGATCAAGTGACGATTCAGGAAAAGACATATTTTCTCTCTACTATTAATTAAAAATGGTAACTTTTTGACAAAAATGGCTTTTATTATACTTGAGAAATATAATTCCATACGTGGGAATATGAATCTCCGTAATATAAACTCTCGAACCTCAAAGATGACTAGAATGCTAAAAATAATACTTTCGCTTAAACCTTTCGTTTAGATAAATGAGCTACAGAAGAATTTTAATCTTAAATTTGGGTCTAGTTTAAATTCATTATACCCTGCATTATATAAACTTTTGAAGACGAAATGGGACCACAGTGGAAGAGTCCACAAGGGGCAAAGAATATCACTTGCCTGCAAGAAGGAACATGTATGAAACTGAAAAAGGTATTATATTAATTAGAACAATCTATAAAATACTGGGGCAAGAAAGAATCAGGCATATTAGGTCCTGCCTTGAAGATGAAGCATGAACATTCACCTTCTTTACAACCCTGCATATAGTCTTTAGAACTAGCAGCCTTAGCAAGAAAAGAACCCAAGTTTCCACCCTAATTCTCATATGCATTCATATATATACACATTTAAGAACCCTCCCTTACACCATCCTCGATCAGAAGAAACAACTTTTCTTCACTTCTTTCTAGGTTTCTGAAACCTCCTGTCTCTTTTCTGCACTACAGAGATGGCCAACGAGCAAATGAAACCCGTTGCCACTCTGCTTCTGGCCCTCAACTTCTGCATGTACGCTGTCGTTTTGGGCATTGGCGGATGGGCCATGAACAGAGCCATAGATCATGGCTTCATTATAGGTACATATCAATTAACGTTTCTTAGACACTTGATCTTCTGTTGTTGTTGTTCCTATGTTAGCATCTTCTTATGTTGTTGTATGTGATGGTGTGGATTATTTCAGGTCAAGGATTTGAGCTTCCAGCTCACTTTTCACCGATATACTTCCCAATGGGGAACGCAGCAACAGGGTTCTTTGTGACATTTGCTTTGCTTGCTGGAGTTGTTGGAGCTGCTTCTGCAATTGTTGGATTCAATCATGTCCGTTCATGGACTCCTGAAAGTTTGCCTTCTGCTGCTTCTGCTGCTGCCATTGCTTGGACTCTCACCCTCCTTGCCATGGGGTAAAATATATAATCCATCCACCATTTCTCTTAATTCCAAAGTTTATCTTTTTGTTTTGGGCTAATAGTGTTGATTGAATTTTGGTTTTGATTATCTTCAAATCGTTGGTTTTAGTGTCTAAAGTTTCATAAATATTTAGTCCGAGCTTGCTTATTGTTAATCCTCATACTTTTAATAAGTTTTGGTTTTGGTCCCTATGCTTAAATTCTGAGAGAGTTCTTATAAAATTATAAATAAACTATTTGAAACTACAAGAAATAAAACTCAATGATATTAACCCTTTGTATGATCTTTATTATATTGATATGATGAGCAAACCATTTTTGTACAGCTTTGCCTGCAAAGAGATTGAGCTTCAGATCAGAAATTCCCGCCTGGTAAGACGAGATCCAATTTTGATTCATTTGCTGATCGAGCCAAGAAGTTGATTTTTAAATTCGGATTTGTTTAATTATTTTTGCAGAGAACAATGGAGGCGTTCTTAATTATATTGTCAGCTACACAGCTGTTCTACATAGCAGCCATTCATGGCGCGGTCAGGAGATGAAGTGAGAGATGTTGAGTGAGGGAGATGAGTCTTCTGATGATCAGATGGCTCTTGTGTGATATGTTGTGTTTCTTTTATGTTTTGATTTTTCTTGTTTTATTTCTGCTGTGATTATTTTTATTCTTTTTCTCCAATGGTGTGTAATTTTCGTGATTGGATTTGTATAAATCAATAATATTTATATTACATGCTTCAAATTAAATTAGTGTGTCCCCTCCTCACCTGGATAATTTCTTTTTATATTTTTTCTTAAGATTTATCTTTTTTTTTTCTGGACAATAAAAAATTCTCTCGTTATACCAACAAGACAATTATATTTGAACTCAAATTACTTCAATTAGTAGAAGTAATAAAGGAAAAAAAGGGAAGTTTCAGAAAAACACCTCCAAAATTTTAAAATCCCAAATTAGTGATTTCTTACTAAAATAAATTATAAGTTTCTTATTAAGTGAAGTCAATCTTTTATCAATTGTAGAAAACAAACTGAAGAGAGATTTTAAAATTTGGGGATATTTTCTAAGAATTTTCTCAAGAAAATAAATTTATAATTTTTAAGAAATAAGTACTTTCAAGATTCTGTGTGTCACAATAATTTTTTTTTTCCGCTACATAAAATTTTAGGAAAAGGGTTCTCCTATAGTCTTGATTTTGCTCCCAGGCACAAAGAGTATATATGCCTACCTCAACACAAGTTCAATCACATATGACCAACTCCAGGATCGAACCTTTTGGTGAGAGTGTCCGACCCCTTTGCGAGCCCAAAGAAGAGGGTGTGTCACAATATTTTTAACAGTTTTAACAAATTGTAAACACTAAACAATATGAAGAGTCCAGGGAAATTGGACCCAACAATAAACTGAGTTCAAAAATCAAAAGGGTGTTTTGTTGGATTATGGGCCAAGCCCAGTAACTACATATATTTTATTTTTGCCAACGCAGTTACTACATTTCAATAAAAAAAATTAAAGACTCCTCAAATCAAGTCCAGATTTCTACTGTAATTTTTGATTCCTGTCCTAATAGTTTATGGACTTGGGTGGATCTTGAGGGACTGGGATTAATTTCCCCTTCTGTGTAGCTTTGTTTATGTAGGCTTCTTAGCCTTCTTTCATATCAAAAAAAAAAAAAAAGTCCAGATTTCTAGTTGCTACATGCCTATATCTCAAGTCTCAACCCTACAGCTATGTCTCAACCCTACAGCTATGTCTCCGTGGAATTCACATTAGTGCTTATGTGAGCCATATGTACTCATCCCTCCTTCTAATACAGGGATGAACACATTTTTTTTTTTAAAATTTTCACTTATTTAGATTAAACTATATGTTGCATCCTGAAACATTTTTTTACACAGTATCTCAAATTAATTAATTTTCGCATTCAAAAATATTTTTCTTATAACATTAATATCTTAAAAACTAATTAATTTAAAATATTAGGTGTAAAAAATATTTCATGATGTAGTATAAAATTTAATCTAAATACATAAAATATATGAAAAAAAAAATGTGCTCAGCCCTCTATTAGAGGGATAAGCACATAAGGTGCACATAAGAGATGTGCACCTAATGTGAACCCATCTCCATGTGATTATATCCCTTAACTCAGTTAAAACTGAGTTCTTAAACTTTTAACTTTAAAAACGCACTTTGAGTAATCACCCAATCATCCTATGTACATTAAAATAACTTAAAAAAAGAAGAAGAAGTAACCAGTAGATATTTCAGTGCTCATCCAAAGATGATGAGGGCGCTGAAAGTGAATCAAAAGGGGAGAGATTTGAGGGAGGAAACGCAGAT
The DNA here is from genome assembly GCA_025563575.1 of Acacia pycnantha. Lineage (NCBI taxonomy): Eukaryota > Viridiplantae > Streptophyta > Magnoliopsida > Fabales > Fabaceae > Acacia > Acacia pycnantha. Next base: position 9,483,334 of record JAMWYP010000015.1, on the reverse strand, counting down.
TCTGCCTTCTGTGCGTGCCGTACGCAATTTGTCACGATGCATACCAAGTGTTCGATATTCGCCAACTGAGAAAGCGGTCTTCCCATCGTACGTTTCCTTCATACAATTATTGTTTCTTGTCTTTTCGCAACCCTGCCGGAGATAACAAAGAGAGAATCACATACAGGTCCCGTTAAAGTTTATGTGTGTCACGTTATTAAAATCCCTTCTTGAAAATAAATAATCACGAGAGTTTATTATCACCATTGGAAGATGTTCCGTGTCACAATCATAGCGACAAATAACCGCCGAACGAGCAACATAATAAGTATGATAGCCCCCATGCTTGACTTAAGGATCTCAATGTTTGCTTTCCACTATTTACAACTATTGGCTATACACACGGAACTCTATATATTATTAGCAAGCAATACCACTTTCCCATAGAACCAAAAATCTCTCCAACCAATGTTTCAGTTTAGTAGTGTAGTTGCAGCTTTTGCAGCACTTATCTTCTTTCTTTGTTATTGCCATCGGAGACGACGAAGTTACAAAGACCCTTTGTTCACAGAATGGCCTGTTTTGGGTATGACACCACCACTTGTTTATAATTTGTGGCGGTGCCATGACCACATAACGGAGGCTCTACAAAGACAAGCCGGTACCGGCAACTTCTTCGGACCTCGGTTTACGCGAATGGATGCAATCATGACCTGTGATCCCATGAACGCACATCATATTATGAGCAAGAATTTTGCCAACTATGGTAAGGGACCTGCGTTTCGTAAGATCTTTGATCTTTTTGGAGATACACTTTTCACTTCAGATTCAGACGCGTGGAAACGCCAAAGGACATTTCTCCATTCATTACTTTTCAAAAGTAAGAGATTTGAGAAGTTGCAGGAGAAGATTATTCTAAAGAAGGTGGAGACTTGTCTTGTTCCAGTTCTTGATCATGTCGTAAGGCAAGGTGCTGACGTGGATCTCCAAGACGTCTTAAGTCGCTTCACCTTTGACGTTACTTGCTCCTTGTTCTTAGGATCTGACCCTAAAAGCCTAGCCATTGATTTCCCAGAAATTGAATGCGAGACAGCTTTTAATAAAGCTGAGGAGTTTATATTCTACAGACACATAGTGCCTAGAAGGATTGAGAAGCTTCAAAGATGGCTAGGAATTGGACTACACAAGAAGATAGACGAACCGTTCGAAGCCTTTGATCGGTTCCTGCGTGAAACTATAGCATCAAGGAGAGCAGAGATAAGCCAGGAGATTGAAACAATGAAAGAAGATGATGATTATGACGTGCTAACAACTTTGATTATGAAGGGAGATGAACACATGGATGACAAGCAATTGAGGGACAATGGTTTTACTTTCTTTATTGCAGGCAAAGGCACCATAACTTCAGCTCTAACATGGTTCTTTTGGCTTGTTGCCACACACCCTTCAGTTGAAGCTAAGATTCTTCACGAGATTAAAGAAGAAAACGAAGTGAAAAACCAAGTATATCTCCATGCTGCTTTGTGCGAAGCTGTGAGGCTATATCCACCTATACCTTATGTGCGCAGGCAAGCATTCAAACACGACACGCTTCCTAGTGGACATGAGGTTACTCCTCGTACTGTGATTTTGTTATCTTTGTATGCTATGGGAAGGAGTGAAGAGATATGGGGAAAAGATTTCTTGGAATTCAAGCCTGAGAGATGGATCTCTAAGAGAGGAGACATAATTCATATTCCTTCGTACAAGTTCATTAGTTTCAATGCAGGACCAAGGACTTGTTTGGGTAAAGACATTTCCTTCATTCAAATGAAGATGATGGCTACAACTATCTTGTCGAATTATCAAGTTCATGTGGTGGAAGACCATCCTGTCTCTCCTACACTTTCAATAGTGCTTCTGATGAAGTATGGTCTCAAAGTTCGAATCACAAAACGAGGTTGATTAATTGGAGGTTGGGGAAGGATCGAAGCAATTTGATTTTGTTTGTACATATATGGTAATGTTGTCATGTCTGTAAGTATTAGATATTAATGAATAAATTAAAGTATAAGCAATATCCAAACTTCTGGTTGGCCAGCTAGCGTGTGATGATGCTAAGAGATTGTGTTTGTTAGGATTGGTGGTTTCTCCCCACTTCCTTTAATTTGTAGTCAATTTCTTCACTTAATTTGGATATGAAATCTTGCAAGGGATTGGCCTATTAAGATTGGTTTGCTGTAACTAAGTTTTTCTTTGTATATATTTTTTTACTTATGTGTCACAAGGCTTTTATTGCCCCTCCCCAAAATTGTTGTCGTTAAAGACTCTTCAGCTCAGCATAGCATGATAAAGGAGGTAATGAGGTTATAGGTAAGCTCATAAAATTAGCCTTATAAAACCCTCTTAGCTTGTAATTTCACTATCATTAAACGGAATTTTAGTTTTACTTTTGATCATTTGGTGTTTAATTTGTAACATCAACACATTACTTCCCATCATCAAATAGTACTTTCATACATTGGCTCAATAGCTTGTATGTGCTCTGTGTCTTTAAGATGATAACTGAATAATTTTTCTAGATATATACTTACATGTGACCCATTTAATTAATTAATATCGAACATCCATATCTAATTAATTATAGATTAGACCCATATCTAATTGGATGGAGAGAAAAGTGAGGGGAAAATGGGAGAAACACTAAGAAGATTTTTTTTTTTAAAAATGGTAAATTTTTTTTTTCTTCCTATTTTTGGGAGTTTACCCTTCTAATATTCTTTACCCATAATTTTCTTTATATTTAAATATAGAGTAAATTTCCTCCTCTGGCCTGGCCATGGCATTGACACCCAGCTCATCCATTTTGTACGGCTCCGTTATTCTTGGTTGCGCCGTCGCCTTGTTCATCCTGTTTTGAGTTGTTGGATTGGGAGTAAGAAACTCAATTTGGGTTCCTACCTCGTCTAAACCACTTGCTCCTATTGTTTGATGGTCTTCTGTTATTTTTTGGATTTTCATATTATATATGTTTACACTATACTATAATTTATATGCTTTATGATTATTTTTTATTTTTATTTTCTATGCTTACCACTTGGATTCTATTTATAAGTTTAAATTACCTAATTCTCACATACTAAAGGGAGTTAAATCAATAAACATAAACTAAATTGACAATTCGTTTTTTCAAATTTTTCCTCATTTATAAATGAGTATTTTCACATCTTTCTTCTCTTTCTATCTAAAATTTATTTTAATTAATAGGGGTAAAATTGTAATATTCTCATTTATTACCCTAAAAGTACATTTATAATAAAGAACAATTCCCCCCCCAAGTGGATTTATAAATAGGAGATAGTCTCTGCATTAATCATTAATCATTAATCTATCTACTTCAACTACTCCCTTCGAATCAACAATACATGTCACAATAACTAATTCATTAGAATCGAGAAATGATAGTTAATTCATTAAATTCCTCTTAAATTGATTTTTTTAAAAAACTTTATCCATACTAAATGAGATATTAAAGAAGATAGAAAAATACAAAGAGTCATGTTTAAACATTAATTAGGGGGGTAAAATTGACAAATAAGCATTAATTGCTCTCCAAGTGACTTATATTATATTGATGTGGACTAAACTATTTTTTTAGAAGCGACTTATATTGTGCACTGGAATATATATATATATATATGGGCAAATGATTTGTCCAGTGACTGGACCTAACATTTTATCCTGTGAACCAATACTACGTCGTTTGGGTTAGTAATGGCACGCCAAAAAAAAAAACCCCCCCATTGCTCAATTTCCGATCGAGCAACGTCTGGAGAGATTCACAAACAGTTGAGCGATCGTCGATAATCAGAATCAACGTGTTTATTACATGCTAATTTTCCCCTTTGAATCGATCATCTCTTCCCCTTTTCATGATCTATATATATTCTCTGAGAAATTCAGGATTTCGAACAGTGAAGGAAGAGAGAGAGAGAAGAAGAAGGGGGAGAGAGAGATGGAGAAGTCGTTGAGGGCTAAGTCGCGGGAGCTGTCGAAGGAAACAGTGTTTGTGGAGCACCGAATGGATTCAAATGGCCTCGAGAAGGTCATTCTCGAAGAACTTCGAGGTTTTTCTGCTGAGGTGTTTTTGCCTTCCTTCTTGATCTCTCCTCTCATTCTTACCTTTCTGCATTTTTGTTGTTCGTATTCGAAAGTTTCCGTTTTATTTTTGCTTTGACTCATGTTCTACTTGTGGGTCCCTCCGGTGAGCCTTTTCTTGTTTTCAATATGATTATGCAAATTGAATTGTGTCCTTGTCTGAGTATTCTCTCTTTTTGTTTTATTCTATTCTATGGATGAAGTTCTCTCGTTTATGATCACTTTTCGTGGTTCCTGAGTTTTCAAATCTATACTCGTCCTGTTTTTAAGCGTTCTCTGAATCTGTCGATTTGCATTATCTTTGGATTGCTAATTTTTTTTTCATCTTCTTGACAATGGTTCTTATTATGTAATGTATGAAAATAAGTTAGGGGAGTTTCGCGCACAATCCATCGGAGCAAAAAGAGTGTCGCGCGCTATTCCTATTGATTCTCTCCAGACGTTGCTTGATCGGAAATTGAGCAATGGTGTTCTGGTGTAGAACACAGATGTCCAGCCGTATGTGTGGGCTGGAGAATTGATATTGGATTAATGGGCTCTGCCTGGATATCTATGGTGGAGATATTCAAGAGAGCACCTGGTCGCAATGCACTAAGCAGACTTATCACCTCAAAGGGGGGGGGGGGGGATACGTCTAAAGGGGGATGTGCATGCGATACAGTATATGAGTAGTGAGTTAGAATGTGTGTAGATAGAAGATGTGTACCTTTAGGGTTTACCCCCTATATTTATAGTCATACCTGAGATAGGATCGTATCGGCCTCATTAATATGATTGATCCGAGATCAGATTATATCGGTCTCATTAATCTCGGCCGACATATCCCAACAACCATATCGGCCTCTTCACTATGATTGATATGATTGGATCCTCCTTTATGACAGGCAGATCCCGATATGCAATATGCTCCTTGTTGGGCCATATATGGAATATGGGCCTAATATTTATATCCGTAACAGATGCCCCCAGCCCGGTAGTTCAGGTTTCTGAGCTGCCGGTATGTATTATCTGCTTGATATGAAACGCGGACTTGGCCGAGATGTACCCCTGCATTTAATAACATGTAAGTAAATCACAGTCAATGGAAAATACTTACTGTTGTCTTCGGGTTTGCCTTAATTCCGGCTATTTTTTATCATGCTTTTCCATTCCTAGTCCTTTGCCCCCAGCCCGGTAGTTTAAACTCTCGAGCTGCCGGAATGTTAACCAGGTTCGGTGTAACCGAGGTCCGCCCTCAAATTTTTATGGAGCCAGGATGTTAACCAAATTTGGTGTATCCGAGGTCTGCCTCTTAAAATTCATGCGGAGCTGGGGTTTTAACCAGATATGGTGTAACCAGGGTCCACATTCTGCTTCCAAACTTTTTGACGTTGCAGAAATAAAATTCGCATTTCAGTCCTTCTACAAAACCTTTTAGGAGTTCCACTTAGGTCCCTGTACGAAACCTTTTGAGATTTTCACTTAGGTCCCTGTACGAAACCTTTTGAGAGTTTCACTTAGGTCCCTGTACGAAACCTTTTGAGAGTTTCACTTAGGTCCCTGTACGAAACCTTTTGAGATTTTCACTTAGGTCCCTTTATGAAACCTTTTGAGATTTCGTTTAGGTCCTTTTATGAAACTTTTTGAGATTTTCGTTTAGGTCCTTTTATGAAACCTTTTGAGATTTTCGCTTAGGTCCTTTTATGAAACCTTTGTTCAGTCATAGAACATAAGTCTCTAACCCTAGGTGGGCTAGTATGTAGATATAGGATCAAATAGCTCTCCCCCAAGTATCCATAGATGAGATACCCGAGAGGATCGGAGATCACAAAGCACAGGGACTTGACCTAGGTGCGATACCTAGGGCCTACGTACCCTGAAGAGGGATCAAAGTCCACGTAGTTCGATGACACTAGAGGCGTTTAGCCAAGGGCGTGGTGTGTGTGCTCTGTGTGCAGTATATGCAATTGAGAGAGAGCTTAGAAGACCATCTGTACCTTTAGGGTTTAACTCCTATTTATAGAGTGTACCTGGTAGGTAATCGTATCGGCCTCATTAATATGATTGATATGATTGGATCTTCCTTTATGACAGGCAGATCTCGATATGCAATATGCTCCTTGTTGGGCCATATATGGGCCTAATATTTATTCCATAACAGCTTGCCCCAAGCCGGTAGTTCAGTCTCCGAGCCGAGATTAATCGATCGTTTCCGAGATCCATTGACTCCGAATTTGCTTTCGTAGCAATTTTCCCGGGCTAATTGTCTGGTTTATATTCCTGCATTTAATAACATGTAAGCAAATTACAATAAATTGAAAATACTTACTGTGGCGCAAATCGTTCAACGTGCTCATTTTGGATACTTGTCCGAGCTTGCATTAAACTTTCTGGTTTGCCTTAATGCCGGTTATTGATGACACACTTTTCCACTCAACAAATCGTTGTCCACTCATTGCCCTCAGCTGGTAGTTCAGGTTCCTGAGCTGCCAGGATGTGTTATTTTCCAACCCGGGCCAGGTGTTGTCATTGTTGGGATTCCATGCGTGTTGACCAGAGATTCCGGATTGATATACTTTAATACCGAGATTCCGGATTGATATACTTTAATACCGAGATTCTGGATTATTTACTTTATCACCGAGATTTCAGATTGATATACTTTATCACCGAGATTCCCGATTGATATACTTTAATACCGAGATTTCGGATTGATATACTTTAATACCGAGATTTCGGATTTATGATTTTTGAAAACGAGTTTGTTTACCCAAATTCAATCATTCAAATAAATTTGGCGGCTTCGTGCCGCAAATAATCCAATAAAGGACTTTCCTTGATTTCAACCGATTCGGTTTAATCGGGATCTTCATACTTTCCCGATTTTAACCAGATTCAGTTTAATCGGGTCCTCCTCCGACAATTTATCCGAGATCCAATTAAAGAGTGCGGATTTAATCGTATAAAATAGACTTGGCATGATTCATGAAAGCGGGTTTGTACACCTCGGATTCACGCATGTTTAAATTGGACGTGATTTTCAAAGACGGATTTGTTTACTCAGAATTCTAACACGTTTAAACATGACATGATTTTCGAAAACTAGTTTCATTACCCTGAATTTATACATGTTTTCCTTCGACATGATTTTTGGAAACGGGTTTATGCACCTCGGATTCCTACATGTTTTATTTGTACATGATTTTCAAAAACAGGTTTCTTTACCCTGAATTCTACATGTTTAGCTTTGACATGATTTTCGGAAACGAGTTTATGTACCTCATACTCCTACATGTTTAAACTGGACATGATTTTCAAAGACGGGTTTCTTTACCCTGAATTCTACATGTTTAGCTTTGACATGATTTTCTAACCTAGTTTATATACCTCATACTCCTACATGTTTAGCTTGTACATGATTTTCGAAAACGAGTTTCATTACCCTGAATTCTACATGTTTAGTTTCGACACGATTTTCGGAAACGAGTTTATGTACCTCGGATTCCTACATGTTTAGCTTTGACATTTCCTATGTAATACCCTAAAAATCTATATCATAATTTGGTAAAATTATGCCTATAGAAAGTAGGTGAATATGAGATATCAAATATTAAGTAATAATTAGCTTATTTTCAAAGGAAAAATCTCTAGGAAATTAGAGAGTTTAAGGGCCAAAGTGCCAAAATGACGAAAATGCCCCTAAGGGACATAAATAACTTAGAAAAATTATGAAAAATCCTAAAAGGCAGTAAAATGACCCGGTGAATTAGGAGAATATATTATCTCTAATTATGGTAATTTAATAAATTATGAACTTGGAGAAATTGTATAAATGTCCAAAAAGTCGTAAAAAGACCATAATACCCTTGTAATTTGTAAAAATGCAAGAGGCATGAAAATACTAATGTTAATATAAGAATATGAAGGTAATGAGGTATTGTAATTTAGGAAATTATCAACAAGTGATAAAAGAGTAATTAAGTAATATTGGGCTAATTACTTAAGCATAAGTAAAGGAAATTCATGAATAATTATGTAAAACCCTAAAAATGGTGGTTTTTGGTTTAAAATTAGTAAGAATGTAATTACTAATTAATGGGAGATTTTGAGAAAATGGATGAGTTTAGGTATTTTTAAGCCTAAATGCAAGAATAGACCAATAGGAAAATTTTGTAAAAATTATGTAAAAATAATTATTTAATTAATTAAATAATTAATCAAATAATAAAAAAAACGAAATAAAAAAAAGGGCAGAAAAAAAAGAAAAAAAAAGAAATGAAAAATAATTTGTGCAACTTGCAAATATTTTAATAATATAATTAATTAAAGTAAAAATGATGAATAGTAATTTAGAAATTAGGAAACGGATCCTATCTGGAGATCTAGGAATGAGATTTCCAATGTCAGGGTAGAATATTGATCAGTGGAATTTTATCTTCCATTAGACTCTTGCGGAAGTAAATTCTGAAGCCGTTTGTGCGTTTTCCTAATAAAACAAAATAGGGAAAAATGCATATAGACATATTTTTGGATTTGAAGAAAATAAATTCTAACTCAACATCTAGGAATGAGTTTGAATTTATTTTGACATATTTGGAATCAGTGAATTTTTCAAGAAGTTGATAATTTCGAAATGCGTTCAAACCGGACGCGTTCGGACACGCTTTTCGAGGAACTTGGATCGACCGTTGGAACCTTATATGGAATCAAAATTTAGGTTAACTTGGACATTTCTAATAAGTGAGAAAATGTCTTCAAAGTTGTAATTCGAATTTTTGAGATTTTTCCGAGATTACGCAAATCGGTACCGATCGGGTATAAATGCTTCTAGAATACACAACTTGTCACACAAGTTGGTGACTCATGAGGGGCTGAACGAAAATGGTGTGTTCCATGGCTGCAAATCATCCACCAAAACCCCTAATTTCCATGGTTTAAAATGAAGTTTGAAATATGGAAAAAGACTATTATGCCCTCACAACTTCTTCTATAAATAGCAAGCAATTCCTTTGAAATTCTTCACACCAAAAACCACTCTTAGAAATCCTAGAGAGAAGTTAGAGAGGAGCTCTTCATATGATAGGGCTATTTTAGTCTATAATTTCGAAAATCATAATTGCGTCGAAGTTCTGGCGAAATTTCAGGAAGAAAATTTGTAAGAGTAACGAAGTGCTGGCGAAATTCCGCCAATTAGGGGCATAGGGGCAAAAAATGGTAATTTTTACCTAAAATGCCAGTTATAATGCCAAATCACTAATGAAAGTGATATTACTCTTATAGGATATCAGAAACTCTGATTTGTTGTCGTTACGCTGCCGAAGTGCCGCTATTGGAAGTTTCCACGTTTTTCGTAAAAAGTATGTTTTCTGCCAGAAGTACCTAACGCCGTCAACAAAGGTACGTTCGCGTACTGTAACACTAATCTAGTGCTGCTCATATACATATATGTGATAGATACATTCACGGATAGAGATTCTGTTAGGAGTCACCGAGATACATTCACGGTTAGAGACTCTGTTCAGGGTTACCGATTATACATACAGTTCACACGGGTTATAGATGTAGTAATACCGTTAGAGTTTTCCTAGCGGCGAGGACACGACCGTACATCGTGGCACCGGTGAATAGTGCAGCACTTTATGGGGCTTACATACGCTTTACGCTTATGTACCGTCATTATATTGATCATTGCTTGTTATTGTGTGAATGTCTCGTTGTCTATATACTGTTTTATTTGAGCATAAGGTTAACCGTTACTGGGTTCGATGCATGGACTCCAGCTCTTAACGTAGCGTCAAGTTCAGAAGGACCACGGATCGGAGATCGAGGCAAGCTGCACGAGTAGGCTCATGGTTGGAGGGCATGTAGCACGAGTGAGCTCTGAGACGGAGATGTCACTTTATCGTTTTCCGTAATTACCTATGAGAACAATAGGATGCTGTATCAACACTGTATTACACTCTGGTTATCGTTTTAATGGGAATCAGTTACTCTTACGCTCCAAGGCTCGACTCTGATTTTTTTTTTTTTTAAAAATTTGGCTCTGGAATTGGGATGTTACATCCTACATGTTTTATTTGTACATGATTTTCGAAAACGAGTTTCATTACCCAGAATTCTACATGTTTTAATTCGACATGATTTTTGGAAACGGGTTTATGTACCTCAGATTCCTACATGTTTTATTTGTACATGATTTTCGAAAACGAGTTTCATTACCCTGAATTCTACATGTCTTAATTCGACATGATTTTCGGAAACGAGTTTATTTGAATCATTAACCTTCTTCGGTCATGGGAATCAGAAATTTACCGATTCCCCACAGACGGCGCCAATGTTCAGTCATAGAACATAAGTCTCTAACCCTAGGTGGGCTAGTATGTAGATATAGGATCAAATAGCTCTCCCCCAAGTATCCATAGATGAGATACCCGAGAGGATTGGAGATCACAAAAGCACATGGACTTGACCTAGGTGCGATACCTAGGGCCTACGTACCCTGAAGAGGGATCAAAGTCCACGTAGTTCGATGACACTGGAGGCGTTTAGCCAAGGGCGTGGTGTGTGTGCTCTGTGTGCAGTATATGCAATTGAGAGAGAGCTTAGAAGATCATCTGTACCTTTAGGGTTTAACTCCTATTTATAGAGTGTACCTGGTAGGTAATCGTATCGGCCTCATTAATATGATTGATATGATTGGATCCTCCTTTATGACAGGCAGATCTCGATATGCAATATGCTCCTTGTTGGGCCATATATGGGCCTAATATTTATTCCATAACAAATGGGTTTTTTGTTTTTTTTTGCGCACCATTACTAACCCAAACGACGTAGTATTGGTTCACAGGATAAAATGTTAGGTCCAGTCACTGGACAAATCATTTTCCCCATATATATATATATATATATATATATATATATATTTATTTATTTATATTGATGTGGACTAAACTATTTTTTTAGAAGCGACTTATATTGTGCACTGGAATATATATATATATATATATATTACTTTTGTTATGATATTAAATCTCAAATGTTTAGATTTATCTAAAGGTGAGAATAAAGAAATGGAGGGAAGTGGACATTATGGGAAGTGAAGAGGCTCCTTTGCCTTTCAAGCAGTTATTGTTCATATGGAAATTGTTGCATAATGCTGTCCCGGCATTTGAAATTCTGAAGCAGCATCATTTCAATGTCTCTGGTAATTGTCATTTTGGATGCAATAGTGAAGAATCGCTTGATCATCTCTTTATTTCGTGCCCTTACACCATGGCTGTCTGGTTTGGATGTTTTTCGATTCAATTTCACTATTCATCCTTGTCAAGCTTTAAATTATGGCTCAAAGACAACATAAGCCAACTTCACAACTAAGGTGAAACTTATCTCATGCGAGGCATTGTAATTCTCATCAATTCTATTTGGAATAAAAGGAACTGGGCATTATATCATGGACAAATTGATCATCCTTCAAAGGTAATTAAATAAATACGAGGAAAAATATCATTTGCTGAGCTTTACATGCAGGATATGATCATCGAGAAGACGATTCCAAAGTCATCTCCAAGCCTTTACCACTAACTATGAATGAGTTCAATACCAATGATTGGCTCATTATTCTTCACAAGATAAAAGGGAGACAAAGAAATAAGGGTCGCTATGTGCAGATATGCTCGACACTCGACAGGTACAATTCTGCATCAATTCATTTTGTGGAAGACAAACCCTCATGACCATCACTTTTATTATCAATGCCTCAGAATTTCCATTTTGTGGATAAGAAGATATGTGACATAGCTTTCCATGGATATCAATAGATTGCAGATTTGGTGTTCGGGAAAAGCTCTCATCTCCTTAGCAGTTATCAATTCAGATCATATTAACGTGGTGCTTCAAGACATCCAATACCTGCTTAAGAAATTTCCTTCTCTTACTATTTTAACAGTTTCTTCTTGTTATTTAGCTAAACTTAACCGGTTGCACTTTAGTTCGCTTTCTTTATCTTCATTGTAATCTTTTTTAAGTTATTAATATCATTTTGTCATTTTATCCAAAAAATAAAAAAGAAAAAAAATGTGATGGGGATGCCACATCAACTTTATGAAGTCAACTAACTTTTAACCGTTTGAATTGTTAATTTTGGGGGTAACATTGCTACGTTTTTAAACTTTCGGGATAACATTGAGACCAAAATTTTTTTTAGGGGAACATTGCTCCTTCGTGAATACTTTTGAGGCAAATTTGCGTTTTAAATACTACTCTTCTAATCCTATTTATAAGACACTTCTAACATGTTCTCACCAAAACTAAGAAAAAAAATCTTAAATATCATTAACTCTGTCGTCTTAAATTTAATTACTTTAATTTTCCACTTTAGTAAAATTGTAAATTTATATTATAAAAATTTAATAAGAGACTTATATTAAAGGAGAAATAAATATTCTCTCAACCATATGAGCAGGAACACATTTGGAAGGTCGCGTGAACTGAGGCATACATATCACTTTAGTATGGTAGTATTCATAAGTTATGTTTCCCAACTTAGACTTTCTAAAGAAACTTTTATTATTTTTTTGATACAAAAGAAACTTTTACCATAATAATAGATAGATAATAGATTTTGAGTATTGAGGCGTTCAAACAAAAATAAATTTTTTAATATGATTTCTTTTACACACTGGGTTAAACTAACAATATGATATTTAAAAGGATATCGATAGAATTCCTTGTACTTGACCTAATTATCATTAATAAATTAATGCAACATATTGTATGTATGTAGTATGTATGAAAACTGACAAACGTTAATCATACAGTAAAATAAATTATGGCTGTTTATATATGAAGTCTTGAGTTGAGTTAAACATTTCCAAAAATTATCCTAATTTTGGTGCTTAAATTAAGTTTCTCCCGTTTTACAATGACCCACGGACCAAATACTGATTAATAGAATATGTACACATAAAGTCAATGAGATAATATTTATCCTTTTATATATATGAGTTTTTTTTTAAGAAAAAAAAATTTATATTAAAAGATCAAACACACATTAAAAAACTCATGTACAAACAGAGACTGGATAATTTAGGCCTGGAAACAAAACCAAGAAAAAAAAAAAACATAGAAAAATAACAACAAAACAAAGGAAAAACTAAATAAAAGGTACTGAAAATCAAAGAAAGATGTAATGAGCCATATCCTTGTATGATCTTGGTAGACGTCATATGGCTCAAACATCTCCATCTCCAATATGCAAGAAAAGAAGTTTTGATCGAGAGGTTGACGAAGAACTATTTTCATTTCAAACCAGGGAATAGCACAACAGAGTAGTTGTGTGATCACTACCAAAAAAAATAAATAAATATTAAATTTGTTATAGAATTCAAAATTTCCGACTATAGTGGCAAATTGAATTAGCAACGAACCGTTGCTAATTAGCGCCATATGTCGTCACACCATAATTATGAAAATGTAACATTTTCATGCCGGCTAGTTGACTTACAATGTACCTACATTCTATAATCACAAAATTACACACACATAATATTATCATATATACATAATCAATATACGGATATATATATATGTGTACACACACACATGTGTGTGTATATGTATATGTGTACACACACATGTATGTGTGTATGTATGAGTGTGTGTATATATATATAAATAATATTATTAAAAGGCAAATATAAATTAAATGATAATTTTAACTTTAAATGGTTATCGTTTCAAAATAATTTTTATATATTTATTAATTCCAGCCGATGTAACACGCATGTTTTAACTTAAAAAACATAATGTTTCTAACACGCATGATGAGAGAGGCAAATATCTGCAGCTTGTCACTGAACGAATTTCCTCTCAAGGATGAGAGAGGTAAATATCTGCAGCTCTTATATCACCCGAGATAGGAGATCAGAGCTGCTGATATGTGCATGTCTTCGACGACCAAGCGAGATAGTTCATTCAGTTACAAGCAGAGATTTAGTAATTTCTTTAATTTTTATAATTGATGTACGGACCCTAAATATTTTTTATAGTCTGCATATTTGTAGCGGTTATCCATGAAACCGCTACAAACATGTAGCTTTTGACGCGGTCAAGGTCACTCTTCCTGGTAACCGCGACAAAATTGTGTCGTTTCGTCTGTTTGTAGCGGTTGTGGTGATGTAACCGCTATAAATTCACTGCAACAAAGTTGGCGCCAAGTTTTGTAGAGGTTAGGCTAACAAAACCGCTACAAAAGTCCCGCCACAAACATTCTCGCCATTGCGCGCCAAGCTAGCGCCAAATTTGTAGCGGTTTCGTTTGCGCTAACCGCTACAAATATAGCAGCAGACATGCCGCCAAGGCTTCCGTTACTAATTAGTGGCGGTTTAGTGAAAAAACCGCTACAAAATGGTACTTTGTAATGGTTATTTGCAACCACGACAAATAAACCGTGACAAACGATGGTTTTTTTTGTAGTGAGAGTTGTGCACAAAATGGAAATATTGAAAATGGAGAAAGAAAGAAGGATTAGATTATTGTGCCCGTTTGGTTTGATTCCTGTATCATGATTATCCTAATGTACATTTTACTAATTACTTTCAGTATGTTTGGTTGGCGCTTTGTAACAATAAGTACCAATATTGATATTTGCCTAAATGGTATGTAATCTCATCCATAGTTAAGAGCATTTGGAAACTCGGTTAGAATAAAACTACAATTATAAAACCGACTCAGATCGAGTAATATATATATACAAGTGAGCTCTTGTCCATTAGTTAAGAGTTTGAATCACATTTACTTTGTATATATAACAACCCAATTAAAAGGTGTCTTACCCTCTGTCCTTAATACCTTAAAAGAGTTTAGGTTCAGATATTAGCAGAGTATATGTATCCAGCTTACCTCCAGGCCTTGAAAGCTCAACATTTATATAAGCCCATACTTTAGTTTTCAGGGGCAGCAGTTGATTGCCCTTTTCAACTATGTGACAAGTACGGCTCGCTCTGCCTATCATTGGTATTACCTAAGAGGAAGGGGGATTTTGCCCTGTCCTTAGATCGTGAGCCCAACCCTTTTCCTAAAATTTTATATATCAAAAAAAAAAAAAACACAATATGACAAGTACGGCAAGCTTTGTAGTTGAGATTATGATTCAAATTTCTATAATTAATTAAGTTTTTTTAAATTTATTATCTTGACTTAAAATCTAGGAAAAATCCCATATATATAAAGACAGCTGAATTACCGAAACTCTAATTTGAGTTACTGTACTTAACAAAATATATATTAGGTTATGCGTTATAATTAAGAATTTAAAATCTGGGTCAAATTAACTCCATATCCCTTAATTATTTAAAACAACAAAATTGAAAATATAACCCTATTATTTGCTCTATCAATTATTTCTTTGGGAAGTATTGTACAAATTTGTGCTTTGACTTATTTCCAAAAATTAATTATGCCCAATGTTCGTTTTTTATACAATATTCGGTTTTATAGGAAAGTAGGAGTATATATAATTGGAAGTGGAAAATTCTTGAATACTAAAATGTTTCACGAATATTTTTATATGGGATTTTCCCTTTTTATAAAAATAATCATAGATTATATATATTCAGGATACATACATACATATATAGGATTCAAAATTTAAACTCGGGTGATAAAATTTTGAAAAAAATATAAATATAAAAATAAGGTAATAGATCTCCACGTGGATACGTAGATATACTGTCACAATAGATTTCATTTTATTATAATACATTATTATATAAAATCGAATATTGTATAAGAAAATATTGTGAATAATTTTTTTTATTGAGATAACATCAACAAACCCGTAACATAGCTTTCTTAGTTTGATGGTATATATTTCATTCATCATCGTCTGCATAATTATTGCTTGGAAAGAAGTAGGAGAACAAACGGTGCTCCGTTGTATAATACTTTCTAAGGAATTAATTGATAAAACAAATAATAGGGTTATGTTTTCAATTTTATTGTTTTAATATCTATGGGATATGGGGGTAGTTTGACCCAAATTTTAAATCTACTACTATAGATTCGTGAATTTATATGGTTACAACTTATAAACATCATGTGTGTTGAAGCGGAGGTTGCATAAGGTTAACACTTAAAAGTAATGGTTAATTAGGAGCACCATCATATATTACAAAGCGGAATTGGCAAAAACACAAAAATAACGATTATAGTTAATAACCGCCATTTATTTAGTAACAAAAGTGACGATTCTTTTGAAACAATCACCATGTAACACTTACAAATGATTCAAATTTCAACCTCTTATATCAACAAAGACAAAACATAACGGTCTTCAGAAACAATCGTCATGTAACACTTTCAAATGATCTGTCTTCCCTAAGTACCAATTCATACGTCATAACCCTTCATAATATCGTTGGACCTTCATAAGTGATAACCCTTCGTAACATCCATTAGATCAATATTTAAACTCAAATACTCGTTGTGATTCTTACTACTTTTCTTTATTAGCCTCGTCCTTATCTCCATCATGTTAACATCCCAGGGAGCTCCTTCGCCACCACCACCCCTTCCTCCACTACCACCTCCTCTTTCTCCTCCTAAAATGGAGGCTCTGATGCAGCTGTTAGCAGTCCTTGACCGCCACACAAGGTGTCTCGTGGCATACGCCAATAGGCTGAACAAGAAGTTAAACCTCACACTTCATCATAATGAGGTTGAATAAGGCTTGCAGTCAAACCCTTCATCTCCTTCATTCGATGATGAGAATGAGGAGGAGGAGGAAGATCACAGAGGTAATGATGACTGAACATCACTATTAGATTTTTAAAATATTTTAAAAAATAAGTTATAAAAAACAACTTCAGACTTCACGGTTATTAATAATCAACCATAAAGTATAATTGTACCGTGGTTACAAAACACCAACATACTTAACGATTCTAACTTAATAAATATTAATTAAAGCTTTTGAAACCTTTCATCTTCCCCCCACTGACTCTAGTTGCCCCCTCGTTACCCAATGATTGTTAGGAGAAACGTTACCTTTCATTACGTCCTGTTCAACTTCCAACGAGTTCCATCCCTTCTAGAGTTTCAAACGTCTATTTAAACTCCCAATTTTCATTTGTTTTTCTTACATTTTCTTCATCTTCCTCGTCTTTGTTCTCTCAATCGCAAAGATGAAACACCCTTATGGAAGAATTAAAATAAAGCTCTCGGCATCATCCTCCACCTCTTCCGCCTCCACATCCTATGGTTCCACAACTGAAAACAATGTTGCAACATGCAGAAAACATTGATCATGCCATGAGGAGGCTTTATTTATAACTCTTGAGTATGAACAGGAAGGCCAATCTCATACTTGATGAGTATGGGATTGGCCATAATCTAGGCCACTCTTCTAGTAATAAGTAGCCTGTTGATCTCATCAGTTCATCCTACTCACCACTGTTCTATTTTTTACATTGTATCATTTTAAATGTAGTTAAAAAAATAACATTTCTCACTGTTATTAGAAAACAACCGTTATGAAATATAATAAAAATGGTTCGTTAACTGTTCTTTCAAAACAACCGTCATGAATTCGTAGATAAATAACGATATTCATAAAACAATCGTCATGAGACTC
This sequence comes from Acacia pycnantha, assembly GCA_025563575.1. NCBI lineage: Eukaryota > Viridiplantae > Streptophyta > Magnoliopsida > Fabales > Fabaceae > Acacia > Acacia pycnantha. The sequence goes on along the minus strand of JAMWYP010000015.1, from coordinate 9,465,609 downwards.
ATGTCATTGGAAAAAGAACATATATAATTGCATGGACTTATCATCTTCAACTTCCATCGCGCGCTTCACTTCCAATCTATTTGAACTCTCTATTTTCATACATTTTCTTCACTCGCTTCCTCTATTCTCCTCACCATCATGGTCAAGCAACACACTGAAGAAATGCTGGAGAATCGTCACCTCCTTCTCCTCCTCATGCTGCTTCTCAACATGCACCTTTGCCTGGTTTTCTTCATTCTCTCACCCAACCTCCACGCCCTCCTCGTGCTTCTCCTTCCCAACCTGCTCCTCCGACTCCTTCTCTTCCTCCTCCTTCCTAACTTGCTCCTTAGCCTGCTTTGCTTCCTCCTCCTCCTCCCCAACTTCTACCCCCACCTGCTTCCCTTCCTACTCCTGCCCAACCAAACCTTCCCTTATAAAGCTAAATACCAGAAAAATTTAAACATCTTAATTAATTATTATTGCGTATGTCATAATTTCTTCCCAGTTTAAAGAACTTGGCTCCTGAAGAGTCAAAAGGGAGGCATAATTACTGGGGGAGGGTGAGACTTGGGATGCCACTTTGATTTAGAAATCCTTTATAATAAGTGAGATAGAAAAAGAGAATTAAACCCACGATTGGTGTTAGTAGCTTGATAAAACCTCAATGTAAGTCTTTTATATGGAAGTCCTTTTCAAGAGGTGAGGTACCAAAAGAGAGAATAACCATGGAGGGAATGACTAGCTTGATCACTAGTGAGAACGTTTGGAAAGCCTTTCCAACAGATAATAGTGGCTTGTTAAGCAATGGACTGACATTGGTAAAACGTAGCATGCAGATGAGGTGGTATTGTAGCATGATGAATTTGATTATTGTTAGCCACAATTTGAAAAGGAGCCACTTGTACTTGTAGAGTGGGCAACTTGATCTTTGCACAAAGAATCGTTGATGTTAATGACAAGATGGTCAGATTAGGTAGTTTGTGGCAAAGAATCCAACCGTCATTTGGGCGATTATGCACAAATGCAAAGTCAAGAAAATCTGTTGCCTCATCCTAGTAGTCTCTCGTTAGATGATCGACATACGTCCACAGCTTATTCAAAGATCAAAGCTAGCATAAATCATTTAGAAACAAAAACCTTAATCAAAACCTAATAATCATTCGTGCCTAGAATAAATTCACAAAAATGCATATTATGAAAGAAAAAACACGAACCTTATGTCAACCCAGCCGGAAGTTGAAGAAAGAAAACTCTGATGTTGAATGACGCCTTTCATAGAGCTGAAAGAGCTAGAGCTTTTAATCAAGTGTGAAAGTTTTCAAATGTCAAACTAATTGGATGTTTGCAAATACCCCCCCCCCCCCGGGTTATAGATTTGAAGGTCTTACATAATGGTTAATTGGTAAGAACCATTAAATGTTTTATTTTTATAACGCTTATGTTCAAATAACCGTGATGTATGTTATTAACAAATCTACACTGTTTAAGAACTTACATAACGGTTAGTTGGTAAGAACCATTAGTTATTCTTTCTTCTTTATAATGATTATTTTTAGTTTACTGTGGGGCATGTTATTGATTTGATTTATCATGGTTCTTTAATGACAACGGTAAGTAAGGTATGTTATTATTATTATTATTTAATATATCTTGGAGCCATTACATTAATATATTTTTATAAATAAAACTAAAAAAGGGAATAAATAAAACACACCCATCATCCTTAGAGGAGTGATCTAAATCAAATAAGAAGACGAGAATGAGCCTGTAATGGACGTGGTAGTGGTGTCGGCCGAGGGCCGGAGGTAAAGGTGGATGCGCTACTACAAAAAACACTTTTAACGTCCGTTTTAAGACCTTTAGATGACTATTTTCAAGGGTCGTGTAAAAAAGTATCGTTGAAAGTTTATGATTTACGACGACTGTTTTAAAAAACTAGTTATTGAAATTCAACGACTATTATGTAAATAACAGTCGTTGTATTTCCACAACACCCACGCATGCTATGTAGTCCATAGAATCATCTAAAACACAATATAACGTGCAATTTGAACAAGCTAAAGCCTTGTGAGAAAAATAATGATTTAAAATGGACGATAAGCAGCACTATTCAAGATTTGACGCCAGAAATAGAAGGTTTCATGTCCATCGAAGCACAAAAATAAGAAGAAAAATAAAACCTCTCAAAACACATTCATTTTACAAACAAAAGAAAGCATCAAGAAATAGAGTAGAAAAACACTACAATGGAACTATCCATTCAGAATTTAGACAAAAGAAAGCACCAGGATATAAAGCTTCGGTATCCTCACCATCACCTACGGGGGGTTTCCTCCTCTTCACGGTGCTCGGGATCGTTGCTCGACATATCTAGAGCCGGGAAATCGGGTTGAGCCCATCGGGCCGGCCCATTTAGGCCATGCTCCGTCAAGGGTCGGGCTTGAAAAATGGACGAGATATATGAAATTGGCCCTATAGGGTCGGTCCTAGAGGGCCGCGGGCTTAAACGGGCCGGCCCTGGATGGCCTCGGGCTAGCCTTGCAGGCACTTTTCACTGTAGCTTTTTTTTTTCCTCCTTTTTTTTTTGATTTATTAATTTATATATATTTTGTATTTTTTATAGAGTTATTTATCCATTTAACTACAAATACATAATAACTATACTCTAATTTTATGATTTGGTTTATTATTTGTTACAAATAAAATTACTCTTATGTTTAACAAATTAAATTATTTGTTACAGTAATAGTCATCGTACTAATGTCGCGTAGTGGTATGCTTCTTATGTTTTATGTAAGTTATTTGAGAATATAGTTTGCTTTTGATTATGAATTAGTGACTGTGCTTATTTGTTAGATGATTCGTGGTGTAATTTACTAATTATATTTCTTAAAAAAATAGGAAAATTAATTAAAATTTGGAATAGTAATTTCTGGGTCCTGGAGGGCCGGCCCTGGTGCTCTCGGGCCGGGCTTTGAAAAACAGATGTTTTTCTTACATTCGGCCTTGAATGGCCGGCCCTGATTTCCAGCTCTAGACATATTGTTTTGTGAGGAGAGAGAGAGAGACGGAAATCTACAACCGGCGGTGAACGACAGATCTGGAGGTTGTGGAGAATGCTCGTAGTTCACGATAGAGGACAAGTCGGAGTCGCTCAGGCCGCGATAGCGAATCTCCTTAGCGGCAAGGTGGGGCCGTTGGGTGCAGCGACGGAGATGGGTAGGTCTTGAGACTTTTATATGCGTTTAGGATGAATTTGAGGAAGGCTTTCTGCATACGGTTGGGTTTTAAAGAGAAAAATTTATATTTTTATGGAAGAGAGGGAACAACAAAATGTCGAAGGCACGAGATTGAAGTTGAAATATCTGAAAAATTTGAGTTTCAACGACTGGTTTTGAAAAACCAATCGTTGTAAGTTAAAATAAAAATAAAAATAAAATGGCGTGAGGGAGGCTCGACTGTTTTTTTAATACTTTAATAAAAGTATAAAGATATGAACTATTTAGATCATGTTTGTAATGATTTAAATTTATTTATATACATTTTTTAATTGATATTATAAATAATCTTTTTATAAGAAGTTAAAATATCAACTATTCAAAGTTGATCTAATGGTGAGAATAAAGAAATGGAGAAAAGTGGACGGTAAGGGAATTTCTTGTCCCCATATATATATATTCCTTCTAATGCACAATATAAGTCGCTTCTAGAAAAATAGTTTAGTCCACATAATATAATATAAATCACTCGGAGAGCAACTAATACTTATTTGTCAATTTTGCTCCCGTAATTATATATATATATATATATATATATATATATATATATATATATATATATATATATATATATATATATATATATATTCCTTCTAATGTACAATATAAGTCGCTTCTAGAAAAATAGTTTAGTCCACATTAATATAATATAAATCACTCGGAGAGCAACTAATACTTATTTGTCAATTTTGCCCCCGTAATTAATGTTTAAACATGACTCTTTGTATTTTTCTCTCTCCTTTAATATCTCATTTAGTATGGAAAAAGTTTGAAAAAAAATTCAGTCTAAGAGGAATTTAATGAATTAACTATCATTTCTCGATTCTAATGAATTAGTTATTGTGACGAGTATTGTTGATCGAAGGGAGTAGTTGAAGTAGATAGATTAATGATTAATGCAGAGACTATCTCCTATTTATAAATCCACTTTGAGAAAAAAAAATTGTTCTTTATTATAAGTGGACTTTTAGGGTAATAAATGAGAATATTACAATTTACCCTATTAATTATAATAAATTTTAGATAGAAAGAGAAGAAAGATGTGAAAATACTCATTTATAAATGAGGAAAAATTGAAAAAACAAATTGTCAATTTAGTTCATGTTTATTGAGTTAACTCCCTTTAGTACGTGAGAATTAGGTAATTTAAACTTATAAATAGAATCCAAGTGGTAAGCATAGAAAAAATTAAGAAATAATCATAAAGCATATAAATTATAGTATAGTGTAAACATATATAATATGAAAATCCAAAAAATACCAGAAGACCATCAAACAATAGTAGCAAGTGGTTTAGACGAGGTAGGAACCCAAATTCAGTATCTTACTCCTAATCCAACAGCTCAAAACAGGATGAACAAGGCGACGGCGCAACCAAGAATAACGGAGCCGTACAAAATGGATGAGCTGGGTGTCAATGCCATGCATGGCCAGGCCAGAGGAGGAAATTTACCCTATATTTGAATATAAAGAAAATTAGGGGTAAAGAATATTAGAAGGGTAAACTCCTGAAAATAGGAAGAATTTGTTTTTACCATTTTAAAAAAAAATTCTTCTTAGTGTTTCTCCCATTTTCCCCTCACTTTTCTTTCTCTCCATCCAATTAGATATGGGTCTAATCTATAATTAATTAGATATGGATGTTCGATATTAATTAATTAGATGGGTCACATGTTAGTATATATCTAGAAAAATTATTTAGTTTTCATCATAAAGACACGGAGCATATACAAGCTATTGAGCCAATGTATGAAAGTACAATTTGATGTTGGGAAGTAATGTGTTGATGTTACAAACACCAAATGATCAAAAGTAAAACTAAAATCCCATTTAATGATAGTGAAATTACAAGCTAAGAGGGTTTTATAAGGCTAATTTTATGAGCTTACCTATAATCTCATCACCTCCATCATGCTATGCGGAACTGAAGAGTCTTCAATGACAACAATTTTTTGGGAGGGGTAATAAAAGCCTTGTGACACAGAAGTAAAAAAGAAGAAGAAAAACTTAGTTACAGAAACCAATCTTAATAGGCCAATCCCTTACAAGATTTCAGATCCAAATTAAGTGAAGAAATTGGCTACAAATTAAAGGAACTGGGGAGAAACCACCAATCCTAACAAACACAACCTCTTAGCATCATCACACGCTAGATGGCCAACCAGAAGTTTGGATATTACATATACTTTAATTTATTCATCAATATCTAATACGTGCAGACATAACATTACCATATATGTTCAAACAAAATCAAATTGCTTCGATCCTTCCCCAGCCTCCAATTAATCAACCTCGTTTTGCGATTCGAACTTTGAGACCATACTTCATCAGAAGCACTATTGAAAGTGTAGGAGAGACAGGATGATCTTCCACCACATGAACTTGATAATTCGACAAGATAGCTGTAGCCATCATCTTCATTTGAATGAAGGAAATGTCTTTACCCAAACAAGTCCTTGGTCCTGCATTGAAACTAATGAACTTGTACGATGGAATATGAATTATGTCTCCTCTCTCAGAGATCCATCTCTCAGGCTTGAATTCCAAGAAATCTTTTCCCCATATCTCTTCACTCCTTCCCATAGCATACAAAGATAAGAAAATCACAGTACGAGGAGAAACCTCATGTCCACTAGGAAGCATGTCGTGTTTGAATGCTTGCCTGCGCACATAAGGTATAGGTGGATATAGCCTCACAGCTTCGCACAATGCAGCATGGAGATATACTTGGTTTTTCACTTCGTTTTCTTCTTTAATCTCGTGAAGAATCTTAGCTTCAACTGAAGGGTGTGTGGCAACAAGCCAAAAGAACCATGTTAGAGCTGAAGTTATGGTGCCTTTGCCTGCAATAAAGAAAGTAAAACCATTGTCCCTCAATTGCTTGTCATCCATGTGTTCATCTCCCTTCATAATCAAAGTTGTTAGCAAGTCATAATCATCATCTTCTTTCATTGTTTCAATCTCCTGGCTTATCTCTGCTCTCCTTGATGCTATAGTTTCACGCAGGAACCGATCAAAGGCTTCGAACGGTTCGTCTATCTTCTTGTGTAGTCCAATTCCTAGCCATCTTTGAAGCTTCTCAATCCTTCTAGGCACTATGTGTCTGTAGAATATAAACTCCTCAGCTTTATTAAAAGCTGTATGGCATTCAATTTCTGGGAAATCAATGGCTAGGCTTTTAGGGTCAGATCCTAAGAACAAGGAGCAAGTAACGTCAAAGGTGAAGCGACTTAACACGTCTTGGAGATCCACGTCAGCACCTTGCCTTACGACATGATCAAGAACTGGAACAAGACAAGTCTCCACCTTCTTTAGAATAATCTTCTCCTGCAACTTCTCAAATCTCTTACTTTTGAAAAGTAATGAATGGAGAAATGTCCTTTGGCGTTTCCACGCGTCTGAATCTGAAGTGAAAAGTGTATCTCCAAAAAGATCAAAGATCTTACGAAACGCAGGTCCCTTACCATAGTTGGCAAAATTCTTGCTCATAATATGATGTGCGTTCATGGGATCACAGGTCATGATTGAATCCATTCGCGTAAACCGAGGTCCGATGAAGTTGCCGGTACCGGCTTGTCTTTGTAGAGCCTCCGTTATATGGTCATGGCACCGCCACAAATTATAAACAAGTGGTGGTGTCATACCCAAAACAGGCCATTCTGCGAACAAAGGGTCTTTGTAACATCGTCGTCTCCGATGGCAATAACAAAGAAAGAAGATAAGTGCTGCAAAAGCTGCAAGTACACTACTAAACTGAAACATTGCTTGGAGAGATTTTTGGTTCTATGGGAAAGTGGTATTGCTTGCTAATAATTTATAGAGTTACGTGTGTATAGCCAATAGTTGTAAATAGTGGGAAGCAAACATTGAGATCCTTAAGGGTTTGTTTGGTTTAAGGGGAGGGAGTGGGAGGGGAGGGGATTAACCCAAAACTTTAACGTCTGTTTTATAAAACAGATTAAATGTTGTGATATAATGACTGGTTTTATAAAAATAGTCGTTGTGTCCCATATTTTTATTTATTTCCCTGTAGAATTTTGATAGTTAAGAGACGAAATCTAACCGTATTTTCATTTAGTTAGTTTATAATTAAATTTGATAGATTAGACAATATATCTATTTTATGTATATATATATGGGTTTATTGTTTGTCATGTCACTTACATAAGGTTTTGTCAAGTCACGTACCCCAAAACTATGTCATTTTGGGAGTTAGGGGAATTAATGAAGGGTGTTTTGATCAAATTCATATAATAAATACAAAAATAAAAATACCAAAACACCCTTCATTAATTCCCCTAACTCTCTAAAAGATGTAGTTTTGGGGTTAGGGGAATTAATGAAGGATCTTTTAGTAAAATTCATATAATAAATACGAAAAAAAAAATATCAAAATGCCATTCATTAATTCCTCTAACCCCAAAACGATGTAGTTTTGGGGTGACTTGACAAAACCTTATGTCAAGTGACATGACAAATATATATATATATATTTCCTAGTATGTCGAGCGACGATCCCAAGCACCGTGAAGAGGAGGAAACCCCCTGTAGGCGATGATGAGGATACCAGAGCTTTATTTCCTGTTGCTTTCTTTTGTTGAAAATCTGAATGGATAGTTCCATTGTAGTGTTTTTCTACTCTATTTCCTAATGCTTTCTTTTGTCTGTAAAATGAATGTGTTTTGAGAGGCTAATTTTTGATTTTTTTCCTAATTTTATTAAGTTGACCCACTACTAGAAAAATGCCATTTAGTGACGGAATTTGCAACGGACAAATATCCATCGCAAATTTATGGGAATTTGTGACAGAAAAAAAATATCCGTCGCAAAAAACTGATTTGCGACGGATAAGAGGCTCCGTCGCAAATTTTGCGATGGATCACATAATCCGTCTCAAAAATTGCGACGGATCATCTATCCATCGCAAGTTTTGCGACGGATCCTCTTATTTGTCGATGGATCACTGATCTGTCGCAAGTTGGCGGACCGAAAGGTTCGCCAATTTGCGATGGACAGTGTTGTCCGTCGCAAAACTGCGACGGATCCGGGGATCCGTCGCAAAAAGGACTTTGCGATCGACACCGATCCGTCGCAAACTGACAGTTTGCGACGGATCGGTGTCCGTCACAACCCTTTTCAAAAAACCTTATAACCGCCCCCCGCGATCTCACTTTGCTCGACGTTCCATTTCCTCTTCTCCTCACTCTCGCTCCGGTCAAACCTCCCCCACGAGTCTGTCGCCGCCGGTGGTTATCCCTCCACCTTGTTCACCGTCTAACGTCCTCCCCTTTCTCGTCGGTGCCGGTGGTGGTTCTTCCAACATCCGTTCTTCTTCCCATTGTTCACCGTCCAGGTATGTTTGTAATTTTTTCTCTCTCTTTGGTATGTGGTTCGATTTACACGACAATTTGTTTGAATGTTTGATATAGATTATTATATTGTATGTAATACCCTAAAAATCAATATCATAATTTGGTAAAGATAAACCTATAGAAAGTAGGTGAATATGGGATATCAAATATTAGGTTATAATTATTTTATTTTCTAAAGGAAAATCTCTTGGAAATTAGAGAATCTAAGGGCCAAAGTGCCAATGACCAAAATGCCCCTAAGAGACATAAATGATTTAGGAAAATTGTGAAAGCTATAAAAGAAGCAAGTAAAAATCTATTTGAAATAGGAAGGATATTGTCCCTAATTTAGGTAATTTAATAAGTTACAAAATTGGAGAAATTGTAGAAGAATACTCAAAAAGTAAGGAAATGACCGTAATACCCCTCGTAGGTGCTAAGATAATGCAAGAGACATGAAAGCAAAAATGTCAATACAGAAGTTTTGAGGTAATGAAGCATCCTAATTAATAAAATTATCAACTAATGATAAGAAAGTAATTAGGAAATTATTGGCTAATTACTTAAGCTTAAGTAAAGGAAATTCACAGGTAATTATGTAAAACCCTAAAATTAGTGGTTTTTGTTTTAAAATTAGTAAAAATATGTTTACTAATTAATTGGAAATTTTGGAGAAAAATAGTTGATTTTAGGTATTTTTAAGCCTAAATCAAAGTAATGGGCCAATGGGAAAATTCTGTAAAAAAATTATGTAAAAATAATTATTTAATTAATTAAATAATTAAAATAAATAAATAAATAAAAACGAAATAAAAAAAATGGGAAAAAAAAAGGAAAAAAAAAATTGAAAAATGAAATGGAAAATAATTTTACAACTTGCAATTATTTTAATATTATAATTAATTAAAGTGAAATATTGTGAATAGTAATTTAGAAATTAGGAAACGGATCCTATCTAGAGATCTAGGAATAGGATTTCCAAAGTCGGATAAAATATTGATCGGTGGAATTTTATCTTCCATTAGGCTCTTCCTAAGTTAATTCTGAAGCCGATTGTGCTTTTTCCTAATAAGACGAAATAGGGAAAAATGCATATAGGCATATTTTTGGATATGAAGGAAATAAATTCTAACTCAACATATAGGAATGAGTTTGAATTTATATGAACATATTTGGAATCAGTGAATTTTTCAAGAAGTTGATGATTCCAGAAATACGTTTCGACATCGGACATGTTCGGACACGTTTTTCGAGAAAACTTCAACTGGACTGTCGGAGCCCTATATGGAATCAAAATTTAGGTTAAATTGGACATTTCTAGTAAGTGAGAACATGTCTTCAAAGTTGTAAATCCAGAATTTTGAAAGTTCTCCGAAATCACGCGAATCGGGTACCGATCGGGGAAATTCTATTAGACCGGGTTTAAAGCAACCCAAGTCACCATTTTGGACCACTCCAAAGCAGCCACATAACTCCCTAATTTCGGCCAAGATGTTTCCATGGGCATGAATTTTACACCATTTCATGTTTGAATTTCCAAGGTTGTAATCAATTTGGAAAATTCCTTTTGTATCCCTTGAAACTTCTATAAATAGGTGCCTTCTCTTCATGAATTCTTCACACCATTCTCTCCTTCATCTAGCCGAAATCTTAGAGGGAGAAAGAAGAGAGAGAAGCTCTGGAAAAATTGTGAAGAAAGTCTTCAACGGGTAAGTCTTTCGGGCTTTAGTTTTTAAGTTCGAGTTTTTAGTTCGGTAGTTAGTAGAGTTGTTAGTTAGATTTAGGAAGTAGGGGATGAAATTCCTATACTTGTTTTTAGGCCTCATTGCATTGAAAAATATGCCTGAAGAGGTAAAAACATAGTAGGGATCGAGTCTCCGAAAAGTTGAAGCTTTTGAAGTTCTTTCAAAAATAGGGGTTGTAATGCTAGAATAGCCTTTAATTTTTCAAGTATGATTGGATATCATATGGGAGGGCTATTTTAGTCTTTATTTTCGAAAATCGAAATGGCGTCGAAGTTCTGGCAAAATTTTGGGAAGAAAATTAGTCAGAGTAACGAAGTGCTGGCGAAATTCCGCCAATTAGGGGTATAGGGGCAAAATGTTAATTTTTACCTAAAATGCCAGTTATGATGTCAAATCACTAATGAAAGTGATATTACTCTTATAGGACGTCAGAAATCCTAGGTTGCTGCCGTTACGCTGTCCGTCGTGCCGCTGTTGGACGTTTCGCCGTTTTTCGTAAAACATGCCATTTCCGTCAAAAGTACCGAAGTACCATCAAACGAAGGTACGTTCGCGCGCATCTTAATATCGACTCGATGCTTATAGTCTGCTTATATATGGTACGGATAGTTTCATAAGCCATGGGTGGAACTCGTTCGGGCCATGCACAATGACTAAGGTAATAAACTTAGATAATCACTTACGACTTTACGGGTTATAGTAAATATAATGCCGTTAGAGTTTTCCTAGCGCTACGGACACGACAGTACATCGTGGCACACAATTAAAGTGCAGACAAATAACTTTGCTTGTAGGGCAGTTGTTATTAAATGATCATGTATCATTGCTGTAATCATAGAAATATCTGTTGAAACATAAAGTGTTATATAAGCATGAGGTTAACCGCTACACGAGATCCGATGAACGTTGGATCTCAGCTCTTACTATAGCATCACATCAAGGTCCGGAGAGAGAGACCATGGACGGAGGATAAGAGTAAGCAGAGCAGACATCACACATGAAGATGAAGACCACGTGAAGACCGAGTAATGATCGGCCGATGAGATGTAAAGTCATAATCAGATAATGTATTAATCTTTATGAACAGAAAGATACGCCACTGTTATTGTTATAATCAGTTACTCAATGTTTTTATTCCAATGTTCTACTCTGATGTTTTAAAAAAAAATTTGGCTCTGAAATTGGGATGTTACATTGTATATAGATTAATGTAGTTGTTATGGATATAGATTAGTGTATGTAGATTAAAATTGTAGTTGGTATTGATATAGATTAGTGTATGTAGATTAAAATGTAGTTGGTATTGATATTGATTAGTGTATGTAGATTAAAATGTAGTTGGTATTGATATTGATTAGTGTATGTAGATTAAAATGTAGTTGGTATTGATACTGATTAGTGTATGTAGATTAAAATGTAGTTGGTATTGATAGGAAGATTACTTTTTAGAATAATGTTTACTTTGTTAGAGGCTTACAATAATTGTTATGATGTTGTATTAATTGGTAACTAGATATATACATGTATAAATATGATAGCCTTCAAATGAGAAAAATAATTTGTAAAAAGTGAGATTGAGGATAAGAGAATTAATTAATTAACATAAAGTACAAAGAAGATGTGGGTTTAGGGAATAATGAAATTTGTATGTTTTATACAAATTAGTTAAATTAGCTAGTAGAGTTATTTGTTAAGTTTTTTGAAAAAAATATCTCATTTACATTTTTTATTTGAATATATCTTTAACAAGTTATACAATAAATAAAGATGGATAATTTAAAAAACTAAATTATAAATACTATTTAGATAAATAGGTAATTATAAATATAAAAGATAAAGTTCATTTTGCATATTATATAATCTTGATTAAGTCTTATATATTATGCTCTTAAATAATCTCTTTGATTTAGCTCATATATATTATAAACTCCAAAATACTTATAGTGTCCTATTATTTGTTTGCCCCCTCCACATGTATGTCCCCATGTTCTGGTGTGTTATCCTCATTCTCTGGTTGCATGCTGGGATCTGTTCTTTGTTCAATGCATGTGTTTGTTTCTCACTTTCTTGATTAAGTGATAATTGATTGGCATAAGTGGCCAGTTGTATTGGCCACTTATATAGATTTGTGACATTGAATTAGATGTTAATTAGGTGGGTAACTGAACTAGCTAGGAAGTATGGAAGACAATCATGATAGAAATTGGATGTACAATCGTCTAACTGATAGAAGACAACTAACTCAAGAATTCATGGCGGGTTTGAAAGAGTTCATCCAATTTGCTTTGGCATATTCAACTAATTCAAGCAGGGCGATAAGTTGTCCGTGTGTCAAATGTAGGTGTTTAAGATTTAAAGATCCGGGCACGGTCAAAATCCATTTAAAGGGATTCATGAAGGATTATGAATGTTGGGAATGTCATGGCGAAGTCCGACAGACACCGACTGGTTATTACGGGGACATTAGTGTTAATTAACAGTCATCATTTGTGTTTGTAGGCATTGTACGTCTCGACACCTATAAGAGGCTGACGGAGGAGAGAGACTCGCAGAGTGCGAGCGACCCCACATCCTCTCAGTCCGATAACGAGAGTCTATTCATTCAGGCTGCAGGCGGATTTAACAACAAATGTAGAATCTTCGGGTACAGTGCCTCTGCCAGCCGATTTAAGCAAACTAAGCGCTCCTCATCTGACTATGAAGGTGTTTCTGCAGGTAAACGTAATACATTTGATATTGATTGTTACATTTTCATTCCCTAGTCTATTTGAATAAAGTACAAAAAATAAACGTAGTTCCTAATTTTTTGCAGATGAGATGAAGAAGATGAAGGTGTTGGTCCAGTCGCAAGCAGAGGAGCTGCATGAGACACGCGAGATGGTAAGGCAGATGCAGCTTCAACTCATGTCCCTAATGAAAAACAAGGGTAAGGAGCCGGCTTCTGGTGATGATGACAACGCTGGTGGTGGTGATGACAATGCTGGTGGTGCTGATGATGATGATGATTATAATGTTGCTGTTTAGACTACTTTTTAGTACATGTTAATTGCAACACTATTATTTACATTTTGTTTTCTCTCTATGTAAAACTCTTTATGCTTGATTGTTATTATATATATATATATTTATTTATTTATGGTATACAGTTGGTTTTCAATATATATATATATATTTTCAAAATTTTTAAAATAAAATTCAAAACAGAATTGAAACAAAATAATGAAATTTGCGACGTAATTGGACTTTATCGCAAAATCAAATAAAATTAAAAACACAAATTCTAAAAAAAAATTATTATTTTTAAAATATTTTTAAAAAAAATGATTTGCGACAGATATTTAAATCTGTCGCAAACGGGTGAATTTGCGACGGATTGCAAAATTTCGAATTTGCGACGGAAATTTCGAAATCCGTCGCAATTGCGACGAGGGTTTTTGCGACGGACGAAATCCGTCGCAAATTATTTTGCGACGGAAAACCCCTTTTTTGTGACGAATTTTTTCCGTCGCAAAAACAGTTTTTTTTTTTTTTTTTTTGTAGTAGTAGTGACCTATGGGTAATGTGTGTTGGATTTTGGGGCGCACAGTTCTTGTCTTCTGTTTCATTCAGTTAAGACTTGAGAGGTTTTATTTTTCTTCTTATTTTTGTGCTTCGATGGACATTAAACGTTCTATTTCTTGCGTCAAATCTTGAATGATGCTACTTATCGTCCATTTTCAATCATTCTTTTTCTCACGAGGCTTTAGCTTGTTCAAATTGCATCTTATATTGTGTTTTAGATGGTTCTATGGACTGCATAACATGCGTGGGTGTTGTGGATTTGTGGATATACAACGACTGTTATTTAAATAATAGTCGTTGAATTTCAACGACTGCTTTTTTTTTTTTATTTTATTTTAAAAACAATCGTCGTAAATCATAAACTTTCAATAAACGATTAGTCAAAAATAGTAGAGTGGGTTTTAGTTAAAAATAGCATAGGGGTTTTAGGTCTCGATCCATATGGGTGGTTCATAAATTCATTCACAGTAATCCATTAAATCCAATAACGTGGATCATTTGAGGCCTTTTGGTTCGAATTATTAGGAGCGTTGTGAATGTATGTGTGTATTAAAGTCTTAAACTACCACCAAATCTTCCATTTATGAAAGATTTGACTTCTACAAATGAATGTGACTTCTACAATAAATATTTGACAATAGTTTTGTCCTTTTAATTTCTTTCCACGTTGTAGGGTCTTTTTCTTTATGGGCTCAACTGTAGGAGTATTTGTTTTATTATCTTCATCAGACGTGATCAAATAAGAACCATTGATATCCTTAAGATCTAAATATTGATTTTTAAAAAATTATCACAATTGTAAGACTCGGGCATAAATATGGATTTTAATTTCTAAATCTTACCACGCGTCTATTCTTGAAGTATGCATCAACAAAAAAATAAAATAAAAACATCACGAAAAAATTGAAGTTTAACTCTCATCTCTCTCCTCACCAAAAAAAGGGATAACTATAAATTTTACGTAGCAACAAAATTTGAGTATTTTGCTATCTTTTTTATAACTATAATACACTAATATATTGTAATAATTAAAATAACAAGCTTTTCCTAGTATTGGAGACTTGGAATGATATGCGATCACAATCGATACAACTACCGCTATTAATGCTCACTTTGAATATTATAAATGTTCTAGTGTAGAACATAGATGTCTAGCCTCAATAGATTAGTGAATGTCTATATAGGATCAAAAGGATTCCCCAAGGATCTATAAGGAAGACACCGAAGAAAATATCAGACGACTCTCTAAGATATCTATAAGACAGATATCAAAGAAAGCAATAAATCACTATACACTAGAATGACGTTTAGCCAAAAAAGAGGTGGGGTGTGTGCACTATATGTGCTTCTGCACAAGTAGTTAGCAGGTTCAAGTATTTACACCACACAATATTAATACTTTGACATCTATATATATATAGAAGCAAAGCCCTTCATACAATATCCTTCTTGTCTTTGTTTAAAGTTAATATGCATTGTTATTTGGCCATTTCAATGTATGGTTATATATAATATATGTAATCTAAGTATGGAGGAGTGAGGACAGAGTTGCAAAATGTACCAAAAAATAACTAATTATACGTAATGGATATGTGAATTGTGATTTTCTAGTTTTGTTTAATTTAATTTTACTTTGTGTATTGATGATGAAAGGACTGAGGGTCAGTTGCAATTGTTTGACAGTTAGGGATAATCGACATAGATTGACTGACACCTAACCGGTTCTGATCTTAGGTTGGAATGCCATTTAATTAGACGTACAATCCATTTACGTAGTTAAAGCATATCATGCATCTGACTAATTTGAGAAGGAATTCAATATTTATCTGTATTTATATTCATTTGTTTAAATTTTTTTTTTCAGTGCTAGAGAGTTGTGCGCAAAATGTAAATATTGAAAATGGAGAAAGAAAGAAGGATTAGATTATTACGTGCCCGTTTGGTTTGATTCCTGTATCATGATTATCCTAATGTACATTTTACTAATTACTTTCAGTATGTTTGGTTGGCGCTTTGCAACAATAAGTACCAATATTGATATTTGCCTAAATGGTATGTAATCTCATCCATAGTTAAGAGCATTTGGAAACTCGGTTAGAATAAAACTTCAATTATAAAACCAACTCAGATCGAGTAATATATACAAGTGAGTTCTTGTCCATTAGTTAAGAGTTTGAATCACATTTACTTTGTATATATAACAACCCAATTAAAAGGTGTCTTACCCTCTGTCCTTGATACCTTAAAGAGTTTAGGTTCAGATATTAGCAGAGTATATATATCCAGCTTACCTCCGGGCCTTGAAAGCTCAACATTTATATAAGCCCATACTTTAGTTTTCAGGGG
This sequence comes from Acacia pycnantha, assembly GCA_025563575.1. NCBI lineage: Eukaryota > Viridiplantae > Streptophyta > Magnoliopsida > Fabales > Fabaceae > Acacia > Acacia pycnantha. The sequence continues at coordinate 9,449,346 of JAMWYP010000015.1, read as the reverse complement.
CAGCAGTTGATTGCCCTTTTCAACTATGTGACAAGTACGACTCACCCAACCCATCATTGGTATCACCTAAGAGGAAGGGGGATTTTGCCCTATCCTTAGATCGTGAGTGAGCCCAACCCCTTTCCTAAAATTTTATATATCAAAAAAAAAAAAAAACACGATATGGCAAGTACGACAAGCTTTGTAGTTGATATTATGATTCAAATTTCTATAATTAACTAAGTTTTTTTAAAATTTATTATCTTGACTTAAAATCTAGGAAAAATCACATATAAAGACAGCTGAATTACTCAAACTCTAATTTGAGTTACTGTACTTAACAAAATATATATTAGGTTATGCGTTATAATTAAGGATTTAAAATTTGGGTCAAATTAACTCCATATCCCTTAATTATTTAAAACAGAAAAATTGAAAATATAACCCTATTATTTGCTCTATCAATTATTTATTTGGAAAGTATTGTACAAATTTGTGCTTTGACTGTAACACCCCAAATTCCATACTACTTACTGTGTCCGTTGACATGTAGTATCTAGGAATACGGTGCTACAGGTCAGAGTAAGGCGGAAAGGAGAGCATGCGTTACGTTTGGACGATGAGTAACTGATATAAAATGCCCAGGTATAAGCTGGTAAATTAAATATTTCCCGAAGAAATTTTCATGTGATACAATCATCCGGAACTTGTATAATTACAACTCTTACATAGTAACTATGCAATCTTAAACCAAGCCTTAACTAGACTTGTGGCTTGGAACCCAATACAGTTAATCAAACTCATTGGCCAGGTCGGGTAAAGTCTAGTGGAAGTCTCTTCGTCTTTCACGGCGACTTATGACTGAACCACATAGACCAACCCTTTCTTAGTTTAAGCACCAAATGGTTTGAAACAACTCTATCAGATTCATGTTAGAACTAGTCCTATCAGACTTCTTCTGACTCTCGTCTCGGCCGGTGCATCTTCACGACTTTGTCCATCGGTGCCTCTTCACGGCTCTGTCTGCCGGTTCGTCTTTAAGCGACCTTCCCTCCGGGATTAAGTGTAGCACTTCTTCCCAGTGCACACTTGCTGACTGGTAGTGAGAGGGGTGAGATTCTGGGGAATCTGAGTAGTAAACAATACCAAACAATGCATGCAAGATAAATGCTAGTGTATGAAGTGCTTGCCTTGCATAGGCTCATGCCAACATAATGATACTTTTGCATGCTCAATGTTTGATACTCATACTCATGACCATAGCATAATCAGAAATAGAGCTTCAATCATTCAAGTATGTTAAACATAACAAGCAAGCATAGCAATCATACATATACACATAAGCAATAATATCAGCTACATGCAAGTAGGGTAAGTCCACTACCTTATAGACTAATGTCTTTCATTGGTTTTCTTGTTTAACCAACCATTGGAGTTGCTTGAAGTACCTTCCATCGTGTATTTAGTAATATGTCTGTCCTTCGAATCCGATTCCAGACTCTTCGGATATCCTAACATATTATCATATCACTTAGAATAATATCCTAAGGGTTATTTTCGCCTCCCTTTTACCTTTCTACCCTCAGAAGATAAATCATTCCATTTTTACCCTTACATTTTCTTAAAATCGTAATGCTGGATTTTCTGGACAGATTTTTCAGCAACTTTGAAAAATCATAACTAATTCTAAAAAAATCAAAACGATGTTATTCCAAAGCCAAAATTACCATTGAAAAGTATATTTTCAAGGAAAAATAATGGCTCAAACTCGAAATGCACAGATCATTCCCAGTTTTAGCGTTTTCAATCACTGTTCAAATTTAAATCCAGTAAACAAGGCTTATCTTCAAAAATTCCTATCTCCTTGTCCAGAGATCAAAACATTACATATTTTATATATTTAGAAATCCCTAAATGTATAATTTATTCATGTAAAATTTCATAATTTAATGACTTCATTTGCTACATAAAATAATAGCCTCAATATTCGCTACTAGTAGAGCATTTAAAACTGGAATTTCTACAATTTTCACAATCTTGTTCCATTGATTTCAAAAATTATTCCATAACATGTTTTCCACTACATTTTGAATTTGAAAATAAATGGAGACTTCCAAACATGAAAAGGAATTTTCCTAACAATTTCCTAAATTAAACTATACTTTTACTAAGAACTAGCTTAAGAACTCACCTTAAGTTCTTGCAACTCCTTCTTCCTTTCATGAATTTCGATCAGCTCTCCCTCTCTCTAGGATCAGCTGAGTTTGTGATGTTGGTGTGAAGAATTTAGGAAGGATGATGCCTCTATTTATAGGCAATGCTCCAAGGTTAAAATGGTAACTAACTAGGTGATCCAATTTCCCTTCTTTCTTCTCATCCATTGATCTCATTTTAACTTTATGAAATCAAATCCCCTCCTTCCGTTAGGGCTGGCCGACATGCTCCTTCTAATAGCCATTAAATATGCTTTTTCATTAGCAAAATATCCCTTGGTCCATTGCTCTCATTGGTTAGTTGAAATTGTTGACTTTTCAACTCTAATTAACAAGGTTTATTATGTCTTCTCTTCCTTCCCATCAGCTGCACGTTTTTTATGAATTTTGGGGCTGATTAAGAAGCTCAATTAACTCCCTAATCAAGTGTCTAAATGCCCACTAATTAATTACATGTGCCATTGCATAATTGTTTTGTTAGCTTAACTATGGTAATTAGTGCTTTATTAGACAAGCTTAATCCTTCATCTTTGGCCCTTAATTTTTCTTCGATAGTCAGCCCTCTTTTATTTTAAAAAATGATTACTTTAATTTTCCCATAATTAAATTGAGGAATTATGCGACTAATCTCAATTAGTACAAAGATTATTTGCCTATTATTTGCTAATTGACACTTAATTTAATTAAGTGTTTTTATAATATTTCCATGGCTCTTTTAAACTTAAAATACCATTATTTTATGTGATTTTATGTCACATATGTTAACCAATTTAATATGGTAACATATTCCTAAAATACAAGATTTTCGGTAAATCAAAAATCGGGTATTACATTGACTTATTTCCAAAAATTAATTATGCACATTGTTCGTTTTTTATAAAATATTCGGTTTTATAGGAAAGTAGGAGTATATATAAGTGGAAGTGGTAAATTCTTGAATACTAAAATGTTTCACGAATATTTTTATATGGGATTTTCCCTTTTTATAAAAAATAATCATAGATTATATATATTCAGGATACATACATACATATATATTGGATTCAAAATTTAAACTCGGTGATAAAATTTTGAATAAAAATATAAATATCAAAATAAGGTAATAGATCTCCATGTGGATACGTAGATATACCGTCACAATAGATTTCATTTTATTATAATGCATTATTATATAAAATCAAATATTGTATAAGAGAATATTGTGAATACTTTTTTTTTATTTTATTGAGATAACATCAACAAACCCGTAACATAGCTTTCTTAGTTTGATGGTATATATTGCATTCATCACCGTCTGCATAATTATTGTTTGGAAAGAAGTAGGAGAACAAACGATGCTCCTTGTATAATACTTTCTAAGGAATTAATTGATAAAACAAATAATAGGGTTATGTTTTCAATTTTATTGTTTAAATAACTACGGGATATGGGGGTAATTTGACCCAAATTTTAAATATACTACTATAGATTTGTGTATTTATATGGTTACAACTTATAAACATCATGTATGTTGAAGCGGAGGTCGCGTAAGGTTAACACTTGAAAGTAACGGTTAATTATGAGGACAATCATATATTACAAAGCGGAATTGGCGAAAACACGAAAATAACGATTATAGTTAATAACCGTCATTTATTTAGTAACAAAAGTGGCGGTTCTTTTTAAACAATCGCCATGTAACACTTACAAATGATTTGAATTTCAACCTCTTATGTCAGCTAAGACAAAACATAACAGTCTTCAGAAACAATCGCCATATAACTTTATTTTTCTTATTTTTGGATAACAGTTTATACAACTTTCAGAACCAACATGCCTTAAATGATCGACATTATTGGATTTAAAGGATTGGTGTGAATGAATTTATGAACCGCCCATATGGATCAATCTTGACCCAGAATCAACATGCCTTAATTTTGCATATTACTTATAGTAATTCATAAGGATGGATAGAGGTTGAGGATATTGTAGTCATACAGTGTATTGATCTCTATCACAAGATGGAGATTGCTCATAATGGACTTCATTCTTACAGTTATGGACTCGTCAGAGGCCCATTCATCGTGAGACCTAGCAAGGGCAATCTGTACCAGAATCTCTCCATAATCAGCCTATGATCAAGGCTGTAATAAAGGAATTACCTAACCTATTGCAGGTGAGGCGGTTGCGCATGGGCCAGGAGGCGCACAAAGCCCAAGGTTCAAACCCTAAAGGTAATATCTATAAATAGGAGGTTAACCTAAAAGATACATATTCTGAAGCTTAAGGTTCAATACCCTGAACAAAGACATACAATCAAAACCGGCATCCCGGCCCTTCATCATGATGAAGCCTTAGAGATTGGGTTGATTCTCCTCACTCTCGTCCACACTCTGCTCTCTCTCTCTATCTAACTTTCGAAGGCATTGCCGGGAGAAGGAAAGAGCGGGATTATATTGCCTTCATCGACAAAAGACATGCAATCCATCCCAGAGGTGTTGAGTTTGATGCTGGGATTCAAGAGCCGGATTTGCTCTAAGGCGTTTTCAAAAGACTCCCCTACAAATTTCTTTATGGCCGCGTCCTTTATAGCAATGGCGGCGTTGGCCATATCTAAGGCAGCTCGGAAGGCATTCATTTCATTCGTCTCCTCTGGAGTAGCTCTATGGTCTTCTTATCCCAAGCCTGAGCCTCTTGAAGTTGGCGCAAATTGGAGTTCGCCTTCTCAAAGTCCGCTTTGAGTGTCTGCATATCCTCTCCCATCTTGTCCCTCGCCACCTCGGCCGCTTGCACCTATCCCAGAGTGTTGGCCTTGACCGCCTGCACCAGTTCAAGAGCTTTGTGTTTCTATTTCTTGGCTTCCAAATTGACCCTCTTCAGCTCGGCTTCCTGTGTAGCATACCTCGTGTTTACCGTGGTCAAAGTTTGGGCCAGCCGACGGCTTTCAAGGCGTACCGCTCTATATTCTCCATCTCTTGTAGCTCGGCGGTACCATACTTTAGTGGTTCAAAGAAGTGCTCTAGGGGACTGATAGCGTTGCTAAGTTGAGTAGGTACCCCTTGGCTCCAGATGATCCCATGGGGGAGTTCCAGGAGTGGCGGCGGAGGAGGAAGATCCGGGGAAGGGGAAGCAAGAGGAATCTCTGGGATGGGATTAACAGTCTTTGTGACAGTCGCTTTGGATTTAACAATTTCTTTGGATTTTTGGGATGGGATTGTTGGGTCGGTTTTGGACTGTTTAGTCGGGTTGGCCCGGCTACTTTTACCAGCGCCAGCCGTCCTAGGTTCCGGCGTGGTCTGTTTCTTGCCGGCCCCCACTTTCACAGGCCTGGGGTTTGTCAAGGCATCAGCGAAAGAAGGTCTTTTACCCATTCTAGGATTTGCAAGACAAAAAGACAATGTTTAGTTATTCATCTAACAGAGCAAGAGGCATACAATGCAATACAATAAAAAGGGATGTCCATACTTGCCGCAGGTTGTTTCCTGGCCTGGGGTTTTGGAATGAAGTCGGCCGAGTTCATAGGGCCGTGTTCTTTAATGAAATGTTCTATAAAGGATATGGCATTGGTTTTGGGGTCAGAAAAGCCATGGATAGAAAATTCGAATACGGACGGGGAGAGAGTATGATGATCCTGAGTCCAGTACAGGGGGAATCTCTCCTCCACACCCCCGGACTTAAGGGTTTTAAGAAACCAAGGTTGCTGTCCGGGCATGGCAGCAACCTTGAAAAAGGCAGTTTTGAAACCTTTGAAAGAATCAGTAAAAACATTGAAGAGTTTCAAATCGACGATGCTCCAGAGTGAGGTCCAACCTTTCCTAGAAGAGGACTCTTTATCGTCGTGAGCTTCATGGAGGTTAAAAAAATGAAAGAAAACTTGAAGGGTGCAAGCTAGATTCTTAGCTTTACAGAAATTTTCGAAAGCCATGGCGAAAGCCCAACTATTAAGATGAAGTTGGGAGGGAGCAAGATGTAAGTGATTTAATAGGTCGATTTGGAACTCAGTAAACGGAAAGCAAATACCGAGCCGGAAAATAAAATCTCAGTAGAAGAAAAAGAAATGGGTATCATCATCCTTTTCCCGGCATGAGGATACTGACTCATAATGAAGAGGCAAGCGAATGGTGTAGCCTTCTCCATTGCGGAGGCCTAGCTTGGTGAGTTCATCTGCGGTCATCGTGCTTTCAGTACGTAACACCTCTTCGATAACCCATGGGTCTGGAGTCTTTGAAGCTCTTGAAGGACTGGTAAAACTTGACTCTCGAGTAACAGATCACTCAGTATGGTGTGAAGGTGAACCCATTTATACCTATGATAAAAAAAGTAAAAGTCAGAAACAGGAGATATACCTGAATTAAAAGAGCTACTGTGTGATAAAGCAAAAGGGGCCACGCTGGGATGATTCCGGCTGCTAGAGCCTGGGATGGCTTTGGAAATAAGTTTATGCCGGCAGGAGGCCAAAATTGATTCAGCTTCCGAGCCACGGCTGCTATTGATGAGATTGATGCTTAGATAGCAACAATCATCACACGGGTCGATGTCGTTCCCCGGATGGGATCCCGATCTAGCTTGTGATACATTCTTCGACAGAAAAATGTGAGAAGTCGGGGCAGATGAGATATGATCCCAGCTTGAAAATCTAGGTGGACTAGGAAGGGATCCCGGATTAGAGACGTTCGGATCATGACTCTCTTGCGGTTGTGTTTGTTTTCTCTTTTTACTTCCACTACTCCGGGGTTGGCGAAGCAAGGCCTCTTGATTTTCTTCCTCGGTACGGTCAATTCCCCAAAACCAGTATAGTACTCCAGAAGGAAGTTTTTGCAGTAGCTCGTTTTCTTCTTTATCATGAATTGCAGAAGATGAAGGAATACCTTTACCCATGGATTTTCTGAAAAAGAACCAAGAGGCTAAAGCTTTTTGGAGGAGGGCTTAGATCAACTTTTTCAGCCTATTATTGGCTTAGCGAGGAATTCACTAAGAAATCATCACAGCCCCCAATGCAAGCGAGTTTGTTTGAAGAAGGGGGAGGAAGGGAAGAGAAGGACACTGAAAGTTCAAAGAGACTACCCAGAAAACCTAACGATGTTCGGAGAAAACCAGAAAACAAATTTCGACAAACACACCCGAAGAGGCAAGAACTAAAGTAGATGAAATGAAGCGGAAACAAAAGAAGAGATGGAAGCAATATGAGTACCTGATCTTGGAAAGGTTGAAGGAGACGAAGAAGTGTAAAGGGAGAAGAGGGCTCTGTGGAAGCAAGAGTTTTCTAAGAAGACAGAGAGCGTTAAGTGAGAAGTGTTGGAAAGAGGCGGAAGATGAGAATAAATAAACGTTACGAATTCGAAAGGTTAGGGAAACAAAGACAATTTCTACTGAAAAGCAAATTTCCACAAAAAAAAGTGCAATGATGACTGATACGAAATGACGTGGGCATTAAATGCGCACGAATATCAAAGACGGCAGAAGCGGCCACTACGCGAAAAATGGCGGTTTACGCAATAGTAAACGTACATTTGTCAGCAGTATAAGCGAATGGAGTTTATTCATATGCTATTACCTCTCCATAATCAGGGAAGATCATAATCAGCATATGATCAAGGCTGTAATCAAGGAATTACCTAACCTATTGCAGGTGAGGCGATTGCGCATGGGCCAGGAGGCGCACAAAGCCCAAGGTTTAAACCCTAAAGGTAATCTCTATAAATAGTAGGTTAACCTAAAAGGTACACATTCTCTATTCATCCTATTTTACTATTCAACCTCACTGTGCACACACCCCACCCCCTTTTTGGCTAAACGTCATTCTAGTGCATAGTGATCCATTGCTCTCTTTGGTATCTGTCTTATAGATATCTTGGAGAGTCATCTGATATTTTCTTCGGTGTATTCCTTATAGATACCTTAGGGAATCCTTTTGATCCTATATAGACATTGACTAGTCCATTGAGGCTAGACATCTGTGTTTTACACCAAAACACTTACAATATTCAAAGTGAGCATTAATAGCGGTAGTTGTATCGATTGTGATCGCATAGCATCCCAAGTCTCCAATGCTAGGAAAAGCTTGTTATTTTAATTATTACAATATATTAGTGTATTATAGTTATACAAAAGATAACAAAATACTCAAATTTTGTTGCCACGTAAAATTTTATATTTATCTCTTTTTTGTGAGGAGAGAGAAGAGAGTTAAACTTCAATTTTTTCTTGATGTTTTTATTTTATTTTTTGTTGATGCATACTTCAAGAATAGACGCGTGGTAAGATTTAGAAATTAAAATCCATATTTCTACCCGAGTCTTATAATTGTGATAAATTTTTAAAAATCAAAATCAATATTTAGATCTTAAGGATATCAGTGGTTCTTATTTGATCACGTCTGATGAAGATAATAAAACAAATACTCCTACATTTGAGCCCATAAAGAAAAAAGACCCTTCCACGTGGAAAGAAATTAAAAGGATAAAACTATTGTCAAATATTAATTGTAGAAGCCACATTCATTTGTAGCCTCGTACAATACTACGTACGACTTTGTTGGTACAACTTATTCTTTCATAAATGGAAGATTTGGTGGTAGTTTAAGACTTTAATACACACATACATTCACAGCGCTCCCAATAATTCGAACCAAAAGGCCTCAAATGATCCACGTTATTGGATTTAATGGATTACTGTGAATGAATTTATGAATTGCCCATATGGATCGATCTTGACCTAAAACCCCTCTGCTATTTTTGACTAAAACCCACTCTACTATTTTTGACTAATCGTTTATTGAAAGTTTATGATTATGGCGGTTGTTTTAAAAAAAACCGGTCGTTGAAATTCAACGACTATTATTTAAATAATAGTCGTTGTATATCCATAAAACCACAACACCCACGCATGCTATGTAGTCCATAGAACCATCTAAAACACAATATAAGATACAATTTGAACAAGCTAAAGTCTCGTGAGAAAAAGAATGATTGAAAATGGACGATAAGCAGCACCATACAAGGTTCAACGCAATAAATAGAACGTTTAATGTCCATCAAAGCACAAAAATAAGAAGAAAAATAAAACCTCTCAAGTCTTAACTGAATGAAGCAGAAGACAAGAACTGTGCGCCCCAAAATCCATCACACATTACCCATAAGTCGACTTAATAAAATTAGGAAAAAAAAAATCAAAAATTAGCCTCTCAAAACACATTCATTTTACAGACAAAAGAAGGCATCAGGAAATAGAGTAGAAAAACACTACTATGGAGCTATCCATTCAGAATTTCAACAAAAGAAAGCACCAGGAAATAAAGCTCCAGTATCCTCTGTTGGAAATTATGCCCTAGGGACAAGTCATTGTACTTTAAACGTTATTAATATTTAAAGTATTTCTTCTTTTTGTTATCATATTATTTGCATGTTTGTTATGATAACTGTATCCTTGGACAAATCATATAGATTGTCCTAAATGTCCTTGGTCGGTCATCTATTGGGGAGCAAAGATGAAATAAGACCGGTATGACTTTGATGAGTATGGAGATACGAATTAAAGTCATAGGCACTTATAAGAGTACAATGTGCTGGATCGACCCACTATGAGAAAGTTACATGGATTTTGTCATAAACTTATCTCATGTATAACTGCTTCACAACGCCATTTGACCTGAGATCATCATGGATTCCTACATGAGAGTCGCTGATCTTTGACCTACTCAAAAGTCATCTTTGACCGGGTGATGATAAAGGCTTTGATCGGGATCAATGATTTTCATGCAGAGGAATGTGAATGGTCAAGACGGAATTTGTCTCTCACATCTGTAGAGAGATAATACCGGGCCCCTCGATGAGTGAGTCTAAGAAATGTATGGTACGATGGAATGGAGTTTCCATTTCAATTGTTAGACTACTCAAGAATCGAGAAAGTAATGGTCAAGAACGGGAAGTTGACATTATCCATGCCTCATCCTTGACCAAATTATTGCGTGACAAAAGGGACGTGACATGGTTGTACGATAGGTTGTATCGTATCATCGATCCCCATATGAATTGGGTAGTCGCAATGTCTTGCTAGAGGTCGCTTGCGTGTACGGATCCCAACATCCTCATCATCGCCTACGGGGGGTTTCCTCCTCTTCACGGTGCTCGGGATCGTTGCTCGACATATTGTTTAGTGAGGAGAGAGAGAGAGAGAGACACACACACAAATCTGCAACCTAGATCTGCAACCGATAGTGAACGACAGATCTGGAGGCTGGTGGAGCATGCTCATAGTTCACAATAGAGGACGAGTCGGAGTCGCTCACATAGCGAATCTCCTTGGTGGCAAGGGTAGGACCGTTGGGTGCGGTGACGGAGATGGGTATAGTCTTGAGACTCTTATATGCGTTTAGGATGAATTTGAGGAAGGCTTTCTGCATACTATTGGGTTTTAAAGAGAAAACTTTATATTTTTATGGAAGAGAGGGAACAACAAAATGTCGAAGGCGCGAGATTGAAGTTGAAATATCTGAAAAATTTGAGTTTCAACGACTGGTTTTGAAAAACTAGTCGCTGTAAGTTAAAATAAAAATAAAAATAGAATGGCGTGAGGGAGGCTCGACTGTTTTTTCTTAACGCGTATCAACGACTGTTTGTTTACAAACAGTTGTTTGTTTTACTTCTCTTAGCTATCGAAATTCTAGGTTACATACTAGTAAATAGCTATCAATATGAGATAATATCACAACAGTCATGTAATCTTTAAGTCTTTTATTCTAACGATAAGTAGGACTAATTTTTTGCTTATTGATTAAATTTAATGCGTGATTTCAATGATATTGATATTTTTTTTATAGATATATTGATTGAAATCACAACAGTCATGTAATCTTTAGATTTACATATTAAAATCACAACGGTCATGTATTAAATTTTATTATTAAATTTATTGATTGATTTCAATGATATATATATATATATATATAATTTTTTTTATTTTTATTAGGAACTAACTAAATGAAAATACGATTAGACTTCTTCACTTAACTATAGAAATTATAGGCTATACATACAAGGAAATAACTATATACATATATATATATATATGTCACTTGACATAAGGTTATGTCAAGTCACCCCAAAATTACATCATTTTGGAGTTAGGAGAATTAATAAAGGGTGTTTTGGTATTTATTATATGAATTTTACCAAAAGATCCTTCATTAATTCCCCTAACCCCAAAACTATGTCTTTTAGAGAGTTAGGGGAATTAATGAAGGGTGTTTTGGTATTTTTATTTTTGTACTTATTATATGAATTTGACCAAAACACCATTCATTAATTCCCCTAACTCCCAAAATGACATAGTTTTGGGGTGACTTGACAAAACCTTATGTCCTATGACATGACAAACAATAAAACCCCCCACACATATATATGTATATACATATAGTGGCGGAGCCAGGATTTTAGATTTGTGGATGTACAATTGGTGGTGGGATTCAAGGGCAGCGCCCCCGAATTTTTTTTTAAAGGAAAGTTTTAAATGCATTATGGAACATGTTGCAACCTATATTAGGGAACGATGCAACCTATAAGCTAACTCATCTCAATGCTTCTCTTATCGAAACCTATAAGTTTGTATCTTTTTTCATACAGGGACACTAAGTAACTGAAGCTATGATTTCCAATTCCAAAGCAATTAAACAATTCGCACTCTATGTCAATTTAGTAAGTAATTAGCAAGTAATCCAAAACAAGATAAATTAACATCCAAAGGATGAGAAGACAATATTTGTAATCAACAAACTATGGATAAGTGAACTAACATATCAGCCCCCAATTTTCTACCATCAAATCAGCAATAAACTATGAATTTTCTAAATCCTAACAAATTTCATCTGATGTCAATTCAGGTACGTAAACTCAAAACTAACGACTATATAATTTCAGACACCCAACATTTTCATTCCACATTTGGATATAATGACTACCTGAAGGGATGAATAACTTATCATGGTTATAAGTGGATATTATAAATGCAAAAGATGAATGCACAACTGATTAAAATCTGCCCTGCATATAAGAATACAACATACATAAGTTAAAAATGAAGCACAATAATTCCAACTAGCAAATAATGCTACCTATATAGCAATGCAACATGCATAGGAGGACAGAGACATTACAGTAATATCTAATTATGGTGTGATATGTACTTCCTTCTAATCTAAGCATTAGAGTGCAAGAGTTGTCACACAACATTTCCATGTTTCAATTCTCATGTATTGGACACAAAATGCGTACATAAAGATTGTAAATCGTAGAACTAAGGAGTGTAAACAATTAATAGACAAATGTCCCCGTTGTGTATTACTTACAACTTACTAGTCCAAAAAGGTCAAATTATGTTTTAAAAGTTCACTTTTTGACAGGAAAGAGAGTTTCAAATGATAAATTATAATTCCAGGACAGTGAATAGTGATTTTTCTATTTTAGAGATTAGTTTGAGTTCTTGATTGAAAATTAAGTTGCAAATCAATAATAAACAATTGGAAGGGTGACATAAAAGCATGTCATGTAATCCCCCCCGGGGGCTCAATAAACGAAGTAGACCAAGCAAAGCTGCTTGCTGAGTTCCACAAATCTTAACAAATTCCCTCTTTCTATGAATGTCAACGGTGACCCTATCAAAGTCAAATGCATTTCAATTTTCCCAATTTGACAATAAAAATAAAAAATAAGTTTGGATTAGGTCCTCCTTCTAGTCCCAGAGCTAAGGAAGGTCCAAATTCGATGAACACACAACTCAAATTGTTCAAAACGCCGCATCTGAACAATATGAAGTTAAGAAACCATTCAATTGCGAGAAAGTCCAAACTCGATAAACGAAAAATTTGAATTATTTTAAAGTGACGCATCAGAACTACGATAGGAAGCTAAGAACCAGCCAACCATGTTGAATGATAGCAATTTCCAAACTGGAAGAGAATCTCACAGACAATCCGCAAATTAAGCTTTAATTTGCACAATTATATATTTGAAAAACAAAACAAAGAAGGAAGAAATATAAGATAGCAAACTTATTTATAGTATTAAGTTGTTCAGAGATCAGAATTAAGAGGGGAACACGAGTCCAGGCAAAGAACTAAGGATTCAGAGCTCGAGTGTAATAGGTATCGAAAGAGCAGGAGAAAATCAAAAGACAAAAAGCAAACTATAACAGACAAACAAGAAAAGAGAATAAAAGAAACTTACGAGACGAGCAGGAAGATAGAGAGAAGAATGATTAAAGACATAGACTAAACCCTAATCTCCGTGGAAGAAAGGCGACAGCTGACTTTGGAGTCTTGGAGAGTTGGAGGCTAGCGACGGCGGATGGAGGGAAAGATTTAGAGAGTTGTGCGATGGCCGACGGCGGACGGAGGGAAATGAGAGCTGGGAGATTTGGAGAATCATAGCGAGAACGGTGGGAGATTCGGGTGAAAATGACGGAGTGAAGTGAGAATTGAGTGGAAGAACGATGCAAAAGAAAAAAAAAATTAAAAGGGAGAGGGGAGGTTCGAACCAGCGACCTAATGGATATAACTGTGAAGCTTTAACCAACTGCACTACTAGCTACTTTCAAATTATATATATTTTTTAAATTTTTTATGGGTTTACTTGCCCACATAGGCACTAGTGTGCCTCCGCGCGCGCGCATACACACGCACACGCACACACACACACAAGAGATATATTGTTTAATTTATCAAATTTAATTTTAAACTAACTAAATGAAAATACGGTTAGATTTCGTCTCTTAACTATCGAAATTCTACGCTACATACTAGGGAAATAGATAAAAATATGGGACACAACGACTGTTTTTATAAAACCAATCATTATATCACAACATTTAATCTATTTTATAAAACATACGTTAACGTCTATTTTAAAAAACAGACATTAAATGTTCACTTTTAACGTTAGTTTTTAAAGAAACATACGTTAAAGGTGAGCAGAAAATTATAACAGTGTCATCGCTTACTTTTTAACGTTCATTTTGTGTGAAACAGTTGTTGAATATTCTCGCCAAAATTTTAAAAATGCCACCGCATCGTTTTCTATGTCTGTTTTTATTTAATCCGTCGTTAGATTGGAGTTGTTAAATCTACTTTTTGTAGTAGTGAGGCTCTTCAAAAAAAAAAAGTAGGCCAATTGTAACTTCCCACACATTGAGGCCCATTAACTCGAACCCTTCCCACACATTGAAGACATCGAGGTCCATCAACTCGAACCTGTTGGATCTAATGGATTACTGTGAATGAACTTATGAATCGCCCATATGGATCGATCTTGACCTATAACCCCTCTACTGAGCTCAGTCTCTTTTAAGAAAAGCAGGCCAATTTTAACTTCCCCACACATTGAGGACATCAAGGCCCATCAACTCGAACACGTTATTGTATTTAATGGATTGCTGGGAATGAATTTATGAACCGCCCATACGGATTGATCTTGACCTCTACTGTTTTTGACTACCCCCTCTACTATTTTTGAATAATCGTTTATTGCAGATTCATGATTTTGCAGCTTAGACTCCTCAAAGGCCAATTGTAACTTTCCACACATTGAGAGGAACATAATATATATGATAGCCCCATTATTTACAACTATTGGCTATACACACGTAACTCTATAAATTATTAGCAAGCAATACCACTTTCCCATAGAACCAAAAATCTCTCCAAGCAATGTTTCAGTTTAGTACTGTAGTTGCAGCTTTTGCAGCACTTATCTTCTTTCTTTGTTATTGCCATCGGAGACGACAATGTTACAAAGACCCTTTGTTCACAGAATGGCCTGTTTTGGGTATGACACCACCACTTGTTTATAATTTGTGGCGGTGCCATGACCATATAACGGAGGCTCTACAAAGACAAGCCGGTACCGGCAACTTCATCGGACCTCGGTTTACGCGAATGGATTCAATCATGACCTGTGATCCCATGAATGCACATCATATTATGAGCAAGAATTTTGCCAACTATGGAAAGGGACCTGCATTTCGTAAGATCTTTGATCTTTTTGGAGACACACTTTTCACTTCAGATTCAGACGCGTGGAAACGCCAAAGGACATTTCTCCATTCATTATTTGTCAAAACTAAGAGATTTGAGAAGTTGCAGGAGAAGATTATTCTAAAGAAGGTGGAGACTTGTCTTGTTCCAGTTATTGATCATGTCGAAAGGCAAGGTGCTGACGTGGATCTCCAAGACGTGTTAAGTCGCTTCGCTTCACCTTTGACGTTACTTGCTCCTTGTTCTTAGGATCTGACCCTAAAAACCTAGCCATTGATTTCCCAGAAATTGAGTGCGAGACAGCTTTTAATAAAGCTGAGGAGTTTATATTCTACAGACACATAGTGCCTAAAAGGATCGAGAAGCTTCAAAGATGGCTAGGAATTGGACTACACAAGAAGATAGACGAACCGTTCGAAGACTATGATCGGTTCCTGCGTGAAACTATAGCATCAAGGAGAGCAGAGATAAGCCAGAAGATTGAAACAATGAAATAAGATGATGAATATGACGTGCTAACAACTTTGATTATGAAGGGAGATGAACACGTGGATGACAAGCAATTGAGGGACAATGGTTTTACTTTCTTTATTGCAGGCAAAGGCACCATAATTTCAGCTCTAACATGGTTCTTTTGGCTTGTTGCCACACACCCTTGAGTTGAAGCCAAGATTCTTCACGAGATTAAAGAAGAAAACGAAGTGAAAAACCAAGTATATCTCCATGCTGCTTTGTGCGAAGCTGTGAGGCTATATCCACCTATACCTTATGTGCGCAGGCAAGCATTCAAACACGACATGCTTCCTAGTGGACATGAGGTTGCTCCACGTACTGTGATTTTCTTATCTTTGTATGCTATGGGAAGGAGTGAAGAGATATGGGGGAAACATTTCTTGGACTTCAAGCCTGAGAGATGGATCTCTGAGAGAGGAGACATAATTCATATTCCATCGTACAAGTTCATTAGTTTCAATGCAGGACCAAGGACTTGTTTGGGTAAAGACATTTCCTTCATTCAAATGAATCTGATGGCTACAGCTATCTTGTCGAATTATCAAGTTCATGTGGTGGAAGATCATCCTGTCTCTCCTACACTTTCAATAGTGCTTACTGATGAAGTATGGTCTCAAAGTTCGAATCACAAAACGAGGTTGATTAATTGGAGGCTGGGAAAGGATCGAAGCAATTTGATTTTGTTTGTACATATATGGTAATGTTGTTATGTCTGCATGTAACACCCCACTGCCCTGAGTCCAGAACAGAGTGACGTCTTCTCCTATCATGCATCAGATGTATTATTTAATAAAGAATTTAAATCACTAGGCTAGGTTTGATCCTGGAAATAAAAACCTTTTCAAAAATATTTCAAAAACTTAACCCAATTGTAGATTCCGAAATCTTACTTCGAATGGGCTTTTCTGGAAAATTTAAAATATTTGAAGACATTTTATCAGTGGTTCAAACTTATCATCATACCTGTAACCTTGTTAGGTTCTATCAGAGTATTTTCTTATTTCTCCAATTAATCTAGTGCTCTACTAAAACATTCACCATATTTTTGGGTTTGTTATATATAAGCCTGTCCCTGCAGCAATAGTTAGCAAAACATATGTATCTGATTAAATATATACATCGCAGTAGTCATACACGGCTATCTCAAAATAATAGCTAAGCCATAAGGAATTATAAATAACTATATACAGAAGGTGTATCGCAAAAAGATTCTTATGCTCTATCAACACCACCACCTTACGGTCAAGTGATTACTACCCCCTTGCTCCTGGAAACTCGCTTACTAGATTGTCCCCGACCTGGATTATTGGAAGGTTCTGAGATTCAAATGAATGAATCCCAGAGTAACAGGTTAATCTCAAATTCAAGCATATGCAGTATATATGTAAATCAACCAAACAAATTAAAGTAGTCCACACAACATATAAAGCATTCAAATTCAAATTCAAGTTCCAATTCAATTTCAAGATTCAAATTCAAATTCAAACCACAAGTATTACATACCCAAATGCAGCTTGTAATACCAGTGTTTATTCAATGATTCTAAAATACCTTAGCGCAAGGAAATTCATTTTGGCAATTCAATATCAAAAATAATGAATGCACTAGGCCCTGCGTTGCCACCGGGAAGTTGGCCCCACGGTCGGCCCTTCCACTCAATCGAGCCACAAGTGGTGCTGGTCATAAAGGCGGGACATACAAACAAAAATATATATAGCAATGCAAAGAATGTGAGATTATAATTACTATCTGTTGGTCTTACCGATACTGCACCTTTCACAAGGTTCCTTTCGCTTAGTTTATCCTTTATGCTTGAGCAAGTATCTTTTCCTATAATTATCATTGATATGGAGAATGGGTCATTAATCACTCTAATCTTAATAACATAAACAAGATATAGTTCCCTTAGACCCACCCTAAAATACTTATCATTTAGTATCCTTATGACTAGGGATGTATACTATTTGAGACTTATTTAATTAGATACTTTCACTATGAAATAAATGCCATCTCAGCCATTTAACCCTTCAATATATCCAAAGGAACCTTTATTTTAAAGGTTACACACAATTAACAACTTATGTGACTATTTTAAGACTTATCAAAAATTCAGCCTTTAACTTTTATGAGAATTTAGAAAATTTATAACTCGACCGATACATCTCCAAATGGAGTGATTCCAATTTCTACTTACTACTTGATAAGTCTATTTTCATAAGTTAAAGTCACTAAGTTGATTCACGACTGAGAAAATTCCCAAATTTCGAAAAACATAAACAATGTCCAGAATTTTTCAGGTTTCTTGATCAATCTTTGGAGAATCATAACTCCTTCAATACTTATCGGAATTCGATGAATTACCTATCAAATAAAACCTCTATGAGTCTACTATTGATATGGAAAATTTCACATTTTGTTGATTTTGTTTACTTGGTACGAAATGCAACGTCATCCCCTGACTCCAAAAGCATACCAGAAATTTCCAGATTTTTAGCTCCCAACTTGTAAAAATCATAATTGGAGTTATAGACCTCCTTTTTAGTGATCCAAAGCTTATTTTAAACCTTAAGGATATTAATATCTCCTGTAAAAATTTCAGAGCAAAACTCAACCTCTAACTTTCGAAAACGACATGAAAATATCCCTTGTTTTCAGATTCCTACACAGTTGTACAGCAACATATGCAATTTCAATTCCTGACTTATCTTGAGAAGGACTCGACACCTTATACTCAGATTTCATGTTTTGAGTTTCAGTGAGCCACATGCAGAGCCAAATAACCTCAGGTTATGCTTCAAAACTGACATGCAAAAACACTCAAAGACAGAAACGTGATGACAGCAACTACCACCGTAACTCTTCACTTCAGCAACTTAATGACTCCAAGAACACCAATAATCAGCAGAAATGAAGTTGGAAATGAGTTTATAAGACTCACTTTAGTTAGTTCCTGAGTTTGCATGCAACAATCGGACCCTCCTTGACAGTTCGACACTCTCTCGCTTCACCCTCTAATTCAGCTCATCGCACTCTCATTGTCACTTCTGTTTCTGCAGGTGGCTGGCCGAAGTGAATGAATCAGAAATGGAGGGTTGAGAGTTGAGAGGGAATGTGTGTGTGTGTTCAGATGGAGGGAGTGTGGATGAGATTAAGGGAGTGTGTGTGTGTTTTACGGGAAGGAAGGAGGAGAGAAGTGTGTGCGTTTTTTTTTTCCGGAAGAAGAGAGAATGAGGATATGTGTGTGTTGTGCGGTTGGGACCCACTTTCCCTACCTATCCCAAGATAAGTAGGGAGAGCTTGTCTTAATCTGGATCGTCCAGATTTAATTTTTTTTAAACTGTTAATTTTTAAATGAAAAAATCATTTTTTTAAAAATATATTAATTGAAAAATTATCTTTATTTTAGATTATCTACCCATTAAAATAATTATTTTTTAAAAAATAAAATATTAAAAACTAAATTTGGACCGTCCAAATCCCATTTAGACCGTTCAAATCCCATTTGGACGGTTCAGATGGGACAAACTCTCCCTACCCATCCTTGGAATAGGTAGGGAAAGTGAATCCGTGCGGTTGCTGGCGTAAAAAGAAAAGAACAGAGAGGGAGTATACACGTGGAGCTCATGCAGATATGGAAAAGGTGTATGATAAAGCGTGTGTGTTATTATTATTATTATTATTTTGTCCGGATATGTGTGTGTTTTGTCCAACATAACACTACCATATTACCAATTTGCCATTGCAACTTTATTGTCTAAACAGCATATAACGGACGGCCAAGAGGTAGAGAATATCGATTACCATTATTTCCATACTTATTTACATCCTTAACCCATCAATGGCAAATTTCCATTTTGCCCTTCACTCATTTACATCTTTAGTTTACCAATAGAAATTCACATCTTATCCTTTATAGGCCATAAAATATTGACTAACTATTTATCCTTAATTAATAGGAAAATATGCCTTCAATTCTAAATTTAATTTTTAACATAATTAAGGCTAAATTTTTCATAATTAATCTCACATTATGTCTTTAATTCTCTAATCTAAAAATTTGGGATGTCATAGTGCACGTATTAGATATTGATGAATAAATTAAAGTATATGCAAAATCCAAACTTCTGGTTGGCCAGCTAGCTAGCGTGTGATGATGCTGAGGTTGTGTTTGTTAGGCTTGGTGGTTTCTCCTCAGTTCCTTTAATTTGTAGCCAATTTCTTCACTTAATTTGGATCTGAAATCTTGTAAGGGATTGGCCTATTAAGATTGGTTTGCTGTAACTAAGTTTTTCTTTATATATATATATATATTACTTCTGTGTCACAAGGCTTTTATTGCCCCTCCCAAAAAATTGTTGTCATTATATTGAAGACTCTTCAGCTAGCTCAGCGTAGCATGATGGAGGTGATGAGATTATAGGTAAGCTCATAAAATTAGCCTTATAAAACCCTCTTAGCTTGTAATTTCACTATCATTAAATGAGATTTTAGTTTTACTTTTGATCATTTGGTGTTTGTAACATCAACACGTTACTTCCCAACATCAAATTGTACTTTCATACATTGGCTTAATAGCTTGTATGTGCTCCGTGTCTTTATTTTTTTGAACGAGATGATAACTGAATAATTTTTCTAGATATATACTTACATGTGACCCATCTAATTAATTAATATCGAACAACCATCTCTAATTAATTATAGATTAGACCCATATCTAATTGGATGGAGAGAAAAGTGAGGGGAAAATGGGGGAAACACCAAGAAGAAAAAATTTAAAAAATGGTAAATTTTTTCTCTATTTTTGGGAGTTTACCCTTCTACTATTCTTTACCCCTAATTTTCTTTATATTCAAATATAGGGTAAATTTCCTTCTCTGATCTGGCCATGGCATTGACACCCAGCTCATCCATTTTGTACGGCTCCGTTATTCTTGGTTGCGCCGTCACCTTGTTCATCCTGTTTTGAGGTGTTGGTTGGGAGTAAGAAACTCAATTTGGGTTCCTACCTCGTCTAAACCACTTGTTACTTTTATTTGATGGTCTTTTGGTATTTTTTGGATTTTCTTATATGTGTTTACACTATACTATAATTTATATGCTTCATCACTAACTATGAATGAGTTCCAATGATTGGCTCATTATTCTTCACAAGATAAAAGGGAGACAAAGAAATAAGGGTCGCTATGTGCAGATATGCTCAACAGGTACAATTCTGCATCAATTCATTCAGTGGAAGAAGACAAATCCTCATGACCATCACTTTTATTATATCAATGCCTCAGAATTTCCATTTTGTGGATCAGAAGATATGTGACACAGCTTTCCATGGATAACAATAGATGCAGTCTTGCAGATTTGGTGTTCGGGAAAAGCTTTCATCTCCTTAGCAGTTATCAATTCAGATCATATTAATGTGGTGCTTCAGGACAACTGCGGAAAAATCTTTTCCCCATATTAATGTGGCCCCAGTTATCAATGGAAGTACAGTTAGGAAATCGAACCGGCCCTTTTAAGTCCTGGCTCTTGAAGGACCGGACTTGTAAATTAGAGCTTCTAAATGAAGTTAGCACTCTAGGGCCGAGTAGACCTTTTAAATATATATATTTTTGTTTTATTAACTTGACCATTTAATTTATTAATTTATATGTATTTTGTATTTGTTATACAATTATTTATCCATTTAATTACAAATAAATAATAATTATATTTTAATTTTATGATTTGGTTTAATATTTGTTGCAAATAAAGATTATGAATGTATTCATGATGTAAGAGAAGATATATATTCTTGATATTTTTACCCATGAAGCAGAGCCTATTACTCGAAGTGAAGCACAATTAAATGTCTTTGAAATTGATAATAGTAGTGAGAAGATGAAAATGAGAGTCATCGTGCTCATATTGCTTAGTGATAAGCTTGTTATGCTTTGTGTGAGTTACTTGTGGACAATAGTCTACTCTTGATTATGAATTAGTGACTGCGTTTGTTTATTACATTAAGTGTGTTGTGTAGACATTAATGTTGACAACATTTATTTGATAAATTATGTCACGCCCCAAACCGACCGGCACGGAATATGAGAGGACTCACATTCCTTATCTAACAACCCTACTGATGTAATTAGTGTGTTTATAATTAATGTTGAGTTAATGAGAAGATATATTGTCGATTATTATCTAAATTTTGTAAATAATGTAAGAGAAAGAAAAGCAAGGGCAAAACGGTCAATTCTTGGTAAATAATATGGAAATTTCGTTCACCATAAAGGAGGGAAGAAAAAAAGGCGGTAAAAGTCATATTCAGGCCCAAACTCAAGATACGGGTCCCACAGGTGGTTGACCGATAGAAACAGGACCAATAGGGACTAGTTTAGAGGCTACGTTTGACTGAATGAGACAAGTGTGGGGCTACTCTGGGAAGGTTGGAGGGCGCCACACAAGATTGTCCATTCAGGGGAAAAATATCTGGAAAGTTGAAGAACAGTACAAAAAGAGGCATATGTGTACCCGGCGGGGCCCGGTTGGTCAAAACTGGACTGATAAAGTGAGAAAAAGGGGAGTAATTATAGGGGAGCAGATTTTTGGGCCCCATTAGGCGTCACTTAAGTTTACCTAATGATTAAAGTCATTACTTGGGGACCAACAAAGAAGAATTCAAGGAAAAGTCAAACCGCGGGCCCCACATCCTGAACAAAAAGGGTAAAATGAGAATAAATAGGTAAAAAGTCAATTAGGGCAGATATGTGGGCCCAAAGTGGTGCCCCACATGTCCCCAAAAAGCAAGGCAAAGTGTGGGAAAAGTTGGTAATAATTGGTAAGTTCTGGGCCACAATTGTAAATTACGGAAGTTCCGGGCCAAAACCTGTAATTTTCCCCAAAAGCATAAAAAAATCTTCTCTCTTTTCTTTGGGGAAGCACCACGTGGAGGCAGGGGGGAAACTCTGGAACTTTCAAGATTTTCTTGGGCTTTAAGTCAAAGAAAGTCTATCCTATTTACTCCAACTGGAACAGAAATTTACGCCAGTTAATTCTACTTTTACTGGATCAAATCCACCTTTATTAAAAAGGTGAATTAAACCCATTTTTCACCCTAAAGGGGGCCGAAATCTCCAAGCCAGCAGGAAGGGAACAGCAAGCCACCATCTCCAAGTTTCAAGATCACAAACTCAAGAACATCCACCGATTCAAGGTAACACCGAAAAAAACTTCATCTTCTTGAGTTCTACTAGGATATTTCGTGCTTGTAGCTAGGGCTTGTGTAACATCCCAATTTCAGAGCCAATTTTTTTTTTTAAAAACATCAGAGTAGAGCATCGGCGGAATAAAAACATTGAGTAACTGATTATAACAATAATGGTGGCGTATCTGCCTGTTCATAAAGATTAATACATTATCGATTATGACTTTATATCTCATCGTAGATCATTACTCGGTCTTCACGTGGTCTTCATCTTCATGTGTGATGTCTGCTCTGCTTACTCTTACCCTCCGTCCATGGTCTCTCTCTCCAGACCTTGTTATGATGCTATAGTAAGAGCTGAGATCCAACGTTCATCGGATCTCAGGTAACGGTTAACCTCATGCTTATATAACAGTATATGATCAACAGATATTTCTAAAATGAATTACGGCAATGATATATATGATCATTAAATAACAAGCGCCCTACAAGCAAAGTTATCTGTCTGCACTTTAATTGTGTGCCACGATGTACTGTCGTGTCCGTAGCGCTAGGAAAACTATGACGGCATTATAAGTATAACCCGTAAGCTGTAAGTGATTATCTAAGTGTAACATCCTTAGTCACTGTGCATGGCCCAGAACAAAGTTCCACCCATGGCTTATGAAACTATCCATATCATATATAAGCAGACTATAAGCATCAGAGTCAGTGTTACAGTACGTCGCAAACGTACCTTCGTTTGATGGTACTTCGGTACTTTTGACGGAAATGACACGTTTTACGGAAAACGGTGAAACGTCCAACAACGGCTCAACGGACAGCGTAACGGCAGCAAACTAGGATTTCTGACGTCCTATGAGAGTAATATCACTTCCATTAATGATTTGGCACAATAACTGGCATTTTAGGTAAAAATTACCATTTTGCCCCTATACCCCAAATTGGCGGAATTTCGCCAAAGACTTCGTTACTCTAGCAAATTTTCTTCCCGAAATTTTGCCAGAACTTCGACGCAACTATGATTTTCGAAAATAATGACTAAAATAGCCCTCCCATATGATACCCAAATCATACTTGAAATTTAAAGGCTATCCTAACATTATAACCCCTACTTTTGAAAAACTGCGAAAGCTTCAACTTTTTGGCGACTCGATCCCTACTATGTTTACACCTCTGCATATTTTTTCAACGCAAACAAGGATCAAAACATTTGTAGGAATCTTGTCACCTACTTCCTAAATCTAACTAACAATTCTACTAATTACTAAACTAAAAACTAAAGACTAAAAACTAAAGCAGAAAGACTTACGTTGAAGATTTAGGACAATTCTACGAGGGCTTATTTCAAGATTTCCGAGCACTTTGCTCTCTTCTTTCTCTCTCTAGCTTTTCGGCCAAGAGTAAGAAAGGGAATGGTGTGAAAATGAAGAGGAAGGGGGTATTTATAGGATTTTGAAGGGACAAGGTGGGAATTTTTAAATTGTTCACTTTATGCCGGTCCACTAGATTTCCCCGATCGGTACCCGATTCGCGTGATTTCGGAGAAATCTCAAAATTCTGGATTTACAACTTTGAAGACATATTCTCACTTACTAGAAATGTCCAAGTTAACCTAAATTTTGATCCCATATAGGGCTTCAACGTTTGGCACACTTTTACGGAAACATCATCTTCTTGAGAAAAATTCACTGATTCCAAATATGTCAAAATAAATTCAAACTCATTCCTAGATCTTGAGTTAGAATTTATTTTCTTTTATCAAAAATATACCTATCTGCATTTTTCCCTATTTTGTTTTATTAGGAAAATGCACTAACGGCCTCGGAATTAACTTCCGAAAGAGGTCACTTGAAGGTAAAAACTCACTGATCAATATTTTACCTTGAATTTGGAATTCCCATTCCTAGATCTCTAGATAGGATCCGTTTCCTAATTTCTAATTTACTATTCATCCCTTTTTACTTTAATTAATTATATTATTAAAATAATAAAACTTACATACTAAGTTTTCTATTTTCTTTTCATTTTTTTCTGCCCTTTTTTTTATATTTCGTTTTTTTATTAATTATTTATTTAATTATTTAATTAATTAAATAATTATTTTTACATAATTTTTACGAGAATTTTCCCATTGGTCCATTCTTGCATTTAGGCTTAAAAATACCTAAATTCAACTATTTTTCTCCAAAATTTCCAAGTAATTAGTAAATATACTTTTACTAATTTTCAACCCAAAAACCACTAATTTTAGGGTTTTACATAATTATTCTGAATTTCCTTTACTTAAGCTTAAGTAATTAGCCAATAATTTCCTAATTACTTTCTTATCATTAGTTGATAATTTTATTAATTAGGATGCTTCATTACCTCAAAACTTCTGTATTGACATTTTTGCTTTCATGTCTCTTGCATTATCTTAGCACCTACGGGGTATTACGGTCATTTCCTTACTTTTTGAGTATTCTTCTACAATTTCTCCAAGTTTGTAACTTATTAAATTACCTAAATTAGGGACAATATCCTTCCCTATTTCAAATAGATTTTTACTTGCTTCTTTTATAGCTTTCACAATTTTCCTAAATCATTTATGTCCCTTAGGGCATTTTGGTCATTTGGCACTTTGGCCCTTAGATTCTCTAATTTCCAAGAGATTTTCCTTTAGAAAATAAAATAATTATAACCTAATATTTGATATCCCATATTCACCTACTTTCTATAGGTATAATTTTACCAAATTATGATACGTATTTTGGGGTATTACATTTCTTCCCCCCTTAAACAAAATTTCGTCCTCGAAATTTGTACTCTATCCTCTAAACTCCGTACTATCTTAAACCTTGGACTGTTAACCTCGGATCTCTACTCTATCTCAAATCCATTGCAACGATTTTGTCACATCGTATGGAAGTCTAAACAGGTTCGGGGATAGGGCTATCTAATAGCGACTTGTTTGTTGTCAACATATACTTTGAATGATCTCATGTGATGCGAACTACTTGTTCGTCTTTGAGGTGTTCTTTTGACACCAACATCTGGGGATATACGATCATCTCAATCACCAAAAGATTCTCACGATCTTTTGTGACTTGTACAAACTATCAAGAGACGTGATCAATCATATCCTAACTACGAAAATCTCTGCTCCGACAATTCTATTGAGCAATATAAGTGATTTACACTTCTTCCTGTACAAGGCGTCAATCTGTGTCATCTCGATTGTAAGAGAATTTGGAAGTTCGGCTTTATCGGGCGCATTTATAGCTTCGCGGGAATTTCCTTTAACGAGATTGCGTTCTCATCATACTCTAACGACTTCGATCTTTAAATCGTCATATGAGATCTTGGTAAAAATCTCATTAGAGTACCCACTCGATAGTTTTCTCCATCCGATTGCTACTTATTTTCTACATCGTAGCCTTATGGTAACCGTATCTAGCGAAAATTCACTTGAATCTGCGGTACTATCCCGCTAGACCCAAAACTACTCCTTACGTTTTACTATCTCTGGTCATTCTCATTCCGAATTGCTCCTACTTTGTCTAGAATAGATAATAGCATCGTTGCGTCATGGAACATGACCCGAAAATTTATTTCGACGGCCAACACTCACATTTTGCTAGTCTAGTAAAGAGTCACATCCTTTACCTACTACGAATCGTCATCATTCTTGGCGTTCCACTTCTTATTACGAGCAGGATGAGGACGTCGTCAATCAACGCCTCTCGTAACTTTGCCTATGTATTCGAGAGAAAATACTTAATTTAAGCGCTCTAAGAGCATGATAGGTGCACTTGTTAACGTACAAAGTGTCACAAGAAATTTTCAAGCGCGTGATTCAAGTCCTAAAGACTATCTTCAAAACATTGCTAGTTTTGGTTTACAACCGGTAGTATTCAGGCGTAAGTCGTCTTTGACAGGATGTAGGATTTTAGAATATGGAATAGATCGTCAATCTTGGGAAGTGAATATTTACTTCCGAACAGTTGCCCGTTCATCGAACAGTAGTTGATACTACGTTAAAACTCCGATCTTCCCTTCTATATGAATATTCGGGAGCTTCTAAGGCGATACGTTGTTTTGATTTATAATGTTTTTATCATGTTTTAAATTGATATATACAAGTGTTTCCGTGGCGTCAAAACACCGCGTACTTTATATATATTGCTTAGTGGCACCCATAACACCGCGTACTTTAGTGTTTTATCATGCTTTAAATTGATATATATAGTGTTTCCGTGGCGTCTATTACACCGCGTACTTTATATATATTGATTCCGTGGCACCCATAACACCGCGTACTTTAGTGTTTTATAGTTACTTAAAAAAAACATGATGCTGATTATCACTATGCTATGTGTGGATTGGTTCGACTTTAAGAGACTTGAGAATGGTAAGTTATCACACTTGTCATGCTTTATGACTAGACATATCCCAATTCAGGTACCATTAAAAAAAATTTGGATTTGGGATAACCAATTTCTTGGTGCGGTAATCAACTTCTCACTCAATTTATGAAAACTTGTCTCACAGTCTTTGTTCAACATAAATGATTTAATTTCTTACTCCTGAGCCTTGTTTATTGGCACGTTACGCGAAATTTACTTGAATAAAGATTCGGTTTCCGCATCAGTTCTATCTCTGCTTGTGAGAATCATATATTCTTTTGTCACCGTTCTTCATCACCGTTTGTTTAACGCTTATTTAGAATGTCGTCGATGTTATGAAGTCGTAGGAGGATTTATATTATATCCGAAACTGGGTTCAAAATACGCTCTACAAGCTAAAAGCTCACACCCAATGGTGTAGCTACTAATACAACGTAAGGAAATATACGTATGCATCCCAAAAGGATCCGTACAAGCATCAAAAGAAATGATCGGTTTAGCACTTGGATCGGTTCATATCTGACATAAATTTCTACTGAAATAGTTTTAACTAAACGATAGTATCTGGAACCATCTCTGAGGATTTTCCGACTTCCGCATCGAGCGATGCTAATATCTGGTCTATGTTCTGTGACTCAAGCTCTACAGCTTTCTGGGGACAGCGCACACTGATGTGTCCAGGCTGCTGACACTTGAAGCATAACAGCTTCCCATCACAGTTAGTACTTTGACGATGATATCTCCCACATTTTGGGCATGGTCGGGGTCCCGCCACTCCAGGGTTGAACTGCTGTTTATTGCAATTAGTATCTTGGTGGTGCCTTCTGTGCTCCAAACAGTCTTTAATAATGTGCCCCGACTCCAGACATTGATAGCAAACACGTTTCTCTGTAGCTTCCTCAAGACAGTTGGCTATAATGTGTCCTGGTTTTCGGCATCCGTAGCAAATCCGTCTCCTATTACATCGAACATTGGGATGGTAGTTCCCGCAAATTGAACATGGTAGAAGTCTCGGCATTTTTGGACAGCTCTGCTGTTCAGTTTGAACTATCTCTTTGCCCTTTCCTTTGTTGTTGACCCAAGATAACTTTCTTTTCAGTGTGAGGCTTTTGTGGCTAAGTCTGTCATGAGTCGCTTTACTATTGCTGACATCACTTGATCTACGCAGCTCTTCCAAGTTACACTCCATCAGACGGCAGGATTCCAGTTGTTTCTCAATCTGCCTTCCTTGTTTTTCAGCCACGAGAGTATCAATAAGAATTTGTTGTTCCCTTAGCTTCTCCTGTTGTTCTTTCAGTTTTTCCCTCAGAGTCTTCTGCTCTTTAAGCCTTTCCATCCGAGTTATCAGCTCATTAAGTTGTTCCCTCAGCTCTTGCAACATACTTTGGTGGTTCAAATGTTGTACTGGGACTGGTATTCCTTGCGGTTGTCTGCCTTTATTTCCACCTCGGCATTGGCCTCCCAGAGTTCCGGTTCTTTGTAGATTTTCCATCTGGTCTCTCTAAAGAATAACGGTCTTTAAGGAATAATTTAATCTTCCAAGTAAACGGGTAAGGTACACAAAGTTCATGGTAGGATGTGTTATGATATTTAGCTAGTTATCTAACTCTAGCCTTTGAGAATGATTTAGAAAGAAGTAGACATCGGTATTAAGTGCTTTC
Organism: Acacia pycnantha; assembly: GCA_025563575.1. NCBI lineage: Eukaryota > Viridiplantae > Streptophyta > Magnoliopsida > Fabales > Fabaceae > Acacia > Acacia pycnantha. The sequence continues at coordinate 9,420,409 of JAMWYP010000015.1, read as the reverse complement.
ATCTAGGAGTTTATTTGTTTGTTTTGTTCGAAACGGTTTTGAGACAAGAAGAACTTTTCTTCTGAACCGAAAAGCCCTAAAGCGAAGGAATTCGTTTACTCAAGGCTTAAGACATGGCTTTCCTGACTGGGGCTCCCATGGAGTTCTGCTTTTTACCGATTCCTACGGCTTGCCCATGATGTTTCATCGTCTTTGTCCATAATATGTGTCCAATGGAGGTTCTTTGCTCCACTTGCTGAGTGTACCTAAACAAGAACCTATTGGGGGTTACCTGCCAATGAAAACTTTGAGATAGTACTTCTTCTAAGAGTTCGTTTGTGCTTTCCACTCAGAAGTGGTTTCAAGTAGAAATGATGAGGAGTGGATCTAGTCCAATCTCCAGAAAGATACGGAATTATGTAATGGTTCTTCCGATAGAAGTCTTTAACATTGGTTGAATACCGTATGTATTTCTATTCGTCGGTCTTAGAGCTTCGTCCGGCGTGGCCTAGCTCCACCTACAAGCTTTGTGCTAGGATAGAACTATCATCCAGTACACACTGGTGATTATCAGAGTTATCAGAGGAGGTTATCAGAATTCGTGTCGGAACTGATTTTCAAGGTCTATGATCTTCTGGGTAGTCAAAATTGTCGTCGGTAGGTGACATTACCAGGGTTATCAGGGTTATCAGAGGTAGAGCTATCGGAGGCGATATCGAGTTATCGGAGTCGATATCAGGGCTATCGGAACTATCCGAGATTGACAACAGGGTTATCGGGACTATCAGATGTTGATATAGGGATTATTAGAGGTATCGGAGACTGATATCAGAGTTATCAGATACTGATATCAGGGTCATCAGGGTTATCTTCGGTATCAGGGGTATCCGAGATATCCGGGTTTTAGTGGTATCAGTGGTATCAGAGATATCCGGGTTTTAGTGGTATCGGTGGTATCGAGATATCCGGGTTTTAGTGGTATCGAGAGATATCAGGGTATCGGTGGTATCGAGAGATATCTGATATCGGCATACGTCCAGGCGGTAGATGTACCGATTCTAGGTTTAATCTGAACCCTATCTTACAGATATATGCACGGTACGCTTTCTTCGCCCTAAATATTTTATGCAAAGGACCTCATTTCTGTCCATCTCTAGAACATAACACTAGAGTTATATCAGTACTCATTTTCAAAAATATACTCTGAGTTTAAAAGGCTTGAGAACCTAACTCCGTTATTCGAACAGAATGGCCAGGTAAGTGTCTACCATGGGGGCGTCACCGACTTATACGGCGACTCAATGGTATACCCACGTAGACTAGCCTTGCCTTAGGCACCATACTGTTCGCGGTAACATAGTTAAACACTTGCCAGAAAGGTTTGCTCTGATACCAAAAGTGTAACATCCCAATTTCAGAGCCAATTTTTTTTTTTAAAAAAAACATCAGAGTAGAGCATCGGCGGAATAAAAACATTGAGTAACTGATTATAACTCATCGGATCTCGAGTAACGGTTAACCTCATGCTTATATAACAGTATATGATCAACGAGATATTTCTAACATGAATTACGGCAATGATATATATGATCATTAAATAACAAGCGCCCTACAAGCAAAGTTATGTGTCTGCACTTTAAATGTGTGCCACGATGTACTGTCGTGTCCGTAGCGCTAGGAAAACTATGACGGCATTATAAGTATAACCCGTAAGCTGTAAGTGATTATCTAAGTTTATTACCTTAGTCACTGTGCATGGCCCAGAACAGAGTTCCACCCATGGCTTATGAAATTATCCGTACCATATATAAGCAAACTATAAGCATCGAGTCGGTGTTACGATGCGTCGCGAACGTACCTTCGTTTGATGGTACTTCCGGTACTTTTGACGGAAATGGCACGTTTACGGAAAACGGTGAAACGTCCAACAACGGCTCGACGGACGGCGTAACGGCGGCAAACTAGGATTTGACGTCCTATGAGAGTAATATCACTTCCATTAGTGATTTGGCACAATAAGCGGCATTTTAGGTAAAAATTACCATTTTGCCCTATACCCCAATTGGCGGAATTTCGCAAAGACTTCGTTACTCTAGCAAATTTTCTTCCCAAATTTTGCCGAACTTGACGCAACTATGATTTTCGAAAATAATGACTAAAATAGCCCTCCCATATGATACCCAAATCATACTTGAAATTTAAAGGCTATCCTAACATTATAACCCTACTTTTGAAAAAGCTGAAAGCTTCAACTTTTCGGCGACTCGATCCCTACTATGTTTACACCTCTCGCATATTTTTCAACGCAAACAAGGATCAAAACATTTGTAGGAATCTTGTCACCTACTTCCTAAATCTAACTAACAATTCTACTAATTACTAAACTAAAAACTAAAGACTAAAAACTAAAGCCCGAAAGACTTACCCGTTGAAGATTTCGGACAATTCTACGGGGGCTTATTTTGCAAGATTTCCGAGCACTTTGCTCTCTTCTGGGGGGTATTTATAGGATTTTGAAGGGACAAGGTGGGAATTTTTAAATTGATCACTTTATGCCCGGTCCACTAGATTTTCCCCGATCGGTACCCGATTCGCGTGATTTCGGAGAAATCTCAAAATTCTGGATTTACAACTTTGAAGACATGTTCTCACTTACTAGAAATGTCCAAGTTAACCTAAATTTCGATTCCATATGGGGCTCCAACTGTCGATCAAGTTCCTCGAAAACGTGTGCGTACGGGTCCTGGTTTGAAACACTTTTCTGGAAACATCATCTTCTTCAGAAAAATTCACTGATTCCAAATATGTCAAGATAAATTCAAACTCATGCCTAGATCTTGAGTTAGAATTTATTTTCTCTTTATCCAAAAATATACCTATATGCATTTTTCCCTATTTCGTTTTATTAGGAAAATGCACAAACGGCCTCGGAATTAACTTCCGGAAGAGGTCACTTGAAGGTAAAAACTCACTGATCAATATTTTACCTTGAATTTGGAATTCCCATTCCTAGATCTCTAGATAGGATCCGTTTCCTAATTTCTTATTTACTATTCATCCCTTTTTACTTTAATTAATTATATTATTAAAATAATAAAACTTACATACTAAGTTTTCTATTTTCTTTTTCATTTTTTTTCTGCCCTTTTTTTTATATTTCGTTTTTTTATTAATTATTTAATTAATTAAATAATTATTTTTACATAATTTTTACAGAATTTTCCCATTGGTCCATTCTTGCATTTAGGCTTAAAAATACCTAAATTCAACTATTTTTCTCCAAAATTTCCAAGTAATTAGTAAATATACTTTTACTAATTTTCAACCCAAAACCACTAATTTTAGGGTTTTACATAATTATTCCTGAATTTCCTTTACTTAAGCTTAAGTAATTAGCCAATAATTTCCTAATTACTTTCTTATCATTAGTTGATAATTTTATTAATTAGGATGCTTCATTACCTCAAAACTTCTGTATTGACATTTTTGCTTTCATGTCTCTTGCATTATCTTAGCACCTACAGGGGTATTACAGTCATTTCCTTACTTTTTGAGTATCCTTCTACAATTTCTCCAAGTTTGTAACTTATTAAATTACCTAAATTAGGGACAATATCCTTCCCTATTTCAAATAGATTTTTACTTGCTTCTTTTATAGCTTTCACAATTTTCCTAAATCATTTATGTCCCTTAGGGCATTTTGGTCATTTGGCACTTTGGCCCTTAGATTCTCTAATTTCCAAGAGATTTTCCTTTAGAAAATAAAATAATTATAACCTAATATTTGATATCCCATATTCACCTACTTTCTATAGGTATAATTTTACCAAATTATGATACGTATTTTTGGGGTATTACAGCTTGCTGTTGGGGTTGGATTTTGGAATTTTTAAGGTTTCCAAGAGCTTTGGAACGTGGATTTATAGGGGGTATAGTTATGGTTTAAGCTTCCGAAGTTGAAAACACTGAAAACCCCTAAATCTAAGCTTACAAGTGATTCTGGAAATCTGGGCAGTGGTTCTTAAGTCGAGATTTTAAAATATTAAATGGAGTCTTTTTTATCTGAAATTTTTATGGTAGAAACTAGACACCTAGGGCTTCACCGTGGTATATCTTTTTGTGTCTTTTTGAGTTTTCTACTGGAATATAAAAATTGGTGAAATCAGTGCAGGGCGCAACAGGGCAGAATCCGACCAGGGTAAATAAAATAAGAAACACGTTGAAATAAAGGTGTTTTCAGGTTCAGGGAATATTTTTCCTGAAAACTATACTTTCTAAGGGTTCAAAGAGTGCTGGTTTCATGTAAAAATTATTGTTTTGGAATTTATTAAAAATCATGGAAGTTAGCCAAAATCACTGAGCCTCTGGAAAAATCTGAGTTAAGCTCGGTTTTAGCAAAGAAAATGTAAGAATATTTTAGGAAATACTGAAAATAATATATTTTGGTGTATTTTGATCAGGGGTAGTGTTGGAAAAGTTATCGGGCCTAAAAATCTAGAAGGCAGTAAAAAGTACACCAAGTACACCAAGTAGTAATCGCTTTACTCAGATATTTTTATGTGTTATGTTGTATGTTGTATTTGCCATGTGTGTTTTTTTGTATATGTTTGCCAAATATGCATGCAGAGTTATGTGATTCCTAGCGCTGAGGACGATTGGTCTGAGGCCGGCCTTGATTGGCGGCTGTACGGGTCGATAGGTTCGGGGCTGTCTTGGTGTAGGCAGCTTTACGGGTCGTATTTTTATGTGTTATGTTGTAGTTGTATTTGCCATGTGTGTTTTTTTGTATATGTTTGCCAAATATGCATGCAGAGTTATGTGATTCCTAGCGCTGAGGACGATTGGTCCGAGGCCGGCCTTGATAAGGCAGTCTGACGGCACGTGGTAGTCGGTGTTGTGTATATTCTGTTTGCATATGTGGTATGTTTGGCATGTTACTGTTGACTTTTTATCTGACATGGTTACCTGCATACACTCTACACATTTAATATTTGAGTACTGACGGTTACTCTGGGGGCCAATAATGGACTCCAGAAGCTTTTGTTGACTCAGCGGGCTGTACTTGAGTGGTGGAGGCTTTTTGGCTAAGGTAGGGCGATGGTGCTGATGAAGAATAGGGAATGCCCTATCATATTTTGTATAGTTCTTTTTGCGATGACTGTTCCTAATATTTTGATACTTCCTGCCGGATGACTGTATCTTAACCCTCCGGGGACTTTACTTTTTGTTGACTTCACTTTTACCAGTATGTCTGTTTGTCCAAACCGATCCTGTGCTCTGCTACGCGTACTCTGATATACATGTAAATGGGCTATTAACTAAAGGAAAGGTAATTTATAAAAAGAATCCCTCTAACCCGCCACCCGAAAGGGCGAGGCCGGTAGAGGTGTAACACCTTAAGCCTTAAACTTATATACAAATGCTAATTAATACTCGTGATAACGTAATTTAGAATATTCATATGTTCCAAACAACAAAGGAAGGTAGGGATCCTACCTATAGACTACGTGAAGCGTCTACCATAAATAATACAAAAGTCTAGGTTTAAAATTACATCAACTGGTAGCACTACAAAATGAGGCCGCAAGCTTTGATTCGTTAAGAAAGTTCTTCACCGCTCAGCAAGAGGTACAGGGTCAGCTCTATTTTCTGACACAAATAAATTTTCCGGTGAATAACGTCCCATTCTTATAATTTAATACCAACAAAATAATTTAAACATTTTTATCTTCTAATAATAACAATTTGGCAATAACTTCAAATTCCAAAATCATAGGGTCATCAATAAAATAGGACTCTATACAAAATATCATTAATCAAATAATTTCAAGTACGTAGTAAAGCCTTTCATTTAACATAATCAATTTTAACTTTAATTCTCAAACTGCATCTTTCCGTAGAACTTCCTACAGAACGAATGACAAGCGTGGCCACACAGTCCACGAGGGTAACTAACCAGACATGGCTCAAAACCATGAAAACAGACATGGACACATAGTCCATGAGGGTAACTAACCAGACATGACTCGAAGTCATGAAACAGATATGGACACACAGTCCATAAAACAGGCATGGACACACAGTCCATGAAACAGGCATGAGAACAAATCCCATGAATATCAAGCGAGCTTGAAGTTAACTATGGTGCACCAACGACTAACAGTACTGCTGTTAGTAACCAGCGTTCTGTATTCAGTTCTCCCAAAAACATTTTCAAGCATACTTGGGGCCAATTTATCAAAGTAATAAAAATTCTTCCTTCAAGAGAATAATAGCTCTCTATCTCATACTTCATAATCAAATCCCCCAGCATGAAGTTTCACAAACAACATTTCAAAACTTTCCTTCAAATTCAATATGTCGATAGAATCCTTTTAAAACATCAAGAACTCGCGTAAAAACATATTATTTCAAATAATAGATTCTAGCTTATAAACTTTCCAAAAAATCCAAGATCATTTCAACATAAAATTTATGAAAAATATCTCAAAAGTCTCATTTCCATTTAACTGCATAATCATGAATTATGCCTTGAAATAATTGGAAGAAAATACATAATAACGAATAAAATAATCATTCTTTAATCATATACTATCAACAAATATTCCTTCACAAAATCATACTTTTAAGTATGAAAATTAACATTAAAGTTCAACAATGAAAAATATCATTTATAAAAAAAAATAGGGATGCTATTCACTCACCTGGTGCTCCTTTCGAAACTATACCTTTACCACAATCCTTTTTGGTTTGCTTCTCTCTTGAACTCAAACAATAGTCAATTCCTATAAATTTTGAAATTCATATATCAACCTCTAAGGAATTACTTACTTAAATTAAAAATCCTTAAGTACCAAAAACATCCTTTAATCACACAATTGTCTATGTTTCTAAATCTCAATTCCTATTCCTAAACTCCTTATCCCAAAATTTGGGATATTACAAATTAGAACTTTAATTGTTGTAATTTACTAATTATATTTCTTTGAAAAAAAATGGAGGAAAAATATTTAAAATTTGGAATAGTAATTTTCGAGCCTTGTAGGGCTGGCCCTAGCCTTGTGGTAGGGCAAAACTTTATAGCCTATAGACTCCGCAAGTATACGTTTTGTATCAAGTAATAAAGTGATAAGAAAAGTATCGTTCCCACGAGGACATTAGTACCAAAACTTCAGTTAAGTATTAATTTTACACTTTTGTTTAAGTTGAGCAAACCAAATTGAATTTAATTAAGATAATAGGAATTAAAACTAAAATTAAAATAAACAAACTACGACAATAATCAAATGAGCAACCCAGAGTCACTAATCCCTTATTAGCTTCATAAACCTTGATTTCACTTATTTAATTAGCCTTAATATCAATTTTGTTAATCTCAAGTATAAATAGCAGTAAATGTCCGTCGGTCCACTTACAACCCTCTCTTGAGTATAACTTGTTATGTCTAACATAGTTATTCAAGAAGCAACAAAAATCAAACACACTCCTCTACAATTATATGGGGCTATTAGGTATATGTCTATCCTAATCGCAAATTAAATCGTAATCTAATCCCATATTACTTAATCTCAGAGCTTAATTAAAATTCCCTTGGTCAAGGTAAATCCTAATTCTCAGATTCATATTTAATGATGGCCGGTCACTAAATAGATAAAGCTAAACAAGATCAAGTAACCAAAATTAATATTAATTATAACTAAACAATGAAAACAAAGTCTAATCTACTTATAAGTTCAAAGTTCCTCAAGGTTGCAAAGAGAAATTAGCTAAACATGGCTTTAACTAAATCCAAACAGCACAGAAAAATTAAAATCCAGATTCAAACAACAAACAAAACGAAAAGATCAAGGAATCAAATCTGTCCAGCTTCTTCGTTCCTTGGACTCTCTGTTCTTTTCTTTTGTTCCGTCCAAATCTGCCTCTGGAGATTCTAAATTGCGGCTGTGTGTCTGAGATAGGGAGATCGACGGAGGTCCGACGTTGGTGGTTGGGTGAAGTCACTGATGGTGGAGAGATGGGTGGAGGTGTGGTGAACGACGCTCTGATGAGGCCCTTTTTCGTCTTTAGCCTTGGGGTCCACAATCAAAAATAAACCAAGGATTGCGTATAGGCAAACCTAGGATCGTTCTCTCTCTCGAGGAGCCTTTTATTGAATCATAAGTAATCTAAATGCCATGAAGATGCAATGAAAACAAGGGGAAAAATAGGTTTTGGATTTTTCAATTAACAAACTAAAATAGGCATGCAATTTAAATTAAATGCTAAACTATTATTTTTGGTATTTTCTTTATAAAATGGTGAATCAGTGAATGGAATGGATGAATGTTCTCCTGGAAATGGAATAGTGACTATCATAGTTCAATTAAATATAGGAGTAAATTTGCACTAAGTCTAGATGTAAAACCCCAAGATACCACTTGAGTCCAATATTCCCAATTAATAGTAGCTCCTACTACCGTAGCTAACTACTATCTCTTGAGATATTGTTTAAAACCACTTAGTGTGTGATTAGGATTAAATTAATGCAACTTGGTTCCTCTTCATATGAATGCGATACCACGCCACTCAAATAATTCAATTCAATCATATTATCTAACAATACCACGTAGACAACACAATATCATTGAATCAATAAGGAAATACATATATATAAATCCAACAAGCCACAAAATTCAATCCAATCACAATTGTCAAACTAACAAAGACAATAAACATTAATCTCGGTTAAGAATTTATACACAATAATTCTTAAAACTAGGCAACCTAAATGTATAAATCTAGACTAATAGATTGAACAAAATACTCCCCTAAATTAGCTCTGAAACTCCAGTCAAAATCCATCTCCAAGAATTGAATCAGCCACACATAGGAACTCGCCGGAATCTGGAAAGAGTCGCCGGAAAGTTCAAGAACTCGCCGGAAAATTCAAGAACTCGCCGGAATCTGGAAAACAGAGAAGGAAAACGATGGTGGTAGATGGTGGATGGAGAAGAAGGTTGAAGGTTTGGAATCGATGGTCTCTCCTTCTGTTTTCGCGCTCTCTCTCGTTCTGTTTTCTTTTCCGTTTCAGCGGTGAGGCATGGTGGTGGAAGATGATGGTGGAGGGAGGTTGCTCGCCGGCAACCGTGGAGGAAGAGGAAGTTGCCGGCGAGAAAGGTGAAGAAGAAGAAGGTACGATGGAGGAAGAAGAAGAAGGTCTCGGAGATTCTGTCGTGTTCGCTGGTTCTGTTCGTTCCCCTCTTCTCTCGCGGCGCACCCTTCAGGAATTCCGAAAGAAACCTAATGAATCAATCAGCAAAAAAAAAACGCTGTGTTTCGATTTTGGGCCTTTTCTGGCAGTGATTTTGTTTTTGGGCCCTTTCTGACAGTGATGTTTGGGCCCTCGTTGTCACTTTCTTCGTATTTGGGCCCTTTCTGACAGTGATGTTTGCGCCCTCACTGTCAATATCTCTGATTTTGGGCCCTTTTCTGACAGCGATTTAGAGCCTTCTCTGACATTAATTCTGGTCTTCAAAGATCTCATTTTCTTCTTAGACACCTACATTGCAAGATTAAACACAATGTAGCATCAAAATTCTAAGAAATCATTTGCATGAATAATTAATAAATTATGATCATTTTGCCCCTAATTTCACTTAATCCAATACAAATGTCCCTGATTCAAATTAGTGTTTAGTCATGTAATAATGTCACAGAAAATGCATTAAGAATCCCAATTTAATCATGAAAAATCAGATAAAAATATGGTTCGATCACGCTCGCCGGCGACCGTGGTGGAGAATGACGCCGCCGGCGAGAGAGGAAGAAGAAGGATGAAGGTCTGAACCCTGCTCCTCTGTTCTGCTCGCTCCTCTCTGTCCAGCGAAATATATCCAGCGAAGAATCTCCAGCCCCCCAATTCGTGCTCTGTGTGTCTCCAATTTCCTTTTTTTATCCACCTCCCAAAAATGCTGCTGCCTGCTGCGTCTCTCTCTTTTAGCTTTTAGGTCTTCTTTCTCCATTAAATTCGTGGGATCCAATCCATTCCATCACATTATATCTTGTGTGCAGAACTCGTCCTTATTCTGATTAAGAAAAAGCAAAAGTTATATAATAATAATAATAATATTTATTTCCTAAACTTAAACTTTTATTTGAAATTGAAACCCCACAAATAATGCATCCAGATTGATATCTCTTAAAATCTCAATAAAATCTTTTGAATTTAGTATTGATGACTTCCTAAATATATCAAAATATGTCTCAAATCTATTAAAAATAGGAAGTCATCACCTTAGTACTATCGGGCCGGGCTTTGAAAAACAAATCTTTTTCTTACCCGGGACCCATAGGGCCGACCATAATTCTCAGCTCTAAAGACATACATTCCTGCTTAATAAATTTCCTTCTTTTACTATTTTAACAGTTTCTTCTTTTTATTTAGCTAAACTTAACCTGTTACACTTTAGTTCGCTTTCTTTATCTTCATTGTAATCTTTTGAAGTTATTAACATCATTTTGTCATTTTATCCAAAAAGAAAAAGAAAAAAAAATGTGATGGGATGTCACATGGGCATGCCACATCAACATTATGAAATCAACTAGCATTTAACTGTATGTTTGGACTGTTAATTTAGGGGTAACATTGCTACATTTTTAAACTTTCACGGTAATATTGAGACCAAAAAGACTTTCAGGGCAACATTGCTCGTTCGCGAATATTTTCGGGGTGAATTTGCGCCTTAAATACTACTCTTCTGATCCTATTTAATGTTTTCATATTATATATCATTATATTAAAGGAGAAATAAATACTCTCTCAACCTTATGAGCAGGAGCACATTTGGAAGCTCGAGTGAACTGAGGCATACATATCACTTTAGTATGGTAGTATTCATAAGTTATGTTTCCCAACTTAGACTTTCTAAAGAAACTTTCATTATTTTTTTGAAACAAAAGAAACTTTTACCATAATAATAGATAGATAATAGATTTTGAGTATTGAGGCGTTCAAACAAAAATAAATTTTTTTAATATGATTTCTTTTACACACTGGGTTAAACTAACAATGAGATTTAAAAGGATATCGATAGAATTCCTTATACTTGACCTAATTATCATTAATAAATTAATGCAACATATTATATGTAAGTAGTATGTATGAAAACTGACAAACGTTAATCATACAGTAAAAAAAATTATGGCTGTTCATATATGAAGTCTTGAGTTGAGTTAAACTTTTCCAAAAATTATCCTAATTTTGGTGCTTAAATTAAGTTTCTCCCGTTTTACAATGACCCACTGACCAATTTATCCTTTTATATATATGAGTTTTTTTATTTTTTTTATTAAAAGATCAAACACACATTAAAAAACTCATGTACAAACAGAGACTGGATAATTTAGGCCTGGAAACAAAACCAATCAAAAAAAAAAAACATAGAACAGTAACAACAAAACAAAGGAAAAACTAAATAAAAGGTACTGAAAATCAAAGAAAGATGTAATGAGCCATATCCTTGTATGATCTTGGTAGACGTCATATGGCTCAAACATCTCCATCTCCAATATGCAAGAAAAGAAGTTTTGATCGAGAGGTTGACGAAGAACTATTTTCATTTCAAACCGGGGAATAGCACAACAGAGTAGTTGTGTGATCACTACCAAAAAAAAAAAAAATTTAAATTTGTTATAGAATTCAAAATTTCCGACTACAGTGACAAATTGAATTAGCTAGCAACGAACCGTTGCTAATTAGCGCCATATGTCGTCACACCATAATTATGAAAATGTGACTTTTTCATGCCGGCTAGTTGACTTACAATGTACCTACATTCTATAATCACAAAATTACACACACATAATATTATCATATATACATAATCAATTATATACGGATGTTTTAACTTAAAAAACATAATGTTTATAACACGCATGATAATGTTTATATATATATATATATATATATATATATATATATATATAACATGCACGTAAGAATGATTGCGACACACGACTGGACGAACAATATAATAAATAGATGGAGCAAAATAGGAAACCACCTATCTTGACTTTAAAAACATAATGTTTCTATTTCCATTATATTCCATCATTGCCACGCACAGAACCACAATTCTCTCCAAACAATGTTCCAGTGTAGTTTAGTTGCAGGTTTTGCAGCACTTATATTTTTTCTTTATTATTATCATCACAGACGATGTTGCAAAGAGCCTTTGTTCACAGAATGGCCTATATTGGGCATGTTACCGCCACTTGTCTGTAATTTGTGGCGGTTCCATGACCATTTAACGGTGGCTCTCCAAAGACAAGCAGGTACTGGAAACTTCACTGGACCTTGGTTTATCCGAATGAATTCTATCATGACCTGCGATCCCATGAATGCACATCATATTATGAGCAAGAATTTTGCCAACTACGTTAAGGGACCTGGGTTTCGTAATATTTTCAAACTTTTTGGAGATAGCGTTTTTACTGCAGATTCAGAAGCATGGAAACAACAAAGGGCATTTCTTCATTCATTATTCTTCAAAACTAAAAGTTTGGAGAAGCTCCTGAAGAAGATCGTTGAAAAGAAGGTGGAGACTTGTCTGGTTCCAGTTCTTGATCATGTCGAAAGGCAAGGTGCTGACGTGGATCTCCAAGACGTGCTCAGTCGCTTCACCTTCGACCTTTCTTGCTCCTTGTTTTTAGGATCTGACCCTAAAAGCCTAGCCTTTGATTTCCCCGAAATTGAATGTGAGAGAGCTTTTAATAAAGCTGAGGAGTTTATATTCTACAGACACATAGTACCCAGAAAGATTTGGAAGCTTCAAGGATGGCTAAGAATTGGAGGGGAGAAGAAGATGGCTGAAGCATTTGAAGCTTTTGATCGGTTTCTGCGTGAAACAATAGCATCAAGGAGAGCAGAGATAAGCCAAAAGAACGAAGCAAAGAAAGAAGAAGATGATTATGACATGCTCACGACTTTGATTATGAAGGGAGAAGAACACATGGATAACAAGTATTTGAGGGACACTGGCTTTAGTTTTTTTATTGCAGGCAAAGGCACCATAACTTCAGCCCTAACATGGTTCTTTTGGCTTGTTTCTCTACACCCTTTAGTTGAAGCTAAGATTATTCAAGAGATTAAGCAACTTAAGGAAGTGAAGAACCAAGTATATCTCCACGCCGCTTTGTGCGAAGCTCTGAGACTATACCCACCTGTACCTTATGTGCGTAGGCAAGCAATCAAACACGACATGCTTCCCAGTGGACATGAGGTTAGTCCTCTTACTTTGTTGATATTATCTTTGTATGCTATGGGAAGGAGTGAAGAATTATGGGGAAATGACTGCTTGGAATTTAAACCTGAGAGATGGATCTCTGAGAGAGGAGACATAATCCACATGCCATCGTACAAGTTCATTAGTTTCAATGCAGGACCCAGGACTTGTTTGGGTAAGGACATTTCCTTCATTCAAACGAAAATCATGGCAACTGCTATCTTGTCGAATTATCATGTGCATGTGGTGGAAGATCATCCTGTTTCTCCCACGCTTTCAATTGTGCTTCTAATGAAGTATGGTCTCAAAGTTCGAATCACTAAACGAGATTGATTCAAATTGGAGGAAGAATGTACGTCTGGAGTCGTTGTGTAAAGGCTCGAAGCAATTTGGCTTAATTTGGTTGTGCCTCTTTTTTATTTTTGGTAATGTTGTCGGGTCTGTATTAGGTTAATTAATTTTAATGAATGGTAGTTAAAATCTAAAATAGTGTGGCATTATATAGAGGGAAGAACTAGAAAAGAACAAAGTGGTTACTCCTCTGATCCTAACAAGTATAGAATCTAGTTAGGATGTTTACTTTGGTTCAAAATATAAAACATTAAACCACTTTTATCTCTCGAAATTATAATTTTCCCCCCGGAACTATCCATTTTACCTGCATATGTTAAATTGATTTTCATCAAATTAAAGGTAGTTTACAATAAAAATGATTAAAGAGAGTATTTTAGGGAAATCAACACATCACATTGTTTTAACAAATAACTAGTTTTCTTCATATTAAGGATCTGAGGAATTATATTACATGATCTGTAGATTTGACTTTCTCGCCTTAAATCTGTGTTTTTATATATATAAAAACAACTAATTTTTTTAACCTTCATGAAAACGAGTAAATAGAGACATAGGAAGTGTGTGTGTGTATTAGTTTGAGCGCGTGTGTTTATGTATATTTCTCATACCTCAATTCAAACACAATTATTTCTGTCTGTCTGTGAAATTAAATACTAGTAAGATATGTGGCTTGTACTGGTAGGAATAGACGGATAATGATTAGCTCTGATATATGAAGGGAAGGGGGCTTCATGGACGTACCTGCTAATTACTTCAACGGAGGTTTTGCCCTAAAATAAGGGTTAAGCCCTGCAAATATATTCAATAGAGTGCTATAACACAGGCTCGATTTATATACATGCAACTGTCTCGGTACGTATACCATCTCAGATAGCTAGCAAGCTAGCCAAATACTAGTTGAAAACAAGATTTTGGATATAACAATGGTGGCAACATGCATTAAAGGATTTAATATTCATAAGCAGCATGTACGTACGTAGGTATGTGCTTCTGCACAAGTAGTTAGCAGGTTCAAGTATTTATACCCAGTGGTGGATCTTGGGATAAATGTTTGGGGGGCTAAATGTATACCTATTAATTAATTAAGAGAAAAAAATATTTGGGGGGTTAAATATATAATTTTTTGGGACAAATGTATAAATTTTGTATTAAAAAAAATCTATTTTATATTAAATATTTAGGATAATCTTTTTGGGGGCCATGGCCCCCTCTGGCCCTTGAGAGGATCCGTCACTATTTACACCACACAATATTAATACTTTGACATCTAAATATATATATAGAAGCAAAGCCCTTCATACAATACCTTTCTTGTCTTTGTTTAAAGTTAATATGCATTGTAGGTCCCCTGTATATTATTTGGCCATTTCAATGTATGGTTATATATAATATAGGGTTAAGGTGCGATTTGGCCAATAAATTATTGATTCAGGAGCGTCTAACACAATTAACTATTAAATGGACCAAAAATACCAACAAACTTTTAAAAAGGTGCCGTTAGCACAAAAAAAGTTTTACTCAGGAGCGCCAAGCACAACGCCGTTAGAAAAAAAGTTATCGTCCGTTATCTAAGGTACAGATTGGCTAACGAACTTTTACTTCAGGAGCGCCTAAATTTACTAAAAAAAAAGTTTTACTCAAAAGCGCCAAATGCACAAAATTCTAAATTTTACTAAATTAAATAATTTCAATTGTCATTATTCAAAACTACTTGTATAGATATTTATGGACAAAAATTACTCATTCTTCAATTTTGTCAAAATTATAAATTTCTAAAATAAACAAAATTTTTAATTAAAAATATAATTATATGATTTAAATAAAACTCAAGGTGTTTAATAGTTTAATATATATGTTAAACAAAAAAATTATATGATTTATTTTTATTGTAGAAGAAATTTATGTGAGTTAAAAAATTCATTTAATGTTAATAACTCACATAAATTTTTTAACATGAAATGAATTTTTTAACTCACATAAATTTCTTCTAAAATAAAAATAAATCATATAATTTTTTTGTTTAACATATATAATAAACTATAAAACACATTGAGTTTTATTTAAATCATATAATTATATTTTTAATTAAAAAAATTTTTATTTTAGAAAATTATAATTTTGACAAAATTGATGAGTAATTTTTGTCTATAAATATCTATACAATTAGTTTTGAATAATGACAATTGAGAAAAAAAATTATTTAATTTATTAAAATTTAGAACTTTGTGCTGGGCGCTCCTGGAGTAAAAGTCTGTTGGTCAATCCGCACATTAGATAACGGACGTTATCTTTTTCTAACGGCGTTGTGCTGGCTGCACTTTTTTTAAAAAGTTTGTTGGTATTTTTGATCCATTTAATAGTTAATTGTGTTGGACGCTCCTGAGCCAATAGTTTATTAGTCAAATCGCACCTTAACCCTATAATATATGTAATCTAAGTATGGAGGATAGAGTTGCAAAATGTACCAAAAAATAACTAATTAAACGAAATGGATATGTCAATTGCGATTTTCTAGTTTTGTTTAATTTAATTTGACTTTGTGTATTGATGATGAAAGGACTGAGGGTCAGTTGCAATTGTTGACAGTTAGGGATCATCGACATACATTGATTGACACCTAACCGGTTCTGATCTTCTCAGGTTGAAATGCCATTTAATTAGACGTACAATCCATTTAGGTAGTTAAAGCATATCATGCATCTGACTAATTTGAGAAGGAATTCAATATTTATCTGTAATTATATTCATTTGTTTAACCTTTTTTTTCCCCCTTCAGTGCTAGAGAGTTGTGTTTATTTGAGAAGGAAATATTGAAAATGGAGAAATTAAAGAAAGAAGGATTAGATTATTACGTGCCCGTTTGGTTTGATTCCTGTATCATGATTATCCTAATGTACATTTTACTAATTACTTTCAGTATGTTTGGTTGGCGCTTTGTAACAATAAGTACCAGAGTATTGATATTTCATATTTTCCTAAATGGTATGTAATCTCATCCATAGTTAAGAGCATTTTGAAACTCGGTTAGAATAAAACTTTTCAATTATAAAACCAACTCAGAGTAATATATACAAGTGAGCTATTGTCCATTAGTTAAGAGTTTGAATCACACTTACTTTGTATATATAACAACCTAATTAAAAGGTGTCTACCTTTTGTCCTTAATACCTTGAAAGAGTTTAGATTCCGATATTAGCAAAGTGTATATATATATATGGGAAAATTCCTTTCAGGTTCCAAGAATCAAGAAAATATCAAAAAAGTCCTAAGAAAAATTTAAATGTCAGAAAAGCCTCAAAAAGTTGTTAACCCACAAGTGGAGTTGTTAATCTCACATATGAGAATTGTTAATCCCATAGATGAGAGTTGTTAATCCCATAAAAGGAGTTGTTAATAAGACTTTTTTGACATCGGAATTTCTCTTAGGACCTTTTCTACATTTTCTTGATTCGTTGGAAACTAATATATATATATATATATATATATATATATATATATATATATATATATATATATATATATATATATATGAATTTTAGGAGAGGGGTTGAGTCCACCCATAGTCCAAGGGTAGAGCGCTATGGCTTTACTTCCCAAGACATATAGGACTGAGTATCTAGCTTACCTCGGCCATTGAAAGCCCAACATAAGCCCACACTTTAGTTTTCAGGTGCAGCACTTGATTGCCCTTTAGAACTATTTGACAAGTACGGCAAGCTTCGTAGTTGAGATTATGATTCAAATTTCTATAATTCATTGACATTTTTTTTAAAATTTATTATCTTTAACTTCAAATCTAGGAAAAATTCTATATAAAGACGGCTGAATTACCCAAACACTAATTTGAGTTACTGAACATAATAAAATATATATCAGGTTGTGCATCATAATTAGGGATTTAAAATTTATGTTAAATTACCTCTATATCCCTTAGTTATTTAAAACAGCAAAATTGAAAACATAACCCTATTATTTTCTCTATCAATTAATTCTTTGGGAAGAACTGTAGGATTTTGTGCTTTGACTTATTTCCAAACATTAATTATGCACAATATTTTTTTTATACAATATTCGATTTTATAGGAAATTAGGAGTATATATAATTGGAAGTGGTAGATTCTTGAGTAATACAATGTTTCACAAATAATTTTTTATGAGATTTTCCCTTTTCATAAAAAAAATCATAGATTATACATTTAGGATATTTATATAGGATTCAAAATTTAAACTGGGGTCATAAAATTTTGAATAAAAATATAAATATCAAAAGAAGGTAATAGAGTTCCATGTGGATACGTAAATATACCGTCATTAGATTTCATTTTATTCTAATACATGAAAGACAAGAGCTGAGCAAAAAAAAAAAAAAAGGATGAGAAAGTAAACGATGACTTGCTACCATGTTTGATGAGGGAGGAAGAAGTAAAAGACCACGTGGATGACAAGTTTCTGAGATTGCTTGGAATTCAAACCAGAGAGGTGGATCTCAAAGAGCAGAGGCATAGTACACGTACCATCGTACAAGTTTGTTAGTTTTAATGCAGGGCCAACAACTTGCTTGGATAAGGACTTGTCGTTCATTCAAATGAAGATAGTGACGAGCTCTTTTTTGAGGAATTATCATGTTCGTGTGGTGGAAGATCATCCTATTTCTCCTACGCTTTCAATAGTGCTACTAATGAAGTATGGTCTTAATTAAAGTTCAGATCACAAAAAGGAGCGTCGAAGAAGGAAATAGTTAGATATGTACTTTTCATGTATGTATGTAGTAGGTATGTGGAACTATCTGTAAGCGTTGATGAGCATATATGCATTGGATTGATGAATGAATAAAGTATAATTAAGTTGTGGATAATTAAGTTTAATTTCTGGGATACTTATATGTACCATTATGTTCATTCTACTGACCCAACCCCGGTTGGTTAAAAGAAGTTAGTTTTTATGAAGAGGACAATGAATATCATCAGATTCTAAAATGTATATGATAATTTGAAACAAACAAACCAATAAACACAAACACGCCCCACAATAGATAGATAAACCCATAAGCCCACACAATTATACTACTGAAGGGCGTGTCTTCTTT
The DNA here is from genome assembly GCA_025563575.1 of Acacia pycnantha. Classification (NCBI taxonomy): domain Eukaryota; kingdom Viridiplantae; phylum Streptophyta; class Magnoliopsida; order Fabales; family Fabaceae; genus Acacia; species Acacia pycnantha. Next base: position 9,401,728 of record JAMWYP010000015.1, on the reverse strand, counting down.
CCAGAAGAAACCTGCCAAACTAAAATTAAGACAAATAAAAAAAAAAGGATGGGGAATGAAGCCTAGCAAGATTTGACAATGTACGTGAAGACTTCCCCCACAAATGATAGCCACATGCAGAATGATGACAAATGCAACTCAGCTCATTATTAAAGTAAAACTAGATATGACTCTTGTGTGTGTGTGGTGGGGAATTTAATCTCGTCTTCTTTATCGTCTTTACTCAATCTCTACCCACTAATCATCACCCCCATTCGTTTTTCATTCCAAACAAACAAATGAAGCACAATACCAAAATCTATCTCTCTCTCTCTTACATGCACACAGTTATATTACACCTGTTAACGTGTGCAAATAAACGAGAAAGCAAAATATCAGCAACTTGCATTATTATTGACTTATTAGGAAGAGCACAGTGTGAATCTTCTTGTTCCAACTTCCAATTATTGTCTATATATTAATATATAGTTTGTATAGCACATCATATCTCTACATATTATAGAAGCAAAGCTCTCCATTTTTGTCCAAAACCAAAAATGCTTGGTATTTTGCAACTAATTGCAGGTTTTTCAGCAATTATCTCTCTCCTTTTTCATTTCCATAGAAGCCGATGTTGCAGAGATCCTCTGTTACCTGATTGGCCTCTATTTGGAATGTTGCAACCACTTCTGAAAAATTTGTGGCAAATTCATGACTACGCAACTCCAGTTCTTCACAGAAATGGAGGTACTGGTGATTTCCTCGGACCTTGGTTCACTGGAATGAACTATTTGGTGACCTGCGACCCCATGAACGTACATCACATGATGAGCAAGAATTTCGCCAACTACACTAAAGGGCTCGAGTTTCATGAGATTTTTGAAGCTTTTGGGGATGGCATTTTCACTGCCGATTCAGATTCATGGAAATACCACAGGATACTCCTCCAATCGTTGTTTAAAACCAAGAACTTTGAGATGCTTTTGAAGAAGATTGTTCGAAAGAAAATGGAAATAAGTCTCTTTCTGGTTTTGGATCATGTAGAAAGGAAAGAGATTGAAGTCTTAGGATCCAACCCGAATTGCCTCGCTCTTCATTTCCCAAAAGTTGCATGCGAGAGAGCGTTTAATGAAGCAAAGGAGTTTATATTCTACAGACACACTGTTCCTAAAAGCGTTTTGAAGCTTCAGAGATGGCTTAGAATTGGACCAGAGAGGAAGATGGTCAAAGCTTGTGAAGTTTTTGACCAGTTCCTCCATGAAAGTATAAAATCAAAAAGACAAGAGCTGAGCAAAAACAAGGAAAAGGATGAGAAGGTAAACGATGACTTGCTAACATGTTTGATGAGGGAGGAAGAAGGAAAAGAACACGTGGATGACAAATTTCTCAGAGACACTGCTTTTAATCTTGTTGTGGAAGGCAGAGACACCATAACTTCAGCTCTCAAATGGTTCTTTTGGCTTGTTGCTACAAACCCTTCAGTAGAAGCAAAGATTCTCGAAGAGATCAAACAAGAAAAGGAAGCAAAAGATCAAGTATATCTCCAAGCTGCTCTGTGTGAAGCTCTGAGACTGTATCCTCCAATACCTTTTGAGCGGAAGCAAGAAATGAAACAGGACATACTTCCTAGTGGACATGACTCATGAGGTTGGTGCTGGTACCATGATAATGTTATCTTTGTATGCAACAGGAAGATGTGAAGAAGCATGGGGAAGAAAAGATTGCTTGCAATTCAAACCTGAGGTGGATCTCAGAGAGAGGAGGCATCGTACACGTACCATCGTACAAGTTCGTTAGTTTTAATGCAGGGCCAAGAACTTGCTTGGTCAAGGACTTGTCCTTCATTCAAATGAAGATAGTGGTGTAACATCCCAAATTTTGGGATAAGGAATTTAGTAGTAAGTTTGAGATAAGAAGACTGTTAAGCTAATAAGAGTCAAAAGTCTTAAGCGTATTATGAGGAACAGTTTAAGATTATTTTTGGACTTTGAAAATTAGGGGAAAATATGAAATATTATTTTGAGGATCTAGAACTATTATTAGGGGTTTAATTATGGAAGATTGGCTTAAATAGTCTTAAAGCCATAATTTAGAATTTAGGATCTACTTTTCAGAAAAACTAGTTAGAAGATAAATTGTGGCTTAAAAATTTTAAAGTTGATATTTTATGGCTTAGTGTCAAATAGGATTATTTTGTGACATGGACCCCACATACATATACAAACACTCCACTCTCTCAATTAATATTTCTCCAGCGCACTTCCTTAATTCATTATTATTCTCTCGGCCAGAAAAAGAAGAGGCAGCGAAAATACACCTGTTTCATGCTGCAACGGACACCTCACAGTCATGCACAGTCCCATTCTCCACTTAAACCACTTTCCATTATAGCATTTTTCGAACTGCACCCATTTATAGCAGCGCCATGCTCCATTGTCTCTGCGTTTCAGCAAGCCATACTCCCTTGTGTTTCTGCATTTTCGGTCAGACAGCGCCAACTCCACTGCTCTCCCGTATCTTCAGTATGGCAGCACCCCCTACTTCCCCATTTCCCTTCTTCATTCTCATTCATTTCTCTTCGGCCTCCCACAGAAAACACAGAGACAAGATGAGGATGAGAGAATTAGAAATAGAGAGTGAGAGAGACCGAGAGACAGGAAAGTTGAACCGAGAGAAAAGAAGATGTATACAGAAAAACAGAAATGCAGAAGTGAGGACATAGAGGAGAGGAACAAGAAAGAAGCACGATAGTTGGAAGAGAAGGAGTCTAAACGTGCATGCAAGAGTATGTCAACGAAGCATCATTGACATTTGCTGAAAACTGAACTGGGTGCTGAAACGGAGATCTTTGAGCAAGGTAGAAACCAAAGGAGGAGGAGCTGGAACTTGCAGAAACTAATCAAGGTAATTCAATAAGCTTCATTCTTTCTAGTTCTGCAAATCCTACACGATGGGTTCTGCATTTGAAGCTTAGAAGTTATGGCTAGTTTCTGCATGTGGGTATTCTGTTCTGTTTGGGATCATGAACTGAACCTAAAACCTTTGTTTAGAAGTGTTGGAGTCAAGATGTAGAATGAGAAGGCTTAAGGAAGTCTAAATAAATTGTTGAACGAAAAGAATGACGTTGCAGCATTTTCTGGAAAATGAACTTTTCTGCTAAAACAGTAAACTTTGGGTAAGGCAAAACTATGGAAAACGAACTCTTTTGGATCTGAAATATTGTGGACATATAGTACACATAATAATATTTAAAATGAGATTTGGATCACCTTAAACGGGGAGGTCTATAGCTCGAGATATGATTTTTTTGAAGTTGAGCTAAAAATCCGTAAGATTTTCGGTATAGTTTAGGAGCAGCAAAATGACGTTGCATTTCGGATGCAGTAAGAATTTGAGTTTTTACATGAAAGTTTTACAGTAAATAGTAGACATCTCAACTTTTTCAACGAGCCAAATAACACCTAAAACGGATTTGTAGAAAGGGAGATATGAATTTCCAAAGTTAGAAGCTAAAATCTGGAAAATAGTATTTTCTAGAAGTGTACAGTAATTTTCGGGTTCTATTTTGAAATGGTAAATGATTGATGACTTCCTATTTTTAATAGATTTATGACATATTTTGATATATTTGGGAAGTCATCAATACTAAATTAAAGAGATTTTATTGAGATTTTAAGAGAAATCAATTTGGATGCATCATTTAGGGGATTTCAATTTAAAATAAAAGTTGAGTTTAGGAAATAAATAATGATAATTAGAATTTTCAAATAAATTTAGTTTTATTATTATTATTATTATTATTATGATTATATCATTTCCTTTTCTTTATAAAAAAATATATCATTTCCTTTTCTTCTTTGTGGACATACAGCACCGTTTTTATTCATTGTTGAAATTGATTAAAATTGTTGAATCAGGTGTGCAGCGTTTTGGGCTAGAATGAATTAAAACCTAAAAGCCTAATTGAAAAAGGTGCAGAGAGATAAAGCTGGACACTAGAAGAAAGCAACAATTGTGGGCCCACGGGAATTAAGGGCTGAATTGAAAGACCTAAGAGAAAAGAACAGCACGCAACGTTTTAAAGAGGAAGGAAGACGATTTGGAAAAGAGGGCAGAGGCGGCATTTGGGGAGATTATCGCTGAACGAAAAAAAAGGCAGAACCAGAACGAGAACACACAGGAGAGAGCGCGTCATTTTGAGAGGAGAAACAGAACGTGTGTCCGCTGGAAAAGAAAAGAAGAAACAGAACGGAGAGTGAGAGGCATTCGGCTGGAAAGAAAGAAACAGAACGGAGAAAAGAAGCAGAGAATAGAGCGATAGAGGAACGGACAGAGGTAGAGAAGAGAGAGCTGAAATTGCAGAACGGAGGTGCTGTGTGTCTCATGGTTCTACCTTCGTTTCTTCCTCGTTGAGTTATTTCATAGTTGACAAAGAAGCTGCTGAGTCTATGTCCTGGGTTTTCTTATTTCACTTGACTCTGTTCTAGTTTCTTGTTCATTTCCAGCATGTTTTTGAACTCTGATTTTAGTGGTGTTGCTGTGATTTTTGTTAAAGCCATGCTTGGCTAATTTCCCTTTCATCCTAGGGTTCTTTTGACCTTTGTATGGATTAATACTTGAATATCCTCTCTTTTGGTAGGTTAATATATGTGTGTTGATTTTAATCTTGGCTTAATGCTTCTAAATGATTGGCCTCCATTTAGATGATTTATTCACTTAGGTTTTGACTTGAGAAAGCTAATCTAGGTGTAGAATTTGATTGAAATCATGCTTGTCTTGAAGTTTACTTGATAAATGGATAGTTTGTTAGTAAAATAGAGATATATTTACTAACCTTGCATTGTCACATTAGGGTTGTTGCTTAAATATTGATTCTCATTAATTGTAGCAAGAGATTGTGCAGTTTAATGAGAAGAGAAACTTGATTTTGACTTGAGAGAGCGGGTCAAGTGTTTTAGAACCTTAGACTAACACATATATGTATTGAAATGCTACTTTGGAGAGGAAATTAACCAAGTTTTATGAAATGCAAAAGGGAAAAAGAACCCTAGGCTCAATTATCCTTAAAGTCAAAGAGTCATTTACCTTTATCAATTTTAAGTTTTAGAAATAGTCTTTAAAAATTCTCATTTCAACTCAAAACTTTGTTTTAGCTCAACTTGATGAATTTCACTAAGCCTCTTGCTTGACCAATTTGTTAAACAAATCCTCGTGGGAACGATACTTTATTTATCACTTTATTACTTGCGAAACTCGTACACTTGCGAGGCGAACAATGATTGATTTTTTAAATTTTCAGAATTAAATTAGACACAACAAGGTTTAATTTGATAGGTCACAAGCCTCATTTGGAGCTGTATCCAAAGAGATACAAATTCTTGAAGTTGACTTTAGAAGAATTGAGATTTAGAAACACAAATAATTGGGTGATAGGTGTGATTGAAGGATATTTTGGTACTTAAGGATTTTAAAATTAGTAGGTAAATTCCATTAGAGGTTGATATGTGAATTTCAAAATTTATAGAAATTGGCAATTTCCAGAGCTCAAGAGAAAAGCGAACAAAAGGGATTTTGGTAAAGGTATAATTTCAAAAGGAGCAGCAGGTGAGTGAATTGCGCCCCTAATTTTTATAAATGATTTTTTTTATTTTATTGTTGTACTTTTATGTTTATTTCATATTTAAAAGTATGATTTTATGAAGGAATATTTGTTGATAGTATATAAGTAAAGAGTGGTTATTTTATTCGTTATTATGTATTTTCTTCCAATTGTTTCAAGGCATAATTCATGATTATGCAGTTAAATGGAAATGAGACTTTTGAGATATTTTCATAAATTTTATATTGAAATGATCTTGGATTTTGGAAAGTTTATAAGCTAGAATTTATTATTTGAAATGAAATATTTTTACGCGAGTTCTTGACGTTTTAAAAGGATTCTATCGATAGATTGAATTTGAAGGAAAGTTTTGAAATGTTGTTTGTGAAACTTGATGTTGGGGGATTTGATTATGAGTATGAGATAGAGTTGTTATTATTTTGAAGGAAGAATTTTTATTACTTTGATAAATTGACCCCAAGCATGCTTGAAAATGTTTTGGAGATGACTGAATACAGAACGCTGGTTACTAACAGCAATACTGTTAGTCGTTGGTGCACCATGGTTAATCTCGAGCTCGCTTGATATTCATGGGATTTGTTCTCATGCTTGTTTCATGGACTGTGTGTCCATGCTTGTTTTAAGGATTGTGTGTCCATACTTGTTTCATGGCCTTGAGTCATGCTTGGTTAGTTACCCTTATGGACTGTGTGTCCATACTTGTTTCATGGCCTTGAGTCATGTTTGGTTAGTTACCCTCGTGGACTGTGTGGCCACGCTTGTCATTCGTTCTGTAAGAAGTCCTACGGAAAGATGCAGTTTAAGAATTATGTTTAAAATTGATTACGTTAATTCAAAGGTTTTAGTGCGTACTTGAAATTTATTTGATTACGGATATTTTATATAGAGTTCTATTTTATTTATGATCTTTTGATTTTAGAAATGGAAGTTATTGCCAAATTGATATTATTAGAAGATGAAAATGTTTTGAATTATCTACTTTTGTATTTTATTCAATTATAAGAATGAGACGTTATTCACCGGAAAAATTTGTTTGGATCATATAGTATTGCCAATCGTGTACCTCCTGCGGACCAATGAAGAGTCTCCCTTAAGGATATAAAGTTTGTTGATTCATCTGGTAGTGCTAATAGTTGATCGTAGCCCTGCACTTTTGTATTAATATTAAAAAGTTAGATGCTCCATGTAATTTATAGGTAGGATCCATGTATTTTAGGACACATGTTTATAAGTATAAGGCTTAAGGAATATTATTCCACTCATATTTCGTGCTGGTCACCCCTTGGATTTTTAAGGCGTGACAAGTGGCGAGCTCTATTTTGAGGAATTATCATGTTCATGTGGTGGAAGATCATCGTATTTCTCCTATGTAATACCCCGAAATTTGAATTAAAGAATTTAAGGGCCAAAGTGCCAAAATGAGCAAAATACCCCTGGGAGGAGTAAATAACTTAGGGAAAAAGGTGAATATGAGGTTTCAAACACCTTGTATTGAGTTTACCTTATTGTTAAGGTAATTTCTCTTGAAATTGGATAATTTGCAATTAGGTCCCTAAAACGTTTGGGAATTTGCAAATAGGTCCCTAAATACATTGTGGGTTATAAATACCTGTGAAAGCTATAAAAGAAGCAAGTAAAAATCTATTTAAAATAGGGAAGGATATTGTCCCTAATTTAGGTAATTTATTAAGTTACAAACTTGGAGAAATTGTAGAAGAATACTCAAAAAGTAAGGAAATGACCATAATACCCTTGCGATTATGGAAAATGCAGAATAATGCAGAATGCATGAAAAATCTCATGTTAAAGCAAAGGTTAAGAGGTAATGTGGTATTCTAATTAAGAAAATTACTAAGCAGTGATAACTGAGTGATTAAGTATTTATTAGCAAATTACTTAAGCACAAGTATAGAAAATTCGGAGATAATTATGTAAAGCTCCAAAATTAGTGATAAATGGCTAAAAATTAGCATAAATATATTGGTTAATTAATTGGAAAATTTGAAGGAAAAAGGATGAGTTTAGGTATTTTTAAGCCTAAATGCAAGAATTGACCAATAGGAAAATGTTGTAAGAGATTATGTAAAAATAATTATTTAATTAATTAAATAATTAATTAAATAATTAATTAAAAAATAAAGTGCAGAAAATAAAAGAAAAAAAACGAAAAAAAAATAAATAAATAAGAAATAAAAATAGAAAACTTAGTTGATAAGTTAAGTTTATTATTTTATTAATATAATTAATTAAAGTAAAATTATGTGAATAGTAAAATGGGAAATAGGAAATGGATCCTATCTAGAGATCTAGGAATGGGATTCCCAAAGTCAATGTAAAATATTAATCAGTGGGTTTTTATCTTCCGTTAGACTCTTGCGGAAGTTAATTCTGAAGCCGTTTGTGCTTTTTCCTAATAAGACGAAATAGGGAAATTCGAGAAAGGCCGATAGCCAAGAGGACGAAAAGGTTATGTTGTGACATTTGGAAAAGAATTGGGAATTTTCATGAACATATTTGGATTCAAGTGAATTTTTCGAAGAGATGGGTGTTTCCGAAAACAAGTTTCGACACCTGACGCGTTTGGACACGTTTTTGAAAGACTCAACTGGACTGTTGGAGCCCTATATGGAATCAAAATATAGGTTAACTTGGACATTTCTACTAAGTGAGAATATGTTTTCAAAGTTGTAAATCCGAATTTTGAGATTTTTCCGAAATCACGCGAATCGGTGCCGATCGGAGAAATCGGTCAAAGCTTCGGAAGGTGACACGTGGCCACCTCCCATTGGCCAAACCCTTTATTTTTGGGCCTGAATTTCATTCAAGTGTGAATGCAAAGAAGGAAAAAGGGTTTTTGAAAAGTTGCTTTGGACGGTCCAGATCGCTTCTCACAAAGTTGATCCGACGGCCGAAACCCTACACCTTTTCTTATAAATACCCCCCCTCCTTCACTTTTCTTCACACCATTCCTTCTTTCCTATTTCGAAATTCTAGGGAGAGAAAGTAGAGAGAGAAGCTGGGGGAAGTTCTGCCGAAGTCTTCAACGGGTAAGTCTTTCGGTCTTTAGTTTTTAGTCTTTAGTTCATTAGTTAGTAAGGCTAGAGTAGTCTTTATTTTTATGTTTTAATATTAGATGGCAGGGCTATTTTAGTCTTTATTTTTGAAAATCATGATGGCGTCGAAGTTCTGGCGAAATTTTGGGAAGAAAATAGCCTATGTAGCGGAAGCGCTGGCGAAATTCCGCCAAGTAGGGGTATAGGGGCAAAATGGTAATTTTTACCTAAAATGCCAGTCGTAATGCCAAATCACTAATAAAAGTGATATTACTCTTATAGGACATCAGAAACCTAGATCTGCTGTCGTTACGCTGTCCGACGTGCCGCTGTCAAACGTTTCGCTGTTTCCGTCAAGAAATACTAATTTCTGCTAGACGTACTGTTTACCGTCAACGAAGGTACGTTCGCGTACTGTAACACTAATCTGATGTCTATGGTATGCATGTATGTGCTAGGTGTATTGTATGTGTTAGCTTATAGCTCTGTGGTATGTCTATGTGCTGTTGATATGTTTACGTTTGCTATGGGCGATATATCTGCATGCTATTGGGCGATATATGTATACATGCTATTGGGCGATATATGTATGCATGCTCTTGGGCGATGAGTGCACATATACCGTTGTTGATATGATTGTCTCGTGGTCCATATGTTGTGTCTCAAATATGAGGTTAACTGCTACTCGAGATCCGTGCGGATCTCACCCTTAATATAGCATCGCTCCCGAGGACCGAGGACCGAGGAGAGAGACAAGCACTCGCGTAGATGTTCGGCCAAGACTTCCTTTCGATGTTTCGCGAAGCCTTCTTTTGATATTATTTGTTTTTGAAATACTCGGTTATTGTACCGTAGTTGTAACCATCCAGACTTACGGTAGTTTATAAATATATATCAGTTACTCTTCCGCTCAAATGCTCTACTCTGATGTTTTCAAATGATGTTTGTTTGAAATAAAAAATTTATACTGCTTGTGAAAAGTCGGGTTGTTACATCCTACAGTTTCAATAGTACTACAAATGAAGTATGGTCTCAAAGTTCAGATCACAAAAAGGGGCGTGGAAGAAGAAAATAGTTAGATAAGTACTTTTCATATATGTATGTGTGTGGGTATGTGGAACTATTCTGTATGCATTGAATTTTAAGTTTGTGTGTGCATAATTAGTGGGGGATTCGGGTGCAGCACCCCCAATTTTTTATTTTTTAAGGAAAGTACACATATAAATCAGAATGTATATCAGAATATATACATTGACAAATCAACTCTAACACATAATTAAGAACACAGCCCCTTCATTTGTTGCTAAAACTGATGCCAAAACTTGAAACAATGTTTAAATTATCATTCCAACTTCTACAACTGTGATTTAGTTATCTAGAACAATTACTTTACAATTTTGAGACATAAAACAGAACTATTAATCAGTTTCTAACCTCAAACTTACTGTAACTATTTTCCCATAGCCTAAATGACATAAATGATACCATATAGTTTAAGACAAAAACACATCTCCTTGACAAAGTTGTGTACAAAAGCTCTTTATAATTCCAGAAAATTTCTCCAACTTTAAAGACATTAATCAATGTTTTGATATCATCACATCTATTCTTCAAACTCATCATATCTATTATTCAAGCTTACGAACAACATCATCACTATAATAACATAAGTTTCAACTTCAAAAAATATTTATTTAAGAGTCTTCAAGAAAACCTCAACCTATCTAGGATATTCATTAATTAACATCAAATAACTTAAAACCCATTTATTACCGATTTATAATCCTTGAAACTATATACCCTGTTGACTCATATAAATTTCACATGGCATTAACGTTAAGTCCAAAAATTCCAGATTTATAAAACTATTACAACTTTCATAACATTGCTCCAAACAATATTTTTGAAGCTTTAAAACATAACTTAATAGTTTAAAACACTCCTTTGAAGAATGATGAATTGATGTTTGCCTATCGTACAAATAAAACCTATACTCCTCTTGTGCTCAAGTCCAGCATTCAAACATGAGTAAGTAGACCAAAAGTTACTCCCTCTTGTCTACCCCAGTCTTACAAATGAAAGTTGACTTTATTCATCAAGATGCTGTTAAACAACTAGAAAAAAAACATAAAAATAGAAATCAATCACCTTTCCTTCATTAATTAGTTCTTCAAAAGCTTGCAATTGTTCCACAAATGGAACACTGGGCCTCCACTGTGAAGGGTCATAATAAGATCCAAACAATCCCACATAGCGATCTGGGATTGTTTGGATCATTATATTAATTAGACATTGAAAGAAAATAACAGCCACCACAGGTACTCAATATTAAGAATACATATTATAAAAGCATGATTTAAGCACTTACAATTGGTATACTTACCAGTGAATTTGCAACAAATCAATGTAATCAGTGCCAAGGCGCATGAGGCTTTTCTCAACACTTTCTCTAATATTTGAAGCATCAACCCGCACAACTTTTGCATTGTCACGAAGATATGTTGACTGCTCAGAATAACCACTTACTTTTGTTGCTAAAATAATCTATCCACAAACATGGATCACAATAGTCTTAAACTCTAGATAATCAATTAAGACATGAGTAAAAAATCTTCCAAAAGAAAACCTATATCTTCGTCTCAAGATTGAATTCAAGATGGCTTGCAAAGAGTAATAATGCTCCAATTCATACTTTCAATAAATCATTCTATTATCTAATAAACATTTCAAAATATCATATTTAAGATTCTCAAAATTCCCAGCTTCAGCATTGGTAATTAATCCATCATTTCAATACCTCTAAACATGGTTTAAGTATCTAAAGTAGTCATTTAATATAGGAAATCACCAAACAGTGAGTCTCATGTCAATTTTCAGCCTTACGAATTCATACCCATAATAAATCTTCACTATCATATATACCCTAACTAACATTTATAGTAGTTAACTTTGTAAACAATTCAGCATTGCCATGGGTTCTCATAAAAAATTTCAGTAGAACCATCTGTAGAACAGTGACCTAAATCAAAAACCATCTTGTCCATAGCCTTAATCCATCATGCAAGCAAGAAAACAAACATTACGGAATCGAGAAGCCATAAATTCAGCAATAAATTCAACCTAAACAGAATCGATTGAGCTGGTGGAAGAGAAGAGATAAATGAAAATTACCTTGAGACAGAATTGATTGAGCCGGTCTTGCTGTGCGAGGTTGAGCCGTTGAGACAGGGGATCTGGAATGACCTGGAACGGAGAGCGACGACGGATGGAGGGAAAGTTTGGGAGAAGAGAGCAGAGAGCGTGGCTGCAAGATTTGGAGAACCATCGAGACGGGGGATCTGGAACGGCCTGGAACGGAGAGTGACGGCGGACATAGGGATTTGGAGAGTTGGGATATGAGAGCGGAGACGGCGGACGGAGGGATTTGGAGAGTTGGGAGATGAGAGTGGAGAGTGAGATGAGAATGAAAGTTGGGAGACGAAGGGATTTGGAGAGTTGGGAGATGAGAGCAGGGAGTGAGATGAGAATGAAAGTTGGGAGACGAGAGTATGAAGAAAAAAAAAAGAGAAGAAAAAAGAAAAGAAAAAGGGATAGGGTTCAAACCGGCGACCTGGGACTTAGAGGGAAGAGCCTTAACCAACTACACCATCCAGACATGTTGTTACTAAGTTCTTTTAAATTATATATATTTTCTCAAATTTTTGTGTCTGCACTTACCCACGTGGGCACTAGTGTGGCTCCACCACTGTGTGTTGATGAGCATATATGCATTGGATGATGAATGAATAAAGTATTATCAAGCTGTGTATGTATAGTTATGTGGAACTATTCTGTATGCTTTCACAATGAATGATTCTAAAATGTATATGATAATTTAAAACAAAAAAAAACCAATAAACACAAACACGCCCGATAGATCAACCTAGACGCCCACACGATTGTACTATTGGAGGGCGTGTCTTCTTTCCGGAAGAAACCTGCCAAATTAAAATTCAGACAAACAGACAAAAAAAAAAAAAGGATGGGGAATGAAGCCTAGCAAGATTTGTCAATGCACGTGAAGACTTCCCCCACAGATGATAGCCACATGCAGCTGAATGATGACAAATGCAACTCAGCTCAATATTAAAGTAACAATAGATATGAATCTGAGTGTGTGTGGAGGGGAATTTAATAGGCCTTCTTGCTCTTTATTTTCTTCTGCAAAATATCTTGAAGGAGACATCGTCTTCCATCAAAATATCACAAATTTCTTTAAGCCAAGTCCCCGCACGGTCACAAGTCACAACATTATTGACTGCTCCAGCCTCTATATGTATATATATATAGTCTCTCCATCATTATAAATATGAGACGATAATTATATATATTTGTTAGATTGTATAAGATGAATGAGTATTGAGTAAAGAGTAATTAATCAGTAAAAGCTCTCATCAGCTCTTATTAAGCGTACTAAATATATCCTCATGATGGAGATATATAGGGAAGGTAAGCAAGCAAGGAAAGGAGGGCCAACTTTAGTTGTACACAGATCATTTTTTGTTTCGGATTTTACGTCATTTTTTGTTCTCTTAACATATTTTCTTAGGTTTAATTTTTTATTATTTTATGTATAATTGTGAGATGACTACATGTAGTTTTACCATGACTAATAAAACTATGTTATTAGGATTGGTCTGTCAATAAAATTATTCAACAACGCAAATGTTTAGGAGAGCTTTTTAAGCTATTTTGTGTTTCATCAAACATAGTTTCTCTTATATATTTATTTTATGAGTATATCATAAAATCATTTGAAATAAAATGATCCAACCAAGCACTACGATCGATCGGGGATCGGGGTACAAATAACATGCTGACTCATTCCTTTCAAGTGCCGTGCTGAAACCAAATTGTGCTTTAGTCAACAAGAGATTAATAATTTGTCCCTGGTGTATGATTTGGGTGTTCAACTAGTTTTAATTTTGCATATTACTTATAGTAATTCATCGTGATGGATAGAGGTTGAGGATATTATTGTAGACATAGAGTGTATTGATCTCTATCACAAGATGGAGATTGCTCATAATGGACTTCATTCTTACAATAGTCAACGTGAGCATTAATAACGGCAGTTGTATCGATTGTGATCGCATAGCATTCCAAATTATAAATTAAAATCCATTTTTATGCACGAGTCCTACAATTATGATAATTTTTAAAAATCAAAATCAATATTTAGATCTTAAAGCTATCAGTGGTTCTTATTTGATCAAGTGTGATGAAGATTAAAAAAAAAAAAAAAACATTTGAGCCCATAGAGAAAAAAGATCACACCAGGTGGGGAAAAAAGGACAAAACTAATGTCAATTATTTATGAGAGAATGACATCTAAGTCCCAATCAAAGGAAATAGTTTATTAATAAGTTTCATAAGTTATTAATGGTAATTGTTGCATTTGTTAATTCTTATGTTCACTTGTCAATAGAGACTTTTCTAACATTATTTCATTTGGTTGAGACCTCAATGTCATTTTCCCAATATTTATTGTAGAAATCACATTCATTTGTAACCCCATTTTTTTTTATCAGACATTATTTGTAGCCACGTAGAATACTAGCTTGGGAGAGTTAGAAGATTTTGGGCCGTCAAACTCTAATCTGAATAACTCAGATCTAATTTATTAGAAAATCTTAAATATTTAAGATTATAGATTTTCTAATAAATTAAACGTGGGTCGTCTAGATCATATCTAATGCCCTAGAATCTCCTAGCTCATTTGCTGAGCAGAAACCAATTCCACTACAATTTTATTGGGGGAACTACAACTTATTCTTTCATAAATAGAAGATCTGGAGATAGTTTAAGACTTTAATACACATACATTCACAACGCTCCCAATAATTGAGCGAATCAAAACAAAAGGTCAAAGACTAAACCCTATCTTCTCCATGACCCACCAGAGTTATGAATACCAAACTTAAGATGGTCCCATCCTCTCGCTCTATACAACTTTATTTTTCTTATTTTTGGATACCAGTCTATACAACTTTATTAGCTTAGGCTTGAATTAGCTAATGTAGACAATTTCAGAACAACAGGCCTCAAATGGTCCACGTATGAATCGATCCTGACCCTTAACCCCCTCTATTATTTCTCACTAATCCTTTAAAGGTCAAACTTATTCATATTCTATTTATCCTTTAAGGGTCAAACTTGCTCATATTCCATTTAGCTGAGCGATGTCCATGGACGTTGGTTATATATGCACAAGTGTTTGCTGGTTTTGTAGCAATTATCTTCTTCAAATTGATTTTAAAAATAATTGTTCCAAACAAGTTTTATGTTTTTAAAATCTATTTTTTTTAGAACAATCATCCAAATATATTTTTCTCAAAACTTAATTTTTTAAAAAAATTATAAAACCATTATAAAATCATTAAAATTAAAATCAGTAATTTTTTGAAGTTGCAAGGTTGTATAGGATTTCTACCATTGGTTCGGTATATGTTGTATATGTTTTTTTTTGTTTTTTTTTTGGGTCAAAAATATGCTTTTCCCCTGTATAGATTTTTAGGGGGTAAAATTAGGAAGCATTATTTCATAAAAGGCTTTTAGGTTTGAAATTGGGCTAGATGCCCCACACACAGAATGACTGGTATTCAATTTTTTTTCTCTTGGCCATAAATGAGTGGTATTCATTGGTTCTTTTCTTTTTTTAACAATTCTATAACTTCAATTGATCGTAAGAGAAACTTACAAGGAAAAAAGCGAAACAACCAAACGGAATCAAGCAAACAAACTAAAACCGAAACAAACGAAAATTAAAGACAAGAAAGGCAAACAAACAAAGTATCCCAAAAAGGACAAGGCGTGTCAGCCGGGATCAAGAGGCCTATGGTGGGCTGCAACATTGCTTCTCAGAGTCATGGAGTTTTTCATATCAGCTTCCAAAATAAGAGACAAAGGGGGTAAGGGTCGTTCCACCCACCCAATTGGGCACACCCCCTTATTAGTGGCTGCAGCAAGGGAATCAGCTGCTTGGTTTCCCTGGTGAGGGATGAACTGGATCGAAAAGGAAGACTCAGACTGAAAAACTTCAAGAACATCTTCGAGAATACCGCGGGCTTGCCATTCACAGACATCAGGATTTTTTTTCCAAACAACGCACAAGGTTCTGACAATCTGATTCGAAAATCACATTCTTGTTCCCCAAATCTTGAACTATCATCAGGGCTCTTTTGAGGGCAAGAGCCTCAGTCATAAAGGCGGAGATGGATTTGACTTTGTCGACAAAAGCCCATACCATATCACCTCTGCGGTCACGACAGATGATGCCTATGGTAGCGGCTTTTGTATGATCATTGAAAGCTCCGTCAAGATTCACCTTAAGAGTATGCTCATTGGGTGGAGCCCAGGAAATGGCCCCTGAAATTGCAGGAGGTTTGTCCTCAGTACTCACAGGGGGGTAAACTCTCCAGAAAGCAAGTAAAGACTGTGAGGCCTTCTCTATTACAATAGTGGGATTTGGCTCTATGTGGTTGAAGACCTTATCATTTCTGCTCTTCCAGATGAACCAGAGGATCCAGGAGATATGTGCCTTGTCATACTCAGAAAATGGACTTTGTGGCTGCATGAGTTCTTGCCACCAAAGTTTGATGCTTTTGATATTTTGCAGATCATTCCGGAGAGATAATTTACAGCCAAACCACACACACCTTACCCAATCACAATGGAAGAAGATGTGTTCTATAGATTCAGGTGCACCATGGCACACATGACATACCTCGGATGCCCCTCTCTTGCGTTTGACTAGGGCACTGCTAGAGGCGACGGCATCTGATAGCACTCTCCAAAGGAAATTGACTACTTTTGGAGTAGTTTTGATTTTCCAAGTGGCTTTCCATGTTTCGCTGGAGGGATGTGAGGATGCTCTTGCAGTTGGGGTAATCACAGTAGGGGCTGAAGTTAAAGAATAATACCCTGACTTTACCGAGTAGATTCCATTTTTTGAGAGAAGCCACCGCTGCCTGTCATCAGTAGGCACCCTAGGGATAGGAATGGTTAGGATAGCCTCTACAGCCCGGTCATCAAGAACATGCCTCAGTGGAGATACATCCCAACTACCTTCTGCATTTGATAAAAGGGACTCCGCTCTTAGATTGGATTTTTTTAGCACCTCATTCTCCGTAGCTAGCTTGCAGGAAGGTAAAGAGGGCAGCCACCTATCCTGCCATACACGCACCGATCTTCCATTACCTATTTGCCAACACAAATTGTCCTTGATTAGATTTCTCCCCTCAAGAATGCTAGACCAGCACCATGAGGCCCGATGCCCCTTTTTTGCTTCAAGGAATGTATTGTTAGGGAAGTAGAGTCTCTTAATAACTTGTGCCCAGAGCTCATCTGTATTCTGTGTCAATCGCCAAGATGTTTTTGCAAGTAGGGCATCATTGAAACTAATGAAGTCTCGAAACCCCATACCCCCTTCTAACTTGGGACGTGTAAGCTTGTTCCATGCCACCCAATGCGTAGTATTTTGGCCGCCCTACCAGAAGTTCGCCACCAGACTATTTAGCTCTTTACATGTTCTGACTGAGAATTTGAAGCATGTCATGGGGAAGATTGGGATGGCATTAATAACATATTTAATCATAACTTCTCTTCCTGCAAAAGATAAATGCTTGCTGCTCCAGCCAATGACCTTTTTGCTCACTTTCTCACGAACATATGCAAGAGCTTGGTGCTTGGTTTTGCCCCACACACTTGGGATGCCCAAATATCTGCCCTGGTCCTCGCTCTCCCCAATGCCAAGGGTATCACATATGGTTCTTCGTAAAGGGCCTGGCGTATTCTCTGAGAAAACAATGCTTGATTTCTCCAGGTTAGCTTTGTTGACCAAACGCTAGACAGTAGCTTTGAAGGATCCTCCCCAAGACTTGACAATTATGTATATCTACATTCATGAAAAACAAGGCATCATCTGCGAAAAAACTATGTGACAAAGTAGGACAATTATGACTCAGTTTAATTCCCGCAAGATGCCCTTGAAACACGGCTTTGTTAATTGTAATACTCGGATATTTATCTGGAATATTATAAATAAAAGTTGGATATTTCTGATAAGTGAAATTTCAATCTCCGGTCTTGTATAAATACAGTCTATTTTCTAAGTAGAATTTCTGTAGGAAATCAGGGAAATTAAGGGCCAAAGTGCCAAAATGACCAAAATGCCCCTAGAAAGGGTAATTAACTTAGAAAATTTATGGAAAAATCCTAAAAGACAGTTAAATGACCAAGTG
This sequence comes from Acacia pycnantha, assembly GCA_025563575.1. Taxonomy (NCBI): domain Eukaryota; kingdom Viridiplantae; phylum Streptophyta; class Magnoliopsida; order Fabales; family Fabaceae; genus Acacia; species Acacia pycnantha. Next base: position 9,383,795 of record JAMWYP010000015.1, on the reverse strand, counting down.
AGTTAGGAGAGTATATAGTCTCTAATTATTGTAATTTTATAAATTATGAAATTGGAGAAATTGTTGGAAAATACTCAAAAAGAAGTGAAATGACCATAATACCCTTGTAATTTCTAAAAATGCAAGAGGCATGAAAATACTAATGTTAATACAAGAGTATGAAGGTAATGAGGCTTTGTAATTAAGAAAATTATCAACAGGTGATAATGAAGTAATTAAGTAATATTGGGCTAATTACTTAAGCATAAGCAAAGGAAATTCAGTAATAATTATGTGAAGCTCAAAAATTAGTGGATATTAGTGGAATATTAGTAAAAATGTATTTACTAATTAATTGGAAATTTCTATGAAAAATCATGGAGTTTAGGTATTTTTAAGCCTAAATACAAGAATGGACCAATTAGATAATTTTGTGGAAATTTTTGGGAAAATTAAATAAGTAAATGATTAAATAATTAATTAAATAAAAAATAAATATTTATTAAAAATAAATATGGTCCAGCCGAAATTATGCTCCAAGTAAAGAAAAAAAAATGAAAATGGAATAATAGACAAGTTGTGCAAGTTGACATTTAAATATTAATATAATTAATTAAAGTAAAAAAGTGTGAATAGTAATTTAGAAATTAGGAAACGGGTCCTATCTAGAGATCTAGGAATGGGATTTCCAATATCAAAATAGATTATTGATCAGTGGAATTGTATCTTCCATTAGACTCTTCCGGAAGTTAATTCCGAGGCCGTTTGTGCATTTTCCTAATAAAACAAAATAGGGAAAAATGCATATAGGCATATTTTTGGAAATGAAGAAAATAAATTCTAACTCAATATCTAGGAATGGGTTTGAATTTATTTAGACATATTTGGAATCAGTGAATTATTTCTAAGAGATTGGAAGTCCCGAAAACGAATTCCGACACCGTACGCGTTCGGACACGTTTTTCGAGAAAACTTCAACTAGACTGTTAGAGGCCTATATGGAATCAAAATTTAGGTTAACTTGGACATTTCTACTAAGTGAGAATATGTTTTCAAAGTTGTAAATCCAGAATTTTGAGATTTTTCCGAAATCACGCGAATCGGGTACCGATCGGAGAAATCGGTCTGAAAGCTTCTGGAAGGTGACACATGGCCACCTCCCATTGGCCAAGACACTTGGATTTTCGTCCAAGTGTGAATGCAAAAGGGGAAGGAAAGGGTTTTTTTGAAAAGTTGCTTTGGACGGTCCAGATCGCTTCTCACAAAGTTGATCCGATTAGAAACCCTACCTCCTTTTCTATAAATACCCCCCCTCCTTCACATTTCTTCACACCATTTTCTTGCCCTTTGGCCGAAAATTAGAGAGAGAAAGAAGTAGAGAGAGAAGCTCTGGGGGAAGTTCTGCAGAAGTCTTCAACGGGTAAGTCTTTTGGTCTTTAGTCTTTAGTTCGGTAGTTAGTAGAATTGTTAGATAGTTTTAGCAAGTAGGGAGTGAGATTCCTACTATTGTTTTTAGGCCTCATTGCATTGAAATATATGCCCGACGAGGTGAAACATGGTAGGGATCGAGTCCCCGAAAGCTGAAGTCTTCGTAGTTCTTTCACAAGTAGGTGTTATAATGCTAGAATAGCCTTTAAATTTTCAAGTATGATTGGGTATCATATGGGAGGGCTATTTTAGTCATTATTTTCGAAAATCATAGTTGCGTCGAAGTTCTGGCAAAATTTCGGGAAGAAAATTTGTCGAGTAACGAAGTGCCGCGAAATTCCGCCCGATTAGGGTAGAAGGGCAAAATGGTAATTTTTACCTAAAATGCCGCTTATAGTGTCAAATCACTAATAAAGGTGATATTATTCTTATAGGATATCAGAATCTCGATTTGCTGCCGTCACGCCGCCCGACGAGCCGCTTGAAGTTCACGTTTTTCGTGAAAGTACGTTTCGCCGGTAGTACCTAACGTTGCCAACGAAGGTACGGACGCGTCTCGTAACACTAATCTTGTGCTTCTTAAATGCATATATGTCAAGGATATGTCATAGACCGTTATACAGACAGTTTTAAACAGGTTATGTTTGGAATGCCGTTATGTTTTCCTAGCGCGAGGACACGAGTGTTTATCGTGGCAGCGGTGAATAGTGCAAGTCGTTATTGTTATTTACCTTATGGGGCTTTACATATTGCTCTGTGCTTATGTTTTTTCGGCATAATGATCATGCATCTCTAGTATGCTTATGATATACTGTTGTATTAGCTCTGGAATATCCATTGGTCGTATCTGTGTTGTTTGGGTATGAGGTTAACCGTTACCTGAGATTCAATGCGTTGAATTGAATCTCAGCTGTAGCTTCAGGGTCAGGAGGACCACGGTTCGTGGATCGAGGCAAGTACCTGGAGTAGGTGTGCAGCTGAAGACCATCTCTATCTTATCGTATTCTGTTATTACTGTTGTTACACTATTTCCTTTCTAAACCTTAGGATTACTGTAATCATTACAATGTTACACAATGGTTGATGTTTTGGCTAAGAATCCAATTACTCTTGCGCTCTATTGCTCCACTCTGATTGCTTGTTTGAAAAAAAAAATTTCCGCATTTCAAACATGGGATGTTACATTAATCATACAAGAGAGGGCTTCAAGTGCCAAAATAAATAGATAGGGAGACAGGGGGTCTCCCTGGCGGAGCCCTCTGCCTGGAGTAATGGAGGCTATTTTTTCACCTGCAATGCAAAGATTAAGATGCACCGATTCCACACATTTCATAACAAGATTAACCCATTTTTGAGAGAAGCCAAATTTCAACAATACATTTCTTAAAAAATCACATTCAACCCTATCATAGGCCTTGCTCATATCCATTTTTAAGGCAAATTCATACTTACTACCTGTTTTCCTCCGCCTTAAATAGTGGAATACTTCATGGGCTATGATAATGTTATCCTGTATTAATCGGTCAGGTACAAAGGCCCCCTGGTTGGGGGAGATACAGAGATTAAGACACCTTTTCATTCGGTTGGCCAAAACTTTAGAAATGTTTTTATATGAGAAATTACGAGGCCAATCGGGCGGTACTGAGAAACATTTTCTGGCTTGTCTACCTTTGGGATGAGGGTGATATTAGTACCATTGATATTTTCCAAGTCCAGATCATGCTCAAAGAAATTTTTGACCATACCAACCAGAGAATCACCAACCTCTTCCCAAGAAAACTGGTAGAATTTACCTGAGAAGCCATCAGGGCCAGGGGCTTTAGCACCACCTAGTTCGAATGTTGTTATTCGGACCTCCTCATGAGTGATAGGGCGAAGGAGGAGCTCATTTGAGACATTGTCAATTTTGGGGTCCACTGAGTTGACTACCTCTATAAGTTGTCTTGGCCCTGAGGAGGTGAAGAGATTAGTGAAAAAATTAGAGAACAGGTTATTGATAATACTCTTGTCACTGGTCCACACGCCATTTTCATCTTTAATGCTCAGAATATGATTCCTTCTTCTTCTGATGAGGGTAAACAAGTGGAAAAATTTTGAGTTCCTGTCCCCTGACTGTAGCCAAAGGATTCTTGATCGTTGCCACCAGTAATTTTCTTCCTGGTCCATGAGCTCCTCAATGCAATGCAGTAGGACCCCCTCTTCCTTTTTGCTCTCAGCATTCTGGTATCCCTGTCGAATGAAAGTTAGTTGGGATTTTAATTGTTCAATTGCTTTCTTTCGATTAGGGAAATTTTCCTTACTCCACTTAATTAAATATTTTCTACAATTATTAAGAGTAAGGGCAAACTGATCAATTGTATTAGAATACTGGGAGGTACCGACCGCCCAACTCTCATGAACAACCTGCAAAAAATTATTATGGGAAGTCCAATAATCCTCAAACCTAAATGGTCGCATTTTATTAGAAGAAACGTAATTCAAATTAACAAACAGGAGATGATGATCCGACCCCAAGGGTTCAATGTGAAAAATTTGAGCAAACGGAAAATTATGACAGAAAGTTTAATTTCCCATAGCTCGATCAATCCTTTCTCTGATGGTTGCTCCATCTTCTCTCCTATTACACCAGTGAAACCAAATCCATTGTACCCCAAATCAATGAGAGCAAGTCATAAATAAATGTCTGGAAATTTAGTAATTTTCTGATAGCTCTTAGGTTCCCTCCCTTCTTTTCCTGGTGGGAAGTGATGTCATTAAAGTCGCCCAAACAGAGCCAGCTTTCTGACCTGTACAAAGCAAATTTGATGATATTCTCATATACCACAAGCCTGTCAGGTTCTGTTGGGGGGCCATAAACAAAGGAAATATAGTGGGGGAACGCAGTAATAGGATCAAAAATAGAAGTATGGATAACATATTGAGAAGAGGAGATAATATTCAAGATGGTATCTTTATCCCAAAACAAAGCTAGGCCATCGCTTCTTCCTTGGGGGTCCACGATCCATTCCTCATCGAAACCACATCGTTTTCTGATTCTGCTGACATAGGAGCCTTTATTTTTTGTCTCCATCAAGAAGACCAGCTGGGGTTTTTTATTGCTGCACACCTCTTTCAGGTGTTTCACTGTCAAGGGAACCCCTAACCCTTGACAGTTCCAGGCTAAAAGACTCATGGCGAACCGATGGCTGCTTGGTGGCAACCATCGGAGGTTTTTGAGGAGTCACAGAGAGACGAAGGGATAGTGTTGTCATGGTCTGGGTTTATATTTAGGGGTGGAAGGTGAGAGGGATTCCCTATGGCAGGCACTTTGGAGGCATTAGAGCGACTTTTACCCTTGGCACACCGGATATTACTCTTTGTTCTACGGTAATTTGCACTCCTAGTCCCTAAAGAAGTGGGTGGGATAATAATGGGGATGGTGGGGGTAGTAACGCTGGCTGATTCCAAGAAAAACAAGCGTTTTTTTGGTGGGATTAAGAACTTGGTCATCCTCGGATGGATCATGGTGGCGTTTTAGGTGGATGCGGTTTAAACCTGTAGTAACAGCAGAGAGTGGGGACAGACCACTAATAGGGAGGGGCATTAATGGAGGTTCAGTATCATTCTCAGTGAACTCTACACGGTAGCTTGGGATTACTGGGTTGTCCACCAGGTCAGGAGGATGATGGGTGACTGGATCCGAAAAAATGGGGAGGTGGTGAATGACTGGACCCGGGAGGGTGGGGGTGGTGGAAGACTGGACCCGGGAGGATGGGGGGTGGTGGATGACTGGATCCGATTTGGAGGGGAGGTGTCGGGTGACTGGATCTTGATTAATGAGGATTGGAGAATTAAAATGAGAGGAGAGCGAAACCTGGAGAGTGGACGGTGGAGCATTTAAGTCTGCCACCATATTTGCTATAATTTCCACAACTTTGAATTCTTTTTCCTTTTCTATGGGATCATTGACCAGGTCATCAATGTAGATATGACCGTTGCCATGCTTTTTAATGCCATTAAATTCTTGATTTGTCACAACTTCCATATCGGGGTGTCTCCATAAGTGGATTGCGGAATCATCGCCTGGGTCCGTATTCTTTCCTTTCCTGGATGTCTCGCCACACAGTCTACGAGCATTGGTTGTCACCGTCGCCGCCCCTGGTGGTGTCTCCGCTGGTGGTGTCTCCGGCGTGAATTCCTCCCACTGATTATCGTGAACCACCAGCGTAGGATCCTTTGTTTTGACGTGAGGAGTTCCCAATCCAGGTCCGACTCTGTTCTCGGCTGTATCCTCATCATCCAGACCTACAACTGGGAATTTGCAATTTCTTGCTTCATGACCAATTCGGCCACAATCGTAGTAGTAAATTTGCAGCCTTTCGTATTTGATCGTCACCCATATTGGCTCCCTCTGGGGTCAAGGAACCCAAAATCCAGGAACTAGTGGCTCGTTGATGTTGACGAGGCTCCTAGTTCTGATAAATGTTCTTGAGAGTTTACCGCCAACTTGTGGAGACTCATACATCTTAACCCTGTCCACTGCGTTGCCCAGAGTGATTGCATTATCATCATCAAGAGTAATATGAGGGAGGCCGTGGAACTGGATCCAGAACGGACACCAGCCGAAGTTGACTTCCTGAATCACTGTGAATTCGTCCCAGTGCTGTAGATTTAGAAGAGCCCCTAAGATCGACCATGGGCGCCCTTTCAGGATCTTAATATAGTCAGATTGCGATGAGAATCGGAAGAGAAAAGCGTTGCTTACTGGCATCTCGTGGACCTCCATGTTTTTATCAATTCCCCATCCCTTTTTTATCATTGAGATGACGATACCACGGTTCAGATTCTTGTCGGTTTCTAGTCGTCCGACCAGCGTACGACCTTTTTGTGAGTTACCAGGGGAGGAAATCTTCAACTGTACTGCCATTGTGTTTCGTTTACCGCTGCTCCCAGTGCCTTTCTCCATTGGAGCAGAAGATCGACAGCTGATCTATGGAGCTTTTAGAGGATCTACTTAACAAGAACGTGGTCACCTCCAAACACGAGACAAGGACTGAGAAAGCTCAGGGAAGGATTCTCGCTATCGGAGAGGAAGGCCTGAGAAAAAACTCAGAGACTTGGGGGTATTATGAAACTGGAAAAACAACGTATTCATTGGTTCCCACTTCCCAATTTTCATGGTCATTATAAAAGTTTATGGGAAAATTACGTTCAGGTCCCAAGGAAGGAAAAAAATTACAAAAAAGTCCCTTGAAATCACAAAATTACCCAGAAGTCCCAAGGGAATTTTTGTTGTAAATACATGCATTTCCTGTTGTAAATGGTTTTGGAATTTTTTGATATTATTTGTATGGAATTAAAATCCAGGTTTAAATGTTGTTGTAAATACATGCATTTGCTGTTGTAAATACATACATTTCCTGTTGTAAATGGTCAGGTGTTTAAATGTTGTTGTAAATATATACATTTCATGTTGTAAATCGAAGTCCCAAGGGATTTTTTGATAGTATTTGTATTAACAACAGGAAATGCATGTATTTACAACAAGAAATGCATATATTTACAACAACATTTAAACACCTAACCATTTACAACGAGAAATGTATGTATTTACAACAGGAAATGCATGTATTTACAACAACATTTAAAAACCTGGATTTTAATTCCATACAAATAATATCAAAAAAGTCTCAAACCATTTACAACAGGAAATGTATATATTTACAACAACATTTAAACACCTGATCATTTACAACATGAAATGTAGTATTTACAACAACATTTAAAAACCTGGATTTTAATTCCATACAAATAATATCAAAAAAGTCCCAACCCATTTACAACAGGAAATGCATGTATTTACAACAAAAAATCCCTTGGGACTTGTCTGTAATTTTGTGATTTCAATGGACTTTTTTGTAATTTTTTTTCCTTCCTTGGGACCTGAGTGTAATTTTCCCAAAGTTATACCACTCTGGTCCTATTTATAAGTTTAGTTTGACTAAAAAGTTTTGTCCTATTTATATGTCCAGTTTCATGTAATAAATAAGATTGTGATAATTTTGCCCATATTAATTGTACTCATGAAGATAAAGAGAGAAGAAACAGTTGAAAAATACTCAATCATAAATGAGAGCAAAGTTGAAAATTTATCCCATAATCATTGAGGTAACTACTTTTCCTTGGTATGTAAGATTTGGTCAAAATAAACTTATAAATAGAACCAGATTGGTATTTAATTTTTATAGTTTGACTCGTTACGACTCAATCCTTAAAGTTTGATCCTTTTATAATCTTGTTGTGAATGAGTCAAAAGAAAGCCGTGCTGATGTGTCATAAACTTGGTCAAGTGATACCTACGTAGATACTAGAGCATTGAGATTGGAGAACATTTTTAAGAAAAGTCTAGATACTTGCAGGCTTGCTCAACTCGCTCATCCTCTCCAATCCAACTGCCGCCAGCATCTCTACCCGATCTCCTTAACTCGCCGTTCTTGTTGCTTTGAGGTCGAAGAACCAGAGATTGAAAAACGCATGAATGCAAGGAGGCTGGGATTAGAAGTTGATAAGTTTTTTTTTTCATAATAAAGGCAAGCCGGAGCTTGAAGAGATGAAACATGGGCTAGAACATGAAAGTCTAACCCTCAATACAACAAAAGGAAAATAAACTAAAGCCTACAGGACCGTTGGTCCTCCAAAACCATATGAAGGCATCCCCGAGGAATGGATGGGATCAGAACTACCCCATCCCCAGCGTTAGCACTGTGACCTTCCTTGGCCATAAAATCTGCACATTAGATGATATCCTTAGACGTATGCTAAAGCTTTACATTCCAGTCAAGGAAAAGGAGATCCCTAGTCTCCCCAATAATATTTCTCAGCGGATGATCAGAAGAACAGTCACGCATAAGAATATTAATGGCATATAGGGAATCAGAGTAGAGAAGAATGTCCCGAAACCCCAGCTGGCAACCGATTTTAAGGCCAAGCATGATGGCGAAGATTTCTGCTTCTATCACAGTGTGAAGATCAAGGGATTTAGAAAAGCCCATCAACTAGTCGCCTTGAGCATTTCTGATCACCCCACCACACGCTGCCTGGTGTTGTTGTCGAACGGAGCCATCCACATCAATGCAAATATAGTTAGCAGGAGGCGGCGTCCACGTCTGCTCCTCCATTTTGTCCAGTTGGAAAATCTGATGGGTCAGGCGTTGATTGGAGGCTGACTCCATGAGAAGGTAACTGCACAGGTGCAACATCTCTCTGGTATCTGTCTCAATTCCTTGAAAAAGAAACTTGCATCTGGTTGTCCAAAGGATCCAGCAACCCAGACTGAAGATTTGGGGCCAAGAGAAGTTCTGAAACCTTCCTTTCCCAGGTTTGTGAGTAGTGTTCCAGTTGAGCCAACCCTGTAAATTTCCGAGCGCGCTGGATAATAGGGTAATAAGTGGCTTTAGTTACTTTTTTATGAATGATAGGGACACCCAAGTATTTTCCAAGGTCAAAAGTAAGTCTAATCTCGAGGATCTGGCTCAACTCAAGGGCACGATTAAAATTAACGTTCTTGGAACAAAACATACGAGATTTGTTGAAGTTGATTCTATGCCCAAAAACCTCACAGAAACTCTGCATCACTTTTCAAACTTCTTCCATTTGAGAGGCAGAGGCTTCAGTGAAGAGGATGAGGTCATCAGCAAAGAAAAGGTGGGAAATACGAGGACCTCCACGTTTGAAAGTGAAAGGTTTCTAGCATCGCCCTTCACATTCAGCTTTAATAAACTGACCCAACCCCTCCATACAGAGAACAAAGATATAAGGGCTTAAAGAATCTTCCTGCCTAACACCTCTCAAAGGGGAAAAAGCAGGGCTTTCATCACCATTCCAAAGAATGGACATTGAGGTGGTCGAAATACAAGCCATAATGAGCTCAATAAGGTTAGCTTCCAAATTCAAGCAGGTAAGGGTATTTTTTTTATAAATCCCCAGTCCAATCTGTCGAAAGCTTTTTCCATATCAATTTTGATAGCCACGAAACCTTTTTTCCTACCATTCATCCTCATGGAATAAATGATTTATTGGGCAATGATAACATTGTCGCAGCTGGATCTGTTAGCAATAAAACTACACTGCTCCTGGCTAATGAGATGAGGCATAAACTTTTTAAATCTGTTAGCCAGAAGCTTAGTAATAATTTTAAAGCTCACATTACAAAGGGAAATGGGGCGAAAGTCCTTTAGAGAAGAAGGGTTATCGACCTTGGGGGCAAGAACCACTTTGGATTGGTTTATGCGGGACATTAATGTCGGATTATTGAAGCATTCTTCAATGAAGTCACAAACTTTATCACCCACAACATACCACTGGATTTGGAAAAAGTGGGCTTGGAGACCATCAGGGCCCGGAGCTTTAAAAGGTCCCATATCAAAAACAACATTTTTTATCTCCTCCCTGCTAACTTTACTTGATAGGGAGCTCAATTGAGTAGCATCCATGGTAGGAAAGTTAGAGTACCACCCATTAGGATTTTTAACGTTAGCATCACGGGTGTAGAGATTATGAAAGAAGTCATGAGCCATCATTTTAGCCGTATCATGGTCTTCAACCCACTCCCCCATATCATTCAAAATGCCCTTAAATCTATAAATTGCCGCCAACTCTCTGCAGAACCAGAGCTCGCATACTCACATAAGGCTACTGCATGTAGTTCTTCTCTGTTGTGAGAGGAAGATAAGGAATTCATAAGTCTGTCAATCCGTTGATATTAGTGTGATGTAAATATGAATCCCAACATCGCTTCCTGTGTTCCATCTTTCAATCCCCCAAGATTTTACTGTGTTTATTTTGTTTGGTCAAAAGATTTTACTGTGTTTTAGACTTAGATCTTCGGTCTAATTGGCGTTAGATTTGAACAATAATTATTATTTATTAGATTTAACACCTTTTATTGGTTTCAATTTCTCGATGGTTGTGTGATGATTGATGAATCGCATCTTATAAATGGGTAATTTTGTCTGAAATTTCCATTGATGTTTTATCACCTTGGAGAACTGCCGCCCACGTCTTTATCACTATAAGGTGTGCATGGTAACGCTCCCGGAATGAGTTTTTTTTTTTTTTAAATTTTTGTTCTTAGGAATAAAAATGAATAGGAATTGTGTTTGGTAAATCTGTTTTTTTTTCTTGGGATGAACCGGTTTATTTTTTGTGTTGGAGAATAAAAAAAAAAGAAGCTAAAAATTTATGCGCTTCTCTATTCAGGGCATTTTCTCTCAACAACCTATCTCAAAACTTGACCTTCCTCTTCTTCTTCCTTCCTCAATGGCGACCTTTGCTTCACTGTCACCATAAATCCTTGTCGCCGGCGGGTCAGACTCCTCCACCCTCCGCCACAACGTGATAACAGAGACGCGAGAAAGGGACGCGATAATAGAAAAGAGGGTTTGAAAGCTTCGTCTTCCCCAAGAAATACGAAAAACCCTTCGACGTTTTTTGTTACGATTCTGGAGCTTCGTACGGGAAATTGTGGTCTGAAGTTTGAACAGAGGATTGGGTGTATTTTCTTCATACTCGATAGAAGGGCTGATTAAGTATTTATTGGGTGTTTAGGGAGAGATTTATCTGAATTAAATTGAAGTAAGGTCTTACTTTATGATGGTTTTGGAATCGATATCTTAGTCTCACCTTGCTTGATCTGCTACTAATCTTCCCTTATTTTGCTGCTACTTGTTGTGGGATTGCATTCACCAAGATTCTTCACGTTCTCTGAATTCACTAATGTTCATGTGTGAAATGGGTGCACTTCCTTTCTCGGAAAATTTGTCTTTAAAATTACTCATAGGAAGAGGATGTTGTAAATGACAGAGACCTTCTTGATCATAATTTTTTGGGTAAAATTAGGACAAAATTGGTGACTCTAGCTTGGATTGCTCTGGCTTACAAATGTAGAGTTGAATTTACATTAGCATGGTATTAGGGAGATTCTTTATCTTGTTGATTTTCTTTAAGGCTGCAATTTTATAATCAGGGCAATAAAGAGGTGTGTTCACTGTTTTGTTTTGATATTTAAGTTACAATATCATGGCTGCAAAAAAAGGGGGGTTCATGAGGCTAACTTCATGGAGTTTTCAATGAATGCAGAGACTGTGTTTCCTGAAAGAAAGCAGTTCAATGCATCGGTTAAGTGTCATTACTCATCTTTTTTTGGTTTAAGATAAGATTGTTTGGCTTATATGGAACTGGTAAGTGTTGTTTTCGTGTTGATATTCTGAACTATGGACTAGAAATAATAATACCGTGTTATAGCTTGGACCTTGAATACATAATTGAATTTTGAAGCTTCTTTTTCATATCTTTTTTTTTCCTCCCCTTGAATTCCTGTTCTTTGCCAAATCAATTATAAATATGGCTATTAATCTTGTGGTTGGTTGATAGATTGTATTTGATTATTGCTATGCTTTTCTAGGGCCATTGAGAAGTTCGCCAAGGAACTGTAATCAAAGGTTTCACCAAAGGACATTCCCAAGAAGGACAAGGACTAATATTCGAAGATCATAGGGAAAAAAAGTGTTAACAAATATAATTATGATTCTCAGAGTAAAAATAAAATGAGTTAACAAACATAATTCTGATTCTTAGAACTCTTCTCAGGCACAGAATCAGAAAAAACTATTTCATCTCAGAAACTGGGGAACAGAATGGTTGCTATGCACACCCTAATACATCTTCTTTTTCCTTTTTCTAACAAGATTTTTCTTCTTCATTGGTTCCCGATCTCAACCTTCATGTAGGAGTTAATCGCTGCCTTGACCATTAGCGACGCTCCACTTCCTCTGTTTTGCAAACGGTAAAATTGAATCAGTATAGACAAAACAAACCCCCAATTCAATCACCCTAATCACAATTTCTGGAATGCATTAAATTAAAGCGGCATATTTTAATTTCCGGGTAGAGACTTGTAGAGAAATCAGAAAGAGAAAGATAGAGAAAATATACTCTCAAATGGATGTGTTTATTCATATGTTCAATAGGGTATTTATACACAAGAGAGAAGACAAGAGAGTAATGACTCATTATGATGATTGATTCCCTAATCACTCATAATTCCTATAATCCCTAATTATATGTGATACTAATTAATTATAATATATTTATACTGATATATTTCCTAACACTCCCCCTCAAGTTGGAGCATAGATGTTAATCATGCTCAACTTGTTACAAGAAAATATAAATCCAAACAAAATAGTTTTCTTCCTAAGAACCTCTTCACCTAATTTTCACACACTCCCCCTCAAGCTGAAAGCAGCTTGAATGTGAGCATAAACTAATCACCAATAACTTTCTTCTTCATGAGATCTTGGATCAAGCAGCAAGTTCGGGCATAGCCAAGAATAATTCAACCAAATGTCACACCAATGACATTCAAAAGTTACAATCCAACAGCTTCACCAAGAGCTCAACCAACAAAAGGTACTAAATCAGAGTAGAAGCGACAACAAATGGTCTCACCAAGGACCAACATCTCATGGGAGGCAAAGCAACGAACAGGCCAACAAAATTACCCAACCACAAACACGACATTCAAGACAAAAGAGCACTTTATGAACGTGCTAGAAAACAAAACAAACGAAGAACCCAGCCACTAGAGATAAGTGAACGTGCACGAAACGAAATGCCAATTGTGCTGAAATAGTAGAAACCCAGTCTCACAACGGACCAACAACAATGGACAAACACAGTTCGCCGGAATTTGGAAAAGTTCGCCGGAAACTGGAAAACTAACCAGAATCTGGAAATCTCACCGAAAAATCAAAGAACCCCTAGAACAAGCTCCAGCAGCCAACCAGGGACAACCAAACGGTGACCAAACAACAAGGTACACACTTTCTCTCCCCCTGTGAACAGTGACGACCCAGAACAAACTCTAGCAATTAATAATCAGATGTAACATAACAACCAAACGAGGAGGTACACACTTTCTCTTCCCCCTGTGAACAAGGCATGTTCACAAAACAACACCACAAAATAGTACCAAAAACAACAAATTGACACAAACATAAAAGAAATCTGATGCCGATGAAGGAGTACCACCAAAGGGTAACCAAAAAAATATCTAAAATGACACGAACATACACACACCAGAGACGAGAGACTGGCCACTGTACAGTGACAGCGGCCACTGGAAAACTCAAATTGGCCAAGAACTAACCAAGCTGTGATACCATGTAGAAATCAGAGAGAGAAAGATAGAGAAAATATACTCTCAAATTGATGTGTTTATTCATATGCTCAAAAGGGTAATTATATACAAGAGAGTAATGACTCATTATGATGATTGATTCCCTAATCACTCATAATTCTTATAATCCCTAATTATATGCGATGCTAATTAATTATAATATATTTATACTGATATATTTCCTAACAGGACTCAAAAAAATCGAACCCTCCTCCGCTTGCAGCAACCATGTTTCCCGGCACCATCTTCAATATTTTCCGGCTAATAAAAGAAGACGATTGTTGTTGTTCTCATTCTTGGGTTCTTCGATCTCTGGTCCAGCCCTCACCCTATAAAGCGGGTCTTTTTAGGCCCTCGGCCCTACAAAGTTAGCCCCTTTTGGGCGTTTTCACTTTAGAACAAAAATCTTAAATCAAACCCTCACAAAGTGAAACAAAGTCAAGGTCTAAACAGGCTAGGCCGATGGCCGTTTTCCTGACCCTACCCGCAAGTAAGAGGATTTTATTTTGGCAAAGTGGTGAAAGTGTCATTTCACCAAACACTTGGATGCTAAAGTTATTGGTGACCATTATTGAGCCACCAATAATGATTTGCAATCAATATATATGATGCAAAAAATTATACTAGGTAACTCCTTAACTTTAATTGCAGCTCTTTCACAATTTGCATATAGCTATTTACACGCCTATTCACCACTATCTCCTAAACCATACTTTCTCTCTCCCTCTCCCTCTCCCTCTTAGTTAAATGATAAATAATATTTTTAGATAAGGTTCATTAATATATGTTATTATTCTTTTTGAAAACATCTTATATTATAAAAAATAAAATCACCAACAAAAAAAATACACCATGCCTAATCTAAATATAAGACATAATTAAATTTTTTGGAAGATTAAGGAAACTAATTAAATTACTTTTAAATATTTATATTTATCATTTTTCCTCCAAACTGTTTTGTCTAACCTATAGACTGATGTATAATTTAATAATACATAATATATGCTATGATTAAGTAACTTACCTAACTTTCTTAATCTCTTGAAAAAAAGTTAATTAAGCTTTATATTTAAAACTTATTGTAGGAGTATTTAGCTCAAAATAATTGCGCCAATCAAACCAAAAGTTAGAATATACCCTATCCTTTTTCCTTTTCCGTGGGCCAGTGCAGGACATTTGTGAGGACCAGCCTTAAGGGATGCATCCCATATATTTATCTGCAACTCTATTGGCTTGGCTTAAATCAACAGAGACGTTTTCAGAACCAAGGCATAGCAAATAATACAATGCAACTTGTTAGGTTTAATAATGGAATTTATCATGACTTGTTCTTATGAACCACTACCGGTATCGATTTTGACCCATAACCCCTATACCAATCCTGACTTATTTGTTTTTGATTAATGATGTGCACAAGACTTGGAATGAGTCATGAGAGACCACCATCAGCATCCACATTATATGGTTGCTTTACCTTACCCATGCTTAGCAAGCCGTGTGTATATATTCATGAATGCGAGCCCACTTCTCTGTGATGAAATAAAAGTTATTTGGACGGTGTGGCTATGCATGACAGTTGTAAATTTGTAATGGAGGTGCCTAAATATCGTAATTGAAAATTGAAATTCATTTGTCATTTCTCGTAATTAAGGACCAAAAAGAAAGAAGATATTTCTTTCAAAAATAATTTTTATTCTATATATGAAACAAATTAAAAATGTATAAGCTAGATTCACTATTATGCTTATCATGAAGAAAAAAAATGTAAGGTCAAGTACTTGGTATATTTATTTCATCCAAATTAAACAAAAAAAAAAAAAAAAAACTGCATAATAGTGAAAACGGTAGATATTTAATGTTTAAAACTAAAATTTCAAGAAGGTTAAGTTTAAATCTTGAAATATCACAAAGTTATATGCACCTAAACTTAAAGATTGTGGACGGTTTTATATATTATAACTAAATTTTTTAATCCATGTCATATATCACACAGACCCGTTAATCTAGCATGACAGTTGTTGTTAGTATCATGACATCAAACTACAAAAGAACGTAGGAGATTCAATGTTAAAAATTAAAATTTATGGAAATTAAATATAAATTTTGAAATTTCAGGAACTATATATGTGTGTAACTAACTCAAAGTTAAGAGATAAAAAATAATATGAATAACATACCTTTTTATTTGCAAAAAGTAGTTTTATAATATAATTCATAACTTTTCTTCTCTTGCCCGTTTGGGAGTAACTTTTTGAAAATGATTTTTACAATTTACGAGGTAAAAATGGCTTTTAGAGAATGACTTTTGAGATTTTTGAGGTGAAAATGATTTTTGGAGAATAGCTTTTGGATTTATGGGTGTTTGATAAACTTTTGTAAAACCTAGGTTTGATGCAGAATAGTTTTTGTAAAAGTCCTTAAGATATTTTTTTAGTACCTTTCTATACCCTAAAATATTTTTTTAAGATTAGTCATTACCTTGAAATATTTTTTCAATATCCTAAACTTTTTTCAAGATCAGGATATATTTTTTCAGTATCTTTAAGTATCTTTTTAGTACTCGTTAGTACCCTGAAATATTTTTTCAAAATTAGTTGGTACCCTAAAATATTTTTTCAAGATCCAATAAATTTTGAAGACCAAGTATCTTTTCAGTACCAGTCAGTATTAAGTATCTTTTTAGTACCCGTCAGTACCCTGAAATATTTTTTCAAGATCATTTGCTACCTTGAAATATTTTTTCAAAACCCTAAAATAAATTTTTAAGACCAAGAGAAGCATCTTTTCAGTACCAGTCAATATTAAGTATCTTTTTAGTACCTGTCAGTACCCTGAAATATTTTTTCAAGATCCGTTGTTACCCTAAAATATTTTTTTAATATCCTAAAATAAATTTTTAAAATCATAAAATATTTTAGGGTATTGACTGATACTAAAAAAATGATTTTCACAATTTAGGAGGTAAAAAGCTTTTAAAAAATAGTTTTTGAAATTTACAAGGTAAAAATGATTTTTGAAAAATAGGTTTTAGATAATTGAAATCAATTCACCTCCAGCACACCTCTTTGGAGTTTGGATTACTTTAGTACATATTTCCATAAGAAGCACGTACCGTGCTTGTTTAGATAAATTTATTTTCAGTGATTTTACGTTGTACAAGCAGGATGCCAGGATATCCTCACTGACAGTGACAAGGGAGATTGATCAATATATCTACAGCCGTATAGCTTTAATTTGTGCAGTTGTGGTGAGTTGGATTGAATTTTATAATTAATAAAAGTATAAATTAATTCATATCATTATTATGAAATGGGGAAAATATATCTCAGGGTTCAAATTAGTAAAAAATATCAAAAAAGACCCAAGAAAAAGTCGAAGGTCAAAAAAGACTTCAGAACCTTTTCTAATATTATTTTATAAATGTGGACAACTAAATCAGTCGAATTAACAAGTATATCAGTAAAACATTAACAACTAAATCAGTAGTATTAACAACAATATTCTAACAACTAAATCAGTAACATTAACAACTAAATCAGTAACATTAACAACTATATCAGTAGATGTTAACAACTAACATTTTATGAAATAATACTCGAAAATGCCCTAAGGCCTTTTTTGACATATGATTTTTTCTTGGACATTTTTTAACATTTTTTCCAAACAGGTACTGGGTCATGCAACTCTCGTCTTCTTAGTTTTGCTTTTGTTGCTGTCTTATGAGATTTGGTGAAGTTGTGTCCATGGAGAAGCAAGGAGACCTGTCGAAGGAGGGGGACTCGGTTTTAATGTTGCCAAGTGAGAAGGCTAAGGAAAACATCTCATTGTTGCCTTCACATCCTGCTCATCAAAGGAACCAAATTTCCTATAGAAGCAAACTCTTGAAGAAGGAAGAGGAGGTGTTTTCTCAAGAATTGGAGGATCAAATGAAAGAATGGCTTTGTGAGGAGAATGAGATTTCTACACCTCTTACTGAGGAACAGAATATTCTTCTTGACTCCTTACCAAAGCTAAGCATGTCAGATGAAAGATTGATGAGTCTTTGTCGTCCTTGGAAGGATGCCTTAATTCTTACTCTTCTAGGGAAGTCGGCGAACTTAGCAATGATGAAAGACAGGATTGCTTGGATTCTTAGATCAAAAAGCTTTGAGCTCATTGATCTACCAAACAACTATTTTCTGTTTAAAACAGGAAATAGAGATCTGCGATTGAGGTTATTGTTTGATGGTCCTTGGGTGATACAAGGGCACTATTTAGCAGTGCAGAGATGGAGCCCAAACTTCAACCCCTATAGTAATGAGATTCAGAAAGTGGCAGTTTGGGTTCGTATTCCCACTCTTCCGATGCATGTGTATTCTGAAGAGTGCTTACTTGAAATAGGGAATCTGATTGGCAAGGCCCTTAAGGTGGATGTCAATACCTTAGCACAATGAAATAATCAAAATATGATGGTGGAAAGAGGGAAGTTTGCTAGGGTAAGTGTAGAAGTGGACTTGAATCAAGCCCTGAAATCCAGGTTTGTCATTAGATCTACTATTTACACTGTGGAATATGAGGGGCTTGATTTAATTTGCTTTAAATGTGGTAAATATGGACATTCTCAAGAGAAGTGCCCGCTAGTTCGTAACGCGGAGGAGAATTCGTCAGAAGTACCTCAGCCTATAGTGAGCACAAGTCACGCTTCAAAAAACCCAAGCTGCTCTCATGCTCAACTAAAGCCTCTAGTTAGCGTGCCAGGCATTAACTCTGATGAAGAATTTGGCTCATGGATGATAGCTAAGCGTAACTCAAAGAAAAGAATTCACATTGTTGAACCAGAAAGGAAGGTGGGGAAAATGCCCGAGAATAATAAGTCAAATGGGAAGGGGAAGAAATCTGCTTCAGGTTCAAGGTTTGATGTGTTGCAGGATGTGGAGGATCGTATCTATTCGAAAGGTGTGGATCGCCTTAGAAAGATAGAAGTTGCTACGACTACATGGAGAAGGAAAGAAGGTGAAGCCCTACCTTCTATTAAGGAAGGAGTCGTTGGGTCTAAAGAGAGAGAAAAGTCGGTTATTGGTTCTTTAAAGCCTGGGAAGTCCCTCATAGTGTCATCGGAGAGCGGAACCAAGGAAGATGTGGCTGGTCATATAGAAAAAGAAAAGTTGAATCTTGACACGGATGGAAAATGTTCCTTGGTGATTGGGGAGCCTCATTTAGAGTCATCTACGGTAGGAGAAAAGAAGGAGAAGGTGATGAAAACCAAAGAAAAGGAGGGTAAGGCTACCAATGCTCTCGTGGGCCAACCGGTAATTTCGAGCCAATCTTCCGATGGTTACAATCTAAGGCCCAACGGTTTATCCTCTCGTGCGTAGTATGAAGAAAGCAGCTAGGGCCCACAATGTTATTTTTGGATCCACCAAGACAATTGAGATTTCAAAAGTCAGCAAAGCGAAAGAGCAGGATGGGGGGGAAAGAAGAATTTTGAAGAGAAGGATATAGTGCCATGAAACCTTGACATCGTGAACTCTTCTACAATCACAATAAAAAATGGGAAGAATGATGATGTTGATAGAGGAGCAGAAGACTCAGAAGTTGTGCCGCCATCTTTACCTCATGATGAGTTGATCAAGCATATTGCAGATGATGCAGATTTTACGGGGGACAAGAATCTTTGGTTGCCGAAACACAGTTTGAGATGGGAAAGGATCTGGACTCCAGGCATGCCAGCGCTGACCCTCTAAGAGACCAAGACCACGATGTCGCTCTGATGGAGCAAAATCAGCTCTCGCATGATCAGTGGGATCCGAACGAAGATATTGCGCCTGATTTTTTGGAGGACAACGGGTCGAGTGCGCCTGAAACCCAACCCCTACACCTGAATGGAGGGGACACCGACTAGCTCAGGTAAGTATCCCTATCCTTTGACTTGTATTTAATTATTTTCTTAATGATTATTGCCTCTTGGAATTGTAGAGGATTTGGTGGCGGACCTTCCCTTTAATTATCAAGGATATTATTAATAAGTATCGAATAAATATTCTCGCCTTTTGGAGACTCGTATTAGTGGTGATAAAGCGAATAAAGTTTGTAGTAAACTTGGTTTTAGTCACCGGATTCGGGTTGAATCTACCGGTTTCTTGGTGGTATCTGGCTTTTGTGGGACAATGATGCTTTTGATATTACTTACCTTACCTCCTCCACCCAGTTGCTCCACTGTCAAATTAAAGATCTCAGTAGTAACACCTTGAGCCTTGTGACTATTATTTATGGAGAAACCTCCGCTATGGGTAGAACTACTTTATGGCAATACCTCCGCTCGCTCGCTAACTCCAATCTTCCTTGGCTCATTTTGGGGGACTTTAATGCGTATTTATCTCCTAATGACAAGCTTGGTGGTAGTGAGCCCTCTTGGCACTCAATGCAGCAATTCAAAAATTGTATTGATGACTCTGATCTCATTGAAGCCCGGATTCAGGGTGACAAATTCACCTGGGAAAGGCAGGGGTTGAAAGAAAGACTGGATTGGGTTTTTACCAATTTTAACTGGATCACCTCCTTTCCTAATTTCATTGTTCGCAATGAGCTTAAATTTAAATCCGACCATAGGATTGTGGTGATGGATTCAAACCCGTCTTTTCAAAGAAAAAGCTTTCATAGATCCTTTTCCTATCAAGTGCGTGGACTCTGGAAAATGATTTTAAGGATGTCACCAAGGAAGCTTGGTGTGAGAAAAATTGGCTTCAAGGTTTGCAAAGTTTCCAAATATCTCACATCGATTGGAACAACAACAGGGTTGGTAATTTCAACAAAAAGAAAAAAGAGTTGATTCGTCGTCTGGAGGGAATTGATAAGGTCAGGAGAATGAATATACAGACAGGTTTATTTAGACTGGAGCGAAAGCTATGGAATGAGTACCACAAAGTTGCTACTCAAGAAGAAATCACCTGGTTCCAGAAATCTAGAAGTAAATGGTTACAGGGGGGAGAAAGAAATACCAGATTTTTCCATGCTTCTACTATAATTAAAAGGAAAAAACAGAGAATTGGTGCTATCCTGAATGATAGGGGAGATTGGGTTGAGGACCATGATACGGCTAAAATGATGGCCCATGATTTCTTTCTCAATCTTTACACTCGTGATGCCTCTATTAAAGACCCTGGAGAATTGTGCTCTAACTTTCCTTTAATCGATAATAATGATTTGCGATCATTGTCAAGAAGAGTTACCAGAGTGGAGATTAAGAATGCGACTTTTGCTATGGGAGCGTTTAAAGCCCCGGGACCTGACGGCCTTAATGCCCATTTCTTTCAGACTCAGTGGAATGTTGTTGGAGATAAAATTTGCGAGTTCATTGAGGATTGCTTTAATAACCCCTCCAACATGTCCACCATTAATAAATCCAAGATTGTTCTCATACCTAATATTGATAATCCTTTGTTGCTAAAAGACTTTCGGCCAATTTCTTTGTGCAACGTAAGTTTTAAAATCATTACTAAAGTTTTGGCTAGCAGATTCAGGAGTATCATGGACCAACTTGTAAGTCATGAGCAATGCAGTTTTATTGCGAACAGATCCAGCTGCGACAACATCCTAATTGCCCAAGAGATCATTCACTCTATGAGAATGAAGGGCAAGAAGAAAGGTTTTGTGGCCATCAAGATTGATATGGAGAAAGACTTCGACAGACTTGACTGGGGTTTCATTAAAAATACCCTAATATGCTTGAATTTGGACAATAATCTTATTGATCTCATTATGGCTTGTATGTCTACTGCTTCTATGTCCATCATTTGGAATGGTGATGAAAGCCCAAGCTTTACACCCTCTAGAGGGGTTAAGCAAGGAGACCCGTTAAGCCCGTACATTTTTGTCCTTTGTATGGAGCGTCTTGGTCACTTTATTAAATCTGAGTGTCAGGCCCGGCGTTGGAAGCCCTTTACCTTTAAAAGGGGAAGCCCTCAGATCTCCCATCTATTCTTCGCTGGTGATCTCATTCTTTTTACTGAGGCTTCCACTAGTCAAATGATGGAAGTTCATAAAGTAATGCAACTATTCATGAGGTCTCTAGCCATAGAATTAATTTGGAAAAATCTAGAATGTTTTGTTCGCTAATGTCAATTTCAACAGAGCCCTTGAGTTAAGCATTGCTTGGGATCGGAATTACTTCTGATCTTGGAAAATACCTTGGGGTTCCGATTATTCATAAAAGAGTAACGAAAGGTACTTATCGCCCCATTGTTCAAAAAGCTAAAAAAAGGTTGTCCATGTGGAAAAGTAAATTTTTGACAATGGCATGGCGTTCTGTCCTCATAAAATCTGTCTTATCCTCTCTCCCCGCGTACTTTATGCAATCAACTCTCCTCCCCATTTGCACTATCAATGAGATTGACAAGATCTCCAGAAGATTCCTTTGGTCTCAAAATGAGGATGTCGGAAAATGCATCTTGTTGCTTGGGATAAAATTACCTGTGCAAAGAAAGAGGGTGGTTTGGGCTTTAGAAATCTTCGACAACAAAATAAAGCGTTCATTATGAAACCGTGTTGGAGTCTCCCGACCGTAAAGCAAGCTCGTGGGTCCAGTGTTTCGGTCTAAGTATAATTGTGGAAACTCGGCAGCTGCCTAAAATCTCAAAGAAACGTAACTCGTCCTCCGCATGGAGAGCGATTGTTGACGTTTGGGAGGACTTCATTAGGGGAGTTGGTAGGAAGATCGAGAACTGAGCTGAAACTAAATTCGGACCGATCTTTGGCTTCCTTTGACCATCCTTTAGCTACCTATGTTGTTGATCCTTCCTTAATCAACGAAGATGAGTCTCGCATGTGATCATCTTTTGAATGGAAGTTGGGACACGAACGATGGCGTGGGATCCTTCCCTCCCACATCATTAATAGTATTTCTCGAATGAACCCACTTTGGTAGTGGCTCCCGGATTGCTTCACTTGGAGAAACGCGAAAGATGGCCGCTTCTCTCGTAAAGCCGCTTACCTATATATCTCTAATCAAGCAAGAACGAGTAGAAGTAATTTCGGTCCCTAATGTGGAAATGACGATTCTCGAAAAGTTAAATATTTCATGTGGCAGTTGGTCATGAGAGGCTTGTCACCAATTCTCTCGAGCTAAAAGAGGGCTTACCGATGAAAGCCTCGCCCATTTCAATGGCAATCAGAGGAGAGCGTGCTCCACATAATCGTAGACCGTGAGAAAGCAAGAAATTTTGGGGTGAAATCTTAAAACCTAACTACTTTTCCCGCTTCTTGCGGTATGGCTCGAGTGGAACACCAACCATAACCCCGGTAAGGGCAGTTCCACTGATTCTCTTGGCCACGAGTCTTCGGTTTGGGATGTTGGATTCTTTGGACATCCGGATGCAACTTTCTATTTCAAGGCGAACACAAAGATACCGTGGAGTTGCTCCACTTGTGTAACTATCTTCTTATGGAAAATCATGTTAATCACAACTTATCTCATCAAAATTTTCAACTTGACAGGTATAAGGAGAGATCTTGGATCCCCCTCCAGACGATGCAGTTCGAATTGATGTAGACGGATTAGTTCGCCACAACTTTCAAGCAGCTTGCGGAGGAGTAATCAGGAATTCTGAAGGGCACTGGCTGATGGGGTTTTGCAAATCCCTTGGTCTCCATACTGTTATTGAAGCGGAGCTTTATGCCATCAAGCCGGGATTGAATTTGGGACTTCGGGATGGGATTTCAAAAATCCTCCTCTATTCTGACTCCTTGGATGCGATCAACATCCTCATGAGAGACTGCTGTTATGCTGACCATCCATTGCGAGACCTTATTAGGGAGACTAGAGACCTTCTCTACCAGGACTGGGATGTGACGCTCCGACATACTCCTAGGGATACTATATGGCCAAGGAGGGTCATAATGCTCCTACTGATACAGGCTTGTTATTAGTCCCGGCAATTCCTCCAGGATGCCTGGATATAGCTTTACATGACCAATTGGTCTGTAGATCCTAGTTCTTTTACTAGTTTGTTGTATTTTGGTGCTAGTCTTTCATAGACTAGCCTTTCCTACTTCTCAAGCTTCGGCTTGCCTTTATTTTCCAAAAAAAAAAAAGAAAAGCCTCTTCTTCTTCTTCCTTTTAACATCCAAACAGGTACTGGGTCAAAAGGATATCCTCACTGTCACTGACAGTGACAAGGGAGATTGATCAATATATCTATAGCCGTATAGCTTTAATTTGTGGTGAGTTGGATTGAATTTTAGAATTGATAAAAGTATAAATTAATTCATATCATTAATATGAAATGTGATCAACACGTACGGTTCATAAATGTAGGCACGTTAAGAAGAAACTTGGTGAAAAGATGTTGTAGGTCCAGGTAGGTTGATGTTTACACACATGGATCCAATTTACTAAACAAAAATCTTTAGCACCTTGTTTAAAAAAGGGAAAACAATCCTACCCCACCCCTCTGAAAACACAAAAGGCTAATAAAGCACAACAAAACAAAGACCTGACCAGTTGGTTAATGTTAATGCTGATGATATTTTGGTGGTTGTGGAAATTAGTGGGGCTGAGAGGGTTTGGAACTTTGAATTATATGGACCGACAATTGACCTTTTTATTTTGACCCATCGCCTATTTCTTTATCATTTTTTATGATATATAATTTTATTTTTCTTTTATGAATCAAACTTACTCCTAAAAAATATTCCAATCTCCATGAGATTGCATTATCCTTCCATCATTTTTAAGAATTTTCTTTTATTTGAATTTTGGGAAAATCTTTAAAAATTCTTTAGTTACAAAATTTATTCACAAATGTGCCTAAAGAACTAGGACGTGGAGTGACCGCAACTTTTCTTTAGCTATGTCCAACATATTTTAAGATGTGTGATACATATCTTTATATGTGTAAATATCTTCCGTTTGACCCCCACTTAAGATAGGTTTACACCTAGATCATATCCTTAAACAAATTTAGACAATAAATTTTGCGATGAGAGATTTTCATTAATTTTTCATTAATTTTTTTTTATATATACAAATTGGAATATCTAATCTACCATGATGCAATATATATTGTTTGGATCAGTTCCGGTTCTGTGGTGATAATAGAATTTCGCTTTTCGAGCAAAAAAAAAAAGAAAAAGAAAAAGGAGGGAGGAACAGTGGATTGGACAGAAATAAAGTGATGTGATGAAGGGGGGAAAGATAGGAATCACGTGGATGACTGATAAGCCCAAAACGCAACGCAGACACTCCATAGGGGAGCTTCTGGCCTACTGGGCTTTTTTCCCTAAAGCTCCGTACGAAAAAAACTATGCCAAACAGAAAAAAAAGTTGGCTTAGACTGAACTTTTTTAAAAAAAATTGCTGGTCCAAACGCTTGTGAAGTTTGACTCAAAACAGGCCCAATAGCATAAAATCCTTCCAGGTAATGGAGAGATTTTAATACTTGTTTTAATTAACATTTGCAAAAGGGCGTGGCTCAATCTCAAACAGGACCTTGCGAAGCATAAGATTGGGAGTTGGGGGCTCATTTGGGGTGTATGTATTTGGAAGTTGTGGAATTGGAGGAATAGATTCTGTTTCAATGAGGAACAAGGGAAACCTCCTGATCCGATTTCAATCATTAATAACAGTTGGAGAAGTTTTGTCCAGGTTCAGGAGTTATTTGGTAATACCCATACTGATACAGCAGTCTCTACTGTATGGCAACCCCCAGAACATGGATGGATTAAAACTAATGTTGATGGAGCCGTATCTCAGAATACACAAAAATGAAGTTGAAAAAATTCATTATTTTTTGTCAGAATGAGGAAAAAAACCCAAGCCAAGAAAAAATATAGGAAGGTTTCATCATATTTTTATTCATTATTTTTTTGTCAGAATGTGGAAAGGGGTCTCTTTCCTGGATCATGTAGGAAGGAAAAGGATTGAAGTGTATCTTCAAGAAGTGTTCATTAGCTTCAACTTTGATATTGTTTTCTCCAATGTTTTAGGATATGACCCACAAAGCCTTGTTATTGATTTCCCAGAAGTTGCATGCGAGAGAGCTTTTACTAAAGCACAAGAGTTTATATTCTACAGACACAGTTCCTAAAAGCATTTGGAAGCTTCAGAGATGGCTAGGAATTGGACCTGAGAAGAAGATGGCCGAAGCTTGTGAAGTTTTTGACAATTTCCTCCATGAAAGTATAGCATCAAAGAGAGAAAAGCTCACCAAAAAACACAAGGAAAAAGATGAGAAAGAAAACGATGACTTGCTAACTTGTCTGATGAGGAAGGAAGAAGGAAAAGAACACGTGGATGATAAGTTTCTGAGAGACACTACTTTTAATCTTTTTGTTGCAGGTAGAGACACGATACCTTCAGCTCTCACATGGCTCTTTTGGCTTGTTGCTAAACACCGTTCAGTAGAAGAAAAGATTCTTCAAGAGATCAAACAAGAAAAGGAAGCAAAATATGATCAAGTATATCTTCATGCTGCTCTATGTGAAGATCTGAGACTGTATCCTCCAGTACCTTTTGAGCGGAAGCAATCAATCAAAAAAGACATACTTCCTAGTGGACATGAGGTTGGTGATGGTACCATACATGATAATATTATCTTTGTATAATGGGAAGATGTGAAGAAGTATGGGGAAAAGATTGCTTGGAGTTCAAGCCAGAGAGGTGGGTCTTAGAAAT
Source organism: Acacia pycnantha (assembly GCA_025563575.1). Classification (NCBI taxonomy): domain Eukaryota; kingdom Viridiplantae; phylum Streptophyta; class Magnoliopsida; order Fabales; family Fabaceae; genus Acacia; species Acacia pycnantha. The sequence goes on along the minus strand of JAMWYP010000015.1, from coordinate 9,357,522 downwards.
TAAAGAGGAAGCATTGTTCATATACCGTCGTACAAGTTCATTAGTTTTAATGCAGGGCCAAGGACTTGCCGTTCATTCAAATGAATATAATGGCGAGTTCTATTTTGAGTAATTATCAAGTTCATGTGGTGGAAGATTATCCTATCGCTCCCTCGTTTTCGATAATTCTCTTAATTAATGAAGCATGGTCTCAAAGTTCGGATCACAAAAAGAGATTGATGGTTGTTAATTTGATGGAGGAATATAAATTAAATAATTAATTTCTAATGTATGTTTGAAGTCGGGAAAACCATTATGCATGTATTAGATATGTTTGAGGCCGTAGAGACTATAGATATATATCATGCATGTATTATATTAATACAATATGGATGAATAAAGTATAATTTGGCGGAAAGGAAGCTCACAAAACTTGTAAATAACACTTATTAGGCTACGAAGAATGAAGAGAATATGGTAGTTTTTCCATGCATTCGTTTTTACTTAAGCTTAGAAAGATGATTCTTTTCAAGAAATTCAGACAAAACTAGTTGAGAGAGAAAGATGGAAAGATTTTAATTAGATGATCCCCCATATTCCACCACCTCTCTCTCTCTCTTCTCTGTATCTTTTTATTGGTCACTATTGTAACAAAGGGCTTTTTAATTACTCTCTCTAGTCCTTATTATAAGGCACCAACTAACAATTCTCACAAACTAATAAAAACAGTTAAAGTCAATAAAGTTGTCGTAAAATTTAAGTAATTTTCAATATTACCTCTACTAATTGCATTAAACTCTAATATCATATTAATTAATACTCTCACCCACTACTCTTATTAATTAGGGGCATATATGGTAAAAAATAATTAATGTTCCTTGGGAATAAACAAGTGCCTTATATAAAAAAGACCACATACACTTACTAGTTTGTGTTTTATAATAATGACCAAGGGGAGTACATCGGTGAGGAATGAAGAACGTCACCGTTTGGGAACCTCATTGACAACTACTCCCTCTGTCCTTATATATAAGGGCATTTTTTAAATGGTCTTGTCCCTAAATAAAATATCCACTTTGAATTTGTCTCAATAATAAAAGCGTTTTTTTTTTCTCATTTTGCATTTAATTAATTATTATATTATATACATTCTCTTTCATCATTTTCTCATTATTACTTTCTCTCACCCATTTATAAATAAGAGCATTTAAAAAAAAAAAATCCTAGATAATTATTACATTTAATTACTTTTAACCGATTTTTAGAATCTTGCAATTCGGTTCACAGAATCTTATATATAAGAACAGAGGGAGGAGTATCTGTATGACTGATCAATATATCTATAATTCAAGCAAATTAAATAAGCCATAGCCTTGTGCAGTTGTGGTGAGTTGGATTGAATTTTCTAATTTTTAAAAATATAAATTCATTCATATCATAAATACACTTATATTATATAAAAATACTATTCCTTCTGTCCTTTTATATAATATCATTTTTTTAATGGGTTTATCTCTTTTTATATGGTCATATTTGACTTTGCCTGAATAATAAATGCATTTTTATCTATTTTGCCCTTATTCTGTCCCCCCCCCTCTCTCTCTCTCTTATAATTCATTAACCATACTTGCCTTCTTCTTCTTTTTTCCCCTTTTCTCATCATTATTCTTTCTCTTTTACTCATTTATAAATAGGGACATCTTTAGAGAGAAAAAAATTTATATTTTCTATATATTTATTATTTTAAATTAATTTTAATTATTTTCTAAAATCTCGATTGAAAGGACACTGTATATAGGGTCGGCGGCAAATTAGATCTTAGCGGTTCATAAATACAATGGTTGCATGTTATTAGGAAGGAAAGAGAGAGTTTACATTATGTGCACATAATTATGTGCTTCTTATGTGCTCATATCTCTTATTAGAGGTATGAGCATTTCTTTTTTTAATTTTTTTTTCAATTTTTTATTTATTGTATTTATATATATTTAAATTATATGCTGCTTTCTAGGATGTTTTTTGCATCCAGTATCTCAAATTAATTAATTTCCATAATACTGGTGTTGCATAATAGATGCAGAACTGGAAACTAATTAATTTGAGATATTGGGTATAAAAAACATCCCAAAAAGCAACATATAATTTAAATTTATATAAATACAATACATAAAAAAATTGAAAAAAAAAAAAATGCTCATACCTCTAATTAGAGGTATAAGTACATAAGAAGTATATAATTATGTGCACATAATGTGGACTCGGAAAGAGATGCTGTACGTGTAGGTTCAGGGTAGCTAGGGGCATTTTCTAAATAAAAAAAAAAATCCTACATAATTATTACATTTTACTATTTTTAACTGTTTTTTAGAATCTTACGATTGGGTTAAAAAACTCTTATATATAAGGATGGAGGGAGTATAATTGATCAATATATCTATAATTCTAGCTAATTAAATAAGCCATAGCTTCGTACAGTTGTGGTGAGTTGGATTGAATTTTCTAATTTTTAAAAATAGAAATTAATTCATATCATAAATACAACACACCCACATATATATATATATAAATACTATTCCTTTCATCTTTATATATAATATCTTATTTTAATGGGCTTATCTCTTTTTATACGGTCATATTTGACTTTGTCTGAATAATAAATACATTTTTATCTATTTTTCCCTCATTCTCTCATATAATTTATTTACCATACTTTCTCTTTCTTCTTTTTCTCTTTTAGTCATTCATAAATAAGGGTATCTTTAGAAAAAATTTATATTTTACACATATTTATTGTAACATCCTTCCATAATTACCATTTATATAACTATTTTATACCCAAACATATTTAGGTCTAGCTAAAATAAATTATTCCACATTAAACATCGTATCAAAAGGCTCTGTTCATGATACGAATTCTAATATGCAATGGAATACTTAATTTATGCAATGTACCAAAAAGGCCCTAAAGTTTGGCAATATACATCAGACTATGCTCATGTAACAAAATAAGACATATAAGATTTGATTACTCGGATCAAGTCTCGGATGTCTTCCCCTTAGTGTCATACTGTCACCGCCTGAATTCTCACCAGAACAATAAACAATGACGGGGTGAGTCAAGAGGACCCAGTAACCACATATCTAATTTAACAAGTATACAGGGAATGATTACAAGATAGTTAAGCAGGCCAAATATACATTCGTATAATAATAAGTCTGAGTAGTTTTCCAAACCATTTAATAGTTCAAAATTATTCAATATGCATGTAACTCCCTTAACCATCCTTATAACCTTCTTATAACCGCTAACAGAACCCATGAGCTATAACATAATAGGTTTAATCTCTTTGACAAAATTGTACCAAGCTCACCAATGATAAGGTGTAGCCTGGCCAAAGGCTACAAATCTCATATTGGACCATGGGTTCCCTTTCTTTCGAATAGAGAAAGGTGTTACTGCCCCAAGGGTTGACCCTTATCTTGGCCAAAAGAAAAAGTGTGATATCAAAGACCCTGAAAATGTCAAAGTCATTCGCTGGGCGTTCAGTGGTGGCTATACCATGTTGTATAAAATCAATCTCCTATCATCACATCTCATCTCAATCCAGCACACCTCAATGTACAGTGTAATATCACAATTTCAACGCCAACAATTTATACTTATAATCAATATTCAATACCATGCATAATTTATCATAATTACAATATAAACAATTTATGCCCACTTAACTAAAAAATTTACTATCAAACATATATTTCATAGGTAAAATAGTCTATCATATTCATATCATTTTGCAAATATGAACATATGCTTATAATCATCTCAACAAGTATACAAGATAAAATAGAAGGTAGTTACTTCAAATTCTTGACACAAATATTAAGCGTGAGAGAAATCAAGTCCACTCTAAAAATAAATATATAATTATACAATAATAGAATTAACAAAAATAACCACTAATACAATAATAATTAAATAATTAAACTATTATCTCAATTTAGTTTTCCTAAAAAAATGACAATTTATCTATTCCTCAAATCATTATTACAATCCTATTTTCTTCCTTTATAAATTATTTCTCACTAATTACGATCAAAATATCACCATGTTCTCAATTAATCCTTCAATAAATTAGAAATGAATTATAAATTCAGATATAAGAGACTTATTATCACAAACCTCAATTTTTCAACATAATACTAACTTTTATAAGTAATTTATTAAGCAAACTTCAAATCTCCAAGTAATAAAAATCATACTAAACTTTAATTTAAATTCTAAATCCCAACTCATAATTTTATACCATGCAAGACTTATCAAAACTAAACTAATTAAACCGACAACAATACCTTCAGTAATCCAAATAAATGCCTTAAACCTCATTTAATTGGTAGAACTATCCTCTAAAACATAAATCCTATATTCTTTTAGATAGAAAAATTAAATTTAAATTCCTACAACTACCTACTAATAAATCTAAACTGATTAAAATTATCTATTAATTATGTTATTCATATCTATAGTCATTTATTATCAAAACTCAAAACTTTTTCAAAATTCTAACCTCAAAGTTTTTACTAATCAGTACTATATTACCTTTATTAGAAATATAAAAATACATAGAATAACTTTCATACAGAAATTTTGCTGAAAAAAATTAATTTAACTACCTAAATAATCTTATAAAGTAAATAATTTAACTTAAAAATTCAAAAAAGCTATCTTTTCTCTCCTTTCTTCCTTATCTCACTCTCGTCCCCCCTCTAGCTCTCTAGTTCTCTCCCGGTCTCACACTCTGTACAGGGGAGCAAGGTGGTTGGGGGATTTTTTTTTAATATATCTTTCTCCACCCCCACGCACAGTGGTAGGAAGCTGCTACGTCATCCAAATCCGTGGCAGCATACTTGCCACCAGAGATATATGTGTGTGTCCACTTTTTTGAGTTTTTTTTTAATATTTTATTTTAAGGATATTACATTTATTATTTTAAATTAATTTTAATTATTTTTTCTCGATTGAAAGGATACTGTATACAGGGGAGCAAGGTGGTTGGGGGATTTTTTTTTAATATATCTTTCTCCACCCCCACGCACAGTGGTAGGAAGCTGCTACGTCATCCAAATCCGTGGCAGCATACTTGCCACCAGAGATATATGTGTGTGTCCACTTTCTAATTAGATATATAAGCATATTTTTTTTGATTTTTTTTTTATTTTTTTTTTATATATTGTATTTATTTAGATTTAAATTATATGGTACTTTCTGAGATGTTTTTTGCACCCAGTATCTCAAACTAATTAATTTTCATAATACTGGTGTTACAGACAAATGTAGAACTATAAATTAATTTATTTGAGATACTGGGTGCAAAAAACATATCAGAAAGTACCATATAATTTAAATATAAATAAATACAATATATAAAAAAAATTTAAAAAAAATCAAAAAAAATATGCTTATACCTCTAATTAGAGGTATAAGCATTATAATAAGCACCTAACTCTAAACACATGATGTGGACTCAAAACAAAACTGTACTTCGATATTTTTATAAAAGCTTCATCACTAAATTATGTGATCACTAAATTATGTGATTTAAGAAATCAGTTCAATTTTTTTAAAAGTAATATTTTTGTCCTTCGGTCTGAATTAGAAGATAAATTTGATTTTTTAGAGAGATTAAGGAAACTAATTAAATTACTTTAGAGTATTTTTATTTTTCTCTAAACTAATTAGTTTGACTAATAAACTAATATATAATCTGAGGATACATAACACATGGTATGATTAAATAACTTATTTAACTTCCTTAATTTCTCCAAATTTAAAAAGTCAACTCGCTCTTATGATTAGGATTGGAATGAGTATTATAAAATAAATAAAGAACAATTATTATTATTTTTTGTCAAAGAAAAAAAAGCAATTAAATTTCAAGTATTCCCTCTGGTCCTTATTATAAGGTACAAACTAACTTTTCTCACAAACCAATAAAAAATTAAAAATAGTTAAAGTTAATAAAGTTGTCTTAGAATTTAAGTAATTTCCAATATTACCCCTACTAATTGTACTAAACTCTAATATTATATTAATTATTACTTTCACCTACTATCCTTATTACTTATGGGCATACATAAAAAAAAAAATTAATGCTCCTTGGGAAAATGTAAATGCTTTATAAAAAAGACCAAATAAATTTGTTCGTTAGTATCTTATAATAATTTGTTAGTTAATAACTTATAATAAAGATAAAGGAGTGCGATAACCTACCACATTGATTTCTGATAACACAGGCTAATAAAGAAGCACAACCAAACAAAACTACTAGTACTGACAGAAGTAAAACAGTACAGGATGAGCCCCACCGTACCCTCTAGCCTGGGGTGATATTCAATGCATGAGATCCATAACATTAATTTCTACCACATGATATATTATTATTTATGAGTTTAAATTAATTAATTGTCATGAGATCAATGAGTTAACTTATTAATTATAGGCTAAATTTTTAATGGGTTTAATGTTTCTGTTTTTACTGTAGAATTTTTTTTTTTCTGCCACACTCATATAAAAGTGAGTGAGTCTCACTAATATTTTCTTTTTCTTCTCTTTTCAATGGGATCCACTCATTTTTATATGAGTGTAGCAGAAAAAAATTTCTACAGTAAAAGCAGAAACATTAAACCCAATTTTAATTTAGTCTTTATCTATTTTATGTTTCAATAATCGACAAGAATAAATTCTTTTTGTTTATTGTAATTAATAAGGCAAAAAAGTATTAAAAAAAGCATTTATTAGTCTAAAACTTGACTTATAAAAAAAACGCGTTGATCCTGCCGCTACTGAGAGATGACTTGATGATCAGGCTCCAAATAATTAATTAGGTTTTATTTTTGTTTTAGGATAACATTGTTATTTAAAATATTTTTTATATTTAATTTATAATATAATCAAACTTTAGATAATATATCGTAAATGTTTTTTGGGTTAAGGTGCAAAAATAGACATATACTTTTGTCAAAAGAGCGCCCAGTAGAAAATACTTTTTTTAGGTGCAAAAGTAACTATGTGGTTACAAAAGTGGTGCAAAATTAGCATTGACCGTTAGTTGACCGTTATCTGACGCTGACGTGGCAGTGGGATCTGACTTCTCTATCAAAATTAAGCCACCTGTCACTCCTCTCTCTTCCATGTCAACTTCTTCTTCCTTCTTTCTCTTTTTTTTTGCCTCTCTCTTCCATATCAAGCCACCGTAGACGATCAAGCCTTGCCCTTCTTTCTTCTTCCCTTCTATCTCACCTTCGACTTGCATCTGGAAAAAAGAAGCCACCGTCGACGATCAAGCCCCACCACCACCGCCGACGATCCAGCAGATCTACGGCTTGCGAAGAATTGAAGATCTCCTACCCAGCCCAGCCACCATCTCGCCGTCGTTCCTCGTTCCTGTGTCTCGACCTGGGTCCTGTGTCTCGACCCTTCAACCACAGAAGATGACGAAGGCACAAGTTATACGGACCGCCGCCCACCATCTGGATCTGGATCGTTGTTCCCCTCTCCATCCTCGATCTGGACCCCCTCCTCCTAAGACCTTCATCTTTTCTCCTTCTCTTCAACACCCCAATGCAAGAATTTCTGGGTTCTATTTCGGATGATGGAGGGTTTGTCTGTGGTTTATTTTTAATCTCTGGATCTGATTTCCCCTTGCCATTGATAAATTGATTGTGGATTTTATTTATGATTTTTCTCAGGATCTGATTTTAATATCGGGATTTTTCCTTGTTGTCTGGATGATAATGGAATACCATTGAAGGTTAGGCACACCTAAGAGATTGTTCAGCACTCGTGCTCCGTTACGGACTCCGAAGTCGTTCTACCCTCGTGCGATTTGAGTTCTGGGCGTCAAGTTCATATTTCTTTGATTTCTCTTGATCGATTTCTTCGATTCTTGTTTCTGGGTTCTGGGTTTCTGGGTTCTTGTGTACGATTTCTTCTATTTCCTTGGTCGATTTCGATTTCCTTGATTGATTTCTTCGATTCTTGTTTCTGGGTTCTTCGATTTTGGTACTGAAGTTTCTGGGTTCTTGTGTAAACATTGATTGATTCCCGTCTTCTTCGGTTTCTGGGTTCTTCGATTTTGGCTTAGCACGATTCGAGTTACCATTAACATTGATTGATTAAGGTTCATTGAAGGCCGGAAGAAGAAGAGGAAGAAGAAGGTCCGTTGAAAATTTGACCAGGGGACTTCAATGAAAATTTTAAAAGTTTATAGAGGGACTAAATTAAAATTTTTGAAATGTATCCGGGCTGAACGTAATTTTATAAAGCATTAACATCCACGTCATCGTCCACGTCATCATTTTCAGTTCAGAAAAAGTCAACTAACGGTCAATGCTAATTTTGCACCACTTTTGTAACCACATAGTTACTTTTGCACCTAAAAAAAGTATTTGCTACTGGACGCTCTTTTGACAAAAGTATATGTCTATTTTTGCACATTAACCCATGTTTTTTCATACTTGTACTAATGTGTTATTATTTAACGTTAATTATATCATATAAAATTTGTTATCAAAAATAGATAGTAAGTCCTACAATATTTTTCACTTTATTATTTCTCCATTATCTTCATACTTCTAAAATTGAAGTCAAGATATAAAATACACAATTTGAACATTTTGTAGTGGTTATACTTCTATAACCACTACAACACTAAAAAAATTTGAATTTCAAAATAATTAATTCTGTCATTTTTGTAGTGGTTTTGCATTTGAAATTTGAATATTAAGTTTCGCGCCTATAACAGTCACATGTTAGTAGTGGTTTTAACAATGAAACCACTACAAAATTAAATTTTTGAAATTTCAAACGGTCTTCGTTGTTGTAGCGGTTTATCTAGTGGTTTTCTGACCGCTACAAAGTTTTAAATCAAGTAGCAGCTATGGTAGCGATTTTTTAGCCCCTACAAATTGTACAATAGTGAAGTTAAGTATCCCATTACACATCATTAAGAAAACTAAACATTATCTCTTCACCTATCTTCTCTTCTAACTTTGTTCAACACATATGGATAAGTCATGGATCAAGTTGCCACGCAATTCTCCAAGATATTTGGCTGGATTAAATAGTTTCTTGGATTTCACATTTTCTCACGCCAGTTGTAATGGTAAGATCGTGTGTCTGTGTTGTAAATGCAAGTTTAAGAAGTGACATACACGAGAAGTTGCTAAAGAACATTTGCTTGTGAAGCTTGCTAAGGAACATTTGCTTGTAAAGCCTTTCCCAGAAGAATATACGTTCTGGGGAGTTCATGGTAAGAAACCTCATATGAGATATGATGATATTCTTCCTCGAAGTTCACAAGTAGGAGTTCAAGTAGATCAAGATGATCTTGTCAAATATTTTGTTTTTGATGTGTTATGTTTTCAAGACGATAACTTCACCACAGAAGTTCAGGGTGCAGACCCTGTTTTCTTGAGGAATGATGCAGCTTGATATTTTTTCGGCCTCATGAATGAGGCAGATCGTCCATTGTATCATGATTGTCAAAAGTGTTTGAATTATCTTTTTTGATCAAATTGTATCATATCAAATGCTTGTGTGGGATCACTGATAAGAGAATGTCGATGTTGCTGGAATTACTGCAAGATGCATTCTCTGACGTGAACCTTCCCTTTACGGTGAGGCGCGGTTAGATCATTGCTGTTAATAGGAAGATAAACCGCTTAAAGCACTTGACCATGGTCAGGTCAGTAGGACATACCGGAATCTTTGCAGCTACAGGAATTGATTTCATTCCGACTGTTAACTCTCACGGGAGTTAGCAGCGAATAGGAATAAAACAAGGCGTTTAGCGCCAACCACCGTGTATCACGTAACTTGGAGTCTATCATCTAGAGTCCAAGTTGAGAAAGATTGAGTGACATCTGAGGAAGCTGGCCCACATGGCCATGATAAATAAGATGACTAGGCAATCCCATCTGAAGCAAAGTCTCCAAGTTAAACTTCCAGCTTACTCTATCATAGGCTTTCTCCAAGTAAACTTTAACGACAAAGAAGCGAGTCTTCATAAACCGCATAGAATGAATTCTTTCTTGTGCACCAACCTTCTACGAGGCAAAGAAGATTATTAACATATTAGTCTTGAACTATGAAAAAATTGATGCATGCCCCAACAACTGTATGCTTTATTGGGGAGATGATGCTCGTAGAGAGATGTGTAAGTGATGTCACACTTCGAGGATCAGGGCAGTTTGAAAGGGGAAAAAGTAAAAGAACCAGCAAAGATTCTTAGGTACTTTCCTTTAAAATCTCAGTTACAAAGATTGTTTATGTCGTCTAAGACAGCTGAGCATATGAGGTGACATGAAGTTGACAAGAACGGAGATGGTAAACTAAGACATCCAAGAGATGTTGAAGCCTAAAAAGCATTCAACTGAAAATTTTCATATTTCACAGTAGACTCTAGAAATGTTCGGCTTGCGTTGGTGACCGGCGGATATAATCCGTTTGGGAATCTAAGCACAAGTTGTAGTATTGGCCTATTGTCCTGATTCCCTACAACTTTCCCCCTAGATGTGCATGAAACAGAGCTCTTTCATTTTGTCTATGATCATTCCAGGCAAAAGGCACCGGGAAATGACATTGATGTGTATCTCCAACCGATTTTTGTGGAGTTGCTAGACTTGTGGAATGTCGGCATCGAGACGTATGACTCAATAAGAAGACACTGTTCAACTTGGGTGCATCCTTGATGTGGACGATAAGTGACTTTCTTAGCCTGGGAACATTATCCGAGTGGAATGTGCATACCGGAATGGCGTGTCCGGCTTCCAATTTTGACTTTGACTCAGTGTGCCTTCCCCAGAGTCAAAAGTAGTGATTTATGGGTCATTAGAGGTTTCTCGACACAAGTTTAGGTTGCAACACAATCATTTCAATAGGCAACAGGAAAAAAAAAAGACCTCCTACGACTTTATTTGGTTCAAATATCTTAGAGCAGCTTCAGAATGTTGAATTCAAGTTTGGAAAAATCGACGATGCAGCAAGAGTGAGGAGGAAGACTAGCAGGACTTTTTCTTCTGCATCTCAGCAATCGTAGAAGATAAGCATATTTTTCACTCTTCCGTATTGGAAAGATAATTTGCTCCGATATAGTCTTGATGTCATGCACATTGAAAAAAATGTGTGTGACAATGTTCTATACACGATGCTTAACGAACCAGGCAAGTCAAAATATCATCTTCAAGCAGGAAAAATTTATGGGCCATAGGAGTTCATGAAGACGCGTAGCCAGATGAGCATGAAAAATTTCAATCGGCAAAATTCACCCTCACAAAACCGAATAAGGAAATCTTTCTTGCGACGTTGAAGAAAATAAAAGTTTCTAATGGGTATTCAAGCAACATTTCATGATGTATTGACATGCAAGCTTGAAATGTTGTTGGGCTAAAGAGTCATGACTCACATATTCTTATGCAATAGTTACTTCGCTGGCAATCAAAAATACACTGCCTCTTAATGTGTCGATCGTTTTGGTGGAGCTATGTTCTTTCTTTTGGAAGTTGTGTTCCAAGGTTATGATCGTTAAGGAGCTCGATCAGCTGCAACAGAAAATCATTCTTACACTTTGTCATTTGAAGATGATCTTTCATCTGTCTTTTTTCACGGTGATGGTTCACCTGACAGTACACCTTGTTCATGAAACAAAGCTAGCTGGCTCACTGTAATACCGATAGATGTATCATATTGAGAGGTACTCATTTTACATATGCTCATCAGCATTACTATTTAAATTTGTTAGTCTCACATTTAAGCATTTATTGACATTTTCCTTTCTTTACTTTATAGGTTTCTTGGAAAATTAAAATCTTACATAAGGAATAAGACGTGGCTAGAAGGTTTTATAGCTAAAGGCTATATAAGGGATGAGGTCCTTTATTTCTATTCAAGGTACTTTGATGACATTGAGATGTCTTTCAACTGACCACCTCATGTAGACGATTGTCCTAAACCTGAACCTGAGCCATCATGAAGAGAGTTGTTATTCACTCGTGATGGTAAACCAGTTGGAGGAAGTGAGAGATTTAAACTGATGGCAACTGAGAAGTTGCAAGCACATAGACATGTCTTGATTAATTACACTAAAGTTGAACCCTTCCTTCAGTAAGCATTATACACTCATATGTTATCCTATATATTGCCTTACATTTTATACTTACATTTCATGATCGCTATCTCATGATCAATTGCAGGGAATTCAGAAATCATGTGAAGTGTCAACTCAGGATCCGTAATAGTTATTTTTTATATAGTTATTTGATGTTATAGTTTAGGGTTTAAGAGCAAAAATACACATGTGCTTTATCCTCGAGAGCGCCCAACACCATATACTTTTTTTGGGAGAAAAAATACACATGTGGTTACATTTTAGGAGCAAAAGTCACACCACCGTTAAAATCTAGCATGTTGTAAATATGACTTTTTCTGTTGTAAATGGCCAGATTTTAAATTTTGTTGTAAATACAACACTTCCTATTGTAAATATAGCATTTTTCTGTTGTAAATGACATTTCTATGTTCAGAATCCAGGTGTTTAAATGTTGTTGTAAATATGACATTTTCTGTTATAAATATGGTCAGATTTTAAATTTTGTTGTAAATACAGCACTTCCTGTTGTAAATATAGCCTTTTTTTGTTGTTGTAAATGACCTTTCTATATTCAAAATCTAGGTGTTTAAATGTTTTTGTAAATATGGCATTTTCTGTTGCAAATGCACCGTTAAGTTAGATTTTAACGGTGGTGTGATTTTTGCTCCTAAAATTTAACTACATGTGTATTTTTGCTCTAAAAAAAACATATGGTGCTGGGTACTCCCGAGGGTAAAGCACATATGTATTTTTGCTCCTTTACCCTATAGTTTAATTGATTAACCCTATTTTGTTGTCTTAATAGGAAAATGAAGGGTCAAAGACATTCTAGTCCTTTTCAAAACAAGCCAACTAGTGTGAATCAGAGCGAGCCTTGCACATCTCCAAGCGAACCAGCTAGCTATCAAAGTGAGCCCAGTAACTAGTCTTTATGGAGGGGTAAAAGAGGCACACAATTAAGAGAGATTTTCCTAAGTCGGAGTGACAGGCAAAAGATACCGATTGAGTTTGATAGGTATTGGAAACCAATCGGGCCTAATGCAAGCCAATTAGGAGTTTTGGCAACCTCCTAGCACACAACAAGGTAGTATCTTGATAGAGGAATGGAGAAACATCGATGATCGTGTGAAGCAACGTATTTGGGATACTATCCAGGTATAAAATGCTTTTTGTATGTAATTATTATCAAATTTGACACTAACTACTTCAATGCATGCATTACAGCTCACTTATGATGTTCCTCAATGTGACATATTTTATAAGAAGACAATGACATTGCTGTGAACGCTAGAGCAAGTTTAAGACAAATATTGCCAACAAATACGTGCATATCAAGGTGAAAGATGGTAAGTCTCATCCTAATCCTTGCAGCAAATATTCATATCTTGCTGAAGAGACTTGACAAGAATTTTGTAGGATTCAAACTACTCCAGAAGCTTTGGTGAGTTGACTTATTTTGGATTTTATTTAGTTATCATTTGTCTTTATTTCTTGTACTTTTTGTTTTGAATTCTTATTCACAACAAAAAAGGGGAAAAGCACAAAAGAATGGTAGAAATGACGATTGCCCTTATACAATGTCTCGTGGGGGTTATGGAAAAGCTGAAAAATACTTGACGGTGGCCAAACGAAAGAAATTGGAAGACGAAGCTCAATCCAATCCTTCTATTCTTCTTTCTCCATCATCTCCAATATGTCACGAAGAAAAATGGTTGTATGCTCACCAAAAGAGGAGCGGGTCTTATATTAGTGAACAAACGAGCAGCCTTACACCATTCCTCAAGTGTGGTGACTAAGGAGGAGTAAATGGAACATATGTTGGCCACTTTGAAGGCGGAAGCAAGGGCAGAGGTAGAAGCTTCATTTGATGCATGATTAGAAGCCTGGTTGAGGAAGATGATGAAGGAAATTATGATAATTGTGAGTTCACAACAAGAGACCAGTGTTCCCCAAACACATTCACTTGCACCTATTTAGATCACTAAAAGGGAGTTGTTGCATTATTGAGCAATCATCAGAGGGTCATGGAATTCAAATTGTTGAACCTTGTGACCTTTTTCTAGAGGATCCTTTGAGACGATTAGTTTCATATGGGAGTGTCCACAACTTGAGATCAATTGTCCACCACCAACAAATAAAAGATGATCAAGTTAGAGTTTCAGTTGAAGAGGTGATCATTGCAGATGCAGTTGTCCCTCTTCCTACTAGTGATTTGACGATTGTGTGTGATTTCAAGAGTACTTTCATCTTGTGGCCAAAGAACCTTGTTTCTATTCGAGCTGAGGAAATCCTGGTCACAACCCTAATTGTAGCTCCATCCACTCAACAAGTTTCATAGCCTAATTTGAATGACATGCAACAAGTGATTCTTATAGCATATGATACATCCTTTACGACAAGATCGTGGCCTATGGATTCAGTTGCAGGCAAGTCAGCAATACCGGTTTTTTTAGAGGGATGATTTAATGTCCCTTATAGCTCCTAAACAGGAGCTTACGGTAGCAATTATCTAAGTATTTTTAATGTAAGTATCTTCTTGTAAGTGTAAACATTTTAACAATATAATTAAGCTGTTATAATTTGTGTACTTGCATTATTGTAGGTACATGAATTTATGTTGGTTTCCTCGGGTAAAAGCAATAATTTTGGATACATTTTCCCAGTTCAAACCCAAGAGAAAGGGAGCACTACTGCTATTAAAGACACATACTTATTAGGAGGCTCAGTGAAACCAAAACTGAGTATTTCTTCGCACCATATGTGCATGATTAAGAAGCAAATTTATATTTCATAATATATATACTATTAGAAAAGTTAGATTGATAGTCATCCCTTTTTCTAATGATCATTGGCAGTTGGTTTTTTTATGAAAGAAGAGTTATGTTGTCATCTTCTTATGCTTCCTTCACTACAAACCAGTGAATGAATTGAAGAAGAGACCATGAACTTGTAAGTTTTCTTATTACTAAATAAAGTAGTGAACTAGCAATGTCATTTGAATAAATAAGAGAAAATTGTCATTTTTCTTGCATTACCTATTGTTGGAAGTTTATGGAATATGTGGAAAATAAGTGAGATTTGTAATTTTGATGATAGGACTATGAGGACATACCGACAAGGTGCTGGTGGTAACCATGTGCATAAGGTAAAAGGCCCTAAATGGATTACACTAAAGGTTAGTATATATTTGCTTGCTTTATGAACTTGTTCAATAAGCTATGCTCTATACAGTTTTAATTATGTCATGTTCTTTTTTAGAGCCGTAAGCAATCACTAGGGTCCAACTTATGTGGCTTTTATGTGTTGAGACACATATTTAGTATTATCACCTTAAGCATGATTGAATTTACTCAAAAGATAAATGTATATTTCAACAATTTTGTACTACTTTTATTTTTTATGTTAGCAAGTTAATGATTTTTCTGGCATGTTACAAATATTTGATCTTGTTGATCCCTTTCCTGAAGAAGATAATGACTTCATCTGCAAATGCTGTGATGATTCATTTATGAGCTTTTACAACAATAGTGAGTTTAGGTCTTGTGTATTTCATAATGTATGTATTCATCATTTAAAGGTTGTAAAATGTTGTGGTTTGTGATGCTTCCATGGCTACGAAAATATCTTTGATGAATGATAGATGATAGTTGCTAGATTTTGTTCCTACTTGAATTAAAATATTGTTGGCATTATATTCATTTTCAATAATTCAACTTATAACTTATAGAGTTATTGAGAGCTTGTAGCTTAAACTATATTTTAGATGCTAGCTTGGATGGTAGGTAAGAGGAATAAATAGGGTGGATATGTGAAAAAACAAGAAAAAATTTAGATTGGATGTTATAAATATCATGTCTAAAAAGTATTAAGACGTGATGTATAAAATATGGGGTCTAAAAAATATAACTTATAAGCTCGGTTTTATAAAATATGAAATCTAAAAACCATTTTTAAGACGTGTTTTTAAAACAATCAGTCTAAAAAGTAACACATTTTAAACGTGATATAAGTCAAATTAAATCTAAAAAGTTGGACATTTTAGACTTGATCTTTTTCGCAACCAGACTAAAAAGTAACGCATTTTAGACATGATATAAGTCAAGTTAAGTCTAAAAAGTCCGACTTTTTAAACCTGATATTTGAGTAAGCGGTCTAAAAAGTAACTGACTTTTTAGACTGGCTATATCAAGCCCAGATCTGAAACATGTCTAAAAAGCAATTCTCAACCAGTTTAAAAAACGATTTTTACACTAATGTAAGCTTTTGAATCTTATCTTAATAATATATTTAAACGTTGCATCTGGAGCTCCATTACACCTATTAAGGTGTGCAAATATACAAGAAAGCGAAATATCAGCAACTTGCATTATTATTATTATTATTATTATTATTATTATTATTATTGACTTATTAGGAATAGCACAATGTGAATCTTCTAGTTCCAACTTCCAATTATTGTCTAAATATTTATATATAGTTTGTATAGCACATCATATCTCTATATATTATAGAAACAAAGCTCTCCATTTTTGTCCAAAACCAAAAATGCTTGGTATTTTGCAACTCATTGCAGGCTTTTCAGCAATTATCTCTCTCCTTTTTCACTTCCACAGAAGCCGATGTTGCAAAGACCCTCTCTTACCAGATTGGCCTCTATTTGGAATGTTGCCACTAGTTCTGAAAAATTTGTGGCAAATTCATGACTACGCAACTCAAGTTCTTCACAGAAATGGAGGCACTGCTGATTTCCTCGGACCTTGGTTCACTGGAATGAACTATTTGGTGACCTGCGACCCCATGAACGTACATCACATGTTGAGCAAGAATTTCGCCAACTACATTAAAGGGCCCGAGTTTCGTGAGATTTTTGAAGCTTTTGGGGATGGCATTTTCACTGCCGATTCAGATTCATGGAAATACCACAGGACACTCCTCCAATCGTTGTTTAAAACCAAGAGCTTTGAGATGCTTCTGGAGAAGATTGTTCGAAAGAAAGTGGAAAAAAGTCTCTTTCCTGTTCTGGGTCATGTAGAAAGGAAAGGGATTGGAGTGGATCTTCAAGACGTGTTCAATCGCTTCAACTTTGACATTGTTTGCTCCATTGTCTTAGGATCCGACCCGAATTGCCTGGCTGTTGATTTCCCAAAAGTTGCATGCGAGAGAGCTTTCAATGAAGCTGAGGAGTTTATATTCTACAGACACACCGTTCCTAAAAGCTTCTGGAAGCTTCAGAGATGGCTAGGAATTGGACCAGAGAAGAAGAATGCCAAAGCTTGTGAAGTCTTTGACAAGTTCCTCCATGAAAGCATAGCATCAAAGAGAGAAATGCTCAAAAAAAAAGATGAGAAGGAAAATGATGACTTGCTAACATGTTTGATGAGGGAGGAAGAAGGAAAAGAACATGTGGACGACAAGTTTCTGAGAGACACTGCTTTTAATCTCTTTGTTGCAGGTAGAGACACCATAACTTCAGCTCTCACATGGTTCTTTTGGCTTGTTGCTAAACACCCTTTAGTAGAAGCCAAGATTCTTCAAGAGATCAAACAAGAGAAGGAAGTGAAAAGCCAAGTATATCTCCATGCTGCTTTCTGTGAAGCTCTGAGACTGTATCCTCCCATACCTTTTGAGAGCAAGCAAGCAATTAAACAAGACATGCTTCCTAGTGGACATGAGGTTGGTCCTCGTACTTCGATACTAATATCTTTGTATACTATGGGAAGAATTGAAGAGACATGGGGAAAAGATTGCTTGGAATTCAAACCAGAGAGATGGATCTCTGGGAAAGGAGGCATAGTTCATATACCATCATACAAGTTCATCAGTTTCAATGCTGGGCCAAGAACTTGCTTGGGTAAGGACTTGTCCTTCATTCAAATGAAGATAGTGGCGAGCTCTATTTTGAGGAATTATCATGTTCATGTGGTGGAAGATCATCCTATTTCTCCAACGCTTTCAATAGTGCTACTAATGAAGTATGGTCTCAAAGTTCATATCACAAAAAGGGGCGTGGAAGAAGAAAATAGTTAGATAAGTACTTTTCATGTATGTGTGTAGGTATGTGGAACTATTCTCTACGCGTTGATAAGCATATATGAATTGGATGATGAATGAATAAAATATAATTAAATTGAGGTTAAGTTTAATTTCTGGGATACTTATATCTACCATCATGTTCCTTCTACTGACCCAACCCCGGTTGGTTAAAGGAAGTTAATTTTTATGAAGAGGACAATGAATATCATCAAATTCTAAAATGTATATGATAATTTGAAATAAACAAACCACTAACACAACATGGCCCACAGTAGATAGATCAACCCATACGACCACTCGATTATACCACTGGAGGGCGTGTCTTCTCTCCAGAAGAAACCAGCCAAATTAAAATTCAGACAAACCAAAAAAGGAAAGGATGGGGAATGAAGCCTAGCAAGATTTGACAAAGTACGTGAAGACTTCCCCCACAAATGACAGCGACATGCAGAATGACGACAAATGCAACTCAGCTCATTATTAAAGTAACACTAGATATGAATGTGTGTGTGTGTGTGTGCGGTGGGGAATTTAATAGGGCTTCTTGCTCTTTATTTTCTTCTGCAAAATATCTTGAAGGAGACATCGTTTTCCATCAAAATATCACAAATTTCTTTAAGACAAATCCTCGCACGATCACAACATTGACCGGCTCCAGCCTCATATTTCTGAAATTATCAACAAAAAAAAAAAAAAACTCGATTTCTTAGTATAGAACGTGTAGGCATATTATATATAATTGGCATTAAGACTAATCATACATTAATTGATTAACTTGTAATCAAATTGGCCACCTAACATGAAACATTTAACTTCTAAGAAGATTTTGACAACCCATTAACACTGGCAAGACCAGAAAAGCTCGCATTGAGGCAGAATGACATGCGACATCTTCGGTTGTTGTTGAATGGCTGGGTAGTGCTACAGTGGCTTTGCTATACTTATTCAAGTTTAACTTCATTTTTTTTTGTTATGTCATGCTATACTTATTTTTTTCGTGCTTTTTCTACCTCGAGTCAGATTTCCTTCCCACATCACTCCATCAAGTCCCCCCCGCGGGGGGCGTGGGACCATCAAGGTTATTGAGACACACTGTGTGGCTTTTAAGGCCAATTCATCTCTTCTCAGCAAGGTCTGGATATCCCTTTTAATAACTCAAATGCTATCTACGTTGTGGGTCACCAGTGAGTTGGAGGTTTGTGGTGGATTCCTCCCAAGTCCCTTGTTTTATCGAGTGCTCTTTGGGACTTTGAGTAGTGTCTAGTTTGGTGTCATAACTGATTTAAGATGAGATTCAAGCTTTGTTTGGTCTTTGAAGTGTTGACTATCTTTTAGGTTGTGTTTAGTTTAAGGGGAGAGGAGGAAGGGAAGGGTATATTACCTTATTTGGTTTGTTAGAGGAAGGAGGGGAAAAAGATCATTTGTTTGATTTAAGTTGACAAGGGGAAGGTGATTTAAGATTTTGGCTCCTCTCCTCTCCAAAATTTTAAACCAAATGAGGGGAGGGGGTCATTTTCCCTTCCTTCTCATCCCTTTCCATCAAACCAAACACACCTGAGCAAGGTAGTTAAAATCGAGATTTTACGTAAAATCGGAAAAGGGATAAAAAATCATAAAACATAAAAATCGTAACGTAAAAAAATCATAAAAACATAAAAACGTTTGGAAAATCAGTAAAATAGTTTTAATGAAGAAAAAAAAATCGTAAAAACGTAAAATCGCAACAATAAATCGAGATTTTAACTACCGTGCACCCGAGGCTTATTGGTTGAGGCTTCATATCTTATTTGTTTCAGATATTGCTAAATTAATGTTTATCTTAATATGTTGTGTTGCATTTCTGGCTTGAGACCTTGAACCCTTGATTTGGTCGTGACCCTAGATCAGTTAGTGATTTTTTATGTATCATTTTAACATTTTTTAAATAATTTGACTTTTATTAAGAAAAAAAGAAATTATTTATGCTTGTAAGTTGGGTCTATGTAAACAATATTTTTCTGAGAATGAGATCCATGATACACATGTGAAAATATATCTTTGAAATAATCAAACATCAACTTCTAGGCTGAATTGCTGATCCACAGGCCTCAGCTCTACATTATGAAGAAGTTGGTAGGAAATTGAGAAAACAAACGAGACAAAATCATTACATGCAAAATGAAAAAAAATGTAGTCCAAACTCCAAAGTCTCAGGTATAATCGTCTGCAACAGTTGCCGATACATTTGCCACTATATTCCTCATTGTATAGAAATCATATATGAACTTTATTAGACCTCTTGCTTACTATTCTTCAGCAGAATCTTAAAGGAGGCATCTTCCATTAAAATATCAGAAAAATCGTTAACCCAATTCCTCTCAGGTCTTCACAAGCTTCAGCCCTCAGATGAGACCTTGTGCTCATGTTTCTGCAAAGAGAAGCCAAGAGGGCAGAAATTATCAGCTAAAACTCAATTTGCAAGCCCATATCGTATATGTTTTGGATAGCCTATACTAAGTAGGCTACCTAATAACTCAAAATTAGTGGACAGGGCTCTAAACCTCAGCTCACTTGATTCTAGTTATCCTATTTAATACTATGGTTGAGAGTTCGTTCTTGAACTAAAATCGTGTTGACAGGCTTTCTTAACTGAATTGTAACCTGTCCTTACTCCCTTCCTCTCAACCTACAAGCTTCTCTTTAATGCGGTCTCTAATATGACAATGGCACGATCTAATCTGGTCTCCCATTATTTTATATCACAACCTGCTTCTCTCTGCCGTTACTCATAATGAACTATGAAGCCCCATTTGCCAAAAAAAAAAAAAAAACTGTGTCAAAGTAATAAGAATGACTACTGAACAGTTTAATTTACCAGTGAGAGATGAAAAGTAATCACCCTTTGCTAGCCCTGAAGGAGATCAACACCAATAGATATATCTTCATTCAGAAGCAATAATAAATTAATGCCTAACTCCAGGCATCAGTTTCATTTCACAGAGATGCAATCCATGACCATGAGATGAAAGCAAATGACTTCAAGGAGGGCTTTAAAAAAACAATGACAGAAGCAATTCATTCCTATTTCCTTGAGTAGGTCCAAAGTATACTTTCTTTGAAAGATTGAGATTCTCTTTCTTGATATGGCGATTTCCCTACTTAGGAAGTATCTCATACGTCATAGGTCTTTGACTTTAAATGCAGCTGCTAATGTCTTCTTTAGTTTGATCATTTCCTCCAAGTCATTCCCTGTCACCACTGTATCATCAACATGCACAATTAGAATAGAAACTTTAGTTCCTGAGTGTTTTACAAATAAGGTATGGCTAGCTTAGCAACTCTCTCAAGAATTCTCATGTATATTTCCTTTTCAAGATCGCCATTTAGGAAGACATGTTTTGCCTCTAGTTTTTTGTCAACCATTTTTTAAATCTAGTTGATGAAGTGACCAATCAAGATTAGCAGCTAAAGACAATAATATTCTTATTAAGTTCAACTTTGCCCATGGAGTGAATGTTTCCTGGTAATCAATTCCCTATATCTAAGAGTATCTCTTGGCCACCAAGCAAGATTTAAATTTGTTAGTGGTTCCATCAGAATTGTACGAGATAAAAATTCACATATAGTGTATAAATCCAGCAAGTGCGATGAAATCTTAGTGGTGGTCTATATATGTGGTTATCCAAAATACGCTCATATTGCATTGGGGTATTGGTTTCTGGGGAGGATATGTTTTTTTTTTTTTATTGAAAGAATGATATGTTAATTTTTTATAGTTCTACTTATGTTATATTTGGATTTTGAACTATTGAGTTTCCATAAGATTTTAAAGTATTTTGAATTCTTTTATGAACAAATATTGAATGCTATAGCGTTGTATTATTCTCGTCCAACAACATATTAAATAGGTACTTTTCAAACCTAATCAGGGTGACATGTCAAGATTCTATGGCTACAAATAAGGAAAACATTTAATCAGAAAATAATTACTAATAATTTGGAACTAATTATTCAAATTGGTGGCAGAGCCTAATCCAAGGAACTAACCATGATCAATTTGGAACTAATTATTCAAATTGGTGGCACAGTTAATTCCTAGGATTAGACTCTGCCACCAATTTGAATAATTAGTTCCAAATTATTAGTGATTTTTTCTGATTTTATGTTTTCCTTATTTGTAGCCCTAAAATATCAACATATCACCCTGATTGGGTGTGATTTTATTTAAGCTATGTACCTATTTAATACTCGTTGCTGGATGAGAATAATACAACGCTAATAGCATTAGATATCTGTTCATAAAAAAAATCAAAATACTTTAAAATCTTATGAAACTCAATAGTTTATAATTCAAATATAACATTAGAAGTAGAACTATAAAAAATTAACATATCATCCTTTCGATAAAAAAACAAAAAAACAAAAAAAACATATCCTCCCCAGAAACCAATGCCCCATCACAACATGGACGTATTTTGGATAACCACATATATAGGCCACCACTAAGATTTAATCACATTCGCTGGATTCATACATTGTATGTGAATTTCTTTCTTGTGCAATTCTAATTGAACCACAAACAAATTTAAAACTTGCTTAGTTGCCAAGTGATAGTCTTAGATACATGGAATTGATTACCGGGAAACATTCACTCCATGGGCAAAGTTGAACTTAATAAGAATATTATTGTCTTTAGCTACTAATCTTGATCGGTCACTTCATCAACTAGATGCAAAAAACGGTTGACAAAACACCTAGGTGTAAAAATGGTGTTCCTAAAAGGCGATCTTGAAAAGGAAGTATACATGAGAATTCTTGAGGGAGTTGCCAAGGTAGCCATGCCTTATACTTAAAACACTCTGGAACTAAAGTTTCTATTCTAATTGTGCATGTTGATGATACAGTAGTGTCAGGAAATGACTTGGAGGAAATAAGCAAACTAAAGAAGACATTAGCAAATGCATTTAAAGTCAAAGACCTATGATGTATGAGATACTTAATAAGTATGGAAATCGCCAGATCAAGAAAGAGAATCTCAATCTCTCAAAGAAAATATACTTTGGACCTACTCAAGGAATAGGGATTTTAGGTGACACAGACCATCTCAATTCATTTAAGATTATTACATAATGCACAGTTAACGTTCACACTATCAAGCTTGTTTCTGCTACCATAAGATTTATTGATCCAACAGCAAACAGCTACATGCACAACACAACATACAGGAATGTCAAGATAAGAGATTCCACGTGACACTACTCTAAAAATCAAATTAGGAATGATTAGAATATAATTAACGCATCCAAACCTCTCTCTGACTGCCTTGAGCAGTCACAAAACATAAATAACCACACCAAACCAGTTAGAACCCTAAAGTAGGGAAGAAGATCAAAAACACAAAAAGTGATAGAGGAATTTGTGTGTGTACGATTGCGCATGCTAGCATGTCAAAAAAAAAAAAATTAAGGCTACTAGAGAGTTCAAAAAAAATTAAAAATTAAGTTATAAGATGACTCCCAACCTGATTTTATCTGTTGGAGCCTAGCACTTCAAACAATCCACAGCAATTCAACCAGGAGGTCTTTTGCACTGGGGGACCTGATGCCACTAGGGGCTGCGTGTCATTTCATTGAAGAAAAACCGGTATAAGTATAACTTACCACACTATTTTTGCAAGGGTGAAACAAAAATTGCTATCATGAAAATTTGTAATACTAATACCTGATCTTCAGAGCACTCTGGAATCAAAGAATCTTTGGCATGTTCTATAGTATTAGTAGATTCAGGGATAGGGTTGTCATACGATGAACTTGGTAATTTGCTATCATATTCCTTTTGTTTAGCATTCTCATCAGAGAAGGGACATACTTTATCATCATTTCTTTTCATACCGAGATCTGCTGCTCCTACTTTAGCAACTACTGACTTCTCTAGCAAGGAACTTGCAGTATCACTGCTTTTCTCCTCAGACACAGTGCTCTCTGTCTTAACAGAGTTATCGATCTCCTTGTATGGTGTGTTTTGAGTATTCAAAGTCATTTGGGTTGGCGCAGGATCAGAGGATTTACCCAAATACTCAGATGTTGTAACTTCTTGTATTGAAGTAGCATTGGGACTTTTATTCCCATGATTTGATTCTTCAGCAGACTCAGCATATTCAATGTTGTGATTTTCGCCATCATAGCTCTCTTCAGATTTCAACTCCCTATCGATTTTAACAACAGTATCCTCCTTTGTTTTAACCAATCCAACGCTCTCAAAATCACTAACCTCACCAGCATTGCTTCCTCTCTCATCTTGGGACTTCAAGTCATCACTTCCTAACATTTCCATCGAATCAAACAGACCAATATCAAGAAAAACAACCACGTTAACAAATACTCAGCACACCAATTTGCCCAAATACAATCAATCATTAAGTTCAAAGGTATATATGGTGTTTACTTGAGCTAAAGGACAAACAAGCTGCATATTCGTGATGCAAAGCAAAACAATAAGAAATAAGAAATACACAAATACCCAATTAACCAAAAAGACGAGTAAACGGAAAGGCAAAAGACACAAATAATCAATAATTGAAAAGCATGAATGCATGATTGCTTGCCAGTTGTGCAAGCATTGATAAAGGCTTACACTATATCAGATGGAGGGTAAAGTACCTTGTTGGCCATCACTTGAGGGATTGATTTTAGCCTGCTTTACCTTCTTTTTCTTGGCAGCTTTTCTCCTCTTTGAAGCTGATGGCATGATTGGGGTTTGTTAGGTAAAAAAATGAGACACCGCAGATTAAGATTGAGAATGAGACTTGTCGTGCCAAGAATTCAAAAGGACATGGATCTACAGAGAGATGTTTTCTGAGAATTGCAAGGGCCACACCAGAAGGTCACTGAGAGAATGCATTTCGTCGCGCTTGTTGGAGAAGTAATAAATGCAGCGAGAAGAGGACGACGTAGTGGGTTTGCGTTAAAGTTTCATAACTTCATATATTCGCCAGGAATGGGAAAGAAATCAAGAATAATGACAGGGAAGAAGGTGAGGGTGATGCCGGAGGGGGTTTTTCTTTTAATTTTGTTTTATTTTATTTTATTTTCTTTATGGGTTTTCTGGTTTTGATTAATTGTTTATTGATTTTGAGGAAGTTATGGTTATGGGGTCGCTGAAGATGAAAGTGAAAGGTCTGTAATGCGCCAACTCAGTATTCCTGTCATGACTTCTTGTTATTTTATCTCCACGATTACAACGAAGAGACAAATTCGTTTTCTAAAAATAGAAATTGTATGAAATTTTTCTTAATTTAATCTTCAAAAAACAAAAATAAAAGGAAATCTCGTCAATTTATTTTGTATTTCATTTCCTATAAATGGATTTCAGATAAAAATAATTAGTTGATTACAGAGGAGAAATATTTACTTCTTTTAGTTCAAATTTTGTGTCAATTACCAACAGGTGGTTGTTCCAACAGAATGTGGTGCTAGATTCCCTTAAGATGTCTAGTGTTCGAACTATAGTAACACACTTCGAGGGTCGTCTTTGCCACTACAGAACCCTAATTATAACATATTTAATAGATTTTAAGGAGATTAAATAGAAGAGTTTAATTAATTAATTTTACTTATTTTCTTAAAATACTCTTATATAAATTTAAAAAAAACCCCACGGTGTTAGTGCATTCCATTCATTTAAAAAAAAAAAATTGTTTTTTAAGTTGCAGTAGTTCCCAATTTAGTTATTATCCCGCCAGCATGTATTACCATTGCTTTGTAAAATCCTAACAAATTCATAGGAAGACGAAATCATCAGTTGTGTAGCCTATGATCTACATTTTATATCAATCACTTTGTGCATTGATAGTTACGGGAAAATATTTTTATAGAAATCTTAACATTATTTTATTTAAAATAAAAAGAAAGTAGAATCTTTCATTTAATAGAATATAAGCATGATATTAAATTAATTATTGTGGAGGAAATATTAGTAAGGGTGATAGATAAAAATATGGCAAAAATTGCTCAAAATTATTTTATTAAGAAAAAAAGTAGAATTAAGCTATATGTGACCTTAATGAGTTGCAATTATTACTTACTTTATAGAATATATAGGTGCATTATTAAATTATAGTTGTGTTTAATTATTATTGAGAAAGTATCAATAGAGGTATTTTAGGAAGAAATTTAAAAAAAAATTAGAATGTTGTCTTATAATTAGGACCAAAACCAACTTCTAAATATTGTTCTATAATTAAGATCAGAGGGAGTATTATTTATGCCAACATAGGGTTTATTAGGGTTGGTCTAGTGGTATAAGGCATCATCAGATCTTCTTAAATCTCGAGTAGTTAAGTTCGAGTTTCAAAAGAGAAACTTGTATTAGAAGAGTGTTGGGAGAGATAGGTATTAATGATAATATCAAAAAAGAAGTTGGTATTATTTAGAAGTTATGAAAATTGTCATTGTTTATTATATTTTATACAATATAAATAATAGTGTTTGGAAAAAATAATACAGTATTCTTATAAGTTATAACAAAAACTAAAAAGAGTACTTCCCTTCGATCCTAAATATAAGATAAAATTGACTTTTTTTTAAGATATTAAGGAAGCTAATTGAATTATTTTAGATTTTAGATTTTTTTATTTTTTCTCCAAATTAATTAGTATATAATCTAAGGATACACAACATATAATATGATTAAGTAACTTTTTTAGCTTCATTAATCTTTCCAAAAAAAATCAACTCTATCTTACATTTAGGACCGGAGGGAGTGAGTATTTACTATCTTTTATATATGGGAAAAACATTTCTCATGTTGTAGGAGAAGTATATTCTCATGTCACACACACATGAAATGGTGGGACCCACATATATATATATATATATATATATATATATATATATATATATATATATATATATATATATATATATAATTAACATTATATATATGTGTGTGTTCTGGTGTAGAACTCAGATGTCCGCCCTAGTGAGTGGCCGGGGGTTTGATCTAGGATCGATGTGCTCCTCCTGTAAGCTTATTGGGCAAGCGTGCAGAGAAGGGTGGATCACAGTACACAACCAGGCGTTTCGCCAAAGGGGGTGTGGTGTGTGCCTGTGTAACGGTATGTAGAATAGTTCAGGGATTAGAACTGTGTACCTTGGCCGCGTATCTCCTATGCATATATATAGAGAGTATTCCTGGTTGGTTAGATCTCCGGCCCCCACGTCGTGCGTGCCCGAGGATTTAGCTAACCACCCTGGTGACTAGGTCCTTCGGTTAGGAGGTTGCGATCCCCACGTGGGTTGCCCCCTGTGTTGGCCGGTTGGCTAGTGGGCCTTAACTAGGTCCGTAATAGTTGCCCCAAGCTCGGATGTTCAGGTCTCTGAGCAGCCGAGATTAATTGTTTGATTGACTGAAATACGAATGTGCGCAAACCGCTTAGTTCGCTCGTTTCGAATGATCGTTCGAGTTTGCCTTAATCCTGGTTATTGACAACTGAGTAGTATAATTGCCCCCCAGCCGGGTAATCCAGGTTTCTGGGTTGCCAGGCTGGATCTGTTATGGATTCTAGATATCGTATCAGAGTTTTCCCCACTCGCTTGATTTCGATAAAGTGTCTCTCCGAGTTTCAAAGAACTCCGGAGTTACTTGTGTCCTGACTGAATTGCCCCCAGACATGTAGTCCGGGTTAATTTGCTTTGAAACTTCGTATGTTTCTTCGTATGATCGTCAAGATCAATTCTCAGTCCCCGGGTTTGTTTGTTACAACCCCAAAGCTCGTTGCTTGGTAGGTCGTTAAATGTCAAAAATATAGTGTCTATCCGAGCTAAGTCTTGGAAGAGACAGAGTTGCGAAAGCTTTCAGTGAAGGCTTCGCTTGACTGAAGAGCCGGGTTATAGTTTTGGGAGAGACCGCGCCGACAAACTTTGCAGAGACCATTCCGCTCGACTGAAAAGCCGGGCTTGATGTCCTTGCGCGGAGCCGGGATTATAACCCTATTAAGCGTATACGGGGTCCGTCTTCGTTATCTATGGATGCTGCCCCCAAATTTGTGGTGAAGTGGGGACAAGTGTCGTTCTGCAATTTGATGACCGTTCGAATACTTATCTGCTGTCATACAGTCAGATTCTTGCATTTATTGGGCACTTGCGGCCGCCCTGGGTCTTCGTGCACCATTAATGCTCAACCTTTTCAACAGTCATTATTCCTTTCTTGAAATAGAAAACGCCGCTTGTTAAGAAGACGTTTCTTTTCGTGTGGCCCTTGCAGCCCCCCTGGCCTATAAAACCTTCCATCGCCTCGCCATCTTCCTTATGACTGGTTTGTCTTACCATTTTTCCTTGGATATGTTTTCCCATAAGAACGATGAGATGTTTGTTGAGAGTTTCACACTCCATCGTCCGCTGTTTGGTTTCCAGTGTTCCAGCTATGTGGGGAAGAAAGGTCCGCTTTCGGAAGAGGGAGCGACTCTCTCTGCTACTGCAAAGGTGGCCACGCCTTCAAATGTGTTTGCCATTCTTCATCCACTTAGCTTGGTGGACGCTTGGGATCCCAGATGTGTTTGCCAGTCTTCACATGTCTGGCTCAACTTCAGCTGGGATCCTGAGATGGTGGTCCTGGGATAGGGATCAAGTTTGCATCCAAACACCTGTGACAACAACGAGGTGCCCTAGACGTGTTAGACCAGTCTTCCTGGACTTGTCTAAAATTCTCTAAGAACTCCAAAGATCTTCATCAGTATGATATCTTTGTTGGACAGATATCCAATCTCCAGCTCCAGCTACCCCACCGTTAGAGGAAAGATCTGGGTGTTCATCGCCTGTTGTAATTAGAGTCTCATAAATGATCTTTACGAATGTAGCCTAATTTTCTGCACTTTGACCTCTGTAACCGTCTTTGTAAACGAGTAGGGCAGCTTATTTTCTTGTAAGAAAATTGTGTAACCCGATCAATCATCAATATAAAGCTTGTTTTCGCTTCTTACTCATGCCTTATCGTGGATTGAATGCGTGTGAATGGTAATATCGAGGCTCCTTTCCGTAGCCGACGCTGGCTAACTGCTTTATCCGCCTTCGCACTTAATCCGCCCTTAGCCGCATAAGCTTATTTTACCTCAACAAGGAGTCCAAATAACTTACGTCCACCTACTGCGGCTATGCGAAGCTTAAAAAGCTGTGCTTACCCAGTTATGACCATGAAGTAGCAGGCTGTTGTTGCCCCTAGATCGGGCGTCCATAGCCTATATATCCGAGATGTCTGGTTGAGATGTTTTCGCGAAAGGAAACCAGGCTGATAGATCCGGGGTACGTCACTGCACGGCCCGGACCTATTCAAACGAGCTCCGACTGACTGAAGTAGCAGGGGTCCCCACTAGCCGGGCTAGATAGCCGAGTGACTCACTACTTCGCGTCGCTTCCTCTTCTTCGGTTATCATTGCTTTTTGCCAACTGGCGCCCCTCGACTGTCGTGAAGCCGAAATGGGGGCATGCTAGCCGCTACGGCCCTTAGGCGCAATAATGACTGCTGAGTGCGCATTAAATGCGCGTGTCACGTCATCTTTATTTTACGGATGAATAGGCGCTTTTGCCCCTGACGGTTGAGTTTTCGAAAGTCTATACCCGCCGGGCGTCTTCCCTTTTCTCATTTCACTCAATCTGGTTTGAAGAGTTTTCTCTCCACCACAATTTTCTACTCCTGCGAGGAAATTTGCTCGTGTCCTTATTTCGAAATTTCTTGAGTGACCCCCATCTCTTAGACAGGTATTATTGCTTTTCCGGTTATTTCTTTGATTCTGTTCTCCTTTGTAGTTTTGTCGCTCTGTTTCTGGCTATACATTCAAACCCGTCGTAGCATCGACGTTGCATATTTCCTGGATTGTGTCTTCATTTGCTTGAGTTTCTAGGTAGCTTTCTCCAATAGGTGGGCTTCTGAATAATTATCCCTTGCTTTCAAACTTTATTTCTAAAATCCCCCTTCTTCTGGAGCAAGTCTTACCCCTTTCTGGGTTTGATTGTCACGTCTTTTGGAAAAGCTGTTTAAAATGTCGAAAGACATAAAAGATATGACCCCTGAGGAACTCGACGAGTTGCGCCGAACCATTAGGGCAAAATCCCGTTGGTGGCTATGGGGAGATAAGCCTTCTCCTCAAGAGAGGCAAGCCGCTTTGCTGAATGCCCATCATAGTGGAAGCAAGAAGAAAACTTCTGGAGTTGCCAAGCCAAAGGTGTCGAACGTTCGAGAAGACAATCCATACGTTGGGGGAGTTTCCAACGCTCGATCCTCGTCCCCCCCCATCCGAGGAGGTTACCAAGGCGCGCCGACATAGCTTCTATTTCGGCTCTTCCGATTAACCAATATGGTGACGTGGAGAGGCCGGGTCCTAGGGCTGAGGTGGATAGCTACTTCGGCCCGTGTTATGATTGTCTGTATGAATGTACCCGACTTCTTTCCATCGGGGATTCCGCAACAACCGATTTGATTTTGGGCTCCTGCCGTCACAATCTTGTCCCGGGTTTTCAGGCCACACCCCCGAATCCTGTTGACTTGGATTCTAACCTTACTTTGGCTGTGGAAACGCGTCTTCAAATCTTTGACATCAGGTATGCTAGGAAGATTCTGACCTTGTTTTATTTTTATTTCTGTGGTAGGTATAATGGCATCGTCTTCTTCTTCTCATACCGCAGAGTCAGAGTCTGGTAACGCAAACCACGCTAGCCCCTCACAGGGTTTGATTGAAAAATTTCCCTGGGTTACCCGCGAAGTACTGTCCTATCGGTCAAAGGTGACCATAGCTGACCTAGAAAACCTCCCCGTAGAAGAAATTGACAGTTACTCTTTTTGTCTCCCGGAGGAGGAAGAATCGGTGTGCTCCGTTAAGGAGGGAAGTCATAACTCATTTTTCTTCTTCCACCTTGATTACATCACTAGACTCGGTGTTCGTTTTCTGTTTACCGAGTTCCAGATAGCCATCCTCCAATTCCTGAGCGTAGCTCCTTCACGGTTGCATCCCAATGGGTGGGGGTATGTAATTGCCTTTGAGTGGTTTTGCAAGAGCCTAGGCCTGCCTTACACCACTTCCATGTTTTTTTTTATTTCTTCACCCCACATACCGCTCGATCCGGGAAGGAACCACCCGAGCTCAAAGGCTGGACTTCGATTCGGGGCATCCCAAACAGGCGGCTATTTACCCCGGTATCGGACTCCTTTAAGCACTTTAAGCCCGGCTTTTTTAAGGTGGTCGCGGAGTCTGGCGCAGAACCTTGGTTCCTTAAAGGTCCTGACTCTTCAGGCGTCGAGTGGCAGTTTAATCTATACTGGTGCAAAGATCACCATGACGTGTCTCTTAGCGCTTATAAAGTGGAGCGGTCCACTTTGCTGAAGCACGAAAGGAAAGCCATTGATAGCATAGTAGACCATGTGAAGGATCACGGTACCGTTGGTGCTGCTTCCTTGGTGGCCCAAGCTGTGCCGAGACCCAAAACGAGGACCAAATGAGATCAAGGCCGAGTATGGGTCTTCTTTTGTTCATATGTTGGCATTGCCTTGCTTCTAACTCAATGAACATTTTGTTTCCTTCGATAACTAATCTCATATTTGTGTTCTTTGCAGATCTCAAGATGAAGGGACCGAAGTACCTTACTGGAATCCCTGGGCAACCCGCAAAGGGCAAGAAGAGGTCGGTCGAAGATATGAGCAAATCAAAGGTCGGCGAGTCCTCGAAGGCGGCCGAACCTAAGAAAACCAAAGCCGATGTTGTGGTAGCTGCTCCTTCAGTTTCTGTAAACCCACCATCTCCGCCTGTAGTGACGCCGCTTCCCAGCTCGACTGTTGCCGGCCCCTCTTCTGCCCGAGCTTCTTGGATCATTTGCTACACGCATCTGCTCCACCTCGAGGTATTTCTTTGAACGAGTTATGAAATCGTTGAGATTTTTCGCCCGTTCCTTCAAGAATGATTCAGCCAGGCGGGACTCTTTATCAAGGCCGTCGACCAATAAATGGACGTGTACATCCTCGTTTAGTCCGCGCACCTGTAGGGCCGCATGCTTAAAGCGATCCAGATAACTTTGGAGCGTCTCGTTGGGTCGCTGCCTGATTTTGGATAGAGAATATTGGGACTTCGGTTTCCGTTTACTAGTCGCGAAGTGCAACTCGAAAGCCTCAGCCAAGTCCTCAAACTTTTGGACTGACCCCACTGGGAGAGTGTGGAGCCACTTCAATGCGAAATGGAGGGTATGACGCTTGTCCATGTTTTCCATACGCCTCATTATTACAAGCATCCCGGTTTGGAGGGAGCGGAAGTCTGGTTCGACGGCCGGGTTTTCTTGGTCACCAACCGGATTGGAGTTCTGAGGCTCGTGGCGATGATTTCGCGGAGCCGAGGACTCCGTATCCGATGGGTTGTCTTCCAGGGGTTGATAGTTGTTGGGGATGAGAGGTTGCTCCGGTTGTGATAGCCGGTCTCCTTCGTCCTACTAATTGTTACCGAGAGGGTCATCCGGCTGCTCGACGTGTTGTGATTGCCGAGGTGGTAGACGGTGGTCTGCTGTTCGATCCGTCTCCATCTGCTTATGGCTTGAAGCACGGGTGTTGATCCTCATGGTCACGGGAATTGAAGTTTACCAATCCCCACGGTCGGCGCCACTGTTCTGGTGTAGAACTCAGATGTCCGACCTAGTGAGTGGCCGTGGGTTTGATCTAGGATCGATGTGCTCCTCCTGTAAGTTTATTGGGCAAGCGTGTAGGAGAAGGGTGGATCACAGTACACAACCAGGCGTTTCGCCAAAGGGGGTGCGGTGTGTGCCTGTGTAACGGTATGTAGAATAGTTCAGGGATTAGAACTGTGTACCTTGGCCGCGTATCTCCTATGCATATATATAGAGAGTATTCCTGGTTGGTTAGATCTCTGGGCCCCACGTCGTGCGTGCCTGAGGATTTAGCTAACCACCCTGGTGACTAGGTCCTTCGGTTAGGAGGTTGTGATCCCCACGTGGGTTGCCCCCTGTGTTGGCCGGTTGGCTAGTGGGCCTTGACTAGGTCCGTAACAGTGTGGGTCCCACCATTTCATGTGTATATAGGAATCTTCTTCTTCTCATGCAACATGAGAAGTTTAAACCCCTTTATATATATATATATATATATATATATATATATATATATATATATAATATGCTAATTAAAATTATAAATATCAATTATAAAAAGCATGAGGAGAACACCATCTTGAAGACTTGAATTCCGTTAAGTATTTAGAATCACAAAACATCATATATAAATTACTTGTTTTTATTATTTTTAAAATGGTGAGTTCACTCTTACATTACCTATAGAAAAGGATACTCTTAGAATCTTTTTTTTCATTTTCTTCTCAAAATCCTATGTCCCTCCTTAAAATGAAAAATAAATAGTTCAGATTTAATATTTTCTAAAACTATGATTATGGTGTTTTATAATTTAATTTTTAAAATTTTTGTTTGTATTATAGTTATGAATTGTGTGGATAAGATTTTAATAGTTTAAATTTAATTATGCTTAAAATAATAGTTTAATAAAATATGAAATTTAAATCATCCATTTTGTTGGAGATAAGATTTTGAGAAGAAAAACAAGATAAAGAATTTTGAAAGAACCTAAACCAGTTAACTATTGGTTTATCTTGTACATTTATAGATGAGCGATCAATTTTTTTTATTGTATTGCGAACTCTAAATTGTTTTCAAAACATTTACTAATTACGCATAAAAATGATTTTTTTATATACAAAAAAGTTTAGGTGAGTTGGTCCCAGAGATTCACCATGAATAGGGCATATCTCTGAACTCAAAGAGCATTTGCAGATATATTTATAGATTCCTCATCAATAAGGTTCTCATGTTGGATTCTCAACAAATAAGCATATATTGACTAAAGAAAGATGACCATATTCTAATAACTTCCTTTAATACAAAGGTCCACTCCCTTGCTCACCAATGGCAATGCCCATGCCATGCCTCCTCATCATTAGAATGATCAGTAAAATAACAAAGGAAAAACCTAATGACTTGCTTAGCATATGAACGAGAAATATAAGAACAGTTATTAAGTTTTCCCGCCACTATTTGACTGTACTCGCCATCCTTATTTGTACTTTTCAACCAAGCAAACCACTTCTACAGACTTCCATTTCCTCTCATGAAGCACTCATATGGAGAGCAACCAAGGAAGCATAAACACCATCTTCAATCTTCATCAAGGCCTCATGCCTTCCCTTCTCAGCAATCACTCCATTTTTCACAACTGCTATAACATCAGCACCTTTAATTGTTGAGAGCCTATGAGCTACCACCACTGTGGTTCTGTTCAACATAACATTATCCAAAGCTTCTTGAACCAGTCGCTCTGATTCTGCATCTAATGCACTGGTTGCCTCATCAAGCAAAAGGATTTTTGGATTTTTCAACATTGCTCTTGCAATGGCAATCCTCTGCTTTTGGCCTCCCGACAATTGTGTGCCTCTTTCGCCAACCATAGTGTCAAAACCACTTGGAAGTGAGCTTATGAACTGGAATGCGTTGCCCCCTTTAGCTGCTGCAACTATCTCTTCCTCATTGGCACCTCCTGTTTTGCCATAAGCTATGTTGTCTCGGATGGTTTCATTGAAAAGAATTGGCTCTTGGCTGACCAATCCCATTTGCTGCCTCAGCCAGCTTAGCCTCAGCTTCTTGATTTCGGTTCCATCTAGCAGTATGAGTCCAGAATCCGGGTCGTAAAATCTCTCTATGAGGCCAATAACTGTAGATTTTCCACTTCCACTTTCTCCAACCAATGCAACAGTCTAAGGAAAAAGACATAAGTAATGCAATTAAATAAATGTAGGCTTACCAAGAAAGTGATATGTTGATTATCTGAAAGCTTAGAGTCGAGTTGAATACCTTCCCAGAGGAAATGGTTAAGTTCAAATCTCTGAAAATTTGAACATCAGGCCTTGTAGGATATTTGAAGCTGACATTTCTTAATTCAATATCACCGTTTACAGAATCTAATGTCATGCCCTCATCGCTACTAGAGTCAATATTGGGTTTACTGTCCAGAATTTCAAATATTGAAGCTGTGGAGTCCTTAGCCTTGTTGGTGTCTGGGGCCAAGGCACTGGTCTGGGAAACCCCTAATGCTGTAATTGTTAAAGCAAAGAAAACCTACAAGTAACCTTCAGTAAGAAACATATCAAAAGCAGCAAAAAAAAATATATGTAGAGACAATCCATGATTGATGTACCTGGAAAACCTCTCCAAAATTTGCTACCCCTTGCTTTATAAAGATGGCTCCCACGTAGAAACACAGGGCATTTGCGCAGTACAAAGCAAAGTAAGAGAAACCAAAACCTGCACCACTAACAAAACCTCGTCGAATGCCTTCTTTTTCTGGCCCTTCAGTTTTCTTCCTATACATTTCCATGACCTTTGGTTCAGCACAGAATGATGCAACTGTCCTGATGCTACTAACTGCATCATTTGCCACCTGACTGGCCTCTTCATACATCAGCTACAACGGGAAAACGAAAAAAAATAAGTGTCCAAAATATTTGCCAAAACATAGTAATAAGTGTCCAAAAGAAAAAACTCTGGATTTGATTGGAAATATAGAAAGTAAGAAGGCTAACCTTAGCATCTGCACTAAACCCTTTCAGAAACCTCATTTGAAATACTCCTTGCAAAAGAAGGAAAGGTGACACAGCAAGAACCACTAAAGAGAGTCTCCAATTAGCTATAAATGCAATAAGGAGGCCTGTTGTTACTGTTGCTATGTTCTCCACAACGAGGGCCAAGGTGTCACCAAGTAGACTTCTCACTGTTGAAGCATCTGTAGATAACCTTGCACCAACTGCACCGCTGGAAGATGACACACATTTGAGTTTGATTGATGAAATTAATTAAAGCATAGAAATTCCTATAATATCTTGTTAATTTACCTTGAATTTGCAGGATCATCGAACCAACTGATTTCTTGGTGCACAATCTTCTCAAATGTCAAGGAACGAATTCGTTCTATTAATTTTCCACCAGCAACTCCAAAGAAGTAATTTTGTAATGGTAGAGACACGAAAGAAGCCAATCCCAAAATCACAAAAAGAACTGCCCAAAACTTGGATTCTTTCTTCATTTGCTCTGGTGGTTTGTAAAACATTTTCATAGCTGATGAAAGTAAGAGGCCAAATATAGGGAAAATTAGGCCATGTACTACAGCAGCAATAGTTCCAAGCAATAACACAGGAATCTCAGGTTTGTTCAAATAGGCCAGACGCATAATGGAAACCTCTTGTCGCTTGACATCAGTAGTTTCGGTCTTTTCAAGATCACGACCACCTTCTAGAGAACGATATGGATTAGTTCGATTAGAATGACCAAGGTTGAGTGAGCGAGAAGATTTCCTTCCTGATGAACCTCTGCTAATTAGTCTCAACGATGATTTTCGGATCTCAGAAGAAGACATGTTTCTGACTGTATAACTGGTAGTGGCCTTGTCTGTTTCTGATTTTTCTCCTTCTTCAGCTTCATCAGCGCCTTCTTGGAGACGAACAAGCTGAGAATAAGCACCATCAGGATTCTGGAGTAACTCGTCGTGAGTTCCTGCAAATAAAAAGAAAAAATGACAAAGTGGACATATAATTATTTTTTAGTTTAAGAATTTTAACAATGAACTTAGTTGCGGTGCTATACTCATGAGCGAATGAAATGCATAAAATTAAAATTGGTAAAATATATAACCTTTTTCCACTATTTTCCCTTGATACACCACTGCTATGTCATCAGCATTTCTTATAGTTGTCAAACGATGAGCAACAATCAAGGTAGTCCTGTTTAACATGACATTTACCAATGCATCTTGAACAATGCGTTCAGACTCAGCATCTAGTGCGCTTGTGGCTTCATCAAGAAGGAGGATTTTAGGGTTCTTCAGAATTGCCCTTGCAATGGCAATCCGTTGCTTTTGTCCCCCAGAAAGTTGAGTTCCATGCTCCCCTACCAAGGTATCAAGGCCCTGCAAACACAGAATGAAATGCATATTATTATGATTATGCTCTTAGATTCCAAGATTGTGCATTTATCATTCAAAGATGAAACTAAAGAATTTGATATACCTTTGGCATTTTGTCAATAAATTTTGCAGCATTGGCAAGCTTTGTCGCTGTAATTATTTCCTCATCAGTTGCATTATCCTTACCATATGCTATATTTTCTTTTATGGTACCTGTAAATAACATCGGCTCCTGACTAACAAGCCCAATCTTTTCTCTTATCCATCTAAGTTTAAATTCCCTCAAATTAACACCATCTATAAGTACTTCACCAGCATCAGGGTCATAGAATCTTTCTAACAAACTAATTACAGTTGACTTTCCGCTTCCACTTTGACCCACTAAAGCAGTAGTTGTGCCACTTGGAACACACAGTGAGAATCCAACAAAAACCTGTACGTCAGGCCTAGCAGGGTATCTGAAATAAACATCTTTGAGTTCAATATCTCCCTTGATGTCCTCCAATACAACCCCATTAGTGTCATAAGCATCAATTTTAGGTCTTCTTTTAATAGTCTCAAACATCTTGTATGCAGCAGCTTGACCTGCTGCAAATGCATTAAGGGATGGCGATGTCTGTCCCAGTGACCTAGTTCAACAAGATATCAAAGATGTGAGGAAGGTACATAAGGTTGTGTTGCATGACAAAAGATTGATGAGTATAATATATAAGGCATATTAGATGTTTATTGTAAACTTCATTCAAATTTATGAAGTCCCTAATGGTGAAAATGGGTGGCCCAGTACACAAGATTCTAGAGTCTGGGGAGGGTTAGATATAAACAATCTTACCCGGCAAGGAGAGAGACTGTTTCTAAGATTTAAACCTGTAATCCCTTAATCACATGGCAGCAACCTTTACTATTGTTCCAAGACTTACCTTCTAAAGTGCCTAATGGTGAGCATCTAAATAATTTCATTCAAATTTTGTTCATATAATAAAAAGTTTGCTATACATAAAGTCTTTCGAGGGCTGGGTCATTCAGCTAAAAGGACCTTGGAAAAGAATATTATAAAATATAGTCAAAAAGTTGGTCTTACTCACATTCCACCCATCATCAGCGCCATAATTATAGTGAGGACAGCTCCACCATTATACCCTCTGTCACGGATCAGTTTGGCTCCATACCACATTGCAAGTCCATAGGTACAGAAGATGAAGAACGTAACAAGTCCAAATCCAAGCCCAGTGGCCATCCCTTGTTTAACCATTGATTTATAGGCAACTTTCAACTTTCTATTATAGTTTTCTACTGCTTTCTTCTCCCCAGTGAAAGATGCAACCTGTTCAATTTCACAAACGAATCAAGCACTAAAAATCTTTCAAACATCTTGAACACTTCAATGAGTTTTTTTTTTTGCCTTACTGTTCTAATGGCCCCAACAGTTTGTTCAACCACATTTCCTGCTTCTGCGTAAGCAACTTGTCCACGACTTGACACTTTTGACACAAACATTGACGCGACTCCACCAGCAATGACAATAAATGGAAGACATGAGAGCAAAATCAGAGAAAGTAGCCATCCTCTTGTAAAGGCAACCACAAACCCACCAACAAAAGTTGCAGCTAGTTGCAAAAACTTCCCAACCTGTTGTAAGCTTTCTATGAGTTCTATCTGAATCAGGCCACTAATAATAGAAGAAAAAATTACTATGATGCTTGGAGGATCAAGGCACTTGATTATGGCAATCTCCATACAAGAAAGGAAGGTTTACCTTTTCTCCCATGGCATCTTGAATGAGAATGGTATCACCAGACATCCTACCAATGACCTCCCCTGTGGTTGTTTCAGTGTCAAAGAAGGCTATGTCCTGTCTTAGTATTGTTTTCAAGTACAAACCACGGATCTTTGCGGCTTGCCTTTCTCCTGTCACCATCCAACTAACCACCTCTGTGGCATATGGAACAAAATGACACTCAGCTAGAATGCCATAACTATATCTTTAAATTAACGATACAAAAGAGTAGAGTATAAAGTGAGGGAAAATGATAGAAAAGGAACGTGGAAATTGGAAAATCCCAAATCAAGTTTCTTGCCTAAAATTGATAAGGGAATGACTACACTTATAAGTACATCCACAACTCATTTTATAGGAAATACATGATTTGGGATTTTGCAATTTTCAAATTCTTTTTCTGTCATTTTCCCTAAAAGTAATTTCAACAAAATGCATTTTGTAAAGTATACAAGTCTGAAGTCACTCTGCCGGCCACTTGTTCATTCCCAAACTAGAAAGCTAAACAATACCCTATGTACCTTTCTCAGTGTGCTTATGTTTATGAGATAAATAAATTTTTATGACTCCTAACAACTAGCGAGGTATGAACGCATTAGATATAAAAGAATGAGGAATCTTACGGAGACATGAAGCAACGCCAGAACCAATAGCCAGGTAAACGAAGAGTAATGCAACCTGTTCTAAACAGACATCAGTTAGTTTCCTTTCTCACTTAAAATCTGTAATCCAGCTAGTAGTAATGAAGCAGGAAGAAAAATCATCGTCAAAGAAAACAAAAGATTCTCAGTCTCTGAGTCTAATTACAGAAAACCCTTCCCTTCCCTCTAAAAGTGACGGAGCAAAGTAAAACTCGCATTTCATTATACAGCTTAGAAGCTACGTGCTCATCTGGGAAAGTCAAATTAATATAGAATAGAAAAGAAATATTATATTGATTATTACAGCAATCTAGTAGAATGCATATGTACCTTGGAAACTTCATGCACAATGCGTGATTGACCGGTCGAACCAAAAATGTGGATGACCTTCCCGAAAATCAGTATCATGAGAGGCTGTGATACCCCATTGGCCACCGCACAGATCGTACCGATGGCCATAAGAATGACGTCGCGACGGTCGGCAAAAGTAAAGAGCTTATGAAAGGGAACTGTCTCCTTGCCCGATGAATCCGTCGGCCCTTCCGCCATGGCTGCGTTCGGCCACTTCCGCTGTTGATTCAAAACTTGCTGTTGTTATTTAAAAATTCTCTTTCTCACTTTTAGCCACAGAAATTTCGCGAAACGAATAACTAAAAAGATTAACGACAAAATATATAGGCAAGAATTTCGCTAAGGTTAGGGAGGAATGTTAAACGACAGTGATTGTGAAGGGAAGAGGCGTAGCATGATATGCATGTCACGTAGGAAAAAGAAAGCAACTATAAATGAGAGAACAGTGGCGAAGAGGAGAGATGGGTGGCACAGAATATTCTAGTTTGGTTTTATTACGAACTGATCAACCTAATGTGGGTATAGCTGAATTTATTTGGAAAAAAAATAAAAGGAAGAGATTTTTTTCCTTGAAATTAAATATATATGTTTCCAACTAAAATTCGAACAAATAACTATGCGCATTGAATTTTTAATCATTTAATGGTACGAGTACATTTATAGAAGCATCACAAAGTGTCCGTATTAATCACAAATAAAAGAAAATACTTTGTATTCTATCAAACAAAAAACATCTGGAAGGACTTAATTAAGAGAGCGTTTGGTTTAAATTAAATGCATTGCATGCCTGAAATGATGATTATGATTATATTATCAATATGTGTTTGGTTACTTTTTAATATGATAAACATGATTGTATTACCAAATAAAAATCATCTAGAATGACTCAGGACTTATGAGCATGGTAGTTAAAATCTTGATTTATCACTGCGATTTTACGTTTTTACGATCTTTTTTCATTAAAACGATTTTACTAATTTTCCAAACGCTTTTATGTTTTAACGATTTTTTAGGTTTTTACTACGTTACGATTTTATGTTTTGCGATTTTTTATCCCTCTTCTGATTTTACGTAAATCTCGATTTTAACTACCTTACTTATGAGTCCTTAGCTTCTAGATGCTTTTCGTTTGATAGAATATAAAGTATTTTCTTTATTTGTGATTAATAGGGAGAATTTGTGATACTTTTCTGAATGTACTCGTACCATTAAAGGATTAAAATTCAATGCATAGATTAAAATGTATATTATGAAAAAGGAAATTATAATAATTAATGATCAATATCAAACTTACGAGTTAACTCTCTGAATTTATTATTTTTACATTTATAGCTTATAAAATTGTGTTGAATCACTCTTAAAGTAATAATTATAAATTCAGTCAGTAGCCAATCCAGAAAAATAATGAAAGGGGCACCAGTGGCGGAGCTAGGCTTTTTTGTTTGTGTTTGCACAATCAGTGGAGGGATTCAAGGAATTTTTTATTAAGGAAACATTAAAAAATAATATAATATAAACAACAAAAGAAAATCATATTAAAAAAATAATCATGAAATCAAGTGAATACTGATGATGTAGTAAAAGAGACAGTTATTTTACAAACTTGTCATTTAAAAAAACAAGGCTTAAGTGCGGTTAGAAATGCAACTACATAAATTACAATGGAGGGTGGGCACTCAATAAGTTCAAGTATATATATTTTAATAACAAAAGTATATTATAATAAAAATAATTACAATGTCATGTTCTAAGCCTTATTTTTTAGAATTTCATCATAATTGCCTTATTATCAATACTATCAAATACATCTTTAACAAAAAAAATTTGGAAGAGACAAATTCAAGGGGCACTAAATACATCTTTAACAAAAAAAAAAAAAAAAATTGGAAGAGTCAAATTCAAGGGGGGCACTTGCCCCCCTTTCTTATACCCCTAGATCCGCTATTGAACTCAATCAAATTTACGAGTTCACACATCAAGTTTACTATTTTTATGTTTTTAGTTTACAAAATCATGTTAACTCGCTCTTAAACTCGTGCCAACTCTTTTGATTTGATTTGGTTATACTTAGTAGCTTTATATATATATTTTTTTAAAAAAAAAAATCTTTGTTGGGTATGATAATTTATGAATATTAATAGATTTAATTTCAATTATTTCGATTTAAAATATATTTAAATCAAATTATTGTCCTTTTTATATTTTACTCATTTAATTGTACACTATTAATATCTATTTATTAATAAAAATAAATTTTACAAGTTCACTATTTGAATCTATGGTACGATTATATGTCACTGTCATGCATGAATTTACTTAATCTATCTCATGATGAGTTTGATAATCTTGTAGAAAACCACAGGAAATGATACCCTACTACTTTATAATTATGACTTCACTAAAATATTTAAATGGATCTTGTATTTAAGAAAATACTATGAGAGGCCGCAACCAGTTAGTTATATGTTCTTATCATTTGTTTAAGAGACATAATGACACAAGGGAACGAAAAGGGGGGGGGGGGGATTATGAAACATGTTTTAAGTGGAATTCCTTCTCCGCTCAATTCAACAACAAACCTTGTTATTTTAAGTTGATTTGCTCTTTATGGGCAATTGGAACCAATGAATTTACACCCGGACCGGACCGGCTGGACCGTCGACCGTAATAAAACGGCTAAAAAAAAAGAAAAGAAATCATGATAAAACGGTGGTGATGAAATGAAAAGAAGAAACCTGAACCATTTGAGCTTGAATATGCTCGAGACGAAGAAGATGCTGAAGATAAAGAGGAAAGTTGAAGAAATGAGAAAAGGCAGCGGATAGAAATGAAATTGAAAGGGCGAAGCAACAA
The DNA here is from genome assembly GCA_025563575.1 of Acacia pycnantha. Classification (NCBI taxonomy): domain Eukaryota; kingdom Viridiplantae; phylum Streptophyta; class Magnoliopsida; order Fabales; family Fabaceae; genus Acacia; species Acacia pycnantha. The sequence goes on along the minus strand of JAMWYP010000015.1, from coordinate 9,314,758 downwards.
AGATTAAAAGAAAATAATTAAATCAAATACCCTCTTCCTTCTATCATATTAACTACGTACCATTCTCGTTTTTCAATGTAGATAAATTAAATTTATTACCATCCACCACGTACAGCCCCACAAATATATGCATTGAGGGAACCAATTTTTAGATCTGGACAGTTTAGATTTTATTTTTTTTAACTGTTATTTTTTGAATTAAAAAAATCATTTTTTTAAAAAATGTTAGTTGAGAGATTATCTTTATTTTAGATTCTCTACCCATTAAAATATTTATTTTTTAAAATAGAGAATAAAAAAAATAAGATCTGAACCGTCTAAATTTGATATGGACGGCCCAAAAGAGAGGAGCTCTCTGCCTATCCAAAGGATAGGCTGGGAATCTCATTCCATGCATTGAGACCTTTTAACATATGCATAGTGAAAACCTTTTTCCTTTTAACTTTTACAATTTGAATGATAGCATTTGGGTTTTTAAAAGCAAATGAATGACAACATCTTTTTATATTTTTTTCATGCAATTTTCCAATTTTTCGTGTCTTTTTGTTTGTTTTTTATACAGTTTTATATATTTACTTATTTGGGCCACCATGCATCTTTACAACCAAGGTGGGGTGGGATTCGAACCCACCCCTACTACCTTGGTTACACTTTAAAAAAAATATATATATATTAACCCTACAAACCACCAAAGTTCCATTGGTTAGTGGGTGTCGACCAATCGGCACTGAAGCTTTGGAGGCCGGTTGGCAGTGGTGCTCCGGCGAGGTGCCCTTTTATTTTATTTTTTAATTTAAAAGATTGAGTGAAATTATGATAAAATCTCCAACACTTTCCTTTTGCGTGATTACGTTAGGCGGCCAGCTCCCTCTCTTTGTAGCTAGGTTAGGTTAACTAATAGGAGGAAGAGGGGGCTTTTGGGTACCAATTTGAGCCCAATAAAATTCCACCATTGGATTTCGTCGTGACCGAGGGCGTTTGATTTAATCAATTCTTCTCAAGATTTTCTCATGGCTTTGACGGGTTGCTTGGAGCTTGGAGGAGGAATGATTTCTATGGTAGCTTAAACTCTTTAGGAGGAAACTTGGGAGGAGCATGAAGGAAGCTAAAGTCTAGGAGCTTACACCTGAAGACCATATGGGAGTGTTTTTCCTTTTATCGATTTGTTTCAAGACTTTAAAATTATTTAGTTTTAAATAATTTTGAGTTGTTTTAAAGAGAACAATCTAGTTTTAGATTGTAAACTTATTTCTTTTCGATTAAATTGATAATTTGAAGTTTTTATGCTTATTGTTGGATTCTTGTTTGCAACCTTTGGATTGTCAATTGAATTAATAATTGAGTTTTCATTATTAATTTAATTGTCAATTGAGTTTATCGATTTAATTGTTTAATTAAATTGATAAATTGTTTAGTTGTTTAATTGGATAATTGTAAACAAAATTCTAAAATTATTTAGTAATTAACTGTGATTAGTTTTTAATTAGTTTAATTAACCACAACTTATTTCACTATGAGTTTTCTAGTGGTATAAGTGTTATTGAACTTGAGGGTTTCCCATGTTTCAATTAGGTGATTAAATTCATTAATTCCAATATCATTAATCTCCTTTTGGTCTAATTAATTAATTTGGGCTAAGAAAGTTACTCCATGTGAATCCTAAGTTGTCCCCTTTATCACTCATAACTGAACTAGATCTTTAATTTGTTATTTGATTTTCTTTTAATTAATCTTTTTCTTAGGATTTTAATTATTCTCTCCTATCAAACCCCCCCCCCAAAAAAAATTGCATTCAAATTCATATAGATTAGTTTCATTTTCATATAGGTCTTAGAGTCAATTTTCTTCTTACATTTAGTAGTTATTTGCATCTAGTTAGTAGTGTCTTGCATTTTAATTAGGTTCATTCCATTACATTTTCATCACCTAAATTCAACTTAAAGAGAAACCCACAGCTTGCTCCTTGGGAGAATGACCTAGGTTGACCCTAAACTGCATAATAATTTAGGACCTAGTTTAATTGACTGCTTTAGCGACAAAAGTAGCGATATCAATTTGAAAATCCCAATTTAATCTTCTATCATCTCTTAGTCATTTACAAGTGTTAATAAATTTCTTAGAATTTTATAAATTCAAATGGTATTTATTTAGAATTTTCCCTATTCACAATGCTATGAATAGCACTAGGACCCAGAATCTCGACACCAAAAGAACTAGGACTGAGCACGGAACCCATAAATCATGAGCTTGCCCACAACCCAATGTAATTGGGTCATTTTGAGCCTGCCCAAAAAAAATATAACAAGGCGGGTCAGAATTCGTCCATTTAAGACTTAAATGGGCGAGCTATGGGCACACCTACAGGCTGTGCATACTCACCCATTTCATTTTTTTTAATTAATTACTCATCTCATTCTGCATTCTGGCATAAGGTAAAGGCGTTCCTTGACTCCCTATCCTAGATAAATTTATATTATGATAGCACCTGTCTAAATTTTTTTGACTTGTGATTATTAAACTTTGAAGATTCAAATTTTAGAATTTAGAATGACGAATTTGGATGAATGTTGAATGTTTATGAATATTTTTTTTTCAAAAAAATAAATATGTCAAATGTAAATGAGTAACCCAAAATCCGGTGAGCCTGTCCATTTATGTGCTAGCCTATTTACACGGGTTTAAATAGGTTGAGGTACGGGTATGAGCTAACCCATACCCGTTTTAAGTTTAATAGGCAGACTATGAGATTGGCCTCAGGCTGTCCAACCCTAAATCCGCCCATTGCTCTGCCCTAAAAAGGACAAAGCCAAAACCTTTTGCAAGTACACATCATGGGTTGACCATAAAATAAAGTATACTCCCGCTGGGAGACTCTCCCACCATAGCTAGATGCGCGACGCGGGTCGGATCTGAATTAGTTAGAGCAAATCTCTGGATACCAGATGAGCAACCAAAAAAAAAATAAAGTACACATCATGGAACTAGCAAGATAGTTTTGCTTGAAAAGTGGCAGGGGCCATAATATGGGCCTACCCCAGCCCAAAACTGACGGCCCAAGTCAGATGATTAACAAGAGTGATTAGGCCTTACAATTCACAAAAAAAAAGTGGAATTGGGCGGAAAAATAATAGAAAATAAAAAGGGGGGAAGGGGAGTGAAGGGTACGCGCGAGAGGGAGGGGTTTTCCTTTTTGAAATGGAAGAGCAAAACGGGGGGCAGACAGAAACAGAGACAGAGACAAACAAAACAAAACAAACGGAGAAACAACAACGGCGCTGTTTGGGAAGCACAGGGCGGGGTTTCATTTTCAAACCAAGTAAAAATTGCTACCTCGGATACGAAATCTGTAACACACGCTCTTTCTCTCTCCCCCCTACCCCCTCGCTTCCCTCGTAATTCGTGTAATCCTAGCCCTTCCTCATCTCTTTCTCTCTCTAAATGTAGTATTCTAGCTTCTGCACAAAGCTTAAAGCCGCGTCTTGCCCTCCTCCTCCAATTGTCGGATCACTCTCTGTTCCATAACTCCTTGTTGGAACTGCTTCTCCTAGCTCTCTCTCTCTCTCTCGCCCCCTTCTTCTTCTATATGCGAATTTAGGGTTATTGTAGATGTACACTGAAACTCTTTCCCAACCCCACCACCCTGCCCATGGTGTTTTCCATCTGTTGCTGATTCACCTCCTTAAAATATGGTTTCTTCTAAAAAGGTATTTTTTTTCCCTTCTCAACTTGTCCACCGGCATTGATTTTTATTTATTTATTTATACTGGGTATTTGTAGGGTTTTAGTTGTAAGCTAGTGCTTGGAATATTCTCCTCGTAGGTTTTCTTTTTCTTTTTTTCCTCCCCCCTGATGGTTAAATTAGTTTCCCTTTTGCATTTTTAATTCCATCATGCATCTCATTTGTTTCTATTTCGTTGTTTCTGGTGTTTTGCTGCCTTAAAAGTGTGTCTCGTTGTGTTTATGACCGGCATTTATGATGTGGGTATGTCCAGTTAATTTCTGAAGCCAATGATGGGCTGAGTTTAATACGATTTGTTGGCTTATGATCGATTATGTGTCCTTTATCAACTTTTCTGTCTGAATCTGCTCTTTTTCGCGTCCTAGCGTTTATTTTTTTAATGGATTTAAACAGTTCTTTAATCTCGTTACTTTTACTCTGAATTGGGGAAATGGGGGGAAGTTGCTTAAATGTGTGAAGTGAATATGCTGGTGTTGCAAGAAAAGAATCTCTGGGGATTTTGAAGACTACTTTTCACAAGCAGAGCATTTGGATAATATATTTAGCTTAGGAGACACCGAGACAATGAGGAATTCATTATCTATACAATTGAAATCCTTGGCAAATTATGGGCGAAGAGAATAATATTCATCTGTTGCCTGTTGGTATGTCCCTCATGGGCAACAACCGTTAAGACATAAGGAGAGCTTATGGTACTCCCACGCACTACGCAAGATCCCTGTTATGGGACAGACTCTCTTCATGGTTTAGATTAATAGGTATCAAAGCATTTCGCTGTTTCAATTAGTCCCTGATTGTATTATATAAGTGGTTGCCTTTATGTTTGGTGAATGTTATGTGCAACAGAATCCTTCCTGGGTTCCTTTATTTGTTTAATATGGCCCAAAGGAATACTTTAATGTTGTTGAAGGATGTAGTGAAACATTAAAAATAGTATCCTTTCAGAACTTATGGCCCGTGGAGGGAGCCAGATCCACAAAGATATATTCTTTGATTAAAGTAAAAAGTAATAAAAAAAATTCTTGTTTAGGGGTTATTGTAAAAGTTCTTAATTCTTTATCTATAAAACCATTATAGGCATTTTGTGGAAGATGGGTAGAATAACAAATTCAGGTGCTACTAAAGCAATTAAAGAAGTCCTGCTTGTATGCTAACTATGTGTATTTGTTAAATTAATTTATCATACTAAAATTGTATTAGTTATCATGCTGTGGTACCAAACAGAAGGGAAAGATATTAGAAGGAAAACTGCTTCTGCATTTTTTAGCCTAAGCTTTGAGTTTATGAGTACAAGTTTATGCTCAAATAAACTCAAACATACCATTGAGGCAATGCTGTAATTAGTGGTAACTACAGAGTCAAAGAAATAGGTCCTGTGTTCAAATCTTCATTTGTAAATAAGGTATTTTGGTTATATGCTGTTCTCTTTATAAGATTTTTTTTGTTCTTATTTTGTTGAAAAAAATAATTGTGCAAAAGAAAATAACATGGGGACGATGATGAGGTAGGTGGAGCTTAAAGATTTTCTGTGAGGTTCTGGCAGACTGACATTTACCTTAAATTGGGGAACCCAGGGCTCTTACTGGAGATAAAATTCAAGTATCGTGACTTTATTTTGTTGACTCTCTTATTATTGTCATTATTTTCCTCAATCTGGTTTAAAGAGATTTTTTTGGCCAATTCTTTGAGGACTGTGTTTGTAAAGAATTACTTGTTGCCCACTATAGTTTGTATCTTGTTGCCATTGCACTTTCCCCTTGCATTTTTCCCATTTATCTGCAGGGTCATGTATGGTTATTGTTAGAATTAAGGCCAACCATTTGATTTTGTTTTCCCCATCTCTATTTTTCATCCAATGATTGTCTTGTAAAGTTTGCAGACCGTGTCTGTAAAGAACTATGATCGAAACCTGAGCAAGCCAGTCCTTGTTCCCAATTTGAACGGAAAATGTAGGGTACTTTTTACCTTAATTTAATGTTATTGTAACAATTAACGAAGTATACTTATATATATTCACAGGTTTTCCTACAAAATCAATACACCATTTATGAAATATTTATGCATGCATAATAGCATGTCTAGCTTAATAATGCATTACACCTTTCACTTCCTATTTCTAGGCGTTTCTCAAATTATATAGCTATTTAAGTGAATGAAGGTCAGACTACACGCTTATTGAAGTCTGAATTATTTTTGTCATGAAAAACTTGTGTTCACTGGTCTGAAGTGCGTCTGATTTCATGTCTCACTCTCCCACACCTTCCTCTAGAAGCCAAAAAGAGCATTTATAGATGAAGATGCATTTCGTTTAAGATGTCAACATTTGATTGAATGAACAGAGCAACATAATCACAAAGACACTCTTAAGTAGACACTACTACTAAGAATGCCATCAGATGATTCTGTTGATACTATTGTTATGAATTATGGAGATCATGCTTGATAAACATGTATCCTGTGTTGAACTAAGTTAATCAATGGATTATTAAGCTCTAGTTGCTAACCAGATCATTGATGCTTGGTGAATGCTTCAAATGGCGCTTTTTGTTACAATGTAATTTCTGTCCTCTGTTTTTCTGTTCAATGACTCTACAGCCAGCAACCAAAGTCTGGTTTCCCTGACGTTACTGTCCTGATATGCTCGCCTTTCTCAAAATTTGTTGACCTTTGGCCAATCTTTTGATGAATCAGGTTTGGCAAACATAATGGTGTTGCTGCAAGGATTATGTTCTCTTCCGCCACAATCCAAGAAAGACTTGTCACTTGAAGTGCTTGGAGTTATGGATTGATCCACTTCGGGTTTGGATTGGGAATGAAGCCATTTGGTCCGCGAAGTTTAATCAATATGTCTAATATTGAATTTTTTTTCCCTGTAAATCATTTAAAATCTAATGTCTGGATCAATCATTTGTTGTACATCCAGAAGCTCGATAGTGATCCTTTCACTCTCATGCTATATATGCGTTGAGCTTGTTTTTGGTTTTTTGTCTTCAATCCAAACACAAAATCAATTAAGATAGTCGTAGAACCTTCTTAGCTTTCTTACCCTCTTGGCAATGATTAATGCTCTACTTAATCTCAGGTCTATTAGATTGACTTCATATGAAATGCTCAACATGAAGAGTTTGAATCAATAGCGACAGATTCTGAATTGACTTTGTGCGTCAACTTGGATCATCTTGACTTGTTCATTTGTTTATAAACATTAAATCTGAAACTGGGTTTTATTTGTTAAGCACACATCCATGAACACAACATGAAAAATCTAGATATCTGAACACAAGTGCATTATTACATATTATTGATTGTTCCTAAAGGAATCTAGAAACTAGAAAGCCTGCGCTCACGGGGTCGACCTTGAGGAAACCTCTTGAGATCTTTGCAATGGTACCATGTGATACTTCTGTACCCATCTGAGTAGTTTTTGCCATTAGCTTTTAGGCCCCGTTTGTTATGAAGAAGATTTAAGGAGGGAAAGGAACTTAAAGGAGGGAAAGGAATGGAAAGGAAGATTGAGAGGGAACTTTAAAAATGTGAGTCGTTTGGTATACAAGGGAATGAAACTTAAGTTGAGGGAAAATGAGATGTTTGGTATGAAGAATTTGGTGTTGGTTAAGTGGGAAAAAGAAGAACCAGAGCCAATTTTGGAAGGAAAAAAACACTTTCCTGAGAAGATTGTAGATTTCCTTCCATTTTCGGATGGAAAGCATCTTCCCTCAAATATGGGAAGATGAGTATTCACTGGAATATGCTGACTGGATCTTCCGTCTACCAAACACCCAGAAACCATGGGAACTTTGAGATCTTCCTTTTCCTTCTCTAATCTTCTTTGTAACAAACGAGCACATTGAAGCTGCTTAGCATTGTTAGTGGAAACAGAGGAAGATGAGCCATTAGGCTTTGAGCTTGGTATAACATCGTCTGCACTCCAGAGACTTGAGTATAGCTTCAAAGGTTGTCTGTTAGGGAAGGGAACGCCTCTGCCTTCATAGTAGTTGAACACTCCTATGGGGATCTCATCCACCAAGAAGATGCCCACAGGATTCTAACACTTTTAGCCAAGTAAATTGCAGGGGCAATTGTATCATTTTAATTTCGTTTTATTATTTAAATCTTAGAGGTGAAGGCCTAACTAAAATAATTACTTCCTGACTAATGATTAAATTTTCAGATTTGTTCTGCAAAAAGAAAGAAAGAAACTTTGTTACCCAATGTTCGGATTCTATTTTTGCAAGTTCAAACTTAAAAGAAAGAAAGAAAGAAACTTTGTTACCCAATGTTCGGATTCTATTTTTGCAAGTTCAAACTTAAAAGGACTTTTAGGAAACGACTTTCCAACTAGAGCTGGTAATTTAGGTTGAGCTGTCGGGTTGAGCCTGGTAAAATAATCGGGTTTAGGGCAAAGAAAACGAAGCCCGTTTGATTTAAGCATAAATGGGTGGGCCGATTAAATGGATTTTTTTTTTTTGAAAAAAAATTGATGATTCCCATTGCCCCCAAGCCCTAAGGTTGTATTTGGTTTGAGGGGAGGGGATGAGAGAGAGAATTTTTATCTCGTCTTGACCAAATTGCCCATGAAAATTTTTCAATATTGAAAGTCGTGCCCGCACTGAGGAAGGACCCGAATCTCATCGCTGTCGGTGAACTCCGCTAGGCAAATCGTACACTCCGACATCACCACCCACTTATTTGGACTTTCGTTCAAGTAGGTGAATCTTAGGAGCGATTGCAGAACTTTTTCTTGAGACCCTTGTTGGCCAGAGCCCGGGTGCGGGAGGCAGTAGGACCGGATTAGTGGTGGAGCCAGGCACGATTCGACGATGGCGGCCTCGGGCGGGGGAGTAGGGTGGTCAAGAGAATTGAGAAAGTGGAGGGTTGGAGGCATAGTTAAGTGGGGGACATAGAGAGAAGGGAGGAGACAAGTGAAGGTTGATTGAAAGCATTGATGAGGAAAAAAAGGGTTTTTTTTTTTTTTTTTGTTGAGAGTGTAACTCTAGAATATTGAAAAATTTCCATACACAATTTGATTAGGACGAGATAAAAATTTTCTCTCTCATCCTCTCAAACCAAACACACCCTAAGTTTCAACTTTCGGTCCATGGAGTCAATCTCGTTGTCTTACTCCCGACTCGAGCCCTAACCCTAATCTCCTCCTCTTCCTTTCTTCGGCTTTGGCGAGGTGGCGACTGACGTGATCTCCGATTCTCCTTCTTCGCTCAATCCTCCGTCCTCTGCAAGGAAGACGATGGGCGACTAGTTGATGACCACAATGTGGCGGATGCAAGACTCTCAAGTATGAAGCCTAAAGCGCGATTTTCACCTCTCGATAAGCAACGAAGAATCAAAGAGATCATGATTTGATTTTCCCCTCTCGGTTTTCCCTCTCGCTTGATGATGCTATGAGACTGAGTGTGATTTTGAATGAGTGAGTCTCTTGGCCTCTCCCTCCATTGTGGTTTTGATTTTCTGACACTCTTGTCTCCTTTGGCATCTGTTCTCTCAGTCTCAGACATTCAGGTTTGTTTTCTCAATCTCACAGGCACTCTGTGTCTCTGTCTCTTTGATTGTTTGATGTTATCTGTTATTTTGTTAGTTTTTATTGCATGATAAAATAAAGGGTAAAGGAGCAAAAATACACATGTGCTTTACCCTTGGGAGCGTCCAGCACCATATGCTTTTTTTGGGAGCAAAAATACACATGAACTTTCAAAACCAGAGCAAAAATATCATCACCGTTAAAATAGTGTAACTGTCGTTATCTTTGTGGTGGGCCCCATCCTATTAAAAAAAACGAAAATTCCTAGGTGTTTTAAATTTCCCTCATTACCCTTGCTCCAATTAGTCGTTCCCTTCTTCCTTCTCAGATGTCAGATGCGATGCGGACAGCGCACCCTCCACCAGCGGCGACGGTGCACCCTCCACCAGGTAATTGATTTCATCTGAATGTTACACATAATAAAAAATAGAGGCGATGATTAGCCAAAGACGGTCCAAGTTCTGAAACAGGTGCACGTTTTTTTACCATAAAATGTTGACAGTATTATAGCTATTAGCTAATAAAATAGTGGGGAGGCTGGCGGGGATGGATATAAAGAATGAGGAAGGAAGGGAGGAGGAAGCGTCGTGGTGTGAAGATTTTACAGAATTGGGCTAAAACTACAGGTGAGACTCGTTTGGGTTTTGTGGAGAAAAAAGGAATAGAGGAAGGATAAACCAAAAAAATTTTGTTCAAATTTGTAAATTGCCACGCTATATTTCTAAAAAAAAAAGTCTATTAAAATTTTGAAAAAAATGAAGGAAGAGGTTAAGATGAAGAAAAATGAAAATAGAGCCGCATCTGATCTACCTACTCATGTTACCTTGCTGTACAAAAATTGAAGATCCCGTGTATTGCAACGAAGGCGGGAATTTTACTGGAAACTTCATCTCTGAGAGTGATGAGTTCCTCCTCATTCAAGTCCTTTGTGATTTTGTTGTCCATGTTTAAGTCACACAGGATTTCAAGCTCTGCTCCGTCCAACTCCATGTATATACTGGAGTGAGAACTCAATTCTTGTTGTTTGGGATCTCCACACCCAGCGTTTGTTTCAGGCGATTTCCTTTTTAAAATACTTATTTTGAGTAATTGATTCCACAATCCGTATGGTTTTGAACTTTATGGTGTTAGTCACAAATCTGGGAATCGTCATTGTGCTTAAATCATCACTGTTCTTCATTCGATGAAGAGTTGCAGAGATGAGAGTTGGGAGGGGGAGGGTGTTGGTGAGGGGCATTTTAGTATTTTCATAAGGTACTTAACAGATGTTAAATCAATTTAACTGTGATGGTATTTTTGCTCTGGTTTTGAAAATTCATGTGTATTTTTGCTCCAAAAAAAAACATATGGTGCTGGGCGCTCCCGAAGGCAAAGCTCATGTGTATTTTTGCTCCTTAACCCTAAAATAAATATCACCTTAATTTGGATAAAGTTTCTGCTGATTTAACAGATTTATATTTACTTCTTAACACTTATTAATATTATAAGCCATCAATGAGCTAAATTATTATGCTCTCAGTGCCTTGTAAGATAAGAACTCTGTCAAGCGTAAAATGGTAGTTCCTTGCTGTGCTTTTATGAAAGTGAATTGATGTTATATAATTAATATGTTGCCTCTAGATTGTTCATAGGTTGGTGTATGACAATAGAGATGTTGGTGCATTTAACTGGAACCGTTAATTCGTCATAGAGTTGCATGACCTAGACATAGGCTTACGAGTTTATGCGATCTCATAATTCTGGTTTAAATACATTGATCTTTCCAAACAATACTAAGACATTAGGTTGTTTTCAAAGATAACGGACTAAGGTAGCGTCAAGACATTGAGACTTAGTCTAATTTTAGAGAATTGATCGTCAATCATGGGAATAATAGTCAATTAGGAATTTAATTCAAATACTTGGAGGAATATAGGGGGATTTCTATGCCCTAGCTGCGTTTTCTCTATTGATTATCTTTTCTAAACAATCGCTCTTGAGACTCTTAATCTTGAATGCTTGTTCTTGATTAAATTCTTTAAAATTCTGTTTGGTTACAACTCACCCCCTATTACTCATTGATCCAACTAAAGCTGAAATAACGAATTAGTGGTTGGAGTACTATTCCTCGTGGGACGATCTTTTTCTCACTACTTTATTACTTGATACGGCCCGTATACTTGCGGAGTTTATAGGCTTTAAAGTTTTTCCCTATCAAGTTTTTGGCGCCGTTGCCGGGGAATAATTTTATTTCAATACTAAGAGTAGTTATCGAAACTCTAGATTGGATTTTTCTTTTTCTTTTGTCATCCTACTCTGTTTATGCGAGGTACCATTGACAGAAATTCACTGCAGTTTGATCCTGAAATTGAAAAGACAGCAAGGAGAAACCAGAAACTTGCTAAACGAGAGAAAAGGAAAGGCTAATAGTTCTAGTGCGAGACTGAACCGGTTTTAATGGCAGAAATTGGTGCAGATCCTCCTCCTCCTCCAAAAAAGACCATGGGCGACTACATGACGCTTAATCCTGCCAGGGCTGCAACTAGCATTGTCAATCCTGCTGTGAATGCAAATAATTTTGAAATCAAGCCATCCCTTATAAGCTTGGTTCAACAACGCTCTTTTAGTGGGAGCGATTTAGAGGATCCTAATCAGCATATCGAGACTTTTCTGCAGATTTGTGATACCATCAAGATGAATGGGGTTTCTGGAGAAGCTATTCGTGTGAGACTATTTCCTTTCTCTTTGACGGGGAAAGCAGGAGCTTGGCTTCGTTCTTGTCCTAATGGAAGTCTCTCCACTTGGGACATTATTACCACAAAGTTCCTTGAGAAATTTTTTCCTTCTTCTAAGTATACAAAGCTGCTTTCAGACATCAATTGCTTTACTCAAGGCAATGAGGAATCATACTGTGAAGCGTGGGCAAGATTCAAGGAGTTGCTTAGGAAGTGCCCACAACATGGGCTGCAAGACTATGAGCAGGTGAGAATATTCTTCAATGGGATGCTTCCGTCCTCTAGGATGATGATTAATGCTGCAGCAGGTGGTACACTAAAAAATAAAACTCCCGAAGAATCATTGGAGTTGTTTGAAGCTATGGGGTCCTTTGAGAATGAAACTGTTACTCCACAACCAAAGAGGGGAGTTCTTCAGCTAGACTCTTACAATACAATATTGGCCCACAATGAGAACCTTGCCCAACAAAACAAGGTGATCCAACAGCAATTAGCTTCCATCACTAAACAACTTGCCTCTTCTCAAGTATCATCTATCACTTCTCAGCCTCCTTTGCTTTGTGATTTTTGCCAAGGGGACATGCTAATGGAGAGTGTGCAGCATTCATTACTGAAGAAACAGTTGAGGTAAAATACATGGGTAGTCCTCCTAGAAATCAGTTTAATCCATATAGCAACACATACAATCCTAGCTGGAAATCTCACCCAAACTTCTCCTATAAACCCCAAGCAGCACCTCAGCAGTTCCACCAAACCACCACTACTGATCTGGAAAAGGCTTTGACACAGTTGGCTCTTACCACTACCGAATACAAACAGGGTCGAAGCTTTCGGAATGAAACAAGGTCTTCTTTCAAAATCGGGGGCTTCGATCCGAATTTGGAAAATCAGATTGGTCGATTATCAAAGCAAATAGCAGAGAGAAGCTAATGGTCCTTCCCTAGTGATACTGTGGTCAATCCAAAGGAGCATTGTAAGGCCATAACTACAAGGAGTGGTGTAGTGGTTCACCAGTTGAGAAATCTGTTCCGATGAAGGACAAGTCTGAGAAAGGGGAGGAAGAGGTTGAGCAACGTAATGTGCAGCAGGTTCCAAAGGAGATAGCTACAAAGAAGTCTCCCACTCATTCTTATGCAAAACCTCCTTATCCCCAAAGGTTGAAGCAGCAGATTCAGAAGCAACAGTATGACAGGTTCTTGGATATTTTTAAGAAATTGCAGATTAACATTCCTTTTGCAGAAGCTCTTGAAAATATGCCTAATTATGCAAAGTTCATGAAAGATTTGCTTTCCAAGAAGCATAAGTTGCAAGAGGAAGAAACAGTGGCATTGACTCAGCAGTGTAGTGCCATGATTCAAACTAAGTTGCCACCAAAGCTTAAAGATCCGGCGACTTTAGCATTCCTTGTGCAATAGGGAATGTCAATATGGGCGAGCACTTTGTGATCTGGGAGCTAGTATTAATTTAATGCCCTTATCTGTTTCCAAAGCTCTTGGCATTAAAGAGATTAAGCCTACTATGATGTCATTACGGTTGGCGGATAGGTCCATTAAGAAGCCGAAGGTGTCGTTGAGGATGTGCTTGTGAAAGTGGACAAATTCATCTCCCGGTGGATTTTGTGGTTCTTAACATGGAGGAAGATGCTGAACTTCCTTTGCTTTTGGGAAGACCCTTCTTGGCTACTGCTAGAGCAGTAATTGATGTAGCTGCAGGAAAAATGGAGTTTCAAATGAATGATGAGAAAGTCACTTACAATGTGTTTCAATCCATGAAATACCCAGTTGATAATAGTGACTGCTTCAGAATTGATGTAGTTGATGAGGCCATTCAAGAAGTCCTTTTTCAAAAAGATTCAGATGAGTCCTTAGAAGATGATATTGCTCAGTTGTTGCAAGTGGAATAAGAGGTTTCTGCAGATGAGAATTCTGATTTACAAGTTGAGAAGCTGCAAAGGAAGGATTATGATGCACCACCTGCTGCTCCTAAGGTGGAACTAAAGGAGCTCCCTTCTAATCTGAAGTATGCTTTTCTAGGGAAGGATGACACTTATCCCGTTATAGTTAGCGCTGAGTTGTCCCCTACTGACGAAGAGAAGTTGCTGAAAGTTTTGACTACCCACAAGACTGCAATAGGGCGGTCTATATCTGATTTAAAGGGGATTAGTCCTTCATTCTGCACTCATAAAATTCTCATGGAGAACGATGTGAAACCGGTAAGGCAGCCCTAGAGGAGACTTAACCCGACTATGAAGGAAGTGGTAAGAAAGGAGGTGATGAAACTGTTAGATGCAGGTATGATTTATCCTATCTCCGATTCAAAGTGGGTTAGTCCAGTGCAGGTAGTACCGAAAAAAGGTGGAATCATCAGTAGTGCAAAATGAGAATAATGAATTAATTCTCACTAGAACTGTCACGGCCGGAGAATGTGTGTGGATTATAGGAGATTGAACGATGCCACTCGTAAGGAGTTCTTTCCTTTACCATTCATGGACCGAGATGCTTGAAAGGCTTGCATGTCACTCTTACTCTCGCTTCTTAGATGGCTATTCGGTTACAATCAAATAGCAGTGGATCCAGAGGATCAAGAGAAGACAACTTTCACTTGCCCCTTTGGTATTTTTGCTTATAGACGGATGCCCTTCGGTCTTTGCAATGCTCCAGCTACTTTTCAGAGGTGCATGTTGTCTATATTCTCTGACATGACTGAGAGATTTATTGAGGTATTCATGGACGATTTCTCTGTTTTTGGCACTTCCTATGATACTTGCTTGGCTAATTTGTCATGTGTGCCTATTTTTCAAGCCCGAGCCCTCTAGGGCCAGGGCTTAAATGGGCCGGCCCGACGGGCTTGGCCCGATTTCCCGGCTCTAGTCTGCTCATAGAATACCGGGTTCGAAGCTATATGTATCGCCACCTTACTTTCACAATGTACACTCACTGTCTCATTCCGACGAATCCCAAGATCTCTCAAGATGCCATTTACCCACACAACTTTAGAACTGCGGATCTCAATTCTCTATATTCAACCGCGACTGATGATTTTGCAATAGTTTCATGTTTCTTTGTTTTCTACTTAATGAGAGAGTCATCGAGCTTGAGTAAGTAACCTTTTACTAATCTCCGATTTAAGTAGTTTCCCAATATACAAGACATTAATCAAAATATGATATATTTCTTAATGCGTGCTATTAATTAATTTATTCTAAATGATAACTACACACACACATGGCTAGTGCTCCCTGTGAAATTGCAATTAGGGATGAAAAGTGCTCCCTGTGAAATCGCAATTAGGGATGAAAATAGGTCAGACTAGGCTTTGATCAAATGAGCCTAAGTCTATAACAATGCTTTAAAGTCTGAGCCTATAAATAGGATTGGGCCTTATGTAGGGTTTTATCCTACTAAAACTATGTAAATGTAGGCTTTTGATAAGTTCTAAGGCCTACATACTTACAAATTGTAGGTTTTAAATAGGCTTTAAGTCTATTTATAGGCTTCATATATATAATTGAAATCATATTTTCTATCACAAGACTGAAAATTGAAATCATATTTTCTTCCTGAATTTTTTTCCCTGTAAATCATTTAAAATCTAGTGTCTGGATCAATCATTGTTGTACATCCAGAAGCTCGATAGTGTTCCTTTCACTCTCATGCTATATATGCATTGAGCTTGTTTTGGTTTTTTGTCTTCAATATAATCCAAACACATAATCAACTAAGTGCTATGGTTAAAATGAAAGAAGTAAACAGCAAAACGCAATGACAGATAAAGATGAGCAAGCTTCTGTTATATCAGTGGTATTATTTCATAACGGCCTCACATCATATTCATTCATCACATAAGAAAGTTGCAGAAAGTAGATGGTGACGAGAGAGAATAACGAAAAGGGGGACCACGAGAGAGAAGAGATTTCTACAAATATTCCACACCCCTCACACCCTTTGTCCGTATCCTATATAGCCTTACTCCTCAATTTATCTTAACTTCCAGGTCTTTCGTTTAAGCCTTTTACTCTTTCTAATAGGCCCAACCACGTGCTCAGGCTTCATGGTCCTTGGATTCGGCTCTACTTGGCCCATTGTATTCTTTTCCATTACAATACCCTCCCCATCAAATGGGACCTTGTCCTCAAGGTCCAAATTAGGATACAAAGCACGTAATTCCTCCGCATTTTCCCAGGTGTCCTCGGATAAGTTATCCCATTTAACTAAAACTTGTTGAATCCAATTCTCACCATCTTGAACAAGTCTCGAAGCAAGGACAGTAGAAGGTGTAAGCAAGGGGCCCTCAGGAATGGATTGCAAAGGCAATGGGATCACTGGTGTTGGAGAAGCGGAACCTTCAAAACGTTTCAACAGGGACACGTGAAACACAGAGTGAATGCGAGTCTGAGTCGGCAATTCCAGACGATAAGCCACCCGACCGATGCGTTCAGTAATTGGAAAAGGACCAAAATAACGTAGTGCTAACTTCTGATATTTGCGGAGAGCAACAGAGTGTTGGCGATACGGTTGGAGTTTGACCCACACCAAATCTCCAATAGCGAACTCAACTGCCGACCGAGTTCTGTCAGCATATTTTTCATGGTGTCTTGAGCGCGTTGAATGTTGAACTTAAGAGTCTGGAGAACCTCGTCTCTCTGGCATAGTTGTTGATGAACGTCAAAGGGAGTATCATCCAAGGATGTGTGTCGTAACAGGGGTGGAGGATCACGACCATAGACAACTTTAAATGGGACCATACCGATGGAGGTTTGAAAAGCTGTGTTATACCAGTATTCGGCCCATGGGAGATAGGATAGCCACTGGCGGGGATGATCAAACACATAGCATCGAAGATACGCTTCCAAACACTTGTTGAGAGCCTCCGTCTGGCCATCAGATTGTGGGTGATATGCTGATGTGAAACACAACTGGGCACCCTGCAGCTTCATTAAATGGCGCCAAAAGGCACTAGTGAACGCCTTATCGCGATCGGATACAATGGTCGTTGGGATGCCATGGAGTTTGACCACGTGTTGCACAAAAGTCTCAGCAACCTTTTGACTGGTGAAGTTCGCGGTTAGTGGCATAAAGTGGCCGTACTTGGATAAGCGGTCTACAACCACGAAGATAACTGAGTAACCTTGTACCGTCGGCAATCCAGTGATAAAATCCATGGATATGTCTTCCCATATGCGAACTGGTATAGACAATGGTTCAAGTAAACCAGCAGGGTGTAAGTGGGAGATTTTGGCTTGTTGACATATCGTGCACTGTCGAATAAAACTCCGAATATCCCTGCGCATATGAGGCCAATAAAAGAGACGAGCAAGCCGATGGAAGGTGCGTAAATAACCAGCATGTCCGCCAAGTTTGGAGGAATGAAACTCAGTCAAGATTTTGTTAATCAGCTACGGATCATCATAGGGAATCACCACCTTTGCCTCCAGTAAATATCCTGCTATACAAGTCGATAATTCCCATGATCCCCATCGGCACCAATGCTCTGTTTCAATTGTTTAATGGTATCCGAAGCTCGGACTCGCTCATAGATTTGGTCCATAAAGGACGAGTGTAGCGATGACAACGCCATATGAGAGACGCGTGACAACGCATCTGCTGCTTGATTCAGCCGTCCTGGTTTATACTCAATGGAGAATCGATATCCCAGGAGCTTGGGAAGACATGCCTCCTGTTCGGGAGTTTGGATGATCTGTTCCCCCAAGTGTTTTAAACTAGCATGGTCTGTTCTAATGATGAAGTAATGGCCGAAGAGATAATGTCTGAATTTGGAGACGGCCTCAGTGATAGCAAAGAGTTCGCGAGCATAGACTGATTGTGCTTGCATACGGGGTGATAGTTTTCGAGAGAAGAACGCAATGGGATGGTTGTCTTGGCTGAGTACGGCACCTATACCCACGCCTGAAGCGTCTGTCTCAAGAATGAAGGTCTTCGTGAAATCTGGTAGTCTTAACACAGGAGCCTGGGAGATGTTGATTTTGAGTGCTTCGAAAGCTTGTTGCGATTGGGATGTCCATACAAATGCATCTTTGGCAAGGACGTCGGTCAGTGGTCCTGCGATTTGAGCGTATTGTCTAATGAATCTTCGGTAATAGCCGCTAAGCCCCAAGAAGCCCTTTAACTGTGTGACAGAGAGTGGCTGTGGCCAATTCTTGATGGCATCGATTTTGGTTTCATCCATCTCTACCCCTCGTGCCGAAATCACATGACCAAGGTAATCAATGCGGCGTTGACCGAATGCACATTTAGATAGTTTAGCAAATAGACGGTGTTGGGCCAGTGTATCCAGGACAAGTCTAACGTGCTCAAGATGATCTTGCCATGTGCCACTGTAAATGAGGATGTCATAAAAAAATGAGTACAAATTTACGAAGAAAGGGCTTAAATACCATGTTCATCAAGGCTTGAAAGGTCGCTGGGGCGTTGGTTAATCCAAATGGCATTACAAGCCATTCATATAGTCCATGATGTGTACGAAAAGCCGTCTTTTCCCTATCAGCCTCCTTCATCAGGATTTGATGGTACCCTGAACGAAGATCCAGTTTGGAATAAAACACAGAGCCATTCAATTCGTCCAGAAGCTCATCCACAGTGGGCATCGGGAAAGCATCTTTCACTGTTATAGCATTAAGACCTCTATAATCCCCGCAAAACCTCCATGTCCCATCTTTCTTTTTGACTAAAATAACAAAATGCGAAAAGGGACTACTACTTGGTTGAATGAGGCCTTGGATAATAATTCCTCAACTATCCGCTCAATCTCAGCTTTCTGGCTTACTGGGTATCGGTAGGGGCGGACTTTAACAGGGGAGGAATCTGGCGCTAGTTCGATTCGGTGCTCGTGACCTCGGGGTGGTGGTAGGCCGTGTGGTATCTCAAAAACAGAGTCATGTTGTTGTAGGATTAGAAGTAAGTCTGAGGGGATAGGATCTTTCAAGTCAGATAATGGATGTTCCTCTGCTTCTAAAATATAAAATTCTGCCATAGCCTCCGTGTGTTGCATGCGTATCAGATGATGATACTGTGCCTGGGAAGTGGCATTGCCCCGGAAGCCCTTGAGCGTCACCCACCGATCCTCGGCTAGAAACTTGATCGTGGATGTACTATGGTCGGCAACATGTGCCCCAGTGTTTCCAGCCACCCTGCTCCGATGACCATGTCAACTGCCGCTATCGGTAATACAAACAAGGTCAGTAGTATGGTGTATCCGCAAATCAGTCTTGATACGTTAGAAACGGTTTGATTCGTGCGCATGATCTGTCCAATTCCGCCAAGGATTCGCACTTCTTGAGTGTACTCAACTGCGAGGTTCAAATGGCGTACTATTCTCGGATGTATGAAGTTATCCGAGCTACCTCCGTCGAGGAGTATCTGAATTTCTTTTCCCTGAATAATGCCATTGAATCTAATAGTGGCTGCACCATGAGTTCCCTTTGAAGCAGGTAAAGACAGATGATGGAGAGTGCCATCTATCGGAAGGTCATCCAGTTCAGTGTCCATCGGTTCATCTGGTTCATCCTCACCGATCATCATCATTAATTGTTTCTTGGTACATCGATGGGTAGGGGAGAATTTCTCATCACAATTGTAACAAAGGCCTTTCTCTCTGCGAACTAGCATTTCTGCTGGTGTTATTCGTTTGAGAGGCCATCTCGGAGGTGTTGGTAATAGAGGCGGTAGATTGGTCTTTCCCCCGCCGCTGGTCATGGGCGACGAGCTGCTCACTCCTGTTGATGTCGTATTGAATATTTTCCCTGATGGAGTTTGGTTTCCCACGTTACTGAGACCATGAGCCTTGGTGGTTCTACCCCATTCAGTAGCTTCTGAGTAGAGTTTGGCTATAGTCATCGCTTGGAGAATCGACTGAGGCTTTTGCACTAGTACATCACGGCGTATTTCTGGTTTTAACCCTCCCAAGTAACAATCCAGGATCGCAGCGTCGGACACATCGGTGGTTCGATTAGCCAATGCCATAAACTGGCTATTATATGTTTCCAGTCTCCCCTGTTGTATGAGCTTGAATAATTGAGATCTAGCGCAGTCAAATTGTGAAGGACCATATTGTTCTTCAATGGCTTTAACTAAATCAGTCCATCGTGGAATACGTTGGGCTTTGTCTATCATCTGAAACCATGGAAGTACATCGCCGTCCAGGTGGACTGAAGCGATAACTAGTCGTTAAAGACGGGAACGTCAAAATACTTGAAATATTGTTACGCCTTGAAAATCCACCGTAGAGCGTCGAGCCATCAAATCGAGGAAAATCCAACTTCATTGTACGTTGATTCGAAATGTGTATGATCCCACCCAGTATGTGGGGTGTCTCCGGTGATGAGTTATCGGTCTTCGGTCCCGACCCCGATCTGAGCGAGTTCTCGGTTCGTTGGCGATGTGATCCAACTTAATCATCATGGCTTCCATTAGTTTCTCAAGCTTAGTAAATCGACCTTTGCATCTTCCACAAACTCGGATGTTCGTTTCTTTCGGTTTGAAGTTCTTTGAGTCCAGTATTGTCACCATTTTCTCTCAATGAAAGCACCAAATGCTATGGTTAAAATGAAAGAAAACTAAGATAGTAGTATAACCTTCTTAGCTTTCTTACCCTCTTGGCAATGAATAATGTTCTACTTAATCTCAGGTCTATTAGATTGACTTCATATGAAATGCTCAAAATGAAGAGTTTGAATCAGTAGCAACAGATTTCTGAATTGATTTTGTGCGTCAACATGGATCATCGATCTTGACTTGTTCATTTGTTTATAAACATCAAATCTGAAACTGGGTTTTATTTATTAAGCACACATCAATGAACACAACAAGAACAATCTAGATATCTGAACACAAGTGCATTATTACATAATGTTGATTGTTCCTAAAGGAACCTAGAAACTAGAAAGCCTGCACTCACGGGGTCGACCTTGAGGAAACCTCTTGTGATCTTTGCAATAGTTATAGACCATCCATGTGAGTTCTATTTTTGCAAGCTAAAACTTAAAAGGGCTTTCACGAAACGGCCTTCCAACAAGAGCTGGTAATTCGGGCAGGGCTGTCGGGTTGAGCCCGTTAGCTCAATAAAATAATTGGGTTCGGGGTGAAGAAAAACAAGCCCGTTTAATTACGAGTTAAACCTGATTAACCCAAGGGTATACGGGTTAACCCACGGGTGTCCTGATTAAATGGATTCTTTAAAAAAAAAATTGATGCTTGCTACGTGCCCCCCCAAGCCCTAAGCTTCGACTTTCGGTCCTCTCCTCCACGCCATCGAGACAGTCTCGTCATCTCACTCCAGACTCGAGCCCTAACCCTCATCTCCTCCTCCTCCTTTCTTTGGCTTCAGTGAGGCGACGACCGACATGATCTCTGATTCTCCTTCTTCGCTCAGTCCTCTGTCCTCTGCGGGGAAACGATAGGCGGCCAGTCGATGACCACGATGTGGTCGATGCGAGATTCTCGAGCATGAAGCCTGAACCGCGATTTTCACCTCTCCATTTTCCCTCTCGATTAGCAACGAAGACTCGAAGAGATCATGATTTGATTTTCCCTCTCGTTATACGATGCTGTGAGACTATGAGTGTGACTCTGAATGAGTGAGTCTCTCGACCTCTCGTCTCCTCCGGCGTTCGTTCTCTCATTGTCAGACACTTAGGTATGTTTTCTCTGTCTCATAGGCACTCTGTCTCTCTGATCGTCTGATGTTATTTGTTATTTTGTTAGTTTTCATTGCATGTTAAAATAAATACCACATTAATTTGAATGAAGTTTCTGCTAATTTAACAGATTTATATTTACTTGTTAACACTTATTAATATTGTAAGCCTTCAATGAGCTAAATTATTATGCTCTCAGTTGTAACTTGACGTTTTATGACTTAATGAATGAATTTAGAGCCTTTGGCCGATAAATAAAAAATAAAATAAAATAATGTAGGGTATTCTGTAAAAGGCATGTAATTGTAGCCTCTCAGCCCTACTAATCGGTTCGAGCTGTCACAATGGCGCCATAAGAGGTCGGGTTGATTCAGCCCGACTCGACTAGTGCACAACCTGATTAGTAGCTAGGACTGGCAGGCTTCAATTACATGCCTTTTTGCTAGCCCGAATTCCCAGTACTACTTCCAACAAATGTTTGGCTACTTTTTAATTAAGTTAAAAAATGTAAAGTTAAGTCACGTTTGGATTAAAGTTGGCAAAAGTGATATTGTGTATATATGTTTGTCATCACGTTCCTTAGCCCTAATCTGACTTATTCTACGTAAAAAGCCACTTTAAGTCCCAACTATAATTTCTTCCATGTTGGCACAACAATAGAGTGCTCTTGCTTTTGGTCCAATCGTGGGGTAATAGCATAAGCATGTTTTTAGGTACTTTTGGCCCGATCATAAGGAGAGAGAGAGAGAGGAAACATGGAGAGAGAGGAAAAAAAGTAATTTGTTGCAACGGTGGAGAAAGAACACGTCGACCTTGCTTTAATAAACAAAGTTAAAATTACTGTAAAAGACCCAATAACCAGATGTATTTAAAGCTAATTCAAATATAAATCAAAATGCACTATATGAAATTTACCCAAACTTAAGTTTATAAAAGTCAAATTAAATAAGAATCACTTTTACCACTGTTAATCTAAACACACCCTTTTATCATAACTAATTTTTATATACTGGAGTTGGAGTAAAAGTCAGTTAATATATTATGATGTATACTGAATATGATATATTGAAAAACAAGTTTATGAAGATTCAAATATAAGGAAAAGTCAAAAGCCAGGAGCTAAGAAAAGCTACTTCAGCTTTAAATTGACTTTTGAACAAAATTCAGTTGCTATCAAATTCACGCCAATTTTTTTTTTTTATTTCTTTTTATTTTGCACCTAAATTGATGTTTTCAGGTGAAAAAGTTAGTTTTGACATCGTAAACGTATGCCAAACACATTATAGATTTTTGCATAAGTTGGTTCAATAGAGAAAAAGTTTACCATATATGCTCGAAGTCTATAGTTTTTATTGTAAGAAAAACAATTAAAAATGTATGCATTGAGGAAAGAGCAGTGTGCGTTTAATGATTCTTACATGATGTTTTGAGGGTTCCATACTATGGAATGGGTGCGAAAGTTCTTGGTTGGATCAAACCAAAGATTAAATTGCTTCTCTCTGGAACCTCGGCCTTGTGTGTAAACATTGGTATGAACTATGTATGGCTGTCCGCTGACGTTTCCCAGGAACAAAAAATCTACCTCATCATGGTTTGGCCCCAATAAAGATAACTAAACCCAAAAAATAACAAGAAAAAACCTCAACCAACAAATTAAAGCTGTAAAATTCAACAGACACTGTAAAATAATACAAGGCCCACAGACAAGAAAGAGTGGTTTTTTTTTCTTGCTCTTACATAGTATGATGCAACAGTACCAACTGAATTGCCAGAGACAAGCTTAATCTTCATGTCAAATCTTCCAAACAAGTACTCTCTCTCTTGGATTGGAATCCAGAGCCATAAGCCTAATCAAGAGGGAGTTCAGAAGATTCCCTCCTTAAGTATCTTTGCCCTAGGTCGCCCCAAGTGATGTCTGTATCATCATAGAAATCACTAGCTTCAATGGCTGAACACAGCATACTCACATTGAAACACAACAGAAATAAAGCTGAAACTCTCATTTCAAATATTGCCATATTCACTTTAGCATATCTTTCTCTTGATTCTTATGGCCTTTATATAGATTGCAAAGTTAGTTGGAAGCTTCATAAGCTAAAGTACAGAAGGAAATAGCTGGCAGAGAGATATTTAGAGCTTAATAGCTTCAGCACCTTCGAGCATTTGATACATTGCACGTGAGGTTGCACCAGATTTACTTGCTCACAACTTAAGAAACCATCTTTGATTTCCACATCAACTTATTCTTCTCAAATAAGAAATGAAAAAGAAAGGTGAAAATGCTAACTTTGCAGCATGATTGGTAATTTTTTCCCTCCAGTATTTACCCTCCTGGTTCTTGATTTTGTGGTGGCACGTGGTGTTGGGCTATGGGATATCACTCCTATATGGAGCCCAAGTTCTAATTGTTCATTTTTATTTATTTCATATTTTGCATGTTTCTTATTTTATGAAAAGAGGAAAAAGAAGTGCAAAAAAAAGAAAGAAAAAGAAAAGGAAAGAAATAAGAGAGAACCCTGAAGAGTAGGTTGCAAGTTTGTGTGTGAGGGAAAAAAAGTTTATATATATAGCTCTTGTGAGAGAAAATATTTCTAGTAGTTTTTTAGCCAGAGCGTTTTTGATCTAGTTGATGATCGGAAAGAGATTTCTTGTCAAATTGATCTAAATTTTTTCGTGGAGGTTCTAGTCACATGGAGCTTCATTCGGGACGGTCAAATCATCCATTAGAAGTCTTCTATTTTCCCCAGAATTTTCATGAATGTATATTCTCCTGCTGCAGATTTTTATGAGCGAGTTTGATTAAGTCGATGAGCAGACAAGATTTCTGGTCCAATTTCCTTGGAAATTGGTGGAGGAAAGAGATTTATTGTCAGATTGATCTGAATTTTTGTGTGGAGGTTCTAGTCACATGGAGCTTCATTCGGGAAGGTCAGATCATCCATTGAAAGTCTTCTATTTTCCCCAGAATTTTTGTGAACGTTTGTTCTCACCTGCTACAAATTTTTATGAGCGAGTTTGATTAAGTCGATGAGCAGACAAGATTTCTGGTCCAATTTCCCTGGAAATTGGTGGAGGTGTTCAAGACATATAGATCTTGAATCTGAACGGTGGGATCGTGGATTGGAACTTCATATCTTTTACAGATTTTGCGTGAACGTTGGTATACGTTCTGTGATTGCAGCTTTTGTGTTTGGTGATTTTCGGCACGCATAGATTGTATCACCCAATAGATACGTATTTTATTGTTCTATTTACTCTTTTTTATTAATATAATCATTGGTGATTTTTGTGGATGAGGTGAATTTGTTGTCATCCTATAGTTGAACTTTGAATTAAAGCATTGAACATTGTATTCCTTTTGAAGATAATGAAATCTTTTCACTTTAGGCCATGGTCCTTTACTCTCACTTACATTGAGGGGGATATTTTTCCATGTTAAATTCTTGTGGCTTCATCTATTATTTTGTTGATCATTTTATTTTCTACTTTAATTGACTCTATACAAGCATATTTAAGATTTAATATCTACTTTGCTCTTTCTATGGTTATGCCGAAGTATTTAAAACATGTCTCTATTTTGTACGGTATTTGATAGAGATTCCCTGTAATTTTAGAATTTGTACGAAGTTCTGTACATTAAAAATCCGTAAGAATTTGTCTCACCATACAGACATTACTAATCAATTTAGAAAACTGCTATTAGGATATTTGCACACAAAAGTGATATGCCTTCCTTAGCCTTACAATCAAAGTCAAAGGTGGAAAAGTCTTATAGGATAGGCCTTTTCAGCCAAGGTTGGAATGCCATGTTCCTAGTATGTGGAATGTATTTATAAAATACTACCCCAGTCTTAAATATTTTACACTACAAACTTTATCTTATATTTACAGTAACTGTTTTTTAAAAACATATGTTTATTTTAAAACTTTCAATGACACTCACATATGCTACCCTGAAAGCATAGTACCTTATATAATAGTGTACGTAGTTGATTTCTCAATTAAAAATCTGTAAGTATCTATCTCACTATGTAGATATTCCCAGGATGTAGAATATATTTATAAAATGTCATTTCTCTCTCTAGCTCTCTTGAAATTTTTCTTTGCATAAACAAGAATCTAATTAATACATGCCACTTTGATTCAATCATGATCATACATCTTAAAAACATAGACACAAGGTGATAATGTAGATACACACAGAAAATCACACATTATTCAATCCTAATCATACATCTCACATGGTGCTGGTGGTGACATGTTCTTTTTTGATCCTCATGTACTCTTAGAGTGACCTCCCTTGCTGCTTGAGAGAAAAGTAATCATTAAAATATTTTTCCGCTGCAAGCCTTTTGTATAGTGGAGGATTTTCTGGGCCAATCAAACTCTTTGCAGGCCCTATTTCAGCATCAAGTTTAGCCACGAAGAACAAAACCATGGAGATTCTTTCCTTGCTCGTATTCACTGTTGCCCTGTGCACTGGGCTTTTGTACACGCCATTGCTTATAATCTGCACAACCACGTAAACCTCTTTACTTTTAGTAGGTGTTTGGATTATCTTATTTTAAGTGATTTTATGATATACAAGTTAAAATATGTGGAATGAGTATTTTTCGTAAAGCATAGTTTTATAAACAAGTAATGAGAAATAAACCTCTAGAATGTCTCCAACATTGACAACAAGAGAATTAGGGATGATGTTGACCGGAACCCAGGCACCATTTTTATTAACCTGTAGGCCACTCACTCCATTGACCTGGTTAAGGATAGTGATTATTGTATAATCTGAATGAGCTTTAAGCCCCATCACCTGCTCTGGTTTTGGGCATGTCGGATAATATGTCATTCTCAATGATTGCAACCCATCCTCAAACACCTCCTTCATCTCTCCTTCCTCCATTTTCAGAGCCTTCTCCAGCAAACCCACCAGTGTCATTCCTATATTTTGCGCTTTCTCTATATACATATCCAATACAGTCCTGCTCATAAAAGTAATATACAGTAATCAAGATCACAGGATGCTCTGGTATATTTAAGATATCTTGATTAAGATTTAATTTGGGGTGAATTAAACATCACAGAGAGAGAGAACCTGAAGGATGGAGGGAGCTCTGGGTAGAGATACGGCTTTCGTTTGTGAATGGGATTGATGGTCATATAGAACCTATCACACCAATCTTGTTTCTCAGCTTGTGATCTAATTACAGATCCATAGCCTTCAATATCACCTGGCCTTATCTTATACTTCATCTTCTCTTGCGGTGGCAGACTGAAGAATCCTTCAACCCCATTTCTGACCTTCTCTAACTCCTCCTCACTCACTCCATGGTTCACCAGCTTCTCGATCACACACATAAAGAACATAAATCAAAACACAAACTAAAAACAGAATCTGTTGAAACAAACGAGAAGAAGGCGGATTCTAACCTGAAAAATACCCCATTCTCTGCAAGCTGAGTCCAATTTCTGGAGCTCAGCCTCTCTGTGTTCTTCAGAGAGAAAGTGGTTCATGTCAAGAATGGGTAGTGATTCTGGTTCCGCATCAGAAATATTTTGATCTTCACGAAGGTAGCATTGAGGAAGAGAGGGAGGAGGATTCTTCGCGAGCTCTTGGACGCTCATTGAAGATGGATCAAAGATTATGAGGTTTGCAGGCACAGAAGTTGCCATGGTTCTTCTCCACACACACTGTAAATTAAAACCAAGGCACTATTAAGTTGGGGAGGCCAGATGGATGCTGATATGCACAACAAAACAGGCATATTTATAGAGGTGTATACGTCCTGTTCGGTTTTATCTTCCAATTATGTAAACCTTATTTAAATGATACGTACCGGCGGGGGCGGCCAGGATTTTTTCTTTTTAATAAAAAAACCTTAAGTGACATGTCCCTATTAAATATGAGAGATGCAATCTTTACTCCCATTTGATCCTGACTTTTGAATTGATTATTAGCCGCTCCTGTGATATGATCATTTTGTGTTTTTCAAGGTTTGAATATTAAATATATTTTTATTAATTTTAATTAATATATTCCCTCTCATTATATTTTTCTTATACTTTTTTTTGGTCAAAATTATCTTTTTCTTATACATAATATATTCCCTCTCATCTTTTTTTTTTTAACTCTTACCGACTCACTTATAAATAAGGCCATATTTTAAAAGAAAGTATCTTTGTCGCTTACTTATTATTTTTTAACTAATTTTAATAATTTTTTAAATATTTTTTGCCTACGAATATTTGAATATTATATATATATGTGGCTACCATTTTTACCCATATAAGAATGTTCATCTTTCACATGAGATCCCCAATCTGATCCTTATCTTTTTAGCATGCATACAATCAAGCCATATAGAGGTCCGAGCATGCGTACAATCAAGTCAAATAGAGGTCTGAGCAGATGTTAAGTAATATCTCAGGGCTTCGCTCTCAAAATTGTCCTCTTTCAGACCTTTTGTCACCCTCACAGTTTTAAAACACATCGAGAAGGGAAGAAAGGGAGGAGGATTCTTCGCGAGCACTTGAACGCTCATTGAAGATGGATCAAAGATTGAGGTTTTCAGGCACAAAAGTTGCCATGGTTCTTCTCCACACACACTGTAAAACCAAGGCACTATTAAGTTGGGGAGGCCAGATGGATGCTGATATGCACAACAAAACAGGCATATTTATAGAGTTGTATACGTACTGTTCGGTTTTATCTTCCAATTATGTAAATTTTATATAAATGATAGGACTTATTTTGCTGCAATAAATTAAATCCGTATATAAGAGAATTTTGAAAATGTAGTTTCGTTTCAACTCTATATTTAGGGCAAATGTGTAAATTAACAATAAACAATATCGCTATGTACATATCCATTCAAACTATCTATTTCTGGTTCACAAATTATTTCGGTAGCAATTTTAACAATGACATTACCTATCCTTGATTTTGGTAGTAATAAACAATATCGCTATGTGCAACCAAAATAACAATTGGATAGGGTCGTTGTTAAAATTACTACCAAAACAATTAATTATTACTCCCTCCGTCCCTAATTATAGGAGCAAATTTTGGAGTTGGTTTTGGTCCTAATTATAAGAGCAAATTTTAACTTTTGTCAATTTTTTCCTATAATACCCCTATTTATACTTATTATTAGGAGCATTATATATATATATGCGTGTTTGTGTGTGTGTGTGTGTGTGTTTACATATATATGTATATTTGTGTTTATGTGTGTCAATATGTGTGTGTGTAGATATATGGGTGTGTGTCTCTATGTATGTAGATAGATCTATATGTATACACATATACACACACACACATGTTTATATAACAAGACCATTATTTCAATTAGAAAGTGTGTGGAAAGAAAATTAGATCTATATGTATACACATGACTATATAAAAAGCAACTAATATACATATATAAACTAATATGTCATGGATATCTAACGTAAGGCAAATTAGAAACACTTATAATTAGGGCAACTTGTGTCATTTTAAATTTATATAAGGACATTTTAGGAAAATGAGTAAAATTAACTAATTTAACTCATCTCCTTAATTCTCCCAAAATCGGTTAAATTGCTCCTATAATTAGGGACTGAGGGAGTACTACTTATGAACTAAAAATAGAGAGTTCTTAAGCATACACAAAACAATGTTGTTTATTGTTAAATTTGCACATTCACCCTTATCTAAAACATTTATTTATTCATATATTGGTATATATACCTTTTCAATTATGTCCCAGTTAAAGATCAGATGCAATCTTATTTACTCCCACCATTCGATCCTGACTTTTGAATTGGTTATGAGCCCCTTTGTGCTATTCAGTTTGCGTTTGTCAAGGTGTGAATAATAAATGTATTTGTATTTATTTTTATTTTTATTAATATATTCCCTCTCATTATCTTTTTCTCATACATAATATATTCTCTCTCATCTTTTTTTCTTGCTCTCACCAACTCATTTATAAATAAGGGCATATATATATATAGATAGATAGATATATTTCTCACCTATTTATTATTGATAAAATTTCACTTGGATAAAATTTCAACTTTCAACACTCCAAAAAGTTTTTTAAGACATGAAAATGACAAAATGATTATAGGGGACTAATTTGAGATTTATAGTGTTGGTAATTTTGACATGAAAATGACAAAATGATTATAGGGGACTAATTTGAGATTTATAGTGTTGGTAATTTTACTGTAGCGGCCCTCATTTTTTTAAATAAAAGGGTGACATGGTGACCATTGGTATAATATAATAGGGTTAAGGTGCATATTAGTCAATAAAGTATTACGCTATGAGCACCTAGCACAAAAATGTTTTAAAGCTAAGGGACCATAAGTACCAAAAAAACAATTGAAAAGTGGCAACTATCATAACCAACCTCGTTAAACCTAGAGTAACAAGGTCTACTGGTTTCTTTCTTTCCTTTGCAAAAACCAGAGGGAAACACCTAGAAAGAAAGTTCAATTCCATTACTTGATTCTTCCTTCCTTGATCGAACTCATCACTTTTAAATCACATTTCTTTCTGTATTACCTTAACAATAAAGCAAAGAGTAAATTTTGCAGGCTCCAAGATCTCTAGGCTTGATTCTTTAATTGTTCGTCTTCTTCCTCTTCATCTCACGATGATGACGATAATGATAATGCGGATCTGGGACTTATAGATTCTCTTGGCAGAGAAACTCGTCGCTGAAAATCCTTTCCTGATAGATGTAACACCCCAAATTCCATATCACTTATTGTTTAAGAAAACATAGTTTTAGAAGAAAAACAACAGAGTTTGTGGTGCTACATCAGAGTAATGCGGAAACGGAGAGCATGCACTAACATTTGGACAATGAGTAACTGATATAAAATGCCCCGACATATGATGATGCCTGACATATGCTGGTTAAATTGAAAATCCCGAAGGAATATTCATGTGATACATTAGTATAGAGCTTTGTATAATTACAAATCTTACATGGTAACTATACAATCTTCAACCAAGCCGTAGCTAGACTTGGGGCAATGAACCTAACTTAGTTAATCAAACAACTTGGCCAGGTAGGTGTCTATCATGGGAGTCTCATCGAGTTCACGACGACTTATTGACTGATCCACATAGACTAGCCCTGCCTTTGAGACCAAACTGTCTGATGTAACTTCATTAGATCCATGCCAGAAAGTAGGCTCTGTTAAACTTCTTCCGGCTCTTGTCTCGACCGGTGCTTGCTCCATCCATCGGTGCCTTTCTTCGGCTCCATCTACTAGTGCCTTCTCTGATCCTGGTTCCTTTCCTGAACCTTAGACAGATCTGAGGTCCAATACCCATTGAACCTCAGGTAACAGTTAATCTCATATGAAAAGTATAACAGTACATGCA
The DNA here is from genome assembly GCA_025563575.1 of Acacia pycnantha. Lineage (NCBI taxonomy): Eukaryota > Viridiplantae > Streptophyta > Magnoliopsida > Fabales > Fabaceae > Acacia > Acacia pycnantha. The sequence goes on along the minus strand of JAMWYP010000015.1, from coordinate 9,283,735 downwards.
TGACAGATGTTCATTTACATTACAACATTGAACCAATACATAGCACACAACAGATGTAAGGCTACAACAATACATAAGCACACAGCAGATGTAATGTTAACAACACAACAATACATATCACATGTAATGTTATCCACGTTTGCACTAACCAGTGCCACGACGGCCTCTCGTGTCCACAGCGCTAGGAAAACTCAACGGCATTATCAAGACTATAATCCGTATAAAGCTGAATGTATAAATAGTGACCTAAGACAGAGTTTTAGCCACGGTACATGACCCAAGACATAGTCCAGTCCATGACCCTATGAATCATTCTATCACATAGAAGCATACAAGCACATCAGAGTTAAAGTTACTAGTACGTTAACGTACCTTTCACCGTGTATTTACCAACATGCCCGTCCTTTAAATCCGACTCCGACTCCGGACTTGATCCTGGATATCCTATACATTATCGTCGGATTATTTCCTTTTCCATTATATGATATTACACTTAATATCATATCTCTTAGAATAATATCCTAAAGGGTTATTTCCATCAATTTTTACCATTTTACCCTTAGTGGACTTGTTATTCCACTTTTACCCTTACATTTTATTAAAAACGAAATAATGGATTATTTTCTGAGCAGATTTTCCAACAACTTTGAAAACTCATAATTAATTCTACAAAAATCCTTTTGAGGTGCTGAAAAATTCCTCATGAACCTTGACATGTTTATTTTCAAGGAAAAGTATTCCCAGAAGCCAGAAAGTCACGGATCATTCCCATTTTAATATTTTCTCAACGCTGCCCAGATTTTCCCCAGAAAATGTAGCCTAACTTCAAGGATTTTCATCTCCTTATGTAGAACTCCAAATGATACATATTTTATATATTTGGAAATCCCTACATGTCTACTGTATTCCTGTAAATCCTCATAATTTTTAAAGCTCATTTAAACATAAAATAATAGCCTCACTGTTTGCTGCCAGAACAACCGAAAATTCTACAATTTTCACAATCTTGTTCCATTGATTTCAAAACTTATTCCCTCACATGTTTTTACCTCATTAGGAATTTTTCAATGCAAGGAGGCCTAAAAACAAGTAAAGGAATTTTCCTAACAATTTCCTAGATTAAACTACAATTATTCTAAGAACTAAAAAGCTAAAGACTAGAAAACTCAAAGCTAGAGCTTACCTCTTGAAGAACCTTGCTACTCCTTCTTCCTTCTTGCTCCTCTCCTTCCTCCTTCTCTTAAACTCACCAATTTGGTATGAGTTTGGTGTGAAGAATGAAGAGAGGCAAGCTCTCTATTTATAGGGAAAGTCATGGCTTGTTCAAAGACAAAACACCCTTCCCTTCTTCAACAAGTCTTCTCTTTGCAACATGTTTTCTCTTTCCCTCTCTCCTTCCTTCAAAAACCGTCCCCCCTCCTCTCTCCTTATCCTCTTCCACCTTATCCTCTTCCAATTCTTCCACTTTGTCCCCTTACATTATCCCATGTGCTTTGTTTATTAATATCTTGGATATTCATTGCAAAATCCTATCCAAATCTTATCTCATGCATGTGCCACATTATCCCATGTGCTCTTAGCTTAATTAAAATACATTAAATCAAAATATCCTCCCTTATCCTCCAAGCTAAAAACCGTCCACCCACTCTCTCTTGGCTCATGGTTTGTGCTTCTTATGTCTTCTAATATCTAATATTTAAAGCCTCCCATTGGTTCATTTAAATTCACAAGGATTAAGCTTAACTGTGTGATTAATTAAGACCCTTGGATTTAACTTTATTAAACTTAATCTTGGCCATTAATCTTAGTTGCAATTTTTGACTTTTCAAAGCTTGATTAAAGTTTAATTAACATCTTAATCAAGTGCTTATATGTCCCTTGATTATAAGTGCCATTGTCTAATTGTCTTGCTACTTAATCAAGGCCATTAATACTTAATTATTCAAGCTTTAATTCTTCATCTTTGGCCCTTAATTATTTCGAAATAATTAGCCCTTCTCTGATGATCCTAATTTGCCTCTAATCATCTTGAAGGATTATGCAACTAATCTCAATTAGTGCAAGATAATTTACTAATTAGCAATTTCTAATTTATGCTAATTTGGCTAAGGGTGTTCATAACCCTCTCTTTATCTCATTTAATTATAAATTAGTTACCCTTTTATGTGCCATTTACATCACACTAAATAGCCCCAAAATATTGTCTCATAATTAACCATTAGTTAATTAATCCCAAAATAAAATTTGATAAAAATATAATCAATAGATTATATTTCTTTGAGACACATATTCACCTTTGTTATTTTGCTAATTATTAGCTAAAATACAATGTTTATATAAATTATGAAAATTAGGGTATTACAATAGAGAAACTCGTCGCTGAAAATCCTCTCCACATCTCTCTTCAATTCATGCATGAAAACATGAGTTTTGATCTTTTCGTCTCCGGCTTTCTTGCTCTGACCAAGCATAGCCGCCATGAAAATTATTCGGCAAATCGTTGATCCCAAGCTTGCATTCTGAGAACAAGAGATTCTGAACCGGCCTACAATCGCTCTCGAACTCTGTTCTCACCTGCAATAGCAGTGTTGGATAATTGTGCACCTTGGTGGTGAACAAAACGTCGTAGGCTTCAACTCCACAATTGGATTTCTCAAACTCGAAGATCTGGTATTCGTTCTCGTCAAGCAACACGGTGCGGTCATGTTGGTTCAGAGCAAACCAAAGGAGGGACTCGTGGTTGAGATTGAAGACGAGGAAATTGGGATTAGGGATTCGAAGTAGAGTGGCAGCGATGGCGGAGATCTTGATGGTGGACATTGGGCGAGTTCCAGTGGTGACATTGGCGGAAGATGCAGCGGCTGCATAATGAATAAGAGCTTTGGTGACAGGGAGTGTTGGGGCGGTGCAGCAGTGAAAGAAATAGAGTAAACATCGTTACTTTAGGTTTAATGGGGTTGTGATAGTTGCCATTTTTTTTTGGGGTACTTATGGTCCCTTAAAACATTTTTGTGCTAAGTGCTCTTAGTGTAACACTTCATTGGTCAATCTACATCTTAATCCAATATAATATAAAGGCGTAATGGTATTGATTAGAAGTAATGATATTCACTAAATGAGTAATGATATTGACTAAATATGTAATATTGGTATGCATTAAAAGAGTAATTGTATTCACTAAACGAATAATGATATTGACAAAGGCGTGATGGTATTCTCTAAATGAGTAATGATATTGACTAAATGAGTAATGAAAATGACTAAATGCGTAATGTTATTGACTAAAAGAGTAATAATATTTATTAAAGGGGTAATGGTATTCACTAAACGAGTAATGTTATCGACTAAATGAGTAATGAAAATGACTAAAGGCGTAGTGGTATTGACTAGATGCGTAATGATATTCACCAAAATGAGTAATGTTATTAATTAAAGACGTAATTGTATTGACTAAATGAGTAATGGTATTACCTAGAGGCGTAATAGTATTGATTAGAGGAGTAAATCATTACTCATTTTTAGTTAATAACATTACTCATTTAGTGAATATCATTACGCCTTTAGCCAATACCATTATTCATTTAGTCAATATCATTATGTCTTTAGTTAATGACATTACTCATTTGATTAATAACATTGCACATTTAGTGAATACCATCATGCTTTTAGTCAATACCATTACTCATTTAGTGGATACAATTACACCTTTAGAGCTTGTTTGGTTCAACCCCACTACATGCCTGTAATGATAATCATGATTGTATTATCAAGAGAAGAGTGTGTGGTTGGTTTTTAGCATGATAATAGGGTTTACTATGGTAATGATTATTACCAAAAAATTGGTAATCCTCATTCATATCTCCCCCTATGAATGCTCATTACCACCCCATTATATGATTAAAAAAAGTTCAATTTACCATTTAGTTTTATTTGTCTTTATTTTACTTCTATCATTTCACTTACCACACCACGCTACAACCGCCACCGCCACTACCTTCTCCTCCACAGCTGCCACCTCCAAAAAGTTGGTTAACTCATGGAAATAAGTCTCAAGAGACTATTCTGGAATTTTGAAATGTTGTGATTTTCCAAAATGCCTCTCAAATTTTTTTTTAAAAAAAAAAAGAAAAGAAAAAAGAAAGAAACCTTGCCGCCGTCGGAGCTCCAGCAGCCGGCACCACCACGCCGACAAACTTCGGCTGCTAGAGCTCTGGGAACAACTTGAGTGATAAGATTGACTACTTTAGTATAGAAATTGACTACTTGAACTCCATAAACCTTATCTGGTGTCGTTAACAAATTGAATAAAGGCAATAACAACTTGAGTACAGTAATTGACAAATTGCGCTTATATAAGGTTATTAATGGCTATATTCAAGTTGTCATTGTCTTTATTCAATGTAATACCCTAAAATCTGACTTAGGGTAAAAATCATAAAATGAGTAAATAATCCCTATTAAAAATAGGTGAATATGAGGTCTCGAGCACCTTGTATTGAGTTTACCTTGTTGTCAGGGTAATTTCTCTTGAAATTAGATAAATTGCAATTAGGTCCCTAAAATGTTGAAAATTGCATATAGGTCCCTAAAATACATTGTGGGTTATAAATACCCTGTGAAAGCTATAAAGGAAGCAAGTAAAAATCTATTTGAAATAGGGAAGGATATTGTCCCTAATTTAGGTAATTTATTAAGTTACAAACTTGGAAAATTGGTAGAAGAATACTCAAAAAGTAAGGAAATGACCGAAATACCCCCGTAGATACTAAGATAATACAGAACACATGGAAACAAATGTGTCAGTGTAAAAGTTATGAGGTAATGAGGTGTTATAATTAATAAAATTATCAACTATTGATAAGAAAGTAATTAAGTAATATTGGGCTAATTACTTAAGCGTAAGCAAAGGAAAATTCATAGATAATTATGTAAAGCTCAAAAATTAGTGGAGAATGGTTGAAAATTAGTAAAAGTATATTTACTAATTAATTGGAAATTTTGAGAAAAATAATTGAGTTTAGGTATTTTTAAGCCTAAATGTAAGAATGGACCAATGGGAAAATTCTATAAAAATTATGTAAAAATAATTATTTAATTAATTAAATAATTAAATCAAAAATAAATATATAAAAAAAAACGAAAAATGGGCAGAAAATAAAAAAAAAAAAATGAAAAAGGAAATGAAAATTATTGTTGCAAGTTGCATATTATTTTAATATATAATTAATTAAAGTAAAATTTGATGAATAGTAAATTAAAAATTAGGAAACGGATCCTATCTAGAGATCTAGGAATATGAATTCCAAGGTCAAGGTAAAATATTGATCGGTGAGTTTTACCTTCAAGTGACCTCTTCCGGAAGTAAATTCCGAGGCCGTTTGTGCATTTTCCTAATAAAACAAAATAGGGAAAAATGCATATAGGCATATTTTTGGAAATAAAGAAAATAAATTCTAACTCAATATCTAGGAATGAGTTTGAATTTATTTAGACATATTTGGAATCGGTGAATTTTCTCTAGAGATTGGTGATTCCGAAACGCGTTTAAATGCTTAGGACCGTACGGACACGTTTTCGAGAAACTTCGGCTGAACACGGAATGCCCTGTATGGAATCAAGGTTTAGATTAGAATAGACATTTCTAGTAAGTAAGAGGAGATCTTCAAAGTTAGTTAACCAGAATTTTGAGATTTCTCCGAAAGTACGCGATTCGGACATCGATCGGAAACTTATCGGTAAGACAGCTTCTTGAGGAAGTAAGTGACATCACCACCATGACATCATGGCTTTAAATGATGATGTCAGCTGCCAAGTGGCCCGGTGAGGATCGTGACATGTGGCAAAGTGCGATCCGGCGGCCGATATCCGATATGAAAAAGTAGTGAATAGTGTCACATTTTCTTCTATAAATAGCCAAGTTTCCTCTTCATTTCTCACACCATTTTGAAGAGCAAAACCAATTCTAGAGAGAGGATTTTAGAGAGAGAAGCTCTGGGGAAAATTGCAGAATTTCGAAAATTATCATTGGGTCGAAGTTCGCAAAATTTTGGGAAAATCGGAGCCAAAGTAACGAAGTGCTGGCGAAATTCCGCCAATTAGGGGTATAGGGGCAAAATGGTAATTTTTACCTAAAATGCCGTTCGTAATGTCAAATCACTAATAAAAGTGATATTACCCTTATAGGATATCGAAACTCGATCTGCTGCCGTTACGTTGTCCGACGTGCCATTGTTGGACGTTTATTTTTCCGTAAACGTCGTTTAGTAAAAAGTACGATTTCGACGGAAGTACCGTCTACCGTCAACGAAGGTACGTTCGCGTACTGGTAACCTTAACTCTTGTGTTTATGGTATGCGTATATGTGTTATGTTTATTGTATGTGTATATGTGGTGTAAGTACGTTCGCGTACTGGTAACCTTAACTCTTGTGTTTATGGTATGCGTATATGTGTTATGTTTATTGTATGTGTATATGTGGTGTAAGTACGTTCGCGTACTGGTAACCTTAACTCTGATATTTATGGTATGCATGTATGTGCTATGTGTAGTGTATGTGGTAGTTGATTGCTCTGTGATATGTTATGTCGTTGATATGTTCACGTTTGCTAAGGGCCACACATTATATGTGCTATTGGGATTCGATTGCTATGGGCCAAACGTTGCTAAGGGCCATACGTTGCTAAGGGTCACACATTTTATGTGCTGTTAGAATACGTTGCTAAGGGCCACACATCCGCCTGGGGCTTATGTGCTATTGGGATGCGCTTGCTTTGTATGTGATACTTATGTTGTTAGTGATGTGAATGTATGTAATGCATATGTTGTATATGTAAATATGAGATTAACCGTTACTCGAGGTCGGATGCATCGGATCTCGGCTCTTAACCTAGCGTCGAGTTCCGGAGGATCGAGGACCGAGGAGAGAGGCAAGCGGCCGAGTAGAAGACCCTACCGAAGACTTCCGTTTTGTTGTTCCAGTGAAGCCTTTCTTTTGTTATATACTTTTGAACCACGCGGTTTCTGTACCGCCGTTGTAATTAGCCAGACTTACGGCGTTTTATATACACATATCAGTTACTCAATCGCTCCGGTGCTCTACTCTGATCATTTTGAAATGATGTTTGATAAAAAAAAAAATTTTACTGAGTTTAAAAGTTGGGATGTTACATTCAACTTGTCAATGACGCTTGATAGGGCTTAAAGAGCTCATGGAGCCAATCTCATTACTCAAGTTGTTACTGGAACTCTAGTCGTCGACGCCGGAGTCCTACAAAATGGGTAGCTCGTGTTATTTCAGGGACCAAAAGGGTATTTAGTATTTACTCTTCTTTTTCTATTTTCAAAAAAAAAAAAAAACTTGAAGGACATTTTGGTAAAATCAAAACTTTTCAAAATCCCATATTAGTTCCTTGAGGCCTATTTATCATTTTCATATATTAACAAACATTTTCAAGTTGTTTAGATTCAAATGATATTTATTTAGAATTTTCTCAATTATAAGTGTGCATGACATTCAATAATTCCCTTTTATATTTACTCTCTCCCTCACGCAGACACACTTTCAAACAGTTCACAGACTTTTAACTTATTTGAAAATTTTATGCTTGCATTTTAAATTATACCCAAACTAGTTGAAAAATATTCAAAAAATGTGGGTGATAATTGGGTACATATATATAACTCTATAATAATATAATTAAATCTTTAAATCGTTAGAAAAATTAAAGATATTAATTATGTGTCAATTTTTTAATATATGGGTGTCTAGTTTTAACTTTTGGTTCGTTACATAAATTTTGTGGTTATATATATTTTTTCATATAGGTTTATTGTTAATTGATACTACTGGCTTAAATATATGACATAGTTTGTAATACAAATTGCACTACAACTATATTCTATATTTAGGATCAGAGAAGTAATAATTTAAACATGAGACACATCATCATATGTGATTAGAAACCTTGACCTAAATATTTTCTATATATATATCATCTATGTCTTCGAATTGAATAGTGGCTGCTTTAATTTCGAACAAAAGAAAACTAGGGATTGCTATCATATCACCTCACGTTCTTTTGGAGGACAAGGAAGTAAAATTCAAAGAATTTGACTTTATGGAATGTGTACGCGGATAATTGAAGATATAGACTCTGCCAAGAAACCAAAAACAAAGAAACACTGACAAAAAATTGTTGAGGCCGACCAACAAAGAGTGAAACAGGCTACTCTTTTTATAATGTCATAAATCAATGTTTAATTCAATTTTAATTGAAAGAGAAGCTCACATTTATTATTTATTATTTGATAGTGTTTTGAACATGATTGTTTTCAATAAAAAAAATCATTTGCACAAAAAATGAGGTCAAAACTTAAAGGAAAAATGAAAATCTCGCAATAAATAATACATTATTGCTTCTAGATCAGACTGACCGATTTATAAAAGGGACATGTTAGAGAAAGGAGTTGTTGAAAGGCACATAGTAAAATAATGGAACATGATAACTTCAACAAACAGATTAAGCACAAACAAGGAAAGAAAACATATTACCCGTCTGTCCCCAATAGCGATGGATTTATATAGGGTGAATGTGTAAATTTAAGAATGAACTATTTTTCAATGTGCACCCAATACAATTAACTTTTGTTAAGTCTAAAAGTAAACATAATTACTAATCTTATTGGGTCAAAATAAAATTAAGTTTTGTCAATGGACACAGATAACATGTGGACTACTAGCTCAACATATTTAGTCAATTATCAGTCAAAATTAAGTGAGATAACAATAAGGGCAAAATTGCTCCATTTTTTACATTTCTAGGGCAAAAATTTCCTCTCGGTGACAACTTCCGGGGTAAAATTATCTCTTAACCCAAATTTAATTTCATTTTGACCCTAAGAGGTGTGGTGAAACTTTAGAATCTTTTGGGGTTGATTGACATAAAATTGTTTCTATGGGTTTAAGTGATATTTTTTCATTAAAAAATTAAAATAATAGAGATTAAGAAGACTAGTAAGACCTACAGTGTAAAAGTAACGAAAGTTGATCGTAACTAACAGCCTTGCTATATTTACTACATAGAAAATTGATTATATCTACTTGTAGACCTATAAAAGCTAATTTTGTTGGGCACATATCAAAAAATAGTTTATTGCTAAATTTACACCTACTTATATATATATATATATATATATATATATATATATATCACTACAGAAAAAACGAGCTTTTGTCGCGGTTAATTTGTCGCTGTTAAAAATAACCGTTTCAAAATAGCATTTTGTCGCGGTTTTCACCCTAAACCGCCACTAAATTGTAGCGGAAGCCATATTTGTAGCGGTTATTCAAAAACACCGCAACAAAATTGGCGCCACGTTGGCGCGCTAGCGCGGGAAACTTTGTGACAGTGTCTTTGTAGCGGTTTATTTATTATAACCGCGACAAAATTTGAAGGGTCAGCTATTTTGTAGCGGTGAGAAGATAATCGCTACAGAATTTGAAGGGTCAGCTATTTTGTAGCGGTTTGGGTAACCGCTACAAAGTAGCACGAAGAGCGAGGCATTTTGTAGCGGTTGTTGTGGCGGTTATTTTACAACCGTTACAAAGATGTAAACTTTGTAGCGGTTTCTTTGGATAACCGCTACAAAATCGTACGACTTTATAAACCGTGACACACCATTTTCAAAGTCACTTCTAACGGTTTGAGTTTTCACCGTTTCTACCTTAACGGTTTGAGTTTTCACCGTTTCTACCTTTTAACCCAACGGTTTGAGTTTTCACCGTTTTTACTGTTAAACTTACACCTTTCAACATTATGGATTCTGGACGAGGTAAGGGAAAGGGAAAAGTAACTGGCCCACCGAGAAGGGGTTTAAGGGGCGGTAGTAGTAGAGGACCAGACGAGAGGGCGTGTGACCCGACATATACCTCCGCCTCTCCGGCCGGCGAGTTTGCCTCGCTCTTCGCCGATGAAGAAATTCCAAACACGGGGACCGTAGGGGAGATCGAGAAGCAAGTTTGTCGTTCGACGATTTAGGCGACGAGAATGAGGACATCCTCTTAATATTCCCATAGAAGATGTAGAGCGGTTCATCGACGGGAAAACCAGCGGACCACGGAACCCCGACCGGCGTCTTCGCGTTCCACCGGATTTGTAGTGGATGTCGAAGGTATATGTAATTAGTTTTTGTGAGAAATTAATTTAATTTCGGTACGTTTAATTCAATTTTTGTAAACTTGCGAGATAGACACGGAACATCGCCAGGAGGACGCCGGATGTTTCCGCTCTCACTCAGACGGACTGGGAGATGGCCGGGTGTCGGGTCGTAGTCCAGTGGAACGATCAGACAGACCAGGCGATCGGCAACGGCGGTCACCTGATGAACCGATTCCTGTCTAAGTTTGGTGGCCATTGGGGGTGGTTCCCAATTTATTTCAAGGATTGGAAGAAAGTGACGAAGGAGACAAAGAACAAGGCGTTTACAGATGTTCTGCAGTAATCAATATTGTTTAATTAAATTGTACATGTTAATAGTTATAAGTTTTAGTTTATTTCTTTCCTTATTTGTTTCTTAATTCATTAATAATTAATAATGAAATTATGATATAGAACAAGTTTAAATTGCGCGAACGACATAAGAGGTACGTTATGATGAAAGTGGGGGAAGGGTGGAAGAGCCGGAGGAACCGTCTCTACAATCTTATGAATGGAGACGGCACTATTCCTCTGCAGCAGCTGATCGAGAGAGTCCCAGACGGCGTGGAACCAGATCAGTGGGCGGCTTTCGTCCAATATAGGAGGGTGCTGACGGGCAAGTACATTTTATTAAATTAATTAATTGTTTCACTTAATTGATAATTTAAATTGAGTTTAGGGTTTAAATTTAAATTTTGTTTCCTCCTCCTTGCAGGCTTTGTCGCAAAGGAACACAAGAAGCCGCGCACAGCAGAGAGTCCATCACACCGCAGGGGACCAAGACGTTTGCGGTGACATACGAGGAGATGGTATGTTATTATTTAACATGATCATTGTTTTGTTTTTGAAATAACAAAGTTTATATTGTTTTAATTCTTTCAGCAACAGAAGGCTTAGGAGGAGAACACACAGACAGACTATGGGAAGTTGTGGACACGCACCCATAGACACGCGAGATGGGACGCCGACCTCCGAGGCAACGAGAGGAGATAATAGTAAGTTAAAAAACATTATTTATATAATGAATGTTGTATATTTAAATTGATCGTCCATTATTTTATTAATGGTTCATGAACTCTGTTGGTCAGGCCGGATTGAGAATACCGAGGCGAGCTACGGCGTCGCAGACCGAGTCACGAGTGTCTGTGAATCCTACGGCCCCATTGAAAGCTGCTCTGGGCCCAGTCGAGCATCCTGGCCGCGTTAGGGGTTTTGGCCTTGGCGCCAGGCCTAGCATGGTGTACCCGAGACAGGGCTCCTCCTTCACTCCCGGACCCTCCGGCTCGAGAAGGCCACCAGCGGGAGATTTCGAGGCGATCATTGCTGAGAAGGTTGCTGAGCAGGTTGCCGCAATTGAGGCTGCACGGAGGGCCGACGAGGAGGCCAGGAATAGGCGCAGGCAGGAGAGCATCGACCGTTGGTGGGACCGTCATAGCTCGAACTGGACTTCTGTTTGTGGCGTGCTGAACAAGCTGTGTCCTGACGCACGCCTTCCATCTCCCGAGCCTCCCCCTCCGTTCCTCTTTGATGATTCCAGCCCACGTGCTGCTGATGACGACGATGCTGTCAACTCTGGTCGTGGACCACCCCCTCCTGAGACAGACCCCCCTGAGACAAACCCCCCTCAGAGAGGACTTGATGATCATGCTCCTGAAATGTAGACCTTCTTTTTTTTTTCTCTTTTCATGTCCAAACAGAGTTGATTGAGATAACTATATTTGATTATATTGTTTTCTTGTTGATCACGTTTCTTTTCTTGTTGATGAGCTTTTTTTTCCATTGCTTTTTAAAAAAGTGTTTTAATTATAAGTTAAGCACTTCTAATGTTTGGATATACCATTTAACTCATGATTGACTAATCGGTAATATATTAACTCAATTAATCAAATGATTAGTTGAGACACATATGATTAATTAAGCAAAAGCAAATTTTGGCGTCAAAGCTTTGTGCTTTTTACTAATTTTGTGCGCAAAAGCAAATTATTCCATGACTAATCGTATTATATTAACTTCTAATTTTGTGCGTTCTTACTAATTTTGTTTTTTTCCCAAAGCTTTGTCGCGGTTCCATGGAATATAACCGCAACAAAGATGAATTTTGGCGCCACAATTTGTCACGGTTTCTTCCTTCAACCGCTACAAATTTTGTGTTTGTAGCGGTTATTGTCGCGGTTAAAAAACCGCTACAGAATTCTGGCGGGATTTTGGATTCATTTTGTCACGGTTTTTCAACCGTGACAAAGGTGTCTAGGATATGTGCAACGGTTGTTGTAGCGGTTTTGTAACCGCTACAAACCAATCGATGCATTTAAAGATCCCAATTTTTGCTTCGAATGTAATTAAAGTGAGTCGTCCACATTTATGTTCTATCCTAAATTTGTTTGTTACATATGGATAAGTCATGGATCAAGATGCCGCGTAGTTCTCCTGTGTATTTAGCGGGATTGAACACTTTCTTAGATTTCGCCTTCTCTCACGCTAGCATTAATGGCAAGATCGTGTGTCCTTGTTTACGATGCAAGTTTAAGAAGTGGCAAACACGAGATTGTGCTTTGGAACATCTTCTTCTAAAGCCTTTCCCAGAAGCATATACATTCTGGGAGGTTCATGGTGAGCAACGTGGTATGAGATATGGGCTTCATCTTCCTCGAACCTCACAAGTAGGAAATCAAGTACATCAAGATGATCCGGTTAATGAAGCTGTTCGTGATGCTTTTGGTGTTCAGGACGACAACTTCACAGCAGAAGTGCAGGGTCCAGAACCTGTTTTCTTCAGAATGATGCAGCTCGGGAATTTTTCAGCCTCATGGATGAGAGCGATCGTCCTTTGTATCAAGGTTGTCATAAATACTCAAAGTTATCTTTTCTGATCAAATTGTACCATATCAAGTGCATGTGTGGGATCACTGATAAGGCAATGTCGATGTTCCTGGAATTACTTCGAGATGCATTCCCTGACGCGGACATTCCCCCATCCTTCTACGAGGCGAAGAAGATAATCAACAGATTAGGCTTGAACTACCAAAAAATAGATGCCTGCCCAAACGACTGTATGCTTTATTGGGAAGAGGACGATCGGAGGGAGACTTGTAAGAAGTGTCACACTTCGAGGTTCAGGACAGTTCGGAAAGGGAAGAAGCAGAAGAAGAAACCCGCAAAGATTCTAAGGTACTTTCCTTTAAAACCTCGTTTGCAAAGATTGTTTATGTCGTCTAAGACAACTGAGCATATGAGGTGGCATCAAGATGATAAGAATCAAGATGGCAAACTCATTAATCCGTTTGGGAATCTTAGCACAAGCTATAGTATATGGCCAGTTATGTTGATACCCTACAATTTTCCCCCGTGGATGTGTATGAAACAAAGCTCCTTCATTATGTCCATGATCATTCCAGGGAAAGAAGGCACCGGAAATGACATCGATGTGTATCTCCAACCGCCGATCAAGGAGTTGGTGGAGTTGTGGAATGTAGGTGTGGAGACGTACGACGCGCACGAGAAGACACTTTTCAACTTGCGTGCGGCCTTGATCCGGACGATAAGCGACTTTCTGGCCTCGGGACATTATCCGGTGGAATGTGCATACCGGCCTTGCGTGCCCGGCTTGCAATTTTGACTCTGACTCAGTGCGCCTTCCCTACAGTCGTAAGTGGTGCTTCATGGGTCATCGGAGGTTTCTCGATGGTACGCACAGGTTTAGGTTGCAACGCAACCGCTTTAATGGGCAACAGGAAAAAAGAGGACCTCCTCGGAATTTATCTGGCGAAGACATCATAGAGCAACTTCAGGATGTTGATGCTGAGTATGGGAAAAAAGACGACCCGGCAAGGGCCGGGACAAAGACTGGCAGGGTTTCTGGTTCTACGCCCCAGCAATGGCGAAAGATTAGTGTCTTCTTCGCTCTTCCGTATTGGAAAGATAATTTGCTCCGACACAGTCTGGACGTCATGCACATTGAAAAGAATGTGTGCGACAATGTGTTGTACATGATTCTCAACGAACCAGGCAAGTCCAAAGATCATCTGCAAGCCAGGAAAGATCTACGGGAGATGGGCGTTCGTGGAGACGCGTGGCCGGATGAGCATGACAGATTTCAACCGGCAAGATTCACCCTGACAAAACCGAATAAGGAAATCTTTCTCGCTACCTTGAAGAAAATAAAAGTTCCTGACGGGTATTCAAGCAACATATCACGATGTATTGACTTGCGGGCTCGAAAGGTTACAGGTCAAGAGTCATGACTCACATGTGCTTATGCAACAGCTTACTTCGCAAAAATACGCTGCCTCTCGATGTGTCTCTTGTTTTGGTCGAGCTTTGTACTTTCTTCCGAAAGCTGTGTTCCAAGGTTTTGATAGTGGAGGAGCTCGACCAGCTGCAGCAGAAAATCATTCTTACGCTGTGTCATTTGGAGATGCTCTTTCCTCCGTCATTCTTCATGGTCATGGTTCACCTGACAGTATACCTTGTTCACGAGACAAAGCTTGCTGGCCCAGTTCAGTACCGATGGATGTATCCTATTGAGAGGTACTTGTTTAAAAATAATTACTTTAGCATTACTCCCTATTCGCATGTTTAACCATTGATGCATCGAAATTTTTCCTTGTCTACTTTATAGGTTTCTTGGGAAACTTAAATCTTACGTGAGGAATAAGGCGTGGCCTGAAGGTTCAATAGCAGAAGGTTATATCGGGGATGAGGTCTTGTATTTTTGTTCCGTGTACTTCGATGACATTGAGACGTCATTCAACCGACCGCCTCGTGTAGACGATTGTCCCGAGCTCGAGCCGGAGCCGAGGCAACAGAGTTGTTAATCCCTCGTGTTGGTAAAGCAGTTGGCGGGAGTGAGAAATTCAAACTCACGGCACTTGAGAAGTTTCAAGCACACCGACATGTCTTGATTAAATGCACCAAAGTTGAACCGTACCTTCAGTAAGCATTTCATACTGTTATATATATACATTTCCTTACATTTTATACGTACTCACATGTCATTGCATGTTTAATTGTAGGGAATTCAGGAGTCATGTGAAGCGTGAACTGACGAGCCGTATATTCTTGCATCGAGGCCCATCAGGTTTATTATGTGGCCGATGAGAGGCACAAGGATTGGAATATGGTGGTTCACTTAAAGCCTCGGGACCTTTACGACATGGGCGATGGTGATAACGTCGCATACGATTGTGAGCCGTTCCAGCCCACCAGCTTCGAAGACTTCTTCCCATACGCTTTATAAAATAGTAACATTTAATTAAAGTTTTAATTGTGTTCAAACATATTGACCTCACGCGTAACATTTTATGCAAACTTTCCTTGTAGGGATGGTGAAGAAGATTGAGAGAAACACTTAATGCCTATCTTTGTAATATGAAATCTTTTTAATATTAAGTTTTTAAAAAAAAAAAACTCAGAAATTACTTTGTAGCGGTTATATAACCGCTACAAACACTTAAAAAAACTCAGAAATTACTCAGAAAAAAAAAACCCTTTAAGTTTTTTTTTTTAAAAAAAAGAACTCAGAAATTACTTTGTAGCGGTTATATAACCGCTACAAACCCTTAAAAACCGCGACAAACTAAACCGCTACAGTAACCGCTACAAACACCCTCAAAACCGCTACTAAATACAATAACCGCTACAAAAAGTGAGAAACCAACCGCTACAAAATGATGCGCAAACCCCACCATAAATACCCCACCCAACCTCATTTAATATGCCTCAACTTATTTTCTACCCACGTTTTCTCTCAGTCATCTCAAATATTTTTACGTTTCAGAACATCGTGAGTTTGAAGGGGGTAAGTACCGTGTAACCGGATCAATTCTAATGTTTCTCATACTAATTTATAGTTCTTATACTAATTAAATTTTGTTATTTTGCAGTTGAACGGGATATATATTTCAATTTTCCCTATTCTTTCATATACATTATTCAATTGATTTGTACATATAATTTTTAAATATTGAGTATTGTTTTAATCACCTCATTTCTTAGCACTTATTCTACTTACATAATCTTATTATTTTGTTTCTATACATGCACCTTATATATTTAAATTTCATAATTTACTACCTTTTATTTTTATTAAAAAGATATATTAATAATAATTACTGAATTACGCCGATAAATAATAATTTTTTTTAAAACCGTAATGAATTTGTAGCGGTTACAATAACCGCTACAAAATTTCAAATAAAATGGCGGGTTATTTGTAGCGGTTATAGTAGCGGTTTGAAACCGCTACAAATATTCAAAAGCACATGATGGCGGGAATATTTGTAGCGGTTGCAAACCGCTACAAATATTCAGATGGCGGCAAATTTTTTTGGCGAAAAAATGGCGGGAATATTTGTAGCGGTTATTAATCGCGACAAATATTCAAAATAATAAAAATTTATGGTGGCAAAATTATCAACACATTATTTTGTAGCGGTTATGAAATCGTTACTGAAACCGCTACAAGTTGATTTGTAACGGTTACGAACCGTGACTAATGTCTCGAAACACACGTCAGCCCCGCTCATTTAGTGACGGTTTTTTTGAACCGCAACAGTTGTTGTAGCGGTTTATGTGTATGTAGTATCGGTTTTTTTTAACCGTTACAAATCGTCTTGCCACAGGCGTTTTTGTCGCGGTTCCTCTAACCGCTACAAATGTCGTTTGTCACGTCAAAAACCGTTACAAATAGGTCATTTTAACCGCTACTAATTGTCGTTTTTTTGTAGTGTATATATATTGAGCACGCAGCTGTTGGCGTTGCCCAAAGGTTTTACAAAATTATGGTTTTTTTTATATTGGGATATTTGGGTCCTGATTAATTGTTTGGTTGGAGAGAGGACCTATTCAGCCAGCAATTGTGAGTTAAGGAAGTGGGACGATATCGAAATTATTAGTGTGTTTAAATTGATAGAGGTAAAAGTGATTATTATTATTTTTTTCAATATGATTGTTGGAAACTCAAGATTAGATAAAAGTAAGTTAATATAATGTAATCTATGTTTGGATAGCAGCAATAAAAATGATTTTGTTTAAATTGAAACTCATCTCAATAATTATATGAAAAATAAGTTTCGATGCAAGAAGACTGAAAATAATATAAATCTTATTAAATAATAAGTATATATTATATGTATCACACCCTTCCAATCATACGTCACACATTAGAGTATTATAGCACAGCACAGTGGTAAAACGGTTTAGGCATAATATATTACAAATCTTGGTTATAAATTCTAATCATAATTATATAAATTTTCCTACAAACATCCCTCGAACAATCTGGAACCGGTCCGACACCTCCATTTTGCTGACTCCATCGCTTTGTCCTGGGAGCCTCATCCAATATGTTGTACAATTCACAGGTAGTAATAAGGATTGGAATCCCAAAGGATCTTAGAGTAATAGATTAATCTCATGCACAATATATAAACAATGTATGATAGCTGACCATAGTCATAAAGACACACAATATGGCATTAAGTATAAATCACATAATGCACACAGCAATTCCCGAAACATACAGTCACATAATGCACACAACGTCGACTATAAAGCACATAGCAAGTTCCGGATCCACAACGCTAGGAAAAACAACAACTGGGCCTCAAACCCAACACGACTGAATGCAATAGCACGTGTCTTAGACATGGATCAAAATCATGGTACAAACATGCATACACAGATATATAGAGTACGTGAGATTAGAGTTACTACCTGACAGACTTTTAGGCTGACAATCACTCCCAAATTTCTTTGAAAAGCTCCCGACGGCGACGGCTCTTCCTATAATTATAAATAATTTAATAACTTACGCAAATTCTCCATAATTCAAATAATACTGAAATTAATTATAATTTGACCCAATTATGGCTAAAAGTCCTTTATTACTTGCAAGGCACAAATTAATTAACCTTGACCTTTATATCTTCTATTTTCGGATTTTTCCCAAAACTGTCCAGAATTTTGCAACAACTTTGAAAATTCATAACTAATTGTAAAATTGTCCAATTAAGGTGATTCCAAAGGCCATGAGACCCTTGATAAGTCTATTTTCATACAAAAAATACCAAAGGTGGTCAGTTATACGCATATTGGTCTAGTTTTACTTAAATCTTATCTCTATCCAGATTCACTTTCCAGATTTAAGGGTCATTTTCAAAAATTCATATCTCCCTATACAAAACTCTAAAAATTATAAATGACCTATCAAATTAAATCTATAAGTGTCTTTTTTAAATTTGGAATGTTTCATAGCCACTGGACATCATTTACTTATTCAAAAACTGTCTACTAGTTTGCTGCCACGCAAAACCACCGAAGCAGTTTTAGGGTTTTGGCCAATCTTATGATTTTATGTTTCAAATGGCTTCCTAACTCATTATTTTGGCCTTGAACATATTTTAAACCCTTTTTAGACATTTGGGCAGAATATCCCTTTAGGATTTATAACCTCCAATTCTACAAAAAAACAAAAGAGAATTAATCCAAGATCAATAATATCACAATTAAGTGCAAGAAGTCTAGGGATGTCACTTACTTGACTTCTGCTTGTACTTCTTGCAATCTTCCTCCTTCTTGAACCTCCTAAAACCCTCGGCCTCCCTTTAAATACCACATACAATTGCCTTTTTAATCCTTGAAGCTTTCATAAATAATAGGGAAGAGAAGTTGGTACCTAAAACTTGACTACTTACCTTGGTATCTTGATTTTTCCCTTCTTTCCTTCTCTTCCTATTGTTTTGGTCAACACTCCCTCTTTGTTTCCTTAGGTTGTTGGACCTGCACTTGCATGGAAAGAGGGGCAAGAAGTGTTTTATAATGGGTGCATGGAAGATATAAGGGTCCTCTTGTAATGTTACCAAAATGCCCTTCATTAGGTTTTCTTACAAGTGCCAAATTTTCATGTTTCTTGACTCTTCTCCAACTTCCTCTTCTTACTCCATGTTGGCCGAATTTCTTGCTTGGGAAGGAAGAATTTTGAGTCATTAATTAACATTAAGTATCAATGTTGAGGTGTCCTTGCTAATAGTCATCTTATTCTCCCATGAAGACAAGTGGCGTATTAGGATTGATTAGGTGGACTTTCCTTTCAACATGTGGTATTTGTGTCAACCTTCAATTAATTCTTCTTCCTCCCTCTTTTAGCCAAGTACGTCATCTATGCATTTTGGGTCCAATTTATTACTTTGAAAATTTGCCAAGTTCTCTTGTCTCCATGTGATCGAAAATTGTAGCTTCTTGGGGAAGAATTTTTAGTTACAACTTACATTAAATTCCAATGCTTTGTGTCCATTAATTAAAAGTTATCTTGCTTTCCCATCAAGACATGTGGCATCATGGGGTTTATTTTGTTGACTTTTCTTTTGTACCATGTATTTTAATGTCAAGATTTCATTTTTTAAATTCCTTCTCCTCCTCCCTTGGCCTTGTCTTGCACGAAATAGTAGGACCCTTATCATGTCTTCTTATTTCATTCCTTTACTTGGAACATATGTGTATATATTCCAACATGACAAGTGGCAAAACTCTAAGGCAAAGGGAATTAGCCTTGACTTTTTGTAGACATGTGGCATGCCAAAGTATCAAGTTTTCATTTATCCTCATCTCATCTCTTTGTTGGCCAAAATATATACCATGCATATAGGTTTCCTTATTTGCTTTCAAGACTTGTCATTTCCTTACATTTGGCATAGTTCAACATTATTTAGTTGTGACCTATTTAATACAACTCTTGACTTGTAGTTCATGTTCCTTTTATCCATTAAATATTTCATGCTCCTTCCCTTGACCTCTTTGGCCGAAACATGGCTCCTCTTTGGAGACCTATCATGTTGAATTTCATTACCTATTGATTCAAGTCCATATGATAGGGACATAGTGCTATTTATGTATAAACTTATAATACAACAACATTCTTTTGTCATTTGTTTTCTTAATAAAAAATGGCACTAAGAAAATGACCTTCATGTGACATTTTCCAACCATTTAAATGTAATCACACAATTAATAAAATTTCTCCCTTGAACATCCGGAAAATTAGGCCCTAAATTTCAAATAATAATTTTCAAACTATTTAGGCCAAATTCTTCATAATAAAATCCATACAATATTTCTAAGATTTAATATCACATTTCCTGAACTGGGCTTAGTCGTCTGCCTGATATAAGCTTATCCTCATATATCTAGGCCCAAAAAATCAGGATATTATAATATGTATATACTATGATAATTTTAAGAGAAATACTAAAATTAAAATTATAAGAAAAATAAGAAATTTAATTTATTATTGGGAAAATTTTTCAAAATAGTAGCATACTTATATGTTAGGAAAAATTCTCCATTTAAAATTTAATTGGGAAGAAGAATCTAAATTATAGTACTGAAGACTAATACTCCGTGGGTACCAAATTTGCACGAGGTACTAGGCGTATAAAAATTTATTAGATTCTTCTCACTAATTTAATTTTTAATAGAAACTTTTCCCCAATTTTCTCTAAAATGTTTTATTGAATTTCTTTTCATTCTTTAGGTTGTTTGTAAATAGAAAATTATTGATCATTTTGGTAATTTAATCATTTGTCCGTTAAAAAGGAAGGTGGGACCCATTTAAAATAGTGTTTCTCTCTCTTTGATAGAAGAAAAGGCACAACAATTTTAATAAGCGAACTTAAGGCTTTGTTTGGGAGTTTGAAAGGAAGGGGAAGGAAAGGAATGCAAGGAGAATAGATGGGAGGGGATGGAAGGGAAATGAAGGATATTTCCTTCCATTGTTTGGGAGTTAAAAAAATAGTAAGGGAGGAAGATGGAGGATTAATGAGTTATTTTTACCATTTTATCCTTTTCTTTAATAATTATTATAATTATTATATTTTTCAAATAAATTTAAATTTAAATTTTCTAAAAAAGGCGGTGGGTGGTGGTGGTGGTGGTGGCGGGGTGGTGGTGGTGGTGGCGGCAGTGGTGGTAGTGGGGTGGTGGTGGTGGTGGTGAATAAGGGTAATAAAGTAATTATTCTATTTCCCTTCTTAAAACCCCCCATATTGGGGGAACTTTATTTTTGTGAAGAAGGAGGGTTTTGGGGGATTTGTAAAAATCCCTGATTTCCTCCCCTCCTATTTTTAAAACTTGCAAACAAGGGAAGGGACTACCAAAACCCTCACTTCCCTTTCCTTTCCCTCCAAAATGGAACTCCCAAACATAGCCTAAAGGTTTATTTAAAATAATGATTGAAGTATTTAAAAACAACTTTGTATTCATAATTTAAAATATATGAGATACGTTTTATCTTGATATATGTAAATAAGTACTTTTGTGATTTCAAACAAGCACAGGTTTATAATTTAAAGTAGCGTTTAATAAGTTTAAAGCTCATCCAAGCACTAAAAGCCCAAAGCAACCATCCCACGTTTAAGCATCTGGACCCTTAAAAAAAGACATAAAGCCATCCTAAACTAGAGTTGGGAATCAGGGCCGGTCCGTGAAGGGCCAGGGCCTAACAGGGTCTGAAGTAAGAAAAACATCTGTTTTTCAAAGCCTGATTCGAGAGCACCAGGGCCAGGGCCGGCCCTCCAGGGGCTCGAAAATTACTATTTTAAATTTTAACTATTTTTCCTCCGTCTTTTTAAAAAATATAATTAGTAAATTACAACACGAATCATCAACAAATAAGCACAATCACTAATTCATAATCAAAAGCAAATCATGTTCACAAATAACTCACATAAAACATAAGAAGCATACCACTAAGTGACATTAATACGATAACTATTATTGAAGTTATCTTCACCACTCTCATCAATTTCAACGATATTTGATTATTCTTCACTATGAATAGTAGCCTCTAGCTCATGAGTAAGAATATCATGAATTTCTTCTCTCGCATCATGAACACATCCATAATCTTTATTTGCAACAAATAATAAACTAAATCATAAAATTAGAGTATAGTTATTATGTATTTGTAGTTAAATGGATAAATAACTCTATAACAAATACAAAATATATATAAATTAATAAATTAAAAAAGGAAAAAAAGAAAAAGTTACAATGAAAAAGGCCTGCGACCCGGCCTGAGGCCCTTTAGGGCTGGCCCGTTTAAACCGGCAGCACTCCAGGGCCCGCCCTACAGGGCCAATTTCAAATATCTCGTCCATTTTTCAAACCCAACCCTTGACGAGCCATGGTTTAAACGGGTCGGCCCGATGGGTTCGGCCCGATTTCCCAACTCTATCCTAAACACACGCATTAGCTGCTGCTGCTGACTAATTGAAGTCAGAAGAGAAGAGGGTCTTAGACAAGGCTCCACCCACGTATTACCCTCCAGCTAATTCAACCTTTCTTCTTTTCAAGTCCTAAAAGAGATGCTTCTTCTTTCCAGTTAAAAGGGACTCTCACATATTAGTTAAATGATGTAATTTGAAAAGAGAAAATGGAAAAATAAAAATTAAAGAAGGAAGTAGAAGTAAATGGTAGTACGTCTTTTTGTAATTTTTTTACTGTAACGATTATTTATTATTAATATATTGATATATTAAATCTATTTTTCTTATAAAGAAAAGTTTTAGTGAGTTTGATTGGAATGTTCATCAAGACCAAAACATACCTTTTGGTTTAAAGACCAGAAGAGTGGCTACCGAGGTGCTTATAGATCTTGTATCAACAAAATATTCACATCCATAAAAGTATATATATATATATATATTTTTTTTTATATAAGAAAGTTTTGGAGGGGTTCGACATCAGTCCCCCACCAATGTCAGGGCACGGCCTCGGGCTCTATGAGCACTTACTGGGGACTTACGAGATCGCCTACCAAAGGAGTCCCAGCGACGGCAGAGGGGATCGAACCCACGACCCAAGGGCCTAGTCCTGGACCCCTTACCATCTATGCCAACTCACATTGGCATAGATGGTAAAAGTATTTGAATCCACAAATTATTAGCAAAATCTATACCAAATAGAAAAATCTTTATTAATTTATGTGAGCCCGGGCATGTATTTTTTTTTTTTGGTAAAAGATCGGGGCCTTAGCCCAGTATCACTCTATATCAGTATGGAACGAGGGTAAGAAATACCCACAATGTCTCTGTACAAGCAATCAGTAACAGCTACTGGAGGGGAATTATAACAAACAAAAACACCCTCCTGAAAAAAACTTAAATTGGCCAGGGAATCAGCACATGTATTTCCCTCCCTGTATACATGTAAACAGACTATTCTAGAGAACACCTGCATTATTTTGTGTATCTCAGACAGCAGCTTCGGATCTGATATGGATAGACCCTCAACCTGCAATTTAGACAACAACTGTAAAACCACATTTGAGTCACATTCAACAATAACAGAATCAATATTGCATCTTTTTGCTATGTGTAAACCTGACAGCAGCCCCCATAGCTCAGCTTTGATAGCAGAGCAAGAACCCAACTTCCTAGCAAAACCAGATATCCAGTCCCCCTTGTTGTCCCTGATTAGCCGACCACAGCCGGCACTTCTTCCCACTCCCTTGAATGCACCATCCACATTCATTTTAAACCACCCCATCCGAGGAGCCTCCCACCTTATGTTCACTTCCTCCCTTACTCCTCTAACCTTGCTAAAATCACTTCTAGCATGTTGCATCTCATTTACATACCAACACACAGTCCTGCCACGGCTAGGAGGCATAGTATAGCCAACCTCAAACAGACACTTGTTCCGCCAATTCCACAAACACCAACAACCAAAGCCAAATTTGAGGTTCCAATCCTTCTCACGCTGCGATAGGTTCCAATCAAACCAGTTTTTCCCCTGCAAAGAGCCAAACTCAGGCCTAAGGCAGCCCCCATTCAGCTCCTCTGTTAACTCTTAGAAATTGACAACATTCCAGCACATTTTCCCTCTCTTTTACCCATTGTTGGTTCAAAATATGCATAGCAAATGAAGTATATAGGAGAAAATGTGCATATCAAAGTACCAGACAAAAATCAAAATATTCTTGTTAAATTTTATAGAGTTTGTGATTCAATTGAGAATTGATAAATCCTCCCTCTTTTGTAGGAGGATGGAGATAAGTTTTGAAGCTCTATAAGAACCTAGCCAGTCGCGGAAAAGTGCAGAAAGTACAGCTGCGCGTTTTTCATTTCAGAAGCAGAAAAACCCTACTTAACCTAAAGGGAAGGGCCGAAAATCACATTCTTGACCTAAGGAAACAAGTGGGCACACAAGGGAAGAGCTTGGGAGAGAGATCTTGGAGCTTTGGAGGCTTGGGTGCTCAACCTAGAAGAGATTTTTGGGGATTTCACCTTGGTTCCTCCTCTTTTCTCCTCTTTTACTCTTACATTCTTCATGTATTCAGAAGTTTTGCTTAGACTCTCTTTGTATTTGAACATGAGTAGCTAAATCTTTCATTCTAGGGTTCTTTTGACCCTTTGTATGGATTAATACTTGAATATTCCTCTCTTTTGGTATATTAATATATATGTGTGTTGATTTTAACCTTGGCTTAATGCTTCTAAGTGATTGGCCTCCATTTAGATGATTTATTCACTTAGGTTTTGACTTGAGAGAGCTAATCTAGGTGTAGAACTTGATTGAAATCATGCTTGTCTTGAAGTTTACTTGATGAATGGATGGTTTGTTGGTAAAATAGAGATATATTTACTAACCTTGCATTGTCACATTAGGGTTGTTGCTTAAATATTGATTCTCATTAATTGTAGCAAGAGATTGTGCATTTTAATGAGAAGAGAAACTTGATTTTGACTCGAGAGAGCGGGTCAAGTGTTTTAGAACCTTAGACTAACACATATATGTATTGAAATGCCACTAGAGAGGAAATTAACCAAGTTTTATGAAATGCAAAAGGGAAAAAAGAGCCCTAGGCTCAATTATCCTTGAAGTTAAAGAATCAATTGCCTTTATCAATTTTATGTTTTAGAAATAGTCTTTTAAAATTCTCATTCCAAATCAAAACTTTGTTTTAGCTCAACTTGATGAAATTCACTAAGCCTCTTGCTTGACCAATTTGTTAAACAAATCCTCGTGGGAACTATACTTTATTTATCACTTTATTACTTGCGAAACTCGTACACTTGCGAGGCGAACAAGTTTTTGGCGCCGTTGCCGGGGATTTGTGTAAACAAATCCTTTGGTCAACCTTGGGCTTGTGTTAGTAAACTTTGCTTGAGCTTTTAGTTAGGTTTACAATTTTTCTTTCTTTTTGTCCTTTATTGATTTTTTTTGTTTTAGTTTGATACTCGCTCTTGCTTGTTTTTCTTGTAGGTACCATTTCAGTATATGCAAAACTTGCATCCGGACGGATTGGTAGTGGTACTTGACGCGGTGCCTCTCATTGAAGAAGAGACTGAATCTGCATCTGAAACCATGGCAGACGATGAATATGATAGAGCTACTGTCAATGATTTTGCTAGTCGGAATATGCAAGGTCCTCAATCTTGCATTCGGATGCCGGAAATGCAAGAACGTACCTTTGAAATCAAGCCGGTTATGATAACAATGCTTCAAATGCATGGGATGTTCCATGGTCTTTACAATGAAGATGCCAACAAGCACTTGATGTACTTCTTGGAAGTGTGTGATTCTTTCAAGCAAAATGGAGTTCCCCAAGATGTTTTGAAGCTACGGTTATTCCCTCTTTCTCTACAAGGCAAGGCTAGAGATTGGTTCAACAATCTTCCGGAAGGGTCTATCACTTCTTGGGCCGATCTTGAGGCTAAGTTTAGAGCTCGATTCTTTTCTGATGACAAATCTATGGAAGCTAGGGATGAATTTCTAAGCTTTAAACAACATCCTGATGAGCATCTTTATGCCGCTTGGGAGAGATACAAGATGTTAATGAAACAATGCCCTAATCATGGGGTGGACAAATGGGTTGTGGTCCAAATTTTTGTACTCGACTTAATCCTTCATCTAAAGCAATGGTTGATTCTATGACCAATGGAGGATACCGGAATGTCCTGTGAATGAGGTGATTCGGTTGTTGGATCAGTTGTCTGCAAACAATACTCAAGGCAATGATAGGAGGACTAACCAAGCTATGCTTAATGCAAAAGAAGACTCTTCCTCACAAATTGCAACTCTCTTAACCGCTTTGAATAAGCGTTTTGATGTGCTAGAGTCTCAAGTGCAAAAGAGCACTTCTCAAGGTGTGCATTCTGTTCATGCCACACCAATTGTATGTGATCAATGCCATGATGTCCATATGCCTAATTATTGTCCTCTTTACATGGCCACTGAATCTGTGAACTACATGGGCAAGTTCCAAAATCCTCAAGGCAACCCTTATTCACAAACTTACAATAGTGCTTGGAGAACTCACCCAAATTTTTCTTGGAGTCAAGGTAATAGTTTGAATCAAGCACAGGGATCTACATCTGGCACTAAGCCTATCCCCCCTGGTTTTCAAATGCAATCAAGGCAGCTTCCTATTAAGGAAGAGGAATCTAAAACCGACAAGATGCTAGCTCGAATCTTGTCTGAGGTGGAATCTTCAAGGGTTGAAACTAAGGCTACTTTTCTCTCCATGAAACTGCTATTAAAAATCTTGAAGTGCAAATGGGGCAATTAGCATCACAAGTGAATGTTATGGCAAGAAGCAATCTTCCGAGTGACACCATTCCTAATCCAAAACGAGTTGGAAAAGAGGAATGCAATGCCATAAGCTTGAGAAGTGGCAAAGTACTACCAGATGTGCCTAGCTCAAGTACTCCTCAACCAAAACAAGATGATCAAGTGATTGACGATGTTGAAGAAGAAAGTGTGGGGGAGGAAGATGAAACTAACAAGAGAAAGCAACTTGAAGAAAGTTTGAATGATGTTGGCAAGGACAAGAAGGTGGAGCAAGAGATGAATGATGAGAAAAAGAAAAAGTCAACCACTCCTACTTTTATGCCACCATTACCTTTTCCTCAAAGATTCAAGAAGAAAGAGGAAGATGCTCAGTTCAAAAAGTTTGTGAATATGTTCAAACAACTCCATGTGAACATTCCTTTTGGACCGTGGCATTGGTCGAAGAGTGTAGTGCGATCATTCAAAGGAAGTTACCAGCTAAGCTCAAAGATCCAGGAAGCTTCTACATTCCTTGCAACATTGGGACCAACTTTAATGGTAAGGCTCTTTGTGATTTGGGAGCAAGTATTAACTTGATGCCTCTAGCTGTTTTCAACCAATTGGGCTTGGGAGAACCAAGACCCACTACGGTGACTCTTCTCTTGGCCGATCGTAGCATTTCTAGACCTAGAGGAATCATTGAGGATGTCCTAGTTAAAGTTGACAAGTTTATCTTCCCCAGATGCAGTTATTCCTCAGGAATCATATGCCTCCATGATTAAGGACCCTTTAGAGGCATTCTTGATTGGTGAGAAGAGTTTTGAAGAGTTGGATGAAGATGTTGTTGAAGAGCTCTTCCGTTATGACTCATTTCCTCATTCTAGACCGAGGACTCTTGAGCCACTTGAGGTGTCTGATGCCTTAAGTACTCCATTGAAGCCGTCTATTGAAGTTCCTCCGGTTTTAGAGTTGAAGCCACTGCCTTCTCATCTCAAATATACTTACCTTGGGGATTCTAACACTCTACCGGTAATTATCTCTTCTACCCTCTCTAATTTGCAAGAAGAGAAGCTACTAAGAGTTTTGAGAGAACATAAGCATGCTATTGGGTGGACTATTGCGATATCAAGGGAATAAGCCCTTCTATTTGTATGCACAAGATTCTATTGGAGGATGATCACAAAACTTCCATTGAGCATCAAAGGCGCTTGAATCCGATTATGAAAGAAGTGGTCAAGAAGGAAATTCTTAAATGGCTTTCATTGGAATAGTATATCCCATATCGATAGTTCATGGGTGAGCCCAGTCCAATGTGTCCCTAAGAAGGGTGGCATGACCGTAGTGGCTAACACCCAAAATGAATTGATTCCCACTCGCACGGTGGACTGGATGGCGAGTATGTATGGACTACCGGAAGCTTAATGCTGCTACAAGGAAGGATCACTTCCCTTTGCCATTCATTGATCAGATGCTTGACAAGCTAGCCGGCCAAGAGTTCTTTTGTTTTCTAGATGGTTATTCGAGGCTACAATCAGTTGCCATAACCCCCGGAAGATCAAGAAAACTACTTTTACTTGTCCCTATGGCACATTCGCTTTCAGAAGAATGCCATTTGGACTTTGCAATGCTCCTGCTACATTTCAAAGGTGCATGATGTCCATTTTTGCTGATATGATTGAGAAGACCATTGAAGTATTTATGGACGATTTCTCTGTATTCGGTCCATCTTTTGATTCGTGCTTGGATAATCTGGATGTGGTGCTTCAACGGTGTGAAGAAACAAATTTGATTCTCAATTGGGAGAAATGTCACTTCATGGTGCAAGAAGGCATTGTTCTTGGCCATAGGGTGTCCAAGAAGGGTTTGGAAGTGGACAAAGCCAAAATTGCTATCATTGAGCAATTGCCTCCTCCTACTAGTGTAAAGGGTATTCGAAGCTTCCTTGGTCATCTTTGGGTTCTATAGGAGATTTATCAAGGATTTTCTAAGATTGCCAAGCCACTTTCCAAGTTATTGGAAAAGATGTAGAATTCAAGTTTGATGAGGAGTGCTTAAAAGCTTTTGAAGAGCTGAAACAATGTCTCATTTCTTCTCCTATCTTGATAGCTCGGATTGGGCTCTACCTTTCATTATCATGGCCGATGCTAGTGATTATGCGGTTGGTGCTGTTCTTGGGCAAAAGGGAAAAGCTATTTCATCCCATTTACTATGCTAGCAAGACTCTTGATTGTGCCCAACTTAACTATACCACTACCGAGAAGGAATTACTTGCCATAGTCTATGCTTGTGAGAAGTTTCGGCCTTACATTGTGGGTACTAAGGTCATCATCTACACCGATCATTCAGCTTTGAAATATCTACTCACGAAGAAGGATTCTAAGGCAAGACTAATTCGATGGGTGCTTCTACTTCAAGAGTTTGACTTGAACATCATTGATAGAAAAGGCACCGAGAATCAAGTGGCCGACCATCTCTCACGGTTGAGCAATGAGGCTCAACTCGATGATTCGGATGTGATTCATGCATCATTCTCAGATGAGCAATTGTTCCTTGTTGATAGCTTATCCACACCATGGTATGCTGATTTTGTCAATTACTTAGTTTGTGGTGTACTACCTCCGGATTTCAATTCTCACCAAAAGCGTAAGTTTTTACATGAAGTGAAGAAATACTTTTGGGATGAACCATACTCATTCAGCTCCTCCCATAGTTCCCAAGCTACCCGGCAATCCCTTAAAACATGCATAACATTTTCAGACTCACTAGCACACCTATGGCAACTGTCCCCACCACCCAATAGACGGCTTCTTCTTACTCCTGTCAACAACCTATCATGCACCGCTAGCCACAAGAAAACTTGCACTCTCCTTGGGCCCTTCCAATGCCACACTTTGTTCCAGATTTCCTCCCTTGTATCATGTTCCTCTCTCAACAAGTGATACATGTCAGCCACTGTGTATTTGTTGTGCAGTTTGACTCCCCACCTAATAATATCCACACCATTGTCAGCAGAAGGGGGAGGGACAGCCATGATGAGATCCCTTCCCTCTTCATTCACCCATCCACTAATCCTCTCCATATCCCATTCCCCAAATTCGTTTACCATTTCCTTGACTTTTAAGCCGTCTTCCACTTCCAGCGGCTGTCTAATGCATTTGTTAGCCAAGACCCCTCCATCATCTAGCCATTTGTCATGCCAGAAGTTCACCCTTTCCCCATTGCCCACATCCCAAACCACATTCTGCAAAACACTTGGCCAGATCCTACACAGGTTTCTCCATATTTCAGAATCTGAAGTTGCCATTCTGCATTCTCGTTGAAGATCCTTGTCTCTTCCATATTTCCCAGCCAAAACCGAAGAGCATAGAGTGTCAGGTTTGGCAATAGTATTCCAAGCTACCCTTCCTAGCATCGCACGTTCATGGTATCAAGTTTCCTCAGCCCCAAACCCCCATTCTTTTTCTGTTTGCAGATTGTTTCCCAGCTCACAGCATGTATTCTTCTCCTTCCATCCTCATTCTTCCATATAAAGTCACGCTGAATTTTTTCCATATGATCCTTCACCCCTTTTGGGATGTGCGAATGTTGCATACAAAAAACAGCCATCTGATTAGTGACCGAGTTTACCAAAGTTAACCTACCAGCCAGTGATAGCACCTGTTTTTTCCAGCTACATAGCCTCGATTGCATCTTATCAATGATATGCTGGAATTTCCTTTTCTTGCCTCTTCCTCCTGCCATATTAGCCCCCAAGTAGCGTCCTAGGTCCTCCATCTTTTTAAACCCCGAATACGCACACACATCATTCTGTACACGTCTTTCCACATTTTTTGAGAAAAAATGCTGGTTTTTTGGGCATTTATTTTTTTAAATGTTAGTGTGTATTACATAAACTGCAGAAATATGGACTTCAGTATGATTGGTACGAGCATTTTAATTAATCCAAGCAAAGTGGAATCATGTACTTTTGGGCTTTGGCCCATTTCCCCATTTCTTCAACGCGAAAAAAAAAATGGAGGAAGGCAATTGAGATCAAGTCCGTATATTACGGGAGAATAATGAAGAGCTAACTAAATTAAAACAATGGAAAATTGGAATCCAATTAAATGGATCCATAACTTCATCCCGATTTAATAATTGAAATAAAAACATATTATATAAAAATTCAAATATGTAATAAAATAGCCAAAATGTTGTTCAAATTAACATGAAATTTATTACCGTTCGCCAATAAAATTACAAGACGTTCACCTGGTCCTATATTTACAACTTCAATCCACTTTGTCTTTCAAGTTTATATTTTTTTCTTAAAAATATTCCTACTGATTACACATATTATGTTATTTTATCAAGGGATGGTTTCTATACATTCAACTAACAAAGATATTTTAGGAAATCCAACATTTATTTATGAATCTAAGACCCTTATAATGCTTATATGCTTATGAGAAAGAGGATTATTCAAACCTGTACCGGTAAGTGCGTGCACATTCTCTTCAACATCTTTCTTAAGAAGTTCCAGCAGCCTCTCATACTGGTCATGAGTTAAGGAGGGTGTAATTAGGTTTGCCAAGTAAACTACTTTGTTATCCTTGACTCCTTGAGGCTCTCTACTTCTTGTTGATTGAGCTCACCTACTTGCACTTGTTTCCCCTTTGGAGCTTTAAAATCTGGTGGGTAATCAACAATTTGGTAGTAATTGTCCTTGCTATGACCTCTCTTGCCACAGTGAGAACACGTAAGATGGGATTTCCTCTGGCCCTTCCACGGTCACGTCCCCTTCCATGCGCTGCCATCGCTGTTTCTTTCATAGGGGTAGGGATGAGCAAAAAAACCTGGTGGTCTAGGTAACCCGGTCCGACCCGACTCAGTCTAGTAAATTTTTTTTTTTTTTTCTGGAAGCAATATTGGGCTGACCAGACTGGTCTTCTTGGGTCAAATTGGACTTTGGACCAAGGCTCATACCCCTTGGTTTGGTCTAGTCTGGCCTAAATATTTTATTTATTTATTTATTTTTTAAAGTTACTTGAATGTTGTTGATTTTTATTGTTAGTTGTTCAATGTTGTTGGAGATTATTATGGATTTATGATTGGGTTTTAATGTTTTGTGACGTGTTTTATATGATTATAGGTATTGTTATGGTCTTAATAGGTTCAAATATTGCCTCTCAAAGAAGGCAAAAAAAAAAAAAACCAAATAGGTCCTTGATTGTTCTATACAGTCCATTTGACTGATTTGGTCTAGCCCGAGCTTGGGTTAGTGCTGGATAAGACTAAACCTCGGGTTGTCTTGTATAGCCCGAGGTACTATACAGAACCTCAAGTTGAGGCCAAACCCGGTGTGATATAGTTCAGGATAAACCTACATAGGGCGTTTCTTACAGCACTTAAAATTGCTCTTTGAGCTTCATTTTTTGCCACCATAGCATAAGCCTGATTTATACTAAGCAGTGGTGTCATTAAAAGAATTTGAACAAAGGAGTCATTTAAACCTATAAAAAATTGCATCAACTTTTGCTACTGAACCATGTCAGATTGCACCTTTGAAACCCCGCATGTGCAACATCTGCATTTCGGTCCTATTGTGATAAGAGCTTATTGCTCTTCCCATAGTTCCTTCAGCCAAGAATAATATGCAGAAATTGAGAGATCTCCTTGTTGCAACGAGTTGATCTCATGGTGTAAATAAAAGATGTGCGAACCGATTACCTTGTCGAATCTTTCCTCAAGATCGATCCAAACAGCGTGTGCGTCTTGGAAATAGACAACCCCGTTTGCCAATTCCTTCGATAAAGAATTCAAAATCGATGACAACACAACCGCGTTACACCTCTCCCACTACTTATGAAGGCTTTTGTCGTGCGATTCCTTGCGGCACATTCCATCAACAAAGTTGACTATTTGTTTCCCACGAAGAGCAATCATCATGGCCTTGCTCAAAACACTGTAATTGTCACTAGCGATAAGAATTTGGGGAATTATGGTTTCGCCTTGGGTGTCAGATTGGTGGAGATAGAGAAGGTGAGCAAAACCTATCACTTCACTAGATGATTCGTCGTCTTTCCTTGTCTCCGCCATGACTCTTGTTTTGAGAAATTGAAAACCCTTAGGCAATTTGTTGTCTCAATCGACTAATCTTGGGAGGATGTTAAAACCTGACACGTCTCATGCGTTCAAATCATTTGACGTTCATGAAATTTCTTGTTCATGATTTTGATACTTGAGGAAGAGACGCTTGAAATCAATCGACTGATGCTCGAAAAAGTTGGGTGAACACGATGCGTTCGAACCCAACAAAGTAAGGTGTTGTAACTCGATGCATCCAAAATCGTTCTTGGGAAAGAACCGAAACCCAATACAACCTTCTTGAAAATCCGACGGATCCTAACCAACCCGCTCTGATGCTATGTGAACTTTCTTGGACTGGCCCAAAACATGAGATATTTTAATGATAGGAATGGTTAGGATCCATACACTATAATTTTTTTGATAATTTTTTTTTTTGATAAAAAAAATGGTGGCAAGTGTGCAACCACTCCGGGTTCTGCAGTGGCAAGGACGACCCTCCCAACAGTGGTAGCTCCATACAAAGCGGATTACGAGTGGTTTTACCGTAGCTCGAACCCTATACCTCTTAAGGAAATCTAGCGCCACATTCCGCTAGACCAACCACATGTTGGTGATCCATACACTATAATGTAACCAGACCTCAACACATATACACACATTGGGGTTAAGTAGCATTAAGGCCCAACAACCTGATCTACCTATGTAACTAATAACCTGCTTACTAATGTTTATATAGAAAAAAACACTATTACAATTACTCTTTGGACATTTAAGCAAGTTGGTAGGTTCATAAGTTAAAGGGTTAAAATACAAATTGGCCAATGAAGTTTTACGTAAAGAGCACCTAGCAAAAATAAGTTTTAGATCGAGCAAAAATACAAATGAATAATTGAAAATGGAAAAAAAATAAATTCGAATGAACAATTTAAAATAGGCAAATAACACAACGTCGTTAATTTCAACTTAACGCCATTGGCCGATTTGCACTTGTGGGTCGACGGATCTGTCAATTCAAGCTCATCTGTGGTGGTCATGGAGGACAGATCCATTGAAGAAGACGGTCAGGGAAGCCATGGGATATCAGATGGGAAAGACAGCAAGACGGTAGAGGAGGCTGACGACATTGTCATTGGTGCCGCCAACACAACCTTTCCTCGATCCCAATGGGTAGGCCTAAAATTAAGCCAATCCGACAAGGGCGAGAATAACGCACCAAACTTGAAGGGATAAGACCTGGATGTGTGAGAGTGTTGAAGAGATTTAATTTTTAGAGGTTAATAATCGCAGGAAACGCGGGCTTCAATGGCTACATCTCGTCATCGTCAACGGGATGATGCAGTCCAATGTATTGGATTCGAAGCTATAGTCACCACAAACCCTGTCGTGAAGCTCGCCGTTACGTGGGTCCCAAGCCCATCACAATAACTCCCTTCTTCATTATCACCTCCTTCACCTGATCGTAGGTAGATAGTTGAGATGTTGTCATAAGCATCACGAGGTTCACTGTAAGCGATGATCCGCTCCACAGGCTAGTGACTCCCTCTTGTTTTACCATTCGGCTGATTGCGTCCACAACTGATGTGCCCTTGTTGTTGGGATCGGACCATTTATGCTTCAGAACCTCGTAAAGGCCTATACGAGTGGAGAAGTAGAGGCACTGGTGGAGGATGGTGGTGGAGACGCCGAAGAAAAAAGTGGTTATGCCTTCTTGTTAGATAAGGTGAACACCAACAGCAATGGGACCCACGCAAGTAGGCTTCGCGGCGACGGCAATGGTTGCCTGTGGCATTAGGGGCACAACCTGGTGGACAGAACCAAGGTGGAAGGTGAGTGCCGGTCAGAGGCTATAGACCACCGGATTGGGTTTCGATGCGTGATTCTCGCCCTAAAATTCAGTACAATACGTTTTTCTTTTTAATTTACCATTTTCCCATTCCACAAAGAAGTTCAAGGGAGAGAGAGAGACAACGACGTTAAGTTGAAATGACGGTATTGTGTTATTTGCTTATTTTAAATTGTTCGTCGGTATTTTTTTTTTTTCCATTTTCAATTCTTCATTTATATTTTTGCTCCCTCTAAAACTTACTTGTGCTAGATGCTCTTTGCGTAAAACTTCGTTAGTCAATTTACATCTTAACCCTAATTTAAAGTACATAAGGAAATAGCTGGCAAAGAGATACTTAAAGCTTAATAGTTTCAGCACCTTTGAGTATTTGCGACACAGATTCCATTAGAGGCCGAGAGGTATATGATGCAGGTTTTATAGCTGTAAGATAGAACTAATGGTTTGAGAATTATTCAAAGAGACACAGGATACAAGGTTCCATGTGAGGTTGTACCAGATTTACTCTTACTTGCTTACAACTTAAGCAACCATCTTTTATTTCCATATCATCATATTCTTCTCAAACAAGAAATGGAAGAGAAAGAGGAAAATGCTAATTTCGCAGTATGGTTGATAATTCGTTTTTGCCTTTCACTATTTACCTTCTTAGTTCTTGATTTTGAGTTGGCATGTTTAGAACTGGTCTCTGTTTTGTAGAGTATTTGGGAGACATTCCTTGTAATTTCAGAATTCATACAAAGTTGATTTCGATATTAAAATGGGAAAATCCATACAGGGGCCCAATTAAGGCCCAAAATTTCAAAAAAGGCCCCAACAACTTTCACATACCAAAAAGGGCCCTAGGGCTTTTTCTGGGATTTTTCATCAAAACGTTAGTTGTTAATTTGACTGATTTAGTTGTTAACCGGGGCTGATATTGTTGTTAAAGTGACTGATTTAGTTGTTAAAATATTGTTGTTAATGCGACAGATTTAGTTGTTAACGAGTATTGATTTTGTTGTTAATGTGGTTGTTTTAGTTGTTAACTTTATACCAGAAAAGACCCTAGAGCCTTTTTTGGTATGTGAAAGTTGTTGAAGTCTTTTTTGAAATTCTGGGCCTTAATTGGGCCCCTGTATGGATTTTCCCTATTAAAATCCACAAGTACTTGTCTCACCATGCAAATATTACGTAACCTGTGCAGAAAACTGCTATTAGGATATTTGCACACAAGAGTGATATACCTTCCTTAGCCTCACGTTCAAAGTCAACGGTGGACAAGTCTTATAGGGTAGATCTTTTCAGTCAAGGTTGGAAAGCCATGTTCCCAAGAACAGCCACGTGGAATATATATAAAATATCATTTCTCTCTCTAGCTCTCTTAAATTTTTCTTTACATAAACAGGCATCTAATAACTAATACATGCCACTTTTATTCAACCCTAATCATACATCTTTAAAACATAGACACAAGAAGATAGCTTTTTCTTTACATAAACAGGCATCTAATTAATACATGCCACTTTTATTCACTCCTAATCATACATCTTAAAAACATAGACACAAGATGATAGATATACTCAGAAACACACATTATGTTACAATAATGAACAGCAGATGATTACATTTACATGGTGCTGGTGATGACATGTTCTTTTTTTACGCTCATGTACTCTAAG
This sequence comes from Acacia pycnantha, assembly GCA_025563575.1. NCBI lineage: Eukaryota > Viridiplantae > Streptophyta > Magnoliopsida > Fabales > Fabaceae > Acacia > Acacia pycnantha. Next base: position 9,247,418 of record JAMWYP010000015.1, on the reverse strand, counting down.
AATGACTTCCCTTGCTGCTTGCGAGAGAAGTAATCATTCAAGTATTTTTCCATTCCCATCCTTTTGAACAGTGGAGGATTTTCTGGGCTAATCAGACTCTTTGCAGGCCCTACTTCAGCCTCAAGTTTAGCCAGGAAGAAATAAGCCATGGAGATTCTTTCCTTGTCTGTATTCACTGTTGCCCTGTGCTCCGCACTCTTGTACACACCATTGCTCATAATCTGTACAACCACGTAGACATTTTTACTCTTAGTGGGCGTTTCATATTAGCTTATATTAAGTGATTTTGCGCTATACGAGGTAAATAAATGAGATGACTTTTGTCTTTTTAGATTAGCTTATTTTAAGTCATTTTGTATTGTATGAGGTAAATAGGTGATATGACTTTTGTCTCGTAAAGACAGAACTGATAAACAAGATGATAACAAGAAATTAACCTCAAGAATGTCTCCAGCATTGACAACAAGGGAATTAGGGAGGAAGTTAACAGGAAGCCAGACGCCATTTTTCTTAACCTGGAGGCCACTCACTCCATTGACCTGGTTCAGGATAGTGATTACTGTAGAATCTGAATGAGCACCAAACCCCATCACCAGCTCTGGTTTTGGACATGGAGGATAATATGTCATTCTCAATGATTGCATCCCATCCTCAAATACCTCCCTCATCTCTCTCTCCTCCATTTTCAGATCCTTCTCTAGCAAACCCAGCAGTGTCATTCCTAGATTTTGCACTTTCTGTATATATAAATCCAATATAGTCCTGCACATATACAGTAATCAAGATCACAGTCTGGTTTATTTGGTAAACTGTTGTGGGGTGGTCTGCTTCTAACACTGACATCTAAATACTTCTTGATGTAGTTAACATATCATGATTAAAATTTAATTTAGGGTGAATTAAACATCTGAATATTTTCTGTGTGAGAGAGAGAACCTGAGGGATGAAGGGAGCTCTGGGAAGAGATATGGCTTTCGTTTGTGAATGGGGTTGATGGTCATATAGAACCTATCACACCAGTCATGTTTCTGATCTTGTGATCTAATTACAGTTCCATAGCCTTCAACATCACCTGGCCTTATCTTATACTTCATCTTCTCTTGCAGTGGCAGACTGAAGAATCCTTCAACCCCATTTCTGAGCTCCTCTAACTGCTCCTCACTCACTCCATGGTTCACCACCTGCTCACACATACAAAACATAAATCAAAACAAGAAATAAGAAACTAAAAACAGAATCTGAGATGAGGATGGGATATGAAAAAAAACAGAGCAGAAAGCGATTTCTAACCTGAAAAATACCCCAGTCTCTGCAAGCTGAGTGCAATTTCTGGAGCTCAGCCTCTCTGTGTTTTTCAGAGAGAAGGTGGTTCATGTCAAGAATGGGTATTGGTTCTGCTTCTGCACCAGTAAGAAGGATTTCAATTTCAGAGAGCTGATAATGATCTTCGCGAATGTAGCGTTGAGGAAGAGAGGGAAGAGGGTTCTTCACGAGCTCTTGGACGCTCATTGAAGATGGATCACAGATTATGAGGTTTGTAGGCAAAGAAGATGATGCCATGGTTCTTCTCCACACGCTGTAAAAGCAAGGCACTGTTGTTTGGGGAGGTTAGAGGCTAAATATTATATATACAACCAAACGTGCATATTTAATTATTTATATACTCCCTGTAGTTGTTTGCTATTCGGTTTCATCTTTAATTATGTAAACTTTATTTAAATGATATAGTACTTATTTTGCTGCAATAAATTTTAAAAAACAATTTGCTTCCTTTTTCTAATTTTATAAGAAAATGTTCTATTGATTAGACTTCAGGTTGAATTTCTAGGAGTCTGGCTCTAAAATATTAAATAATTATGTTTTGAAAATGTTTCAATTAAATTGTAGTTTCGTTTCTATATAAAAGAAACAATTAGCCATTATCTAAAACATTTATTACCATACTTTTTCAATCATGTCCCTATTAAAAATAAGAGATGCAACCTTATTTACTCCCATTCCATCCGATTTTTGAATTGGTTAGCCCCTTTTGTGATGTTCACTTTGTTTTTCAATTGGTTAGCTCCTTTTATGATATCCACTTTGTATTTGTCTGAATTATAAATATTCAATGTATTTTTACTTTTAATTAATATAGTCCCTCTTATTATCGATCCTTTTCTCATACATAATACTCTCTCTCTCATTTTTTTTTTTTTTTGGTTTTTATTCTCACCTATCCACTTATATATAATTAAAGCTAAGGTATATATGTTGGCTGCCCCGTCTTACTTTGATAAGGTGTCTATCGAGTTTCAAGCAATCTCGGAACTACAAGTCTTGGTTGAATTGCCCCAGGACATGTGGTCGGGTTATGCTTGTTTAAATTTTGTTGTTCTTCGACCATCCGGGCTCGCTTCTTGCACGGTCGAAGACTCCAAATGCGGGTCCTTTCTCATGTGACTCCTGCTCCTTGTGCCAGGATCCGGGTGTCGATTCCTCTTCTACGTTATCATTTGCCTATGCCAGTGGCGTCCTCGGCTCGTCGTGAAGCCGAATTGAGGGTGCTGGCCTATACGAGCTTTGGCGTAATTAATGCACAACAGACGCGCATTAAATGACAAGGTCACGTCATCCTTTCTGACGGATGGAAAAGGCGCTTTTGCCCCCGTCGATTGGGTTTCGAAAGGTTTATACCCGCCAAGTCTCCTTCCTTGTCATTTTATCAAAGTTGCTTTGAAGAACTTCTCTCCCGACGATTCTCGCTTTCCGGGAGGATAACACTTTTCGTGAACCATCTTCGTTCCACAACTTCCCTTGATCATCTCCATATTCTAGGTAGGTATTCTTGTTTCCTTGCCTCTTTCTTTTGTTCTTGCTCGATCTGCCAGTTTCTCTGTGGGATTGCGTCAGTATTTAGTTGAAATTGGGTAAATTCCCTTGTTGAGTGGGTTTTCGCGTAGTCTGTTTCGGTTCCTTCATTTGTGCAAAACTCCCCTGTTTTTCGAGTGAGCCGTTTCCTTTTCGTTAATACCTTTAGTAGACTGGCTCCCAATGTCAAAGGACATAAAGAATATGACCCCGGAGAGCGGCGGAACTGCGCCACACCGTCAAGGGAAAAAGCCGTTGGTGGCTTTGGGGCGATGAATCTTCCCGTCCCAACGCCGCAAACCGTTGCTTTAACCGATCACCGTGGAGGCAAGGGAAGAACTTACGGTGGTGGGCCGCGAAAATCCGAGACGATGCATCGTCGGTTAGGGAAGTCCGAATGTTTCCTTCCCGCTTCTTCCTAATCCGAGGGAGTTTAACCCGAGTTTCGATGTGTCCACTTCTCGGACCTTCCGAATAGCCGAGTCTAACAAAGTGGCGGCTCGGGTCCTAGGGCGAGGTTGATTCCTACATCGGGCCTTGCTGTTGCTTGTATGAGTGCTCCCGACTTATTTCTTGTGGGATTCCTCCACGACCGACTTAATTTTGGGCTCGTGCCGACACAATTTGGTCCGGCTCCTCAAGCAATATCGCGAGTCTGTTGACTTGGATTTTAATCTTACCACAACCTGTAGTCTCGCCTTCAATTATTGACATCGGGTATGCTAGGAAGATTCGATCTCTTATATTTTTATTTGTGTTAGGTATAATGGCGTCGTCTTCTTCTTCTCACGCGGGTGAGTCGGAATCTGAAACGCCAACCGCGCTAGCCCCCACAAGACTTAATTGACCGATTCCCTTGGGTTGCAGAGGTGTTATCCTATCGGTCGAAGGCGACCATGGAAGACTTGGAAGGTCTTCCGGTTCGAGATACTAACACCTACTCGCTTTGTCTCCCTGAAGAGGAAGAGCTGTGTGCTCGGTGAGGAGGAGCCACAACTCCTTTTTCTTTTTCTATGCGCGACTATATCACCGGGCTTGGGATTCGATTCCCCTTTCCGAATTTCAAATGGCCACCCTTGATTTCTTAGTATAGCTCCTCGCAATTACACCCCAATGGATGGGGTTACTCCGATTGCCTTTGAGTGGTTTTGCATGAGCCTTGGACTGCCTTGCACCACTTCCATGTTCTTCTATTTCTTCAACCCCCACCTCTCGCTCACGGGAAGGAACCGCCGGAGCTCAAGGGCTGGACCTCCATTCGGGAATAGCCAATCGGCGCTTGTTTACCCAGGTCTCGAGACTCTTTCAAACGCTTCAGGGGAACTTTTTCAAAGTCGTCGCTAAAGCTGGTACAACTCCTTGGTTCCTCAAAGGGCGGACTCTCCAAAGGTCGTGGGAGTTTAACTTGTATTGGTGTCAAGATCACCACAATGTGTCCCCAGCGCCTATAAGGTGGAGCGGTCCAATCTGCTGAAGCTTTGAAAGGAAGGCCATTGATGCCATAATAGACCACGTTCGAGCGAACGGTGCGTAGGGGCCGGCTCCTTAGTAGCCCAATATCGGGCCGAGGCACGGCGTCAAGATGAGATGGCGTCGAGTAGAGTATGGCATTTTTGTTATTTAACATCGGCGTAGTCCCGCGTCTTAGTATTGTATTGATCATCTTTGCTTTCCTAGTAGCTAACATGGTGTATGTGTTTCGTACAGGTCTTAAGATGAAAGAGCCTCAATACCTTTGCGGGATCCCAGAGCCTCGCCGCCAAGGGGAGAAAGAGGTCGGCCAAGGAGGCGGGCAAGTCGAAGGTCGGAGAGTCTTCGAGGCGGGGCGAGCCAAAGAGGCCTAAGGTCGGGGAGTCGTCAAGCCCCGAACCGAAGTCGGACTGTCTCTCTATCCGAGCCTCCCCGTCCCGAAATCGCCGCTTCCTAAGTCGGCCAGACGTCGAGCCCCTCTCCATGCACGATACCCGGTTCCCCTCGTCCTTCCACCGTCATTCCCGTTCACATTTGTGGGGTAAGGGTATTGCAGGAACTCGGCGTTGCTCTCTGCCTCCGCCAGTTATCAAGAGCCGGTGGCCTTGCGGGAAGTAGGCGTACGAGAGGTCCAGGCATTGGGAAATGCTTTCTTGAAAGGTCTTGGTTTGACCCAATCGTTTCTCACCTGCACCACAAATATGCGGAGGCGCCACGGAAGTGAAGCGTGCCCGCACGAACCGCGATGAAGCTGCGAAACAATGGCAAGTCGCTCGAGCGAGTTCCGGGCTCGTGAGGTCCAGTGGAGAAAGTGGAGTTTCGACTAAAAGAGACCGAGGGGCTCTTGGCGGACTCCAATGTAATAATTGAAGGCTTTAAGGCGGCTCAAGCTAGAAGCGAAGCGGTTAAAAGCCATGGCAGTGAGAGGACGGGTTCGAGCCGAAGTGGACGAGATAAAAGCCGAGGGGAGCGTCCTCAACACATCTCTGTCGCGGAGATAACCGGCTGCAGGAGTTGCTACTGGGTTCGGTGGTGGAGCGTTTGAGAATTCACTTGCCGGATCCGGGCTTTGAACCGGGGATCGAGCTCAACACTACGGGGCATCATTTCCGGTCTATGTGGTGAGGGCGGATTGTCCCCTATGTGGAACCTCCTGCCGGTTCCGAGACCGGATAGATGGCGATGCGGCCGTCTTTGCCGAGGCTGAGCGGGTGAGGAAGTCTCGACCGCCCCTAAGCACACGGATTGATTTCCCTTTTTTCTTTCTCTTTTTAACTTGTATAATCTATCCGGTTGTTTTACCGGCAATGACTTTATTTGAACAGATTGGCCAATATGGCCACTTTTGGCTACGATTAACAATAGATGGTAACTTAGCAACCATAATGCATCGTATAAGAATATAACTTTACCGATTATCGCGGTCGACCCGGCCAAGGTCATATGAAGGTAAAGAGAATCTGCGACGCGCTTTTTGGTCATAAGACCATAATGTTTTAAAGTGCTAGTGTTTGCCTTTGTCTTATAAAATTCTGGTATAGTAACGGGTCATCCAAAGGTAAATGAAAATTGCCACCTGCCGGGTTCGGTTTTGTCCCGATAGCGTCAGAGCATTTTGACTTCGATCGAGGTCGGCATGACATTTTCTATTGATACCCCGGAGTAAATTAGCGTGTCCAGGTGCGATAGCTATCGGACGTGTTTTCTTCATTGAAAAGCTAATAACAATTGAATCTTGAAAAAGACAATGTTTGGAATTCAATAGATACCCTCGAACGAGAGTTTCATTCATATTTGGCACAACAATTGTTGCGAAGGGAAAAGCGACAGCCAACGTTGAATAAAGAACATAATGGAAAACGATGCTTTAAGAAAAACAACGAGATAAGCCTAATTGAAATATGCCTTTAATTTGTCCGCATTCCATGTTCGCTTGATAGGGGTTCCATCCAAATTTTCCGAATGTAAGCTCCTCTCTCAAGAGTTTCCCGAACGCGATAAGGTCCGTCCCAATTAGTTTGCAAGCTTGCCGTCTTTGGAGTTCTTGTTCCCGATGTCGGCCCTTCTAAGTACCAAGCAACCGGGCCGGAATCTTCTTGGTCTAACCTTCTTGTTATAACGAGCCGCGATCAGTCAGCTTCATTGCAATATCCCGACAATGGGAGGTGACCAGGGCCTCATCGGCCGATCCAACTCTATCGCTAACGCCTCACTATTGGCAATTTCACCTTGTGATAAAATGCTCTTCCTGCGCCAAGACATCATCCCTATTTCCACGAGGAATCATAGATTCACAACCGTAGGAGCCGCTATAAGGAGTTTCTTGGGTGGATGTACCAGCGTTGTTCGATTTCCCAAAGGACAAAAGGTAGTTGATCAGCCCAAGAGGTGTCAGCCTCCAACATACGTTTCTTCAAACCATCAAGGATGACCTTATTGGCGGCCTCAGCTTGCCCGTTGGACTGCGGGTGTTCCACGGAAGCAAAGTGATGTTGTATTCCGTATTCGTAAATCAAGTCACGAAATCCGACTCCAGTGAACCGAGTTCCGTTATGCATTACTATCTCATTTGGTGCTCCGAAGCGCGTAATTATATTAACTTCAACAAACCGCGCACGCGAGCCGAGGAGATCGTTGTGAGAGGTTCGGCCTCAATCCACTTGGTGAAATAGTCTCATCGCCACGATTAGCCAGCGCGCTTGCCGGTGTCTTGTCTTGAATGGCCCCAGAATGTCCATACCCCATTTGTAAAATGGCCAGTGGGGCCGTGATGGAATGAAGCTGGTGGGGCGCCCAAATAACTCTGGCATGTTTCTGACAACTATCACATTGTCTTACAAGGGTCTTTGAATCTGCCTCCAACGTCGGCCAGTAATAGCCTGCTCGAAGGGTTCAAACATCTCAGCATGGGAGAATGTAATCCTTTTCGGTAAAGTTGATCCTCCACCATTGTGTACTTGGCCGCGTCACGAATCAACATTTTTGCTTCCATTGCATCGTCTGGGATGAGTCCACGTTCAAGGTAGTCTTCTATCGGCTTTTTCCAGTCGATTCGACCGAAATAGCCATCATGCATATCGGATCTTCGAGATTTTGCTGGACAACCGTGCGATGACAACCATTTCGCTTAGTGCTTGCCAATTTTGATAAAATGTCGGCTCTTGCGTTTTCTCCTCGGGAATGTGAGTAACGGTTGCTTCATCGAAACCTCGACATCAAGTCCTTTGCCTTTAGGAGATACTTGGCCATTAGCGGGCCTTTAGCCCGATACGTACCCTCGATCCGAGCCGCCACAGTCGGGAGTCGGTGAAAACCTTAACTCTTGTGGCCTCATTTTCCTTGGCTTGAAGAAGCCCTAGCTATCAAGGCCCCGTATTCTCGCTTGATTGTTCGAAGTTGGGAAGTTGAGATGCAACGAATGCTCAATTGTAACCCCTCTCGGACTCTCAATAATGACTCCGCTCCACTTCCTTTCGTGTTCGACGATCCGTCGACATACACCTTCCATTCGCTCGCAGTGTCTCGTCGGACTTAGAAGCCGGGGTGAGCTCTCTGATGAAGTCGGCCAACGCCTGTGACTTGATTGCATGGCGAGCTTCGTAGGTGATGTCGAACTCGGAGAGTTCTATCGCCCAATTAGTCATCCTCCCCGCTAGGTCCGCTTATGTAAGACTTGTCGAATTGGTGGCTTGTTCTAACAATGATATGGTGACCCCGGAAATAAGGTCTTAACCGACGGGCCGCAATAAGCGAGAGCGAATGCCACTTTTTCTAGCTTCGGTATCGGATCTCGGCATTCTCGCAGGGGTTCCGCGACAAAATACACAGAATTTGTCCGTGTTCCGCCTCTCTTACTAAGGCCGCGCCGACCGCTTCCTCGCCGATCGACAAGTAAAGGAAAAGACTCTCGCGCGGCGAGGTTTTGAGAGGGTTGGAGGATTGGCCGACATTGCTTTATGTCTTCAAATGCGTCATCGCACTTTGAATTCCATTCCACCGATGCCTCCTTCTTTAAGAGCCCGAACATGGGTAAAGCCTTCTCCGCTGATTTTGGCAAAAACCTAGTTAGGGCGGCCAATCTTCCGGTTAAGCTGTTGGACTTCTTTTTATTACTCGGAGCCTTCATTTCCATCACCGCCCTACATTTGTCCGGGTTGGCCTCAATGCCCGGTTAGTCGGCATGAAACCCGGGAACTTCCCGGACGGGACGCCAAAAGCACATTTGGCGGGTTCGATCGGATTCGGTAGGTTCGAGTTTGGCGAATGTCGCTCCAGTCTTGTATATGACGTTGCCGATCCAAGGTTTTGACGATCATGTCATCTATATACACTTCCACATTGCGGCCAATCTGGGTGCGCAAAGACCTTATTCATCATCCTTTGATATGTAGCTCCCGCATTCTTCAATCCGAAAGGCATGACATTATAACAATAGTTAGCTCTTTCAGTAATGAAGGCTGTTTTTCCCCGATCCTCTGGGTACATCGCTACTCGATTATATCCGTAGTACGCGTCCATAAAGGATAGGAGCTGAATCTGAGGCGTTGTCGACCGCTTGGTCGATGTTTGGCATGGGTAGGAGTCCTTCGGGCATACCTTGTTCAAGTTCTTGTAATCGGTACACGGAATTCCTCCAACCGACTTCTAAGTTCGGAAGATAGGTGTTTGCCAATCTTGGTGGTCTGAAGAGGGTCTCCGATCACCAGATCTTCCAGGTCTCCTGCCGGTTCTGGGCGAGCCTCATCGTCTCGGATGTCTAATTCCACAGTATTAACTTCTTCGTCTGGAGAATCCCGGTCCGAATGGTCCAGATAGCTGATTCTTTGGGGCTGCGATGAAGATCCGCCCTCCCCAATTCTCACGGTTTCAAAATAGCACCGTCGAGATTCTCTTGAATTTAGGTCGGTCCCCGACGGACGGGACTTCTCGAAGGTATTTCCTTCGCGGCTTATAGTATCACCGCCACCGCCCATTGCTCCGGCGATTACATTACGGTCGAATTCCGCTTCGGAAATTCGTCATCGGCTTGAGGAGCCTTTCGTTTATCTTCCCCTTTTTGAATTTTCGAGGAGGGTCCTAATGCGGTTCTTGGTCTTTCGTTTCCCACCTTTTCCTTGATGCTCTATGACGTATCGTTGAAGTTTGCCTTCCCGAACAAATCGTTCGATTGCATCCCGAGCTCGTAACATTCGTCGGTTGTATGACCTCGACCATCATGGAACGAGCAATATTTAGACTGGTCTATCCCGGATCTTCGGTAGGATAGACGAGGCCGATCGACCTTCTTCATCTCGGTCGTTGCTACCTCCTTCCAAACTTGAGATCGAGGCACCGTCAGGGCCGAATATTTCTCGTACTTGCTCCGCTGATCAAATTTGCCACCTCGGCTCTTGCTTTCATTCCCCCTTCTCCGGGAATCCCTATTCCTGTTGTCAGAGAAGTCTCGACCCCTGGGAGGGGAGGTTCTATCTTGGTCCCGCCTCGAATTGGGATTGTTTGCCATTCGCATCTGCTCGACGTCCAAGTACTTCTTTGAACGAGATATGAAGTCGTTGAGATTCTTTGCTCGCTCCTTTAAAAAGGATTCTGCCAGGCGGGACTCCTTATCGAGGCCGTCCACCAATAAGTGAACGTGTACGTCTTCGTTAAGTCCGCGCACCTGCAGTACCGCATGATTGAAGCGGTCCAGGTAACTTTGGAGCAGCTCTCCCCCTTGAGACCTCTAACCGACATGTGAACGTCAAAGTCTTCTAAATGAGTCGTCGGGTCTTGTGTACCATCATACTTTGTCAACTCGCCCAAATTCGGCTTCTCGTGGAATCGGGCGTTCGGATCTCCTTGGAGAAAAAGCTATTGTGCATTTGGCCGACATATCTCCGTCGCTGGAAACCACTTGGGGAACCGTCCTGTCACCTCGATGGTTCCTCGCCCGAGGTCGACCCTCTTCATCCCGGTTACGGTTCCTCCTATTGGCCCTCCCGTCGTCGACGGTTTCCGCCTTCCGCTGTCGGTGCGACGAGCCGAGCTCTCGTCATCGTCGCCCTCTCTCCAAGTTTTATCTTCCCAGTCCTCGTGGAAAGGGTGTGGGTCCGCCTTTTCTCCCGCTCTTCCGCTCGCCGATAGTGAAGGGTATGGCGCTTGTCTATGTTGTCCACCCGTCTCATTATCGCAAGCATCCCGCTTGAAGAGATCGAAAGTCGGCTCGGCATGTGGGATGTCCCGGCCTCCTCGAGTGGAATTCTGTGGTCCACGGTCTTGGTTTCGTGGAGCCGAGGACTCCGTGTCGGACAGGTTGTCCTTTTGATGTCGTTCATTGTTGGGAATCAATGGTTCTTCCGGGCCGAGAAAGCCGATCTTCTCCTTCCCGATGGTCTCCATCGTATCAGTTGTCATTTGCTCATTACGGGGTGGTTGACGCGGTGGTTGACGGTTGTCCCCGCTTGATCCGCCTCCGATTGTCTTTGGCCTGAAGCACGAGTGCTTATCCTCATGGTCACGGGAATAGAAGTTTATTGATCCCCACGGTCGGCGCCACCGTTGCAGTGTAGAACTCGGATGTCCGGCCTATTGAAGGTCCGGTGGTTTGATATAGGATCTCGGGTGCCCTTCTGTATGCTTATGGGTCAAGCGTTCGGGAGAGGGTATGATCACGGTACACAAGCGGGCGTTTCGCCTAAGGGTGTCAGTGTGTGCCGTGTGACCGTATGTAGATAAGTCAAGGCTTAGAATCAATGTACCTGGCGCCGTCTCCTTCCTCAGTATATATAGAGTATACCTGGTTAGTTAGTCCCTTGGCTGCCATGCCGTACGTGTCATGTGCGTGTCCGGGATCGTGCGCGCATGTCCATGATCGTGGGTGCATGTCCAGGATCGTGGGTGCGTGTCCAAGGTCATGGCTGGGTCCCACGGATGGTGGGTTGCCCCCTGTACTAGCCAGTGAGATAATGGGCCTAGGCTAGGTCCGTAACATATGTTAAAAAAAGGTAAATTTCTCTCTCTCTCTCTCTCACAATATATATATATATATATATATATATATATATATATATATATATATTATTTTTAACTAATTTTAACAATTTTTTAACTAAAAAACCCCAGGCCTAACCTATTTAGTTTTTTTGAAAAAAAAAAGTATTATTATGCATAATTATATATAATTTAATCAAAATTAATTATAAAATTAATAACTTATTTTTAACCATAAGTTTCACATTTCATCAACTTTTTCATTAATCATTTGATCGTATCTACTTCTATTCTTTTTTATCGCTCGAGATGACAATGCTAGCTCATTACCTCTTATTGATTTATGTCATTTGATGCAACATAATAATTGCAATAAGTTTATTTTAGTGATACCCAAATGAAAATGATCCTAGTTGGAGGAGTTTGCCTAATTTTCTGTAAGAAAAAAGAGAGGTAAAATATAGTTTGACGTGTCATTGTCGTGCTTACTTGATTTTAAAAAATATATCTCCTTAGTCAATAGATAATTGATTTTTTTTCTTCCTACTTACTCAGACATTTGTTGCCACTAGGTGTTCTTTTTATTTCTCTCACTAACTATTTTATTTCATAAGAGAATAAATCCCTAAACTTTTAAAACATAAAGTAGGCATTTAAATAGGCTTACTGAATTAGATATAAACTTAGATGTATATGCTTTAAGCTTATTTAAAGGCCTACATTTTAAATAGGTTTTTAAATAGATTTCAGGCCTTATCAAGCATTTTGAAACCTCAGGCTTAGACCTAAAAAACAAGCCTACATATAGGCTTAGGTTTTAGATCTCCATCACAGGCCTATGGCTACCTAACTAAAGCCTAGCCTATTTCCACCCTTACGTGGTGTACGAGCCATCATGGGTGGACTTGGATTCTCAAGGTTATTTTCAAAAAGATTGTTAATTGTGACCTTCACGTTTATTAATGGTAGTTAAAACACAATCAATAATAGTCGTTTGCTTTTATTTACAAGTCACTTTTAATATGTTTCATATATCATGGGAGAACAAAGTGTGCGTACTAATAAATGAATGACAAAATTGTATATTCATATAAACAGTTTAATGGCTTAACTTATAAACAGAGAAAAAAATTGGAAAAATTATAATAAAGGACCTAAGAAAAATAATATTTATTAAGAAGGACCATAAAAATAGTAATTATTTTGAAGGATCAGAAATTAAAACATTAAAATAGAAAAACTAAATTGCTCATAGCTAGATTTCTTATATTCTTTCTAATTAAATCAGAAACTGAAGTGATTGATGGATAATTATACATAGAGACCAAATCTGAATCTTCTAAGTTAGCGTCTCTACTGCATCAAAATCGCCTTGTAGTTACGATCAAGGTGAATTCCTTTTCCCCCTCTCCTCTAAACTTCATGGAGAGATAGAGAAGCAGAGACACAACCACATATTAGAGACCTTCGGACTTCATCTTTGATTTTCATCCTCCTCCATCTCACCTTTAGTTTGTCATATATATTAGGACGATTGGTAATTAGTGAAAATGGGACGTTTCAGTAGATGCGTTTGGATTTCTTCTATGTATATGGACGAGCGCGCTTATCCTCTTCATTGATTCATTTCAAGAAAGTCAAGGCACGTGTTGTGGAAAAACTCCTCCTCATCCCTCATATATTGTTCTATTTATATGAAACTACTTTATTAGACCTTCTAATTTAATTAGAGAAAATATAGGTAATATGGTTAAGGGCAATTTAGTCTTTCTGTTTTAATTTTTTAACTTCTGATCCTTCAAAATAATTATCATTTTTATAGTCATTCTTAATAAATATTATCTTTCTTAGGTCCTTTATTATAATTTTTTTCAAAAAAAATCCTCCTTCTACCTACCTTATAAATAAAAGAAGAGTATGTGATTATAAAGAAAACTTAAAACTACACCCAAAAAGAGCATCCTTAAAAGGTTAATAATGGGAGGAATTAGATGCGTAATTAATACGTACGTGGTCTTTTTGGGCCAATTAATAATTAATATATGTTAGTAGGTGCGACAATTAATGTGCCACTCATCGTAATTAAATAATTAACGGAGTTAATTAATTATCTCCTGCTTTATAGTGTGCATATCTATTCCCTAATCAAATGCTAAATCTGAGTCACACCATCATTATATTATATTAAGCAAAACCTCCCTACCATTGTTTTATTTGTGGGACACGCATCCCCGTGACAGCGCAGTTGTGTTTGTGACTCGTTTATTCAGCCGTAGACACGTTTGTTTTTTGTTTTCCTTTTGGAAAGAAAAAAGGTGCGTGGATTGTTTCCAAGTAGTAAAAAAAATATGCGACATGTATATGCTAGCAAAAATCAGGCCAATATATATATATATATATATGTGTGTGTAAAAGGCAATTTATACAAGAAGAGAATCCCCTAACTTTCCTTCTAATTTGTCCTAATTGGAGAGAAATTTCTTCATTATGAAATATATTCATTTGCTCTTATTTATAAAAATCACTTCCAATATGTGGTATTTAAATTAAGAAAAACATTAAACTTCATTAATTCTATTTTCAAATTTAATAAATTTTTAAATGTAGTCTTAAATATAAGACATAATTTTCAACCATTTTCTAATTTACCCCTATTACTTCCTCAACAGTAATCAATGACAAGAGGGAATGAGAGAATTAAGGAATATTTCTAGGTATTTCAGGAAATAATTCATATTCACTAACTTACTTAACTTCCTTGATTTAATTAAATTAAATAAATATGTCTTATCTTAAATAACGGAGAGAGTAGCAAAAATAAATAAAAACAAAAATTTAAACCTTTAAAATATTAATTTAATACTTTTTTTTGCCATGACTCTCATTTGTTACATGCTTCTCTAGAGGGTTCAAACTCACAAACTCGCTCAAAAAAAATTTAAATGAGGTGTTTGAAGTCATTTGAGCTATAAGCCTATAAAACCTCAACACATTAAATTAAGGGAAAATCACTTCTTATGTTGTAGGAGAAGTGTATTCTCATGTCATAACTGTTTGGATGTATAATGTATTATGGCCGGGAGACAATTAAGCATTCATTCACGGCACATCTATGATTTATTATTACATGTTTATCTAAGACATTGACTTTTAAAATTTAATAATCTCCTTAATTTTAAATATAAGAGCTGGACAAGGTTTTTATTTTGGTCTTAAATACAAGACCTTAATGGCTCAATCCATTTTGGTTTTCTAAATTTATAAAAAAAAAATTCAAAAAAAATGTCTATTGATTACACATATGAAGAGGTTTACATGGACAATAATTTCTATATACATATGATCAAATACCATTTTGTTTAATGAAACTAATACATATTTATTACATATAATTAATTTAACTAATATTTTTATAGTAATCATGAAGACAATACATTGTATTGTAATAAATAATTGGGTCTAGATCATCAAGGAAAAAAATGGGTCTAGCTCATATAACAGCAAGGCATTCCTCATATCCAAGTTCAATGAACACTTACAAATTACAAGTCAATTATTATCTGTTAATACTACGATAGTCGTTGCAAGAGTATATAAATATTGTTTTCAAAATGGGGGTGTGTGTTTATATATATGTATATATGAATAGGTCCAAATGTCCCACATAATGCATGTTCTTTTCAGCCACTTCCTTGTGGAATATGGTGAGTATTTTTCTAATATCATTAATAAATTAAAACGTGCTTAAAAGCTTATTTGTTTATTTTTAAATGCCTAGTTGGCCCTCACAAAGCTTGAAAAGTATAACCAACGACCTTGATATGAAAATATGGGACAACGTATCTTAATCTCCATTATGTGCTCCACAAATTATTTCGCACTTCTCGCATTAATTATTAATTCGCCCTTTTGGGTTTTGGGGTTTCAAGTCCCGCAATTAAAAAAACGAAAAGTTATATGCTTTAATTTGTTTTTTAGCCTCCAGTGGGAGAAAATATTTATATCACTTTGATATTAAAAATATAACCATGTGTAGGCTCTTGTGAGTCATTGAGAGAGTATTAGTTGTGTGCTTGAGTCATGATTTTTTTGGTTAAGAGGCTTTACATATGTTACTTGCGTATGCGTGTGAGTATGACTAAATTATACTACCTCCAGCCCTTTAACTTATTTAAAGCACTTGGTTTATGATCTCTTTGAAATACTTATGTATGTTATTAGATTATATATCAGTTTATAAGTTAGACAAATTAATTTAGAGATAAATAATAAATACAAGAGATAAAATAAATAAAAAATGTCTTATATTTGGAACCAAAATTCACTTATAGACCAAATCTTATGTCTATGATTGGATATAGTACCACTAGTGCAAAAAAGGCGTTTTAGACCGAATGAAAAACGTCTCTTAGACTGGACAGGAAGTCTAAAAAGTCTATTACTTTTAAAATCAGTTGCGCAACCGGTCTAAAAAATTGTTTTTAGACCGGTTTTTTTAAATATTATTTGGTCAAAAAGTTAAACTTTTTAGACTGATTTTAAACACAACCAGTCTTAAAAGTCTCTTTCTATCCAAGAAAAAGAAGGGACTTTTAAGACCGGTTGTAAAAACACATCCAATCTTAAAAGTCCCTTTCTATTCTGGTGAAAGGGAGCAAAAATACCAACGAAGAAATAAATTCTGGTGAAAGTAGCATAATCCCCATTTTGATCTATTCGATGAAGTTTTAAATTCTTCATTGATATTTTTGTTCGCTTTCAATTGTTCATTGGTATTTTTAACATTTTTATGCCAGATGCTCCTAGCGTAACACTTCGTTGGCCAATCTGCACCTTAACCCTTATATATATTAAAGCCGGCAAATCAGGCCAAGCCCGTCGGGCTAACCCGTTTAAACCTTGGCCCTTCAAGGGCCAGGCTTGAAAATTAGAGGAGCTAAACTGAAATTAGCCCTACAGGGCTGGCCCTGTAGGGGCTCGGGCTTAAAAGGGTTGGCCTGAGGGCCCTTTTATTTTTATTTTTTTAAAAAAAAATTACCTGCACTACCTAGCTAGACTTGAGAGTTGAGAAGTGAGAACTCTAAAATTTTCAATCTCAGTCTTCCTTGTTTTCTTCGAAAATCTCACTTACTTCATAGAATTGAAGCACAATCAAATGTCTTTGAAATGGATAATAGTGGCGAAGAAGATGACAATGATAGTCATCGTACTAATGTTGCTTAGTGGTATGCTTCTTATATATATTTTATGTAAGTTATTTGTGGACAATAGTTTGCTTTTGATTACGAATTAGTGAATGTGTTTATTTGTTGGATGATTCGTGTTGTTTGGATATTAATATTGACAACATTTATTTGATAAACTAGAACTTTAATTGTTGTAATTTACTAATTTTATTTCTTTTAAACAAATGAAGAAAAAATAATTAAAATTTAGAATAGTAACTTCCGGGCTCTGTAGAGCCGGCCCTGGCCCTAGTGCTCTTGGGCCTGACATTGGAAAACATGTTTTTATTACCCCAGGCCTTGTTAGGCCCTAGCCCTTCAAAGGCCGGCCCTGATTCTCAGTTCTAATATATATATGCTGTAATACCCAGATATTTATTATCTGGAATATTATAAATAAAATGGATATTTCTGATAAGTGAAATTATTGTCTCCAAACTTGTGTAAATTTAGCTTGTTATTCTAAGTTAAATTCTGTAGGAAGTTAGGAAATTTAAGGGCCAAAGTGCCAAAATGACCGAAATGCCCCTGTAAAGGGAAATAAACTTAGAAAATTCATGAAAATCTTGAAAGATAGTAAAATGATCAATTGGATTAAGAGAATATACTATCTCTAATTATGGTAATTTAATAAATTACAAACTTGGGAAAAATGAAAAAGAATGCTCATAAAGTATTAAAATACCCTTGTAATTATGAGATGATACAAGAGGCATGAAAATTCTAATGTTAATACAAGAGTGTGAAGGTAATGAGACATCCTAATTAAGAAAAATACCAACTATGGTTAAAAGAGTAATTAAGTAATTAATGGCTAATTACTTAAGCATAAGCAAAGGAAATTCAGTAATAATTATGGGAAGCTCAAAAATTAGTGGAAATTAGTTGAATATTAGTAAAAATATATTTAATAATTAATTGGAAATTTTGGAGAAAAATAGTTGAGTTTAGGTATTTTTAAGCCTAAATACAAGAATGGAGCAATTAGAGAATTTTGGGGAATTTTTAATAAAAATTGAATTAAGTAATTAATTAAATAATTAAATAATTCATGAAAAAGATTTACAAATCCAAAAAAATGCCCAGCCGAAAATTTGGCCAAAAATTTGAAGATGAGATCAAAGTATTAATATCATGATATTTTTCAAATTAAAGCACATGTGTTTTATTATTTAATAATATAATTAAAGTGCATGAATAGTAATGTATAAATTAGGAAACGGACCCTATCTAGAGATCTAGGAATGGGATTTCCAAAGTCAATGTAGAATATTGATCAGTGGGTTTTTATCTTCCGTTAAACTCTTCCGGAAGTTAATTCTGAGGCCGTTTGTGCATTTTTCTAATAAAACAAAATAGGGAAAAATGCATATAGGCATATTTTTGGAAATGAAGAAAATAAATTCTAACTCAATATCTAGGAATGAGTTTAAATTTATATGGACATATTTGGAATCAGTGAATTATTTCCAAGAGATTGGTGATTTCAGAAATGCGTTCTGAAACCGGACGCGTTCGGACACGTTTTTCGAGAAAGACTCAACTGGACTGTTGGAGCCCTATATGGGATCAAAATTTAGGTTAACTTGGACATTTCTACTAAGTGAGAACATGTCTTCAAAGTTGTAAATCCAGAATTTTAAGATTTCTCCGAAAACACACGAATCGGGTACCGATCGGGGAAATTCTGCTAGACCGGGCATAAAGCAAGCCAAGTCACCATTTTGGACCAATGGGAGGCTGCCACATCACCCTTATAGGTCGGCCAAGGGGTGAAAAAGGAGGGCAAAAACTTGTTGGAGAAGTTGGACCAAAAGGGTAAAAACAACTTTGATAATTCCATTTGTATCCTTTTGAAAAATGCCAACCATGTCCCTTCAATTCTCTATAAATAGCCAAGAGCTTCTTCACATTTTCTTCACACCATTTCTTGCTCCTTTGGCCGAAATTCTAGGGAGAGAAAGAATAGAGAGAAGCTCTGGGGGAAAGTTCTGCAGAAGTCTTCAACGGGTAAGTCTTTCGGTCTTTAGTCTTTAGTTCGGTAGTTAGTAGAATTGTTAGTTAGATTTAGGAAGTAGGTGAAAAGATTCCTATTCTTGTTTTAAGCCTTGTTTGCGTTGAAAAAATATGCAGAGGTATAAACATAGTAGGGATCGAGTCGCCGAAAAGTTGAAGCTTTCGCAGTTTTTCAAAAGTAAGGGTAGAATTTTGTTAGAATAACCTTTAAATTTCAAGTATGATTGGGTATCATATGGGAGGGCTATTTTAGTCATTATTTTCGAAAATCATAGTTGCGTCGAAGTTCTACCAAAATTTCGGGAAGAAAATTTGCTAGAGTAACGAAGTGCTGGCGAAATTCCGCCGATTAGGGGTAGAAGGACAAAATGGTAATTTTTACCTAAAATGCCAGTTATAGTGTCAAATCACTAATAAAGGTGATATTATTCTTATAGGATATCAGAATCTCTGATTTGCTGCCGTCACGCTGTCCGACGAACCGCTGTTTGAAGTTCACGTTTTTCCGTGAGAGTACGTCTTCCGCCGGTAGTACCTAACGTTGCCAACGAAGGTACGGACGCGTACTGTAACACTAATCTTGCACATCTTAAATACTTATATGTCAATGATATGTTCGTAGACCGTTATACGCACAGCTTATACGGGTTATAGTTTTGGTAACGCCTGTTCGTTTTCCTAGCGCTGAGGAGACGAGTGAGTATCGTGGCACTGGTGAATAGTGCAGGCTGTTATTGTTAATGTTTTACCTTATGGGGCTTTACATATTGCTTTGTGCTTATGTTTTGTCGGCATAATGATCATGCATCTATTGTATGCTTATGATATACTGTTGTATTAGCTCTAGAAATATCTGTTGTCTGTATACTGTATTGTTTGGGTATGAGGTTAACCGTTACCTGAGATTCAATATGGTGAATTGAATCTCAGCTGTAGCTTCAGGGTCAGGAGGACCACGGTTCGGGGATCGAGGCAAGTACCCGGAGTAGGCGTGCAGCTGAAGACTATCTTTATCTTATCGTTTTCTGTTATTCTGTTACTCTATTATTCCGCTTTTTCCTTTCTAAACCTTAGGACTACTGTAATCTATACAATGTTACACAATGGTTGATGTTTTGGCTATGAACCGATTACTCTTTCGCTCTATTGCTCTACTCTGATTTTAAAAAAAAAAAATTCCGCGTTTCAAAATGGGATGTTACATATGCTCTCAGACCTGACATTGAAAGGCCCTAGCCCTTCAAAGGCCGGCCCTGATTCCCAGTTCTAATATATATATATATATATATATATATATATATATAGAGAGAGAGAGAGAGAGAGAGAGAGAGAGAGAGAGGAAATCACCAAGAGGTGGATGAATTGGGGATTTTAAAATTTACTTTTTAAGCACCCAGATAATAGACAGTAAAATAGGGTATAACTGAGGAGAAGAAGAAAAGCTTGACACAACAGGATTTATACTAGTTCGGTCTTAACTCTTGACTTACGTCCAGTCCCCAAATACTTTGAGATTTTCACTATCACTCAAATCAGTTACACACTCTGCACTCGAAACTTATCCTCTCACTAGGATACACTCCCCCTTACAATTTGTAAACTAATAAACCTATCCTCAAAGTCCCACAACTTTGAGATTCTTACAATGATTGGTAATTAATGATAAACTCTCTAAAAGAGCAAATATAATAAACACTGAAGTACAATGTATCAAAAGATACTTTACAAATTGGTAGAAAACACTAAATGCAGATGAAACTTGATAGCTTCTCGTTTTTTGTATTCTAGTTGTTGTGAGAATTGAATACTTCAGCCTATATATGTCGAAAGCATTAAATGACCATTGGAATCATTAATGTAACCATTGGAGACATTAATGTAGCTATTAGGTTGCAACTTGGTCCATTCTCTCTCTAGCTTTGAGTTAATCAGGTGCTCAGAAATTCTTGTTGACTTTCCTTAAAATAAATCCGTTGGATGATGTGACTTCCATAGAGGGAAACAAAACATTTAAACCTTTGCAACGTTCAGAGAATGATTTGCTAAAAGGATGCTAAGTTTTTTAGACCAACAATAAATGTTTGACATCACCTTTTGCTTTAACCTTAATTAATCTTCATTCTAATACTTATTTGATCATCTAAAACTAACTAACAAACTGATTAAACATAATTAAGAATAGTAATGAGTGATGATAAGAAGTATCTAGATCATATATGAAGATTTCACAAATTCGAGAAAGCTGAATTTTCAAATAGAGCGCTTTAAACTAGAGTTTGCAATATTTTCTCAAAAGCAAAACTCAAGTTTAGAAACACAAACTCGAGTTTAGTTCTTTCTCAGGTAAACATCGTGATTGAGCTTTGAAGAACACTTTGAAACAGGAGTAAACTCGAGTCATTAAGTGACAAAATCGAGTTTGAGACTTTCTGAGATGAAAATAAGATTAAGTCTACAAAGCTCAAACTGAAGTTTTCAAATTCAAACTTGGGTTTTCTTAAATTCAAAATAGTGAGAAGCTCTCGGCCTATCACAAACTGGAGTTTAATAAAGCTAACTCGAGTTTTTCATAAAAGAGTAAAATCTTTGAAAAACTCTCGGCCTAGCACAAACTTGTCGGAGTTTGATAAGACTAACTCGAGTTTGCTTAGAAGATGAAAACTATAAAAACTCTCGGCCAAGCGCTCACTCGAGTTTGACATACTAAACTTGAGTTTAGTTAAGTTCAAAAACATTGAAAGCTCTCGGTCAGACAGAAAATCGAGTTTGCGAAAACTAACTTGAGTTTTCTTTAACTTGTAAAAACTCCGAGTGCTCTCGACTTACATAAACTTGAGTTTGCCAAAACTAACTTAAGCTTGTCTAAGTTTAAATAACTTGAGTTATTCTTTGTGTAGTCCAAACTCGAGTTTGACAAATACAAACTCGAGTTTGCCTTTGATAGTAAATTTTCAACTTAACAAAGACAAACTACAATTGTTAGTTATCATCAAAACACATAGAAAACTAACAATGTATGTATGTATGTATGTATGTATGTGTAGAGAGAGACAGAGAGAGATATCACGAATTGACATTTCTGAATAATTAATACTCATTCAAACACAAACCGCTCGCTCTCTCCTTTGACTATATATAGTTTGTTAGTGGTAGCAATCAGTATGACAAAATCTGATAATCACTATCTAACAAAAAATATTGATCGGATATGGTTGGTTTGAAAAATTTAATTTGATTAGGTCTAAAAAATTATTTCGATATAAAGCACGTTTTAAATTGGACTGTGACACTGACATGCAAAATAATAAATACGCACCTAGTTTTTGACCCCCAAAACAAAATTACTTACCTAGTTTGCATTGAAAAAAGCATAGGCAGCTATATAAATATAAATGAATTTCATCTCCAAAAAGCTCAGATAAATATGGATGGCATGGCATAGCAAGATTTACTCAACGTGATTCTGTTAAATATACAATCTCGAGCTTTATTATAAATATATAAAACATTACAATTTTCTGATTAGTTTATACTTAGTCTTTGGCCGATAATTAAATGCTGCCTTTTTTATAGGATCTATCCAATAAATAAATTATTCAGAGAAAATTCTTTTAACAAAGAAAGATGATATTCTTATGAATTAAGGCATTTCTAAAATAAAGAAACGTTATGAAGATTACCCGGCTAGCGAAGCAACTGACATTAGGACAACAACTCCTGACGCGAGGTATACCTAAAGACATCTCTAGAATAATATAAAGCCAAAAATTGTTGAATGAAAGGAAATATTATTTCACTAATTAAAACAAGAATGTTAATGTTAGTCTTCATAAAAATATTATTTTTCATAACTATTAATTTCTTTTTTTTTTTTTTAAGAAAAAACTACTATATTAATGCATGAAACAACATAGATCACCATCATTCATTTCTACCGCATAAAGTTATTGTCTTTATCTTTAAGCACACAAAAGATCAATTAATTATCACTTTGTAACTATTTTTGCCTAAAACCATACTCAAGTTAGTGTCATCATTAACCCAATTTATTCTAAACTTAGAATAAATAGTCCACTACGACCAACATTGTTTATCAATATGTGTAATTAATGGCAGTAAGTTTTGATTGATTTTGTAATTATCCGGCAAACCCTGAATATCCAGCATATATACCATATATAAAATTGATCAAGCAATTTTTTTCTGTGGTATAAAATTATTAGAAGATGTACGTAACAGCCGACATCCAATGTAACAAATTAAATATATAATAAGTTACAAAGAGTTAAGAGCAATATCATATTCACCAATTCTAATTTCTAACATTCTAGATAATTTGTACGGTCCAGATCTTATTTTTTTTACTTTCTATTTTTTTTTTAAAAAAAATTATTTTAATGGGTACAAAATCTAAAATAAAGATAATCTCTCAACTAACATTTTTTCAAAAATGATTTTTTTATTCAAAAGTAGCAGTTGAAAAAAAATAAAATCTGGATGGTCAAGATCTAATCTGGACGGTCCAGATCAGATAGACAAATGGTAAAGTTTAGGCACCAAAACCGATTCCCAATTGTACCACTCAAGCAACATCTACAATCTGATGGCAATAGGTCCGACGTGCACTGAGCTAGAGTATACACAGTTTGAAGTGCTGAAAAATTTGTTGTTCTGATTGTATACTTCTTTTTTCCTACTGCAGGTTTGGCTGCCTCATCTACCGTATGATTCATAGTATCGCACTATGTTCTCATGAAGCTTGCCTAGTTTAAGACATTTTCGGTGTTCAAGAGGGACTTCAG
Organism: Acacia pycnantha; assembly: GCA_025563575.1. Classification (NCBI taxonomy): domain Eukaryota; kingdom Viridiplantae; phylum Streptophyta; class Magnoliopsida; order Fabales; family Fabaceae; genus Acacia; species Acacia pycnantha. The sequence goes on along the minus strand of JAMWYP010000015.1, from coordinate 9,224,086 downwards.
GCCTTGTGTCGACAATGGAGAAGATGGAATGATTAATGGTGAAGTAAGAACTCTGGGATTATTGCCTCCTTTGAAACTCTGCACTAAGAAGATAATCGTTGAGTTGCATTAACGATGCACTGTTGGCACGTCGTGAGGTTGATGTCACCCCTACACATGAAAGGAAAAAAATGCTGGCAGTTTACATATGCATATCAAAAAAGTATATGGTATTAGACACATTTTTGATAAAATTAAATGGGTATTTTTGCACCCAAAAAATAACTATGAGCCAAAAAGTAGTGACAGTTACCTTCCTCTAACGGTGATAACATTTTTGCCCCCATTTATAAAAGTTCATACGCACTTTTACACCAAAAAAAAAGTTTATGGGTGCTAGGTGCTCTTCCAAAATATATTTATGGGTATTTAAATTAATAGCGTCCCCATATCTCCAATATAAGTCATTTTTAATTAATCCACACGTACCAATAATAATGTTAAAAGCGGTATTAAATTTGTTATAAAATTTAAAATGATTTTCAATATATTATTCTTATTCACAACACTATTTAAATTCCTACATTATATTAATTTCTACAACTCCTCCTATCCTTAATATAAGACATATTTACCAAATTTCATTATATTAAAGAAATTGGTTAAATTAGTTAATTATATAACATATATTTTCTAAAACACCCTAAGCATCTTCCTAAATTTTATCATTCCCTCTTCCTAAAAAGCGTGGGTTATAATTGGGTACCTATAACTCTATAAGTGCATAATTGATTCATTAAATAGTTAGAAAAATTATACATATTATATAATGTGTCAATTTTTAAATATATGCGTTTCTAGCTTTAACTTTTGTAATGGTTTTATTGTTATTCATGTATCTTACAAATCAAGTAACGGCGGTTTCATCTTAATTTTAATTTTGGTTCTTTACATAAATTTTTACTTTTTGGAATTTTGAGGTCATATATATATACACACACTCACACTGTCACACACATACATATATATACACACATGTGTGTACATATATGTATGTGTGTGTATAACGTGTATACAGATATACACACACCATATGTGTGTGTATACATATATATATGTATATACAACATAGGGAAAAATATTTCTCCAGTCACTGGAGATAGAGTTATCTCCAATGATCCCAAAACTACGTCGTTTTGAATTAATGAAGGATGTGTTAGTCATTTTAGGTGAATTAATGAAGGGTGTTTCGGTAAAATTTATATGATTAAAAAATAAACAAAATTACAGAAACACCCTTCATTAATCCAAAACGACGTAGTTTTGAGGTCACTGGAGATAACTCTATCTCCAGTGACTGGAGAAATCCTTTACCCATATACATATATACACACATAGCATCATGTCTTCAAATGACATTTTCTTAATAAACCTAGTGGCTGCTATCATATCAACTCACGTTCTTTTGGCGTTATCAGTGGCTATTTAAATGGAGGAAAAGGAAGCAAAATTCAAAGAATTTGACTTTATGGAATGTGTGTGGATAATAGAAGAAATAGACTCCCTGCCAAAAAAACAAACAAACAAAGGAAAGAGACACTGAGAAAAAAAAAAAGTTGAGGCGGACCAACGAGAGTTAAGTATAGGGGAATGAGCTGATCCTTCGTAAGTTGACAAATTAATGCTTAAATTTCTATTGAAAGAGAAGCTCACATCTAATATCTAATAGTATTTCAAACATGATTATTTTCAAAGGGATCTAAATAAAAGTGAGGCCAAAAATTAAAAGAAAAATGAAAACCACACAATAAATAATAGGGAAAATCCATTTCAGGGCCCTTTTAACAGGGAAAATCCCAAAAAATGCCCCAAGATTCTGACAATCCCAGAAAAGGCCCTGCCCCAAGGCCTTTTCTTGGATTTTCAAAATCTTGGGTGAGTTGTTAAGGGGCTGATATAATTGTTAATGGGGTACTAATATAGTTGTTAAAAGTACGATTTAGTTGTTAACAAAATTGTTGTTAACGATGTTGATTTAGTTGTTAAAACATATCCATTAATAACTATATCAGCCCCCTTAACAACTCACTCAAGATTTTGAAAATCCTAGAAAAGGTCCTGGGGTCTTTTTTGAGATTGTCAGAATCTTGGGGCTTTTTTTAGGATTTTCCTTGTTAAAAGGGCCCTGAAATGGATTTTCCCTAAATAATACATTGCCTCTATATTAAACTGACCTATTCTTAAAAGGAGCATGTTAGAGAACGGAGTTGTTGAAAGGCACATAATTAAAGAGTCGAACATGATAACTTCAACTAACAAATTAAGCACAAACAAATCAATAGAACATATTACACGCCTCTCGAATAGTGACTGATTTATATATTTATACGATAATTGAGCCCGTAGCTGTTGGCGTTGACCCAAACGTTTTGCAAAATGATGGTTTAATAATTTGATTTATATTGGGAAATTTGGGCCTTGATTATTACTCCTTCCAGTCCTAATTATAAAAACTATTTACTAAAATTTAAAGAAATTAAGGAAAGAAATTAAATTAGTTAATTATAATTATTTTTCGAAAATACCCCTGCAATCAAAGTGAGACTCTTGCACGTAAGAAACTGCGGACATCAATATCTAAACTGGTCCACTGGGAATATTGCTTAAAGAAGTAAAGTGCCTCTTATTTCACAAAATTCATGAAATAATGTCTTTAATATGTTACTCCTTCCTAAATATAAAATAAATTAAATTTTTTGATGATATTAAGAAAGCTAATTAAATTATATTAAAATTATTTTATTTAAAAATAAAAAATAAAGTAGAATCTCTCACTTGATAGAATATAAGTGTGTTGTTAAATTAATTATTGTTGATGAAGTATTAGTAGGGGTGATATGGGGAAAATATGACAAAAATTGCTCAAAATTATTTTATAAAACAAAAGTATAATTGAAGTGTATATGATATTAATGAGTTGTAAACATTATTTACTTTATAGAATATATAGGTGTATTATTAAATTATTATTGTTTTTAATTATTATTGAGAAAGTAGAAATAGGGGTATTATTGGAAAAAGTTAACAATAGTTAAAAATTGCTCTTATAATTAAGATCAAAACTAACTCCAAAATATGTTCCTATAATTAGGACCGGAGGAAGTACATTATTTGGTTGGAGAGAGGACCTATTCGTCTATTTATGAGTCAAGTCAGCGGCAATTATTATTATTATTATTATTATTATTATTATTATTTCTTCATCATCAACTAAATGAAGTCAGAGGAGAGGTCCCCCGTATCTATCCATTTTTTTCCGGACGTTCTTAAAGAGATGCATCTTCGTTCAAGTAAGGGACTCTCAAACATAGAGTTAAATGACGTCATTTGAAGAGAGAAAATGGAAAAATAAAAATTAAAGAAGACAATAGAAGTAAATGGGTTATAGTATCATAGTATGTCTTTTTATAAATTTTTCATAGTGAAAAATATTTATTAATAATATATTGATATATTAAACAAATTTTTTATAAAATTCTTTTTGGTGAGTTTGGCTCGGGTGTTGCTTCGAGAGTTCATCAAAACCAAAAGCATGCCTTTAGATTTAAAAAGGAATAACCGAGATATTTACAAATCATCCATCAACAAAACATTTACATCGGTATCAGTATTCGTACCCACAAATTATTAGCACGTACAATCCTTACTAAATAGGAAAATCCTTATTAATATTAAGGGTTTAATATTTCTGTATTTATTGCAGAAACTTTTTTTCTACCGCACTCACATAAAAATGAGTGGATCCCATTGTAAAAAAATGAGAGAGAAAATATTAGTGGGACCCACTCACTTTTATGTGAGTGCTGCAGAAAAAAAGTTTCTGCAGTAAATGCAGAAACATTAAACCCTAATATTAAATATATAGGTTATAAACTGCACATAAACGGACCTCAGTTTGATTTGTACATTAATTAATACAAACAATTTGGAATCACGTAGTTTTGGGCTTTGGCCCATTTCTACAACACCCAAAAAAAAAAGCAATTGGGATCACGTGCGTATATTATGGGAGAATAATATAATGAAGAGAAAACTAAATTCTTTTTTGCTCAAAGAGAAAACTAAATTCAAACAATGGAAACCAATTAAATGGATCCATAACTTTGTTGCATCCCGATTTAAATATTGCAAGAAAAAATATTATATTCAAATTCAAGTATGTAATAAAAAACAAAATGTGGTTCAAATTAAAATTTATTGTCATATATATGATATATTTAGAGAGTTTATACTAATCATAAATATAAAACATAAACAATAATCAAGAAGGAAAGAGAATGAGAGAATTAAGAAAAATAATTAGAATATTTTAGAAAATGCATCTCACATTAACTAATTTAATTAATTTCTTTAATCTAATCAAATTAATTAAATATGTCTTATATTAAAGACCGGTGAGAGTAATAAGTTATTTTAAGTGGTGTTGGTGTATTGATTTGTTTGTAGAAAATAATTGCTTTAGTGATTCTGTATATCTTCAGTCTTGTGAATTATGTGGTTTATATGGAAAGGGAGGGATGAATTTGTGTATAGTCACACCCAGCTTGATCCGATTTTTGTTATTAATTGTGCCAGCAGGAAGCGTATGAATGAATATTGGAAATTTGGAATACTAATGTGTCTGAAAAAGTATGGCAGGTATGGCTCATAATCCATGTGCTAAATTCTGGACAGCTCCTAATGAGATTTGGGTAAAGGTTAACCGTGATGGATCGTTTGATCCTAGTTCTAATAATGCTGCGATATGCATGGTAGTTTTATGTGGGGTTTTGGTGAGAAGATAAATGCTAAAAATCTGCTTTTATGTCAGAAGTTTTTGCAGTAATGAGAGCTTTTAAAATTATTGATGATGAGCTTCAGATATCACTGGTTGTTGTAGAGATGGATAAAAAGGAGTTATTTGGTTGTTTACATAATACTCCTCTATTCTTTAACATAAAACATATTTTATCTAATTTGATTAAATTAAAAAAGTTAATTAATATGACATATATTTCTTAAAACACCCTAGTTACATTCATTAATTCTCACATTCAATTCACTACTACAAAATATGGATATTACTACCCTAAAAGACGTCTTTACTTTAAAAAAGGAAGTAAAAAGTGAAGGCGGTGACATTGTCGTAATTATTTACTTGATTTTGAGACTTTAGACAACCTAAATATTAATTTAGGACGCCTAAAATATTTTTAGACAACCTAAATATTAATTTAGGACGCCTAAAATGTAATATTTGGCGCCATTTAGGATTTTTTGGAGACTTTAGACAACCCAAATATTAATTTAGGACTCCTAAAGTTTTTTTTAACTACCTAAATTTATTTTAGGACGTCTAAAATGTAATATTTGGCGCAATTTAGGATATTTTTTGGCGCGTGGAAAATTTTTGGCGACCTTAAAGTATATCAGGACGCCAAAATCAGTATTTTTGGCGACCTAAAAGTATTTCAGGACGCCAAAATCAACATTTTTGGCACAATTTTGAAAATTTGGGTAATTTTTTGGCACCAGAATTTTTTTGGCGACCTAAAAGTATATCAGGTCGCCAAAAGCAGTATTTTTGGCGACCTAAAAGTATTTCAGGACGCCAAAATCAACATTTTTGGCGCAATTTTGAAAATTTGGGAAATTTTTTGGCTCCAGAATTTTTTTTTGGCGACCTAAAAGTTAATCAGGTCGCCAAAAGCAGCATTTATCCATTCTTTCCTCTACACACCATCCCTAATTTAATTTCATTTATCCCTTTCTCTTCTCATTTGATCTGCAGATACGCCTTCCCCTTCTCTACTCCTCTGCACCCCACATCTTCTCTTTCGGTCTATTCCTACTCCCTCAACACTCTTCGATCTTGCTGGGCGAGGAGACGGCGACGAGGAGACGACGGCGAGGAGATGACAAAGACCGAAGATTGAAGGATGATGATCTCAGCTTCACCGTTGGTGCCATTTTCAATTTCAGATCCGATCTGTTCTTCCCTTTCCCTTAATTTTTTTTTTTTTCTGATTCCTCACTTCCATAATATTTTATTCTATGGCATTCCATTGTTTAGGAAATGACCAACATTCCCACCACTAACAACACAACATGACAAAGGGGGAGGCAATTTCATTCCCAATTTCATTTTGAAATCGCGATCCCTCTCTCTCTCTCTCTCTCTCTCTCTCGGTCGAGTATCTCGGCAAGGAAACCTCCGGTGTGTGCTCAAGTCTCCGACGCCGTTTGCGCTCGCCGCCGCCGTTTGCGCTCGCCGCCGCCGTTTGCGCTCTCCGACGCCGTTCAAAGGTGCAACCATCAGCCACCGTGCAACTATCTCTGCTCTCCGAAAGTGTCGTTGTCTCCTGTGGCAATTGACGGTAAGAAGCATTTTAGGTTTTTTCTTCCCAAATTTCTGACAACCATAATTTAAATTGGGGCAAACTAGAAGAAGAAGAAGCAAAACGAATCTGAAATTTCGTCATGTATTTGAGATATAGCAGAATTTATATATGCAATCTATCTCTGTATTTTATTCAACTCAACGAAAGCAGCTACTACCTAGCTTGTCTTACACAAGTTTGTGATATATGAAATTTGGAATCTGAAATTTTTTTCCCTAACTTGTCTGATTTTTAGGACACTTGCTTTCCTTTTTTTACCGTTGCATGTCTGGTTTATTACCTGGCATTAAATCTGTGAAACATGGTCAACAATGCGAAGAAAAAGAGAAATATTTTTTTGGATGCTATAGGTAATTGGGACTCCAATTTATTGCTATATGATGATCTCTTGGAGAATGAATGTACCCTTTTTCACTCTGAAAGTTTACCTGATGTAACTTACCTGTTTTTTCTATGATGCATTATCATTCCAGTGCCTAGGAAGGGTGGTGTGCAAGGTGAAAATATAAAGCCTTTTTTGGCTGGGTTGTTAGGGGAAGAGGAAGAAGGTTAAGGAGGTTATCTCATAACCAATGTGTACCGCTTCGTGATGCCGAGTCAGTGGTGTTATGTTGATTAGGAGCTTGTGGAATTCTAGACATAGGGATTAGGATTGGGATTGTAAAGTGCATTAGGATCCCCTTTTGCAAAGTGCTAACAGAGCTGGTTGTTTGGAGAAACTTTGAAAGGACCCCATTCCTAGGCAAGACCTACACAAGACAACCTAGGAAGACACACTCTAAAGGACAAGATACCTTTTAAGGTTGCAGGGCTGACTTTCCTATTTTGGTGTAATAGTAGACATAGAGTTGCTGCATAGAGTGGCTCTAGTATTTGGCACAGTAGCACTATTTTTGAATACTGTGCTCAGTTGTTTTTTTCATTATATTAGTCATAGGATGCACTAGTACGGTTAGGTATGTTTTTGGTGAGTTAAGGTTGTAGGAGAGGGAACATTCTGTTGTCACAGGGTTGTTTCGTCTTGGCTGTGAGAGTTTAGGCTCTTGACAGATTGTTCCTTTGGTGTAGTTCTGTTTTGGTTAGTAATTAAATCATTGATGATGTAATTGAAGTTTTTATGTTGTTCTATTCCCTTCCCCATTTCTTGATAGGTGTTTTGCATGCTACCGCTACTTTTTAGTTTGCAATGCTGATATTAACAATGTTTTGACCCCCCAACACATGAATTTTCATATTGCAGCTTTTGAACACAACTATAACAATGAAAGAATCTCAAAGGGACGTGAGGTTCTCTCGGTTACAACTTGTTCACCGAAGAATTCTTCAAGCAACGTGAGCAAAAACAAAAGGCAAAGGGGAAGGGGAAGAAAGGTGTACGAGGTGACCAAAGAAAGCATAATGACTTCAGTCAACAAATGAGAGAAGCATGGAAAAGGTTGAGTTCAACCGAGAAAGGTGAATACACCAAGAGAGCTCAACAACAAAGACGCCCTGGTAAAGTGGATAAGTATATTGTGCCATTCCTAACGAGGTGCGCACTTTCCACTTTCACTAAAGTATGCCATAACTTAAAGGAGCGACCGGAGGCCATGGCAAGGCTGAAAGCAATTGGGTTTCATAGGTTAGTCGAAATTAATTGCCGAAAAATAAATCGCTCCTTATGTGCAAAATATATGGCATGTTTTGACCCCCCAACAAAGCAAGTGTCCATTAGAGGGAAGACCCGAGTCATAGGGGCTGAACATGTGCATCAACTTATGGGTCTACCTTTTGGGGGTAAGGGCATAGAAGTTAAACTTTCTGAGCAGAACCCAACTTTTAGGGACTTTAGGCGTGCCTACAAGAATGTAAAGTATAATACACTCGGTGACACTTTTCAGAAAGTTAGATGAAAACTTTGAGTACCTTTTTGTGTTATTCACCCTAGGAACCCCGTTGGCTCCAAGTGCATCCATTTTGGTTAGTGACCGTATGTTGAAGGTTGTCACACTCACTAAGGATGCACTTGGTGAGTTTGATTGGTCCTCCTTCATTCTTGAAGAACTCAGCCAACAAATCCATAAGTTCAACAAACACTCTCACAAGTCCAAGGCTACCAAGAGGAAAACCGTTGGAGGATGTGTATACTTCCTCATGGTAAGTTGTGCTTAACTAAGTTTGTATGACAGATTTTATACATCAATGGCTGAGTGGTGTTATTAATGGTTTGAAATGTTTTTTTTTCAGCTCTTCTGTTTGCAAAATTTTGCTTTCGGTGACAAGGTAGCCTCTGAACACGAGTCGGCCATGGCTTATTGGACCGACGACAGGGTTAAGAGCAGAGCAGTGATGGAGAAAAAAAGCAAAACAGGTTTGCTCGCTCGCATATCTCGTTCTCAGCCATCAGACACTACGTCGGCATCGTTTGACCCTCACACCATGCTCACTCACCCGGTAACGTGTGACATGATGTAATTTGTGTAATGATAGCTGTTGTTGCTGTCATCCATGATTTAACAACTGATTTCTTATTTTGCAGGAAGTTCGCACCACATATTTCAGGCTTGTGTCCATGTTGGGACAAGAGATGATGGCCCTTCAAGATAGATTAACAACCTCACCCAACAACCAGCCCTCAAGTTCCGGGGAGTGTGAGGAAGATGATGACGACAGAGATGAGGAAGATGATGACAAAGAGATAGATGACGAAGGTGATGAGAAAGAGATAGAGGATGAAGATGATGACAATGACAAAGAGAAAGATGATCAAGATGATGAGAAAGAGATAGAGGATGAAGATGATGAGAAAGACAAAGAGGATGAAGATGATCATATTGTGGACATTGATGATGAGGACTCCCACCTTCACGACACACCTATCCAAGGAGAACGAAGCGACGGAAAAATTAGAAGATCCAAGAGGGTGATAACCCGTAGCAAAGGTGTTAAAATCTCCTTGGATCGATCCAAACCGCAAGACGAAGGGAAAGAGGCGTATGATGAGAAGGAGCAACTGTATGAGTTGTGTACTACTAAATCTATCCCTAAAGATGAGGCTGAGGAGTAAGTATATGTAACTTGTGCACATGAAATTCCGCATATTAAAAAAAAATGCATATAATGCTTAACATTGTCATTTGTTGTCATTTAGGGAATTTGTTGATATGAACGGCTGGCACCTCCAGAGGGTAGAGCTACTTTGTCTGAGACCACGTACGTGGATAAACAATACGGTATGGCCTGTGCACTTCTGTCATGAATTAGTACAATTTGATAAAGTGTGGCTTTAGTTGTTGCTAGGTTTGTGTTATACAGTAATAATGTACTATCATTTTGTGCATATTCAGGTAATGACTATGATTGCCAAGACATTGGTTGCTGATCAACTGGATAATGGAGGGACAACACCCGACACATATTCATCCGCATTTCATGGAAAAATTATAGAGAATCCGATGAATTGGTCATTGGAAGCCAATAAAGCCGAGATCTTGCCGGACCGTATAGGATATAACATCGGGACTGTCGTTTCATTTTTGGACCATCACCGAGGTGGGATCACCGGTTCTTTTATGTTCTAGACACGACAACGATGACCTTCTACGCCTAGATTCGTTAGTCGACTCATGGACATATTCACGCATACGCGCCAAATGGAAGAAGAATTAAAGCGGGAACCAAGATAAAGAAGAAGCAAAAAAACCTCATTCCTTTAAGGAAAAGGACAGGATGGCTAGTCTTGTGGTAAGCTGATCTGAAATTCAATGTGTGTTTAAGTTAGAAAATGGTCAACATAATTACGATCTTTTTGTGTGAACTGTAATTTCAGCGAAGATGCTTCATGGACATACTCCGGACGGTAAAGCCACAATTGTTTGAGCACGAGGATAGAATTCCCAAGGGGGTGACATGGTCTAAAGTCCATGTCCAAACGGATGTGTAAGTGTCTATTAAGTTGTTCAACATCCATATATATAATGTCCAACTGTAATTAATGAGGTTGTTAACACCTTTGTAAATTTCTGTGTTTTCAGGGACTCATGTGGTGTTCATGTCGTTTCGTGGTTGCAAATGTGGGATGCCACTGAGCAAGAGGATGGATACACGATGCCTTTCTACTCCATGGATGACATTCGGGAACTGAAGATTGGCATGTTGTGGTGGTTGGTTAGTCATCGAAACAACCGGCATCGAGACAAAGTGTTGTCAATGATCGAGGACTCCCACAAGCGGAAGATGAGAAGTTAGGAAGCAATCGTTTAATTTAGTTAGGCTGACTTGGTTTTAAGTGTGTATACATCTCATTGGTTGTATGACAGATTTTATTATAGCAATTGTGTAGAACACTTGAGTTGATATTGATGTGACATGACATTTTAATATGAATGACAGATTTTAGTTTCTTTCATTTATGTCATTGTTAGTTTGTGCGTGCATATGCAGGGTATATAATAAGGTACCATTTACCAATATGATCAGGAAAAACTAACAACATCATCAGCCCCTTTAACATCATGATCAGGCCCCAGTAACAACATGATCAGCCCCCTTTAACAACATCATCAGCCCCTTTGACAACATCATCAGACCCCTTTACCATCAACATCAGAAAACAAATAAATTAAACAACCATATCAGAAAAAACTGATAACCACATCAGCACCCACTGACAACATGATCAGCCCCCACTAACAACATCATCAGCACTCACTGACAACATCATCAGACCATACTGACAACATGATCAGCACAAACTAACAACATCATCAGACAAACTAACAACATCATCAGCCCCCTTTACCATGAACATCAGAAAACAAATAAACAACCATATCAGAAAAAACTGATAACCACATCAGCACCCACTGACAACATGATCAGCCCCCACTAACAACATCATCAGCACTCACTGACAACATCATCAGCCCACTTTAACAACATCATCAGCCCCGACTGACAACATCATCAGACCCCACTGACAACATGATCAGCCCCCACTAACAACATCATCAGCACCCACCCACAACATGAGCAGCCCTTTAACAACCAAATCATATACCCTTAACATATATTTTTCAACGTCATTTGCAATATGAAAATGTGTACATAAATGACACTTGGATACAATTGTGACAACAATATCCAACGCTCATTTACAACACCAAATGCATCTACAAATTCATAATAACAACATCACACACCTTCTCCAAAAATAATATGGGTGTGGATTTCTCTATAAAAACATATACAAAAAGAGTGTGAGAGGCAATGCACAAAAAAGAAGCCGCCAAGACACCATGAATGATCAACTTGGATTTGGATTCTTGCAAGTCCTGATGGAGTGTCCCGCCTCACGGCATCTACGACAACGATAAACCAACTTGTCTTGAACCGAGATTCCCGCCTTTTTTGGCGGTCTACCCGGCGGCCTTGTAGTAATTGGAGGCTCCAAAAAGTCTCGCTTAGCATGTGTGTGACCATAGGCTTCTCAACACATGGACAATCATGTGTTGCAACTGGCCGCATGCTATGTGCATATATTTTCTCTTGTGTTGAAAGTGTGAAGCAATCATCTACAAATGCGTAGACACTACCATTAAGTAACTTAATTGCTGCACATGCATGTGGGCAAGGTAGTCCACTCATTTGCCATGCTAAACAAGAGCATTTTTTTGCAACCAAATCAACAACAACATAACTTGAGGCATCGCCGCGGCTAGTTTCAACCACACACTGGTTCTCCCCATAATGTTGAGCATGCATATTTTCGGCAATGTTCACATGTTGCAACAATTTTTTTTCTATGTTAGGTCCTACACCATTTTTCCAATTCACCAAAGACATCTTGCTTGCAAGCAACTTCGCAGCCAACTTCTCCCTATGCTCATTTATCAACATTGACACCGTGTGTTTCCGCTCTTTCACAATCCATGCATTAAAAGATTCAGCAATATTAGTGGTTATGTTATCCCACCTTTTGAAAGGAAACTTGCTTAGAGCCCATCGATCAACATCCCCATGAGTCTCAACCCATTGTGCCAATGGCGGATTGAACATTTTTAATTTTCCCATAGCAACGGTGAATTCTTGCACTTGCCTTGCGTACGCAATTCCATCCAGGAGGTGCAATGCAATATCCTTGCTATTCCCAGCGGTACGTGGCATCCCTTTCATGATTTTGAGGAACTGTGCACTATAATTTTCCTTAACATGCCTGTAACAAAATGCATGTCTCTCGGTGCCAAATATATCATTTACAGCACCAATAATTGAATTATTCCGATCAGACACAATTGTTATCATCATTGATCCTGTAATCTGTTTTACATTATTTAGAAACCAAGCCCAATCATCATAGGTCTCACCACTAACAATGCCATATGCTAACGGAAACATTTGGTTGTCTGCATCATACGCACAAGCTGACACCATTGTTCCCAAATAAGGGCCACTCAGATGACATCCGTCTATGTAAAGTATAGGCCGACAAGCATCTACAAAACCTTTGATAGAGCAACCATATGCAATAAAGAGCCTCGAAATCTGTTATCTCGGTGACCCTTCCCATTTTGCCACTGTGTCCGGATCACTCTCTATGAGCCTGCCACACATCCAAGGAATAACCTTGTAAGAGTCCTGTACTCGTCCGTGTAATTGCGTCACCGCTCTTTCTTTCGCCCTATATGCTTGCTTGTAATTCAGCCATACCCCATACTCGCTATACAAGTCAGTTCAATTTCATTCTGTCTTGTCAATATTACATCTCACACCATCAATTACAAGCGATGATGTCAAGCTACATTTGGGTGGATGAGATACAATAAGGGTATCCTGTGCATGGTGTATGTGTGCTCCTCTGTATGTTTTGATCGTTAGGAACTCAGTATCTTGACGTTCTCCGGCTGAATATGCACCCATGTACCAGGGACAACCATCGACCTTGCACTTCACTATTATTTTCTTTGGCTTGTTCTTCAGAAATTTGTACGAAAACTTGTGTGCAATGCTGTATTTATACAACGTTTCACGGATGGTCACAGCATTCGCAAAAATCTGACCTTCTCCCAATATCAAATCCTTCCATTTCAAATGATTCATTGTAGGCATGCTTGATGGTACACTTTGCGAAGAACACGGCAATGATAGCAAGTCTTGAGTTTCAGTGAACATTTCAGGGGGAGACATAGACAACACAGCTGCACCTCCAAAGACTTCATCCCTCCTGCGACAAACAACAATTATTAGTGCAAGTAATGAGAACCAAGTAATGACAATTTATATAGGAACAAATTACATTTCTTAACACAACAACACTTACACTTCTTGTTCTTCCATTTGCCCATTAATTCGTTGTCGTCTATTGTCATTATTCCCATTTTCTTCAACGTACACATGACAATATGATTCATTATACCTAATTAAATGATCAACCCCTTCATCATCTACAATATCAACAAATGTAGAAGTATCCAAGCTAAGTTTGCACTTCACGCAAATTTCAGTATTTTCTTCCCCAATTACAGACGCTATGAAAGTTAGCAACTCCTTGTATGTTGTTCCTTCCTTGATGTTTCTTGTTCTTACCATTCCACCAATATACACACTTTCTTGTCCTTCATTTTAACAACTATATCAGTCATATTAACAACTAAAACAGTGTGTATTAACAACTATCACATTTCAGCGTTTTTTAACCAAATGTAGCTTCATCCCATTAACTCATTACACCTTTCCCTCTGTTTTCATGCCAAAAAACAGAGCAACATATTTTTCCACCCCACCCACCAATGATTAAAGACCTACTAGAATGGTGATAATGATATCTTGAGCAAAATCTTAGTATTTCTTGCCTATTTCCTATCTCATAATAACATAAATTTGCCCAAGCTCAAAGCTTTCACCCACCCAACCTTCTAACTGAAAAAACCCTTCGTAATGCAAATTTATATCCCCGAGTTCAGCAAGCGGTGGATGATTCCGAAATACACGTTCTATCCTCGCCGAGTTGAGCAAATATAAAGGTTCAGGATTGTGACTTGCGTTCTCTCCCTGCGTTCTGGTCGTCCGTGCGTTTTCTTCTTCGTGTGGCGCCAAAACGAAATGTCTGATCGTGGGTTTTGGAAAACTTCTGCTTTTGATTCTTTTAATAATGTGATGTTATGAGTAAATGAAAGGGGCAACATGGTCATTTTCTGTTTGAAGTTAATCCCTATCAGGGCCCTAGGGCCTATTCTGTAAATGTCAGACTCTTAGGGCCTGCAGTGGGATTTCAGACATTAAAAGGGCCCTAGTACGGATTTTCCCTATTTTATTCTCCATCGCTCTCTAAATATTAACAAATATTTTATTAGTCCGGTGATTATTAGAATATTTTATAAGTCCCATAATTATAGGGATTAACAAAACCTAGAGATTATAGGAGATTATTGTTAGAATATTATATGTTATTATTAGAATATTTTATTAGTCCCATAATTATAGGGATTAACTAAACCTGGAGAGAGATTATAGGATATTATTGTTAGAATGTTAGTTTTTCAAATTTCAAATCTAGATCTCTATTTTGTTTATAAATGTAATCGTGCTCTCATCTGAATATACAACAATTATTCTCATCTGATAATCTTCAAATGCTCAGTAAAAAATATGAAGCAGGTATATATATATAAAAAAAAATCACATAAGACGTCCTGAAATAAAATCAGGACGCCTTATATGATTTTTTTTTTACTTCCCCCGTCGAGACGTCCTTTTAAAAAAGGACGTTAATTGCCTCTAATTTAGGACGTTAATTGACTTTTTGTTAGTAGTGATTCTCTCATGTCTTTGATTGTTGTTGAAGGAGCATCAATAGGAATAAAGACTGAAACTATTGATAAATAAAAAACTTTGTCTTATATTTAAGATTGAGATCAACTCCCTAAATATGTCTTATATTTCATAGGATTAATAATTTCTGTGGTGAAATTAAAGGAATGCTGTGTGAAGATGCTGGATTTGTAGGTGAATTCGTCCGTTTCTATCATTTAGAATATATTAATGCTATTAATATATTCTAAATGATAGCTATATATATATATACACACTCATATATTTGAACAGCTACCAAAATTAAATCAAAAAATCTAGATAATAGAGACCCTTTCCGATTAGATTATATAATTAACTGTACATCATAATTAAGAAACCAAAAAAAATATACATCATAATTAACATTTAAATTGAATTTTCACGGTTATTACTGTCATCCACTCATCCCTATTTAGTCTCGGTCAGTGTATTAGGGAGAGAATGAAAGACAGTAAGCTACTGATATAGCCTGTCAAATTTAATTTATTATATCAAATTAATCTAAAAGATTGCCTGATTCTGTATTGTGTTCGCAGGAAAGAAGTGTTACACTGTGTTATGGAATAAAATACTAGGCCCATCCAAGGTGTGGCCCATCAGGAGACATCTAATACATTTGGGCTTGGAGGCACCAAAGGCCCAGCAAGTCCAAACCCTAACCCTAAGGTAGCCTCTATATATAGTTGGTTAACCTAAAGAGGTACACATCTTCTAAGCTCTCTCTCAATTGCATATACTCGCACCACGAGCACACACACCACCCCCTTGGCTAAACGCTCCAAAGTCATCGAACTACGTGGACTTTGATCCTCTTCGGAGTACGTAGGCCCTAGGTATCGCACCTAGGTCAAGTCCTTGTGCTTTGTGATCTCCGATCCTCTCGGGTATCTCATCTATGGATACTTGGGGGAGAGCTATTTGATCCTACATCCACATACTAGCCCACCTAGGGTTAGGGATCTATGTTCTCATGACAGAACATTGGCGCCGACCGTGGGGAGTCTGGTAAATTTCTGATTCCCATGACCAAAGAAGGTCAATAATTCAAAATTCCCAGCTGCTAGACGAACAATCATCGGTGCTAGACAAACCTTTTACGAAGGTGGCGTTGGGCAGACAAAAACTTTCACAGGCTTGCAGCTGAGGGGAAATCCTGTACCAAAATTTGTGATGCTTATAATCATCTAAATATTTGGGATTATGCATAGGCATTCCTTTGAGACGTTGGTTTCTGTTATTGTGGTGTTGGGCGTCGGAGTTTTCGAAGAGGCGGCGCGCTTCGTTCACTATTAAACTCAAATCCTGCCCCTGAATATTTAATTTCTGATAATCAATCACCGAGGGTAAGGCCGGATTTCTCATCGCCCCTGGCATTTGGGCATCTAGCAGCGGAGGTTACCTCTTTTTGTCAAGGTCCCAGTGTCTAATGTGAATATTAACATTGCTGGAGGATCAAATCGGGCTATGCTTTTCTGGGCTCCTACTTTGCTGATGATCAACCAGGACTCTAATTTTATTGAAGAAGTTCAGAGTTACTTCAGATCGTCAATCGGGGATAGAGCAGAACCGAGTTTCAAAGTTTGTGCAAAGCGATAATGAATGTCGGGAAAAATGTAGAGGAGGCCCTGAGAAGTATTCTCATCTGAGTATCTGCTGACGGTAAGAGATTGCCCAGTTAGCCGAGCTTCTTCATATTTGAATTCGGTCAAGGTTCAATTAGAGATTGTCGGGATGCATGGTGTGTAATGGCCACCATCCGAGATGCACACTCTGAGATATGGCGGGGTACTTAGCCGAGCTTCTCCTTATTCGAATTCGGTCAAGGTTCAATCAATTGTTCTGAGTCTTTTGAACTCGGTCAGTTAATGGGAATCTGAGATGGTCCACGCTGCCGACTCGAAAATTTAGCTTGATTGATGAAGCAAAATGCCTCACCAACTGTCACAAGCTCGAGTGGCACAGCACAGCCAAGATCATGAGAATATCGACTGCGAACCACTTCGAGTATTCAATAACGAGGTGCCACGATTCTGAGGTGTCGACTTGCTGAGATATATATGATCCTGAGATGCCGCGATGTATATCCCAGCCCCAGAATTATGGTTTTCTATTACCGAGATGGGAGTAGCCAGATGCCAAGATATTCAAACCAAGATTTATTGAAACTTTTCAGGAAAGTGAAGGCAACCTGAGACGTCCGATTTACTTGGTCTGTCTGAGGTTCATTCCTGTGCATGGGGGATGGCGGGTTTGTCCGAGTTGACGGCAAGTTGACTATTGTAGCTTTACCATCTTCACTTGACAACAAGTTGTTGCCAACCATCCTATTCTAGTCCTTCGTCGGTGTATGTTCAGGGTTGGCCACAAATTGATCTCGACCCATCGATGTTAGATTCATCTCGGCAAATGATTAGGATTTGGAGGCAAGAGTGCAACCAAGATTCCTCACTCATGCAACTGATATGAAACCGAGTTAAATCTCCAGGGACCCCGATTTCAGTTCACACCGTCTTGTGATGCCAGGATGTAGAGCAGGTTTTCTTTTTCGGGGATTTTGCAGTTCACAAGGTCAATTTTGCTTCAAGACTAGGCAAATACTTGGGCACATGGATTAATCCAGGAAGAAATAAAAAGACATTTACAATCATAGGCTATAGATGGTGCAAAGCAAGAGGCTTAACGTGCAGAAGCTTCATTTTGAGGGCACTCCACGGAAGGTCTTATATCACAATGAAAGCTGGATATTGATTGCGTTGAAAACGGAATTTAATTGTGGTTCGTTTTTGTCTGATATATGCTGTGTTGATCCCTTAAGTGGATCAATATTGTCTTCTTATAAACTTGAGCTTGGAGAAATTGGAACAGCCATGGAACTAAAGTGTTGTTGATTGTTGGGATGGCATCCTTTTCTGTGCTTTCCATAAGGAAACAAGAAAGTTGGAGCAACTTTATTGTGATCCGTTGCAACGTCCAGAATGCAACTTGAAACTACGATATGCAGGTCAGAGAGTTAAGCATAACGCCGAGATGCATTCCCGGAGTTGAATGCCGAGGTGACGCCTTTGTATATTTGGACCCCGAGATGTCCGATGGGATGATCGATTGAAGTCTGGGTTTATTTTATTATAAACACCAATTTCAAATACCTTCTGAAACTGTGTCGAGGATCCATGGAATTGTATATCGTGGAGTCCGAGTTTAAAGCCGGGATTACTATCCCAGGTTCTGCATTTTTTAATGCCGGGATGCTAAAACACTGAGGTGTGTTGGGATGCCGAGATCGGTGGAATGCTGAGCCTGATTTTAGAAATTCTTGTCTTGGCAACATTCCCCTTTTCTACGAAATAGAAGACAAACTTAAGCTGCGGCACAGTATCATCTTAATATCAAATCGCCAAACTTAAGTTGATCCGGCTGATTTGGCATTGAAGCAGCATGCCCATATATTGCTAAAGTGGGACCTGTGTTGCAGGAGATAGAGTTTTAATGTTTGAACCTGCTATCTGAATTTAATGTTTGGATCACTTGTGAAAGGCCTTCGAACCGGTTTGAATTTAATCATGCTTCTAATTCCCAATGGCAAGCAATATTGGGAGGCATTTTTACTCCTATATGAAGGGGGTGAAGAACTTGGTGCTCATTTAGTTGAAGCAGCTTGGAATCATAAGGTATCGTTGCTGCTTCAATTTTTTTTTTATCATGTATATAAAGTCAAAAAGCCATATATACCAGTGAAGTTTATCAAACTCAAACTGAAAATTATGATAAAAAATTTTGTGGGAGCAAGGCCTTCATCATGATAATCTTAGACAAGCTTGTCTTGAAGAATGCTATGGGTTGAGTCCTTGAAACTATTTCTGTTAGAAGTGTTTCTGAAAAATAAGGGGGTCTAGACTCTAGACTTTAACCATTAGAATTTATCAGCAAAATAAATTACAATTTTATGGTAAAACAGCAAAAAATGCTGCTGTTTTTTCTACACTTGTTGTGGGTGCAAGTATATCTGATGTTACCAGCTTGCAAAGAGTGGCAACATTCCTAAAGTTGAAAGAGGGGCTGGATGTAGTACAATTTGCAAGAAGTACAAGATCCGAATAGCTCTCTTCTCATTTCTTGGGAGCGCATGAGGTGTTTGTCATTTTCTTGTCGACAAAGACACTAGAAGAACAAAATCTTTATTTAAGGAGCTTGATGAATCCCAAAAATCAGATGTAACTCTTGGTGACAACAAGCATATCCAGATTGAAAGTAAAGGTATTACTATAAGCCGTTATAAGTCAAGGTCATGTTTAAATTGTACATGATGTAATACATGTTCCTACTCTATCTCATAATTTGCCTAGTGCTAGATAGTTAGTGGATAGTGGCCATTCGATTTTGCTCAATGATAACTGCTGCACTAGTAGAGATAAAAAATCTGGGCAAATTATTGCTAGAGTTCCAACGTCCGATAATATGATATTTCCATTGGATATTTCAATGCTTGAAAAGCATATGATTTTGAAGGCGGACCCGATTTAAACTGAGATAAAGTTAAAATCAGGGATCCGTAACAACCGCTTTTCGAAAATCATGTACAAATGAAACATGTAGGAATCCGAGGTACATAAACCCGGTTCCGAAAATCATGTTCAAATTAAACATGTAGAATTCAGTGTAAAGAAACCCGTTTTCGAAAATCATGTACAAATGAAACATGTAGGAATCCGAGGTACATAAACCCGGTTCCGAAAACCATGTTCAAATTAAACATGTAGAATTCAGGGTAAAGAAACCCGTTTTCAAAAATCATGTTCAAATTAAACATGTAGGAAACCGAGGTACATAAACCCGGTTCCGAAAATCATTGTAACATCCCATGTTTGAAATGCGGAAATTTTTTTTTTTTTTCAAACAAACAATCAGAGTGGAGCAATAGAGCGAAAGAGCATTTGGATTCTTAGCCAAAACATCAACCATTGTGTAACATTGCATAGATTACAGTAGTCCAAATGTTTAGAAAGGAACAACAGAAACTGAAAGGAATCGTAAAGCGATAAAGATAGAAAGCAGTCTTCAGCTGCATGCCTACTCCGGGTACTTGCCTCGATCCACGATCCGTGGTCCTCCAGACCCTGAAGCTACAGCTGAGATTCAATTCAACGTATTGAATCTCAGGTAACAGTTAACCTCATACCCAAACAATACAGTATACGGACAATGATATTTCTAGAGCTAATACAACGATATATCATCACAAAAGCACTCGCGAGATGCATGATCATTATGCCGACAAACATAAGCAATAAGCAATATGAAAGCCCCACAATGTAAACAACAATAACGACTGCACTATTCACCGCGATGCCACGATAATTAGTCGTGTCCTCGGCCTAGGAAAACAAAACGGTGTTATCAAAACTATAACCCGTATAACTGTCTGTATAACGGTCTACGAACATATCATTGACATATATGCATTTAAGAAGCACAAGATTAGTGTTACAGTACGCGTCCGTACCTTCGTTGATGTACGTAAGTGTTTACGCGAAACTTTGTACTTTCGACGGAAAATGCAGTGATTTGTCCGAAAGCCGCACGTTGGACGAGCGTAAAGGCGACAAATTAGGATTCCTGACTTCCTCTACAAGTAATATCACTTTTATTAGTGATTTGATACTACAAGCGGCATTTTAGGTAAAAATTACCATTTTGCCCCTATACCCCTACTTGGCGGGATTTCGCATGGTAACCACTACATAGGCTATTTTCTTCCCAAAATTTCGCGAGAACCGACGCATTTATGATTCTTGAAAAATAAAGACTAAAATAGCCCTCCCATATGATACCCAATCATACTTGAAATTTAAAGGCTATTACTACCCCTAATTTTGAAAGAGTTATAAAAACTACAACTTTTCGACTCGATCCCTACTATGTTTACACCTCGCATATTTTTCAACGCAAACAAGGATCTAAAACATTTGTAGGAATCTTGTCACCTACTTTCTAAAATCTAACTAACAATTCTACTAACTACTAAACTAAAAACTAAAGACTAAAGCCCGAAAGACTTACCCGTTGAAGACTTTCGTGAGCTTCCGCCCAGAACTTCTCTCTCTTCTTTCTCTCCCTAGCAATTTCGGCCAAGGAGCTCAAAGAAGAATGATGTGCAGAATTTGAAGGAGGGGGGGGTATTTATAGGGTTTTGATAAGGCTTTGTTTGGCATTTTGGGTTATAAAAACCCATTTTC
Source organism: Acacia pycnantha (assembly GCA_025563575.1). Taxonomy (NCBI): domain Eukaryota; kingdom Viridiplantae; phylum Streptophyta; class Magnoliopsida; order Fabales; family Fabaceae; genus Acacia; species Acacia pycnantha. The sequence goes on along the minus strand of JAMWYP010000015.1, from coordinate 9,202,605 downwards.
CCCGATCGGTACCCGATTCGCGTGATTTGGAGAATTCACAAAATTCTGGATTTACAACTCACGAAGACATGTTCTCACTTAGTAGAAATGTCCAAGTTAACCTAAATTTTGATTCCATATAGGTCTCCAGTCCAGGTTGAAGTTCCTCGAAAACGTGTCCGAACGCGTCGGTGTGGAATTCGTTTTCGGAGATATCAATCTCTTCGAAATAATTCATCGATTCCAAATATGTCTAAATAAATTCAAACCCATGCCTAGATATTGAGTTAGAATTTATTTTCCTCTTTTCCAAAAATATGCCTATATGCATTTTCCCTATTTTGTTTTATTAGGAAAATGCACAAACGGCCTCGGAATTAACTTAGGAAGAGGTCACTTAAAGGTAAAAACTCACTGATTAATATTTCACCTTGACCTTGGGATTCCTATTCCTAGATCTCTAGATAGGATCCGTTTCCTAAATATTAGTTTACTATTCATTCTTTCTTACTTTAATTAATTATAATAGTATTATAATGTGCAACTTGATAAATATATATATATATTAATTTTCTTTTCTTTTTTCACCAACAAAGATGTCGGCAGCCCCCTTTTGAATATACATATATATTATATTTTTTTTTATTTAATTAATTATTTAATTATTTACTTATTTAATTTTCCAAAAATTTCACAAAAATACCTAATTGGTCAATTCTTGTATTTAGGCTTAAAAATACCTAAACTCAACTATTTTTCACAAAATTTCCAATTAATTAGTAAATATATTTTTACTAATATTCAACTAATTTCCACTAATTTTTGAGCTTCCCATAATTATTCTTGAATTTCCTTTGCTTATGCTTAAGTAATTAGCCATTAATTACTTAATTACTCTTTAACCATAGTTGTTATTTTTCTTAATTAGGATGTCTCATTACCTTCACACTCTTGCATTAACCTTAGTATTTCCATGCCTCCAACATTATTCCATAATTACAAGGGTATTTTGGTCTTTTTACTACTTTTTGAGTATTTTCCAACAATTTCTCCAATTTCATAATTTATAAAATTACAATAATTAGAGATTATATACTCTCCTTACTCACTTGGTCATTTAACTATCTTTTAGGATTTTCCACAAATTTTCTAAGTTAATTACCCTTCTAGGGGCATTTTGGTCATTTTGGCACTTTGGCCCTTAAATTCCCTAATTTCTTGTAGAAATTCTACTTAGAAAATATGCTATAATTATACAAGACTGGAGATTGAATTTTCACTTATCAGAATTATCCAACTTTTATTTATAATATGCCGAGATAAATATCAGGATTATTACATTTCTCCCCCACACACAAAATTTCGCCCTCGAAATTTAATCTATACTAACTAAACTTCGGGACATGAACTCAGGTACTTCTCCTTCATGTCACTCTCGGTTTCCCATGTTGCCTCTTCGGGTGTTAAACCCTTCCGAGGACACACCTTCACTATCGAGAATAGTCTTATTTCGAATGGCTTCTCCTTATGATCAATGATACGTTACGGCTCAACGATGAAGGTATTATCATGCCGTACTTCGACATCCTCGTACTCGATGACATGATCATGGTCGGGTTGGTACTTCTTCAATTGTGACACGTGAAAAACGTCGTGGAGATTACTCGGAGTTCGGGGTAAAGCTAGCGATAAGCTACTTCTCGCGCTTAGCCAAAATTTCGAATGGTCCAGCGTACGAGTGGTGAGTTTCTTCCTCTTGAGCGTCTGCCGACACCGATTCTGGGAGATAACTTTAGAAATACATGGTCGCCGACATAAAAGCGTTAGAGGTCTCCTCCTTTTGTCGGCATAGCTCTTACATCTACTATGTCTTTGCTAGGAGTCTCTTCTTGATCAGGTGCGATCGCTCGGAGGTTTGCTCAAGCATATCCGGCCCAAGTAATTGCTTTTCGGACGAATCATCCCGGCATAATGGTGATTGACACTTCCGCCCATACAATGCCTCGAACGGGGCCATTTGTATACTAGCATGATAAGCTGTTGTTATATGCAAACTACGCTAGCGAAAGATGTTGATCCCAACTTCCTTTGAAATCCGGGGCACATGCTCGCGGCATATCCTCCGGCGTACGTATGGTTCTCTCGGATTGACCGTCGATGCGTGGGTGATAAGCGAGCCGAACCTTAGCTTAGTCCCATACCTTCATGTAATGCTTGCCGAAACGGGATTTGAATCGTGTATCACGATCGGAGACAATGCTCTTAGGAACACCATGTAATCTCACTATCTCTTTGATATAAATCTCAGCCAATCGTTCGGAGAATAGTGAATGCGATGGGAATAAAGTGTCTTGACTTGGTTAATCTGTCAACAACTACCCAAATTGTGTCATGATTTCGATTTTGGGCGGACCTACCACAAAATCCATGGTTATGTTCTCCCATTTCCATTAAAGCGGCTCTAGTCCTTGCAAAAGACCGGGGGTCGACGGTGTTCAATCTTTACTTTCGACGGGTCAAGCATTTGGCCACGTATTCGGCTACGTCTTTCTTCATTCAGGGCCACCACGGTTCAGATTTCATACTCAGGTACATCTTGACCATGCACGGATGTAGAGTGTACTTACTCTTATGAGCCTCATCCATTATCGTCCGCCTTAATTCATCAGCGGCGGTATGTAAACTCATTGTTTATACGACCAAACCACTAAGTGATAGGTCATAGTCTTGGGTCTCACCTCGAGAAATCTTCTCACGAGTCTCGATAGCCCAATCATCTTGCTTCTGAGCTTTTTCCACTTCATCTCTCAGATCATACTCCCCTTGACTTGCAAGAAGTGTAGCAAGATAGGCATCGGTTGGTGCATCTTTGACCCATGCGGATTTGGTTGGATAGATTCGGGTCTCACGAAATCTTCCGGCGGTTTACGCTCTTGTATCATCATATATGATACTGCTTTGTCTTTCTACTAAGAGCATCGGCAACAACGTTTGCTTTACCGGATGATACTTGATTTCCGGGGTATAATCTTTAATCGGCTCCATCCAACGCGTTTGTCTCATGTTGAGTTCTCGTTGATCGAACAAGTATTTCGGACTCTTGTGGTCACAATACACTTCTACGGTTACAGGTACAAGTAATGCCTCCATATCTTCAAGCGAACACGATAGCCGCCGGCTCTAGATCGTGTGTAGGATAGTTTAACTCGTGAGGTTTCGGTGACGAGAGGCATAGGCCACCACCACCACTTTTTCTTTGCATTAGGACACATCCCAATCCTTGCCCGGCGGCATCATTGTAGACAACATAGGTCTCATCTGGATCGGGGATAATCAATCACGGTCTTTGTAGTCAACCTCTCCCTCGAGACTCGAAAGCTCTCCTCACTGAATCATCTCCCCATATAAAGGGTTGATTCTTCCTCGTAAGCTTTGTCAATGGTAGGGCAAGGCGAGAAATCCGTATAAATCTGCGGTAGTATCCTTGAGACCAAGAAAACTACGGATCTCGTCACAGTCTCGGCCGTTTCCGAGTCGGAAGCGCTTCCACTTTGCTAGGATCAGCGCAACTCCGCCGCTAGATATAACATGGCCCGAGAAATTTCACTTAGGCGGCCAAAATTCGCATTTGCTCGACTTAGCATATAGTTGCTTTTCCACACAGTATGCTCGACACCTTTCGCGAGATGTTCTTCGTGCTCTTCTTTACTCTTAGAGTAGATCAAAATGTCATCAATGAACACCACCACAAATTGGTCTAGGTGTTGTCGGAAGATACGGTTCATGTAATCCATGAATACCGCAGGTGCATTTGTTAATCCGAAGGGCATCACAAGGAATTCATAATGCCCATATCACGGTTACGAAAATGTCTTGGGAACATCGCCATCCTTAACTACGCAGCGATGGTATCCGAACGCAAATCAATCTTTGAAAAGAGCGTAGAACCAGGACAAGCGATCCAAAAGATCATCAATCCAGGGAAGTGGGTACTTGTTTTTAACGGTCACCTTGTTGAGTTCGCGGTAGTCGATGCGAGTCGGAAACTTCCATCTTTCTTCTTTACAAAAGCACTTGGGGCTCCCACGGTGAAACGCTAGGTCGAATGAACCCCTTCTTCAAAAGCTCTTCCAGCTTGCTTCTTCAACTCCTGCATCTCGTTAGGAGCCATACGATACGGCGCCTTTGATATTGATCTGTGCCGGGCATCAAGTCAATGTTGAACTCCACTTCTCGGATAGGAGGTAACTCGGTAAGATCCTCAGGAAATACATCGGGAAAATCATTCGCCACGGGAATGTCACGAGTGAAAGGTCGGCTTCGGCTTTGGTGAAAAGAATACCATGAAAGCATGACATCCTTGCTTCACGCACCGATCGGCTTACGTAGCGGAGAGAAAGTTCGAGCTCACTTCAACCTTGTCTCAGGCAAATGATATCTCCTTTTTGCCACGATCGATCATCGCACCGTTGGCCGTTAACCAATTCGAGGCCAGAATATGACGTCGATGCGCAGTGAAGAGGTAGACGGATAAGATCCACTTTAGAAACTCGTCCGTCCACGTCGGCGGTACAATTCATACATGCATCGAAGCTAAAGACTTTACACCCAACGGTGTAGATACAACAAGATCAAATGGCAATCTACGGGCATGCAATCCTAAGCGACTTGCACAATCATAGGAAATAAGCAGTGACTAGCACCCGAGTCATACAATGCTTCAAGTAGATTTCCATTGAGATAGATGGTACCTTGAACCATCTCACGGGGACTTTTGGCCTCTGTGTTTGTCAATGCAAAGATTCGGCGGTGTTACGAGGTCTCGCCTCTGCGGTCTTCTCGGGGCAATCCCGGCTAATGTGTCCGAGCTTCTGACACTTGAAACAGACTTGTTTCCCATCACAGTTGGCTCCTGGATGGTACTTCTTGCATTTAGGACACGTCACGGGATCCCGGTATGCAGGGTAATTTTGTTGCCGGTTGGTAGGGTCTCTTGTTTCCACCACAGTTTGTTGTTCCAAGGTGCCTTCCTCTTACGTGAGGAACCTCCGCGGTTGGAACCACCGCGACTTGCATTATTTCCGTCACGGCCGGGATTTGCGCAATTCCTTCAAGTTGCGCTCTGTCATCTGCGGGATTCCCTTTGCTTTGGCCATCTTCGAAATTCTTGAGACACTAACCTTGCCCTTATATCATATTTCGGCCAGGTTACCGGTCGGTTAGCCTTCCGGCTCTCATTCTTGTAGATTTTCGGGTATGATGAATACCGCGACGGGGTTGGTAAAGCGGGCGAAGTAGTCGTCGAAAGACTCCTAGGCTCTTCATCATTGTCATTGTCATCATTGTCATCATATTCTTCTTCATCATTGTGGTTATTTTCTTCTTCATTTCCTCGCTCCTCTTCATGTTGTCGTGCTTCAAGTTGCCTTTGTGCCTCCTGGTCCTGTCTTGCCGGAGAGTATCAATCGAGAACTCTTTGTTCTGTAGAGTTCTACGCATTTCTTCAATTTCATCACGTCAGGTTGATTCGGTTCATTGTTTCTTTCATCCACGAGGCATGCGCCTCCTCCTCTACCTCGGCCTCGACCACGGCCTCGGCCTCTTGGTGCAAGGCACCTCTTAGTATCGCCATGTGTTATTCTTTTTCCTTTAAATAATTATGACAAAATATGTAAACATTAGAAATGGCACAACAATTTGCACACAAACATATATTCACATATATTCATTTCATAAGGTTAATACATATCGGTCGTTCTAATCCTAATACAAGTCTTCTTGTACAATCTCCTTATTCAAACGTATTTACAATATTCCAAAGTACTTGGAGATACAACCCAAACTTCCTAGTTTCTACAATCCATGACTTCCTTGTGCGATGCTTTTCCTTTCACATGTACGGACGAACCATACACTTCGGGTATCGCGGATAGATACGAACACTCGAGAATAGGCCCGTCGTCTAGCAGTTTATTGATAATTCACCCGGCGTTGGGTTTGAGGGAAGTAGTACGGGGTGGATCTAATCCGGTCCCTGTGAGTGGCGGCCGTAGACGTTTTGGTGAGTTTTGACAAGGCTTAGGAACATCGGGTATTTCTCTTCGGTAGTGGTGGTGTAGTCCTCGGGCTGGCGATAATATGACCACAGCCGTGTGTTAGTGCCGCATTGTCATTCGGGATGTAGCAGTGTCGTCAAAGTTGGCCTCCGCATCGTCTAGGTTTTGGATTTCGGGATAATCGAAATTGTCCCCTGCGAGAATGGGTTGACCGGCGGGGCTCCTGGCTCGGGTTGGTCTTCGAGCTCCGGCTCCTCCAGGTTGTTCAACGTAGAAATTTGGATTGATAAGGAGGTTGTGATAGTATCCTAAGACGGGGTTTTCGTCTCAATCCATCTCTACACATTACACCAATGGTCGTATCGGTACTCATTTTCAAAAAGTGCTCAAAGTCAAAAGGCTTAAGAACCTAACTCCGTTATCCGAGCAGAATGGCCAGGTAAGTGTCTACCATGGGGGCCTCAGCGGGTTAGCGGTGACTTATGGCACACCCACGTAGACTAGCCTTGCCTTCGGCACCAAGCTGTCAGTGGTAACATAGTTAAATACTTGCGAGAAAGTTTTGCTCGATACCATAAAATGTAACATCCCGTTTTGAAATGCGGAAATTTTTTTTTTCAAACAAACAATCGAGTGGAGAAATAGAGCGAAAGAGCATTTGGATTCTTAGCCAAAACAGCAACCATTGTGTAACATTGCATAGATTACGGTAGTCCAAATGTTTAGAAAGGAACAACGGATAGAAACGAGAAACGGAAAGGAATGCGTAAAGCGATAAAGATAGAAACAGTCTTCAGCTGCATGCCTACTCTGGGTACTTGCCTCGATCCACGATCCGTGGTCCTCCTCTCGGAGTAGCAGTTAACCTCATACCCAAACAATACGGTATACGGACAACGGATATTTCTAGAGCTAATACAACGGTATATCATCACAAAAGCACTCGCGGATGCATGATCATTATGCCGACAAACATAAGCAATAAGCAATATGAAAGCCCCACAATGTAAAACAACAATAACGGCTGCACTATTCACCGGTGCCACGATAATTAGTCGTGTCCTCGGCGCTAGGAAAACAAAACGGTGTTATCAAAACTATAACCCGTATAGCGTACGCATATAACGGTCTACGAACATATCATTGACATATAAGTATTTAAGAAGCACAAGATTAGTGTTACGATGCGCGTCAGTACCTTCGTTGATGTACGTAAGTGTTTAAGGCGGAAACTTTGTACTTTCGACGGAAAACGGTGATTTGTCCGACGGCACGTTGGACGGCGTAAAGGCAGCAAATTAGGATTCTGACTTCCTCTACAAGTAATATCACTTTTATTAGTGATTTGATACTACAAGCGGCATTTTAGGTAAAAATTACCATTTTGCCCTATACCCCTACTTGGCGGAATTTCGCCGGCGCCAGCTACATAGGCTATTTTCTTCCCAAAATTTCGCCAGAACTTCGACGCATTTATGATTCTTGAAAATAAAGACTAAAATAGCCCTCCCATATGATACCCAATCATACTTGAAATTTAAAGGCTATTACTACCCCTAATTTTGAAAGAGTTATAAAAACTACAACTTTTCAGCGACTCGATCCCTACTATGTTTACACCTCTTTGAAGGAGGGGGGGTATTTATAGGGTTTTGATAAGGCTTTGTTTGGCATTTTGGGTTATAAAAAACCCATTTTCCCCGATCGGTACCCGATTCGCGTGATTTCGGAGAATTCACAAAATTCTGGATTTACAACTCTGAAGACATGTTCTCACTTAGTAGAAATGTCCAAGTTAACCTAAATTTTGATTCCATATAGGTCTCCAACGAGTCCAGTTGAAGTTCCTCGAAAACGTGTCGAACGCGTCCGTGTCGGAATTCGTTTTCGGAGATATCAATCTCTTCGAAATAATTCACGATTCCAAATATGTCAAAATAAATTCAAACCCATTCCTAAATGTTGAGTTAGAATTTATTTTCCTCTTTTCAAAATTATGCCTATATGCATTTTTCCCTATTTTGTTTTATTAGGAAAATGCACAACGGCCTCGGAATTAACTAGGAAGAGGTCACTTAAAGGTAAAAACTCAGCGATCAATATTTTACCTTGACCTTGGGATTCCTATTCCTAGATCTCTAGATAGGATCCGTTTCCTAAATATTAGTTTACTATTCATTCTTTCTTACTTTAATTAATTATAATAGTATTATAATGTGCAACTTGATAAATATATATATATATTAATTTTCTTTTCTTTTTTCACCAACAAAGATGTCGGCAGCCCCCTTTTGAATATATATATATATTATATTTTTTTTTTTAATTAATTAATTATTTATTTACTTATTTAATTTTCCAAAAATTCCTAATTGGTCAATTCTTGTATTTAGGCTTAAAAATACCTAAACTCAAATATTTTTCACAAAAATTTCCAATTAATTAGTAAATATATTTTTACTAATATTCAACTAATTTCCACTAATTTTTGAGCTTCCCATAATTATTAAGTTGAATTTCCTTTGCTTATGCTTAAGTAATTAGCCATTAATTACTTAATTACTCTTTAACCATAGTTGTTATTTTCTTAATTAAGATGTCTCATTACCTTCATATTCTTGCATTAACCTTAGTATTTCCATACCTCCAACATTATTCCATAATTACAAGGGTATTTTGGTCTTTTTACTACTTTTGAGTATTTTCCAACAATCTCTCCAATTTCATAATTTATAAAATTACAATAATTAGAGATTATATACTCTCCTTACTCACTTGGTCATTTAACTATCTTTTAGGATTTTCCACAAATTTTCTAAGTTAATTACCCTTCTGGGGCATTTTGGTCATTTTGGCACTTTGGCCCTTAAATTCCCTAATTTCTTGTAGAAATTCTACTTAGAAAATATGCTATAATTATACAAGACTGGAGATTGAATTTTCACTTATCAGAATTATCCAACTTTTATTTATAATATGCCAGATAAATATCCGGGTATTACAATCATGTTCAAATTAAACATGTAGAATTCAGGGTAAAGAAACCCGTTTTCGAAAATCATGTACAAATAAAACATGTAGGAATCCGAGGTACATAAACCTGGTTCTAAAAACCATGTTCAAATTAAACATGTAGATTTCAGGGTAAAGAAACCCGTTTTCGAAAATCATGTCAAAGCTAAACACGTAGGAATCTGAGGTACATAAACCCGTTTCTGAAAATCAGGTCGAAGAAAAACATGTAGGAATTCGAGGTACATAAACCCGTTTCCGAAAATCATGTTCAAGTTAAACATGTATGAATTCTGAGTAAAGAAACTCGGTTTCGAAAATCATGTCCAGTTAAACATGTATGAATTCAGGGTAATGAAATCCGAGTTCGAAAATCATGTTCAATTTAAACAATATGCGTGAATCCGAGGTGCACAAACCCGCTTTCATGAATCATGTCCAAGTTAAACATGTAGGAATCCGAGGTGCATAAACCCGGTTCCGAAAATCATGTACAAATAAAACATGTAGGAATCCGAGGTACATAAACCCGGTTCCGAAAATCATGTACAAATAAAACATGTAGGAATCCCGGTTATAAGTTCTGTTTAGAGTTTTGCAGGAAACAAAGACAGAAGGCGGATCCCGGTTATACCGAATCTGGTTAAAATCCGGGATCCGTGTAAAATTTCGGAGGAGGACTCGATTTAAATTGAATCTAGTTTAAAATCGGATGTCCACAGTAAAGTTAAGAAGACGATCCCCGATGTAAGCGAATCTAGTTTAAAATCCGAGGATCCGTGTAAAGTTAAGAAGGCGGACCCGCTTTTTGCTAATCTAGTTGAAATGCAGGGCCCGCATTGAGGCGGCAAGTCTATTTTAGGTTCCCTTATTGGAATCATTTTGCGATGGCAATGCCGCCAATTTTATTTGATTGAGTTTGGGTAAACAAACTTGTTTTCAGAAATATAAACCCGAAATCTCAGAGTTCAAGTAAATAACCGAGGAATCTCGGAGTTAAAGTATCTAAACCAGAATCTCGGTGTTAGAACAAATAACATCCGGAATCTCGGTGTTAGAATAAATAACATCCGGAATCTCGGTGTTAAAGTTTATAGCCCGAAATCTCGGAGTTCAAGTATCTAAACCGGAATCTCGGTGTTAGAATTTATAGGCCCGAAATCTCGGAGTTAAAGTAAGCAACATCCGGAATCTCGGTGTTAGAATTTATAGACCCGAAATCTCGGAGTTAAAGTAAGCAACATCCGGAATCTCGGTGTTAGAATTTATAGGCCCGAAATCTCGGAGTTAAAGTAAGCAACATCCGGAATCTCGGTGTTAGAATATATAACCCGGAATCTCGGAGTTCAAGTAAAAAACCCGGAATCTCGGTGTTAGAATAAATAACATCCGGAATCTCGGTGTTAAAGTTTATAGCCCGAAATCTCGGAGTTCAAGTATCTAAACCGGAATCTCGGTGTTAGAATTTATAGGCCTGAAATCTCGGAGTTAAAGTAAGCAACATCCGGAATCTCGGTGTTAGAATTTATAAGCCCGAAATCTCGGAGTTCAAGTATCTAAACCGGAATCTCGGTGTTAGAATTTATAGGCCCGAAATCTCGGAGTTAAAGTAAGCAACATCCGGAATCTCGGTGTTAGAATATATAACCCGGAATCTCGGAGTTCAAGTAAAAAACCCGGAATCTCGGAGTTCAAGTAAAAAACCCGGAATCTCGGAGTTAAAGTATCTAAACCGGAATCTCAGTGTTAGAATAAATAACATCCGGAATCTCGGTGTTAAAATTTATAAACCTGGAATCTCGGGTCAATACGCACGGAATCCCAACAATGACGACCACCTGGCTCGGGTTGAAAAATAACACATCTGGCAGCTCGAAACTCGAACTACGGTGGGGGCAACAGAGGTGACAACGATTTGTTAAGTGGAAAAGCGTGTTATCAAAAACCGCCATTAATGCAAACCGAAAGTTTAATGCAAGCTCGGACAAATATCCGAAATGAGCACGTTGAACGGTTTGCACAAACGATAAGTATTTTCCATTTATTGTGATTTGCTTACATGTTATTAAATGCAGGAATATAAACCGAGACAATTAGCTTGGAAAATTGCTACGAAAGCAAAGTCGGATTCGGGGGGATCTCGGAAAGCGGTCAATTAATCTCGGCAGCTCGAGACCGAACTACAGAGCTTGGGAACCATTGTTATGGAATAAAATACTAGGCCCATCCAAGGTGTGGCCCATCAGGAGACATCTAATACATTTGGGCTTGGAGGCACCAAAGGCCCAACAAGTCCAAACCCTAACCCTAAGGTAGCCTCTATATATAGTTGGTTAACCTAAAGAGGTACACATCTTCTAAGCTCTCTCTCAATTGCATATACTGCACACAGAGCACACACACCACCCCCCTTGGCTAAACGCCTCCAGTGTCATCGAACTACGTGGACTTTGATCCCTCTTCAGGGTACGTAGGCCCTAGGTATCGCACCTAGGTCAAGTCCTTGTGCTTTGTGATCTCCGATCCTCTCGGGTATCTCATCTATGGATACTTGGGGGAGAGCTATTTGATCCTACATCCACATACTAGCCCACCTAGGGTTAGGGATCTATGTTCTCATGACAGAACATTACACTGTAATGCCAATGTGTAATCATCACATATTTATCCATCCCTACGTGTATTGGTGTAATAGTGTATGGTGCATTCCGCATTATAGCTGCCAGTTTGGAGTATTGGTTCACCGGAAAACAACCTCTCCATTTAGAGTTGTCTCCACTACTTCTCCGTTGTGATGAAGCCATGCCGTTTTGATTAAATAGAATCCCAGTTCTTAGTTCAATATTGTATCTTGGCCGTTAATTGTTAAACCTAGAGAGCCAGCCACAATCAAAAGCTTCTCCCAACCCTCTTCCACAATTTTTCGCACTGTTTAAGAGAAAAATATAGTCACGGCATATCTCTACTATTGCAGTTCACCTAAATTAAACTGCTATAATCTGTAAGAAATTGCGAAAAGTTGGAAACAAAAGATGCCATGGAGGAAGCCGATGCTGGAAGAGGAGTTGGGAGAAGCTTTTGATTGTGGCAGGCACTCTAGGTTTAAGAATTGACGGCCAACATACAACATTAAAAGGGCTGAGATTCTATTTAATCAAAACACCGTTTTTTCATCGTGGAGTAGCAATAGAGACAACTTTCAATAGAGAGGTTTTTTGCTGATTGGCCCACATAGCAAATTTCTACTTTACATCAACAAGCTAACAACTACGTAATATATCAACAAGAGACTATGTAGGCCACAAGAGCAGTGATATCATCCATCTTTCTTCCTGCAAACTTTTTCTCAGCCTTGCAAGAGGCTTCTGAAAACGGGGTTTCTGCATGTTGGTTCCTGGAATTGCACAGAGCAAGATCTGCTATAAGCCAAGCCAGTTCCTCAGGCGTCACTTTCTCCTCACCCCCATAATTCAACTCTATATATCTCTGAATCTCTCCGGGATAAACATTATCAAATACCCCATCTGTCCCAAACACCACCATATCGCATTACTATTCCCAAGCTGATATGGCGTGTTGAACCTGTGCAGTTGAGTTGGCGGTTGGAACACTAACTTGAGGTTTTTGAAGAGCATGACCACTATCTCCCAAGTTCACAGCATGCAAGGAGTAGTTTTACTCGCTAGGGTTATCCCTCCGTTGTAGATTTTTTTTTTTTTTTTTTGGGGGGCCTTGAATATGGGATCTTTTTAAAAAGAAGTAATACATGTTTAAATTATTGTTCACCCTTAATACATCAAGTATGCACTTCGTAATCGGATGGAGACGAATGGTTGAATGATTGTTTAATGCCTTATATTGAAAAAGATATATTTGATAGCATTGATAATAAAGCAATTATGATGGAATTTCAAAAAATAAGGCCTAGAAGGATAACATTGTAATTATTTATATTGTAATATACTTTTGTTATTAAAATATATGTACTTGAACTTATTGAATGCTAACCCTTTATTGTAATTTATGTAGCTGCATTTCTAACCGCACTTAGCCTTGCTTTTCTAAATGTCAAGTTTGTAAAATAATTGTCTCTCTTATTATATCATCAGTATTCAATTGATTTCATGAATATTTTTTTGATATTTTTTTTTCTTGTTTATATTCTTTTATTTTTTAATGCATTTAAGACTTTTCTTAAAAAAAAAAAAATCGGGGGCGCTGCTGCCAAATCCCCTATCACTAGTGCCCCTCCTTCAGTAATTTTCCGGATCTGCCACTAGTCCCTAGGGTTCTGTTTCAGGGTGTTTGTGTCTTTGACTTTGTCTTTCTTGCCGGTCAAAATGCTTCCAAACCATTTGCTGGTCTTGCGCATGTGTGACGAATTGAAGGAGGAAGCTAATAACATATGGAACAGTGAGAAGGAAGCTAATAGGACCAGAGGAAGATGTTTCATATGGTCTCGCAGCACCAGCGGATCTTACTAACATTGTTTATTCTTATTTAACCCCCCCAATTTTCATTTCTTAACTATTAATGCCTGTCATTAAATAATCGTTATCTTTTTATTGAAAAATGTCAGGTTAGATTATGAGATAACATATGGCATTCTACTTAGCATCCTACGTAAATCACTAATTTCATAAAACTCTCTAAATTTTGAATAGTTGCAGAAAATCTCTGGACTTTTATCGGCTACAAATAACCCTGACATATCAAAATTTAAGTTTCATTCCTTTAAAATTTGGATTTATAATATTAAACCACATTCCTCAGCTTTTATCATTTTAATAAATTTATTAAGAATATTACTATCATTTGTTTAAAATAGTTCTTTTATATGGACAAAACCAGAAGAACAATATTAAGAAAAAAATATAAAAAAAAATTTAAATTTATAATATTTTTCCCGCTAAAACCTTTATAAGAATACCCAGTTTGTATATATTTGTTGAAATATATATTTAGTATCTTGAACGTAACTTAGTAAATTAAATGTATTTTAATAAAATTTTTAATTAAAAAATTCATAGAATATTCTTAACGGTGTTAACAGTTTGAACTTAATTGTACATTTTCATAATAGAGGAGATGTCAGTGTAATTAAAACAATATAAAAGGAATGTCAGAGTATTTTACTCAAAAATTAATGATGAAAAAAGTTGTGCTCTAACACAAATGTAATATTTAAGCTATCAATGCTCAATCATTCCAAAAATATATTTAACACAAATGATGATATTTTTATACTAGCTATCAATGCTCAATTATCCTAAGAAAATAAGTAAATGTTACATAAATGAAGTTATTTTTATTTTTATATTTTTAAATATTATTCTTCTAGTTTTTGCCATACAAGCAAACTATTTTAATTGTCAAACAATAGTTGAAAAACTAAATAAATTTATTAAAATGGTAAAAGTAACAATGCAAGGTTTAATATTATAAATTAAAATTTTAAGAGAGTTAAATTTAAATTTTGAAATGTCAAGAGGGTTATTTGTAATTAACCAAAGTTTAGGGGGCTATCTGCAATAATTCAAAGTTCATAGGGGTTTTATGAAATTAGTAATTTACACATGATCTCATGCATCATCTCATAATCTAACGTGACGATTTTCGTTAAAATGATAATGGTCACTTAATGGCAGAGAGTTAATAGTTAAAAAAATGAAATGTCAGAGGGGTTATATTTAAACTTTAAAATGTCAAGGCGGTTAGATGTAACTGACCAAAAGTTAAAGGTTTTTTTATATAATTTAGTCGCATGTGTCGATGCATGTATGTATGTTATGAGATATTAATAAAATAAAATATATATTTATCAATGCTATTACTTTGTTATAAAAGACAGCTATCTATTTTTGGATAATTTCTAAGAAAATTAAATCAAATAAACTAGATAACAGAGATACTTTCCAATTTTATAATATAATTAATATACATCCTAATTAACATTTGAATTAAATTTTCATGATTTTTACCGTCATTCAACTCAAGCTAGTTATGAGAAATTCTTGTATGAACTTGCTTTACTAGGTCATTTGTGGTCTAACCAATTAAAATACAATGACTCATTAGTCAATTTGACACCTCCTAAATATTAGCTGGCATATTAATAAAATTAAAAGATTTTACAATATTCATTTTTTCATTACTTGTGAAAGCTTAATTAAGAAATTCATTTTTTTAATAAAAATAAAATATGAAATATATGAGTAGTCAACTATGATTAATGTTAGCTGAATTGTTGTATTTTAACTGGTTATATCACAAATCACGGGACAAACCAAATTTACACAAGAATTTCTACCTATTTAGTTGGTCAGGGTATTAGCTAGGAAAGGATCATAAAAGATCGATACTTTTTTTTGCCAGCAGATAAACTCATGAAAGATCGATACTGATATACATAATTTAAAAAATAAAAGAACCTAAATAAATTATTTAATTACAGAATATATAATGTTATCACTGTAAAATATTTCTGTATAATACACAATTTTTTTTGTAAAACAAATTAGTTCAAAAAATGATAAATATAAGCAAGAGATAAAATGAAAAAAAAAAATGTCTTACATTTTCTTGGGCACAAAAATGTCTTACATTTAAAATCAAAGTTCACTTTTAAACTAAGTCTTATATTTAGTGGCCGAGAGAATATATCAAATTAGTCTAAAAGACTACTTAAATCCCACGGAACTTATTATGAGAGTATTTAGTGAGATTCGTTTGGGTGCTCATCACTCATCAGACCTGAATCATTCATATCTATCTAATATGGATAATCCAAATTTAAAATTTTTAAATAATTATTTTTAAATTTAAAAACTATTTTAAAAAAAATACATTTAAGAGTTTATCTTTATTTTACATTTTATGCCTATAAAAATATTTTTTTAGAAAAATAAAAAACTTAGATCTTAACGGTTTAGATCTGACGAGGTTGGATACTCATTACTCTTGATGATGAGCATCTGCTACTATGACAGAAAAGTTCATACTTAAATAAATGCAAAAACCAATAATTTTGCTACCATCAAACTATTATATTGATTATAAAAGAATTACAAACACAAATGTAAATTACATTTATTTTCCAATACCACGTAATACAACACTTTTTTGTCAATTAATCCTAACAAATGTAGATGTATAAGTAAAAGAAAGAAAGAACTTCTAGAAAGAAAGAACTTCTTAAGGCGATTTCTTAGGCTTTGTTTAGGAGTTTGGAAGGAAGGGGAAGGAAAGGAATGTAAGGAAAATGGAGGGGAGGGGATGGAAGGGAAATGAATGATATTTTCTTCTCTTGTTTTGGAGTTAAAAAAATAGTAAGGAAGGAAGATGGAGGATTAATGAGTTATTTTTACCATTTTGTCCTTTTCTTTAATAATTATTATAATTATTATATTTTTCAAATAAATTTAAATTTAAATTTTCTAAAAAAATTATTTATGTAATTTTTATATTCAAAAAATTATTTATGTGGTGACGGCGGCGGTGGTGGTGGGGGCGGTGGTGGTGGTGGCGGTGGTGACGGCGGTGGTACTGGTGGCGGTGGTGGGGTGGTGGTGGCGGTGGCCGTGGCGGCGGCGGCAGTGGCGGTGGTGGGCTGGTGGTGGTGGTGAATAAGGGTAACAAAGTAATTATTCTATTTCCCCTCTTAAAACCCCCCATATTGGGGGAACTTTATTTCTTTGAGGAAGGAGGGTTTTTGGGGATTTGTAAAAATCTCTGATTCCCTCCCTTCCTATTTTTAAAACTTGCAAACAAGGGAAGGGACTACCAAAACCCTCACTTCCCTTTCCTTTCCCTCCAAAATGGAACTCCCAAACAAAGCCTTAATGAAAAATTAATCCAAGAGTATAAGCATGGACTATATAGAAAGTAGGGTTAAATACCATTTTTGCCACGGAAGTATTGGTTAGGGGGCATTCAGCACCCGGAAGTTTTTTTTGTATCATTTTTGCCCTAGAAGTTTACAAAAAGGAGCAAATATGCCCCAGAAGTTTTTTTTATGAGCAAATTTGTCCCGGAAGTTTTTTTTATGAGCAAATTTTTGTGAACTTCCGGGGCAAAAATAATACCAAAAATTATCAATCCATCGGTCAAGATCAACTGATGAGTAAGATTGCTACGCTTGTAAACTTTCGAGGTAAAAATGATACCAAAAAAAACTTCCGGGTGATAGGTGCTCCAAAACCAAAACTTCCATAGCAAAATTGGTATTTATCCCTAGAAAGTATATTCCAAATGATCATTAATAACATTCTTACAATTCTGATGACTCACAACACAAAAAACATAGGGCTACAACAAATAAAAAATGTGCAACATTAATGGCTAAGCACTTTCTTTTGGTTTTTTATAGGAAAATAATTTCATTTATGTTTTTTTTCAAGGAATTCACTCCACTTACAGGAAATTGCTTATAAGTGCAATTTAGCTTAAAAGAAATGCATCCGCATCCGTTGATCAATTATGGGATGTTGGCAAAAAAAAAAAAAAATTCTTCTCAATAACTTCTCAAAACTCATTTGGTTCGAAAAAAATTGATGACTTGAAGATGATGAAAATTGAAAAGCAACGCCTTCCTAGTAGTGAATAGGAGTTGACTTCACGAGTTTTTGAAGTAGGTGAATAAATCGTTTGATATCATCAAGAATGAATATTAAGTTGTCAAATATTCCAGTTAATTATCAAGAACATATACATTAAAAATATGAATTACACTTAAGGATACGAACCCAGCAGAAACGTCATTAATCACGTACTACATATATTTTAGGGTTAAGGTACAGATTTGCCAACGAACTATTACCCGAGGAGCATCTGGCACAAAAAACAATTAAGGGTACCAAAATTACTAATAAACAATTAAAAATTGAAAAAAAGTACCAAATAACTATTAAAAAAAACAACTATCACAATTACGTTAAAATGTGAGGTACTAGCGTAGGACGGTGACGGAGACGCTGGAGAAAGACGCTGTGGCGGCGACAGCTGCTACTTGTGGCATCGGAGGGATGGAACCAGGATGCAAGGCACGTGCTAGTCAAAAGCTGTAGACTGCTAGATTTGGTTTCGGTGCGTGATTCTCACCTTGAAGCTACACACAGACCTTGATGACTTCAAGAGGGTGAGTGGAACACCCAGCAACAATGGAAGCTTTGAAGACGTCGATGTCACCAACACTGTGACAGTCAATGGAAGACAGAGACACCAAGACAGTAACGGGGTAATAGTTCGTTAGCCAATTTGTACCTTAATTGTGTTTTTTTTTTCACTTTTTAATTGTTGATTGGTAATTTTGGTACCCTCAATTGTTTTTTTTACCAGATACTCCTCAGATAATAGTTCATTGGTAAATCTGCACCTTAACCCTATATTTTAACAAAAAGTTGAGAGTTGCAATGCATAAACCGTTGGCATCGAATTGAAAAAGTTCGAAATTAAAGTACTACATTACATGCAAAAAATTTACGTAATTGATCTGTATGTATAAACGTAAGTGCGTAATAAATCAACAAGGGACTACATAATTGATCTGCATCTGCTATTCTGCTCTTTGAATCAGCGTTTGCCAAAATTATGCGGCTTTTAGCAAATTTCCTGGGTTATTTTGCTCTTACCTCACATCTCGTCTTCTTTCATTCTTATACTTTTGCGCTTATCTACTGTGATTCTTGAGAAAGAAACTCCTTGACGATTTTGATGAAAAATTTATCCAAAAGTATAACTGTATAAGTATGGACTGCACAGTAAGTAGATCCCAAATGATAATTAACAACGTTCTTGCAATTCTGATGAACCACAACACAAAATATGTGGTTCCAAGTAGTAGCGGATCCAGAAAATTACTGAAGAGGGCACTAGTGGCGGGGGGATTCGGGAGTTCGCAGGCAGCGCCCTTGAAAATTTTTTTTAAAGAAAAGTTTTAAATGCATTAAAAAAACAAAAGAATATAAATAAGAAAAAAAAGAATATTATCAAAAAAATATTCATGAAATCAAGTGAATACTGATGATATAATAAGAGAGGCAATTATTTTATAAACCTATCATTTAGAAAAGCGAGGCTAAGTACTGTTAAAAATGCAGCTGCATAAATTACAATGAAGGGTGGGCACTCAATAAGTTCAAGTACATATATTTTAATAACAAAAGTATATTACAATAAAAATAATTACAATGTCATCCTTCTAGGCATTATTTTTTGGAATTCCATCATAATTGCCTTATTATCAATGCTATCAAATACATCTTTTTCAATATAAGGCACTAAACAATCATTCAACCGTTCATCCGATCCCCCCTTTGATTACGAAGTGTAATCTTGATATGTTAAGGGTGGGCAGTCACTCAAACATGTATTAATTAAAAAAATCCCAAATTCAAAGGGGACACTCCCCCCTCCCCAATCTACAACCTGGGTCTGCCCTTGGCTGCAAGTCTGGAACGAACAAAAAGTGTGCAAACCTTTAATGGCTAAATACTTTCATTTTATTTTTTTTATAGGGAATAGTTTAATATATATTATTTTTAAAAGAATTCACTCTACTTACATGAAATTGCTTATACGTGCAATTTAGCTGAAAAGAGATGTATTTCTATCCGTTGATTAATTATGAAATGTTGGCAAAACTTTTCCTTTTCATTAACTCCTCACAAACTCATTTGGTGGTGAAAAAATTCATGACTTGAAGATGATGCAAATTGAAAAAGAATACAATACTACTAGTCAATAAGAGTTCTTTATCTTTTTTGTTCCCTCATGGGGTGATTTAATGAGTTTTTGAACTAGGTGAATGGGTGAATAAATGGTTTGATATTATCAAGAATGAATAGCGAAAATAAATAGGAAGTTGTATGATAGGTATCGTTCTTAGAGTGCGATCGAAGAGATATAACATAGTCCTATCCTACATATGTTATGAAAAAAAAGATTTTAGACCACTAGATCAAGATATATGATACAAAGTAAACAAGAAGTCCAAAAAGGGTTATATCTATAGATAAGTTGTGAATTGTTAAACCATAGAAAATCTCGTAACAATCCCATCAAATAAGTAGAAGATTCATTTAAACTTTAAAATGTTATCGAGAATATTATGCAGTACACTTAAATACAATATAATCGTTGGCATCCAATTGAAAAAATTCGAAAGTACTACATTACAACTAAAATATTTAATAGATCGGTATGTATAAACATAAGTGCGTAATCAATCAACAAGGGACTATATAGGCCACAAGAACAGTGATATCATCAATCTTTCCTCCTGTAAGTTTTATCCTAGCCTTGTGACCGTACGCTTTTGAAAAAGGGGTTGTTGAATATTTGTAGTAGGAATTGCTCTTAGCACCTTCTGCTGTAAGAAGAGACAGTCTCTCAGGCGTCACTTTCTCATCACCCCCACAATTCCGCTCTATAAATCTCAGGATCTCCCCGGGAAACATATTGTCAAATAATCCATCAGTCCCAAACACCACTATATCTCCGGCCGCCACTTCCACGGCGAATTCCCTGGCTTTCTCCGGCTTGTCGCTCTTCCGACCATTTCCAAGTTGATATGCATGGCGAGTTGAACCCATGTTGTTGAGTCGGCAATTGGAATACTAACTTGAGGTTTCTGAAGAGCATGAACCCACTATCTCCCACGTTCACAGCATGCAAGGATTAGTATTGCTCGTTAGGGTTATCGCCACGAGTTTGTTTCAGGGTGGCAATGCAGGTGGTGGATGAACCCTTGATTTTTGTGTGGCGGAAGGCCTCGTTCAGTACGGTTCTCGGGTTGATAGATCCCTTCAGTTGGTGGAGTGTGGCTGTGTGGACACCCATGCATTTTGCATGAGTTCACGGGCGTACTGGCCGGCATCAATTCCTTTCTCAAACCAGTCGCCTACGCCGTCCGCGACACCGACAATATTTAGTTCAGAGCAGATAAAGTAGGAGTCTTCACCTAGAGGATTTTGGCAGTTGGGCTTTGGGTAGTAGACTGCTCCGACATCCATCTTCAGGTTTGGAGAAGGATCGGAGTCGCAGTTGGGCTTTCAGTAGTTGACTACTCCGACATCCATCTTCAGGTTTGGGGAAGGATCGGAGATCTTGAGCTTCTTGGCTGAATCGAAGGTCTTGCGCTTCTTCCAGACTGACGAGAAACACATGGTAGTCAAAAACGCGCTTTAAAGCGTAAAAACGCCACTTTTACGATTTAATATGAGCAAAACGTGTTTCGTTGTGGGGAAAAACGCATCCTGAGTAAAATCGGTAAAAACGCACGTTTTTACCCAAAAAACGTAAAAACGCCGATATTTGGAATAAAACGCCGCTTTTACATATCAGACTTCCCCCCTAAATCGATTACCCTATTTCTCCATTTTGAATTTCTGATTTATCTCAAATCTCAATCCCTTCTCAGAATCTCAGTGCTGGTCGTGGTCCCTGGTCCCCAAATCGTCCCTGGTCCCCAAATCCCTAATCGATTCGAGCCTCACCTCCTTCAACTGCCCAAATCGTCCCTGCTCAGTGCTCCCCAAATCGTCCCTGCTCCCCAGTTCCGACGCCTCCGACGGACCCCTTCAACTGCGCATCGAGTTCCATCGCTCTTCCACGGTTCGACGCATCTTCAGAGTTCCATCGCCTTCGGCTGCTCATCACCGTAGAGCCAAGCTGTGAGCTGTCTTGGAGTCTTTGTCCGGCGTCCCTGTTACTGTGAGGCTGTGATACACTGATATTCGGATACTCCAACTGGTACGCTGACTGAAATGCTGAATGTTTGGATTTTAGATTGCTTGATATTTGATAATTTTAGAATACTCCAACTGAAATGCTGAAATGCTGATTTGGTTTTTCTTGGGAACCTAAGCACTTTACCGGAGTTTTTTTGGTGAGGATCAGACCATGTGCTCCTGTTCACCATTTACGATTGAAGAACATTTACCGCCACCATCATTGGCCAGATATTCTTCATTTGCCTCTGTCCCCGCCACTTCTTTTCTCTTGTTGTTGCCTGGAAAATTAGATTTGCTTTCTGAGAATTTCCGGGTCACGTTTTCATTAAGTTTCGCTCAAATGCTCTGAGAGTATCTGTCATTTATGCTCCCACTCTTTTGGGTTTATTTTGCCTTCAAATAAAGCATAGAAGAATCACCTGAGATGGGCGCAATGGAGCCCCTGTTTTTCTTGATAGAAGAACACGTCTTTTATTTTGGATTGGAAGCTTTGTTTGTTAGCCTGGAGGCTAAATAAAGTGGATATGTGTATATATAGTTGGCATGTTTATTTGCACTTCCATTTCGATGCTCTTTCTGAAGCTAAGTTTGATTGTGTGTTTGGATTGGAATGATGTTATGCTCTGTATTAGGTTTCGTTTCATCTCTCTCTCTGATTGTTCCGTTCTACTCCTTGATAGAGAAGATAGAAGTCCTGAAATTCTCCATAGAATGATAGTTCAAGTCTTTAATATTTGGCATGTTTGTTTGCAGGACTTGCATAATGCCTTTGATGATAATGACTTGAATGATTTATTAGCTTAGATTATGAGTTGTGAACTTGTGACAATTATTTACATTTCAGTTGGATAATGAGTGGTACTGAATTTAAATTAGACTTGCATTTTGAATTGTATTGAGGTTGTTTGTCTTTGTTTAAATGGTATTTGATGACAATGTTGGATATTTTGATTGATATTGCATGGATGAATATATGTATGGATGATGGTAGGTGCCTTACTTTTCTTGAATTTCTTTATATATATATGCAGGTAAAAACTACGTTTTGTATTACGATTTTACGTTTTTTCATTGCCCTTCCGTTTTCAGGTGAAAACTACATTTTCACTACCATGCAGAAACATGGTATCTTGAAGGTCATAGCTGAATAATATTTTTGGATGAAAAGTACGCACGCGGTACAAAGGAGCTAGAGTCTTTGGAAAGAGTAAAGAAATATGAGTTTGGTTTTAGAAAGGAAATATAATTCCTTCATCAGT
Organism: Acacia pycnantha; assembly: GCA_025563575.1. NCBI lineage: Eukaryota > Viridiplantae > Streptophyta > Magnoliopsida > Fabales > Fabaceae > Acacia > Acacia pycnantha. The sequence goes on along the minus strand of JAMWYP010000015.1, from coordinate 9,179,568 downwards.
GAGCGTTTATCTAGGGTTTGGTTGTTAGTTATTAACTACAAATTTCTTGGCGCAATTAGAAAAAGATACTTTAAACCTTTAACGAGATAAATGATAAGTCTTTTTAAAAAAAACGGGTAGTAATGTGATTAGAATTTGAATGAGGATATCAAATGAAGGTATATCTTCGTCCACAATTACTTCTTTGAATTTCAGGAAATTACATTTGATCCTTAATTTCGCCGTCTCTGAGTTATATGTGTATATATATTAATCGAATAAAATATATGTTCATGATTTCTCAATGCTATTAATTTATTCTAAAGATAACTATTTTGGATAATTGTTAAGAAAATTAAATCGAATAATCTGGATAACAGAGATACTTTCCGATTAGATTATATAATTAACTATACATAATAATTAACATTTAAATTAAATTTTCATGGTTTTTACTGTCATCCCACTCATACTATATAGTCGGTCAGTGTATTAGCTAGGGAAAGAATGAAAAGATCGATAAGTAAAGGTTAATTTATTACTTCTTTCAATTATCATAAATGTAACGATTATTTAATTTAAAATAATTAAGAGAACTAAATAAAGTATTTAATCATAATTTATGTGACATGATTTTTCTAATATATATTGGCGTAACATGAGATTTTACTTATACATATAAAAGATAAAATAAAAACGAGTTTTACATTTAGATTCAAAATTCACTTCTTTGATATGTCTTACATTTACATTTAGTAAGAGGGAGAGTATATCAAATTAATCTAAAAGATTGTTTAAAGCGCACGGAACTCAGTACGAGAGTATTTAGTGGACCTGGTTTCTTAAAAAAAATAATCTAAAAGATTGTCTATAATATGACAAGAGATGAGGTATTCAAACTTTTATAAAGCATCTTTTGTATTTCCTCTTAACCCATTTTAATGTCGTGAGTGGTGACGGGCCAAAAAGTGGAATATATTAAATATTAAGAGCAGCGAACTGAGAAGTTACAAATGACATCAAAGTCAAGCTCAAGTCGATGTGAACCCATGTGCCAGCGAGGACACTAGGCCACAAGCTTGTGTGGAGTGTAATTCCTACACATCGGCTGGAAAGGGGAACAAGTGACGTCTTATAAGAGTCTAAATACCTCCCCTATCGACGTGTTTTAAAATCCTGAAGGATGACAGGAGCCCCAAAATGAATAATACCGACGTGTTTTAAAATCCTGAAGGATGACAAGAGCCCCAAAGGAATAATATCGAGAGCAATGATGTTAAACTGATCAAATATCAAGAGCATATATAAACGCATACCAGTATATAATAGGAAGCACACTTAAACATATGAACCCAGAACCATCGTCATTAATCACAATACCATATTTTAACAAAAGTTTAGAGTTACAATACATAAATCGTTTAATTGAAAAAATTCGAAAGTACTACGTCACATGCAAAATAAATCAACAAGGGACTATGTAGGCCACAACAACAGTGATATCATCCTTCTTTCCTCCTCTGAATTTTTTGTCAGCCTTCTGAGACGCTCCTTCAAAAGGGGTTTTTGAATATTTGTCGTAGGCCTTCCTTGCAGCACCTTCTGCTATAAGGCAAGACAGTCCCTCAGTCGTGACTTTGTCATCACCCCCACATTTCAACTCTATAAATCTCTGAATCTCCTCGGGAAACAAATTGTCAAATACCCCATCTGTCCCAAACACCACTATATCTCTGGCCGCCACTTCCACGGTGAATTCCTCAGCTTTCTCTGGTGTGTCGCTCTTCTCACTATTCCCAAGCTGATATGGCGTGTTAAACCTGTGCTGCTGAGTTGGCGATTGGAACACTAACTTGAGGTTTCTAAAGAGCATGAACCCACTATCTCCCACGTTCACAGCGTGCAAGTAGTAGTATTCCTCGTTAGGGTGTTCGTCGAGGTTTTGTTTCAGGGTGGCGATGCAGGCAGTGGAGGAGCCCTCGCTTTTTGTGTGGCGGAAGGCCTCATTCAGTATGGTTCTAGGGTTGACGGATCCCTTCAGTTGGTGGAGTGTGGACACCCATGCGTTTTGCATGAGTTCATGGGCGTACTGGCCGGCATCAATTCCTTTCTCAGACCAGCCGCCTACGCCGTCAGCGACACCGACAGTATTTAGTTCAGAGCAGATAAAGTAGGAGTCTTCACCTAGAGGATTTTGGCAGTTGTGCGTGCTTTGGGTAGTAGGCTGCTCCGACGTCCATCTTCAGGTTTGGGGAAGGATCAGAGTGGCAGTTGGGCTTTGGGTAGTAGACGGCTTTGACGTCCATCTTCAGGTTTGGGGAAGGATCGGAGATCTTGAGCTTCTTGGCTGAATCGGAGGTCTTGCGCTTCTTCCTCACTGACGGGAAACATAGCATCTTGAAGGTCATAGCTGAATAGTATTTTTGAAAGAGTAAATTAAAGAAATATGAGTTTGGTTTTAGAAAGGATATAATTCCTTCATCAGTGAGCGTTTATCTAGGGTTTGGGTGTTAGTTATTAACTACAAATTTCTTGGCGCAATTAGAAAAAGATACTTTAAATCTTTGACGAGATAAGTGATAAGTCCTTTTTAAAAAAACGGGTAGTAATGTGATTAGAATTTGAATGAGGATATCAAATGAAGGTATATCTTCGTCCCACAATTACTTCTTTGAATTTCAGGAAATTACATTTGATCCTTAATTTCGCTGTCTCTGAATTATATGTGTATATATATTAATCGAATAATAAAATATATATTCATGATTTCTCAATGCTATTAATTTATTCTAAAAGATAATGTTCTGTGGTAGAACACAAGTGTCTAGCCTTTGGGGCTAGGTATGATTGATATTGGATCAAAGGTAGCGCCCACTGGTATCTATGGGGGAGATAGCAGCGGTCGCCGGTGGATCACTGTGCTACACAGGGGTGGCTTTCGCCCGAGGGTGATGTGTGTGCACAAGGGAACGAGTAACTATAAGAATGTAATGTTCGGCGTGAGGACATACTGGGAGATAACCTCCTATATATAGAGGTTACCTAGGGTTTTGCTTACCTTGAGTCCTTCCACCGTGATCGTGCCTCCTTCTCGGCCCCGATCGTGCGCCTTTCCATTCCCCGCACAATTGCCGGAGTCTCGCACATTGTGAGGTGGCCGACGGAGCGCCGACTTGTGGGAGGCTTCCCGCCAGAGTCCTTCTATTGGGCCTTCCTCTGGTAGGCCCATTATTTGAATCCATAACGGCTTGCCCCCAAGCTCAGGAGTTCGGGTTTCGAGCCGAGCTGAGATTTTTCTATCTCGGCTCTACCCGTTGTGTCTATCTCGGTTTTGGCTAAGTTCCAAGAACTAATTCCCGACTTGCCTTATCTACGTGACCTCGTGGATTAGTCTCTGCTTTGTCTTTTACCGGGTTTCTTGATCGCGACCCCTAGTTGTTTTTGTAATAACGCCGCCATGTTTGCTTTTACCAACGGCTTACTTGCTTTACTCGCTTTGTCGCTTTTGCCCACCTGGACCGTATTGACTTTTGTCTTTTTGAGGATTTCCTATTCAGCCGCTGTCCCCCAATTTTGGCGGATGGGGACACTCGGCGTATGGCGATCGCTTCTCATCCGACACTATGCCATTATTCCTTTTCTTGGAACTCGCATCACCATTTTTCCATCCTATCCTCATTTAATGTCGTGCAGCCCACAACCCTTACGATCCCCCTGGGCTATAAATAATTTCATCACTCCTCATCTTCTTGTGCCACCGGGTCCGCCCCACCTTTTCTTTTCTAACAAATGCCGCTAAGGATGATGAGCTTACCAATGAGAACTTCGGCGTCCTTCATTCTTCCGGCCATGTGGGAAAAAGACAACGATCGAAGAAGAAAAGAAGCCCCTCCAAGGACTACAACCTTGGTTTCGAACGCGTTGCGCTTCAAGCATATTCCATGGTGGGCGCCTGGGATCCCAAACGCATTTGCCGCCTTCACGTCCGGTTCAATGTCGCATGTGGTCCCTGGGAGATCAAGCCGTATTTGAGCATCTTCTAGTCGAATTTTCCCTCCATCAAGGGAGGCCCGAGGCCCGATTAGCGCCTCCCGGACTTCTCTAAGCATTCCTAGGGTCTGCCGCATATTTGGTGGGAACTTCGTGCAACAAGATGGTTCCACCTAATAACAATGCAGTCTCCGGCGCAAGCTAACCCATCCAAGGCGTGATGGATAGCTAGCCACCATCAACTGTTGTAATTAGTGTGTTCATAAATGTCATTTACAAACTTTGGCCCCCTTGTTGTACTGTGTTGTTGTAATTGTCCTTGTAAATGAGCTAGCCAACTTGTTTCTTTGTAAGAAAACCATGTTACCTGTTTGAGCATCAATAAAAGGCTATCCTGTTATCCACTTGTATCTGTTGCTGAATTCCTCTTGTGCAAATGTCCATATTCCGCATTTGATTTCCTAACTAACTCGCCATACCGAATTGCTATTGCTGGCGGACTTCAATTGAAATGCCTTAGTTGAATGTGAAAAGACATATTTCTTTCAGCCAAACTGACACGTTGTAACGTGTAACCATGCCTCTAACCCTGCGCACCTGTCAATAGGCGTTTGAAAACCGAACCGAATCAATGCGCACGTCGCTTCAGAGAAATTCGCACAAAATCTGACCTCGCCTCCTCGCGCGTGGCCATCACTCTTCTTGACGTTTTGAATTCAAAAGAGAGAAATTCACATAATCTCTGAACTCTGCCTCGCGCGTGGCCATCACTCTTCTTGACGTTTTGAATTCAAAAGAGAGAAATCCACATAACCTCTGGACTCTGCCTTCTCGCGCGTGGCTATCACTCTTCTTGACGTTTTGAATTCAAGAGTTTCTCAATTTTTGAAAATCAAAAACTATATATTTCTTCGTTGTGCCACCGCCTGCTGCCAAGAAAAAAGAAAGCAACGCCTGCTTCTCCTTTGTTTTTCTGCAAGACCTTCCGCAGCAACCTAATCGTTTTTGTCGTTGTTTCGCTGAATTCCTCAGTCAGGTAAGATCGTATTTTCCTTAACTTTTATATCTTTTTGGTTCCCTGCTTGTCTGATATACGCGAAAAATTTTCCAAGCCTTGCGTCGCTATCTTGGATATATTTCGCTGAGTTTTTGGCATATCTGTTTCGTCTGAGTAGTCTTTGCTCCTTACTCCCTGTTAGATTGCCATCTTCTTTGTCCAATTGATAGGTTTTTAATTTGGTTGTTACGTCCCCAATTTTTCCTTCTGCCAACCCAGGAATTGTTCTGATCCCACTGATAGCATTTCCCGAGAGATGCAATGTGCCTGGGCTAGCTTTAAACTGCTCTTGTTTTTGATATGATTGGCCCCTACGAGTGTGGCTTGTGTGCTAACCTTGCCCTTTCCTTGCATTATCTAGGTTTAGATGGCATCATCTTCTTAGATGCAATCATCACCTTCCGTGGATGATTGCAGTTCTTCCATGTCAGTCCGGAATCCCAACTCTCCCAAGAAAGTTGTCCATTGTAGGGTGACCGAGGTGAAGAACACCCTGATCGACACGGACTTTCCTTCCCTTGGCGTGAGAGATGGCGAAGGGTACTCAATAAGGCTTCCTCTCGGATGCCGAGTCGGTTGCCACCGTCCGACCCCGAAAAGCCAACCTCACGTGCCCCATTTCTTTTTCTTCTACCGAGATGTTTTCGTCCCGCCTTGGTGTAAGATTTCCTTTATCTCGACTTTCAAATTTGCCTACTAAATCACCCGCATCTAGCCCCCACCCAGCCTTCATCCCAATGGTTGGGCTTTTGCCATAGCCTTTGAGAATCTCTGCCGGGAAATGGATATTTGCTGCACCGTGCCGGTATTTATGACCTTCTATTCTCCGTTGGAACTCGGCGGGTTTCGATCACCCGCCACGACCTTTTTGGGTGGACTCGCCGCGCGGGAGAAGCGAACATATGCTCTTCAAACCCTTTTGCGAGTCCCGAAAAACTTTAAAAAGGCGTTCGTAAAAGTCGAAGCCCACCCTTTTAAGTGTCCGTGGTTCCTTCGCCCTGATAAGTGTGGGGAGTTAGAAGGTGTATTCCCTTTGTATTGGACAAATACCCACCATAAGTTCAAAACCGCGACTTCGCCCCTCCCGTCTTATCGAAACCGAGGAAGCGTCGGTTGTGAAACTTACCGAGCTTTCCAAAGACACTTAAATCTTTGATGGACCCCGCCGATCACATTCAAAAAACTCCGAAAGCGTTCCGCGCCCAAAGGTGGACCAAAACATGATGAAAAAAGGAGGCGGGTGCCCAAAAGCAAAAACGTTGTTGGAGAAGAAACCATTGTGATTCCTGCACCGCCCTCACCTGTTAGAGAGGTTCCTACTTCTATTCCTGCCGAGGCCTCGCCCATTAGAGAGACTCCTACCACGGGTCCCGTACCTACTTCATCCACCAACTCGGTGCCATCCTCCTTTTCGATCCCTCACAGCCATGATACTATGAATGGAGGAGCACTTTGGTCAGAGGGGGTAAACGGAGCTATTCGAGACCTTATGCGTCCACTCGCTCAACCGTACTCCCCCTCCATGCCTTCTAATGAAGAAAACTCCAGTGGATTGAGATGGAACGACAAGCCTACAAGGCGGCTTCCTTAATTCGGCCTTATGTCGCCTCAGATTCAGAACGCTCTTCGGCTAAGGTCCGTGAATGACTTGAAGCAGCAAATCTCCACGTTGAACAGTAGTCTCGAGCTTGAGAGGAAAGAAAAGAATGAACTCCTTTCTGAGAACCACAATTTGAAAAGCAACGCAGATCTACCCAAGGTTACTGCCGAGAGGGACCAGCCCAACAGGAGCTGGAGATAACCCGAGCTGAGAAAGAGAAGGCGCGTAAAGACTTGGCTGCCCTTAACAAAAGATTTGTCACCGCGGTGGAACATATTGCTATTGCTGAAACCAACTTGTCTTTCTCACAAAACAATCCGCCAACACTCAAGCCGAATTGAAATTGGCCCAGCTTGGATTAGATGCCAAGCAAACTGAGTTAGCCCATGCCCAAGCCGAGGTACTCCGCCTATCAAACATTTGTCGGGAGGATATGCTTCTTAAAGAAAAAATGATCTCGGACAATGAGCACCTTGCCGGCGTTCTTAAAGAAAAAGATGACGAGCTGCCACCGCACGAACGAAGATTGCAAAATACACCAAATCGGGCGTTTATCTTTTGAAAATGCCGTGGCTCGATTCGGGTGCTCAATCCCACTGTCAATCTGAATACCGCCGGTTACATCTTCGAGCTTATGTTAGCGGCAAAGGTAGGTTGATTCCTCCCGGTGGCGAAGATAGTGATGACGAGTCATCTTCCCGACACATTCGCGGTTTAATCGCTTCTCACTTTTTCTTTTAGTAAAGCACCGTGGGCTTTTATGTGCACCCTTACTTTTTCTCCCCGGCGTATCGTAGTTTTATCGCCACCCGTAATTGCTTGTGTTGTTGAATTAAAGCGGTATGCTTAATGTTGGAAACCGGATTTTTTACTATCCCAGCTTTTACACGTTTCCAACTTACACGATTTTGGAAACCGGATTCTTAAACATCCTGGCCTCTACGTGTTTTCAACTTACACGATTTTGGAAACCGAATTCTTAAACATCCCGGTTTCAACGTGTTTTCATCGTACATGATTTTGGAAGCCGGATTTTTCAGTATCCTGGCTTCTACATGCTTTTATCGCACATGATTTTGGAAACTGGATTTTTAAGTACCCTGGTTTCTACATGTTTCATCGTACATGATTCTTGAAACCGGATTTTTCTATATCCTGGTTCCTACATGTTTTTATGATACATGATTTTGGAAACCGGATTTTTCAATATCCTGGTTCCTACATGTTTTTATCGTACATGATTTTGGAAACTGGATTTTTGATTTTTCAAGATCCCGGCTTCTACATGTTTTTCAAAACAAAGAGATGACAATTCTATCGTAAAAACTGGGATCGCCATTCTTTATTCATCCATCCGCGTTTACGAAACGCCACACGTTTAAAAAGAAAAGAACTACACACGCCACTTTCGAAGCTTGCCGACATCCGATCTCGAATGTTTCAGCTATAATAAACTTTCAACTTATCCGCGTTCCATGTTCGCTTTATCGCCTTGCTTTGCAGCGTTTCTAGCTTGTAAGCGCCTTTACCAAGGTTCTCGTGACTCGGTATGGGCCTTCCCGCTAGGAGCTAGCTTTCCTTCAAGAAGCATTCTTATTGCCAATGTCCGCCCTTCAAGTACGAGGCTCCCTTTGTCAAAAGCCCGAGGTCGAACCTTCGGTTGTAACGTGTTGATATTAGTTGCTTGGCCGCTAAATCTCGGCAATGCGCCGCAGCTTCGAACTTCGTCTATCGATCTAGCTCGACGGCAATCGCATTACCGTTTTCTTCTTCATTTTGCAGTGCCGTGACTCGCCTCCAAGATGATTCTCCAATCTCAACCGGAATCATGGCTTCGCACCCATACGTCAGCTTGAAAGGCGTTTCACCGGTTGATGTCTGGACACTCGTTCGATATCCCCATAAGGTATAAGGCAACCGGTCCACCCAGCCTAGATGTGGCATCTTCCACTCCGCTTTCTTAGCCCATCCACAATGATCTTATTAGCCGCCTCTGCCTGCCCATTAGATTGTGGATGCTCTACTGACGCGAAGTGATGCTTAATATTGAAATCAGCTACCAACTTTCGAAAGCTTTTATCAATAAACTGTGTTCCGTTGTCCGTAACGATTTCGGCTGGGATGCCAAAACGTGCTATGATGTTTCTCTGGTTTGAATGGTCCTAGGAGATCCATTCCCCATTTGAAAAACGGCCATGGCGCAGAGATTGTTTGAAGAGTGGCCGGAGGTGATCTGATAGTGCTAGCATGCCTTTGACAACTGTCGCATTTTTGGACATGAGTCTTAGCATCGGCTGCTAAGGTGGGCCAAAAGTAACCAGCCCGATCGCTTTCCCGGCCAAAGCCTTAGCCCCATGTGGTGACCATTTATTCCTTCGTGAATTTCCAAGAAGACATACCGGGCCTCATTCGCCGCCAAGCATTTCATCATTGGAGAATGCATTCCTTTTCGGTACAACCGGTCATTAACAAGTGTATACGAGGCCGCCGATCTCATGATTTTTTCGCCTCTAATGACTCGTCCTGCAGAATTCCTCTCTCAATGTAATCTACAATGGGTTTCCTCCAATCGCCACTATCTCGAAATCAGCATCACGCAACTAGGTTCTCGAAGATTTTGTTGTACAATGGTGCGATGACTTCCGTGGCTCTTGGTGCTTGCCAATTTGGATAAAACATCGGCCCTAACATTATCTCCTCTTGGAATGTGTGCTATTGTGACCTCGTCAAACTCCGTAATAATCTCCTTTACCTTTCCTGGTATTTGATCATCAACGGTCCTTTCGCTCGGTAGGTCCCATTGATTTGCGAAGCTACCACCGAGAATCCGTGGAAACATGCACTCTGCGAGCTCCACTTTCCTTAGCTTGGAGCAAACCCGCTATCAATGCTTCATACTCTGCTTGGTTATTAGATGTTGAGAAATTAAAGCGCAGGGATAACTCAAGAGCAATACCTTCTGGACTCTCCACGATGATCCCCGCTCCACTCCCTTTGGTGTTTGACGAACCGTCTACAAACAGCTTCCAAGTATCCTGATCTTCCCCGCCTTTGACCGGGTCAACTCCATTATGAAATCTGCCAACGCCTGGGACTTGATCGCGTGTCAAGCCTCATATGTAATGTCAAATTCTGACAACTCAATGGCCCAACCTACCATCCGTCCGGCTAGGTCGGGCTTATGAAGGGTCTGTCGTATGGGCTGGTTAGTGCGAACAACGACAGGATGGCTCTGAAGTACGGCCGAAGCCGCCTGCCGCTATTAGTAACGCAAATGCCATTTTCTCTACCTTCGATACCGCAACTCGAGCCTTGCAAAGCTCTTCCTACAAAGTATATAGGACTCGGCCTTCCGTTGTTTCCCTAACCGCAGCGCGGCGCTTACGGCCTCGTTCCCTACTTGATAAGTATAGGATTAAGCTTTCTCCTACCCGGGTCTGGTCGCACGGAGGTGCAGACAAACACCGCTTGATTTTGCCAAAAGCCGCTTCGCATTCAGCCGTCCATCCCCGGATGCTTCCTTTTCAACAATTTAAAGAACGGAAGAGAGCTCTCCGCGGATTTAGGCAAGAAACGGGTCAATGCAGCCAATCGTCCCGTCAGCTGTTGAACTTCCTTTTTGTTCCGCGGGGGCTGCATGTCTAAAACTGACGCGCACTTCGCCGGATTGAGGCGAATCCTATACCTTCTGAGCTTGTCGAATGTCTGCCGTAAATCATCAATGTGGTTGGCCTCATTCAAAGATTTGACAATCATGTCGTCAATATACACTTCCACATTCCGACCAATCTGATCTTCAAAAACTCGGTTCATCATTCTCTGGTACGTGGCTCCTGCATTTTTTAATCCGAAAGGCATCACGTTATAACAGTAATTCGCCTTCTCGGTGATGAATGCCGTCTTTGCCTGGTCCTCGGGGTGCATAGCAATCTGATTATACCCGGAGTATGCGTCCATAAATGATAGTAACCGAAAACCGGAAGAATTGTCCACTAAGCGGTCAATATTAGGCATCGGAAAGGAGTCTTTTGGGCACACTTTATTTAAATCTTTAAAATCTGTGCAAACCCTCCACTTCCCATTTGGTTTTTTCACAAGGACCACATTAGATAACCATGTGGTGTCTTGTATTTCTCGGATAAAGCCGGCTTCTAACAGCTTCGCAACATGTGCTTCCAAAGCGTTTCGCTTGTCTTCCCGAGCTTCCGCTTCTTCTCGGGACACCGGGTAGACCCCTGTCGGATTGCTAGCTCATGACAACAAAAGTCTGGATCGATCCCGGGTATCTCCGAAGGTTGCCATGCGAATACGTCTCTATTGTTCCTGAGGAGTGTTTCGAGCTCTTCTCTCATCCCGGGATCCAAAGCCTTGCCAATTTTAGTGATTTGACCAGGCTCTGTACCAAGAAGGAAATCCTCCAGCTCTCCAGTTGGTTCCGTCTTTTGCAATTTCTCCTCTTTGCGAAGATCCAACTCGACCAAATTTACCGACTTCCCACGCGTGTCCGCGACCGGGTGCGTTGGCCGGGTTGAATCTTTCTTGACTGTGTTGAAGTAACACCGACGAGATTCTTTCGGTCTCCTTTTACCGTAACGATTTTATTTTTCCTGCTAATCATCTTAAGCTTTTGGTGCTTTGACGATACCAACATATCCCAATTGTGAATCGTTGGTCGTCCCAGGATCACGTTGTAAGAAGAAGGAAAGTCTGCAACTATAAATCGGACTCTCTCTGTCTTGAAAGCATTCCTATCCCCCAAGGTTAGTTTAAGATCTACGTACCCTTTTGGACGAGTGTCCTGACCATTGAACCCGGTTAACATGGTCCCGCATGGTTTTAACACGTCGGAATCAAAATTCATTCTCTTAAACGCATCCCGAGAGGATGATGTCCACGGCACTTCCATTATCCACGAAGATCTTTTCACGCGGCAATTGACCAGTGTTCCCGTTATCACCAACCCGTCATGATGCCCCGGGGCAACGTCTTTCAAATCCTCGTCCGTGAAACATAACACAGGAGATTCGGGCTTGTTCATGTCCTTTTTAAATGTTGGAGCATCTTTAATCGACAATACTTCCTTCAAATACTTCCGTCTCTGGCTAGACGAATCCCCTCCGCCGCCAAAGCCTCCGCTAATAACATTGCAGTCGTATTTGGCGTCGGGGAATTCCTCATCGCTATCATCAGACTTCTTTTTCGCTCCTTTTTCCTCTTGTCAAGCCGTGGACTCCTACTCGGTCTTCCACATGTCGCTTGCCGCCCGCTTTCCTTGGGTCCGAATCACGTATCTTTGGATTTTCCCCTCACGGATGAACTTCTCCACTGTATTCTTCAAGTCCCAACACTGTTCTGTTGTGTGACCATGCTGATCGTGAAATTCACAAAACCTGGTTTTGTCGGCCGTTGCTCTCTTACCGAGAGCCCGAGGTCTTTCCACCTTCTTCATTTCGGTCGCGCCGACTTCTTTCCATAGTTTTGCCTGGGAGATTTTTAACGGTGTATATCTGTCGAACCTGGGTTCCCGGGTTTTACCACCAGTTTCTAGGCTACGCGGAGTCTTTCTGTAAGCATCTTGGTGATTTCTTTCCCGGTTTTCCCTCTCTCGGCGCGGTGGGCTCTTTGCCTTTTCTTTTCCGGCGTTGCCCGCCCTCTCCATTTGCTCTAAATCAAGATATTGCTGAGACCTATCATGAAAGTCGGCCAAGGATGTAGGCCGCCGTTTCATGATAGACTTCTTTAGCCGGGATGAGACATCCAATCCAGCTATTATACAATGCAAGTTTACCTCTTCCTTCAGTCCCGGAATCTGCAATGCTACATTGTTGAAGCGATCAAGGTATTTGCTCAAAGCTTCTCCCGATCCTTGCCTAACTTGAGCCAATTGGAACTCGTTTTGCCGCCGCCTCTTGGTTGCGAAATGCGTCGAAACTTTTGTTCCAAAGTCTTCATGTTTGGGATAGACAAATATGGCAACGAATGAAACCATAATCGCGCCGCTCCCCGAACGTTCCCGCAAAAGTCGGGGTACCACGTCTCCGTTTATCCCCTTGACCATAATCTCCATTTTGAAGTTGTCCCTCGAATTCAATCCCTTAGGATATACTGCCGCCATAACTTTATCCGTGAACTGACCCAAAATTCTATCTTCATCCGCCTCGCCCAACGTCTTTTTGGGAGGCGGGGATGCAACATGTTGTTCCTTGTCGATACGTTCCTTGGCGACCCGGCTCTTAGCCACGGTGTCCGTGCTTTTAACCGTTTCATGCTGGATCTTGTGACTGGCTTCCTTCTCTCGGTCTTTTTGTTCACCAATCACGACATGCTCTCCTCTCCGGTTTTCATCCTGGTTGATCTGCACAAAATCTGACCCAGCGATCCGGTTCGAGCTTTCACCATTCTGACCTTCACTCCGGAGTTGTCTTTCTCTCGTCTCATGAGGCCTCTTCTCTCGCTCCTCCTGCCTCCACAGCATATTTTGACGTTCCAATTCTTCTCGAATAATCCGAGTGTTCTCGTCTTTTTGCCGTTCATGTCGGTATTCCATGCCGTCTATACGCCGGATCAACGATCCTATCGTATTATGGAGCAGGCGTAAGTCGGGATGCTCCATCTGGAATTCTCGAGAAGGATGAGGAAAACCCTCCACTTGAATTCCTTGACGTGCCAGGTATAATTCCCGATTTGGATGGGGAGAATTGGCGGTGTCCTTTGTCTCGATATCGACTGGTTTCTTCCCACCATCTCGCTCCGGGTCTACCGAATTCGAGTGTCGCGAAACCGTCCCGGGTTAGAAGGTTGTTGTGGTTCATCTAGTGGCGGCGCGGTGGTCGCGTTGCATTGGTGCGACTTCTAGTGCCGGCGCCATATTCGTGGTTACGAATAGCTTTCGATTTTAGGAATCGAGTTGTTGACGATCCCCACGGTCGGCGCCAATGTTCGTGGTAGAACACAAGTGTCTAGCCTTTGGGGCTAGGTATGATTGATATTGGATCAAAGGTAGCGCCCACTGGTATCTATGGGGAGATAGCAATGGCCGCGGTGGATCACTGTGCTACACGGGGTGGCTTTCGCCCGAGGGTGATGTGTGTGCACAAAGGAACGTAACTATAAGAATGTAATGTTCGGCGTGAGGACATACCACGGGAGATAACCTCCTATATATAGAGGTTACCTAGGGTTTTGCTTACCTTGAGTCCTTCCACCGTGATCGTGCCTCCTTCTCGCCCCGATCGTGCGCCTTTCCATTCCTGCACAATTGCTGGAGTCTCGGCACATTGTGAGGTGGCTGACGGAGCGCCTGACTTGTGGGAGGCTTCCCGCCAGGAGTCCTTCTATTGGGCCTTCCTCTGGTAGGCCCATTATTTGAATCCATAACAGATAACTATTTATATTTTTGGATAATTGTTAAGAAAATTGAATCAAATAATCTGGACAACAGAGATACTTTCCGATTAGATTATACAATTAACCATACATAATAACTAACATTTAAATTGAATTTTCATGGTTTTTACTGTCATCCCACTCATACTATATAGTCGGTCAGTGTATTAGCTAGGGAAAGAATGAAAGATCGATACTACTAATACGTAAAGGTTAATTTATTACATCTTTCAATCATAAATGTACGGCTTGACTATTTAATTTAAAATAATTAAGAGAACTAAATAAATTTTTTGATTATAGTTTATGTAACATGATTTCTCTAAAATATCTCAGTGTAACATTAGATTATAATGATAAATATAAAAGATAAAACGAAAAAAAGTTTTACATTTACATTCAAAATTCACTTCTTTGATGTGCCTTACATTTAGAAATGGGAAAATTATATAAACTTAATCTAAAAGATTGTCTAAATCGCACGGAAATTAGTACATATTTAGCAGATCCGGTTTGGGTGTTCGCCCAAACCAGTTAGGTTTGAACTGTCCATATTTAAAAATTTAAAAGGATGATTTTAAAATTAAAACATTGTTCTTTTAAAAAATATAATTAAGAGATTATTTTTATTTTACATTCGAAACTCATTAAAAATAAGGAGAATTTCCTGCCCACATCCAATCATCAAATTTCAGCTTCTGTCTCTTGATCTTGCATTTCTTCGCCTCATTGTTCTGTGAAAGTGACTGATTTATCTATTTTCTCAAATGATCGTCGTTTGTCATTTTGATATATACCCAAAACGAATCACCAATTTACATCACCATGGGAACTTCACATTCATGACGGAATCTTTTTCAGAATGTCAATTGTGGATGTTTTATATGAAGTCAAAGTCTGCTGTGAGTTTGGGTGAGGATATTGATCCGGTTTCTCTCACATGCCCTTCTCTCATTATCCCTCATCATCCTAATCCTGACCATCCAAATCTGAATCCAACAGCCCAAAAAAATTTTGGTTCACACCGCATGCGGTGTGAACCAAAATTTTTTTGGGCCGTTGGATCCAGATTTGGACGGGCGAGATCGGACTGTGAGGGATGGGGAGAGAGTACGCCAATGAGAGAATCCCCTTCCGTGAGGATATATGCTCAAATACAAAATCTGTGAGTTTGGGTGGTCGTTACTTTTTTCTTTTTTTTGCCCATCCGGTATCTAAAGTTTCACCCTGACTAATCTGGATTCAACCCGCGTCATACCTGGCTATGATGGGAGAGTCTCCCAACGGGGCTTTTTTACATTCACAATGCTCGAACTCGAGACCTTGCTTAAGCGACACAAACCGCTTACCACTTATGCTAACCTCTATTGGTGGTGCTCATCACTTTTGATATTGTGCACTTTCAGTCTCATTTCTTTGCAGTTTTAAAACACGTTAAGAGGAGAGTAGGAGGAGAGATATCCAGAACTTTATATCACGTTTTTTATTTCCCTCCCTGGCCCATATGGACATCACAGTCCATCCCTATATATGAGCCCAACGCCTTAGTTGGTACTCTGACCCACAAATCACGGCGTTTTTTATTTCTTACACCTTTCGACAAGTTAAAACAAAATTGAGTAATATGCAAAATGCATATTTATAATAATAGCCCGTCAAAATATTCTAATTATTATCCAGAACAGATTCAAAAAGTTGATGTACTCTTTACCATATGAACCCAAAACCTCATTAATCACATGCTACATACTTGAACAAAAGTTTTGTTGGCAGAAAAAAGAAACAAAAGTTTAGAGTTACGATGCATAATAGAATTATTATCGTTGATCAATTATGGAATGTTGGGGAAAAAAATTCTCACAAACTCATTTGGTGGTGAAAAAATTCATGACTTGAAGATGATGAAAATTGAAAAAAAAAAAATTGAATACATTATTGGGATCCATACACGCAGCGGAAAGATTCTTATCCATTAAAATTTTACGAATCCAATAGAGAGGATCTATCAACGACGTTTAAATCAAGGTTTGTTAGAGAAACCGTACATATACGAGCTTGTATGCGTCCTTTGCAAACACGTGGGTTAACACCTTCTTGCTCGATCAATCTCTAGGAGCCGACTCTATGAATCCACTCCCTCTACCGGTATCCACACCGAACAGCTCTAAAACACGTATGGCAGCGTGCTAGAGCCTTCTTACTATGTGTCACTCGTTTTTCTCTTTAGGATTTCTTTCGAGGCTTGTTAGTTTGTTCTACTAATACGACTTAGATCAATATCTCTTTATAGAGTTTCTAAAACCCTAATTAAGCCGTATTAAAATATTCAAGACTAATATCAATTAATCCTTGAATTTCGAATTTGGATTAAATATAGTAATTAAATCTGTCCAACAGATCTAATCTAATCTATTTAATTAATCCACATTAAAAGCCTGTTGATTTAATTTATTTCTATAAATCAAATCTGAGATATGATATCTATCTATTTAATTAAATTTGAGATACTATATCTCAATTCAATTAAATATGAGATACTATATCTTTATTCGAAAATAAAAAATGAGATACAATATATATCTCAATTTATTATAGTTATTTAATTTATCAAATAAATTAAATACTATATAATAATCTCATTATTATTTTCGAATTAAATAATATATATATATATATATATATATATATATATATATATTCATCCTAGATTAAATACAGTATTCATTAAATCTTAGACATATATAAGATTCAAAGAATCTGGACACTTTTGCTCGTGTTGAGCTATTCTTGTGTGCGACCCTGCAGGCCCACATAAGATTGGCAGCGAGTCAATACTGTATCAGCCCACAAGTCACAAGCGGCCTCTAGCAAGACATTGCGACTACCTAATTCATATGAGGATCGATGATACGATACAACCTATCATACAACCATGTCACGTCCCTTTTGTCACGCAATAACTTGGTCAAGGATGAGGCATGAATAATGTCAACTTCCTGTTCTTGACCATTACTTTCTCGATTCTTGAATAGTGTAACAATTGAAATGGAAACTCATTTCCATCGTAGTATGACCATACATTTCTCAGCTGACTCACTCATCGAGGGGCCCAGTATTATCTCTCTACAAATGTGAGGGACAAATTCCATCTTGACCATTCACATTCCTCTGCATGAAAACCATTGATCCCGATCCAAGCCTTTATCATCACCCGGTCAAAGATCAGCGACTCATCATGTAGGAATCCAAAATGATCTCGGGTTAAAGGGCATTGTGACGCGATTATACATGAGAAAAGCTTATGACTTAATCCATGCAGCTTTCTCATAGTGGGTCGGTCCAGCACCTTGTACTCTTATAAGTTCCTATGACTTTGATTCGTATCTTCATACCTCATCAAAGTCATACTGGCCTTATTTCATCTTCGCTCCCGCATAGATGACCGACCAAGGACATTGAGGATAATCAATAAGATATATCCAAGGATACAATTATCACTGTAAACATACAAATGAAAATGATAACTAAATGAAGAATACTTTAGATGACATTCACGTTTAAAGTATAATGATTTGCCCCTAGGGCATAATTTCCAACATACATTACTAGTTAAGCTGATGGCAAATTCGACTCATGATCGGGGGTTCTCACAGTGTGATCTGTGGTGAAGCATTGGCTCTTACCCCGACATGGCCAAATGGCTAGCCACCAGCCTGGTTGCATCAGCCGTGAGGGGGTGCGTAAAACTGGCGGCTGAGGTATCTTTTGTTGCCACGGTGTGTTATCGCCAAGGAGACACTTTTAAAGCTAGGGGCAAAATGGTCATTTGTGCCTAAAATGTCTGTTATACTGTTGATCATTAATAAATGTGATATTATCCTTATAGGATATCTGTAATCACGTACCGGCTGTCAGACGTATCAAAATTTCCGTCAAACATACTGAATATTCGTCAACGAAGGTACGGACGTGTACTGTAACCCTAACTCCATGCTGCTCATAAACATATATGTGATAGTTAAGTTCATAGGCCGAGACTCTGTTTTGGGTCACCGTTTATACTTACAGCTTTACACGGGTTATAGCTTTGGTAATACCGTTGAGTTTTCCTAGCGCTGAGGACACGAGTTGTTATCGTGGCACTGGGTATGTGCAGACATATGTGTGGGACTTTACATCTGTTGTGTGCTTATGTTTTGTCATTGTATTGATCATGCATCTGTTGTGTGCTTATGTACTGATATGCTGTTGTATTGTTATGAATATCTAGCATCCATATACTGTCATATTTGAGCATGAGGTTAACCGTTACCTGAGGTCCGATGGGCATTGGACCTCAGCTTTAGCTTCAGGGTCTGGAGGGCCAAGGGTTGGAGATAGGGACAAGCAGCGCGAGTAAACTTCTGGCCGGAGATTTTCCTTTTGTTTATGTATTACTTACATTTTGAAACACTCGGATGAATGTATCATTATTATATTACACTATGGTTGATATTTTGAATATGAATCAGTTACTCACTCGCTCCAATGCTCTACTCTGATGAAAAGAAAAAAAAATTATTCTGCTTTTCAAAAATGGGATGTTACAGAAAGAACCAATGGAGTGAGCCTTGAAGGCTCAGTTGTGCTCCTAGAACTTATGTTATGTTATTCTATTTGCCATGACTATAAGACTTCCGCTTTGTATTTTATTATTAAATATTTTGGGAATTTATGTTGACTCAAAAATACATTTTGAATTGAATTAGTTATGTATTTTAATGATTTGGATGTTGATTATCCTTGTTATAGATATTTCAAGTGTTTTGGCCAAGATTTTGGGTGTTGAATTTTGGGGTGCTACACAAGCTTCCCCGACGTTTGTCAGCCACTCAACATCCCATATGCAGTGAAATCATTTATCGTCCACATTAAGGCAGCCCGCATTGTGAAACTTTGGCTCAAAGATATATCGTACGTAAGAACCCCTTCACTCCACAACATCTTCAACTCGTCTATCAACAGCCTGAGGTACACATCTATCTTCTTTTTTGGGTTGGATGGCCCAGGGATTAACGCATTAAGGAACAAAAACTCTCTTCTCATGCACATCGAAGGTGGGAGGTTGTACGGAGTCACGATTACAGGTCAACAGGAATAATTCCTGCTTGTATTGTTGAAAGGAGCGAACCTGTCCGAACATAGACCAAGGCGGACCTTACGGGGATCCGATGCAAACAAAGGATGTGCCTCGTCAAATTTAAGTCAAGCTTCGGTATCGGATGGATGCGTCACAAATTTTGCGTCCCTGCGATGCTCTTGATGTCATCTCATGTGAGCAGCTGTTTCTTCTAAAGCATACAATCTCTGAAGTCTGGGCACGAGAGGAAAGTACCACATCTTGCTTAATGCTTGACGGGTCGTTTTCCTCCCAATCCTCATTGTATTTGTCATGTTCACAGAATTTACACTTGGTTAGCTCAGCATCATCCTTGTAATACAACATGCATCCTCTGGGGCAGCAATGGATTTTTTCACATTTAAGCCCAAGCTCTTTCACCTTTTTTTTTTTTGCTTAGTAAAAATCCTTTGGCAAATTATTGTCTTTAGGAACAACCTTACTCATGATCTGCATCATTTCGTTGTAATTCCTCCACTCATGTGGTGATCAGTCTTCAAGCTTAGTGTTGCTAAGGTAGCTGATAAAGATGAATGTTCACTATCTTCAAAGTATTCGCAACCTTCCCATAACGGACGTTGCGCATCTTGAAGCATTTTATAGAACCTATCAGCTTCTGAATTAGGAACTTCTCCCATGTATGATGGTTGAGTGTGTGCACCGATCTCTTCTTCCATGTTTGATGGTTCAGCATGAGTAACAGGATCAAAATATTGACTGATCGACGGTCCTGCGGCATCCATAACCAACTGCTCATTGATTAATGTTGTCTCGATGACTACTGTCCCCGTAATAACCACTTGGTGTCTGTCGAATTTCACCATGATATTCCCAACATTCATAATCCTTCCTGAATCCCTTTTTACACAAATGGATCCTAACCGTGCTCTGATCTTGAAATTTTAAACACCTACATTTCACACACGGACAACTGATCCAGGTACTTGAATTAGTTGCTTACTCCAAAGCAAATTGGATGAACTCTTCCAAACCGTTCAAGAATGCTCGAGTTAGTCGTTTTTTTTAGTTAGACGATTGTACATCCAACTCTCATCACGGTCGCCTTCCATACTTCCTAGCTAGTTCAGTTACTAATCTAATTAACACCTCAACATGCGACAAATATAAGTGGCCAATGAACTGGCCACTTATGCAACAAATTGTCACTTAATCAAAAAAGCGAGAAACAAATACATGCATTAAACTAATAAAAGATCATAATTTTCTCACACAATTTTTTCATTACACAAAATAAACCATAAAAAAATGTAAGATTAAAAAAATAAAAATAAAAATCATGGAATCTCCTACAAACTATAAGTATAATCCAAATTAACAAGCACATTAAGCATTTTACTAATTTATCTAATATACAATTTCAAACTTTATCTTTTTAATCTAAACAACATTTATAAATTGTTTTTTCAAGGGTTAAGGTGCAAAAATACACATGTGCTTTTGTCGGAGGAGCGCCCAGTAGCAAATGTTTTTTTTAGGTGCAAAAGTGACTATGTGGTTACAAAAGTGGAGTAAAAGTCACAGACACCGTTAGGGGGTAAGATGTTGACCGTTAAGTTGGAAGGTTTGACTAAAATTCATGACATGGATGCTGACTAGGATTATGTGGCAGACAAGTAGAATCTAAATGGGTGAGTAATTGATGACTGGAAAAAATATAATTTATTTATCTGCCAAAAATATAATTTTATTTATTTGTCTAACAAAATCCAACATAATACACAACTTGCAATTTGGGGAAAAATAGAATTGACTTATCGGGCATTGGAGAAAAGAAGAACTGGAGAAAAAATTCTAGGGTTCATGCTAGGTGAAGAGTAAGCAGAAGAAAGTGAAGCTCCAATATTGTCACTCGATCTAGTCACTCACGTCCTTTCCTTCACCCAGCACGCCGTCGCTGATTTATGAAGGTCTCAGCTTTTAGATCTGAAGCTCCGGAGTCTCTTGACTCTCATCTCCGTCGCTGATTGCAGATTTTAGCGTTGGATCCGGCCAGAAAAATAGATCTGGATGTGGAATGATCAAATTCGATGGATGGTGCAGCCTGCAAACGAAGGTCAGGTCGAGTCTGATGGCGAAGAGAAGGTTTCTACGGATAGGTGTTACCGGGTCTGCTCATGTCGGTTTCGGGTTTGATCTGGGGAAAGATGGCGCATCTCAGAGATCTTGAACATGAAGAAGATGAAGAAACGAGTATTTCGATGATTTAATTTTTTATTTGTTTTCTCCGATTCTTTTTCTGTTTTTGGTGGGATTAAATTTTTATTATTAAGATCAGATTTAGATCAAATCTTCTCGCCTTTGGTTCTGGCTAAATCGATGAGAATGGGGGTTGATGGTGGCCGTGGCGTCACTCCCACCAGAGATGGCTTTCTTATCGGCAACAACGCCTTCTTCTTCCTTTTTCTGAGAAGTGCAAGATTAATGGGTCCATTAGAATGCCTTTGGACATTCCAGGTTCCATACTCTATTTTCCGACTCCCCTGTTTCACAAGTCCAAGTTCGATTTCATCGTTCCGCCTATTTTAGTTGTCGTCTGATCTTTGTCACTGCTTCTACTTGTTTGGTTCGAGCCTTAGGCCTGTGGGATCATCATCAAGCATCTTGATATTTCTTCTCTGATTATATTACTTCTTATGATATTCTTCTTGTTGAATATAGTTTTTCCATAACGTTTACGGGATTGGTTTTTTTTTCCTCTCCAGATCTTTCTTTAATCCAGGAAGGAAGACGATGCAAGCTATTTTATTTAGTTTTTGGGAATTAATTGATTTAGTTATGTGTTAGATTTTGTTTCCCCAATTGTCATGTGTGTTATGTTAGATTTTAAGAATAAGTATTTAGATTAATTAATTAATTTTTTTCCAAAGAAATAACACATTCTTTTTCCAAGTATCCAGCTTCCACTTGTCGGCACACACTCCTAGTTAACGTACATGTCATATATTTAAGTCAAATCTTCCAACTTAACGGTCAACATCCACCCCCTTAATGGTCACTGTGACTTTTGCTCCACTTTTGTAACCACATAGTCACTTTTGCACCTAAAAAAAACATTTGCTACTGGGCGCTCCTCCGACAAAAGCACATGTGTATTTTTGCACCTTAACCTTTTTTTCAAATTATCCATATTATTTGTATAACTTGTTAAGGATAGTTTTAAAACAAAAAATGTACTTAGATAACTTTTTAAAAAAGTTTAAGAGTCATTTTTTTAAAGACTAATTGAATCAACTAGCTAATTAATTTCATTAATTTTAACCATACAAAAAAAAATCATTATTCCTTAAAGTTACACATTCCTCTTACTTCACATTAATTAATTAATTCTCTTATCCCTAAACATCACTTCTCAACACTTTCATTTTTCCCATTTTAATACCATCGTATTTATAAATTTATGTATCATTACCCACTAATACAAGATCATAATTTTCTCACACAATTTCTTCACTACACAAAATGAACCATAAAAAAACAATGGAAGATTAATATTCTTACTAATCACATTTAAAGTAGATGATTTAATTGATCGATGGAATACTCATTATAATACAAAAAACACATCCAACATTAGCTTTCAGATTTTCCAAGAACACAATTTTCCCATTTCAACATGTACACTGAAAAAATAAGAGACAATAGAGGGAACTTACCGGAAATGGAAGGGAAGTCGGCGACCGGAAATGGAAGAGGACAAACTCACAGGAGCAAGGGCAGGAGGAGACCACCGCACTGAAACAATAACTCGCCAAACACGAATGAAAATAACGATGAGAGCCGTCGGAGGTTCGTGGAGGAGGAGGAGAGGAAGTTTGTGGAGGAGTCGAACAGTTGCAGAAATGGAATGGAGAAGGGGGGACTTGTCCGTCGCAAGCCCCCGAGGGGGCTTGCGACAGACGACCCGTCCGTCGCTAGCCCCCGGGGGGCGTGCAACGGACACCGGGTCCGTCGCAAATGGTGGGATTTTTACCCACCGTTTCGTCGGACATTGTTTCCGTCGCAAAAAATTGCAATGGATTTCAAAATCCGTCGCAAAACACTCAAAATTTGCAACGGAAAAAATTCCGTCACTATTTTATAATTTTTCAGTAGTGTTAAAAAAAGGAAAGAAAAAAAAAATTTGCATTGTCTATCTAAAAAAGTCAATGAAGCCAGGAGCATCTTCTTATGAAAGCCTGACAACAATCAGTCAATAACCCTAACCCGCCATTTTTTATCGAGAACTTGAGAACGCTAGAACGCGTCCACCCTCGCTGACTTCCATCTAGTTCTGCGACTTCAATCGGCCACAGTCCTTCTTTGATCGGCTAAGTGAAGGGTGATTTGGCTCTGTTGCTCATTCGGTCACCACTCCGGCGGTGAAGAAAAATTTAGGTAATTGATTAAGTTAGCCCTCTCTTTCATTTTTCTTTGTTGAGTATTTTCTGAACTTATATATTGAATTTAGGTGTCTTTTTGGCTGCGACTTTGGTCCTCTGAAGCACCGACACGGCAAATCTGGTGAAATATGCGTGTCGGACGGTGTCGGACACCGACACTCGTCCGACACGCTCCGACACGCGTGCCGGACGTGGTCAACGCCGGCCGACGCGTTGACCAGTCCGACACGCGTCTTTGCCCGTGTCGGACACGATCAAGGGCATTACTGGATTTAAAAAATTAAAAAAAAAAAGAAAAAAGAAAAAAGGCCGATAGAAACGCAGAAGAAGAAATATTGAGATTCTCATCAAGATTTCAGATTTGTTGGTGAAAAAGATATAAAGATCGAATCAGTGAATCACAACACCTAGGATAGGTTATTTGCTCGAGACTCTAATCTGCGACAAACCTGACCTAAATTTCGCCTTGTCGCCGCCGTTGTCTCATCGAACCTCGGCTCCGTCCTTCACCGAATCACCGCTGTTCCCTTTGCCTTGTCGTCGCCGTTCTCTCCTCGGATCGTAACCCGAGGCCTGAGCTTTATTTGCCTTAGATAGACTTCGACTTCGTCCTTTTGATCCACGCTGTGACACAGGTATGATGATGAACCTTGCGACTTGCGTGCTGAAGCGTCTTTGAGTTTTGAGATTGTGAGTGTGAATTTGACATTTTGAGACTGTGGGTCTGTGAGACTGTGACTCTGTGCGTAACTGCGTACTGCGTACGAACCGGTCCAACTTGCGTGCTAAAAAAGCATCTTTTAGTCTCAATATAAAGTTTGAAATTGAGCTTCCTTCCTTCCGGTTGCTTTTCTATTCTGTCTTAATATTATAATATATGTGTGTTGCTTTAATGCTTTCTTTATTTTGTAGTTTTTGACTTTTTGTTTCAATTTGCTCTATTGCTTTTTTTCTTTTTCTTTTTTGCGTCTTGACTCTTGAGACCTGTGTACTTGCTTTATTGTCACTAAAGTCTAAAAGTATTACAATCATATTGCTTTTTTTTTTTTTTTTTGCGTCTCAAGACCTGTTCGTCTTTTTTTGCGTCTTGAGCACTGACATATGGCTTTTTTATTTTTAACTTATAATGTTGCTTGGCTGTTGTGTCTTTGAGACCTATGATTCTAATACTTTTTTATTTTTTTTTGATTAATTTTTCTTTTGTTTGACTTATTTATAGTATGGATCATTCAAGTTCTGCCAATGTTAATAGTCCTACTGCTCCCAGTGCTAATGAATTACTAAGTAAACCATTATGGAAGTATATTACTAAATTAGATGGTGGAGTGGAAGCCGGAGGGAATTTGTCTTGGACATGCAACTTTTGTAAAAAAAAAGAGACCGGTTAGAGATGGAAAAATTGGAAGAAGAAGTTGCTCAAAGAATGCAAGCTAACAAACCCAGAAACGTACCTTTACCCCCTCCTCTTCTAGCTTGTCCGCTGACTCAAAAAAAAGAAGAACTAAGAGTCCTATTGAGAAGGCATTCAATGTTGGAGAGCGAGAAGAATTAAATCATCTTATTGCTAGAATGTTTTATTCAGCAGGATTGCCATTCAATTTGGCGAAGAACCCATACTTCCAAGCTTCATATACATTTGCAGCAAATCATAATATTGCAGGTTATTTGCCACCAGGATATAACATGTTGCGAACCACTTTGTTGCAACAAGAGAAAGCAAATGTTGATAGGTTGTGTGAACCTATTCGAGAGGATTGGACTCATAAAGGGGTGAGTATTGTAAGTGATGGGTGGAGTGATTCACAAAGGAGGCCACTCATTAATTTCATGGCAGTATCTGATGGTAGAGCAATGTTTTTAAAATCAGTTGATTGCTCAGGGGAAATTAAAGATAAAAATTTCATCTTCAAGTTGCTAAAGGAAGTTATTCAAGAAGTAGGAGAGGCGAATGTGGTTCAAATAGTCACAGATAATGCTGCAAATTGTAAGGGAGCAGGGCAACCGATTGAGCAGAATTTCCATCTATTACTCGGACACTGTGTGTTGTTCACACATTGAATTTGGTCGAAAAATATTTGTGCTACAAAGAATGTGGAGAACAATCAAATAGCATATGAGGAATGCAGTTGGATTTCTGATATTGTAGGAGATGTTGCTCTAATAAAGCATTTCATTATGAATCATTCTATGAGATTGTCCATCTATAATGAGTTTGTGAATTTGAAGTTGCTTTCTATTGCTGATACTCGTTTTGCCTCAATGATTGTGATGCTGAAGAGGTTCAAATTAATAAAAGGTGGTCTCCAAAATATGGTGATAAGTGAAAAATGGACTATTTATAAAGATGATAATCTTGGGAGGGCTAGATTTGTGAAGGAAAAATTATTGGATGATTATTTTTGGGATTCAGTTGATTATATACTTGCTTTCACTGCTCCTATTTATGATATGATTAGAGTGTGTGACACTGATAGACCTTGTCTTCACTTGATATATGATATGTGGGATGCAATGATTGAGAAAGTGAAGAAAGCTATATACCAAAAGAAGTAAAGAGAATGGAAGAGAGCTCTTCTTTTTATGATGTGGTGTATCATATTCTTGTGGATCGTTGGACGAAAAATTCAACTCCACTACATTGTTTGGCGCATGCTTTGAATCCTAAGTAAGTTTTTTTTTTTAAATGATTGAATTTAAAATTAATACTTCTCTTGATATAACTTGATAATTTATTGTTTTTTTGTTTGTTTCTCTTTTAGATACTATAGTCACGAATGGCTCCAAGAAGATTATAGTCGAGTTCCTCCACACATGGATGTAGAGATTACTCAAGAGCGACAAAAATGCTTAAGGAGATTCTTTCCGCCTCGGAGGACCGAAGCAAGATTACAAGGAGTATGCAGATTTTATTACTAATGGTGGAACTTTTGGCGATTTAGATGACATCGATTCTAAATACACTATGGATCCGAAAGCTTGGTGGCTACTTTATGGTACTTCTACACCCTTGCTTCAAAGGATAGCATTGAGACTTGTGCAACAACCCTCCTCTTCATCATGTGCTGAACGCAATTGGAGTACTTATTCTTTTGTGCATTCCATGAAGAGAAATAGGATCACTCCAAAACGTGCTGAAGACTTGGTTTATGTGCATAGCAACCTTCGACTCTTAATAAGAAACAATCCAAGTTATACACAAGGAGAACATCAAATGTGGTACATTGCTGGAGATACATTTGATTCACTTGATGATATTGGAGATCTTGAAGTTCGCCCCCAAGTGTTTTTACTTTCTCCATTTATATTTTATGAAAATATCCTACTATGTGCTCTCATTCTTCATCGAATCATATGAAGCGATTTACAAATAATGGAATTTCTATTTTTTTTTACTGAGTCATATGAATTTTACCTATTACACTCTACACTTTATGGATATTTTGTATTAAATGTGAATTATACCTAAAAATATATATTTAATATCAAAACGTGTCCTAACGTGTCGAAATTTAGGTTTTTTTAAGATTAACGTGTCGGAGTGTCGTGTCGTGTCGTGTCTCGTGTCGCGTGTCGGTGTCGGTGCAACATAGCTTTGGTCTGCTTCATCAGAAACAGGTTTGCTCTGTGTTTTATCGACTATTTCTTAAATAGTTCAGCTAGTGTTTTTATGTTTCTGCTGTGCTTATTAAATGGGTCGTCAAAAGCTTGAAATTTTTTTTATGGGTATTGTCATGTTTCTTCTGATGATTCCTTTTTCTGGGCTCACCGGAAACTCTCTCTCGTTATAGTGGTAATTGTAAATACTTGTTGGCTTGAGAGTTCTGTAACCCAGTGTTTGATAGTTCAATTAATTTATTGTTGGTATAATCCTCTTTCATAGTCGACGGTGACGATAATATTTATGCTTTTGTCTTGATTATTGAGAATGCGTATTGTTAGGTACGTCTTAAATTTCCTCGCTAGCTGTTTGTCATTATTTTCTATTTGGAACATATTTTTGTTGAATTTAATATTTGACTTTCATTCGAACAGAGACTATTCAGAGGCACAAACTTCATTTCAGATTTCTCTTGTTTCGTGCACGCTGGTTCGATAAAAGTTCTATTTAGGTGTCTTTTTTTCTTGTTTCTGGCATCTGGTTCGATAAAAGATATTTAGGTGTCTTTTTCTTCTGTTGTACGTGTTCATGAAAGGTTCTTGCCAATAGTGTAGCAAAAATCACACTTTCCAATCAAGCAGAATCTGTTGACTTTTACCTGACTCAATGTAACACCCCTACCGGTCTCACCCTTTCTGGGTGGCGGATAGAGGGATTCTGGCGAATAGAGTGATTCCTTTTTATAATTACCGAACATCATCTAATTACTACTAATTAGCATGCATCAGAGTTTATAGCGGCATAGCAATTCCTGGTTGGATTTCAAACAATACTGGTATAACTAAAAGTAAATAGCGAAATATAATCCCTAAAGTTTAGATATACAGTCATCCACCAGTGCTCAAAAAGGACAAAATAATATACAGTTATTCAAACCCAAAATAAATATAAAAAATAATCTTCCTTCGTCACCAACAACTCCATCTACTCCAGCTCCGTAGTCTTACCCTTGTTACTAGGTACAGTCCTCGAGGTACTTCTAGAAACTCTACAAAAATCTGAGATTTATAAATGAATCTCAGAGTAACCATTAATCTCATATATAATGCATAAACAGTGTATGTATGTATCCATAATTAGGAAAACATCAATAATAGCATTCACTAACAAATGCGCAGCAACACAAATACAACATACCAAGTATATATCGT
This sequence comes from Acacia pycnantha, assembly GCA_025563575.1. NCBI lineage: Eukaryota > Viridiplantae > Streptophyta > Magnoliopsida > Fabales > Fabaceae > Acacia > Acacia pycnantha. The sequence goes on along the minus strand of JAMWYP010000015.1, from coordinate 9,151,189 downwards.
ATTAACTGCGGAAGGACTACATGTCCTAGAAACAAACGCAGAACTGCTCAACAAAGCAAGCCTCGGATTCACAGTGCTAGGAAAAACACAGTAGTCGGGCTACGAACCCAGACCACACTGAATGCACACAAACGCATTTCCCTTTTCAGGAGACACGGGTCCACAATCATGGAAAAACAAACATACAAAGCAATACAAAGCATATGAGGATTAAGGTTACTACCTGGTAGCTGACCACAATACCACAAGTATCACTAGAATTTCCCTGGTCGCACCAAAAATCAAAGTAACCCTAAAATATCCAAAATAAAAATATAAATAGCTCCTCTTTAAAATATTTATTTGATTTAAAAATAAGTCTTCCTCAACCATACCAAAATCTTTAAGTTCCTGTACTAGCATCTTATTATGAACACGTTGAAAACATTCAGAGCATCAACAAAGAATCAGTTTTTCTCAAGTCCTCAAGGTTAGCCGAATCAACAAGCTCTCATTTTCAACAACCATTTTCTTCTATCATAATTAACCTTTGCTCCTAAACCTCAACCTCAAGTTCAATCATTTATTCATCCTTTTTATCTATTAATAGGACCCATATTATGAACAAAAACGCAGGTTACCACCCTTTTCCATTTTGCAATCATGAAATCATAAAATAGTTGAGGCTATAACTTACTTGTTGAGACCTTAATCCTTATCGTTTCTTCCTCTTCCTCTCAGACTCAACCTTCAACATATCAAGAAAGAAGTTTTTCTTTAACATCATAAACCCACGTGATAGGAGGTAGAAGAAGATGAAATGAGTATCCAATGTTCTTACCTCCCTCTTGATCATTTGTTCCCACTCTTGTTGTGTCTTCTTGCTAGCTTCTTCGTCTTCAACAATCGCCTTCTTCTCTTCTTCTTCAGGCGCGTCCAGCAAACTCAAAAGGGAAGAAGATGAGTTCCTTATATAGACCCAAAACAAGATACCTCTTCATTGTTCTAGATATATCCATGAATTTCCCTTATATTTCTAATGAGCTCTCACGTCCGGCGGTTTAAAAATATTGGAGAAAGATTTATTATTTTATTATCATTTCTTTTTCCCATTGCTTCCTTCTCAAGTCCAGTCCAGCACATAGGAAATTGTTGAAGAAATATATGTGCCTAAATTTGCCTTGATTCTCGAGTTCACTACTTCATTCCTCAATTAATCAATTAATGTTGAATTGTCCTTTCCACCCCCATCCCTCTTTTTCTCTATTGTCCGGCGGTTTTAAAGGAGTAGGAATTATTATTGATATATTTCATTCTCTTTTTCTTCATCCACACGTCCAGCAGGGAAACATTTTTAAAAAAAAAACGGTGTTTGATCCTTTTGGCTTAAAACGACATGCACATCTCATTCCCTCCTCCATTAATTAATTTTATCTGACGCATCCTTTCCCTCACTCATCTCATCAGTACTCCAAAGTCAGATCATCATCACCTATTCCCTCTTTCTCTCTCAGCCGGCGGTGGGAAGACTTGAAGCAAAATTTTATTATTTACATTTATACTTTATTTTTTTCACACTTCATTTAGTCATTCGGGAACACACATCCAGCGCATCTTGGAAAAATATGAGAGAGTATTATAATTATTATATCCTTCCATGCCTCTCTCACGTCCAACATCTTGTGTAATCTTGAAAGAAGATCATTATTTCCTGCTTTTTCTTCTTACTAAGCTGTGAGTGGCAATTTGATGGGAGAGGAAAATTTATTATAATTTTGTCCAACAACTACTTCCAATCTCTTTTAAGTCCTTATATTGTACTATAATATGGCGTCATATTTCTCTTCTTGTGGTAAAAAATAATAAATAAATAATGAGGTAAATTACATATTTAACTTCTTTGACATTATTTACCTCAATTTATTTATATCCAAGTTTATTAACCACCTTTTCGAATAATTTCATATTATTTTTTCCAATAATTAATTTATCTTGTCAGAAAAATAATATACCATTGATTACTATTTGGTGAAAAATTCATAAATTCCATTGATTAGTTTACATGAAAATTGGGCTATTTTCCCAATTTGTCCCTTATTAAATAACTATTTACCAAAATGCCCCTGTCAGAAAACTATTTCCCAATTTGCCCCTGTCAGAAAATTATTTCTCAATCTGCCCATGTTTAGTCAACTAAAACCATGGTTTAGTCGACTAAATCGCGGGTAAATTTTTTTGGCTATTTTCCCAATTTGCCCTTATTAAATAACTATTTACCAAAATACCCCTGTCAGAAAACTATTTCACAATCTGCCCCTGTTTAGTCGACTAAAACCATGGTTTAGTCGACTAAATCGCGGGCAAATTTTTTTTTGAAGACTCCCGCGATTTAGTCGACTAAATCATTAAAAAAAAATTAAAACTTCGGAAGGCCATAACTTCTAGCTCGGGAGTCCGAATCAAGTGATTCTTTTTTTGATTCCACATAACTTTTTGAGATCTATGCACTGACATAAAAATTAGCTTCCAGATTTAATGAAGAGAAATGAGAAAAAATAAGCGATTCTTTATTTTGCAGGAGATACTAACAATTCATTAAATATAATCAAGTGATTCTTTAATATTATATATATATATATCTGGTTAGAAATTGAACTCGATGAAAAATTAACAGCAACTAGCAATAAAGCATGAAATAATCCTAAATCAACAACTACTAGCTAGGAGGTAGGAAACAACCCTAACAACCTGCTAATCAGACCAAGAGATCAAATAAGAAATTTCTGAATATTCTTAAAAGACTATAATATCCTTATGTAATCAAAAAAGGAAAATGGAAGGGATTTTAAAAAAAGTTTATCATTTATTAATCCAGATAAATATGCTAGTACCAAGAATACCCTTGGAGCGTTGAAAGCGATCATTGCACCTGTTCCATACGCCATTTTCCTGCCCACATCCAATCATCAAATTTCAGCTTCTGACCCAAGATCTTGCATTCATCCGCCTTATTGTTCTGTACGTGAAAGCGACAGATCTGTTTTATAAACGGATTCTTGTTACTTCGGACTAAGAAGAAGAAAATTTACTATTTTTAGGATTTTTCTCTACTAGTATTAGGCTGTGCAGATACATGCATACATACAAAAACTTGATAGAGATTTCGACAAGTGCACCGGTCATTATAAGTAATAAAGTAGTGAGAAAATGATCGTCCCACGAGGAATAGTACTCCAATCACTAATTCGTTATTTTTGCTTTAGTTGGATGAATCCAGTAATATGGGGTGAGTTGTAACCAAACAGAATTTAAAGAATTAAATAAAGAACAAGAATCCAAAATCAAGAATTTCAAGAACAACGTTTAGAAAAGATGAGTAATTAAGAAAAACGCAGTTAGGGATGAGAATCCCCCTATATTCCTCCAAGTATTTGAATTGAATGCCTAATTGATTATTATTCCCACGATTGACGATCAATTCTCTAAAGTTAGACTAAGTCTCAATGTCTTGATACTACCTTAATCCGTTATCTTTGAAAACAACCTAATGTCTTAGTATGGTTTGGAAAGATCATTTTTTTTAACCAGAATTATGAGATCGCATAAACTCGTAAGCCTATGTCTAGGTCATGCAACTCTACGATGAATTAACGATTCTAGTTAAATGCACCAACATCTCTATTGTCATACACCAACCTATGAATAATCTAAAAGGTGATCAATCTTTAAGAAAGCTTTAAGCAAAGATAATTCATTCAATCAAGAAAATAACGATCAATAAAGAATCCAACCAAATACTCTAAATTCACATAGGGTTCATCATTGCCCTAACTACAAAAGAAAACTAGCCAAGCATAGCTAGGTTAACAAAATAAAAGAAGAGATGAAAATCATATTTGTTCTTGCGTCTCCGTCCGTGTTACTCTGCTTCTTGAATTGTTATTCGGCTCCTTCCTGCTATATCCCTTGCGGCGTTCTGCGTGTTCCGTTTTCTCCTTCTGCGTCGTACGTCCTGTATAGAAAAAAAAAAAAAAAAAAAAAATTCATAGGGCTGGTTGTATGTGTGATTGCGTGTTGGGCCTCCTGTGCGTTATCTCTGATCTTTTATTTGTTTGGATATTTTTTTTTATACAAGGCGAGGGGAGAGGGGATCGAACTAAGGACCTAAGGGGGGGGGGAAATGAATCCCAATACCACTGCACTACTAGTAGTGATGGTTATTTGTTTGGATATGATGAAGAGTAAATACCCTTTTTGGTCCCTGAAATAACACGCGCTACCCATTTTGGTCCCCGAGTAAACAAAATGTCATTTTTAGTCCTTAAACAGTAAAAAGGTCCCTTTTAGTCCTTTTAGTCATTTTTGGGCATTCTAATCCCTCACAAATTCCAAAATCATTTTTAGTCCCTAAAAAGGACCGAAATGACATTTTTTTTACTCAGGGACCAAAATGGGTAGAGCGTGTTTTTCCAGGGACCTAAAAGGGTATTTACTCTATGATGAATAAAGATATGATATATCATAGATCATATATATTCCTCATAGTATCCATCTGCTTCCATGGTACGCACAGGTCCACATCAACTCTATTATTTAATATAATAATATATTATATTAAATCCTTTTTCAATTTAATTTGTTGGGATGTTTATTGTCTTTCCTATATTTTCTCCTCTCTTAGGTCACATAATATCTCCTACAAAATAAAATAGGATATCAACTCATAGTATCCATCTGCTTCCATTGTACGCACAGGTCCACATCAACTCTATTATTTAATATAATATCAGTTTATCCTATATTTAATTAAAAGATAGATAAGTACATAAAGATAATTAAATAAGTACAAAATATTAATAAATTCAATCCAATATATCACAGAATCTACCCTTATTTAATTATAAAATATATACTTATCACATATATAGATACACATACATATATACATATGCATATATCCTGGTCTTTTCACAGTGTAAATCCCTCTTGCCGGATTAAAATTTTTTGTTAAAAATATAGGCCTAATTTCAGTTTTGAATATATTAGCCGAATTAAATTGGAACTGTCCTTAAAAATAAGTTTTTTAAAAATAGAAATAAAAAACGTGAACGGTTCAAATTTGATGAGCTTAAGTGTTCATCACTCTTAATGAGCCGCGGTTAAAAGAAAATTGAATAATATGCGAATCGATATATATAATAGCGGTCAATATTCCAGTTATATTATCCGGAACAGATTCAAAATATGAAATACAATTGACCATATCAACCCAAAACGTCATTAATCACATACTACATATTTGAACAAAAGTATAGTTACAATTTATAATAGAGTTACTATCCGTTGATCAATTATGGAATGTTGGCCAAAAAATTTCTTCTCATTAACTTCTCACAAACTCATTTTGGTGGTGAGAAAATTGATGACTTAGATGAAAATTGAAAGGAGAAAAAAAAAAAAACTTACTATTGGTGAATAAGAGTTATTCATCTTTCACTACTACAAAAAAAAACGAAAAAACGACCTAAATAAGACCCAATTAACGTCCCTTTTCAGAGTGACGTCTCGGGGAGGGTAGTTGTTTTTGGAACGTTTGGCGTCCTAAATTAATTTCAGAACGCCTCCTATGAGGCGTCCTAAATAAAATTTCAGGACTCCTTAAATCATATTTTGGCATCCTGAATTTCATTTCAAGACGCCTTATATTAGTTTTTTTTTTTAAAATGTCTGCTACATATTTATAATTCTCTAATTGTCTGCAAAATAGGAATACAATGTTTACAAGCCACTAGCGGGCACAGTGCTCAAAATGGAAAACGTTCATTAACTAATCAGACTGATTAAACAGTGAGACATGAGCCCAGCCTTCCCACCAACTAAGAAACGTCATGAGTCCATAAATAGTAAAGCATTGTCCAATAAAATAGCAACAAGTCAAAATGAAATAGTGAACTATACATGAGCATCAACAATGTCAAATTCGCACTATACATGTGTACTAGTACACTATCAACAACAATGTCAAATTCTAAACAAGCTCTTATGGCACATGCATGAACTTCCAACTGGCGTCATCTCTTCTATCTGACATTCTACAAAAGATCTTCTCACAGTCATCCATCTTACCACACTTTCCATAGCAAGCTAGAAGAGCATTCTCAATGGCACTGTCATTAGCAATAGAGTATTTTAAGAGCAAATCATGAATTTGGTGGCCCAGTTCAAGGAGTGAAACAGAAGAAACAGTTGCTATGACACTTATAAACACCACTCTATTAAGCCAACATTCAGTTTGCATCATCTCCTAGAAACATTTTATGGCTTGTAAAATTGGTCTAGGCCAGAGATAAGAGAATTCCATGAGACAACATCCTTATCAGCTATGAGATGGAAAACAGAGCAAGCATAACCAATAGCACCACATTTACTTAAGAAACATGCAATATAAATGCCACCATCACAGTTCCAGAAGAATCTTAAGAAGCATTCGTCTATCAAAAGATTTATTTACATAGAACAGATGATCACCTGATCCAGCCAAAAAATGCGAAGTAAACTTTATATATCTATAGGTGTTGCAGAAGATGTCCAGCCAAAACGTCTCGAACTGTATCGATTTCTTCTTCCGAGAACGGATCCACACTATCAAAAAACTGTAAATTGGAAAACAAGCCATAAGATAAACCAATGAAGTGAATGAAATAATTAGCAACTCAAGTACAACAACAAAAATATCATCATTTGAGAATGATGGAGCGATCACGTACGTGTTGAAAACTTGTAATACGTCCGCTGGAAACGATGGATTGCATATAATGGATAACATAGTATCCGCACTCGGTGTCCCCTGGTTGTCGAGGGCACTATAAATCAAAAACAACTTGTTAAAACGAATAAAGGCATATCGAAAGTTACTGTGTCAATGAAATAACTTGAATTGAAACTACTTACCTTCGGATAAAACCACTTCGGTCCACCCTGCTCTCCTGCTCTAGCAAGCATTCTAAACGTCTTGAGACCACTATTATTAAAAAAGAAATTAATAGACATGAAGACAATTCATTTAAAAGAAGAATCGATTATTTAGACAAAAATTTACTTACTCGGTAAACATGGTTTTGATGTCGTTGTTTGGCTTGCCACCTAAGGAATTCAACCAATAACATACGTTGTTGGCGGGACAAACAACACACAAGGTCCAATGACCACTACAACATATACATATTAATATTCAATTAAGACAAGAAAGCAATTTATTCTTAAAAATATTATATAGACAAAACTAAAATACGTACCTTTCAAGTATTGGCGCTAGATAACAAGGCGATTCTCCGTCGCCCATTGTACAACCAACATAAAGCGCCCTTCTGGCTAACTTATTCTTCTCCCTCGTCGTGTTTACAGGACATAAGAAGCCATATGAACCCGTTCGGCCTTTCTGGATGAATATGTCATGGCAGACATTATGATCAAAATAAAATGATAACTATTGTTAAATATATAAAACATAAAAAATCATTGCAATAATTAAAGAGGGAAAAAACTTACATGATTGCAAGTTGAAAAAACTCTATATCTAAACATTCCAAATGCATCAACTCCCACAAATCTTTATTGTCAATTGTAATGGGATATGTTTTTTCTGCACCGACAATGCCTGCACGCATCTCCAAGGATATCAAGTTGATGTCCCTATACAGCTCTCGCAGCTGTGCTAAGTAGGAAAATCTGGTCGCAGCTTTTTCATCCTATGAAAACATACAAAACATATTTTGGGGTTGTACGTTCTGTATTTTCCTTCTCATGTATCATAGATCTCATTTCACCCCATACTTGTGCCATAATCTCATCTACGAGGGACGCTCGAATTTTTGCTACAAGCTGAGGACTAGGGTTTTCATCGTCATGTGAACAACGTGAACGCCGTCCAAAATATTTTGCGACACTAACTCCCCGTGTCTCCCCTTGAACAGCATCAAGGTAATCTGGCTTCCCAATCGCCGTTGACAAAATGTCCATCCGTGTAGCTGGCGTGAATGAACATTGGCTGCTTTCTCCTCAAGTGCATCCTGCATCAAAAGATTGTTCATAAATAATATCTAAACTTGCATAATATGAAACAACTTAGGCTAGTTAATACGTCTAATTTAACTACTTACAATCTTCGAGGCAACCTTAGTTACATCTTCATTGATGTATTTGTCACCCCTCATTCTCACAGCTTTCCCTTTTTGGTGACGAGGAGGACGAGCAGGGGCCTGGATAACAATGGAAGGATTGGCCTGGGCAGCTTCCTTCATTCTCTGTAGCTCTTCTTCCATCATCTTTCGTTCAAGCTTTTTATAGCCACCTCTAGACATGCAATGCGGATACTTATTTCTCGCTTGCCTCTCTCTATTGGCTTGACTTTTTTCCTGTGACACAAAAACAAATAAAACTGAGCCTATGATGTCAAGTAGATTCAACTAAAAGATAAGATATGAAAGAAATTCAGGATTTTGCTGAGACGCCACAAACTCCTGCCAGTCCTCTGGAGAAATGAAATCATAGTTCTTACACAGATCCTCGTTCCTCTTTGACCCTCTAATATACTTTCTTGTTAGCTTGTTCTTAAAATCCTTCCAACGTAGACGAACTTCGCCCATCCAATGCCTGTTCATCGCCGTATTGTTGGGGACATCGAACGTTTGCTGCAAGGTAAAAGAGAAGATCATTACATATCAAGTAATAAGACTAAAGATACAAATGCATTAATGTGGAAAGTGATATACCAAAATTTGTGCCCAGATCAACTGCTTCGTTTTATCAGAAACCAACTTCCAACTAGAGTAGACAATGTGAACTTTGCTTCGAGCCAGATAGCCTAAATAGCTAATGAAATTGTCTTCCTTTTTACCAATTGGATTCATATTGGTATCGAACTCCACATGCAGCCGCTATTTTTTACTATCACGACGTGCAATTAGCGCACCCATATTTGTGCTACATCTACCCCTTCTTTTAACGGTTTCATCAACTCTATCACCCGATGACTCGTCAGAGCTGGACATATTCATGTTCATCAAGGACAAATCAATGTTAGATAGGTTATTAAGTAATAAACAAACAAATAAAATAAACAAACATGTTAAACCACTTAAAAAATAACATAGTACTATTTCATAACTGAAGATCTAACTTCATATGGTTTCCCATATTCCTTCACAATGATCCTTTCTTGCAGCATATTCTTTATCATCTATCAATTCTACTTCACGTGTTGTAGGTGGATTTGTTGAGAAAGGGAGTGTATCGTCAAGGTTCAAGGATTCTTCACCATACTTCTATTTTTTACTTTGAAGTACAATGGACATTTTTTTATTTGCAGGGTCTGTAACATAAAACACTTGTTTCGCCTGGCTTGCTAGAATGAATGGCTCATCTCTATGACCAAGTCGTTGAAGATCAACTGAGACAAATCCAAATTTAGGATCTATGACAACAGCATTATTGTTAACCCACTTACATTTCAATAAAGCAACTTTGAACTTGTTGTAGCTCATCTCCCATATTTCTTCAATAACTCCATAATAGGTCATTGTTGCTAACACCGGGTTTTTGTCTTTCGAACTCGAAAAGTGCATGGATTCAGCTTCAACCATCACCCCACTATTTTGCACAGAACTTCTGTCATCTTGGTCTTTTGTGTAGAAAAAATATCCGTTTATATCATAATCGCTCCATGTGATGACCTGAAAAGAAGGCCCCCAGGCTAACTGATGACTTCCTATTTTTAATAGATTTGAGACATATTTTGATATATTTAGGAAGTCATTAATACTAAATTAAAGAGATTTTATTGAGATTTTAAGAGAAATCAATTTGGATGCATCAGGATTTCAATTTTAAATAAAAGTTTGAGTTTAGGAAGTAAATAATGATAATGAGAAGTTTTAAATAAATTTAGTTTTATTATTATTATTATTATTATTATTATTATTATTATTATATAATTTCCATTTCCTTTTGTCAATGAGGTAGAAGCACGGCACGATTTTTTGGAAGGGATTGCTTTTGCAAGTTGCAACATTGGAGGTAGAAAGTAACAATTGGGCCCAAGCAATGAATCAATTAAAAACCAAAGGAGGCTACGCATAAGACGGAAAGCAATTTTGGATGGGGGCCCACGGACAATTGAATGAAAGAAAATACCTAAAAGAGAATAGAGAGCCGCGGGACATTTGGGGGGATTTTTGAGCTGGATATTGGAGGAAAAAAAGCAGAGAGGGCGCGTCATATTTTTCGGGAGGGAGAAAAAGGAACAGCGCCGCTGGAAGGAACGAAGAAAAATAGAAGAAAGAGATCGCTGGGGGCCGAAGACGCACACGGAGCTGCGGCTGGAGAACGAAAAGAGGAATAGAATAGAGGCTGAATTCTGGACTTGAAAACGCAGAGACTCACCGTGAGCCGTTGCTGATTTTTGGTCCTTGTTCTTGGTTTTGTATCTCATTTGACTCTGATTCTAGTGTCTTAATTTCATTTTCCAGAATGCTATTTACTCTGAATTTTGCTGTGCTGTTCTGGGTTTTTGTTAAAGCCATGCTTGGCTAATTTCTCTTGCATTCTAGGGTTCTTTTGACCCTTTGTATGGATTAGTACTTGATTATTCCTCTCTTTTAGTATATTAATATACATATGTGTTGATTTCAACCTTGGCTTAATGCTTCTAAATGATTGGCCTCCATTTAGATGATTTATTCACTTAGGTTTGACTTGAGAGAGCTAATCTAGGTGTAGAATTTGATTGAAATCATGCTTGTCTTGAAGTTTACTTGATAAATGGATAGTTTGTTGGTAAAATAGAGATATATTTACTAACATTGCATTGTCACATTAGGGTTGTTGCTTAAATATTGATTCTCATTAATTGTAGCAAGAGATTGTGCATTTTAATGAGAAGAGAAACTTGATTTTGACTTGAGAGAGCGGGTCAAGTGTTTTAGAACCTTAGACTAACACATATATGTATTGAAATGCTACTAGAGAGGAAATTAACCAAGTTTTATGAAATGCAAAAGGGGAAAAAGAGCCCTAGGCTCAATTATCCTTAAAGTTAAAGAATCAATTGCCTTTATCAATTTTATGTTTTAGAAATAGTCTTTTAAAATTCTCATTCCAACTCAAAACTTTGTTTTAGCTCAACTTGATGAAATTCACTAAGCCTCTTGCTTGACCAATTTGTTAAACAAATCCTCGTGGGAACGATACTTTATTTATCACTTTATTACTTGCGAATCTCGTACACTTGCGAGGCGAACACTAACCACTCAATTGTATCTGACACACCGGTCTCGTGCAATACCGTCTCCTCGAACCACTTTATGAATGTTTTCTTTTGCTCATTAACTATCTACATGTCATTCTTCCTTGGATTCATATTCTTCAAACTCTTTTTGTGTTCATCAATGTATGGTTGAACTTCTTCCATATTATTCAAGATGTACAAGTATGCTAGCAACACCTCTTCACGAGGCATATTCTTCAGTTTGATTCCTCGAGTTCCCTCGCTTATCCCCTCGTCATGCTGAGATTGTATCGTCGCCCCTGATAGATAATCTTTGCATAATTCCATAGCCTCTTCAACTACATATCTCTCAACTATTGAGGCTTCCGGTCGATAAGGATTTTTAGAATACCCTTTTAAGATCTTCATGTATCGCTCGAAATGGTACATCCACATTAGGTAAACTGGACCGCAGAGCCTTACCTCCCTTATCAAGTGCACTATCAGATGCACCATTATATCAAAAAATGCAGGAGGAAAATGCATCTCTAGTTGGGACAAAATAATCGCACCCTCATTTTCCAATTCATCCAGCTTTTTAATGTCAATGACTTTGTTACAGATAGCATTTAAAGAACATACTCAATTTTTTTTATAGTGGTTCGCACTTCATCTTTCATAATGCCTCTAATAGTTACTGGTAATAGTTGTTGCATCAACACATGATAATCATAGGACTTCATTCCCACTAACTTCAAATCGTCCATTGAAACACACCTTCTCAAATTAGAAGAATATCTTTGTGGAACCTTAAAGTCATATAGACACCCACACAAACTTTTTTTCTCCGCTTTTGATAGTGTATGAGCTGCTGGCTCCATGTATGCCCTCTTACCATCTTCCATTACTTGTGGATGTAACCGTTCTCTTATTCCCATATCAACCAGGTCTAGTCTCACATTAATTCCATCCTTAGTCTTCCCTAGTATGTGCAAAAGAGTACTGACAATGCTATCGCAAACGTTTTTCTCCACATGCATCACATCGAGACTGTGTCTCACATCAAGACTACGCCAATATGGAAGATCAAAGAAAATTGATCTCTTCTTCCATATATTCTTCTCACCCGCAATCCTTTGCTTCTTACCCAATATAACATTGATATGTTTCACCCGACTATAAACTTCCTCTCCGGTCAATGCCTTTGGAACCGTTCTATGCTCCGGTAAGCCGTTAAAACACTTTCTTAACTTACGATATGGGTGAAACCGAGGAAGAAACCTCCTGTGGTCGAGGTAGACCGGTTTTTTTATGTGCTTTAGTTGATGGAAGTTTGTGTCTGCTTCACATATTGGACATGATTTATGCCCCTTCACACTGTACCCTGACAAATTTCCGTATGGAGGAAAGTCGTTTATCGTGGTAAAAATCATTGCACACAACTTGAAGGACTCCTTCTTATATGCATCAAACACATCTACGCCTTCCTCCCACAACTTCTTCAAATCCTCAACCAAAGGCGCCAAGTACACATCGATATTGTTCCCGGGCTGCTTTGGTCCAGAAATCATCATAAAAAGCATCACGTACTTGCGTTTCATACATAGCCAGGGAGGTAAATTGTATATTACAATGAGAACCGGCCATGCACTATGGGTGCTATTAAGAGTTCGATACGGATTGAAGCCATCTGTACAAAGCCCCAGCCGAAGATTTCTTGGCTCACTGCCAAATTGAGGGAACATTTCGTCTATTTTCTTCCATTGCAGAGAGTCAACCGGGTGCCGAAGATATTTTCCATCGGATATTCTCTCATCAGAATGTCATCTCAACTTCTTCGTCGTTGCTTCACTAGTAAACAGACGTTTAAACCGCGGTATTATTGGAGGATACCACAATGCCTTCAAAGGTTGCCTTTTTGTTGTCTTATCTCCAGAACCACCACCTTTCTTCACTTTGTATCGTGAATTTTTACACTTCGGACAATTACTAAGGCCTTCATACTCATTTATGTACAATATGCAGTCATTTGGGCAGCTATGTATTTTTTTATACTCCATACCCATCGTAGACAAGATTTTTTTGGCCTCATACATACGATTTGGAAGTACATTATCATCTGGCAACATATCACACAACAATTCAAGCAGCGACGTGAAACTGCTATCGGTCCACCCACAAGTTGCCTTTAAGTTGACCAAATGTAAGGTCCCAGTCAACCGTGTATACTTAGTACACTCAGGAACAAAGGTGTCTCAGCATCACTCCGCACGCTATCATATTCACGCGATTGTGCAAAAGATTCTACCTCAACATCATGAATCATTCTCTCCATTCAATCATCATCTACCTCAACTTCATTTTCGTGGGACGCACTGGTACTTACTTCCTCACCATGCCATATCCACGTTCTATATCGAAGGTTTATTCCATCACAAAGTAGGTGATCCCTTATATCAGCAATATCCCGTCGAACGCCATTTAAACAATTAACACATGGACAATAATACATCCCATTTTTGTAGCCACATTCCTTCTACCAATTTAATAAACTCTTCCACCCATTCTCATATTCTTCACTAGTTCTCAAAGCATTCATTGGAAAGAGATTTGCCGTGTCTCCCAAAATAAACCAAGTTCAATTAATGATTTGCAGAATTAGGGAACCTGGGTCGTTTCCCAACGAATTTGCAGCGGGCTCGATTAATAGCAATAGTGAAACAGAATGGTAAATTGGGGGTTTTAGGGTTTTATGATTCAGCAGATTAAAACGAAATAAATCGAAATAAACAGAACTATGTAGAAACAGATAGAAAAACGTTGATAGACTTAAACAGATTAAAAACGACCAACCCAACGTTCAGATTCCAGAATCATGCATCATTGAACGAAATATAACTAATCACGTTTGGTTCCGGATGAATCAAATCTCTGCATTCATCCGGAGAATCCCTCACCTAGACGATCGCCTAGAATTTATCCGAACAAGGGCGTCCCACTGTGCAATCGCACAGCAACACTAAAACCTAGTCCGAATTTAGTCCTTGGGATGAACCAAACTGAATATTAAATCTAATATTCGAACTATTTCCCGAATTCGAATCCGATAAGATGAAAACAGAATTGATTAAGTTACCGATTAGGCACAAGTTCTCTGGACGAATCATGGAATCCTCATCGTTGGGTCAATCACAGGGGATTTAGCCGAGCATGGCTGGAAAATCAAGAAAAGATGAAGAACGCGAAAACCCTAAGAACATGCGAATGCGAAAATCAGTAGAGAGAATTTTGCATAAAATCGTGAAACCCTAATGTCAAAATCGTGAATTTGTGAATGCCTAATGTTTTTGGCGGCTGCCTTACTTAAAAATAACCTAAAACGAAAATGGGCCCTAATAGTTTTAGCCCAAAACAGAAATAAAATAAAACTGGACTTAAATTACAAAATTCGGGAACAATTGTAGCTCTCTGAATCATCTGAAATATGAGACAAAAATGAGGCAAATCCGATGTCTGGTTCAAGAGTTATGGTAGAAATAGTGAAGTAATACAAAACTGGAATTTTATTATTAAAAATGGCTAAAATGCAATAAAAGGCCCAAGGCCCAAATAAACATAAAAGCCATTATTTATTAGATAAAGGGTCCTAAGTTATTACTCAAGAGACAAAAATAAGTGTATAAAATATTCAATTATCATTCATCCAACTATGACCCATTTTATTATCACCTAAGACATTTCCAACAACACTCAAGTTCATAACAATTTCAAGAACGACATGATTCATATTCTCAATCTTGTAAAAAAAAATTGGCAGCATTTCCCCTCAACAGTAAGACATCCCAAAATTTCAACAACAAACCATTTTAACTTAATTCAACAAAACTTACTAACTAAGGCAATTTCGAAAATATCAGCTATTAAATCCAATAATTTCATCAATACAAAATATAAAAATATAGCTAAGTTGTCTAAGTCATAAATTATAAATAATGGACTTCTAAGCATCATGATTCATACTACAAAGTTTACCTAGTTCAATGCACATCAACAAAAAAAACAACAATATTTAACTATACATACCTCAACTTTAAATTCCGACGCTTGAAATTTATTTGTTCAATTCAACCTAAAGACAACCTTAGAATTATTTAAACTAATATATGGGAGAGGGAATAATTGTATGACAAAAGGAACATGATTACAAAGAGTATTTCCCAAAGAAAATACAATTCCACTATATCAAATGCATTAAACACATTAATCATGTTAGTTTAGATGTAAGTCATTAATCAATTTCACTATATAAGTCATTAATCATGTATCCACTGGTCATGAAGGAGAAACAAGTGATCAAGTGCAAAACATACATGCAGAAATACAAAAAACAAAGGAATTAAATATAGAAGGACAAGTGGCAACTTGGGAGATAAATTGGACTTTTGAGAAGGCAAAGTACAAGAGTAGTTTAAGTTAATTAAGGGCTATTTGAAGTCAAAATTCTAAGCCACCAAGAATGAATTACGCATCAGCCAAATGGAAGGAAGCAAAAGCTGATTTAAAACACATTTAAAGCTAATATGACGCCAAAATGAAGAGTCAAACACTTAGGGAAAATTAGCCAATGAGAAGTGACCAACAAGGTGCTCAAGGCTGACCTTAATATGGACAGCGCCAAACAAGCTTTGCAGGATTAGGAGCATGTTTAATTTGTTGGCGGAAAAAAATAATGATACAAGTTCAGACTTAAACAAAGACCAATGGCATTGAAGATGTTGGGTATTCAGAAAAGTTAAACTTAGACAGAAGTTTTGGGGAAGATTCCATGGAAGAGGATTTGCCAGAGGGTAAGCAATTTGATTCTAAGTTACAAGATGTGGAACTTAGAAACAAGAAAGAGAATAGTGAAGTGCCTATTTTAAAGGAGGAAAGTGATAGTAATTACAATATATACTCTAATCATGATCAAAACATATTCAGACATGAGGAACAACAGTGGCATTAACTAGATTTATCCTTCTTAAACTTATACTAGGTCTTTATAAACTATATAGACCAAAAACCACTATTTGAAATTATAACAACCAAAATCAAAATTAAATTAAATTATGAGGAACAACGTACTACTGTACGTTGTCTAATTTTAGAAGAAGTAGTCTCATCCCATAAACCCTTCCTAACCAACATCAATACAAGGAGTCAATCTTATTAGCAACCAACACAGTTTTAGACTCAATATACAACTCCCCAACCTTTTCAACACACCCTTTCAACACATACAGCAAGCAAAAGAAATTAAGAGAAAATGGGGTAACATGAGTTTCATCTATTTATTTGATTACAAACTCTCTTTGAAGCAGCATTAACCCTAACATTTTAAACAAACATGGGCATAAGACTTATGACCAAAAGGTATGTACAAGACCTTAAAGCTGTCATCAAATACCAACACTACGTACAGGCATAATAAACAAACAGAGTTAGTAATGTAGTACCTCAGCTCAATTCAAATTACAGGAAGCAAAATAAAATCCAGCGATTAATCCTAACAATGGAAATCCTAATCCTAAACAGAGTAAGTAAAATCCAGCAATTAATCCTAACAATGGAAATCCTAATCCTAAACAGAGTAAGTAAAATCCAGCGATTAAGGTGAAAAGGAAATCAAAGAACAAGAAGAACAAGCATTACCTAACAATGGAAGTGATTAATCACCGTTTGAGAGAAAAATAGCTCAGGAACGAGTCGCGACGAACCAGTGATAGGGCTTGGCGGGTTTGGGTTTCAGAAGGAGGCGGAGTGAGAGAGAGCCAGGAGTGTGAGAGACGGAGGAGACGGAGGCGCGGCGCGGCAGAGACGGAGGAGACGCCAGCGAAAATGGAAACAGCGAGAGGATTTGGGGAAGGAGGCGGTGCGTGTGAGACAATTTCGGGAGAGGGAGGAAATGACGAGAGGATTTCTCTATCGTCGGGACTGAGGAAAGAGTGACGATCCGAGTCTCATTAACTAATGGAAAAAAGGAATAGTGACGTCCTGAAAGTATATTCAGGAGGCCACTTTTCCAATTGTGGCGTCCTGAAAAGTGATTCAGAACGCCACAAAATAATTAAGGCGTCCTGAACCACTATCAGAACGCCTTAAAATTTAATTAAGGCATCTTGATATTAATTCAGGACGCCTTTAAATATATTAAGGCGTTCTGAAGTTCTATCAAGACGCCTTAAAATTTAATTAGGGCGTCCTGATATTAATTCAGGACGCCACTAATGTTATTAAGGCGTCCTGAAAATCTATCAGGACGCCACAAAATTAATTAAGGCATCCTAAACTTCTATCAGGATGCCAATAAAAAAAAAATTATTCCTAAAACTTTAGCTGGCACCAAATGAATTCGCAAAATGGCGCGAAGGCGCTAAAACATTAAATTTTGGCGCAAAAAATTTTAAATTAGGCGTCCTGAAATTATTTTATGACGCCTTAATTTATTTTAGACACTCTAAAACTTATTTTAGGACGCCAAATTTGAGCATATCAGTATTTATTTTACAAGAATGCCACTACGTTCACTTTTAACTTCCTTTTTAAAAATAAGGACGTCTCTTAGGGAAGTAGTAACTATTTTTTGTAGTAGTTTTTTTTGTTTGAAATGACTTAATAAGTTTTTGAGGTACGTGAATAGGTGAATGAATGGTTTGATATTATTCATCTAATTGAATAAGTGACTTAATGGTCGTGTGCAACATCTCAGCCCCTCGTTTTTAATATTGTCTGTTTTGGGGCTAGTCATCCCCTCACAGTTTTAAAATACATTAGAAAGAGAGGTATTTAGACTCTTATAAGACATCTTTCATTTTTTCTCTCAACGTGTTTTAAAACTGTGAGGGGTGATGGACCCCAAAGTAAATAATATTAAGAGTAGGAAACTGAAGAGTTACAAATGGTATTAAAGTTAGGCTCAAGGCTATGGAAGAATAAATCATTATAGAAACTAAAAATCTAGTTGTCTCCTTTTTCTATTTGTGCAGACGACTTATAAAAAGGAAATTCCGTCCAACAATGCATGTGAACCTACAATAAATAAATAAATATATATATATATACACACACGTTTCTTCTTTATTTTAAGATTTCTATGAAACAAAGAGCAAAAAAAACAATTCGTTAAAAAACTATTAGATTTTCTGTTTATTTAATATCATATAGAAATAAGTAATTGAATATCTAGTAAAAAAGAAATCTCAGCAGAGAAATGTGCGCGCTAGAGGCTACTCACCCCACCACACATGCATACGCGCCTTCACACACGTGAACCCATAGTTTCTTCCTCCTATAAAACGAAGGTTTTGGTTTGTATTAAATTTTACTGTTCATCTTGAACAAACCGCCGAGAGGATGGCGAACCCACAGTATTCACACTCGGTCTACATTCTCGTTAGGTTTCGGCCTCCACCTCCTCCTCTGAGTCCCTATCCGCCTCCGCCTCCCCTCCGCCTGAGGTGACACAGTTGTGTCTCGTTATCTGAGACACAGTGTTGCTTTCATGTGTCTCAAGCATCACAGTGTTTTCCTATGCCACCGTCCAAGAAGTAGGTCCATAACCTAATTACAATCCAGAATCTGATTGACACTATGATGCTTGAGACACTTGAAAGCAATACTGTGTCTAACGAGACACAACTTGATTACAACTGTTTTATAATAAAAAAATCATTTTTTGAAAGAATAATAGTTAAGAAATTATCTTTATTTTAGATTATATACTCATTAAATATTTTAAAAAATATATACATTTTTTAAAAACTCAAATCTAGATCATCCAAATCAAATCTGTCGGTTCAGATCTAATGTGATAACCCTGCTAAACTTTTTGTTTCATGGGGAACCCAGTTTGGTTTAGGTGGTGAAAAAATTCAAGACTTGAAGATGATGCAAGTTGAAAAGGAATACAATACTACTATTGAATAAGAGTTCTTCATCTTTTTTGTTCCTTCATGGGGTGAGTTACGTTAATGAGTTTTTGAAGTAGGTGAATGAGTGAATAAATGGTTTGATATTATCAAGAATGAATAGCGAAAATAAACAGGAAGTTGTATGATAGGTATCGTTCTTAAAATGCGAAGAGATATAATATAGTCCTATCCAACATATGTTATATATGAAAGAAAGATTTAGGTCACTAGATCAAGATATGTAATATAAAGTAAACAAGAAGTCCAAAAAGGGTTATATCTATAGATAGATAAGTTGTGAATTGTTACTCTATAGAAAATCTCGTAACCATCCCATCAAATAAGTATAAGATTCATTAATTTAAACTGTGAAACGTTATTGAGAACATTATGAAGTACACTTAAACACAATCACAATCACAATTGTTGGCATCGAATTGAAAAAATTCGAAAGTACTGCATTACAACTAAAATATTTAAGTAATAGATCTGTAAGCTAAGTATAAACATAAGTGCGTAATAAATCAACAAGGGACTATGAAGGCCACAAGAACAGTGATATCATCAATCTTTCCTCCTGTAAGTCTTATCCCAGCCTTGCGACCGTACGCTTTTGAAAAAGGGGTTGTTGAATATTTGTTGTAGGAATTGCTCTTAGCACCTTCTGCTATAAGAAGAGACAGTCGCTCAGGCGTCACTTTCTCATTACCCCCACAATTCCGCTCTATAAAGCTCAGGATCTGCCCGGGAAACAAGTTGTCAAATAATCCATCAGTCCCAAACACCACTATATCTCCGGCCGCCACTTCCACGGTGAATTCCCTGGCTTTCTCCGGCTTGTCGCTCTTCCGACCATTTCCAAGCTGATATGGCGTGTTGAACCCGTGCTGCTGAGTCGGCGATTGGAATACTATCTTGAGGTTTCTGAAGAGCATAAACCCACTATCTCCCACGTTCACAGCATGCAAGGAGTAGTATTGCTCGTTAGGGTTATCACCACGGGTTTGTTTCAGGGTGGCGATGCAAGCGGTGGATGAACCCTCGCTTTTTGTGTGGCGGAAGGCCTCGTTCAATATGGTTCTTGAGTTGATAGATCCCTTGAGTTGTTGGAGTGTGGACACACATGCGTTTTGCATGAGTTCACGGGCGTACTGGCCAGCATCGATTCCTTTCTCAGACCAGCTGCCAACGCCGTCAGCAACACCGACAGTATTTAGTTCAGAGCAGATAAAGTAGGAGTCTTCACCTAGAGGATTTTGGCAGTTGGGCTTTGGATAGTAGACTGCTCCGACGTCCATCTTCAGGTTTGGGGAAGGATCGGAGATCTTGAGCTTCTGGGCTGAATAGGAGGTCTTGGGCTTCTTCCTGGCTAACGGGAAACATGGTATCTTGGAAGTCATAGTTGAATAGTATTTTTGGATGAAAAGGTACGCACGCGGTACAAAGGAGCGAGAGTCTTTGGAAAGAGTACAGAAAGATGAGTTTGGTTTTAGAAAGGATATAATTCCTTCATCAGTGAGCGTTTATATAGGGTTTGGGAGTTAGTTATTAACAACATATTTCTTGGCGCAATTAGAAAAAGATACTTCAAATCTTTAACGAGATAAGTCTTTTTTTTAAAAAAAACGGGTGATAATGTGATTAGAATTTGAAAGAGGATATCAAATGAAGGTATATCTTCGTCCACAATTACTTCTTTGAATTTCAGGAAATTACATTCGATCCTTAATTTCGCCGTCTCTGAATTATATGTGTATATATATTAATCGAATATATATTCATGATTTCTCAATGCTATTAATTTATTCTAAAAGATAACTATTTTTGGATAATTTTTAAGAAAATTAAATTGAATAATCTGGATAACAGAGATACTTATTCCGATTAGATTATATAATTAACCATACATAATAACTAACATTTAAATTAAATTTTCATGGTTTTTACTGTCATCCCACTCATACTATATAGTCGGTCAGTGCATTAGCTAGGGAAAGAATGAAAGATCGATACTAATACGTAAAGGTTAATTTATTACTTCTTTTAATCATAAATGTAAGGCTTAACCGGGTGGGCAACCAAAAAAAAATGTAAGGCTTAACTATTTAATTTAAAATAATTAAGAGAACTAAATAAAGTATTTAATTATAGTTTATGCGATGTGATCTCTCTAAAATATCCCGATGTAACATTAGAATATAATGATAAATATAAAAGATAAAATGAAAAAAGTTTTACATTTACATTCAAAATTCACTTCTTTGATGTGTCTTACATTTACATTTAGTAAGAGGGAGAGTATATCAAATTAATCCAAAAGATTGTTTAAAGCGCATGGAACTCAGTACGAGAGTATTTAGCGGACCTGGTTTCATAAAAAAAAAAATCTAAAAGATTGTCTAAAATATGACAAAAGAGGAGGTATTCAAACCCTTATAAAACATAATGTCGTGATGGGGTGACGAGCCCAAAAGTGGAATCTATTAAAAGCAGGGAACTAAGAAGTTACAGACATCAGAGTCAGTCTCAAGTCGACGTGAACCCATGCGACAGCGAGGACACTAGGCCACAAGGGGTGGAGTGTAACGTCCCACACAATGGCGGAGCCAGGATTTTTCATTTGTGTCTGCATAATGGGGGGAGCTGCCCCGAAATTTTTTTTTAAGTAAAGTTTTAAATGCATTAAAAGACAAAAAAATGTAAACAAGAAAAAAAAAACTTCAACTTAATATAGAAAAATAATAATCAAGAGTCAACTAAGCTATTACAACATAACGATTACAAAAGCATTCTTCGATTCTGCATTCCTTAAAAATATTGCATTATATCTTCATCATCAATTTTATCTATCACGTTATAATTTTGTCAAGAGTTCTCTAAGATCATGCAAGGTGAGTTTGAAATGTCTACGATAAGAGAATTAAATTTCTTCTTAAGACTTCGAATCAAGCAAAAGAAAAATGTAATATTTATTTCCCAAACCAAATACCTATGACAGCTTCTTAAGAAATATGGAATGGATGACTGTAACAGGTGATGCTACCAAAATTTAACTAAGCATCGCAAGTGTACGGATCATGAAAATAGTAAGTGGCAAATCAATGTCATCCCACAAAGACTCAGTCAAACAAGTGATTAGGTGTTAAATTTCCTTTTTTTCATTTACGTTGAGAAAATCATAATTGTTTTCAAAAATAGTAAAAAGAATTTTAATAGAAACAAGAACTTTCACAAAGAGCAAATTTCAATAATAAAAACGAGCAACCCAGAGTCACAAATCCCTTATTAACTTCATAAATCTTGTTTTCATTAATTTAATTAGCCTTAAATCAATTTTGTTAATCTCGAGTATAAATAACTATAAGTGTTTGTCGGTCCACTTACAACCCTCTCTTAAGTATAATTTGTTATATCTAACATAATTACTCAAGAGGAAAATAAAATCAAACACTCTTCAACAATTATATGGGGCCATTAGGTATATGTCTATCCTAACCGCAAATTAAATCGTAATTTAATCCCATACTACATAATCTCATATCCTAATTAAAATCTCCTTCGTCAAGGTAAATCCTAATGCTCAAATTCATATTCAATGATGGCCAATCACTAAATAGATAAATCTAAACAAAATTAAGTAACCAAAATTAATATCAAATTTAACTAAACAATGAAAACAAAATTTAATCCACCTATAAGTTCATAGCTCCTCTAGGTTACAAAGAAAATTAGTCACACATGGCTATAACCAAATCCATAACAAAAATATAAGAATTCAGGTTCAAAGAAGAAAGAAGGGATGGCAAAACTGTGGATGATTCTCCTTGTTGCTGTTCGGATCTGCGCTCCAGACTCGATCTGCTGTCCAGACTTCTTTTTCTTTGCTCAAGTCGTGCTCCTCACGTTCGCGTCGTTCCGTCCTGTATCTCTGTTTGTTCGCTTTGCGTCTGTGATGGAGTCTCTTCTTGATCTCTCGTGTGCGTCTCTCCCTGGTTCGCTGTGTTTCCTACTTCTTGAATATTTGGTTTTTGCGTCTCCGTGCGTTCCCGTCTTGGCGTCAATTCCTCTTTTTTTTTTTTTGGTGAAAAGCGGGGCTTTAGCCCATTCTTATTCCTGTATCATGAAATGGTCTTGGGTATGCGATACCCATACAATCCCTGGAGAGGAAACTATTAACAAACAGAGGAGGATTTACAAGGTCTCAATTCCTCTTTAATATTTTATCAACAAAAAAAAAAATCCTCTTTAATATATATTAAAGAGGTTATGCACTTGGGCCGTTGTACGTGATCCTCTGTTTTTTTGCTTTTTTTTTTAATGTGGCATATAATGTAATAATATATTATATTAGAATATAATATAATAATATATTATATTATTAAATCCTTTTCAATTTAATTTGTTGCCTCTCTTAGATCACATGATATCTCCTGCACAATAAAATAAGATATCAATAGATTTTCTGTTATAATATTCTTTTATCCTATATTTAATTAAATGATATAAAATATATAAATGATAATTAAATAGGTATTAAATATTAATAAATCCAATCCAATATATCCCAGAATCTATACTTAATTAATTATAAAATATATACTTATCAATAGGGCTGATACCCCTCTGAGCTCAACGATTTTCTCGTTCGAACCAATAATCTCTTGGTCTATAATCAAATGCTCTACTACTGGGCTATGCACCCATTGATACTAACATATTACAACTAAATAATATATATATTTCAAAATTTTCTGTCTGCACTTGCCCACATAGGTACAAGTGTGGCTCCGCCACTGGTCCCACACATCAACTGGGAAGAGGAACAAATGATGTCTTATAAGAGTCTAGATATTTCCCCTATCAACACATTTTAAAACTTTGAAAGATGAAAAGAGCCCAAAACGAATAATATCGAGAGCAATGATGTTAAACTGATCAAATATCAAGAACATATATACACGAACACAAGTATATAATAGGAAGCACGATTAAACATATGAACCCAAAAACCATCGTCATTAATCACAATACCATATTTTAACGAAAGTTTAGAGTTCTAATACATGAATTGTTTAATTGAAAAAATTCAAAAGTACTACATACGTCACATGCAAAATATATCAACAAGGGACTATATAGACCACAACAACAGAGATATCATCCTTCTTTCCTCCTCTGAATTTTTTCCCAGCCTTGTAAGACACTTCTTCAAAAGGGGTTTTTGAATATTTGTCGTAGGCCTTCCGTGCAGCGCCTTTTGCTATAAGCCGAGATAGTCCCTCAACCGTCATTTTGTCGTCACCCCCACAATTCTGCTCTATAAATCTCTGAATCTCCCCGGGAAACAAATTATCAAATACCCCATCTGTCCCAAACACCACTATATCTCCGACCGCCACTTCCACCGTGAATTCCTCGGCTTTCTTCGGTGTGTCGCTCTTCTCACTATTCCCAAGCTGATATGGCATGTTAAACATGTGCTGCTGAGTTGGTGATTGGAACACAAACTTGAGGTTTCTAAAGAGCATGAACCCACTATCTCCCACGTTCACAGCATGCAAGGAGTAGTATTCCTCGTTAGGGTGTTCTCCGAGGTTTTGTTTCAGGGTGGCGATGCAGGCAGTGGAGGAGCCCTCACTTTTTGTTCGTTGGAAGGCCTCGTTCAGTACGGTTCTAGGGTTGACAGATCCTTTTGGTTGTCGGAGTGTGGCCAACATTGCGTGTTGCATGAGTTCAAGGGCGTACTGGCCGGCGTCGATTCCTTTCTTGGACCAGCTGCCAACGCCGTCAGCTACACCGGCAGTATTTCGGTTAGACAACGTAAAGTAGCAGTCTTCGCCCTGGGGCTTTTTGCGGTTAGGCTTTGGAAGGTAGGTTACTCCGATGTCCATCTTTAGTTTTGGTGAAGGATGGGAAATCTTCTGCTTCTTGGCCGACGGGCCACATGGTATCTTGATAATCATAGTTGAATGGTATTTTTGGATGAAAAAGGTACGCCGTAAGAAGAAGCTAGGGTTTAGACTTTAGAACATCAAAGCAAAAGAAGAAGAAGGTAGCGTTTAACGTAGAGAATCACCACACCTCGATTTTTTTGATCGAACAGAAAAGGACAAGTTTGGTTTTAGATAGAATTTTTTTGGGTCGAAGTTTTAGATAAAATTTCATTACACTGAATGTTTATATAGGAATCAGGTTTTAATTGCCCTTGGGATCATGAGACACTCACGAAGCACAAGATATTTCATGGCGCGAATTTTAAAACATTCTTTAATTTAAATCTTTAATGAGATTTATTTTCTTTTCAAAAAAGAGTAATTTGATTATAATTCACCGTTAAATTCGCTGGCTCTGAATATATATATACACTTCATAGATACTAACATCTATTGGGGTGAAATCTCGCGTCAATTAATTGTTTATCAAATTTCATTCTCATCTCTTAATATTATATATTTGGTTTAAGTTTAATTTCTTCACGGTAATATAGGCTTTATTTTCACGCCTTGATGTTGATTTATTTTTTATTTAGCTTAGAACAATATGGGCATCTCCAAATATAATCTTAGAAAGGATAACAATTAAATTATCTAAAGTAAGATGGTGAAATCAATTCAGAATACAATCACATAATGAAATCAAAAAAATTAATTAATTAATTAATTAAACTAAAATTTAAGAAAAAATCCAAAAAAACAAACTAAAGCCTCAAATAAAATTTTCCTATAACACTTTGACAACAATCAATACAACCTTTTAAATTCAATATAATATTCTAAATTTAGATCAGTTATTTTGGCCAAAAAAAAAAAAAACCGTAAGCCCATATAGTTTTTCCGTTGTCAACTAACTATAAGCGCATAACAGTGTGACAGTTGCGAAAAGTACGCGCTGCGAGAATAGGCGAGGGAAAGGGCGAAACTGCGAAAGCGTTTTCAGTTTGAACCAAGAAAGCGAGAGAAAATGGCGGTGGAAAAACCCCCAAAGCCTACCGTTACCGGCAATCGAATCAACGACGGCGGCGAGAAAGTGGAGGAGCAAGTTGATATCGTTCGAGATGACGGCTCCGCGTCTTCCAAGCTACCGGCGGCGATGATCCGGCAGCCTCATCCGCTTGAGCATTCTTGGACCTTCTGGTTCGATAACCCCTCAGCCAAGTCCAGGCAAGCCGCCTGGGGAAGCTCGATCCGACCCGTTTATACCTTTGCAGCTGTGGAGGAGTTTTGGAGGTTTCTGGTTTTCTTTCTTTAATTTTATTGTTTGTTTGGATGCTGATAAAACAGATTGGAAGATTTACGAATGATTATAGCGTAATTATTTGATTTGTATTT
The DNA here is from genome assembly GCA_025563575.1 of Acacia pycnantha. NCBI lineage: Eukaryota > Viridiplantae > Streptophyta > Magnoliopsida > Fabales > Fabaceae > Acacia > Acacia pycnantha. The sequence continues at coordinate 9,124,670 of JAMWYP010000015.1, read as the reverse complement.
CTACGCCAATTTTCTTTTCATTATTCGCCCCTATCTTTTTCTTAGACATGTTTTCCTTATAAATATGAATTAAATTGTCTTCCATCTCTCGTTTCTTGTATGAATTTGAACATTTTCCTCTGTTAACCATATCTATAATTCGGATACGCACTCTCCGATCAAGAATTGATAACATATAATGCAATTAGCTAACGAGAGAGAGATAGGACGTATAAAAATCTTTCTCTGTAGAGGAACCGATTTGAACTCCTTACTGGGATTCTTTATTCAGTATGTAAATATTAAAGGAAGAAGGGATGGTGATTCTCCTTAGATGATGCACCCCTGCTCTTTTTGCTTTTGATAAAATGTCAATTAGGCTCTACATTATGGCATCCAATCCGCTTAGAATATGATGCACATTGAATCAAAATTGATTAAATATGTTTTTAGGGTCGCTCACATTAAATCGGACATGAAATCATACATTATGGCATTTACTAACCTTTGGCTATGATTCTCAGCCTCATTTACATGTTTTGTCATCAGTTATGCGAAACCAAATCTAATTTTCTTATCTGCATTACTCTTGTTACTTGGTTGTTGCTAGAAATTCACTGTAGCGTATTTTCAGATCCAAGGAAAAAAAAATTCGCATTGACTGGCTGATAATTTCCTTCTATATATCTTCGTTCAGTGTGTACAACAACATACATCATCCGAGCAAGTTAGCCGTGGGAGCAGACTTCCATTGTTTCAAATGCAGAATTGAGCCAAAGTGGGAGGACCCTGTTTGTGCTAATGGTGGAAAATGGACTGTTAACTTTTCCAGGGGAAAATCTGATGCATGTTGGTTATATACGGTATGCTCTGGAATATGTATCATTTTACAATTAATATTAAGCGCAGTGAGTCCACAAGAAGCTGTGGTAAACTAATATTTTGTATTTTGTAACATCTAGTTGCTGGCAATGATTGGAGAACAGTTTGACCATGGAGATGAAATTTGTGGCGCTGTTGTAAATGTCAGAAATAGGCAAGAAAAAATTTCTATTTGGACTAAAAACGCTTCAAATGAAGCAGCTCAGGTAAGAACTTTTACAATTTTTCCCCTGCTTGGGGAGAGAGGAGTTGAAGGACAGGATTTTTTTTTTGGGGAGTGGGGTGTTTAAAAATGTCTGCGTGATTAGTTAAGTAGCTGGTGACTGTAGCTGTCACGTGCAAACTGTGCTATCATTGTTGTACTCCTTCCGGTCCTAATTGTAGGAACTATTTAACCGATTTTAGGGGATTAAGGAGAGGAGTTAAATTAGTTAATTTTACTCATTTTTCTAAAATGCACTTATATAAATTTAAATGATATAAGTAAAAGTGAATTACAACCTCACCACATATCTCTCCGACCAATTTTTCTTTTCACACGTTTTCTAATTGAAATAAAGGTCTTACTATAAAAACATATATGAGTGTATATATATGTGTATACATATAGATCTATCTATCTACATATATACATACACATATATATATGTTTATATATCTACACACACCCATATATGTTTATATGAGTGTTTGTGGACACACACACACAGATATATATATATATACACACACACACACACATATACATATAGATGTACACACATATATACATACATATAGACACACATATATATAAATGCTTCTAATAATAAGTATAAATAGGGGTATTATAGAAAAAAATTGACAAAAGTTAAAACTTGCTCTTATAATTAGGACCAAAACCAACTCCAAAATGTGTTCTATAATTAGGACCGGAGGGAGTATTATTTTTTAGAGGAAAAGGCGTAATTTACCGAATGAGTTACAATTGTTCAATTCTTGTGTAAATTTGCAATGCAAATTTCAAGGATTTAAAAACATTTGAGTAGTTTTCTAACAAAGAGTTATCATTTGTTGCTCATAAGTGTAATTACTAATAATAGATGAAGCCGAAGCTGAGTGTCGTTTTCTTCTTTATTTGCTTGGAAAAATTATTTGACTGTAAATTCGGTTTATATTGTGAAAGTTGAGGCAGTTGGAAAAAAGATTGAGAAATTGTGTTTGACCCTCAGAGGTGAAGCCTAATAGCCAATAGATGAAGGGTTTAGCAAATAGCTGGGTCGCCTGATAATATCAGGAGTAGATGGCACTTCTCTTCCTTCTACGTGGGAGGTTTGTGTTATCTTGAAGGGATTAATTACGACTTCCTCTACCAAAAAAGAAAAAATTACAACTTCTACTATGCCTCTGGAATATTCTATATGTTATGTTCCACAATTATAACGTACTCCCTCTAGTTCTAATTATAAGAACACTTTTGTAATGCAATTTGTACTTTACAAAAGTGTTCCTATAATTAGTACCGGAGGTAGTAGAATGCTATAGTTGAATAAAAACTCTCATAATGTTCTATTATCTGGGTCTGTGGGTCTGCATTTGTCGTGTGCAATTTGCCGATTCTGATGCCAGTTCATGAATAATGTCTCCTTATTGCAGCTGAGCATTGGAAAACAGTGGAAAGAATTTCTTGATTACAATGACCAAATTGGCTTCATCTTCCATGTAAGACTGTTTATAATTGTTGTGCATTTTATCAGAAGCCAGGGCTAGTTTTTCATTTATTGATTGCTATTTCTCCAGGAGGATGCTAAGAAGCATGACAGAGCTGCTAAAAATAAATACACCGTATGAACCCTACACCCTTACCTTGGCAAGGTGTGGATGTGCCTCCAACATACTTTGAGCTGTTTTACTCTGGGTTCTCTATTTTTTCAGTTTTGAGATTTCTTCTTTAATACAGTGGTTTATGTTGGCCACGCTATACTATCATTTGGCACACGTGTAAACTCTAGCTAGCTTTTTTCTTTTTTCTTTTTTTTCTTTTTTCGCTACTATTGCCAACATGGGTATGTTGGTGAAAGAAAGTATTAGTCGACTAAATATCATTTGCACGTTCTTGCCTGTTTCTTAACATCTCAAATTCCGCCTGCGGCAATTACTCAGTCGTCCAACCTGCTCAATTAGCCTTCAAATTTGTATGCAGTATTGTAACTTGAATCAAATATATCTTTATGCATGATCAGCAACAAACATCCGGATTAAACTTCAAAAGAAAATAATCACAATTTCCAGCTCGATTGAAGCAAGCGCTATTGCTAACAAAACAGGCATATCATTAAATGTATCATTCTACGATGAGATGTGGACTATTGCTTCTTTTTTTCCTTCATAAGATATTTCTAACAGAAGTTTCAGTTGAGATAGAAAATTTTGCATTTACAATTATGCTTCTCCTGTCAAAAAGGTATTAACAAAGAAAACAGGAAGAACAATACAAGCGGTATCAAAACAAAATTTGCCCTTCTTCCCAATTTCCAATCAGAACCTCATCATCGTCTTCTGCCTTGAACTCATCCTTTATAAACAAACCAAGCCGCTCCAACGAGTATTCAAGCTGAGAATGTTTTGGCTTCTCTGTTGCAATGGTGGAGCCAAACAAGGTACACCCAATAAGAATTTCAAGCTCTTTCAGGATCTCCAAGTTATGCTCTATATCAACAGTTCTTTCCACCTGAATACGAGTACATCAGCGTGAGATTCTTCGTTTCAAGATAAATCATTGAAAAACTTTGCTACAAAAATAAATGAGGCCAGAACCTTTTGAATTGCCATTCGCGCAGCTTCTCTTTCTTTCTCCCTTTGTTGCTTTAACTCCTCTTCAGCCCTCATCTTTGCAGCAGATTCAGCAGCTTTGATTTGGGCTTCAATCCTGGCTCTCTCTGTTATGTAAAAAGCAGCATTTTATGAATTATACAATAATGTGCATTGAACAAGCAAGAAATGCCACTTGAACGAATCAATCAAGCCCAATGAAGACAACCAATCCCAGTCAAATGAAGAAAAGCCAAAAATTAAGCATTTTCCCTTCAAATCCAACAGTTCCATCCAAGGGAAAATACTGCAGCTAATATCACTTTGAAAACTCATCAGTACACTAAGCTAGACTAAAACAGCAGGTTGAACTAGAATGGACGTTCTAGGTTGCATTTTCATCTTAGAACAGATAAAATCACAGGCATAAGGGGCTTCTTAACCCACCAACACGCGTGACGCGCAACAAGCCAATCATTAGCCACTTAAAATACCCTAGTATTAAGTTACAAGTATAATTTGGAGTCACTCAACTAGTAACTATATTAAATCCACAACAAAATAGAAATTAGACAAAGTTACATATTACAAGACATACAAATATATTGTATTTAATTCACCTTCATGTTGTATTCTTTCCAATCTCTCCTTTTCCTGCTGCAATTTCACATGATCAGCTTTGTCTCCCTAAGAAAGCAAGGAAAAGGAAATAAGACAAGCAAATCCGAAGCTTCCCTACATTTAAGGCACGGGAGGATTTTTAAATACCCTTGACAGAAGCCTTACATGATCCAGAAGAGTCTTTTGCTGTGCTTTCAGGATGGTATCTGCAAAACGGCGCTTCAGAATTGCAGCTCGAAGGGCCTTTTTGGGTGACAGTTGCACATCAATAATGGGACTGCTCAAAACTGGAGTAGAAGAACCAGAAACAAGTACCACTAAGTACCATAAAATCTACTAGGCAAAAGCAACAATTCATCAAAACAGACAAGAAAGTCTGACCTTCTACAGAAGAAGCATCCATAGCAGGATCTGTAAGCGAAGAGCTAGGACACAGACGTTCACTATCCAAAGCACTTACATCCCCTTTGCATAACGTCAACATCATGCATATTTAATAAGATAGTAACACCTAGAAGACGACATATCATAAATCATAAAATCTTCTCACCATCAATGTCAGGATCAGACTTCCCCAGCGATGGTGTACCTTTTGCTAGGCAATTCTGGAATTTGATGCAAACATTCTTAGATTTAAAAGAACAGATTTCTACAAGCTGCAGCTAACTGAAATGTTCTACATCAATTTCATTATCTATACCAGTTCCCGAGCTTCAGTGCCACACATATCCCCTCCTTCAGATCCTTCAGATTTAAGTAAATCGATGTTAACATATAAAAGTCAACCATAAGTGACAAAATGGCATGATCAAAGAGAAACTGACACAAGATCGTCAGCTACCTGATGAAACACATGTTGAATCACTAGAAATGACACCATCACTTGCAGTCTCACCAAAAATATTAGCCTTGTGTGTGACAGGATTCGATGACGGACAAGGCTTGATAGAGATAGAAATAGAAGGGCGCTCCCCATCACTGTTATCTTTGCTTCCTATAAAACACAAACCTCTTAGGTCCCATACAGAACCATACACTTGCACTTCACTCTTTAGCTTTATACCGTACCTTTGTGTAAGTTATTCAGTATCAATTTGCAGGGAATATGGGATGATTTAGAAACCTCCACCTACAAGAAAACAATGAGTTATTTAGAAAAATAATTCTCAACGAACACATAGCAAATAAAAGACGCGTGCCACTACAAATTGACCGCAGAAAGCACAGCAGAAACCATAGATTTTATTCAGTCCATTCATACAAATGCCTTGAATTCTTGCATATTCAGTACTTAGGCTTAAAGAAAGCAGCAGTTACTTTATCATCTCTAGCAGTCAACGAATTACTCCTCTGTATGCTTTTCTGTTCAGGTCTAGCAGTCAACGAATTACTCCTCTGTATGCTTTTCTGTTCAGGTAACTGATACTTTCTTGGCAAGATATTTTTTTCCACAGAAGGCACCACAGTACCAGATTTTCTCACACTTTCAATAGGTGTTCCGGCCATACTTTTATTATTATCATCGCCACACTTCCATTTCTTATCCAAGTCTTTCCATCTTCTCTCAAAGGACCTGTTGAGTTCCTTTGCCATCAGATGAACATCGTTACCAGGAGGATTATATGTCATTGCATTTGAAAAGGTAAGTCTAACATCAGCCGCAAACTCCTCAGCACTAGAGTACAGATTTTTCTCCAACTTACTTTTAATTGTACCTAAATCCATGGGTTCGGATATAACTGAAAAATAATCTGGAATGTTCAAAGCTACAGGATCCACTGGCTTACTAAAAACCCAGCTATATGGACGAGACGTTAGACTTTTCAGAATAGCAGCACACTGTAGAGAAGCTTTCCGATCTATCCTCTGTCTCTTCTCCTTCTGGCCCTCATAACTCCCTGGTGGTCCTCGCTTGTTGGAACCTTGTACAGAGGACTTTTCCTTTGAATGACAGAGCCCAGTGTCATCAATGTGGTCCACTTTCGGGTCAAGCTCACATTTGGTCCCAGGATTAACTTCTATCCTTTTGGTGGAGAACTTGATCTTCAACTTTCTAGTTGGAACTATAGTTTCTGTGGCAATCATAGTGATGAACTAACCAAAGATGCCGGAGGGCACAGCCTATATTTCCAAGTTGTCAAACACCAAAGGACTTCAATCAGTTATAGGTGATAGCAACCAGCAAGCAGAGGTATTTTCTGGGATCACAGCTCAACTAGATTGCCCAAGTCCATATATTGACCAAATTGAAAGACGATAGGGGGAACCTGTACAGAAAAAAGTATCTACAGGTCAGTCTTACTACAACTAGCAATAATGGTATTCGGGGGAACAGAAAACTTCATACGTGAATAAACTACGATAAAATTAAAATTTCAGAAGCCCAGACACACACACATACCCGACCCACTGAACAACTTGTGCAAACGGGGAAATAATCGTGTGGATATCGATTGAGAAGGAGAAAAGAATAGTCCGTTTCCCATTTTCAGTAAAATAAATATCCCCACTGATCTCTTTGACCTAGGGGATTCCATAAGTAAAACAGATCAAAACATTAAAAAAAAAAAAAATCGTCAGCTTTGCTAATCAAAGCCGAGAAATAGCAAAATGACTCAAAATACAAATCCAGCCCGTGAGCAGTCTCTAAGCAACCTACACAATCAAGCAATTGAAGCCAAACAAAAGAAAATGGCGCACCAACATATAAATAAATTAGGGCTCCAAAAGAACATTACCAGAATGACACTGGAGAACAGCGAACCTGGAGATCGATCAGGGAGAAAATGAGTAAATCGAGAGAGGGAAAAGGAGATGGAGAGAGGGAGAGAGGGAGAGAGGGAGAGGGCTATAAAGCCCCCTCACAGACGAACGCAGAGTGAAGGGAAAGAGCAAGTAGTGGGGAGCCTGGGTTTAGAAGCAGAGTGTCACTGAAGAGAAGAGATTTTTAGGGTTTTTCTTCCTCGACACGCGCGTTTTTGTTTTACTCTGAGAAGATAGCGTTTGCCTTTTTTATTTATTTAATAATATTAAAAAAGAAAAAATCATTGGGATCTCCGGCAAGGCGGCGCCAAATCCTGAACTACCTTTCTCATCCCCTCCCTCCATTGGATAAAGAATGCGAATCGGACCCGTTTGTTACAAAAAAAAGTTTGGGGAGGACAAAAAAAGTTTGGGGAGGGAAAGGATAGAGGAGGGAAAGGAATGGAAAGAAAGATTTGAAAGATGAGGGAAGATGACTTGAGTTGTTTGGTAGGAAGAAAATGAAGAGGTGGTAGTTGGTAAGGAATTAGGAAATGTCTATTTTACCCTCAAAGAAATTAATTCAAAATAATAAAAATATTTTTGCTAAAATATATTTAAAAAAAATATTTTATTGTTAAGTTCGAACTTTTGAAGAAAAAAAATTTCGCCAAATTTGAACTTTCACAAGGTTTGAACTTTCATAAAGTTCGAACTTTCATGGTGAATTTCGGGGTAAATCTGTCAAAAACCATCTTCCTGGGAAGATGGCAGCTCCTTCCATTTTGGAGGAAAGTATCTTCCTCAAATAAGGAAAATGTCCAATTCGGTGAGTTCTTGTTGGACTTTACGTAACAAACAGTAAAATCCATGGGAAGATTGGGATCTTCCCTTTCCCTCCCCAAGCTTTCTTCCTAACAAACGGGTCCATAAAAATATTGTTACAATAGAGAAAATGATAGGGAGGTGTTATGGACTTGTATAAGGTCCAATAGCAGGAAGGCTCATACTCAGGTATGCGACGTGGGTCGGATCCAAATTAGTCAGGTTAAAGTTCTAGATTTTGGATGGGCAACAAAAAAAATACAAAGGAGGATCTTAACTCACTCATAATCAAGGTAGGATGCTCGAACTAAAGATCACGCGAGGCTCAGAATATCCCAGCTAAAGTATACTCTACAAATACAGAGGTCAAATCCTAAAATACACACGTTCTAATCTCTGAGCCACACTGTGCACACACCCCACCCCCTTGGATGAGAGCCGTCTTGCTCTTACACTTTCTTGGGTGCTTGCCTCAGGAAGAGCCCATTGATCCAATATCAAAGCACCACTGTATTCGGCTGGACATCTGTGTTCTACACCAGAACAGAATGAAATGGAAAGAAAGATGAGAATGAAATATTAAACCTGAACCATTATATCTTGATCCAATGGTCATGAATGGGGTAATAGATGAAAGTAGATGGTACAAAAGAGAAGAGAAGTCAAATCCTTTTAGAACCATCAGAACATTTTTAGTGAAAACATGGTTAATTTAACCAAGTCAAGGAATTATGAAAAACATTATGCAATTTTACAAATGAAATAATAGCACTCAATAATTTACCTCGCCATAGCATTATTTTAAACGATGATATCAGTAATGTTTTTCTTTTCTTTTCTTTTTTGCCATCGATATCAGTAATGTCATAAATATGAATTAAACAAAATTCTATGAACATATCACAATCTTAACACTATAATCCACACATATCATGATCTTAATAATAATATCCATGAAGCAGACCAGGTCGTGGGCAAAAAAGAAACATATCAAGGACCAGGTTTATGTGGGCTTAAGATGTGGGCCTTAAGCCCATAATTTGGGTTCAATCTAACACCACACCCTGAATTTTGATGGATTTTTTTTTTTGGGCCAACTGAATTTTGATGGATGAAACTTAGTTGTAACACATAGAGCCTGGGGCCGTGCCCTGGCCTTGGTGGGGGACTGATGCCGAACCCCTCCAAAACTTTTTTGTATCAAAAAAAAAAAAAAAAGAATATGGTAATCTATATACCAGATGCTCACATATGATTTCAGGTGATCTTAATCAAGTTTAAGAGGATCTGAGTTAACTTAAATATTAGGAAGTCATTGTCTATACATCCAATTAAAATTGAGGGTTAACTATCAAATTTACCCCTGAAGTACACGCTCAGAAACAATGTTACCCTCAAAGTTTTTGGGGGCTCAATGTTACTCGAATGTCTACAAACGTAGTAATGTTGCCTCTCCATTAACAACCCTAACGATCAAACATGTGAAAGAATGAAATAGCCATGTGTGGTTCTAATGAGATGAAAGTGGATAATGTGTTGGCTAGCTACCTACAACATAACATCAAAATAATTGCGAGCAGACCTAATCAAATTTCATTATTTTCCAAATTAAACTCCCTAGCTCTATACATATACAGCCACCTTCCCATCATCACATGCTAATAATGCTCAAAAATATTAATTAAAATGTCATAATATATCATTACATTTCTTTGATTTTTGTATATGTATATATTTTAATGTTCTTATCAGAACTGTTTGGCTCAACTGACATTTAACACCTTTTTAGGCATGAGGTTATGTGTTTGATCTCTCATGATCAGTGCGATGGATGTGTGATCAATTTCCTTAAAAGATGACAAGAAAATTATTTCAAGAGGAAACTTTACATTCTATTACATTATTTAGGGGTTAAGGTATAAAAATACACATGTACTTTTTTCAAAAGTAAACTCAACACCAATTGTTTTTTTATGTATAAAAGTGACTATGTTGTTACAAAAGTGGAGTAAAAATACTCATTGATCGTTAGTTTGACTTTTTGTATTTTTAAGGCTGACATAGACGATGACTTAACTAAATTTCATCACAGCTGGAGAAAATTACAGAAAACGACAGATATTTTGGAAATTATGGTTTCGCCCTTCTCTCTCTAATTCTCCTTCTCTTTCCCAATCTCAATCTTACCCATCGAGTCGTTCATGTCTACATCCTCGCCGTCATTGCTGCCTTTCTATAATTTTCAAAACCATCTGCATCCTTTTCTATAATTTTCTCCAGTTGTCCAGTGCAAGCTGGGATGAAATTTAGCTGAGTCATCGTCCATGTCAGCCTTAAAAAAAGTCAAGCTAACGGTCAATGGTTATTTTTACTTCGCTTTTGTGACCATATATAGTCACTTTTACAACCAAAAAAAGTACTTGGTGTTATGTACACTTTTAAAAAAATCACATGTATATTTTTACACCTTAACCCATTATTTATTCTAAAAACTGATGTCGAACCATATGTTGGATTTTGAGAGAAATTAAACTAAAGTTGTGACTGAAATTTTAAAACGCATTAAAAAATCAGTGACTCATTGGTCCCATCTAGGGTCCGTCGATGCCCTAATATAATTATGAATATCTAAAATGAAGTCCGATATCATCAATGTCCTTTTCTTTCTTTCTTTTTTTTAAAAAAAAAAAAATCATAGTCATTTTCATTTAACCGGATTCATTGAATAATAGTTAGAAGATGAGAAATGAGAAAATGCTGAGATGTAGTGAACGACATGAGGGAAGAATGTGGTGGCATATTTAGAGACCACAAAAGCGAAACAATCCGAAAGTGAAACAAACTGGTCCTATAAAAATGTTCAAATTCATTAAGTGAATTAATGTCGTTATCACAATCTCCCAAACTTTATGAACACTTGCACATTTGTTACTCGTTAGTCCTCTCTTCCCCACACGACACACATTTCTCATTTCCCACATATTATAAAATAACGTTTGGTACAATTCTAACTTATTTTCCTGATAGCAATCAACACTCTAAATTTTGGATGTTAGCTACACTAAAAATTACCCATTCCTTAATTAATTAGGGCATACTTAACGGGTTGAAGTTTATCTTCTTCTTTATTTCTAAATTGAGCCTACTGATATTTCCTCAACAATAATGAGTAGGACAGCAATGATAAAGGGCATTAAAAAAGATTATTAGTATTATATTAACTAACTTAATTAACATTATTAATCTCCCCAAATTAGCTAATTAAGTCTTACATTAAGAATCAAATGAGTACTCTTTTAGTCTTATTTATATGGTAGAGAGAAAAAAAATTCATATGATTATACAATTTTATCCTTTATTTATCATTATATTGACTTTGTTTTCATAGGTATAATGTATATTAAATATGGGTAAAGTTGAAAAGTTGTTAAATTTTATGAAATAGTTAATGAAGTTTAAGGTTTTTCTTGATTTGTGTGAAACATATTAAAAATGTCATATAAATAGGATCAAAGAAATACTTTAAGATATACTGGATGCATCAAAAATTAATTTAGGATATAAAGCGGTTCTAAAAAAATACCAATTCATCCTAGATGCACCAAAAATTAATTTTGAATACTTTAGTGTTATTAAAAAAATATTTTAAAGAGTACTAAATGCAACTTAATCGATGCATTTTTTTTTTTTATAACTGAGAAGAATGATCCAAGAATTATATACGCATGTCCATGATTTGATTGGAGACTGGATCATTATGATTGAGGGGAGGGTGCTTTTCATAGGTTTGTATCTTTTGGCATGTGATTCCAGAAAATGAATGAAATGAAAGCCTGATGCGAAAATGTAGAAGCTGTCTTTTTGTGATAGAGTCCAAGGATATCCGTACCCACATCAAATCATGAAAATAAAGGTGGCATTTTGAATTCAAGAGGAACAAGTTTGAGCAAAAAAAAATTCAAGAGGAACAAGAAACTAGAGCATATTATGGGTATATATGGGGTTGGCTATGGTCCACTTCTTTTTCTATTCTCTTCCCATCTTTTTGCTCATTTTAGCCGTTGGATTGAAATCTTAACCGTTCAGATTTAATATCTTATAAAAGTATTTTTTTTAATAATTTAATATTTTATTAATATAATAATAATATTTTTATAAAACATTAAATCTGAACTGTTAAGATTTCAATCCAACGGCTGAGATGAGGAAGAAGACGGGAAGATGATGGAAAGAGAAGTGGACCATAGCCAAATTCATATATATATATATATATATGCTCCCACAAGTTTGGATTTTGATGTGCCAATTCGTTCATTTCATTATGGGTTAAGTATCAATTTTGCCCCTAAAGTATGCGTCCAGGAGTAATTTTATCCCTTAAGTATTCGGTGGAGCAATGTTGCACCTAAAGTATGCGTCCAGGAGTAATTTTATCCCTTAAGTATTCGGTGGAGCAATGTTGCCCCTGAAGTATCAAAACGGAGCAATGTTGCCCCTCCGTTAGAAATCCTAACGGTCAATCCGTTAGAAATCCTAACGGTCAACTAAAAGTTGACCGTTAGGATTTCTAACGGAGAGGCAACATTGCTCCGTTTTTTATAATTCAGGGGAAACATTGCTCCACCGAAACGTAGCAATGTTGCCCCTGAAGTATCAAAAACGGAGCAATGTTGCCCCTCCATTAGAAACCCTAACGGTCAACGTTAGGTCAACTAACGTTGACCGTTAGGGTTTCTAACAGAGGGGCAACATTGCTCCGTTTTAATACTTCAGGGGTAACATTGCTCCGCCTAAAACTTAAGGAGCAAAATTGCTCTGGGCGCGTACTTTAGAGACAAAATTGGTACTTAACCCTTTCATTATCTTTATCCTTTTACATATACCAATGACACGTCTCGATTCTACCGTACCAATGACTTTTTACTTTTGGAAGACGTACAACTTTCTAACCTCGGATCATTTCAAATTCACCCCACTAGCCCACAACACCATTTATGATAATTATCTTCCTAGAATTTGTTTGGGGATTGGCTCAAGTAACCTCAAAAATCTTAAAGTCACTTTAAAATTTCAAAAGTTGATTAGTTCAAGCCCAAAAATTATGCTTTGATTGTCAAATGAGAATTTTTTTTAAGCAGCTCATATTTAAGTTTGTTAAGTCCAATCAATATTAACATTGTTAAACTCAACACATTCCTGTCAATTTTACTCAATTCGTTTTCGTTTCCTCCTTCAACTGATCAAAGAGTGCTGCTCATATATAAGAACTCAAATAGGAATCACATTTTTTTGGCCAATTAGACCAATATTTATGAGGAATTATCAAAAAGCGATCGTTTAAAGTAACAAACACACAATAAGTGTGCACTGTGGAAACGCTGGTAGAGATTGAGACATATGTACTCTCTGTCCAGTATACCCTGTGGATTAGGCTCCAAAGTCCTGTACTTGGATTGTGGGTGAACCCAACCCCTTTCCTAAAATTTTCTTAAAAAAAAAAAAAAAAAAGTGTGCACTGTACGTAACACGCAATTCCTTGCGTACAAGGGCTGTGCTTATATTCATCACATTAGACCGCACAACGGTACAAAATTGGGAGGAGATATTAAATAATCCAGTACAACCAAGCGCATCTGGTGGAATGAGTGGTACCCAATGGTATATGGTGAATTTAAAATTTTATTATTCTGCCAAGCGCCTTGTAGCGCGTTGGCACTAGTGCTAGACTTAGGAGTCTGGCTTCCCCCCTCCCCTCAGCGGTTCGACCCCTGCTAGATGTATCAAAAAAAAAAAAATTATTATTCTGGAGCGACAGGTTCTGCGGCAGAGATGCAGTCCACGTCATCGGGGATGGGTTTACGTCTGCGCTTTGGGGACAAGTTCATCATGAAACACACGTGTCACTCAAAAGCAACCATCGCACGTGGCCTCGTTGTCATAGTTAACTTGTTTGGATATGAGGACCCCACCACCTCCAATCATTGGTTTCTTCCTTATTCTAGATTGGTAGCCACTTTCATATTTTTGTTAATTATTTATTATTCAATCTCGTCCAAAAAAGCTTGTGAGAGCTGTAGTTTTTTTTTTTTTATGGGTGTATTTTTTTATAAGACTCAATTTACTTTTCCTCTGCAGTTAATGCTTTTTTTTTATAAATTTGTCTCACTCTCTCTCATCATTCTTCTCCCATACATTATTTTTCTTCATTTTTTCTATTTATTCTCTTTTACTTATTCTCTTAATAAATAAGGGTATATTGACAAAGTAAAGTAGATATTTTAAATATTTATTATTTTAAATGATTTTAAACTAATATCTTGATAAATGTAAAGTAAGTATTTAGCTCTTAATATATTTTGAACCAAAGGGAGAAACACATAAATTAATTTTTTTGAATTAAAAAAGTCTGAAAAAGCTCATCCAAAAGCTCCAAAGGGAGTACTACTGTCACGCTATTAAATTATCATTTTCTTTATCAGTGTTAATTAAAAAAATATTGGATTAATACAATGTTTATCTCACAATCAGGATGAAACTATTTTTTTAAAAAGGATTAACACCACTTTTAGTCCATGAAGTTTTCATCCAATTTTAGTTTTGGTCCTTTAAATTTAGAAGATATGGTTTTAATACTTCAAGTTTATGCCGTTTAAAACCGTTGGTCTCTGAACTTTGAAAATGACTTAGAGCTACATTTGACGATGTTAATATCACTAACCCAGTTAAATTTGCTTATATGGCATATCGATTGGCAAAGCTGAGTTAGTAATTATACAATGTGTGTTATGAGCTGGAAATTTAATAAAAAATAAATAAAAAAAGGCCTCACCCTAAAACGCTGCGCACCGGCAATGAATAATTATACTAATACAAAAATGAGAAATACTTACATATTGTAAAAGCATAATTTTATCTGTACTAATTAAAATAAAACAAATCATCTCGTTTTAATCCCACATGGCTAATGAGTCATCAAGAGAAATTCAAATTTTATGAACTTGATAATTTAGAAAAACAAAAAACGCAATTCACTCCCTTGAGTTGTTATTTTTCAAAATCATAAATTTGAATTTTTACAGATAATTCATCAGCCATGTGGAATTAAAATATAAGTTGTTATATTTTAATTAATCAAAGTACAGATAGAGTGACGTTCATAAGTATTCCTCAAAACTACAAAAACTGAGTATTGTATTCTTTAGCTCAAAGTTTATTAAATATAAACATGCACTAATTAATTACTTATTAGAATCATATACTTTAATTTGTGATAAAAATCTAAATAAAAGCATGAAAATATCTGTAATTGATAAGTGAAATTATCGTGTCTCTATTGTTTTGGGATAATTTCTGAAAAATGTGGATAAGAGTCACATGGTATCAGAAATGCGAAAGCGCCCTACTCAATAATAACATTCATGTCGACCAAAAAATAATAATAATAACATTCATGCATGTGCCATAAATTTATTTCCCTGAAAAAGAACTTACACATTTTCATCATCGTGTCTCTGAAATAATCCATTGTCTCCGAATAACAAAATTGCAAATTGATATATTTATAAATCAAAGTGATATACATTCAGTTATGGGAAAGACAAAAAAAAAAAAAAAAGTGATGGTGCTTCAACAATTAATCTTTTTTTATGTGCAAACTTGTGTCATGACTTACGGAGAGTCTTTCTTCAATTTATGGATAAAGCAAATACAAATGTGAGGTGAGACACAACCAATTCAACATCATTTCATCATGTTCTTGATATATCCATATTTCATATTTAGTGAGAAGACTTGAATTCGAGTCTTTTTTTTAAAAAGTTATTTGCAGTTCTTTATGTTGTTGTGGTTTTTTTCCTTTTTGACGAAAACATTAAAATAAATGAAGATCTTTAATAGCATCATCACACGTGTCTTTCTTTTACTACAAATGTTTATATACTCCTCTTGTCTACAATATAAGACATTTTTTAAGAATTAGCTTCATCTAAAATATAAGTTATTTATAAGATAATTAATGTTCATTTTTTATTTTTATTCTTGTAATTAATATTCATTTCTAATTTTGTTAACTCATTAAATTTTTAAACAAATTTTTCAATAAGGGTACAAGTGAAAAAAAAATCAACTTATAATATATTTAATAAGTTAATTGTCACTTCCTATTTTTCGTAAATTAGTTAAAGTGCTCTATATTATGGACCGGAGAGAGCATAAGTTACTTGTAAGATTATTAATGCTCATTTTCTAGTTTTGTTCATGTAATTAATACTCATTTTCAATTTTGCCTACCCATTGAATTTTCAAACACATTTTTCAATAATGGTAAAAGTGGAAAAAAAAAATAATTTAAGACATATTTAATAAGTTAACTGTCACTTCTTATTTCTTGTGAATTAGTTAAAGTGACATATATTATAGATCGGAGGGAGTATTGTAATTATTTGCTCATAAAATTATATTAGTTGAAAAATTTCGTCCTATCATATTTTATGTTTGGATGAAGAGAAAAATGAAGGAAAAACAGAGTGAAGGGAACGTAACACTATGAATAAAAACTTCAAAAAATGGAGAAAATTCTTACTATTTTTAGGATTTTTTTTTCCTCTTAGAATTTTTCTCCCCTAAATTTTCCTCTATTCAAACACAGGGTTAATTTAAAAATATATAACAATGGCATATTAATTAATTTTTATATTATATAAGTAAATCCCTAAGGAACAAGGAATCATTTTAATTTAGTGTCCAGTATATATAGAAGTCTATTTTTTACTAGGCAATGTGAATCTTTTACTTATTATTTTCTCGAGTTCTATTTGTAAGAGCTCAATAACCAAATTAAACGTTTAAGAAAATGGTTAAAATTAGTTGAAAATAATAAACATGTCTGAAATAAACTTTGTTTTCCAAGTATGCCCTTATTTATGAGGGGCAAGTAAGAGGGAGAAATAAAATAAATATGAGTATCACCATCTTTTTAATTAATGAAGTGTATATAATTAATGATGGTAAAAACGGAAAAATAATCATTAAATGTTCAAACAACTTTTATCGGGCTCTTATAAAGAGGATCAAAGTAATTCAAATTTTGGAATTTTATAAAAAGAGCAGAGGGAGTCGTTATTAATTAATTAATAATCGTTACATGCATATTAATATGGAGCACTTCATTTTCTTGGGATACATCGATCCTTGTTTGATTTTTATTTGATGCGGTAGATATGATCATTATCTTGCTCCATTTAATAGCGGATTAATAGCTTAATTATTAGCATTGAGGCACATGCATCTACTCTTAAAAATAGAATAAGCATGCACTTGCGGTTTAGTTATATTAACTTAAATTTTATTTAATTTAGAGTTAAAGCACAGATTGAATAAAAATAAGGGCGAATATATAATGAAATGAATGTACCTTAATTAATTAATTAATGTTATGCGTGTTAGGGTTCTATAAATTAAAGTCTTTGAGAGACACTTCTTTCCTCTCTCTTTTTTTTCTTGTTGAGATTGTTTTTTTTTTACTACTCCCTCTGGTCCTAATTATAGGACAACATTTGAGGGTTCATTTTCGTCCTAATTATAAGACAATATTCTAATTTTTGTCAATTTCTTCCTAAAATACCCTTATTTTGTTCTCTCAAGTGTGTTTGATTTTTTGTGAGTATAATGTATATGGGTGCATAAACTCTTCCAATCAATGAAACTTTAAAATTGTTAGATTTTAATTTGTTTATCGATCATTTGACGTTAATTTTCCAACACACACACAGAGCTATATATATGTGTGTGTGTGTCTATACACATGTGTTTGTCTGTCCATGTGTGTGTGTGAGTGTGTGTCTATATATTTGTGTTTGTGTGTGCGCGCTCGCATACATATGTGTTTGTGTTTGTGTTTGTGTATATATACATATATATGCGTGTGTGGATATATGTATATATATATACAAAAATATATAGACACACACACATATGTGTGTACATACACACACATATATGTATATATAGTAAGACCATTATTTTAATTAGAAAACGTGTGGAAAGAAAAATTCTAGCTAGGTCGGAGAGGTATGAGGTAGAAGCTAATGATTTACTTTTACTTATATCATTTAAAATTTATATAAGGGCATTTTAGAAAAAAGAGTAAAATTAACTAATTTAACTCATTTCCTTCATCTCTCCAAAATTGATTAAATATGTCATATAATTAGGACCGGAGAGAGTACTATATATATATATATAGCTTTTACTAAACAA
The DNA here is from genome assembly GCA_025563575.1 of Acacia pycnantha. NCBI lineage: Eukaryota > Viridiplantae > Streptophyta > Magnoliopsida > Fabales > Fabaceae > Acacia > Acacia pycnantha. The sequence goes on along the minus strand of JAMWYP010000015.1, from coordinate 9,106,574 downwards.
ACTGAGGATCATTAGTTGCTGTTTCATTATTCTAATTATTTCTTAAACTCAATGTAATTTGAATTCAAATTGGCTTACAGTCGATGAACACGTGACATAATGAGACAAGGCCTTAATGAATTTCGACCACACACACATATATATGGGAAAAGTGTTTCTCCCGTCAGTGAAGATAAAGTACTTCCGGTGACCCCTAAAACTACGTCATTTTGAAATAATGAAGGGTGTTTTCGTAATTTTGTTTATTTTTTTTATCATATAAATTTTACCGAAACACCTTTTATTAATTCTTCTAATGTAATACCCGGATATTTATCTGGCATATTATAAATAAAAGTTGGACAATTCTGATAAGTGAAAATTCAATCTCCAGTCTTGTATAATTATAGCATATTTTCTAGGTAGAATTTCTACAAGAAATTAGGGAATTTAAGGGCCAAAGAGCCAAAATGACCAAAATGCCTGAAGGTAATCAACTTAGGAAATTATGGGAAAAATACTAAAAGGCAGTAAAATGACCAAGTGAATTAGGAGAGTATATTATCCATAATTATGGTAATTTAATAAAATATGAACTTGGGAAAATTGTATAAGAATGTTCAAAAAGTAGTAAAAAGACCAAAATACCCTTGTAATTATGGAATAATGTTAGAGGTATGAAAATACTAATGTGAATACAAGAGTATGAAGATAATGAGACATTGTAATTAAGAAAATTATCAAGTTATGATAATTAAGTAATTAAGTAATATTGGGCTAATTACTTAAGCATAAGTGAAGGAAATTCACAAATAATTATATGAAACCCTAAAATTGGTGGTTTTGTTTTAAAATTAGTAAAAATGTATTTACTAATTAATTGGAAATTTTATGAAAAATAGTTGAGTTTAGGTATTTTTAGGCCTAAATACAAGAATGGACCAATTAGGTAATTTTGTGAAATTTTTGGAAAAAGTAAATAAATAAATCATTAAATAATTAAATAAATTAAAAAATAAATATTTATTAAAAAAAATAAAAAGGGCCAGCCGAAAATTCAAGGCAAAATAAAAGAAAAAAAAATGAAAAATGAAAGAAGAACAACTTGGCAACTTGCACATATAATAATAATATAATTTAATTAAAGCAAAAATTATGAATAGTAATATTTAAATTAGGAAACGGATCCTATCTAGAGATCTAGGAATAGGAATTCCAAGGTCAAGGTAAAATATTGATCGGTGAGTTTTTACCTTTAAGTGACCTCTTAGGAAGTTAATTAGAAGTAGTTTGTGCATTTTCCTAATAAAACAAAATAGGGAAAAATGCATATAGGCATAATTTTGGAAAAGAGGAAAATAAATTCTAACTCAACATTTAGGAATGGGTTTGAATTTGTTTAGACATATTTGGAATCGGTGAATTATTTCGAAGAGATTGATATCTCAAACGCAATTAGACACCTGGACGCGTTCGGACACGTTTTTAGAGGAAACTTCAACTGGACTTTTGGAGGCCTATATGGAACCAAAATTTAGGTTAACTTGGACATTTCTACTAAGTGAGAACATGTTTTGAGTTGTAAATCCGAGAATCTTGTGAATTCTCAGAAATCACGCGAATCGGGTCTGGATTAGGGAAAACGGTTATCTAGGGCATCAAGTGAGCTAAGTCACCACTTTTGGACCAATGAGGTGCTGCCACACAGCCCCTATGTTGACCAAGAGTGTGTGTGTGGAAGAATTGGCTTCTTGAACAAGTTGCATTAATGGGTTATTACAACATTGAATTCCAAACAAATCCTTAGATTTTGCCAAACAAGTCCCTTGTTTTTACCTATAAATACCCCCCCTCCTTCATAATTCTCACACCTTTTCTTCCTTCTCTTGGCGAAATTTTTGGTTGAGAAAGAAGAGAAAGGAGCTCGGGGAATTGTGCGTGGCTCCTGTAGAATTGTCAGGAAAGTCTTCACGGGTAAGTCTTTCGGTCTTTAGTTTTTAGTTTAGTAGTTAGTAGAATTGTTAGTTAGATTTAGAAAGTAGGTGACAAGATTCCTAAAAATGTTTTAGAGCCTTGTTTGCGTTGAAAAATATGCGAGAGATGTAAACATAGTAGGGATCGAGTCATTTGAAAAGTTGAAGTTTTCGCGAGTTCTTTTAAAAGTAAGGGTAGAATTTGTTAGAATAGCCTTTAAATTTCAAGTATGATTGGGTATCATATGGGAGGGCTATTTTAGTCATTATTTTCGAAAATCATAATGGCGTCGAAGTTCTTGCAAAATTTCGGGAAGAAAATTTGTCGAAGTAACGAAATCTTTGGCGAAATTCCGTAGATTAGGGGTAGAAGGGCAAAATGGTAATTTTTACCTAAAATGCCGATTATAGTGTCAAATCACTAATGGAAGTGACATTATTCTCATAGGATATACGAAACGTTGATTCTGCTGATTCTGTTGCCCGACGTCTGTAGTAGGATTCTTGCACGTTTCTCCGTAGAAAGTACGTTTTCGCGGTAGTACCTAACGTTGCCAACGAAGGTACGGACGCGTCTTGTAACACTAATCTTGTGCTTCTTAAATGCATATATGTCAATGATATGTTCGTAGATTGCTTCACTCTGATTGTTTGTTTGAAAAAAAAAAAAAAAATTCCGCATTTCAAACTTGGGATGTTACATCTAAAATTACAAGCACAGACGTAGTTTTAGGGATCACTGGAGATAACTTATTTCCAGTAATGGGAGAAACACTTTTCCCTTTTTTTTATATATATATACACACACACATGACCCCATTTTACTTTTGAGGTTTCTGTACGTTCGCGTCAAATTAATTAATTGTGATATCCTTTATAATCGCCAATTTGCAATTTTTAAATTGCCAGATTCTTCACAGGGAAGTCTGATCCCGAAATTACGATATTCCATAGAATTATAATAATATTGTACTATGTTGGTTTTCTTAAAAAGAAAAACGATGAGGTTATGGATCGGTGGTTATAGGACACGCCAAAAGATGCCAACTCAATTACTGATTCCATAATTTAGGTTCCAGTATCAGTCTCAAACTCTTATTTTGCGTCCATATAAATAATTATATATCAATATCTATGAAGTTTATTTCATTAATTATAAAAACAAACACACACATATATATATATACGCCTATCTATCATTTTCTTGGCTACCTCCGATCCAAATCATAATTGAAACCCATGTTACTCTGCTTATTCTAATTTGTTTATAATATCACTTTCAATCACAACCTACCACGTAATACCGTTGTTCACTAGCGATTGCAATGTGCCCTTTTCTCTTTTTTTCGAATTGCAATAATTCATCATCTGCTACTTTATCATTTGTTATTCTATCTAAAAAGCTTTTTAGAAAGCTGATTTTATTTTTTCCTGTTTTCAAGTAATTAATCGCCTAAAACAAGCGATAATAATAAAAAGCATGAAGAATTTGGCTTTTTATATATTAGACTCTGACTTTGACATATATATAATTAAGATAATATGACTCTCGTATATATATATATATATATGAGAGGTAAAAGACTCAGTTTTTGAATGGGAAAGGGAGTGAATATTTTTATTTGGGAAGGGGACGGTTTTTACATATTTATGTATACACCACAAATTTATTCACCCTATAATAAAATACTTTTATTTTTTAGGTTTTTTTGTTTTTTATGAGAGAGGAGAATCAACCAACTGTTTGTGAAGAGACAAAGCTCCAGAGCATTGTCTCACATCAGTGGGCGCAATGCGCCCCTCTCCTTCAATATCACTGAAGCAAGCTTCTTCTTCCCTAGGTGGGAGTTGGATATCTTTGTGTCCAATCTTCATAGAGCTAAAAACATATTCAATATTTCTCTGAGAAAGGAAAATTCATTGAGTAAGAAATGGAATTAAATTCACTTCCATTTATGAATTCTGAGCAGCTTTTATAAAAAAGAGAAAAAAACAATTGTCTGGCTTGTTGGCACACAATCCAGGAAACTTGTAGGATTAACATCTCAAGAAGCATGAGGATGAAGGTAAAATGAACAATCTCATCGTGTTTTCTTTAATCTGTGATGGATCGGGCAAACAAAATTCTAGTTGAGTCACGTACGTGTAAATTGTAAAAGCTTTAATTACGTCTCCAAAAACCCAGTCATTCTGAGAATAGAATTACGGACACGGCTCAAATCCCGGCCCTTGAGGGTTCGGCCATTCCCTGTGCACACCGAGAAGGGCATTTTCCCAGCGATCCTCCGCCCGACGAGCACGTGCGGCGGAACCATCCCTTCGTCCTCCCATTCCTCATCCAGCTGCTCCTCCGCGTCCATACACCGGAATATGCTCTCCGGAATGTTCACCGGCAGCGAATTCGCCACGATGTTGTTCGAATTCTTCCGAATCTTGCTCGTCTTATTCCGCGAAGTCATCCACTGCTGCTGATGCTGATGGTGCTGATGCGTCGGCGGCTGAGCGAGGACTTCTCTGAAATTGTCGAAGACGCAAGAATCGTCATCATCAAAGTTGTTATCGTCGTCGGAGGCTTGCCGGTGGTAGTGATCGGAGAAGATAACGTCGGATTCTTGGAATTCGTCGGCCATAATGGAGAAAACGAGAAGGTTGTGATAAAACAGTCAGGAGGAAGGGTAGGGGTTAGGAGGTTTGGTATTTATACAGATGAAACCAGAAAGGAGGTGAGTAGAGGTTTGATTGGGTTTTGTGTGTTGGCGTCACCATAAAGGCGTTGAGTGCGGTCCCCTCCTTCTCTCTTTCCCCCTCTCTCTCTCTTTCCTTTGTGTGTCAGACTTAACTTTCATTTTGGGTTTCTGCCACAAGAAAAAGATAAAAAAAAAAAAAATTAAAAAATAAAGTAAATAAACTTATTTTGTGTGAGTCGGCTGCCTGAAACGGCTTCCGTTACTTTTGGCCCACGTCTTTACTCTTTAACTCCATTACATTTTCCCTCCCTCATCCAGTCTGTGGATTAAAATATGTTACTCCCGGTGCTAATTATAAGTTAATATTTAAAAGTTGATCTTACTCTTAATTATAGGATAAAATTTTAATTTTTGATAATTTATTCCTAAAATACCCCTAAACACAATAATAATTTAATAAGACATTTATATATTCTATAAAGTGAGTAATAATTTCAACTCATTAATGCCATATTAACCTCAATTCTTTTTTATTTTTTTAATAAAATATTTTTGAACAACTTTTGTCATATTTAATAATGACATTACTATTAAATTACATTTCCAACCTCCAAAAATAGACCAAAAATTGTTAAGAGAGATGACTAATGATGGAGCTTTGTAGAGACCATGGGGGGTTATGGCTCCAAAAAAAAAATGTAAATTGTTTTTTTCTTTATACATTTGTCCCAAAAATTTATACATTTGGCCCCCAAATATTTATTAATGAGTATATATTTGCCCCCAAATATTTATCTCAAGGTTCGCCACTAGAGATGACGACGTCAGACTGTGTGAGAGCTAGGAGAAGTCATATGACTATGTGAGGTAGGAGAGGTCCAACAAAAAATAAAGAATCATAATAACTTGATGTCCTTTTAAATTTTAAATAAAGGCATTTTAAGAAAACAAATATAATTAATTAATTTAACTATTATCCCTAATCTCTCAAAAATTAGGTAAATATGTTTTATAATTAGAAACGGAGGGACTATTAATTACCTCTCCCCCCAAACAATATACTATTACGTCTTATTTTTATATAAAAGCTTGTCTATAATGTAAATGACACATTTACGCTATGGGTGAGCTCTTATATTAATTACCGGGAATGCTTACAAAATTGGTGGGACTTAAGAATTTACTGGGGTGAAGTTGTGGTGAAAAAGTTGATCTCAAAATGCCTTTCCCGTGGAGCCAGAAATATTCATTTGCGATGCATGAGGCACATATATATCGCCTTCATCCCTTATTGTCTTTTCTGATTTTTCGTTGTTTGAGGTTCATTGCATGTATCCGTCCTTAATTATAGCGCGTCCTTATTCATAAGATTACTATTGACTACTGTATTAATTAATTAATTAATTAATTAATTATCAATTTTTATTTTGCTTGTCCATCGGCTGTATAGATTCACTTAACTACAGGGTTGAATTCAATTAGAGGGGACTCTTTGCGTTTGCACACACATCATTATGTATTGATAATTTTTTTATGCGCTAAACTCCCTAAAAATATTTAAAACGGAAAATTTCAATCAATCCCATAGAACAGATTTTATGGCTTCAGTCAACACCAAAAAAATATGAAACTTCACTACATTTCATTGGTTAAAATAAAATTAAGTTTTGGAAGTGAAAATACAATGACGACCTTTTACTTTATTTTGAATTTGCTAATTTGTTTAGTGATTTATTATATTTGTCTTGTAAATTGTTAAAATGTTTTTATCTCACTATGTTCTTTTGAATCGCTTTATTTGTCATAGAAATACGTTTATTTCTCTTGTGAATGTCTTTATTTGTTTTTTAAATTACCTTATTTGTCTTATAAATGGATAAAATGTTATTTTTAACTCCTTAGTTTCTTTTGAATCCATTTACTTACATTGTAAATTTCTTTATTTGTCTTGTAAATCCTCTTATTTATCTTGTAAATGCTCTGTTGAAAATATAAAATAAAGGTATCATTGTCTTTTCACCAAAAAACTTAATTTCATTTTGACCCAAATGGTGCATTGAAATTTCAAAATTTTGGAGGTTGACTGAAGTAAAATCTCTTCCATGGGGCTAAGTAAAATTTTCCCACATTTTATAACTAGAAAATAGTTGTTTAATACTCTTTTGGTCCTTAATCTATGACCTAATTGAGGAGTTGATTTTAGTTCTAAATGTAATTTGTCAATGTTTTTTTTTTCTTAATTTACCCTTATTGATACTCCCTCAATAATAATCAATCTAAAAAGAGAGATTGATGAAATTAAGGAACATGATTAGGATTTTCTTAGAAAAAGACTTGTTACATTAACTAATTTAAATAACTTCTTTAATCTAATTAAATTAGATAAATATAAGTCTCACGTTAAGCACCAGAGGAATAATATATAGGTCAAATTAATTAGGTAACTAAACCCTGTTTCAATGTATATGTAAATAGATATAACAGTTATATTTTGGTTTTACAAGAGAAAAGTATATAGTACTTTTCTAGACAAGTAAAAATGAGTCTGTATGTAATTAAACACGTTTTACTCGGGAAATAATTGTTCGCCTCTGGTTTCTATATATCAAACCAATGAATACATGGCTCCGGCCCTCAGCTCGATTGCTTGAGGCTTTAAACTTTGACATATTTTAGGTATCTCAAAACTACTGCTATACTTGGAATTTTGAAACTACACGTACGGTGGTTAGTTACAGTACTTAGATTGGGGTTCTTGCTTGTTGATCAAGTGATGATCACATAACAATTTTTCAACAACGTCCATAAAATAATAATAAGCAACTTATGTTCATCTATCTGTGCCACCGGCTCCTCCATTGATATTAAACTTAAAATCACACCTTGATAATAAACTAAGAAAATGAAACCACATATATATCTTCTCCCGCTTTACCATATTAACTTATTTCAGCATCTTTATGTTTTTATCTTAAACTTTTCTAACATTAATTTAAGGAAACACACACGTGCGTACTAATGTGTTGGGAGATGATAGTTTTGTTTTAGAGAGACGACAGTGAGCCACGTATAGTACGTACATGGCGTATGGGTTTAACAGTCGCAGGGGGGCAACATTTTAAACCGTGATGAATAGATAATACGTGGCGGATAAGATTTTGTGACTCATTTCTTGTTTACCTACGAGACGAAAAGTCAATATGTATGTATGTTGAGCCAAAGAACTTTGACATTGAATATCTCAGCTAGAAAACTATATGTATGGCCTTGCTATTTCGAGTTGGATACATATAATTTAAAGTTCATGCATGCAAAAATCAATTTCCACAAAATCACTGTATAACGCATTGAAACTTGTAACAACCCGACTTTTTAAAGCAGTATAAATTTTTTTTTTTTCATAAAAACATCTTTTCAAACCATCAGAGTAGAGCATTTGAGCGGAAGAGTAACTGATATATAGATTCAAAAAGCCAACAGTAGTGTATCTGTCATGTTTATGTATACACATACAAACGATGCACATCCACAACATCATCGCACATACCATCACTCTATCACAACCCATGCATATGTATTGCCCCAAAGATGCGGACAAATTGCACCCAAGATACGAGACAAATTGCACCCAAAGATTGGAACAGATTGCACCCAAAGATACGCATGCATTGCACCCAAAGATACAGACATATCCACTAACCACTATATGCACTCAAACAGTATAACACTCCTATGCAGACATACCACATATATGCATACCATAAACATCAGAGTTAGTGTTACAGTACGCGAACGTACATACCTCCGTAAACCGAACAGAATGGCCAGGTAAGTGTCTATCATGGGGGCCTCACCGAGTTCACGGCGACTTAATGGCTTACCCACATAGACTAGCCTTTCCTTCGGCACCAAACTGTTCTAACATATTTGTATTCAATAAACATACCATAACAATACACATAGCACATATATGCATACCATAAACATAAGAGTTAATGTTACAGTACGCGGACGTACATTCGTTGACGGTAGACGGCACTTCCGTCGGAAATCGTACTTTTCTACGGAAAACGTGAAAACGTCCAATAGCGGCACTTCGGCGTAGAATTCAGCAGCTAGATTAGGATTTCGACGTCCTATAGGAGTAATATCACTTTCATTAGTGATTTGGCATTATAATCGGCATTTTAGGTAAAAATTACCATTTTGCCCCTATACCCCTACTTGGCGGAATTTCGCCACGCTTCGCTACATAGGCTATTTTCTTCCCAAAATTTCGCAGAACTTCGACGCATTTATGATTCTTGAAAATAAAGACTAAAATAGCCCTCCCATATGATACCCAAATCATAAAAATAAAGACTACTCTAGCCTTACTAACTATTGAACTAAAGACTAAAAACTAAAGACCGAAAGACTTACCCGTTGAAGACTTCGACAGAACTTCCCCAGAGCTTCTCTCTCTTCTTTCTCACTCAAGGATTTCGGTTTTCACTTGAGAATGGGGTGAGAAAAATGAAGAGAGCTCTTGCCTTTTTATAGGCAAATTTTGGGTCCTAAAGTGTAATTTTCCCTTCTCAAATTTTGGGTCCAAAGTTGTAATTTTCCTTTAATATTTTGAAGAGTGATTCTTGGCCATACAACACACCAAAACGTGCTGCCCCTCTCCAAGCCAAAGATGAGCCAATTGGATGATGACACGTGTCCTCATCCGGTCCAATTTCCCGATCGGTACTCCGATTCGCGTAATTTCGGAGAAATCTCAAAATTATGGATTTACAACTTTGAAGACCTTCTCTTCCTCATCAATAATATCTATATAAACTTGAATTTTGACTTTAGACAGGGTTCCAACCGTCCTATGAAGTTTCTCGAAAACGTGTCCGAACGCGTCCGGTTTCGTAACGCATTTCAAATTACCAACTTCTTCAGAAAAATTCACTGATTCCAAATATGTCAAAATAAATTCAAACTCATGCCTAGATGTTGAGTTAGAATTTATTTTCCTTATATCCAAAAATATACCTATATGCATTTTTCCCTATTTTGTTTTATTAGGAAATGCACAAACGACTTCAGAATTTTCTCCCGGAAGAGTATAACGGAAGAAAAAATTCCACTGATCATTATTTTTCCCTGACTTTGGAAATCCCATTCCTAGATCTCTAGATAGGATCCGATTCCTAAATATTAATTTACTATTCATCATAATAAATTATATATTAAAATAATAAAATCCAAAACTTCTATCCTAAGTTATCTAAATATTTTTAACTCAATATTATCCCATTTCTTGAGCAAGATTCGGCTGGCCCAAAAAAAAAAAAATATATATTTTTTTTAATTAATTAATTAATTAATGATTTATTTATTTACTTTTTCCAAAAATTCCACAAAATTACCTAATTGGTCCATTCTTGTATTTAGGCTCAAAAATACCTAAACTCAACTATTTTTCTCCAAAATTTCCAATTAATTAGTAAATATATTTTTACTAATTTCAAACCATTTTCCACTAATTTTTGAGCTTTACATAATTATTTCATAATTTTCTTTGCTCAGGCTTAAGTAATTAGCTCAATATTACTTAATTACTTTATTATCACTTGTTGATAATTTTCTTAATTAAGACACTCCTTTATCTTCAAACTTTTGCCTTAACATTAGAATTTCCATGCCTCATGCATTATTTTATAATTTACAAGGGTATTTTCCATAATTTTTCTAAGTCATTTATGTCCCTTAGGGGCATTTTCGTCATTTTGGCACTTTGGCCCTTAAATTCCCTAATTCAAATTTCGGGGTATTACAAAACTTGTTCCTCATGATTATCACACCATATTTTCCAAACACGTTTCTAATGGCATATAGAAAGATTCTTCCTTTGTGCTTTATTATAAGGCACCAACTAACCATTTTCACAAATCAATTAATAAAAATAATTAAAGTCATTAAAATTGTTTTAAAATCTAAATAATTTTTAATATTAACCCTACTAATTATACTAAACTTTATATCATATTAATTACTGTATTACTCTTACTTACTATCTTTATTAATTATGGGCATATGGCATATGAAAAAAAAATATTTAATGTTCTTTGAAAACAAACAAAAGCCTTATAAAAAAACAAATATACTTATTAGTTAATGCCTTATAATAAGAATAAGAGGGAATATATATATATATATATACACACACTCACGGGATAACTCATTTTCCCCCCTTTTTAATTGTGGTCAAATAAACTTTTAATTATCATGCAAAATACCTCCAATATATAATTTTTGTCACTTGATTAATTGGCGGGTGTAACATTATATATTTATTAAGAAATGAATGATGGGTAATTTTAAGAAGAAACGAAGTCGAGTAAGTTCGAGAATTTATTTATAATAAGTAGATGAACTAACCGTATATTCTTAGCCACGTACACCCAATTACTCTATATAATATGCTCTCCTCTCCTGGCGAGAAATCTCGAAACCACCACAAGTCCACAAACGCGCTCAATATCCGAGCCGAGCCAAGCCGAGCCGAGTGATTTTTGCAGTGAAACAAGGGTTTGAAATCTGAATTCTAGAATGATTGGGTTGGAGGGTAATTAAGCAAGCAAAGGGAAAGCGTGGTGATGAAGGGATCTATCTGGCTTTACTAGGTCTAGCTCGGCGCCTCCCACGGCTCATAAACCGCTTTAGACGATCTTCTGAGTTCTGAGAATCGCACAGTACGGCGCCGGTCCCGCACCAAGACAAAAAACTTGATTACATTTTAATTAATTATTTTTATTACCATACTTAAAATATAATACTAATAATAATTAATTTTATGATTCAGGCTTGAGAGGCTGTTTAGGCCAGACGCCGCATGGAAGAGTTTACCGAGGCAAATAATCGTCACTCCCTAATCCTTATCCATAGCTTGGCGCGAAGCTCAGAAAACGACAAGCCAATAATGATGGGACACGTGTAGCGGTGACGTGAGTGAAGAGTGGGGGGATCTTGTGCGGAGTACTTCTCCGCCCCGCTTTTGGTGCCACGTGCCCACCGTTGTTTTCGTGCAAGTCTCTCTCTCGTGACTTGTTTCGTTTGCTTATTCAAGTTATCTGTGATTACTCAAACTCATTATTAGCATTTTGTTTTGTTGGACTTACCACGGTATCTATGTTTCTCAAATCATATTATTCATATGCATGTTCCTTAATTTTCACGTCATAATATTTTTCTGCCTGAATTGTACTACTGTTTTTAATTAACTCGTACAAAAATTAAATAGTTCTACTGTTTTTACAATTTTGAATGATTTTATTAAGAGCAAAATAATTATTATTATGTCTTTGAAAAGTAGAGGAATTTTATCATCAAAAAGTTCAAATGATAAATGATACTCCTTCTGGTTCTTATTATAAGGCACCAACTAACAATTCTCATAAACCAAGAAAAACAATTAAAGTCAATAAAGTTATTCTACAATTTAAGTATTTAACTTCTAATATTACTCATACTAATTGCATTAAACTCTATTATCATATTAATTATTACTTTCACCCACTACCCTTATTAATTAGAAGCATACATGTAAAAAGATAATTAATGCTCATTGGAAATAAGCAAGTGCCTTATATAAAGGACCAAATATACTTGTTAGTTGATGCCCTATAATAAAGACCAGAGGGAGTATAAAATAGCATGAGTGTGTTTTCATTTCTTGCTTAGAATCATGAGATACAAAGTATGGGATTTAATTGTCAAAAAATCCTAATGACATGTGATAATAAATTTAAAACCTGTTACTATTTTCTATATTGAAATTTTTGTCATTGCATGTTTATAAATTGCTATCAGATTTTTAGATGATAAAAATCTCTTCATAGCTAGTAATTGGGTTCATGTGATGAAAATAATGGAACTGAAAGAGGGGCCGGGAGATAGGGATGGATGAGGGAGAGTAGGGGAATTAGCAATTAGGTGACGGAGGAGGAGTAGGGTTTTTGGGGGAGAAAGACGACGACCAAATTAATTGATTGATTAATACAACATGGGGAAGGCCTAATGTATGGTCGTCTAGGTACCAAAAAGTTTTAATTATTAGCGTACCCTTATTATTACTTGATTATTTAAGATGCTGAAAACGATCTTTTACTAATTTATCTCTTCCCCTCGACCACTCATTCATTCTTAGCTAGCTATCGTCCAATCCAAATGGGCTTATGCTTTCTAGATTCCCAAGCTAGCGTCCTTTTCCCCAAACTAAACAATGAAAATTTTGAAATCAATCATTTGCATATACCCCACTTGTATTATTTTTCGTACAAGCTGGTGCTTTTGATCACTTTCATCCTCCCATATATTCAACTACATTACAACCCTTGGATCAATTTATCTGATGCATATTATTGCACCACATAGATATTCTTGTAAATGATACAAAACCACTATCCTCCTTTATTTCAATGTGTTTGACAGAAATTTGAGCATACTGTATTTGGTACACCTGGCAATCCTATATTCGTGCACCAGTACTGCTAACTATGAACTGTTACTGTATACAAATTGTGGTCCAGCTTACTGAGCATCTGATATACTAGAAGGATCATAAATATGGAATAACTACTTCAAACCGAATATGCTGAGAATCACACAAAATTGCAAAACGTTTAACTTTTATTTTAATTTGTGTTGTTCAAGCATCATCATATATATTACATATAGATATGTCCAGAAGACGTTGATGCAGCTTCATCAAAGGTGTCTGGCTATGGCTTGCTGGTGCATTAAAGTGCATGCAGTGAGAAATTGTAATAAATAAGAAGCAGACCGGGGCTTTGAATTGTTTTGAACACATCCAGGTGAAACCTAACCTCTAATAACTTGCGTGTGGCTCCAGTCAATAGGACCATATATTTCCCAGAAATAATGGTCCCCTCAACAGAATCCTATGACCCTTCTTCACAGTTCCCAGCAGATGAAGCAAGCACTGCTAGTCTGTAATATGAGATAAATGCACTTAATTAAAACGTAGAACCAGCTAGCTAGGTTGCTAAATGTATTCTTCAGGTACTTCAATGACCCCAATTGTGATGGTCCAATTCCAATTAGTATCCAAGTGTCCAACCTCCTCTATATATGTGTTTAAGCTATAGGTTTAATTGACTCAAAAATCTAGCTCAAAGAGGTTATTTTTCCTTTCACTATTGGTATAACTCAAACATCTATTACATGTGAGGTGGTGGTTCTGTTGTGTTTCTGTATACTCCCTCCGGTCTATAATATAAGACACTTCAATAATTTATCAGAACTAAAAAATGATAGTTAATTTTCATTAAATATGCCTTAAATTGAATTTTTTTTCAACTTTACTCACATTAAATTAGGTTTCAAATAAGAGCATACAAAAAGTCACATTTGAACATTAACTACATGGGCAAAATTGATAAATAAATTAAACATTAATTACTCTCCAAGTGACTTATATTGTGGACCAAGACATTCTTTTACAAATAATTTATATTGTGGACTGAAAAGAGTATATATATGTATACTTTTACATTATTCTTGATACCGATCCTTTAAATATATATACCTCATTGATTTTGCTGCAGAATGAATTGCGCTAGCTTTAATATATGGTGAGTTAATGTATGCTTTGTGTGAAATCCTCTACTTCATTGATCCTCTCCCGTTTTCCCCCCTTACAATTCTGTCATCAATTATGTCCAATTAAAAGTATTGAGATTCCTGGGGTCATAGTTCCTCATGTTGTGACCTCAAATTAATGCTTCCCGGTCATTAATACGGCAGCATTCACACAAATTAAAAAAATACAGATGCAAATGCAGTAAAATTGATGCTTTTTTAGTTTTGAAGGAATCACTGAACCAATTAAGTAGTAGAGCTGAGCAAGTTACCCGCAATCTGATAGGTCTACTCGAACACATCTAAAATTTGTCTATTTAAGCCCGCCTGTAAAAGATCAATAATGAGATGGGTTTTAAGAATTAAATGGGCGGGCTATGGGTATACCTTCAGGTTGTCCATGCCCGCCCATTTATTTTTTAAAATTTTATTATGATTTATTTTTATTTGTGTGATTTTATATTTTATAAGTACACTCCATTACTTTGCCTCCTAGTTTCTTAGCTTCTTGTTTATATGAGTACTATGAATTTTATGCTGTTTGGTTTCTTTTGTCTATTTTTGGTTTTTATGATAACTAGATTTCAAAGTGAGACTGTAGTTAAAAGACTATGACCTTTAATTTGTTTTAAGTTTTTTCTTATAACATTGTCTTAAGTATTTTTAATTTGTTATTGTTATTTACCAATAAATTTTTATGTGCAGTTTTTTAGAAGAAAAAAATTAGCAAAGGAAGTAATTTGTTATTGTTGGTTGCATAATGAAATAACAAGGACCAGAGTTGTTTGAGGATAATTGTCATGATTTAGTTTGAAAGTTGAAGTTTAAACATTAAAATGATGTTATGATGATATATGTCTATAAGTTCTTTTGTGCAATATGTAATAAATAAACTTTGAAGATTCAAAATTTTTAATGATGATTCCTACCTATAATTTTTTTTAAAAAAATTCAAAATTTAAATGGGTTACCCATAACTCATTTTAACCCGTCTATTTATGTCGTAACCCGTTAACATGGGCTTAAACATGTTGAGGTATGGGTATGAACCTAGGGGTGGAAATAGGCCAGGGGCCTGCGACCTGGCCTGTTAAAAGCCTGGTCAGGCCTGACCTGTCAGACTAAAAGGCCAGGTCAATGCCTATTTTAAGGCCTGTTTGTCTTAACAGGCCAAGCCTAAGCCTCCTAATAAGTCTATTAGGCCTGTCAGGCCGGCCTGTTAAGATTTTTTTTTAATACATAATATCAATTAATATGTCCGCTGCCCCTCCCTCAGTCCTCAAACCCTCGACCTTAAATCAAAAAAAGGTCCCTAACCCTAAATCATTTTGCATTTCTCAAAATAGAGATCTTTCGCACCCCTAATTTTTTGTGGTATCCTTTATGAACTTCTTGCCTAACGTATTTGTCTTTGAAATAAACAGACAATACATCTGCCATATCAAGATTCCTCAGTATAGTCTTGCATATGTTAAATTATGATGATGATCTGGAAGGTCAATCTCCTTCATAGCAAAGTGGATAAATCTTCTATTTTTGAGGATTTTTGTATTTAAAGCGCTTCATTGTCAACAAGAAATTTCTCTTCTAGGATGTAAACACATCTCCTGAATTATCATAGATACGATATAGCTTCCCTGCGTCAATATTTCTATTGAGTTTGAGACTTGACTCGCACAATACTAAGTGCCATTTGGACAAATATATTACTGAAAATGAGCAACACTGTCAAGGGTTTAAAAACTTGCAGCATTTTAGGTTAGCCAGTGTCTCTTTTTCATATGCATCTTGCATCAAGTATGGGTTGGCTGCCATTGAAAATTACTTTAGAAATTTTGTTGTTGATGCCATGCTGTGGAATAGAGTTGGAAATATTTGAGGTTATCAAGGATAGGATCGTGGAATTGTGTAAGGATGACTTTTCCATCTCTTATTCTCTAAAGTAGAGGTTTTCTTGGATGCCCTGCAAGTTGGTTTTATAGGAAATCTTTGGTCATATAGTTGATGATGAGTTTTAAATTCTATTGCCTTTACAGGGAATAGCAAATGCCGTTAGTCATTATAGTAATTTTGAATTTAAGGAGGACAAAAGAGGGAGATATTAAAGCGTATTGTGTGTCTAACTTTGATGCAGGAGCAAGGAGATGTTAAAGTGAAAGAAATATCAAGCAAAGTGCAGAATGTTTAGCAACACATAATAGGCTGGTAATGTCCTTAGTTTGTTTGCCATGTTTGTAGCCCTTGAAATGTTTGAGAACTTTTCTTCAACTATTGGGAATTGGAATTGTCATGCAGGGTACATCAGAAGTTAGGCATGAAGACTCTTTGAGCATATTCCTCATGTGGATTGGAACAATTATATTTGTCTTGTCAAATGGTTCTTTTACATAATCCATTGACCATATTCCTCATGTGGATTGGATCAATTATTTCATTCATGCATGTTATGAACTTTATATATGGTAATGTTATGTTGTTGTATTTGATTTCATTTTTTATGATGTATTTTAGATCATTAAGAATAATTTATGTAAGGCCTGCTTTCGGCCTGTTTACATTTGACTTGTTTTCGGCCTGTTTACGTTGAGGCCTGTGGCCTGTTAGCTTGAGTACAAGATTTTAAAAAACATAGGCCTCTTAACAAGCCACAGGTCAGACCCAGGACTGTTACAGGCCACATGCCACTTCCTTGCATAACAGGCCAGACCTGTTAAGGGTGAAGCCTGACCTGTTTCCACCTCTAAGCTAGCCGTACCTGTGTAACATTAAATGAGTGGGCTACGGGTTTAGGTATGGGCTGCCCTACCCGCCAGTTGCTTTTCCCTATTAAGTAGACTAAACACGGTTAGGAACTCCTCCTGTTCCTTTCCCATTCTCTTCCTTTTCTAACCATAAGATTAGACTAACATTTGAATAATCTAGCTAGATTTAGATTTATACAAAATATTACTTTCATTTTCTTTATTGTATGTAGTATTGAATTATTTATGTCAAATTTTAGCAATTTGTATTTAATTAATTGTTTTTCTTTTTATAATTTAATAAAAGATCAACTCCAAAACTTTCATTATTTTTTGATACAAAGGAAATGAAAAAAAGTAAAACAAAGTTATGTAGACACGTCTAGGTGACGCCATCCCCTTGAAGAAAGGTCCGGGTTGATTCCTCCGAGAGAATTTGTAGACCCATTCCCATATTGAGAGTTTGCTTTGCTAGCTAGTAAATCCATAGATTGGCCGTTAAGCTCACTGTTCGACAACCACAATCCCTTTTATCAAAAAAAAAAAAAAGACAACCACAATCCCAAGCTCGTCTAAGCCCCCATACATAGCCCCATAGTTTGACTGTTAAACAATGTTGAGCAGTGTTGTTAAAATGTAGAGTCTATATAGAAATGGTAAGGGTGAGCAAAAACGTAAAACCGTAAACAAAATGTAAGAGTTTACTACGTACTAAAAAAAAAATCCAACATATATAAAACCAAAACACACCAATACATTAAAGTAATCATAAATTTAAGTCCAAACACTCAAGGAAATAATTAAGTTCAAATTCAATCATCATAATACATATTAAAATCAAAACACCAGCCAATCTCTTCCCCCCAAGAGTAGTGTTACTTACACTTGCAGAAGCCGGAGTGCTACTACTATCACCAGCACTTGATGAGGCCATGTGATTTCAAACTATATTTAATCAAAATTCAAAGAAATTATCTCAATTTAAGGCTTTCAAATTTCAGCCAAAAACACAATATTCAGCACTCAGCAAGTCAGCAGCAAGCAAAAAACAAAGAAGCAGAAGAAGCAACATCATGCTATAATATACACAGATGCAAAAGGGGAGTACAACTTCATATTTAACACACAATTTGGAGTGAAGAAGCAACTCAGTAAGAAAAAAAAAAAAAAGAAACAACAACCCAGCAACTCATCATGCTATAAGAAACAGAATGAAGATTTAAAGACCCAAAAGAAAAAAAATGATGGAAAGGAAAGGGCATACCTTGGAGTGAAGAAGCAACTCAGCAAGATAGTAAAAATACCCAGCAACTTCGGACCTTCCAACTGACAACAACGGTCGGTCGATGAAGAAGAAGCAGCAAAAATATGATATTGGAGTGAAGCACCCAGCAACGGTCGGACGATGAAGAAGAAGCAGCAAAAATATGATATTGGAGTGAGCACCGAGTAATGGTCGGATGATGAAGAAGAAGCAGTGAAGCACCCAGCGGCCAGCAACGGTCGATGAAGAAGAACTGAAGAAGTAGCAGCGTCTAACCCCAGCGATCAGCAAAGAAGCAAAAAGCAAAGTCGACGGCAAATCAAATAGCCAAATAGGGTTTGCGTTTTGTAAATTTGGGGAAGGAAAAGGCGATTTTACCAAAATACCATTTTTCAGGCAAAAAACGTAGAAACGTCCGTTTCTACGTTTTGACATTACATTTTAACAACACTGGTGTTGAGCATCAATCCGGCACTTGAAGGATTCCATAATACTTCCATCATCACGATACAAGACACCTGAGAGAAGGCACCATCCATATAGACTTTGAAATAATCCTTATTAGTTTGTTTCTGAGTGGGTGATCTCATGGAAGTCTGGGACAAAGATCTGATCTTGCTTTAGTTAAGCAATTGACCACACCTCTTTTCTCAGCAAGGTCCTCATTAACACTAGGACTAGGCCTTAGGTGAGCTCTCTCATTCCGCCGATGCCAAAGTAGCCCGCGGGTTACACTAAACACATCGTTCCAATGTCCCACTGCTGTGCTCCTACTATTACTAATATTCATGTGGATCCAATCAACACAAGATTGCTCTGCCAACACCATACATTTAAATGGGAAATACCCAGCTTCAACCAGAAAAATTCGTGGGCCTGGGGGCAATCACAAGCCATATACAGGCTATCTTCTACTGAGTCTAAACACGAGTTGCAGACACCTGTGACATGTAGACCTCCTCTTCTTAAAGACTCATCGGTGAGGAGTCAATTATGCAAAAGTAGCCACATGTGGGTCTTGGACCTCTGAGGAACACAGAGTTTCCAAACCTTGGACTAGCTCATATTTCCGAGATCATGATACTCCGCGAGATGAAGGCTTAAAAGTCACAGATATACTTCTGTTCCATGGAATTTGCATCTCAGGTGAGCTAAGACAACTCTTAATCAACTTTATGATATTTTCCGGGAATGAAAGAGCATGAAGGCAATCAAATTCCAGGTCAATTTTAATAGCTATGAATCCTTTTTTCCCTTTCATATTCCTCATGGAATGGATCACCTCTTGAGCCACAATGATGTTATCTCAACTGAGCTTTCCTGAGATGAAGCTACATTGGTTAGGGGAGATAACCTTATCAAGTATTGGCTTAATTCGGTCCGCAATGATCTTTGTGATGGTCTTATACAAGACGTTGCATAAGCTTATTGGTTGAAAGTCCTTCACCAATTCAGGGTTATCAATTTTTGGTATCAATACCAGGTAGGTCTTATTGATTTCTTGAATAGCTTGCGAATATTGAAAAGCATTAGTAATAAAGTTAAATGCAACCAAGCTAACCTGTGACCATTGGGGTTGGAAAAATAACGCATTAAGGCCATCAGGAACTCGGAGCTTTTAAGGCTCCCATACTTCTGATTACTTGTTCCACTTCGTTCATCATGACAATTCTTCCTAGGGATCACAAACTGACCAAATTAATAGGAGGGCAAGAAGTCACTGATGAAATAAAACCCACTCTATCTCCCTCTTCAGTGATCACAGACGATTAGAAAGAAATTAACCATCTCTTGGCCCTGTAGGGCCGGCCTGTTAGGCCCTTTTATTTTCTTAAAAAATTACTTAAGTTGCCTAGACTAGAGAGTTGAGAAGTGAGAATCTAAAAAATTTCAATCTCGGTCTCTCTTTCCTTTTTTTCTTTGAAAATCTCACTCACACTCTAGACTTGAAGCACAATCAAATGTTTTTGAAATTGATGATAGTGGCGAAGAAAATGACTATGATAGTCATCGTACTAATGTTGCTTAGTGATATATGCTTCTTATATTTTATGTGAGTTATTTTTGGACAATAATTTACTTTTGATTACGAATTAGTGAATATGTTTATTTGTTGGATGATTTGTATTGTTTGGATATTAATGTTAACAACATTTATTTGATAAATTAAAACTTTAATTGTTATAATTTACTAATTATATATCTTTTAAAAAAAAACGGAGGAAAAATAATTAAAATTTGGAATAGTAACTTTTAGGCCTTGTAGGGCTGACCCTAGTACTATCAGGCTGAGCTTTGAAAAACATATATTTTTCTTACCCCAGGTCCTATAAGACCGGCTCTGTTAGGCCCTAGCCCTGCAGAGCCGAATCGGCCTTGATTTCTAGCTCTAAATTAGAGTATGAATCAGATCCCTTCGTCAGACGAAATCTTCTCCTGGGTGGTTTGCCCATCCCCGAAGAATTCCTTAAGACCCTCGATATGACTCTTCCATGCATCCTCGAATACACTACTACCTCTCACATCCAAGGAACACACTTGCGGCTCAGCCTTCAAAAGCATGGCCTTAAACGACATCCCTTTATGACCTTCGTTTTCTCCTTCCCTGCGACCACGCTCTTTGTGGCCTTCCTCCATAGTTGCCTTACTGGTGTTACAGACAAATATTTCTGAATAGAAAACGGGAAACTAATTAATTTAAGATACTTAGTATAAAAAAATATGTCAAAAAGCAACATATAATTTAAATTTAAATAAATACAATATATAGTTATTTAAAAAAAAATGCTCTTACCTCTAGCACATAAGAAACACATAAACTATATATATATATAATGTGGATTCCTTCACCTTCTTCCTATCCCTATCAACGGCCCCCTTCCTCTGTACCACCGTTGCTCACCGCTCTCTCTCTTTCTGTGAATCAACTGATAAATAATTATTTTGACGAAATTTCAAGCCCATACCTTTCAAAATGTTGATCTAATGGTTAAAAAAAAGAGAAGAGAAGGAAAATGAACAGGAAAGAGAGAAGATGGGTTCCAAACCGGACTAAACACCATTTTGGATCCTAGAAAGTAGGAAATGTTCATTTTGTGTGTGTGGCTAAAAAAAATGTAAAATACAGAAAGGGGAAAACCCCTAAAAAGGCAATTGCAACGGTGCGTTTTGCCTCAAGGATTATAGTCTCGTGTGTCTTCTTTCTCTGTCGTCTTGGGTTGGGTCTGTGAAATCGCGTTCTGCATCCATTTCTCCGCACAAGTTCACACTCCCTCCCAAGTAAAGGAGATCGGAATTTCGTTCTTTCTTGCTGATATTTGATTTCGTCCTCCAATATTAACCAAATCGCTTCATACGGTACTTTCTTTGTTCCCACTTTTATCTTGCTCATAAAATTAGCCGTGTTGAAACTGATATTTTCCCAATTGCTCTTGTGGGGTTGAAAATGGTGTATTTTGTTAGTTGGTAAACTGACGAATCAAATCTCTAAAGGTTTTGTTCGAGATTGGTATCTAATCTTCCTAGGCTGCATTCTTGGAATGATTTCATCTAAGGAGAGTGCATTTTGGGGATGCATTTTCATATCCATTGGCTCTTTATTCTCTGCTGGGTACTTCCTTGCTGCAATTGTTTCCAAGCTTCTCCCGCCTTCAAATGTAGCCATAATATCTGCCTTGCAAAATGACTGGTAATCAATTATAATATCATTATTCAAAAAATGAAGGTCCTATTTAATTATTTATTTGTTGTCTGATTTGTTGAATTGTGGAAGGGGACCAGACATGAATTAGTCGTAAGACCTCAAATTGAATTATGTTCCGTACTTGAGTTTTCATTTTTTTTTTCACTTAATGTACTGTCAGTGTATTAGATATACAAATTTATTATTCATTGTACGGGATGACAAGTTTGACTATCTCTATCTCTGTTTCATCTTGATAATGATTGTTATATACTAACATTTTGATTATAGGAAATAACTTGGTTTAACCTTGTCATTTTGAGCATGTAGATGTCAGGACATGGGTCAATTTTGAGCAATAATTTAGAAAAGACTATTTCGTTAAATCTTTTAGCATTGGGATCTTATATTTTAATTTAGCTTTGAGGGCAGAAAAAGCAAGTGCTTTAAGATTTCGGACAGTCAGCTCTGGAGCAGAACTATACAGGTATTTATGGTTTGTATGTTTCGAGAGAACCAAGATCATGAAAGTTCTGTAGCTTGTATACAGCTAATCTACAGAGTTAACAGTCAAGTAAACATCAAAACAAATTAGCCCTCAAACTGTAAAGAGAAGCCTCTGATCATCTTGAGTTTTGTTTGATAATTCCTCCATCACCAGTTTTATTTTCTCTATTTATGGGTTATTCACTTGTATCATTGTTGCTGTAGATAATAATGCTGCTATTACCATTCCATTTTTCTTTTTTCTTTTCTCGTCTATATCCCAGCAGATTTTTTTTTTCATGATCATATATTCCATTTCCTGATCTGCACTCAGCTTTTTATAGGTATTACTGCTTCTTGGTGCCATTGACTTTGCCTATAGTTGTTGTTGCGGGATACTTCCATTGGCTGAGCATGAAAATGTTCAAGCATGCTTAACATTTATCGCCTCTGGGTCCTTACTATAAGATCCATTTTGTAGTTCAAATTGAACTGAGGTATTATTATTCATCATCAGTGCATTGTTTTGGAGGCATACATATTCAGTTTTGCCTCTGCATTTATGTCAACTCATCGGTGGCGTTCTGCCTTGCGCATGTGCTTAATTCACTGGCTTGTTGATTGAATAGTATAAACTACAACTAATTAAGTGATGGTTCAGCTAAACTTCAAAGACGAAAAACTGCTTATTACGACTAATAAATTTAACGTCAGTGACATAGTAGTACAATCATCCCTCTGAATAGCTAGAAAAAGGCACCTACATAAATATGATATACATAATCCTTTATGGGAAAGACACCGCGACAGGGCTTCTGACGACAAATTCGTGATCAATCCAAGCATAGCATCCAAAGTAGTAAAAATCTGGATCATACTTGGTGGGGAAATTCCAGCTAACAGCTGTGATGGTGATGTTGAAGCTCCATTCCTGACCAAGATGATCAAACATGAGAACATTTGGAGAGGCAGTGATTGTATATTCCTTTGGTGCCAGAGAATGAAATTTGCAAATAGAATTGCTTCGTCCAACGTTGGTGACTCTTCTGGTAACGTTCTTGGTTCCATTGAGCCTGTGGATTTGTATGGGTGGGTAGTTGAGGTTGACTGCTTCAGGCACCGAAGCTGGACACTGATAAGGCAGCTTCATGGCGTGTGCTATTCCAAGACCACAGGTATAAAGAAGGTAGTCGTCACAAGAGGTATTATAAACAAGTCCAGGATCTGCTGCCTTCACAGGTTGTTAGTGGCCTGATCCCATTACAAATGGCGTCGCAGGCTTTCCATGCTGATCCGTTATTGGATTCCTTGTGTTGTTTGCCGATGAAGCTGTAACAAAACTGTTAGAATATTATGAATTATTTAGATTAATCATTATGTTATTATTATTTGATATTTATTAGGATAAAGATATGGATATATTATATCTTATGATAATATATCTTAATCATTTAGATAAGATTAGATTCTAGGGTTAGTCCTAGGTTTGCCTATATAAAGGCCCCTATGTACTTACTTTTATCAACAGAGTTTAATAAAGTATGCTTTATCCTTCTAAATTCATCAAAAACATTTGTTATAAATAACTAATTTAACTAGTTTCCTTAATATCTTATCTCTAACTCTACACATGAATGTGATTGTTGGAGATGGATTTATTAGGGTTAGTTAACGGTGGTCATGATTGCAGATTTAATAGCGGCTGCACTCCAAGTAGGGTGAATGGCTTTGAGAAGAACAGCCGCGGCAGCAACATGTGGAGCAGCCACTGAAGTTCCCGACTTTAGATTGTACTTCATCCTTCTCTGATCGCCACCATTACCATTTCTTGTCGGCCTGTCCCTTTCTGTCCATGCTCCCTATATATCACTTCCTGGACCTATTATATCAGTCTGTAATTCATCATCACATCACTGTAAGTTTTAACTTTCAAAAAAGCATTTTTCTGTAATTATGGACAAAACTATTCTTACATACTCATCTTATAACAAAGAGGATGAAGATTGTACATATAGATAGAGAAGTTACCTTGATAAAGTTAGGGTCAATGGGATTTGGACCCCTACCAGAGAAGCTGGTGACGGTGGGTGCTGGTTTAGAATTTAATGAAGTGTGGGCAGGAAGAATACGAGCCTCAGGGTCGTTGGTGGTTCTAATGTAATGGATGAGTTTTTTGGTATCCTCAAAAGCAACTGCAGAGGATGGGATTTGATAGGGATCAAGAGGAATATCATTGCCCTCCTCAGGATCATTCCTGACAATGATACCAACCCCACCATTGTTCTTAACTTCCTCGCTTTGATGTAATCCACTATCTTGCCCCTCAAGACACACCACTATCTTCCCTTTCACCTTCTCTACATCAAGGCTGTCCTCCAGAGTCCAGACAATACCTGCACAACCTTCATACAAATTTGTCTCAATTCATTCAATAAAATTTATAATTGTTCAATTAGGATTGGAGAACCACCCTGATAACACTTCAGGAATCGTTGGTTTTTCAACTTGCTGGCCAACGCCAAGGTGTGTAAGTTGTTGTCCATTTGCGCTGGAGTGATTGATTGTCCCTGATAATGTGTATATATAAGGGTGATGAATAGGAGCATTTGTTTATAGGGGTAGATGGAAAAAGCTGTTGTTAGTTACCTGAATTTCTGTGTCGTCAGCAAGAACAATAGGTGCAGGGAACGAACGATCTATGCTACTGGCGCCGACGGTGATGAGCCAAGGAGCAACATTGGTCACAGTTTGATTCGTAGGTCTGTGATTGCCAACAGTTGAAACCACCACGACGTTCTTCTTCATTGCGTGCAAGGATGCGATTGCGAGCGGATCGCGTGCACAATTATAGGAATCGTCGAAGCCCAAGGAGGGGCTTATAATACCGACACCGTCTCCGGTGGCGTCGTCAAAAGCCTTCATTATGTCTATGTCGTTACAGTAATCCACGGACTGAAAAGGACTGCCAGGCCAAACCCAGGGGAGAAGATACTCTCATCATCCCCCCTCTCATTATCCCTCATCATCTCCCATCTGAACCGTCCAATTTTTGATCCAACGATCCAGAGGGCGTTCCAAATAACTGCGCGCCAAGTTGGTATCAGACTCTAATACCAGGTTGGTATCAGACACAAAATTAGGTTGGTATTAGACTCAAATACCAGGTTGTTATCAGACACAAAATTGAGGTGCCCCTCTAATACTAGACACAAAATTGGTATCAATGTCTTATCAAGTGACTTAATTATAGCATTATTTGAAATTCAATCCTAATTATTTCGTTGTTGTTTCTCTTTTTTCAAGAAAATTAAATTAAAAACATGTTTTTGGATGAGTTGTCAAAGAAATAATCAGTATATTTCTCAAAAATAAGGCAAAAATGGAGACAAACTGGCTAAGCCTTCATAGAACATGTGTATGCTATTGTAAGATGTAAATTTTAATCAATTGTACTTATTTTAATAATAAAAAGAGTAAGGAGATATACTCGGTAGGAAATGATATCTTAGGAGGTCAGCAGGTCGAGACAGAGCCCACCTCCGTTCTTCTACCTCGTCCCTTCTACCTATGAATCTTTTCTTTAGTTGAGCCAATGCTTCTGAAGGATCCACATCAGAAAAACCTGGATATATCAACTGACCTTCTCCCTTGAAGCGCTCAAGAATCTGTACGAGTTCTTTCAAGCAATATGCTAAGCCTGAGTAGTTTTTTGAGAAAACGATGATGGCTATTCTTGAACTTTAGAAAGAGTAGAAGTCATTTGTTCATTCCGTATAATCGAATTGATCATAGGGACATATTGTACACTAAGTCGTTCTTAAAGCAAGGAGTGACAGGGACTAAGGAACATCGTAAGACCCAATATGTTTGTTATTACCATGTTTTTCTTCTTCCTTTTCCTTTTGTTAGTGAATCCAATTAGTAACTTGTTCAATGATCGCTCCAATATACATACTTTATTTATTAATAAATGTGTCTGGATGAGAGCTCTTTCAAAAAGCAAAAGTAACGAAAAAACCAAAATTCTGTTTTTTTTAAAGCTTCAATTTGTAGCTTAAAAAAAAAAAAAGCAAGTGTGAAAGAAGAGAGAGAATGAAAAAATAAATTATTGGCTCTTCTTTAGTGATTTGTTTTGATACCAATTACCCTTTATTTTCAATAAAATGATAATCCTATCCTTGGGGTTTGATTTCACCTCTCGTTGAGAAGTTGAGAAAATCCAAGAGTTTGATTTTACAAATTGGTTGAAAAACACAATCTCAAAGAATGATTTTGTTATGTCCGTTTCAGTAATTTTACTAATAAAAAAAGTACTTCTGTATTTTAACATTCAAACAACTTTTTTATTTAAAAGTGCTTCTTAAATAATGTATCCAAACGTAAAATAACTTTAACTTCTAATTAAAGCACTTTTTAAAAAAGTAATGTAAAAAAGTTCTTTTTTTAAAAGTCCATCCAAATGTGATCAATTTATGAGTTTACGATTAGTCAAACTGAACATTTAAATATGTCAATTTTAGGAAAAATTGAGAAAAAGTAAAAGAAGATAGCGACTTCAGAATTCAGACAAAGTGAAGTGGGCCGGTAGAGAAAATGACTTAAAACTATAATTACTAATTAATTTATTTAGTATTTATAAAGTATAAAATTTAGGTAAAATCCTAATAAAATTTGGCTGAAATGAGCAAAACTAAAATTAGACCTACATTTTTAATTAGGCTAAGAGGCCTAATTAGAAACTAATGAATGTTGTTCAAAGATCAAAATGCCGCCCTATTATTAAAATAGAAACTTGAAGCTAGTTAAAAAGGAAAAAAAAATGGATTTTTAAATTAGGCCTTATCTAAATTAAATTAATTAATAATCATTCAATATAATCAATGTTATACACACATAATCATATATATATTTTTTTTAAAATGAATCTTTCAAACCTTCGAAGTTAAAATAACAAATGGATGCTGATTATAGCGTTTAATTTTAATAGCATCCTAATTCATAAATTCTTTTTTTTTCTTTTTAATTACCTTCAATTTTTCCTATTGAACAATAGAGGGCCATTATGGTGTTTTAATAGCATTCATAAATTCCTAATTGGGCCTCTTGATCTTATTAAGAATTTGTTAAAAGTGTGGGCCCAATTTTAGTTTTCATCATTTTAGTTGGATTTAATTTTAATTTTCCAAAAAAAAAAATATTCTTTGATTTTATTAAAAGACACTCCTAACCACCTCATCAGAATTAACTAATAAGAAAATGTTAAGCCATTAACTTTAGGGAGAATCTCATATAAAGACGGTTGAAATAGGAAAATCCTGATTTGGGTTGGTAAACTTAACAAATTATTAATTAGGTTATGTGACACAATTAGGGATTTAGAATTTGGGACAAATTACCTCTATATCCCTTAGTTATTTAAAAAAACAAAGTTGAAGACAGAATAATATTGTTTACACGCTATGTAAAAACCCTAACGACAGAAAATCGAATTTAATCTCCTTAATCGATATGAGTAACCCTATCCAAATAGATTGTTACAGCGATGGAAGCATAAAGATGTGCATCTCTTCTGCTTCTGATTTCAGAATTGAAAAGAGCGAAATCGGTTTTGAAGGAACAAGGATTTGGTCTGTGCTTCTCTTCTACTTCTGATTTCAGAATTGAAAAGAGCGAAATCCAAAAAGGGGGGCCAAGACATAAAGATGAACTATCGAGTCTGGATTTTTTCGCATAAGATGCCTGGTTTCTATCAAGTCAAATGAGAGATCTTGGGTTAAACTAGCCCAAAGGCATGACTCTGCCCTTACCGTCCTGGACAGCCATAAACAACCCTTACAAAAATAAATAGAGAAATTACTCAAATTAAGGAATGAAGATTAAATTCGAGCCTCCAATGAATTTTTTGTCGTTAGAGTTTTTACATAGCGTGTAAATAATATTATTCTATCTTCAATTTTGCTTCTTTTTTTAATAACTAAGGGATATAAAGGTAATTTGACCCAAATTCTAAATCCCTAATTGTGTCACATAACCTAATTAATAATTTGTTAAGTTTACCGACCCAAATCAAGATTTTCCTATTTCAACCGTCTTTATATGGGATTCTCCCTTTTTATAAAAAGAAAATATTTAAATATTTAATATTAGGACAATCCTACAAAAAGACCGCTGAATTAATCAAATTCTAATTTGGGTCACCAAATTTAAAAAATTATAAATTAGGTTATGTGACACAATTAGGAATTTAGAAATTGGGAGAAATTACATTCATACCTCTTAGTTGATATATCCAGGCTTCTCAAAAAATTGACATAGAAGCAAAAAATTGCAGAAAAGCTTTCTCACACTTCTTGATAATGTTATAAAATTTAGGGAGAATGACGGATAAATACAAAATGAAATTCCAAAATCTAGAAATGTCTACTGAAAAGGGAAAAAGACAAAGAGGTAAGAATGTATGGATATGAGTTTTAAATATTTGGACAAAAGACCAAACTACCATTCTTCCTCAATGCCGATAGAGACCACAACCTCTTCTTCTCTTCCTACCGCAGTGATTGTGAGACCTCCGTTTTCAACCTCAATCATTGTCCCATCATCTTCAACTCCCTTTTAAAAGAACTAGATCAAAAACCAGATCTACAAAAAACCAGATCCGTCTTCAACCTCAATCGTGCCGTTTGTGTTCGTGCTCTCCTTCTAGATCTATTATGCACAACCTTTTTCTAGATGTTTTGCGCCACCATCAAAACTACCCCATGCCACCTTCGAACCTACCCCTCCTAAGTTGAACAATATTTGGGTTTTAAGGAAGAAGAAGGTAAAAAAAAAAAAAAAAATAAAGGAAGAAGAAGGTGAACAGTAAATGTGGGATTTAACAAAAATCATAATGAGATTAACAAGTTCACACCTAGACCAACATGTCTTCACCTGACGAACACATTTGTTAAACCCATTATTGTGAATACAATTGATGAACTTATTAATCTCATTACGACTTTTGTTCATAATGCTCAAATATGAGTGCACCCAGACTAACATGTTTTCACCTAACAAACGATTTTGTTAAACCCTTTACAAGTCTTGTGAAAATCATTGATGAACTTGTTAACACCATTACAGTTTTTGTTAAATCCCACATTTACTGTTGACTTTCTTTTTCCTCAAAACCCATATATTGTTCAACTAAGGAGGGGTAGGTTCGACAGTGGAGTGGGGTAAATTTGATGGTGGCGCAACAGACCAAGAAGAAGGTTGTGCGTAACGGATATCAGAATATGGAAGGAGAGCATGAACACAAACGACGCAATTGAGGTTGAAGACGAATATGGTTTTTTGCATATTTGGTTTTTGATCTAGTTATTTGAAGAGAGAGGTTGAAGACGATGGGACAATGATTGAGGTTGAAGATAGAGGTCTCACAATTATTGCGGTGGAAAGAGAAGAAGAGGTCGTGGTCTCTGCCGGTGGTAAGGAAAAAAAAGGTAGTTTGGTCTTTTGCCTAAATATTCAAAACCTAGATTCATACTTGCTTACGGCTCTGTCCTTTTCCCTTTTCAGTAGGCATTTTTGGATCTTGGAATTTTTCATTTGGTATTTATTCGTCATTCTCCCTAAAATTTGTTACTTTTAATTATATTATAAATTTTATAATTTTTTATATTTCATTAAATTTAGTAAACCTTATTTATTTAGCTTTATTTTCAATGGATAAAAATATATTTCAAATATTTTTATTTTATTATAGAGTATAAAATGATTAAGTTTGAGAGATTATATTTTTTTATTTTTTTTCTTCTAAAACATTTATAAGCATACTCAGTTTGTGTATATTTGTTAAAAAAATTAATCAGGTTGTCAATCAATTTTTTTATATCTACATCAATTAAAAAAATTAAACTATATCCGAATAAGATAAATATATTAAACAAATATATTTGAAAAAGGATTATACATAACAATTTTAACCAAAAATACATAACAAATATATTTAAAAATCGTAATTGAATGAACAAGTTGATTAATGGTTTCCGCAACACTTATAATGGGCTTAACAAAGGTGTTCGTCAAGCAAAAATATGTTAGTCAGGGTTTACCCACATTTGTGAAACTCATTACAAGTCTTGTGAAAACCATTGATAAACTTATTAATCTTTTTACGACTTTTGTTCCTAGTGCTCAAATGTTATATGGTGAACCGAAACTAACATGTTTTCACTTGACGAACGTCTTTGTTAAACCCATTAAAAGTCTTGTGAAAACAATTGATGAACTTGTTAATCCCATTATAAAACTTGTTAAACTCATTATTTATTTTCTCCTCCTCCTCAGCCTCTTTTTTTAATCAAAAAAAGTTTGTGAAACTCATTACAAGACTTGTCAAAACTATTACTAAACTTGTTAGTCTCATTATAAAACTTATCAAACCCATTATTTACTGTTCTCTTTCTTCTTCCTCGACCTTTTTTTCACTATTCACCTTCTTCTTCCTCAACCTCCCAGCTTTCTCTAGAAACACCAATTTCAACCTTCTTCCACCTTCACCTCTCTTCCTCGGCCCTCGCTAGGACAACTACCACTCTGCCATAATGACCAACAACACCACCGTCGAGAGAGAGAGAGAGAGAGAGAGAGAGAGAGAGAGAGAGAGAGAGAGAGAGAGAGAGAGAGAGAGAGAGAGAGAGAATGGTAAATTCATCAACATTTTAAAATCTTAATTTGATCCATGTCACCTTTATATCATTTACAAATTTTAATAGACGTTTTAAGGTTTTGGAATTTCATATGGTATTTAAATAGAATTTTCCCAGATATATAAGCAATTTGACCTAAACTTATTAATCTCATTACGACTTTTGTTCCTAGTGCTCAAATGTTATGGTGAACTGAAACTAACATGTTTTCACTTGACGAATGTCTTTGTTAAACCCATTAAAAGTCTTGTGAAAACAATTGATGAACTTGTTAATCCCATTATGAAACTTGTCAAACTCATTATTTATTGTTCTTCTTCTTCTTCCTCCTCAACCTCTTTTTATAATCAAAAAAAGCTTTTGTGAAACTAATTACAAGACTTGTCAAAACTATTACTAAACTTGTTGGTCTTATCAAACTCATTATTTACTGTTCACTTTCTTCTTCCTCTACCTTTTTTTCACTATTCACCTTCTTCTTCCTCAACCTCCTAGCTTCCTCCAGAAACACCAATTTCAATCTTCTTCCACCTTCACCTCTCTTCCTCGCTAGGGCAACTACCATTCTGCCATAACGACCAACAACACCACCGTAGAGAGAGAGAGAGAGAGAGAGAGAGGGCATAATGGTAAATTCATCAACATTTTAAAATCTCAATTTGATCTATGTCACATTTATATCATTTACAAATTTTAATAGACGTTTTAAGGTTTTGGAATTTCATATGGTATTTAAATAGAATTTTCCGAGATATATAAGCAATTTGACCTAAATTTTGTCCATAATAAAATTAGCTTAACAAAAAAGAGATATAAAACAAAAAGTCATGTTTATTAATAGCAAACTCTTACGGTATGACATAATTTGTACTCTATTTGACTAAATTTTTTATAATTCTAAATTGAATAATTATATTTACATTTTTTTTAAAAAAATATTCAACTATTTGAATTAAATCTATATAGATTAATTTATGTTTTGCTTTAGTCAAATACATCTTATACATTATGTCAGTTTGGTAGGAATGTTATAAGTCTAGCATGTTAATTTGGAATATGTTCAAGTTAAGTTAGTTAATACCCGCAATAAAAACAGCCTCTTCAATTAGATTAAACTAATAAATTTGTGATAAATAGGACGGCCTACATTTCTAGTTGCCAATATTAACCGAATGCTAAAACCATATTAGACTTCTAAACCACCCTCGGCTACTTTCAGGCATGCAAATTGATGACAAAAATCATGAGGATATCATTCAAATTGATAATCATGATGCATGGTCTGCCAACTTCTTCAAGAGTTCGACGACATGATCTGATGTTTTAAGAAGATATCGTGCGCTCGATCTCTTTCGTGCAACACTACTAGAAAAGTAATTATCACCTTTGAGATCCAACACAGAAAAACCCTCTTGCATTGATACTCTATCACGATATATTGGCTGCAATGGAATCTCATCCTTTTTTCTCTTTTCTAAAGTTGACATCGACAATTGCTTCTTGAATCGAGCTGCCTTAGACCCACTCTTGCTAGTTGAGAACTTTGGTAAAGATGGCTTGCTAGAGTTGGATGACATAGCTCTTGCTATTGTTGGGGATCCAGAAGGAAGATCTGGCTCAAAAAATGTATAAACATCTTCATCCTGAAAAAGTACGTATTTCTCTCTTTAGTTCGTTAATTTGTTACATGAATTCATGCCTCAAACAAATACTAATAGTTCACCAATTTTATTTTAAACATAGACAATAAAGTAGTTGAAGTTACTACCACATTAAATTTTTGTATGGTTAGCACTTCGTTCCTAAGGTTTAATATTAAAGTCAGCGAGTTTTCAAATCTCACTTCCATCAGAAGATTTGATGATGTATGTACTTCAAGAGGAAGAGAATGATATACAGGGATGTGGATTGAGCTCATATTTATACCATATTAGACACATGTAGTTATACCTTTAATACCAAGTTAGTATACCAAACACAAGTTCACCAGTGTCTTACGACACCAAACTAAACCCGATCCACACCCCTCCCAGACTCGAAAGGTATAATTATTAAAGGAAGTATGTCTTTGAATCTTTGGATGGAAGTGAAATCGGTACATTTGCTGACTCTGATACCAAATCAAAAGAACAAAGTGTCAACCATCGTATTACCAATAGAATACCTTAGGCAGAAAGTGTCCAACACAGAGAACATAATCAATGGGTGCCTTCATGCCCTTCTGATGAACTATCTCTCCGAGAATCCGATCAATTGCTGCTCCCTGTATAGACATGTAAATACTAATTAGGAAAGTGAAAAATGAGGATCAAGTTTTCGTATGAAATAATCTAGGAAAATTGCTCTAGAGATCACTTGCAACCTTTGAGACACCAGCTGCTCGAATCTCAACCGATTTACCGCCTTGGACAACTTCAAGTGAAGCATTTGATATTGGGCCTGTACAAAGATGCTGAAGGAGATCTCTTGCTTGAAGTCTTCCAAACTCAACATCTAAATAGCATAAATAAAATAAATCAGTAACAGGCCTTTTTAGGATGGTCATTACAGGGAACAAGTAGGTTTAAATGAAAAATTGGCACGTACCCGCGTACTTGTAATTCCATATAATTGAAGTCTCGCGCAAATCAAAATGAGTTCGAGGAGTTCTTTCAGTAAAGTACTCGAAAACTTGCTGAAATATTATACAAATCTTTTAAAAATGTAAGAGGGAAACAACGCAAACTCTATATAAAAATCAATCATGTTGCTGTAATGCACTGACCTGCACACTATGAACCCAATCCATGTTTAAAATTTCAGACATAGTTGTCATCCATTCACCAGTAGTAGGACGTAGAAACATCCCATTTTCTGCAGCCAGCCACATGTTATATTCGCTGAAGTTCTGCATATGGAATTTCCAAGTTAAAAAGAAACTCTTCTAAAAATCCAATAAAGAGACAAAATTTTGTTGAGAGTACTTTGTCAAGGACACCTCGATCACTCCCACTAAGTACAACTATTGTTGTCTTCGGATCATCACATAACTTCTTTAAAGCATCTTTTACATTTGGGTGCAATTTAAGCTCCAGTTCTCTAATTTGGCCGCCATTTCCAAGGTTATCCACTGGTTCAGTTAAAGTGGCATTAAAGCCCTGAAACGGAGATTAAAGTGATAGACTGATAGTGATTAGAAACAGCAGCTTCAGCTTCATGCTACCAATAGAATCACAAAAGCAATGGACAGTTTACAAAATTGATTCCCCATCACATAATTTTTTTTTCCCTAAAAACAATTAAATACTACTTCCAGTCATTAATATAAGTGCTAGTTGTCTAATTTGGGTAGATAAAGGAAAGTAGTTGTGATAGTTATTTGTAACATATATCAGTTAAGTTTTGTTAAAATATCATCTTTTATCATAACTATCAATGAATAGAATCCCTTAATGTGTGCAATCAACATGGACACTTGGAGAAGAAATTATAAATTTCGGAGATAAAATGGATTAATATCTTATATTTAAGACTAAATCCATTCATCAACTAACTTTTTATATCAATGACAAGATGTAGTAACTAGATTCCTGTAATGAATTATTCGTTAAACATATTAAGAAATTACGCCAAATACATCTTCAGGATCCATATCCAGCTACCGATTGCTGTCATCACATTCTAATGAAGTAGAGAGATCAGAGCTTTATATTTCCAAATCTTCAAACCCTATCAAACTTAGGATTTCTTATCCCAAAGAAGGTACCGAACACAACTATTTAACATGAAATAAATTCAATATTAAACTGTGATGCATATAAAGAAAAGATACGGTATCAAACTTGTCCTCTGATGAAATTTAATTTCTAGCAAAGGACTACCTATTAATGACTTGACAGATTACCAGAATGATTAATCGATTATTGGCTTTTGAGTAACGATTAACTGCAACTTCATTAGGAAGTGGGGGTGGAATTTGTCTCGTCCTAAGCTGAGCTTCAACAATGGTGTCATTCAGTTCACTGCATCAAAAGAGAAACCCTTGAATTTATAATAATAACTGGCACTTAACGATGTACAAGGTCATGAAATAACTTGAGAAATATATTGAAGAACTTGTTACTTTTATCAAATGATCATAATTCCAACAATGAATTATAATTCAAAAGGGTGCTCCCACATTCAAAATCAAAAAATAATGCAAAACGTAAGTAATAATGTTATAAAACTAGCACCTGACGAAAGTTGCAGCCCATTCCAGAGAGGTGTGAGTAGTGACGTGCTTGAAGTTGAACTGATGGCGCTTCTCTCTTTCATCAGCAGGCATGTTCAAGGCATAAGCAATAGAGGCAGAAACCTCTGTGATATTCCATGGATTTACCAACACAGCTCCCGCGCCAAGAGACTGTGCTGCCCCTGCAAACTGACACCAAATAATTTTGAAATTGCAGGCAAACATCAATCTTCTAGAATACAACTTGTTGAATCTCATCCAGCTGCTTCTGGTCTTTAACAAGTACGTCATGCATAATAGGTAATATGCAATCAATAAAGGCAAATTACCTCACTTAGAATGAGAACCCCCTTCTTAGAAGCTTGGCAAGCAACATACTCATAGCTCACAAGGTTCATTCCATCCCTTAAAGATGTGACGAGTGCTACATCTGAACAAGTTATAGACACGTGCATGTACCATAAATAATCATAATAAAAGATATAAAGAGAGAGCTCTCATACAAAAGGAGAGGGAAAAGCTTAAGCTGAGAAATCAACTCTCAGGCACCCTGGAATAGCTTATATCAAAGTATCTAAAAGGAGAAAAAGCATACACAGAAATTACACTTGAAATTTTGTGAGAGGAAGAGTAATTCAAATGAGAAGACAAAGAAACCAAGTTTGCTTACACTATTATGAGATTTCCAAAAAACTTGTTCTTCCTTTTCCCTTTTCACATTATTTGTGAATGAAAATGCACACAATATATGTAGGAAATTGATATTTAAAACAAGTATGACAAAGACAACTTTGGTCTACTTCAATTTCACCTAAAAAAGTCTGCCAGGCAAAGCATTTACTATGAGATTTTCAGACATTAATTATCATTATGTTGAATATGAATCAACTGCATACATTATGGGGAAGTGTAGAATATCAAGCATAAACATGCTAGTGTTATTGACAATAAATAGAGAAGAATATGACAGGATAATATATTTCATATACAGAACACAAAACAATACCCAACAGGGTGCTCTTTCTCAGGCCTAAACTTTCCCGTTCATTAAAAACTATTTTCATTTGGTATTTATCAATTAATAGGCACTATGTGTGACAATTAGCAGCATCATGGTAGAGAATGAATACCAGTAACAGCATACAGTGCACACAATGCATGAAAGTCAAGTGATCGATCCTGTAAACAGAGAATAGCATGTTTCAGAAGTCTGGGCATTATAAGAAGTAACAGTTGAAGTTGAAAATAGGGAACGTTGGGGAAAATAAGCTAAAAACATGGGCCCATCAACATCTACATAAATAGGAACATGTTCCAAGTTCTACCAGGTGATGTATTGGAACAGCAGTAAGTGTTCCAAATCTTCCATTAATGCGTGCAACAATCTCATGCACATGGCTTGTAAGCTCTTGGTCTGCAAAAGCAACAACTTGAACAAAATTATGATTGATACGATATAAACAAAGAAATTATGTGAGAGAAGGGGGGAATAAATCTGACATGCATAATCAAATAACTATAAATATTCAAAAACTGAACAGAAGTGGCATAAATAGGATACAGGAAGACCTCATAATTTAGAACTATCAAAATACTCCTTCTGGTCTTGATGTATGAACTATTTACTTAATTTGATTTGATTCAATGCTTGTTTGAATTAACGGTAGAAAATGTTTTTCCAACATGATTTATGGTGTACGAGGTAAGTATGTGAGAGGAGCTTATCTCGGTTTGTGTGAATGTGCTTTTTGAACGTTAATTCAATCAGGCACTTAAATAGTTAATTAAAATGACATGTTTTTTTTCTTTTAAAAAAACATCCTAATTATTTTCCTTGATTTCCTCCTTCTTTATTATTTGACTATTATTGAGGGGGTATCAATGCGATAAATTAGTTAAAGATTGACAAATATGAGAAATGAATCTTATATTTAGGACTAAAATCAATTCTCTAATAAGATCCTACATCAAGAATCAAGGAGTAGCCTAAATGCCAATTGATCGTGCAATAGAGACAAAGAATGGATTGTTTGATATTTTATTCTTGGTGAATGCACTTATTCATATACCATTGGAGACTCAAGAATTAATTACAAGATGGTTCCCTCATTGTGATTTTTTTTATAATCATGCTAATCTAATCCCTATAATCAAAAGATGTTTAACATAATCTAGAATACTCTTGGATATTCTATAACACACCTCCTCAACTTGAAGGATAAATGGACAATTTAAGTTTGAGCAAGATATTCACATGCATTTACATATCAACATGCTAGAAGAGGAAACCAATGTTTAAAAAGGAACATGTATACATTTAGGAACATCAGTTCTTGTAGGAACAGCAATTTGTATCAAGACTACTTTGTCACGCCAATCAGGATTCTCCTCAAGGAAATTCTCAAATGCCAAGATTTTCTGGGGGATTCCTTTTATCATATCAAGACGATCAACACCCAGCATTACCTGTCAATATATGTTTAAAAACATATCATTTGTAAAATTTATGCGTATGCATCATCAGTATCAAACTGTTAAACATGGAGTTATACTTACCTTACGGCCTGCAAATTTTTCTTTCAATTCTTTTATGTGATCCTGGACTTGAGGGAGTTCAAGGGCTCGGATAAATCGTTCAGAGTCGATCCCAATAGGAAACTGAAGTATACCATCATGAGAAGGAAATCAGAGAGAATATATTGATTGATAACAGCATTTGATGCTGATAAACCTGCTATGTGAGGAAAATTCACAATAAAGATACAAAAAATGTACAGATAGTTGCATACTGCAGCTACACGAATTAGCCTCCCATGATCTTCTACTCCTTCAGGTGTACCCTCAAGTCCAAGAATTCGAGTACAGGCACTGACAAAATGCCTCGCATAATCATATGTATGAAACCTAAAAGTATACCAACAAACATATTAAATTTTGAACTTTAGATGACTAGGCACCACATTTTATGCATAATTAAGAATCATATTATGATTGAAAAGACTAACAAACAACTTTACATTCTTCACTAGATAATACAATGGGTATGGATAACTAGAAAAGCATATATGATGAATGGTAACTATGTGGGATACGTTCAGGTGACACATAGAATAATTAAGTGAAGCTTGTTGAAGATAAGGATAGATGCAGAGCTATAGACAAAGAACTGTGTGCACCTTCCTTTATTAGAGGAATTTATGAAGTTCATATATTGGAACCATCATCTGGATTTCAGAATATGTGAATCTATAAATGACTTACCCCACCAAGTCAGCAGCAAGTACAGATCTCAATAGTTCAGTTCTTGATGGTAGTGTCCTATGTATTTCTGAGGAAGGAAAGGGCGTGTGTAGAAACCAACCAACTTTCATTTTCGCATCATGTTCTTTTAAACATTTTGGAAGAAACATTAGGTGGTAATCTTGGCACCAAACGACATCACCTTCCTCATAATGCTTATAAACCACATCAGCAAACATTTGGTTTGCCCTCTTATATGCATCAAATTGAGATTGGAAACTACGAGTCGTGTCTAGTCGGTCCTCTTGTGGAAGTCCAAGGTAATGAAAAAGAGGCCATAAGACATTGTTGCAGTAACCGTTGTAATATTGATGAACTGTTTCCTCATCGAGAAATATTGGGATGCATCTCTACAATAAACAGAGGATGTTGTATAACAAAAGATATCAATAGTCTGTACAATGTTGATAGGTGAACAAGATTTATAACCTTTTCAGCTAAAGCTTTAGTCAATGTCTTCTGGCCAACTTCATCTGGCACATTCACGCCAGCCCACCCAATCCACCTAGTGTCAAACTCCCTCACACCTAATAAGATGAATTATTTAATTCACAGTGACAACATATTTATGTACAATGAAAAGTGACAAGCTTGTACATGCCTAAAATTGCACTGACTAGGCCGCCTGAGCTGATCTCAAGTTGCCATGAATCCACACCCTTTCTTGTAGCAGACACAGGCAACCTGTTGGCCACCACCAGTAAGCGTTGTTTGGTTGTCTGTTCATCTTGCCTCTGAAATCTTTCTACCAATCTTGCATCTGCATCCTGCTTTTCAAATAAATCTTCCTCACGAAAGTCATTCTCGCCGCTTGAACACAAATCACTCTGGAGTTCAAGTTCTTTGTTGCTGTCTTTGGTCTCCTCAACTGGTTGAGAATTCCTGTTGGATTTCCTTAGCTCTCTTTCCCTCAGAAGCCTTTCTAATCTTGATGTGGGTGTAGAAGGATCATGACTGCTGTTATAATTGTTCCCTCGCATCATACCCTTGCCTTGCAATTCACAAAGTCAAGTCTCTTGCTGAACTGATTTCTATCAAAGCAAGAAGGTGACATACCCATACTTATTTGTATCAACTGAATTGCCAATATGCTGATTTGCTGAACCACATACTCAAACAACAGCCGATGACACTCTCCATTTAATTTGTCACAATGTCATTTATTTAAATGACCATTACGAGCTATATATGATTTGCATGTATTCAGTTGGGTGAAACAATCTTCTCCAAACACAGAAAGTAATCTTACTAATAACATGCTTATTGGTTTCATTCTACATTACAAGTGTGTGAGCCAATGATCGAGTACGTACATTGGCATTAAATGAGAATGAAGATTTCGCGTTTATTTAGAACAATTACTTGCCTGTACCATTCATCGAGCAAGAAAGAAAGATAACTAATGAAATAGCCGGTGCAGAGAACGTTGCATACCAACCTGATTATGAGCAGAATGTGGCAGGGTGCGATAGGTTGAGCACTCTCGGTCCCGACTCGATCGATAAGGTCATAAGGAAGATTCTATAGTTACGAGTTTTGAGTTTTAATGTATGTATACTCAAACTGTGCTCTCGGCCGCCATGCAGAAGCCAACAAACCAAGCATCCCAAAACCCATCGCAGCAGGAGATGTGAATAACAGAATATGCCATCATAACCGTCATCCTCAACAAACTACTACTTATCTCCTCCGATCCCTGGCTTAATTCTTTGTTTTTTTTTTCCCCTCCTTTTTTCGATAAGAAAATCTTTTTTCTTTTGGCCTAACTCAATGGGGGCATGGCTTCTTCTTTTTTTTTTTTGGTTATTTGTAAAATAATTTTATGACAGGGTAGAGATGAAAATAGAGATGAATTTACTAGTTCGTAAAGTAACATGAATGGGCTCAAAAGACCGGTAAACAAAAATTGTGATAATATTTTTTTGGACCTTCAAGTGAAACTTGAAAAAACTGTCAAGAAGGATAAGCTGTTGATTCGCATGGTTCGAAACCACTAACGGCAATCAAGATAAACTGTTGATTCACTGAAGAATATCTACTAATATTAGACTTTTTTGGATTTATCCATGGTATCCGGTGCTATGAGCAACGGAATAATATTAAACTTTTTTTAAAATGAAAAATGAGTTATTTGAATAGCATATTTTTTGCATAAATTAATGGAAAATTTAAAATAAATGACCTAGAGAAAATAGTAAATCTAAAATTACTAAATTACCCTTAATCAAACTTCATGTCTTATCTTGTGTATTCATAATTAAAAAAATAACTAAGATTAAAACTAAAACTGCCTATCATGATATGATCATAACTTTTTTTTATTTTCAATATATTATTTAATTAATAACTATCAAGCTCATATTTTTCTTAATTTTTATTTTTAACCCACATAAATTGCTTCTAAAACAAAAATAAATCATACAAACTTTCTTGCTTTAACATATATGATAAATTATAAAAGACCTTGAATTTTATTAAAATTATAAAATTCTATTTTTAATTAATTTTTTTGTTGATTTAAAAAATATATATAAATAATTTTTACAAATTGAATAATGTGTAATTTTTTTTATAATATATATTCAAGTTGTTGAAAATGAAATTTAAGAAAACTATTGTTTAATTTAATGAATCTTATAATTTTGTATTAGTTTTAAAAATAGAATGGGAAAAAAATGTAGGAGAGAATACTTTATATTTTTATATTTGGTCCTTCTAAATAATTACAATTTTTATGGTCCTTCTCCATAAATATTTTTGTTCTTGGTCCTTCATTCTAATTCTCCCTAAGTTAATCATATATATATTAGCCGTTGATGCAAATAAGGGAGAATGACCAAGAAAAGGAAATATTTATTAGTAATGATCTTAAAACTTGTAATTATTATCAAGACCAAAAATTTAAATATAAGTTTTAAATTATAAAATTAACCCTGACCAAATTCCTGACATTTTTTTTAACCCCATCTCAACTATTTGATGATTAGTTATCAAATTTGGTGATATTTTATATATATTTTAATAATAAAAAATCTATATACAACTAAATATTTTTATGATATTCTCTCCCATAAATATGGAATTATCTTTAAATGGGATTTTCTCAATCTTATAATGAATGGATTTTGATTGTAATAAAGTAACGTTACAGATTTAAAAATTTTAAAATAAATAATAATTAAGATTTAGTAAATGAAACTATCAACGGCTGGTTTTACGATGACGCTCGTGCTCTCAAAAAAAGACAAAACTCTCGTCCCGTCTTCTTCTGAGGAAGATGATCTGATCAAACGAAGCTCAAAAAAAGTTAAAAGTGCTGATGGTTTACGTTCAGAGGAAGAATGGCCTGTGTTGGGAGAGGCATTTAAGAGTAAATGGTCGTCTCCTGGTATGTCGTTTGCTGATAAATTACAGGGTCTTAATGGTGATGCTGATAAGGAAAAAAAACTAGAGTGTACCAGTGTTGTTTCGGATGATCCTGTTTCTGAGGATTTTGAACATGAGGACAGTGAACCTCTGTGTAAAATAGTGGAGGATCCTGTCCGTAACCTCCCTACATTTGTCTTTTCCGAGAGGATGAAGAAGAGGCTGTATAAGGCCTGGAACAAGGCGCTCATTGTGAAACTGCTTGGTAGGAGTATTGGGTATAAATCCTTGTTATCTATTCTTCAAGCTCTGTGGGCCAAAAAAGGTGTGATTAGCTTGATTGATATTGGCAATGGATATTTTGTGGTGAAGTTCACTAATAAAACAGACTATGACAATGCGCTCACAGGTGGACCATGGATGCTTTTTGATCACTATTTAACAGTGAGACCCTGGGAACCCAGTTTAACCCATGGCAAGCGAAGATAGAGAAGGTTGTTGTCTGGGTCAGAATGCCGAAGGTGTTTATGGAGTATTATGATAAGGATGCCTTGAAGTGGATAGGGGATAGAATAGGAGAGACAATCAAAATTGATATGAATACCTCGTGTCAATTGAGAGGCCATTATGCTAGGATCTGTGTGTTGGTTGATCTCAGTAAGAAGCTCATGTCGGGTCTAACTCTGGAAGGTCATGATTACTATGTGGAATACGAAGGTCTTCACTCATTGTGTACTCGGTGTGGTATCTATGGTCATAGCACGGTGGAATGCAAAACAGGGGACGTTCTTAAGAGGTCTAAGAACAACGTGGAGGGGAGTTCAAAGCAGGAAGCGTTTAGCGCGATGGAAGTGGAACGTTGTGCTGAGTCTTCGCAGGAGGTATGGTGGGTTGTATCTAAACCATTGCGAAAGAAGAAGGTGACTAAGGAGAGGATTAATGAAAGCACACAAGGAGGAAAATAGGGATCTCGTTTTGGGGTGTTGGCCGCCGGTAGCACTGGGACGGCTGGTGATGGCTCTAACGGGCAGGAGAATATGGCGTTTTCAGATGGTAGGGTGGCTGACGGCGTAGTAGGTGAGGTGGATAGTGGAAGTATTGTACGGGTGCCCAGGTCGAAGAAGGGTGGAGAGCAGAAGAAGAAAGCTGGGAAGGTGAAGAGTAAGTACAGGGGAATTAATGAGGATTTGACTGGATCCCTCGATCAGAGGAAAGAGAAGAGACCTCGGGAGGCGCGCCAAAAAATGTGTGAACAAAAGGAACATTTGAGGATTGAAAGTGTGCAGAATACCGAGATGTCCAATGGGAATGAGCAAGTCAATATGGTGGGGCCGCTTGTGGGGTCCGAGAATCAGATCTTGGATGAGGGGGAGTTCTCCTTTTCATCGGTCCCTGTGGAGCCTGGC
Organism: Acacia pycnantha; assembly: GCA_025563575.1. Taxonomy (NCBI): domain Eukaryota; kingdom Viridiplantae; phylum Streptophyta; class Magnoliopsida; order Fabales; family Fabaceae; genus Acacia; species Acacia pycnantha. The sequence continues at coordinate 9,063,148 of JAMWYP010000015.1, read as the reverse complement.
GAAAGTGAGAGGTTCGGTGGCATAGGGGGAAAATTTTGGAGTGGGCCCAAGGGATTGGGGGTGGAGGAAGATTTTGTTGAGGAGTCCCAAATGGAGGATGATGGGCCGGCCCAATCTTATTTATTGGAGGGTGGGGCTTAATTCGGTTTCTCCATTTGTGTGTGGTTTGGGCCGCTGGATTTTGTCTGGACCTGGGAACGTTGGGTTAGTTATTAATCTACATTCTAAATGGGTAAGTGTATTTACTAGAACTGTCGGGGGGCGTGTAGCTCTTCTCTGGCCAGGTATGTGCGCTCGGTGTGTCATAATATCAAGCCTGCTCTTGTGATTTTAGCCAACACGAGGTGTGATGAGGAGTCGAGATTTGAGGGTTTGATCCGTTTGGGATTTGATGGCTTTACTATGGTTCCTAGTGTTGGGCGTTCTGGAGGGATTGTAGCGTTATGGCGAACGAACATGGTGGATCTTTCGGTGGTTTGCAAGAGTCGCCAATTTATTCACTTTAAAGGTGTGTTTGGTAGATCCTACAATTTCTTCCTGACGGCTATCTACTCTCTTCCTTATGAGCATCTTAAACAGGTATTTTGGAATGATTTATTTGATCTATCTGTGTCTATTTTTTCTCCATGGGCTGTGTTGGGGGACTTTAATGATATCCTGTCAGGGGCTGAAAGATCGGGTGGTGTTGGTTTTCCGCAAACTAGGGCCACTCGTTTTTTCGATCGTCTACAGGAGTGTAAACTATCGGACCTGGGATCTATTGGTCCTCTATTTACTTGGAGAGGTCCTTGTGTTCAGGGTAATAGACGCCTTTTTGAACGTCTTGATAGGGCGGTTGCTAATGAGCTTTTCTTGAGGTGTTTTTCTGATAGTTTTTTGCAGGTGTTGCCTAGGACAAATTTTTCTGACCACAATCCAATCTGTCTTAATTATTTTCCTGTTAATTCGGTTAATGCTTGTCTTCGTCCTTTTAGATTTGAGGCCATGTGGTTGGCTCATGGGAATTTCAAGGAATTTTTGGAGACATCTTGGAGGGGTGACGATAATCTGGATATGGCTCTAAAAAATTTGCAGTCTGATATTAGCCATTGGAATCGTCATACGTTCGGTCTGGTGGAGAAGGAAAAGTCCAGTATTCTGGCTAGATTGGCTGGCATTCAACGTTCATCTGCCTACCCCCACTCCCAATTTTTGTGTGATCTGGAATTTCAGCTGCAGAGGGATCTGGATCAATTGCTGAAGTTGGAGGAGATTAAATGGTTCCAAAAATCTAGAACTGAGTGGATTGCGAAAGGTGATCGCAACACTCGTTATTACCACCTGAAGTCCAAAATGAGGAGACGAAGAAATAGGATTGTGACCCTCAAATCTAGTAGTGGGGAGTGGATTGATAATGGAGAGGATTTGAAAAGTCATGTTTTGGAGCACTTTAAAGAATTGTTTTGTGTGGCTCCTTCTATTTTGTCCCAGCTGGTTACGAGAACTGCCTTCCCCCCATTAGAGGCGTCTCTGGTGGCTTCGTTGTCCGCCGTTCCTGGGGATGAAGAAATCAGAAGGGCTATTTTTGCTATGGGGAGTTACAAGTCTCCTGGGGCGGATGGCTATCCTCCGTTGTTCTTTAAGTCTAATTGGAATATTCTAGGTCCTGCGGTGTGCTCTTTTGTGAGACAGGCTTTCTCTGGAGGTGTTTCACTGTCAGCGGCTAACCAAACCTTGATTGCCCTGATTCCTAAGAAAGACTCTGTCGAACGTATCACTGACTTCAGACCTATTTCTTTATGTACTGTGCATTACAAGTGTATCACTAAAGTGCTAGCTTCCAGATTGAGAAGGGTTATGGATACGTTGATTTCTCCTTTTCAAGTGAGTTTTATTAAGGGGCGCAACATTCAAGATAATATTGTGATTGGCCAAGAGCTTCTTCATGTGATGCATCGGAATAGAAGTAAGAAAGGGCTAATGGCCATGAAGATAGATCTGGAGAAAGCCTATGACAGAATCAGTTGGAGCTTTGTTCAGCAGGTGCTTAATCTAGCAGGCTTTGATGATGTTTTTATCAGTCTTATAATCAGATGTATCTCTTCTGCTTCGTATAATGTCCTCTGGAATGGTGAGCAGACTGAATATTTTCATCCTATAAGAGGGCTCAGACAAGGTGACCCTATTTCGCCTTTGATCTTTGTGTTATGCATGGATAGGCTGTCTCATCTCATTTGTGATGAAGTCGAGAGGGGTGGCTGGAAACCTTTGTATACATCAAAGGAAGGTCCTCACATTTCGCACTTGATGTTTGCTGATGATGTCCTTCTGTTTGGTGAGGCCACGGTTTCTCAAGCTGAGTGTATGATGGGCTGTATGGATAAATTCCTTCTGGCATCGGGTGGAAAAATTAATAGATCCAAATCTTCTATCTTTTTCTCACCTAGGGTGCCGATGCAAACTAAGCTGGATATTAGAAGTAAAACCCAAATGGCGATTTCTTGTGAAATTGGTCGCTATTTGGGATTCCCTCTGACTAGAAATAGAATATCCAAAGCCACTTTCCAATATGTGGTGGATAGAGTTCGGACTAAACTTGCTGCTTGGAAGGTTAATTGCTTATCTATGGCTGGGAGGATAACATTGGCTAAATCTATTATGGGTTCGATTCCTCTTTATCCCATGATGGTCTCAAAAATCCCTGTGAGTATATGCTTGGAGGTTGAGAGACTTCAGAGGAACTTTATCTGGGGTCATGATGAGAGCAGAAGGAAGGCGCATACTATTGGTTGGGATCAGATAGTGATGCCTAAGAGTTGCGGTGGCCTTGGTTTCAAGAGGCTTGTGTCTGTTAATAAAGCCTGTGGAGCTAAGTTAACCTGGGAGCTGACCTTAGGTGCTGACAAGTTGTGGGCCAAGGTTCTTCAGCAAAGATACATGATGCGGGAGGGGGAGTCGCTTTTCTCTTACCATTCTGGTGATTCGAAAGTTTGGAAGTTTATTTGTTCCCATTCGGAGTTAATTGATTCGGGTAGCAAATGGAGAGTTAGAGATGGGAGGTCGGTGAGTTTTTTCAATGACCCTTGGGTGGATATGGATATACGCATGAAAGACTTCTGCCTCAGACAACCTTCTGAGTTTGATATAGAGTCGCATGTGGCCGACTGGAGGCAAGGTGGTGGTTGGAACATCAGTATTTTATCTACTATCATGAATAGTGAAGGGATTGAGAGAATTACTGCCCATCCCCCTCCTAGAATAAGTGCTGGAAATGACATTTTAGTTTGGGGAGCGTCTTCCAACGGGATTTTCTCGGTCAGGAGTGCTTATCAGATGTTGGAGAGGGATTCCTTTAATTGCCAGGATCAGCTTTTTAAGATATTATGGAAGTGGCAGGGTGCTGAGAAAGTGAGGGTGTTCTTGTGGAGGGTGTCTTTGAACAGACTTCCAACTAAGCAGTGGAGGAGCTTATGGTCTTCCGAGCCGGCGGTGTGTGATTTCTGCAAGGGTGGTATTGAGGATTGCCTTCATGTCTTGAGGGACTGTCACTATGCTAGGCGTATGTGGAGTAATCTTATCCACCCCAGATTGGCGGCTCAATTCTTTGGTGCTGGGCTTTGGGACTGGATATTAATGAATCTCAAAAGGAATTTTGGTAAGAGCAGAGAGGGTCCCTGGGCGCTGATTTTTGGGGTTGGGGCTTGGTTACTTTGGACTTGGCGTAGCAAATTTTTATTTGAAAATAATTTTGCTAAACCTTGTAACCCTGCTCTGGTTGCTGCCCGGACGTGGATGTGCTATACTAATGCGTCTTTCATTGCGGGGGATGATCATGTGGTTCTTAGATCGAATGATGCTAACTGGAGGAGACCGCAGGTAGGTTGGATCAAACTCAATGTTGATGGGGCGGTCGCCTGTACGTCTTTAAGGGCAGGGTGGGGGGGTTTTTAGGGACTGCTGTGGATCCTGGGTGATGGGATTTACATTGGAAATTGGAAGGTGTCAGATCAATTGTGCTGAATTATGGGCTATCAGGAAGGGTCTGGAAATGGCCTGGAGCCTGGATATGAAAAAAGTGATCGTGGAGTCGGATGCGATGGAAGTGGTTACTGCTATCGGGAATGAGAACCAGAGTATTGATTGCCTCTTACTGTCTGGGATTCGAAATTTGCTGAACCGTGACTGGCAAGTTGTCGTGCAATGAGTGCCGAGAGAAGCTAATCGGGTGGCTGATGCGTTGGCCAAAACCGGAATTAGCAAGTCTGATGTTTTTTATTCTTGTCCTTCCTTCCTTTGGGCTTGGGTGGATCAAGAGGGCTTGGGATTAAGTTCCCGTGTTATGTAGTTTCTGTCTTTGTTTCTTTTCGTTTGTCGTTTATAATCAAAAAAATAATTAAGATTTAGTAAATAGTAACTAACGGAGGGACGAATCATGAAATTGAATGAAGCTACTTGTGAGAAATCAAAAGAATAAACAAAATAGAATGGAACAAACCCAGGCCAGTACCCAGGTATAAAAAAAAAAAAAAAAAAAAAACCAACGGATTTTTTTTTTTTTTTTTTTGAAACCAACGGATGTTTATTGAACATATTTAGTTATTAAATATCTTTAGTTACTCCTTCTCGTCCACTTTATAAGATGTCAAAATTTGAATTGTTTTTTTCTTTTTTATAAGAACATGATAAAATTTGTTTAAATATTTAATGAATTTTATTTTTCTATTTTTCCCTCGTTAATTATAAATTTGCATTAATTAAAATGTTGACAATACTTATATTTATTCTTTTTCTCTCTTACTTGTCCCATAATAAATGAGGGCATACTTAAAAATAAAAATTTATTTCTGACATACTTATTTTTAATTAATTTTAACCATTTTCTTAAATTGTACAATTTAATTATTAAGTTCATATAAATATTAATCGAGGGAATACGAGTATTATTCACACTCAGATGCTCAGACGCTAATTTTCATAAAGGGGTGCGTTTAAACCTTTTTTTTTTTTTTTTAATGTTGATGTAGCTTTTGGTTTCCTTTTTCCCCCCTCTTAAATACTACCTCTAATCTTTTATAGTAATTCTTTTGGTAATTAATATAAAATATATTTAATTAATTAAATTAAATTAAGAAATTTAGTTAAGTTGGTTAATATATTATCACTCTGGTTTTATTTATAAGTCTTTTTTAACTAAATTACACCTATCAAAGAAATGTAGTCAATTCAATGATGATGAAATAAATTTTTAATTTTGACATCATTTATGAATGAGTATTTTTCAACTCTTTCTTCTCTAGCTATTTTTATTGGTACAATTAATATGGATAAAATTTTCATAATCTCATTTACTACCATGAAACTAGACTGATAAATTTTTTGATAAAAAATGACTTATAAATAGGACAAGTGATATATGTTTTCTCAAACATTATAATTATCTTTCTTAATTCTCTCATCCCCTTTCCTTAGTTTTCTCCTTGATTATTATTAAGAGAGCACAAATAGAAGTAAATTAGGAAAATTTTGACAAATGTAAAAATTATATCTTACATTTAATATTATATTTATATATATATATATATATATATATATATAGTAGAAGTATTAAGTTTGGAGTGTTTAGTCCGAAAAAAAGAAAATAACGTTATAGAGGTCCATAATGACTCAAATCCAGGCTAATCAATGATGGGCCAATCATACAGACGAACGGCCCATCCGTTACTCTTTCGTAATTCGTAAATACCACCCGAAAGATGCTCGTCCCATCTTGCCACCGTACTCGCCGGCACCGCAAGACCCACCTCTTGGACGATCACTAAAAATCGGCACTAATCTCCACCTTAAAAGGCTCGCACAAGCTCCAATTCATGTCTAGAACCGTCGGATCGACTCCAACCTTTCTCTTCTTCGTCACTCTTCTGCTCGTAGTAGCACCAACACCATCGCAATCCTTCTCGACTTCCCAGTATCGAAACCTAATATCACTCGCCCACTCGCTCATGACGGGGGTCGCCAACCTCCGCTCCGCGCGCGGCGACGTCGCCGGCTCTGAGCGAGCACGAGCCATGGCCGAGAAGCTCGAGAAGGGGCTGGGCTTAGGGTTCTGGAGGGTTGTGTGGTCGACTGGGTGGGACTACGTGAAGAACCTGGCGTGGAGTAGGAGTGACTTGCAGTTGGAGGAGCTATACGGCGCCGTTTGGAAAATAAACGAGTTGCTCAGTCAGTTGAGTGAGTTGAGTCAGTTGGAATCGCATGGTGCGAGGGCAGCTTGGATCAGCCGGAATTACGACAATGTAATGAGAATTTCCAAGTCGCTTTCTGGAAAGCTCCAAGCAGCATTTGGCAAATCGGTACGAGCCCTATTCGTTCGTACTCAATTCATTCTTTATTTATATAAAAATAAATTATTTAGTATATTTTGATGCTGTTTTCTAATTTATTCTAAATATATAAAATTTTAGAAATATAATTACTTTTTAAAAATAAAAAATAAAGGAAGGCTGCATATCATGTTAGGATTAAAGAATATTGAGAAAATGGGTAAAAAGTGTTTTGTATATGAAAACATGTGATTTGCTTCTGGCCAATAAAACTTGTAAGCAGAGGTTTTTCACCAATTTTGTTGAGAATGTTTATGTGTGACAATTTAATTGTAATGTGAATACTGAGAAATGAAATGGGGAAATCTGACAGGAGACGGTGAGGGAAGTGGTGGAGACGGTGGAGAAGGAGGTGGTGGAGGGTGGATTACTGAGAGATTGCCTGGAATTGGGAAGCAATGATTTGAAAGGCTTGATTCAGCTGGTGAAGGAGTTTGCTCTCTCATTTTCTTCACTCGCTCCTCATATTGATCTTTAGCATATCACTCTACGGCTATTGCTTTTGGACTCTTTTGTTATCAGCTCTGCTTCTCTGTTACTCGAATAAAAGCTGAATACCATTAAATCAAGGGAGACATAGCGGCAAAAAGTGTAAGCAGCAGCAGGACTATGAGAGAGTTTAACCCAAAAAAAAAAAAAAAAAAATCCATATAAATTTAAAGGTGATCAGACTCTGTTTTTTTTTTTTTTTGGTTAAACTCATCCCATGTCTCTTTATTTTTAACGAATTTTTATTTAAATTTTTATATTTTCTTTTTGTTATTTTCATCCCATACTTTATGCCGTCCTAAACTTTGGGGGTCCCTATAATTGAATAAGAACTTGGGTAGAAACTTAACGGTATTAACTTTGCTGATATGACATTAACACTGTTGATTAAGACTAATGCTAACTATATGTAGGGATTAAAATTAAAACTCTTTAAAATATATAGACTTTTGCTCCATCTGGTTTGGATGGAGGAGAGCAAAACGAGAGAAAAGAAAATAAGGAAACTTTTGAATTGCTAAAATGCCTTTATCAAAACATATCATGTTTAAAATCAAATCACATTAAGCATTGCAACAAAAATATATATTAACAAGCATCATCAAATACTTTAGAATTATTTGGTTTAGATATGTTTTCATATTATTATATATTAAAATAAAAAAATCAATAAAAATATTATTTAAGATAAAAGATAAAAAGTGAATGGTTTTGTAAAATTACATATAATAAAAGAAAATAAATAAATTATACTACTTCTGGTCCTATAATTATAAGAACACTATAAAAGTATTCCTATGATTAGGATCGGAAGAAGTATCTTTTTTTAACTTCTTTCACTCCCTCCCTCGTCAGCCCTCTCTCTCGAACCCCTCTATATGACCAGTGTTGTTAAAACGCCGTTTCTGAACGTAGAAACGGTCGTTTTTGCGTTTTTACGGGGAAAAACGTCTCAAAACGGACGTTGAGACGAGAACGGCGCCGGAACGGTTAGAACGTCGTCTGAAACGGTCGAAACGGTCGACGTCTGAATCGTTTTGAAATTTTCTGGTAGAAGGGTATATCCGTAATATCCTATTCCTGCCCCAAATTAAAACCCTATTTCCACTCTGTATTCCGATTTCCGACTGCGACTGGACTGAGGGCTCGATCGACCTTGGAGGCTTGGACGGCGACGTCGCTGGACCTTGGAGGCTTGGACGTCGACGCTGCTGCTTGCTGGTCTGGAGACGCTGGTCGGTTGGACCTTGGACGGCGACGCTGGGCACGCTGCTGGCTGCTGATTGCTGCCTCCCCTCGAGTCGCCGCCGCTCGCTTGGTCCGGAGAGTGGAGACGCCGGTCGCCGGGCATTCTTTTCTTCTCTCGACCGTATGGTATCATCCTCTTCTTTGCTTCAAAAATGTTGTATTGAACTATTGATTCTTGATCGACGCCTGGCAAAGGCGGTGGGCGGTGAGTAGTCTGCGATTGTTTAAAGTAATTTTAGAGTGAAATATGTTAAATTGTTAATTGGGTTATAAATTATGATTGTTGATTGCCGATTGAAATTTGTTAGAGTGATCGGTGATGAAATATGTTAATTTTGATTAAATATAGTTTGAAATCACATGGCTTCATCAAGTGGACATGATAGTAGTAGCACTCGCTTCGCAATCGGAAGTATAAGTAACACTACTTGTGGGGGGAAGAGATTGGCTAGAAATGCTCCTGGAAATAAGTTAGATCCTACATGGAAGCATGCAATTGAAGTTCCAGGAACAAAAAGCTTAGATGCAAGTATTGTCCCAAAGAAATGACTAGCTGGAGTTTTTCGTGTGAAGAACCATTTGGCGGGAACATCTATGGACGTTGAACCATGTATATCGGTGCCGAGGAAGTAAGAACAGAGATGTTGAAGCTTCTTGCAACAAAAAAGGAAAACCATCTCAAATACAAGAGGAAGTTGTTAGTGGTGCTACTACTACCTCCTCGATGTTTTTAAGAGAAGTAGATCATCCGCTCCCGTAACCCTCAACACCATATTGAAGAAGAACTTGAGGGAGGAGGCATGTCTTGACATTTGCACTGCTATTTATAACAATGGAATTCCTTTCAATTTTGTGAATAGCGATGATTTCAAAATATGTGTGAATCAATTGCTAAGCATGGACCAGGTTTCAAGCCACCATCTTATCATGAGTGTAGAGTAAAATACTTGAAGCAAAAATATGAGGCAACAATGGTCATTGTTGAAAAGCATAAGGCTTTGTGGAAGAAAACTGGATGCACAATAATGACCGATGGGTGGACTGATAGAAGAAGAAGATCAATAATCAATTTTTGTGTGCATAGCTCTATGGGAATTGTGTTTCTCAAGTCCATTGATGCATCTCACATCACCAAAACAGCTGACAAGATTTTTCAGATGATTGATGAAGTGGTGGTGGAGGTTGGTGAAGAAAACGTTGTTCAAATTGTGACGGACAATGCTGCAAATTATAAAGTCTGTTGGGGCTTTGTTGATGGAGAAAAGAAAGAAAATATATTGGACACCTTGTGTTGCTCACTGCATTGATTTGATGTTGGAAGATTTAGAGAAGAAAATACCCCTTCATAAAGAAACAATTTTCAAGGGGAACAAAATTACGACTTATATCTATTCAAGAGCATCTCTCATTCCAATATTGCATAGCTTCACCAATGGCAAAGATTTGATTAGACCCGCCATGACTCGCTTTGCCACATCCTATTTGACTTTGAAATGCCTCCATGACAACAAAAATCCAGTGAAAAGAATGTTCTTGTCAGAAGAATGGAAGAAAACCAAAAATGCAAAGTCAGATGATGGAAAGCTCATTGAAAATGTAGTGATGGACAAACAGTTTTGGAGAAGGGTTGAGATTTGTTTGATAGGGGCACTTCCTTTGATTGAAGTGCTTAGGTTGGTTGATTCGATGATGCGGCAATGGGCTCCATTTATGAGGCAATGGATCGTGCCAAGGAGAAAATTGAAGAGGGTTTCAAAAAAACCTACATTGTAAGTTATCATTAATTTATTTAATTCAGAGTTATAGACATTTTAACTCAAAATTAATTCAATTGTTATCTTTTCTTTTCTTTTTAGTTATCAACCTGTTTGGGATGTCATTGATGCAAGATGGGAGAGGCAACTCCATAGGCCTTTGCATGCTGCAGGCTACTACCTTAACCCAAAACAACATTATTCTCCTACATTTAAAGTTGATTATGAAGTAAAGGTTGGATTATATGATTGTATAAAAAGGATGGTGGCGGATACAACTCTTGAAATAATTATTGATGAGCAACTTGAGGAATTCAAGCATCGTAGAGGCCTTTTTGAGAGTACCTTTGGCTATCCGTGTGCTTAGCTTGACATGTAGTTCCTCCGGGTGTGAGCGGAATTGGAGTGCTTTTGAGATGGTATATTTTTAATATGAATTGCATTTCATTTCAAAAATATGATATTAGTCTAGTATTAAATTATTTTCTTGTCTTTGTTTAGGTCCACACAAAGAAAAGAAATCGTTTGAAGCAAGAGACAATGAATAATGTTGTTTTTGTGATGACTAACTCAAGATTAGGCAACACAAAACGTAGAGTCTCTCCTCAAATTGATTATAACTTTGATGACATTGAGTCAGATGATGATTGGATTGTGGAACCAACATGTGAAGATTTTTCAGAAGATGTTGGAGTTGGAGAAGATCAAGATCCCCATGGCTTGGATGATCATGATCTGGATGAAGAAGAGGGGAACTTGGGAACTTGAATGATTTGGATATTCCCGAATTTCCTAGTGGGGAGGGGATGAAGAAGATGATATTGAGATTGACTTTGACTCGAATTCGATGACTTACATTAGAGATGTTGATCTCTTTTATAATAGTATTGCCTATGTCTTTTGATTTTAATGTATTATGATGATTGATGATTGAATGTTTGGACTTAAATTTGTAATGACTTTAATGTATTTGTGTGTTTTTTAGTTTTACGTTTCCGTTCCGTTTTACGTTTTTACGTTTTGCTCACCCTTCCCGTTTCAACGTTGACTCTACGTTTTAACAACATTGTATATGACTATTGAATTGTAAAATTGATGACCCATCAAATGTTTACCAATAACGAGTTCACGATTCTTAGAGTGGTTTCTAAGATTTCTGATCCCATTAGTTTTGAGATATTTAGGCGCTGGACGGTATGACGAGTAGAGTCCATATTATAGGCCCATTTTTATATGCTTCTACTTGTAAGCTTTTCATTATCTAAGATTTCTCTCTTCCTTGAAAATTGTGCTTACACATAGAAGCATGTAAAAATGGGCATATAATGTGATTCATGACGAGTATGATTGGGACCACGACAGAACAAAACTGAATGGAATTGGCGACAATGGACGGAATACAATAGCAAACGCTGCCGGTGTTGAACAACAAAACTAGGCCACCTGAGGTGGAGAAGGAGACCTGCATTAAGGCTTGGGGGGAGGGGCAGCCAAGGAAATCTCTTTTTTTTTTTTTTGATAACTAGGAAATCTCATTTTATTCTCCAAATCTCACCATTAAAGTTGGGAATCAGGTATGACCCTTAATAGTTAGGACCTAAAGGGGCTAGCCTTTTAAGTCTGAAGTAAGAAAAACATATATTTTTTAAGGCCCGGCCCGTTTACAGGCAGGGCTAATCTTGCAAGATTAGAATCCATTTTTGTAAATTTTAACTATTTTTTATGTGTTTTTTTCTCAAAGAAATATAATTAGTGAATTACAACAATTAAAGTTTAAATTTAACAAATAAATGTTCAACATTAAAGTCTAAACAACACGCATCATATAACAAACAAACACAGTAACTAAGTTATAATTAAAGATAAATTATTGTCCATATATCGCAATTACAAATGCTTAATAAGAATACTTAACAAAATAAAATTTTTTTTATAAATATATCTTAAAAAGTGTAAGTAACCAACAAAATAAACAACACAAGATATAAACAAAACAATCAATAGAAAATAAGTCAAAAAATACAGAATTAGTAAGAATATTTATGAAATAAGAAATATCTTTTATAAATTTTTAATTTTTAGGATTCTTAATACAAAATGATCTTATAAAACTTAATTTTAAAAAAGATAATAACAATTAAATATTTACAACTTCATTAACAAAGTATAAAAAAAATCAATAATATTATTATTATATAAATAATTTTAAGAAAAAACATATAAGTCTAAAAAGGCTAGCCCTTGGCCCTACAAGACCAACCTTTTTAGGCTATCTCTGCTTTTACTCTTAAAGCAAAAATCTTAGGCCCGACGAGCTCAACCCCTTTTCTTGGCTCAACCTGCCATCTATGGAGAGAAAATGGGGTGCGGGCCCACCCCATTTTGTTACCACTTTTCTTTCCTCCTCTGTTTTTTCTCTTTCCAAACAAGGGAAAACTCCTTTCACCCTTTATTTTCTCCTCTAATCTTCTTTCCTCCCTCATTTTTTTCTGTCCAAACAAGGGGTTTGAGTGGATTTAACCCGATAATAAAAGACAACTTAAACATAGAGTAAAGGAAAAAGAAATGGAATTTCACTGATAAAATTGATTTTGATGAATACAAACATAGTAATTGATTTTTTTGAGAAAAAAGGAACTCCACTCTCATGTGTGGAGAGGGTTTCATAATTGATAACAACATGGAGTATTTAAAAAGAAAGTAGAGCTCCACATCAACATGTATATAATAAAATGCAGAACAATCCATTGATTCACTATGACTATGTTTTAAATTCCATATTACAAGTGGGAATATCTGTAAGAATGCAAAGTAGGTTCTCATTTGGATGGTTAATTAAGGAACAGGTGTGGCATTGCTTCAGAGAAACATAGTGAAGTGGAAAACCATTTCTGGAACTCCGGAATCCGTTAACATAACATGTTACTGGATCAAAAGATTCACTCAAGGACATGTAAATATAAACTTTTTAAACTGGGCTGTTCGGACATTTGTATTACATACCTTCCTCTGTGATTCAACATTTGTTTCAGGCCTCCTCTCTTGTTTTGTAACGCGTTTCTTTTTTCTAAACTTGGCTGATCGGCCTCGTCTAGCTAGTATTTTTCCTGCTTTAGTTTTACTTGTACTAGTTCATAATCGAAATTGATTGACTCTACTGAAAGTGGTTAGTCTCTCATAATGCAGCTAACCAAACTTTATATCTTTACTGGGAAAGGTGTCCACATTTAGTGCCTAACAATATCCTATATAAGAAGATTACCTTCAATGGGAAGATATCATTGTACTGAGTCATAGAGTTTTTCTCTTTCTCTGATATCAATGCTTAGCCTAATTAAATAATCATTGAAAGGTGGACAGCTCAAATGAAATTTGAAACAAGAGAGTCATAAATACAAGCATGTGGTGGGTGATGAAATTATAAAAGTATGGATAGATAAACATCCAATGCCAACCTTAGCGCATTATGGTAACAATGCCAAGCCAGTTTGCGAGCACTCTTTCCAAGCACTTTTACCCTTCTACACAATAAAACCACTCTTCCCTATTTAAAATAAATAAAATTGGAAGGAATACTACTTATATGTTGTAGCATATCGAGTATGCCCAATAAACCCAGTTTTGTAGCTGTAGTAATTTTACATTATCTATCCATACAGTAACATGCTTGTTTTTAATGTGATGGTGCAGTGAGTGAAAGTAATTAATTTCACACGCTGATTATGATCACCGATTGAGATTTGAGAAGACAAGTTGAAGAGGAGAAAGCGACGTAGAAGGAGCAAGAGACTTTTTGCTTTAAAAGCATAATAATGTGAATACAAGGCCAAGCATGTTACTTGGTCAGACTTAGCCAAAATATTCATTAAATTCTAGTCGTATTAGTCCCTTCCTGCTGGAAAAAAATAATAATAATAATAAAGTCAGTGGGGTCGGAGAAGTTGATTAATTAATATTCATTTAATTCATACCTACTCCCATTTATTATCATATCTTGTTTTTGGTAAACTCTTTAACTTCCAACTCTACTGCGGTAAAGTTTTTACCCAAAAGAACAAACAAAGAGGAGTACAGTGGGGTCGGAGAAGCATAACTGCTAATAAATCAACAATTAATTTGAGATCACGTTTGATACTTATTTAGATACAACTTTTTTCACATATTTATACATCGTATATCGTAAATCATGATAGAAAATCTGTTTTGAAAGCTTCAAACGTTATTTTTATTTCAAACAAGCAGGGCATTCCCCCGCGCGTTGCGCGATGCAACATTTTGGGATACGTAAATGGAATCTTGAGCATAAAATCTTCATAAATACAAAACTAATCGACTGTAGGAAATAATTGTTAACTTGAAATCGATTGAATGTGTTAGTTGAAATTTTGTACAGTTGGATATCTACGTGAAAATCTCAAAGACACCATCCAAAGTACATGAACATGGTAGACATGAGACTACATTGCCCGTTGAACATGTAGATTTGACTTGTAATATAGTTTAATTATGTCACTAATACATTTCTAAATATCTCCTTATATACAACATTGGTGGTTGTACTTTTTCCACCATTTCCAGGGTCTTGTATAAGAATCTTCAGCCCAGCAGTATTGGTGACTCTTGATAAAGCAACGTATAATTGCCCATGTGTGAACACAGGCTTTGAGAGATATAACCCAACATTTTGTAATGACTGACCCTGACTCTTGTTAATTGTCATTGCAAAAGATAATGTAATAGGAAACTGTCGTCTCTTCATCCTAAAAGGTAGGCTACTGTCTGAAGGATTCATGTCCATCCTGTGGATCAAAACTTTCTGATTCGGATTCGACCCATTTAGTGTTAATCCTTCAATCACATTCTTGCCAAGATGTGTGACACGTAGTCTCGTACCATTACATAAGCCAGCAGATTGATCTATATTCCGTAGCAACATTATAGGTACCCCAACCTTGAGTATAAGAATATGCAAAGGGAGTCCTGAACAAATAATTGTATTCAAAAACTCCGTAGTGTACAGATCTTCGAATCCCTCAACCTCTTGAGAGGACTTGCAAATAGTATCACAACTATAGTACTCCATCAACTGACTAGGTAATAAAGAGCACATGTATTCATTTATCTGGTTCCCACTTTCAATTGTTGGGCACAAAATAGCTCTACTATTGAAGTAATCAGAGTTAGTTAAATTTTCAAGCAAAGCTGGGTAAGTGGCTGACACTATAGCTTGCAAAGGATTGTGAAGATGACGTATGAGGAATTTATCCGGAATCTCAACCTGTGCAATGCCGTCGTGCGGTAACCCTAAATTACCATCACCTATATCTAGAAGCCATTTCGAGAAGGCCTGCAATTCTTCATAATCTTGATTTGAAGAACACGACAGTCTCATGTTTTTTGTGAGCTTGAAAATTGTACAGGAATCCCACAGAGATGAAGAAGTGATGCAAGCATTGACTATAGTTGCTCTAGATGCCTTTGGAATAACTGGTAACAATTGGCGAAAGTCACCTCCCATCAAGACAACCTTGCCGCCGAAGGGCTTGTTGCAATGCATAATGTCCTTCAAGGTACGGTCAAAGGCCTCAATGCAAAAACGTTGGACCATGGGTGCTTCATCCCATATAATCAATCTGGTGACCTTAATCAAATCAGCAAGGAACGAATTTTGGTTGATATTGCAGACTGAGTCTTCATTAACTGCTATTGGTATGACAAATCTTGAATGTGCCGTTCGGCCAGACTGTAACAATGTCGCTGCAATACCGCTAGAGGCAACAGTGAGGACAATGTCACCTTTGGAACGGATTAATGAGGTAAACGCGTTCCACAAAAAAGTTTTCCCTGTTCCTCCATATCCATAGACAAAGAAAAAACCACCATCACCAGAATTAATTGTTGACATCACTGTATTGTAGATAACTTGTTGATCTACATTCAAGGAGTTCACTATCTGGTCTGACTGTTTTTGTAGTTCAAGCTTGTCATAATTTAATTCTTGCCGAATCAAAGGGTTATCAACATTGACCTGACTACTTGATGAGGGCATTGGCAGTGAGGGAAAGTCAGAGATACTCTTCCCATTTCTCTGGAGGAGAGTTTCGATCTCAATAAGAGCGGCTTGCTCTTTGTCTGCTGCTGATATAAGTATTGCTACATGATTGAAGAAAAAGCATTAACAAAAGTTGTTAGTAAAAAAAGCTACTAATGTAGTAGTTAAAGGAATATGAACATACTTGATGACATAGGGTCACGTTGTGGAATATGAAATAAGTCCTCTGATAAGATTTTTGAAGTTTCCTTCCAGACCAATTCAGGTCGGGTAAGGCAACAACACAATAACATTCTCACAAACATAGCTCGCAGTGACCGGCCAACTGCCCACATAGAAGCCTCCTTTAACGCTGCTACAAATTCGTAGTCATCGTCTAACAGTCCCAATGCAATACATGCAGCACGATATGTAGGATGCACGACACCATGAACAGTCCTAATTGCCTCATAAGATGAAGGCCCTTTAACTTTAGTCAACAAAATCCTGAGGTAGAAGAATTCTCCTGATGAAGGTGCAGCATGCGTAAGTCGACCTATTGCAAATCCTCTTTTCCTAAGTTTCCATGTACGTTGGGTTCGATGATATACATAATATTGTGGGAATTCATAATAATATAGTGTTTTTGCAAGATCATCATCTTTATTCTGTTTCATCCAAGCAAGAAACATAGACTCACTGACTCTTGGCTTGTCTATAATCTCTGCTACGTCATCAGTGTTAGAATAGATTACACATTGTTGGTCTGGTAGATGGAAGCTCAACCTTTCAACCGGTGGGAACCTATGCTGGATATCAAATCCAAATATACGCCATGCTGCCTCACAGGCTGATATATATCGGAAGTTGTAATACTGTTCAATCTCATCTTGGGCTTTATGCGGATTGCCGTTTTGGTCAGTCTCATAAATTGAAGCAACAACACGATCATTCCCTTTGCTGATATACTTGAATAGGTACTTGATTGCAATAGACTGATTACATTTTTCAATATTTATGTGAGCATGAAACATAGACAACAACGTATGATTATACAGAACTACAAACCTGTTATCTAATGGAATGCCTTTAATGAGGACTGAACTACCATCATCTCTTCGCCTGTATGTAGGAAATCCTTCATGGTCAACAGTTGTTTGTTGATTATATTTTTTTGGGAAGAACTTGTTGCATCTCTTATCCACCATACATTGTGCATTTGGATTAAGTGGGCCACAAGGAGAATGCATCATGAATTTCTGCACTAGTTCATACATTTGAGGATCAGAATCTGGATTTGGGATTTCTGCTGATATTATTTTGTCAACATCTTCCGGTTCTTTGATCTTGTCACGTTCTGCTAGCCATATAAGTATGTGTGCATGTGGGAGGCCTCTTTTTTGGAATTCAATCGTGTAGACTTCTGTCATTGGAAGAAAGAGTTTGACAAAAAGTATTAGTTACATTGTAGCATGATCGATAGTTAGAATGTTGTAAACTATTAATACCATACAACAGAGACAAAATATTGTTTGAGTACCTGCGCGGACGTTCCCAAACAACTTTTTTTGTTTAATGACATTCATTAGAGCTTTCAGTTTGAGTCTGAAAATCCTCGATAAGATATCGGCCCTATTTGAAGCAGTAAGGCTTTCTCTTGTGCAAAACCTTTCTATTTCAGGCCAAGAGGGGTTGCATGTAAATGTTATGAATAGATCTGGGTACCCAGCAAATCTACATATTGTCATAGCGTCTTGATATGCCTGAATCATGTAACGTGCTCCACCAGTAAATGTTGAAGGTAAAATAATCCGTTTGCCGATGTTGGATGCATTTCTCTCTCCACTGATCAAAGCATCAGATAATCCTGAGTACATGTCGGCACGGAGTTCTTTCTGATGTGTCCTAATCCATAGCAACCTTTGGGCCTCAATCATAGTGTATGCATCAACCACAAATTGTTGAAAAAGTCTTCCAGCATGTAAGATAGTTGACACCTCATCATGTCGGGTCATCAACTTATATACAAAGGGAGGGAGATGAGCTTTTCTCTTTATTGTGAAAATTCATATATAATCATAAATTTATATCGTTTTCCGCATAAATATTTCACATCCCGATTATATCTAACTTTTCACACTAAGTTGGGAAGCTCTCCTCCCTCCTCTCTCGCTCAAACCAAACACGACCTAAATGTTTTAACCCTTTATAAGTTCTCTGTTTTTCGTTGTAGGTCATTTGATTCACTCTATGTTTTATTATTATGAATGATGAACCTTTTAAGTAAAATGCATTTTGAACTGTTAAAATTAAATATTGACATAATGCAAGTAAAATGATTAGAATATACTCATATATCCACAAAACATAATCTAACTTAAAAATCATGCATGAAATCATATAATGTTTGTCTAAAATATATACTCTGTTCGCTCCTAGTTATCGGGACAAAGTTTTTAAGCCTAACCTGGCCCTAAATAAGTGTAAAGATATGAGAGTAAAAACTTTTTCCCTCCATCTTACCTTATAATTAAAGGAAAATTGATATAATTTTTTTTTTAAAATTATAAAATTTTAAATCAAGTTTGTTGCCAAGAATTGATAAAGTAATAACAAAACTTAATAAGTAATTTACAACTAATTTTATGGGAAATACCTGATTTGGTATTTTTCAATTTCAAATTTTTTTCTTATCATTTTCCCATAATTAAAATAAGAGAAATTACCATAGTACCACTCTGTTATATAAGTCACTTGTATCATATGCCTACAAACCAAGAAAAGCATTAAATGAAGAATTTTTTCATATTTGCCCGTGCACATTTTTCCTCACATCCTTTATCTCTATACAGTTACACCTCTCTCCTCTCTTTCCTATATGTCCAACCAATAATAAATAGGGGTAGATATAACAAAACATCATTTATCAACTTACAAATAACTTATATTTTGAGTAAAACTTTTTAAATGTACGTTACTTGTAAAAACTTAAAGAGCGGTGGAAATCAATGAGCTCTCTCAAAGATACCCTACCAGTTGCATTCAACTGGCGAAGGGGTCGGACTTCCTCACCTCAAGGGGGGTTTGATCCTTGCGTTGGTCAAGGCGCTGGGGGAGGCATCTTAGGGGTCTAGGAAGCAGTGAAAACACTGGTAGAGGTGGAGGCATATGTACTCTCTGTCTAGTATGCCCTATGGATTGGGCTCCAAGCGCCCTGCCCTTGGATTGTGGGTGAACCCAACCCCTTTCGTAAAAATTAGGTATAAAAAAAAAAAAAAAAAAAGATGCCCTACCATTAATTTTCACTCCTAATACATGCTTCTGGACTCTGATAGTCTCTGATAAGCATTTACGTTCATTATGTGGAATCAAAGTCAACGCAGGGGGCTTGGGGGGTTATTGTTCCAAGACAATATTATAGTAATAGTATTACCCTCTTCTTGTTGTAACTTGTAAAACCTCATCCAACATTTGACCTTACCATGTCATGCCCATCACCTTACTAGCATCTCATTCTTTTTTTTCAGCACGAATATCTCATTCATGCTTCACTGGATAAACAGCTTCAGGCGTTGACCAAAAAAAAAGAAGAAGATCGAATATCTCATTCATGCTTCACTGGATAAACAGCTTCAGGCGTTGACAAAAAAGAAAAAAAAGAGGAAAAAAGATAAACAGCTTCAGGCCAATTTCACATCTTTGTAATTTATTCTTTAAATTACCTCTATTGATACCACTCAATAATAATTAAATAAAAGAGAGAATAAGAGAATTTAGTAGAGATGAAAATAAACTAAGTTAGGTTAGGCTTTAGTTGAATAGATCTAACCCTACAACAAAAATTCAAAGCCTAGGCTTGAGCTTGTATATAGGGTTTTTTAGGCCTCCACTTGAGTCTTTAAAAGACCTGTTAAAGCTTTAAACATTTTTAAAGATCTACTAAAACTTTAAATAGAGTCTTAAAGCATATGCCTCTAAGTTCATATATAATTCATAAACTTATTTAAAAGTTTATGGCAAGTCTTAAAAATTTAGGATCCATTCGGACATACAATATAATATAAGATTTTGGTAAGTAAAACAACTACTAGTGGCAATATTTATTCGAGCAAGTACGAATAAGAAAAATCAATCATCTATTAATTAAAAAATACATTTTCTAAAATCATCCAGACATCATAAGTGACATGTAAAACTATATTTTACCTCTTTTGCTATTCATGCAGAAAACGATACAAACTCCTCTTATTAGGATTATGATATTTGGATATAACTAAAATAAACTTACTGCAATTATCATGCTTCAGTGAATGACATGAATCAAGGGAGAGGGAGTGAGCTAACATTGTCATTTTGAACAATTGAAGAGAAGTAGATGTGATCGACTGATGAATGAAAGAGTTGAGCTCATTGGTGAATGATGAGATATGAAACTAATTTTATAAATAATTTATATCACTAATTTAGATTAAATTTTATATAATTACACATAATAATACATTTAAAAAAACGAAAAAAGTCAAGCCTATAGGCTAAGCCTCATGAAAACAAGTCTGACCTATTTACCTAAAGAGGCATAGCAATAGACTTGAGCCTGACCTATTTACTAACTATATAAGTTAGGCTAGGTTGTAGGATCTTTATAGGGGCTTGACTTATTTCCACCTCTAGAATTAATGAAGTTGATTAAAGTGTTTTAGAAAAAACTTGTTATATTAACTAATTTCATTAATCTAACTAAATTAGTTAAATATCTTACATTAAGAATAAAATGAGTAGAAAATTAGAGAGTACTACTACAACTTTAAGCTCCAGGGTTGTTCCTAATCAATCTCTAAACTTATGTAACTTTCCCTCTCCTAGAATTGGTTCTTAATATAAACAACTTTTTTTTATGTCTCAAAATTTAAACTGGATTTTCCTTTTCTACCCCTATTAAAACATATCTTTTACTAATCACTAATTCTCTTTTATTTAATAATTTATTACTCATTCTCTCTCATATTTTTTACTTATTCTCTTTTATATGCTCTTTTCATAAATATGAGTATATTTAGAAGAAACATGATATTTTTTAATTAATATTAATCGTCAGTTTATTTTGCACAATAAAAAAATTGTTTATAAAAAAATTTAGATTTGAGCTACCATACGGTTTCAATGATTAATTATTCTGACATGTTTTGACTTGGTCACTCGGTTCTTGCTGTATATTTTAACTAATCGCATTTATTATTTGAGACTTCTTAACTACTAATGTATAGCTGGTTTGAGCAAAAAAAAACTAATGTATATCTGACAAGTCATGCCCACGATATGAGCAATGTTCTCATACTCCTTCCCTCATTTCGATAACCGATTTATGCATTTAAAGAAAAGGTTAAAATTAATTAAAAATAATAAATACATGTCTTTAAATAATTTCTTAAAAAAAATTATGATGAGGCAGTGCCAATGCATGCATGTGTCTTCAAATACAGTAATTCAATTCGCTTTATACATATAGGAAAAAATTGCCTGAAACAAAAGTACACCGACGGATAAAAAGGATGGTTCTTTTAGTGTATATTTGATAAACCATAAAATCGGGTTTTAGAAATCAAGTTGAGACAAAATTTCTTTTACAGACTTATTTCGTAAATCGTAAAAACTATTTTACAAAAACTAATCCATACATGAATATGGGCACTAGCAAAACAAAAAGAAAAGAAGAAAAAATATGGACAATTCGTACAGATAATATGAGAGAGCCAACAATTCTTCTATTCTAGGGCGGTTAGTCGCTGTAATTGATGGGTATTGGGTGCTAAAGAAACAAGTTTTTCAACATCAGAAAAATATTCCTGGCAAAAACACAAGCCATAGTTAGCTGGCCCATCAAATGTATAATGTATTAATGATAAAATATGGTATAATAATTGGTTGAAGTTGACTATAAGCCCCATCAACAGAGTCATTATCATAAAATGCAGCAACACGTTAAAATATAGATTCAGATGAATAATTGCCTGAATTGACTTCCTTTCTCCCTTCCACGGTCTCTTCTCTTTCAGCCAATTAACAAACAGACTCGGTCAAAACCAAATTAAGTTTTATAATTTTTCACTAGTCTGAAACTGAGTCTGTCATTGTAAAAGATTAAAGACAAGAAGATAAAGTCAGCCATGATCAATCTCTCAAACTTCATATTGCTAATTTCAGAGACTGATCTAGGGTGCAGGCAAATCATAATGGTAGATTAGCATATTATCATATTTCCACCTGCCAGCAAATACCAAACATCACTTTTAGTTTTGACAAAAATGATATGTCTTTGAAGCATTAGAAGAAATTAGTTACATGAACAACCAAACTCAGAAACCACCTGCCAGCAAATACCAAACATCACTGAGGACTAATAACTTGTGTTTTCACAGTTTACAAAATTTACCCTACTTGACTGAATACAAAGTGATATCACTTTTACTCATCTTGCTTCCATCCCCAATGCAGGACAGAATTATGAAGGTGTTCGTGTTGCTGGACAAAGCATCATGAGCACATTCGCGCTGCTAAAGCCAATGACACGTCGCCAATAACAGACATGTAACATTGCAATTTACAGAATTCGATTGTCATGTACCACTCTGGTCTTATTTATAAATCCATTTTGACCAAATCTCACATACTAAGGAGAGGTAGTTAACTCAAAGATTATGGGGTAAATTTTCAACTTTGTCTTTATTTATGATTGGGTATTTTTCAACTGTTTCTTCTCTTTCTATCTTCATGAGTACAATTAATATGGACAAAATTGTCACAATCTCATTTATTATATGAAACTGGACTTATAAATACAACCAAATTTTTTGATCAAAATGGACTTATAAATAGGACCAGAGTGGTATTTTATACTCAAATTCCTATATATGCCATTTCTGGGAATTACACCTATACATTAAAGTTGGGGCATGACAAGAACAGATCAGATTAGATGAAGGAGGTGATAGTGCTGCTGCTCTCCTCACACACAGTCTCACATTATTTCCGCGTCCATTTAATGCTCCTAACAAACACTCAACCGTAAAAGCAATTAAAGATGGCCCTAGCTAAAAGACCTGCTACTATATAATAATAGTTTTTGAAGTACTGCCTCATTCACTCACTCAACGGACATATCTACCGACTTAACTCACTACCACTTCCCATTTCTCTCCCAAAACTAGCTACCATTTGTTTCTCCATCATTTCCTGCTTCAATGGCGGCATCAGCTGGGGAGCTCATAAGGCAGTGGGTGACAAGCACGGTGGCTGCGGTGGTGGTTCTGTCTTTGCTTAACGGGGTTGGAGCTGAACCACAAGTACCTTGCTACTTCATTTTTGGGGATTCTCTGGTGGATAATGGGAACAACAATGCTCTGCAATCTTTGGCTAGAGCTAATTACCTGCCCTATGGGATTGACTTTAATGGTGGACCGACTGGGAGGTTTTCAAATGGGAAGACTACTGTTGATGTAGTTGGTAAGCTTGCTTCTCAGTCACTCTCTAAACACATGTCATTTTACATTTCAGTCGCTTTCTTCACATACAAACGTTTTGAGCACTTAACGCTGAGAAGTCACGACAGTGTTCCTCTAGAAATTGTTTTGTGATTGTCGTCATTGCAATTCTCAGCACATTATCTTCATCTGTAGTCATCATAGTTCGCTGAAATATCTATACTTGACCCTGTATCTATTGATTAAGCTCTAAAGTTAATTGGTATTCGATGACAATTATCAAGTTACATTCAGATAAAAATACCAGCCACCAGGCAAGGCTCCGAGAAGCATATTCCTTTTTACCAATGTAAAAAAACTCAGACAAAGGAGGGAAAATTGTTGTAAATGCATACCTACAAAATTATAAATCTAGAATACGACCTCTGGTTCTACTCTGTCATGTAAGTTACTCTTCTTTTTACCCCGAAAGGAAAAAAAGTTAATCTTCTTGGGCTGTGTGCCTCCCTCTAATTCGAATCACATGAGTTTGCTTGTGGCATTTATTATTCCATAGACTAAAAAGGCTAAGAGGGACAAAAGCAGGTAAAGAAAAACTGCATCATCAGAAAAACTTTACTACTACTATATCGAAGTCCAATATTATGCAATAGTCTGCATTTACAGTGCTCAAGTTTTTCCTACTGTTTAACCTATTGCTGAAAATTGGACAGCTGAGCTTTTGGGGTTTGATGATTACATACCTCCCTATGCTTCAGCCAGAGGCCAAGACATCATACTCAAAGGAGTCAATTTTGCATCTGCAGCAGCAGGGATCAGAGAGGAAACTGGACAACAGCTGGTATATAATTTTGTCTCTACTAGCTTCTATGGCTATGTGACCATTCCTATTCTTCATATGGTAACATTCAATTGATTTCCTTTAATCATCTTTTATTTGTAGGGAGGGCGTATCAGCTTCAGTGGACAGGTGCAGAATTACCAAAACTTAGTGTCTCAAGTAGTAGATTTACTAGGAAGCGAGGATGCAGCTGCAAATCACTTGGGCAAATGCATATACTCAATAGGAATGGGAAGCAACGATTACCTTAACAACTATTTCATGCCTCAATTCTATTCCAGTAGCAGGCAGTTCTCCACAGACGAGTATGCTGATGCTCTTAGTGAAGCATATGGCCAGCAAATCAGGGTTAGTCCAAAGTTGTCTTTTTTGCATCTTCCACAATTGTTTCAAACAACCCCATCTTCAATTACAAGCTGAAATTACTGATTTCTTGTTTTTTCTGTGATTTTCAGAATCTGTATAACTATGGAGCAAGGAAAATGGTGCTATTTGGGATCGGTCAGATAGGGTGCAGCCCTAACGAATTGGCCCAGAATAGCCAAGATGGTTCAACCTGTGTTGAAAGAATCAATTCTGCAAACCAAATATTCAACAACAGATTGAAAACCCTCGTTGATCAGGTTAACAACGAGCTTCCTGATGCAAGGGCCATTTACGTCAATTCTTATGGGATCTTTCAAGACATAATAAGCAAGCCTGCAGCCTACGGTAACTAGTCTAGTCTTCCACTACCCTAGAAACATTATTTTCCGTCAGACTCCCATCGATTTCTAAATTCTAACGCTCTGGACATAAAAATTTTCAGGATTTACGGTTACAAATGCTGGGTGCTGCGGAGTAGGAAGGAACAATGGTCAGATTACCTGTCTGCCTTTTCAAACTCCATGCCAGAACAGGAGGGAGCACCTGTTTTGGGATGCTTTTCATCCAACAGAGGCTGGAAACACCGTCGTTGCAAGAAGAGCTTACAGTGCAGAGTCTGCATCGGATGCTTATCCGATTGATATCCGCCGCTTGGCTCAGATCTGAAGAATGAAGATGGACACGCCAAGCTAGTGTGGGTCACGAAATGTGTCGCAATTATTAGGGTATGCTTGTGGTGTTTGAATGGACATTGTAAGATATATGTCTGATATTATCTTTCTCCATATGAAAATGTTCAATGTTTATGTGTCCGCTGTCCAATCCAAGTGTAATTGTCATGAGTTTTGCATGACTTGGAATTAAATATCCATGCAGGAGTGTTATAATTGTACGTCTTTCATTAATTAATTTTTCTTAAAATGCTTGTAGACAATTATATGTTTTTCTTTTTTTGTTTTTTCAAGAGAAACTATAATGTAATGCAATGTTCCCGATCAAAATAAGTAAATCGAATAGGAACCAACCGAGTAGATATGATCATACAAAGAGAATCATTAGAAATTAGATATTTGTCCTTAAATGTTGAAGCTCTTGGAAAATAAAATTTTAAAATAAATATATTGTCAAATGAGTGGAAACAATACTTTATGATAATTATTTATTTTTTTAAAGTTACACATCAAAACTTGTTAGGAGGCTATTCAAATCAGATCCAATTTTCTTAAGCAGGAGATGCCGCGGGGGGTTGAGAGTTGGAATCATCGAATTATTGAAAGAATTGACAACTAAAATCCATGTTCTTGGGTTATAGTAGTGGATAAGAGGGATGGACCACTAAGTTGGATTTATAATGGGAATTTCTTTTTAAAGTAACTTTACTAAAGGGTTGAATTTAAAGGAAGGAGTAAGTTTCTCATGACATGACCCATTAATGTTTGAATTCATGTTAGGAAAAATGTCATATTTAGTTTCTAATAATGCCTTTTTTTTATTTATAAAAGTTTATGTGAGTTAGATCTCAGAAGTTCACCGGGGCTAGGGCAAGTCTCCAAGTTCGAAGAGTGCTTACAGATTGTTTACCAACATGGTTCCCACATTGGTAAGATTTGAACCCATAACCTTATGGTTATGAGCTAACTCCTTATCAACTGGACTAACCTTTGTTGGTATGTCTGATAGTTCTTTGTTTTCACATGGGTGTGGTATGTTTCATATGGGACAATTACTCCCTTCCGTACATTTTATAAGGGTCCAAAATTTGAATTGTATTGGTCTTTTTTATAAGAGCTCAATAAGAGTTATCTCAACATTTAATGAGTTTTTTTTTTCTTCCCATTTGTGCCCTCAATAATTATATATATTGCATTAATTAAAAGGTTGATGACACTTATGTTTACCCCTATTTATCTCTCTTAATTGCCTCTCATAAAAGGACATACTTAGAAAAAAAAATTGATTTAAAACACATTTATTATTTTTAACTAATTTTAACCTCTTTTTTTAATCACATAATTAAGTTGCCGGACTCTTATAAATAGAACCGGAATGAGTACTAATATGGGCTGGAGTTTTCAATTTTTTCTCTTATATATGAATGTCATACGTTACTTTCCTAATTGTACTCAAAATTTATGTAAACTTATACTATAAGACAGGAGGGAGTATATACTTTTCAGTCTGGTCCTTCTGAAATTCTGTCCCTGCTAGATTGTGTGACCAAATGAGACGCTGTGACAGAACAGGGCCTGAGTACGTGCTTTGGGATGGCTTTCATCCCAAGAAGCTGTGAATGGAACCATTACAATGTCAGGTATAATGCGTAAAATCCAGCTTTCACTTACCCTATGGGTATCGCCCATTTACTTTGTCAGATCACTCCCCTACGTACGACTTCATTTTGCTAATTTCACTTGTTGATTTAACGAAGAAGACAAACATGTGTGATAAATGCATTTAATCACAATATCGAAGTCTTTTCTGACGAATTTGAATGATCTATCTTATGAGGCAACAGTAGAAACAACACAGTTCCAGGACAAAGCTCGTCTATCTTATGAGACAACAGTAGAAATAACAGTTCCAGGACAAAGCTCACTGAGACAATTTTATTTCATCCCAATTCAGGACAAAATAATATAATGGCGCTCGTGTACTTTATTGAACCCATCTTTGCTGCTATGCACAAAACTGGATTGTCATGTTGTGTCTGCTCAAATCCTCCTGATACCTTTACTGGAAATCACAACTACACATATAAGGGTGAAGCAAAAACACGTTAGATTAGATGAAAGGGGTGAATGTGCTGCAGCTTTTTCCCACAGTTAATGCTCCTAACGAACACTCCCAACTGAATAAGCAATTAAAGATGGCCCTATCTAAGACCTTCTATATATGCATAGCTTTTGAAGTTCCTCACTCCCTCACACCCATGCATATCTACCCACTTAAGCTCAGTAACTCCCTCCATCTCTCTCCCACTCCCACTACTTGCTACCGTTTGTTTCTCCATTTCTTGATTCAGTGTCAGCTATAAGAAGCTCATAATAAGGAAGTGGATGATGAACACAGTGGCTGTGATGGGGGTGGTTCTGTCTTTGTTTAGTGGGGTTGGAGCTCACCCACAAGTACTTACCTTGCTACTTCATTTTCGGGGATTCCTTAGTGGATAGTGGGAACAACAATGTGCTGCAATCTTTGGCTACATCTGATTAGCCGCCTTATGGGATTGACTTTAAGGGTGGACCGACTGGAAGGTTTTCCAATGGGAAAACTAATGTTGATGTAATTGGTGCGCTTGCCCTCCCAATCACCTTAATTAAGTAGCTCATGACAGAGCCATTATACTAAAAATTTCACTTTACATTTCAGTCACTTTCTTAATTCAGCTATAAACGTTTTGTGGACTTGATCTTGAGTAGTCATATCCGTGTTCCTTTGTGCATGTGCTTGTAATTCTCATGAATGCAACTCTCAGCACCTTTATCTTATCTTTGTTCATCATTGTTCACTGAAATAGTGGGATAGTCTTTACCTGATCCTCAAGACCTTATCTATTGCTTAAGCTCTCAGGTTACTAGCTAGTAGATGACAACTATAATGCTAAAATTCATAACAAGGAAAAAGGTTTATGTAAACACATAGAAACACAATTATACATCTAGAAAAAGTTACTGCCATATGAATTACTCTTCTTGGAGCGTGTTCCTTCCTTGTAATTCCAAGAACATGATTATTTTCCTGTCATATGGTTCTTGGAGTTTGTTTGTGGCATTTAATGTTCCATTCATCCATTGACCAAAAGCTAAGAGGGAAGAGAAACGAAGATAAAGTAAAACAGCTCCCGCAGAAAAACTTTTACCATTTTTCTTTAATACAAGTAGAAAATCCTTACTACAAGATCTGAATTCACTGAAAGAATGAAATACTTACTGTTGATAAACTTACAGCTGAGCTTTTGGGGTTCGATGATTACATACCTCCCTATGCCACAGTCAGAGGCCAGTACATGCTCAAAGGAGTCAATTATGCGTCTGCAGCTGTAGGGATTAGAGAGGAAACTGGACAACATCTGGTACATTTTTTTTTCCTGGTAGCTTCTATGGCTTTGACGCCACTTCTATTCTTCATTTAATCACGTTTAATTGATTTCCCATAGTATTTTTTTCCCTCCCTCTTTTGATGGGGTAAAAAATTTCTTGTTTCTAGGGAGTGCGCATCAGCTCTATGGGCAGGTGCAGAATCACCAAAACAGTGTCACAAATAGTAGAAATACTAGGAGTCGAGAAATCAGCAGCAAAATACTTGAGCAAGTTCTTATACTCAATAGGAATGGGTAGCAACGATTATCTTAACAACTATTTCATGCCTCAACTCTAGCAGCAGGCTGTTCTCACCAGTAGAGTATGCCGATGTTCTTATTGAATCATATGCCCAGAAACTCAGGGTTAGTCCAAAGATTCCTCTGTTTCTTCACTTTTTGAAAACTCAGATCTTCAAATACAAGTATAACTGTCTTTGCTTTGATGTTTTTCAGTGTTTGTATAGCTATGAAGCAAGGAAAATGGTGCTATTTGGGATTGGTCAAATAGGGTGCAGCCAGCCCCATCTATGCTGCTTGAAATAGCAATTGGAGCATTTAAAAACAGTTTTTCAATCGTAATTTAGGGTATAGACTGCAAATATATGAGATGAATTTTGTCTCAATTTATATGCATAAGTACTTGTGAAGGTCCTTTAAGTGATCCCAAACAATCTATTAGCGATCAGCATACTGTAACTATGATAGAGTACCGAGTTAGATATGATAGGGATCTTGATCCTTGTTGTTGGTTGATTTATTCAAGAAAAGGAAAGCCTCACAGAGAAGAATAATATCAATTATTATTATTTGATTATTTAATTAATTGAGTCTTTTTTATTATTATCTTTACAAAATTAGGAAATAAGTTAAATATTTCACTAGATAGATTTAGTTGCTAGAATCTAAGTTATGAATTATCTTAATTTCATATTTTAAATTTTGGGTTATTGTCTTTTTCTCTGTAAATTATTATAAATAGACATAATGTCTCATCAATAAGATTATCAAATATTTCGGAGAATAAATTGGTATAGGAGATTCGCCTACTCTTTCTTTTACTGTTTTCTCAACTTATTTTCTCATATCAACTTTAATTATCTTAATTTACATTTCCATTCTATAACCTTCCCATCATCAGCTTTCTCAAATCAAATCGGTACTTCATCAAACTACCATCCCACGATTCATATTTTCCGTCACTTTCTCGAGAGAATCGTGTCACTTTACATTACACAACTCATCGATTTGTTCGTCTATCTGAACATAATTTTTGTAGGCTTTAAGGATACTAACGCTGGGTGTTGCGGGGTAGGAAGAAACCATGGTCAAATTACAAGTTTGCCGATGCAAATTCCGTGCGAGAACAGGAGGGAGTACCTGTTTTGGGATGCTTATCATCCGACGGAGGCGGGAAACGCCATTATTGGAAGCAGAGCTGACAGCGCTCAACCTGCATCTGACGCTTACCCGATTGATACTCGCCGCTTAGCTCAGATCTGAATCTGAAGACATCAATGGAGCCGCCAAGCTAGCGGGATGCTTGTAACCTGAAGAAATGATAACGTGAGCATCACGCTATTCAATTGTTTTGGAGGAAATTATTTCATTTAAACTACATAAACTTGTAGCGTGACCTGGGGTTTTCTCGGTACGGGATGAGATCGGAAAATTCCATTCTTGATCCGATTCGGATCTTGAGAATTTCATGTCCCAATTCCTAAGATCGGGATCGAGAATTTTTTGAAAATGTTCCCTTTCTTTCATTCTTTCTCTTTTTTAAATTTTTTTCTCTTGTATTGAATTTTTTTTCCTATGTCTCCTTTAGTATAGTACAAATGTAATAATTTGTCCAATATAATATCATATTGTACCAAATTAGTCTAACACAAATATATAGTTAGTCCAATACAAATATTTAAGGGAAAATTATAATAAAGGACCTCAGGAAAATAATATTTATTAAGAAAGACCATAAAAATGATAATTATTTTGAAAGACCAGAAATTAAAACATTAAAATAGAAATACTAAATTACCCTTAGCCAGATTTCCTATATTCTCTTTAATTAAATCAGAATCTGGACTAATGCTAATGGATGGATAATGACAATTAGAGACAAATCAGAATTGTATTTAATCATTCAAGTTCCTAAATCTAGATATAATTGTCTCTACTGCACCCAAATCGCCTCCCAACAATAAAACTCTAGATATAATCACCGAAAAAAGAAAAGTATTTAATCGTACAAGTTCCTAAATCATGAATGACAAGGTGACTATTAATTATCCAATTTAGATCAAAAGCTATGTGATTTTGATTCGGAATCTGAGAGAAGAGTTTGTTCAAAAGAATCAGTTGTTCTGAATGAAGACTTGGACATCTTCAAAACCCTACAAGTACTTTATCCTCAACAATTGTGTCTTCCTGATAAATAATTATCTTACTTGAAAAGGGATAATGATGAAAATCCTCCAAAAGTAATGAGCATGAAAAACGCAAGCCTTATTCCTACAGATCACGACTGCAAGGTGAAGAGAAATCACCTGGCGATAAATCTAAAACTTAATTATACTAATCCTAGCAAGTCCAATATGAGTCCATCAGAAACCAAGTGTTACATGTTGTTAACTAGGAGGCGATTTCGGTGATTATATCATCCACTATTAATATTGATTTAAATTCTTTTTTTTTGTGATTATATCTTGAGTTTTGTAACTGGGAGGTGATTTCGGTGCAATAGAGACACTAACTTAGCAGATTCTAATTTATCTCTATTTTTCATTATCCATCAATCACTCCAGATTTTGATTTAATTAGAGAGAATATAGGAAATTTGGTTAAAGGCAATTTAGTTTTTCTACTTTAATGTTTTAATTTCTGGTCCTTCAAAATAATTATCATTTTTATGGTCCTTCATAATAAATATTATTTTCCTTGGGTCCTTTATTATAATTTTCCCATATTTAAAGTGAGTTAAAATAACAAATTCATCAATAATTCAATATTCCTAATATTTCAATGTTTTGCTCCCTTTTAACATAGACCATAGATGTACTTGTGATTGCCATTTTTCTCCAGAGTATGCTCACCTGCACCATAATTTAAAGTTGGCAATAAGAGCATTAGGGTCATTGGATGGAAATATTGAATGATCATAATCCCTAAGATTAAATTAAACTAAAGGAAAGAATAAGAAAAATATTTAGAGTATACTCTGTATATGTGAGTGAATAAGGATTATATTACACAAGAATATGTAATTTGCGTGTGGCATCTCAAAGCACAAGAAAGTGGTTTTATCCCGACGGAAATGTATGTCTTGGGTGTCAGGGATTTTCTTTTAATTTACAGTTTTACATTTGGATATTATTTTTAAAAAAATATGTATATATATATATTCGGGATCGGGAAGTCTCATTCCCAATCTTGTGGGATCACTCCTAAACATGACTGGTATTGTGACTCTGAGAGGGTTGCATAGGAACTACAAAGAGAAGTATTTTAAAAAATTATACTCCATTCGGTCCTAAATATAGGATAAAGTTTATAGTGTAAATTGCACTTACAATACAAACTTTGTTCTATATTTCGGACCGAAGGTAGTAATATACTAATATTTTTTAAAATTTAAAAATATAAAATTATTTATATATTTTAATTAATTGTTTATTTAAAAATATGAATAATGTAAAAGTATGAAATAATTTTCCATAATATGCATGCTTGTAAAAATAAGGGTAAATGTGCAATTTTACACATGTAGTTTACCCCCGGGAGCGCCCAGCACCACAAACTTTTTTCTGGAGCAAAAGTACACACAAAGTTACGTTTTGGGAGCGCCCAGCACCACGGGCGATAGTTGATCGTTAACTTGGATGGAACGCTGACATGGTGTGGCGCTTATTTGGACTGACACGCTGACATGGACGCTGATGGTAAGTAAAAAAAAATTTACCATTTTACCCTTAGTTTTAAATAAAAATTACCCTTTTACCCTTAGTTTTAAATAAAGAAAAAACTAAAAATACCCCCTCCCCCGGTGGGCCCCCCCACTGCGGGCGACACTTAGGGCAAAAGGGTAATTTCACTTAAAACTAAGGGCAAAAATGTAATTTCACCCGCGTTACTGTTCACTTCCATCCAAGTTAACGGTCAATTAACGCCCGTGGTGCTGGGCGCTCTCAAAACGTAACTTCGTGTGTACTTTTGCTCCAGAAAAAAGTTCGTGGTGCTGGGTGCTCCTGGGGTAAACTACATGTGTAAAATTGCACATTTACCCTAAAAATAACAAACTCTTCTCTTATATTAGAGAAGTTTGATTTTGGCAAACTCTTCTCTTATATCAGATAAGTTTTTATTTTTCCCGGGCACATAGTTATTTTCTTATCAAAGATAATCTTTTTTGAGACATTGTCAATTAGTACTACCTCCAATCTTAATTATAGGAATACTTTTGTAGTACAATTTACACTATAAAAATATTCCTATAATTAGGACCAGAAGGAGTATTAATTATAAATTAGTCATTTATGTTTTTAAAACTTTTGGTAGGAAAAGAACCCTTTGAGGGAGGGAAGGAGGACTCTTTCATAGAGCTGTCAAAAAGTCAAAAGTCAAAACTAGAGCCTAGAGGTTGTTCTCCTTGCTCTGATGAACTTGGCACATATAAATTAAGGATTGGAGATAGTAAAATGTATGTACATGTGAGCGTGTGTCTCACATTGCAATAATTGTCAACTCAGATCAACGGTATATAAACTCCCAATTCTAGAAAAATACATGTGTTTCACATAATCAAACTAATTTTAATTAATATTCTACTCAAATTAGATAATAAAATTAAATTCATATTCATGCATGTAAGTTTAAGCATTATTTATAATTTCAAATAAATGAAAAATTATTGTCAAATACTTTTTTTTTGCCAGAATAACGTCAAATACTTATTAATTGATATTTACTCTTCATTAATTAAAAGAAAATAGTGATAGGGTGCAACTGTGCTAGTTTTGGGGGGATTCTTTTATAAACATGATTTATCATGTCATTTGTGGTTTAACCAATTAAAATACAATAACTCATAAGCTGATTTGGCACCTCCTAAATATTAGCCTACATATTAATAAAATAAAAGGATTTTACAAGATTCACTTTTTTATTACTTGTGAAATCTTTGTGAAATCTTAATTAAGGGATTCATTCTTTAAAGAAAAATAAAAATATGAAATGCATCAGCAGCCAGTTAGGATTAATGTTAGTTAAGTTGTCGTATTTTAACTGGTCAAATTACAAATGACGTGACATACCAGATTCACATAAGTGTTTTTCGGACGGGGTCCCCCTCTTTTATTATATTAAAATATGGCTTAAAAAAAGGAAGGCCGAAAAAGTTAATTAGCCGGCCAACTAGCTATTGATCTCTCTGTGAAATCACGAATGGTATAAATTCAAAACTTCATTAAAGTCATTTATTACATTTTCAAACCTTGTGTTAACGTTGCAATGCTTTTCTCTACGTAGCTTTTACATGTTTTTTATAAAAGAAAGTTTGTAAGTGTGACGAAGAAGACATTACAACTCTTGAAATATTTGGATTCAATATCCTTGTTACTTCACATGTCTCTCTACTTCTTACAGCAACATATTGTAATGAATTTAAAAAGGAATTTAGCAACGTGTAAATGCATAACTTGTTAAAAGGGGTCCTATATATTTGTTATTCATTATCTGTGAATAATTCAGCTGCTTCCTTATGCAATGCCCGGTCCCGGGACCAACCACACACACACACACTTACTGCATAATTAATATAATGCCCATTAGTCAGAATAAGAAGAGAAAGTATAGTAATTAATTAAATCAATTCATCTCAAACTGTGCACTATAAATACATATGCATGCCCAGCACAGAAAAACCCAAATACATCTTGTTCCTGAATCAAATATATATATTATTCCTAATAATTAACAAGGGCATTTCAGAAATGGGAGGTGAGAGTAAGCGGCGCGTGTGGTGGATGGTGCAGCTGCTGGCGGCTGCAACTTACTATCTGCAAACTTGTGTAAGAGCTGCAGATTCCCCAGAGCGTTGCATGTTCATATTTGGAGACTCTCTCTCTGATCCTGGCAACAACAACCTCTTTCCCACGACGGCCAAAGCTAATTACTTTCCCTACGGCATTGACTTCCCCGGCGGTGTCGCCACCGGAAGGTTCTGCAATAAATTTGATACCGTTGACTACATCGGTAATAATAATATTTAATTTCTTCAACCAATTTTTGTTTCAATATACATCAACCAGTACTATTTAACTTTGCATATTTTGTTATTTATTATGTGTTGAGACTAAGAGTTTAGGTGATTGTCTGTACAGCCAAATTTATAGGGATTTCCTTGATTCCACCCTTTGCAAATACAAGTGGTTCAGACATTCTTAAAGGCGTTAATTATGCTTCTGGTGCTGCAGGAATTCTCCCAGACACTGCCATCCAAATGGTAACTCTATATGTACATGTACTTCCTCCTCCGGTGGTTAATAGAATGATCGGTTGACTTTATTAAAGAGATTAAACAATCTAAATATTTTTTTTAAAAGTATTTATATTTATCGTTTTTCTCCAAACTAATTTGCTTAACTTATAAACCTCATGTATAATCTGATGATAGTCAACATATACATATACTAAGATTAAGTAATTCATTTAGTTTTCTTAATTTCCACAAAAAATGTCAACTAGGTCTTATATTAAGGAAAAGATGAAGTATTAAGTCACGGGAACTATATTTTATATATATTAATGAATTCCTTTTTATATATTTATATCAGGGTGTTCATGACAACCTGCCGTCACAGATAATAAAACACAGAGTCATACATGATGCAATTGCAGTCAAACTTGGGGGTATTGAAGCAGCTGAGAAATACCTGCACAATTGCTTATTCCACCTCAATATAGGCCGCAACGATTACTATACCAACTACCTTAAGCCCTTCTTCAACTAAACTCGCTTTACTGATACTCTTATTGCTCAATATGCTCTCCAAATAAAGGTATGTACGTTTACATGTGTGTGTATGCAATATTAATGAAAAAAGAGTAATAATAAAAGAGTTGTGACTTTGTGGGTCATATATGTATTTATATGCAGGCTTTGTATGAGCTAGGGGCAAGAAAGTTTACGTTAACTGGAATCGGACGAATAGGATGCGTTCCGTACATAAGAAACACAAATAATGGAGAGTGTGTACAAGTTTTGAACGAAGCAGGCTCATTGTTTAGTGAAAAGCTCAAATCACTGATTGATCAGTTCAATTCCAAGTATTCCGGTGAAGCCTCCTTCGTTTTTGTCAACAGCACTGCCATCTCCACCCAAAACCCTGCCTTCCTGGGTACCCAACATCTTTTTCTTTCTTCCTTGATATGACGTTTTAATTATAATACTCTCTCCGGTTTGATTTGTTTTTTTAGAGATTAAAAAAACTAAATAAATTAGTTAATAGTAGTATATGCCATGTAATATTTGATTATACGTCATTTTATAAGTCAAACCAAATTGGTTTGGTATAAATATTTTAAAGTAATTTATTTATTAATAGTAATTAGTGTGTGTTTGTGTTTCAGCATTGAAGAATCAGAAGGATAGTTGTTGCGAAACGGTGTCGTCTAGTGGACTGTGTGCGAGAAACGAGAGGCCATGCGAGAACAGGGATGAGCACGTATATTGGGATGGCCTACATAGAACTGACGCTGCCCACAAAATCTACGCGCTCTCACAATATAACGCCTCCAATCCAAACTTCGCTTACCCTATGGATATCAACCATTTACTTTCTCTCTCGCTTTCTCTGTCGCCGGCCGCCTAAGCACCACCATATGTACATCGCTTCATATAGAAGCATAAATAATCAACCCATATAGCTTCGGCATGTGTATGGGTGTACCACTTCATATATATCAACATATATAATATATGAGCATTATTTCTAGTAGAATGATCTTCCACTTGCTTCCCGACCGTCTTTATTTCATATTCTCTCTATTCAAAAGAATTTAACCCTGATGAAAACCAGCTTGATTCCTAGAGATTAATAATCAATATATATAATCGAGATTAAAGAATATCCTTGATTTGTTATATAAAAGCATGCACAATTGTACTTTTTGGTCTGCTTTTTTTACTGCAATCAAAGACGTACGTAATGAAATCAGCTTTAGTAGGAAGGTCCAGAATCACCAAATTAAAACACTGTCACAAATAGTAGAAATACTGGGAGACGAGAAATCAGCTGCAAAATACTTGAGCAAGTGCTTATAATCAATAGGAATAGGTGGCAATGATTACTTTAACAACTATTTCAAGCCTCAATTCTATTCTAGCAGCAGGCTGTACGTTCTCACCAGTTGAGTATGCCGATGTTCTTATTGAGTCATATGCCCAGAAACTGTTGGTGGGAGTGAATCTTTGAGGAGTACAAGAAGAGTTGGAGAAGAAAATAGTGTACAATGTCTTTCAAAAATAGACAATACTTTTCTTTAGACTTAATTTGCCCCCACCCACACTTATCTTATAGGGTGCGATTTGGATTGATGGGTGAATTTCCTACAGGATACAATAAAGACCCTTAAATATGGATTACACTCTAAGTACTCAAGTCAAAACAACAATGTCATTTACCGAGTGACAATTTGACTTTATATATCTCTATGTACACTCAAAGACAAAAGCAATGTGAGTTTGATCTTATTGTTGTGTGGTGTGTTGTATTGTTGTATGTTTAAATGGATTGATGGTGATGAGTATTTATAGGCCATGAAGTGGTGTCCTTTGAAGCAACACTTCTTCAATTAAAAGTCATAATAGTTTGCTAGATTCATGAATCTCACGTTGTAATTCAAAAACAGACATATGAAGAGTTTATTACTTTTATATTATGTGCAGAGTGTGCTCATAGGCACAACACAAGCTTTCATCAAGTGATGGCTATCACACCTTTGGTTATAACTTTTCACATGTGCCTTTAGGAACTAAAGAAACATGACCTTGATGACCTTTAGTGTTATAATTAAGTTATAACTCTCTACACAACTTTTCACATAAATTCCTTAATTTATGATACATGACCTTACAAAAAGCACATATCTTCATTTTAATATTCCTACAAAAACTTAGGGTTAGTCCCATGTTCCCTCTGTTTCTTCCATTTTTGAAAATTCAGATCTTCAATTACAAGCTGAGTTGTATTGCTTTAGTGTTTTTCAGTGTCTGTATAGGTATGGAGCAAGAAATTAAAGATGCATTGTGAATATCTTGTAGACATGTTTTAAAACCCTAATTTCAAGGAAAAACCTATTGAGGATCAGAAGGGGAGTAGGAGTAGTGCTGCTTTGGATAGAGTTGTCAAAGCGGGCTATTCTTCTTTTTTTTCCCCCTTATTTGATTAGGGGTATAAACCCTTTTAAGATTTAGAACGTAAAATGTTTTCAACTCTCAATAAGTACATGTTGTTCTAGCTGTTATGAGCTTGGTTCTCAGACTCGTAAACTCCAATATATCAGATTTTGCTATTTTCTCAAGTTTGAACTTGATTATGTTCCGGATTGGGCTTGAAAGCTTGCATGATTATGTTTTTTATTAAAAAAACATAATCATGCAAGTTTGGAGGATAAATAAACTCCAAAGGCAGAGGCACTTGGAGCCCAATCCATAGGGCATACTGGCTACTGGGTTAGAGAGTACACATGCTTCCACTTCTTCCCAGCGTTTCCACTGTTTCGTAGATCCCTAGGATGCCTCTTCCAGTGCCTTGACCAACTCCAGGATCAAACCCCTTCCCTTCAGGTGAGAAAGTCCGACCCCTTCGCCAGTTGAACCAAACACGAGGGGTAATAAATAAATTTTTTAATGATAAGGAATCCACTCAATCCTCCTTGGTTACGAAGTGAAAAATGGATTTGTACGTGTGTAGCCTCCCCCGGCCCACCATAGTCGATCTACAGCCTCGTCTTGACCACTCATAAAT
Source organism: Acacia pycnantha (assembly GCA_025563575.1). Lineage (NCBI taxonomy): Eukaryota > Viridiplantae > Streptophyta > Magnoliopsida > Fabales > Fabaceae > Acacia > Acacia pycnantha. The sequence goes on along the minus strand of JAMWYP010000015.1, from coordinate 9,024,479 downwards.
AGGAGTGGAACCCATATCAGAATGAAGGGGGATTCAATTGTTAATGTATATATTTAAAAATATTTAATACAAAATATTAAAATAATTTTATAATTTTAAAGATGTTATCGATCAAATACATGAAATGATATAATTTCTAAACAAATATATGTTTGACATAATGAAACTAATTCTAATTAATATTAACTTTAAAAAAATTACATTTCTATTCAGCGCATGTGTAAGTTTACAAGCATTCATAGTTTCATATAAATGAAATTTTTTGGTCAAATAGTTATTAATTGAGAATAGTGATAGGTTTGGAGGTGCAAGTTTTATGGGTGGGGGCGCGCAGGCCTAATTCCTTTGCCGCCAACTATTATTCCCTCTGTGAAGTCACGATTGGTATGTATATGAATTCAAAACTTCATTAAAATCATTTATTGCATTTTTATGCCTTTACTAATTAACCTGTTAAAAGGTTCCATGTATTTGTGAATAACAAGCCCGTGCTGCCCGTGCAGCTTTTAAACGTTTACTTAGAGAACGCCTTTGACTCTGTCATGACCTTCTTAAAAAAAGGAAACCGTAGAGGAATTACATACGTACATGTAGTATTATATTTTACATTCAAAATGTCATAATAATAGTTCGTTTGCATAAATGAGGAAGGAATATGTTTTACAATTGTAATCACATCTGTAAACTTAACAATCTACATTTCTAAACACTTCCTTGTACACATTCTTTGTAGTATAAGTGAAGACATTGACTAGGATCGGAAGAGAAAGCTTATCCAAGACAGCTCTGACTTTATATTATAAGAAATGTGCAGGACAAAATGAACAAAGCTTGTTCATAATGAAAAAAGAGTAATAATAAAAGAGTTGTGACTTTTGTGGGTCATATATATATGCAGGCTTTGTATGAGGTAGAGGCATGCAAGTTTACGTTAATTGGAATCGGGAGAATAGGATGCGTTCCAAGCTAAGAAACACAAATATTGGAGAGTGTGCACAAGTTTTGAACGAAGCAGGGTCCTTGTTTAGCGAAAAGCTCAAATCATTGGTTGATCAGTTCAATTCTAAGTATTCTGGTGAAGCCTCCTTCGTTTTTGTCAACAGCACTGCCATCTCCACCCAAAACCCTGCTTTAATTTCTGGGTACCTATCATTTTTTCCCCTTCCTTCCTTCATTTTACGTTAATCATAACAAAATATTCACTCCGTTCTTAAATATAAAACACAGTTGAATTTTTGTTGGGAGAGAAAAAAAAAAAAAGATACATAAGTTAATTATTCAATCACAACATATATTGTATACCATTATGAGATTACTTAATCACATTTTTTCCCAAATTAATTTGTCTAACCTATAAACTAATATATAATCTAATGGTATATATACAATATATGATGTGATTAAGTAATTTAATTTGCTTCCTTAATCTAGCTAAAAAAGTCAATTAAATCTTATATTTAGCATCGGATGTAGTGTATCAGACCAGTAATGTGTATTCCAGCATTCAAGAATCAGAAGGATAGTTGTTGCAAAACGGCGTCGTCGTCTTGTGAGCTGTGTTAGAAACTAGAGGCCATGTGAGAACAGGGATGGGCACTTATACTGGGATGCCCAACATACAACTGACGCTATGCGCTCTCACAATATAACGCCTCAAATCCAAACTTCACTTGCCCTATGGATATCATCCATTTACTTTCTCTATCGCCTTCTCCGTCGCCGGTGATGGCCTGAGCACCACCATATGGATCACTTTTTTTTTTTTGGCCAAAACAACAATTTTATTAATAACAAACAAGAATTACATTCACCAATAGCCCAAGCCAAAAAACCCTCAAAATTCCTAAACATGCAATCTAACACACCCTTACCAAAGAATTAAACCTATAAGCAATAAGCAAACTAAGAGTATCTGCAGCGAAATTAGCTGGTTTTTTCCTAGCTAACACTAAGTCCTGGATCAAAATATTGCTTAAAGAAGATGGTAGAGAGTCCAACCAAACATGCTGGTACATCTTCTTTGCGGCATCGATCGCTATTCGGTCGCAGCTTTATTTCCCTGTCTAGACACCAAGGATAACGTCACACCATCCACGGACTCCGAAGCCAAGAATTTCATCATAAGGTCCCAAGATTTCCACTCGCAGCCAACTAGCGTTTTACCTATGATCAATCTATACAAGCATTCACAATCGGTCTCTACAATTATATTTGAACCGGGAATTTATTTCGTGCGTGAGCTTCTCTCAATGCTATACATTCCACCATGAATGGCGAATCTGCACACACAGCCCACCTAAACCTCCCATAAACTCACCTTTGTCATTTCTACACACAAGGCCTATGCCTCTACACTGTGGCCCTCTGGAAAGATCCATCCACATTTATTATCACTGCACTGTGGGCCGGAACCATCCACTGCGCCTTTCTTTCCATACCTTCACCAAACAGACTTCCTGCAACCAAAGATTAGTTCGTGATTTAGCTCTCCAAAATTCATCAACACAGGCATTCACAAGGTAAACCACCTCCTTAGCATTAGGTAGCTCTTCCTTAAAAATCCAGGTTGCACCTCTTCTTCCATATCCACCAACACATAGTGGCAAAGATTGCTTTACCATACTCATCAAGTTCCTCCCGATCATGCAAGAAATCATATAACCATTCCTCACAACGTTTCATTGACCATTTGCTAAATTTGAGACCTAGGGGGCACCCAAACCAAGAATGCTTTGTCCAAGGACATAGAAAGAGTAAATGTTCTAAACTTTCACGTTCGGTTAAGCATATAGGACATAGAGGGAAGTAGTGCATTTACGTTTGAAAAGGGTCTCTTGAGTTGCAATGTTCCCCACTCCCACACGCCATAAAAGTGTTGGACCTTGGACGGCACTATGACCCTCCAAATTGATTTCCATAACGCTTTAGGAATGGAGAAGGACGAGCTTGGGTCCCCGATCCTTACTTCATTCGTATCGGCTTTGGCCATAGTGTATCCAGATTTAACAGAGTACATGCCATCCTTATTTGCCATCCATATTGCCTGTCGAAGTCGATGACAAGGAGATCGGGATCCGCCGAATCATCTCCCTTTCCTCGGGGCTAATCTTTTTGTTAATGGAAGTAAGATTCCATCTCCCATTGCATATCGATCAGCCACCCAGTCTCACCATCCTCATCACCACATTCTCATTTTGCGCCTTGTATCCGTTTAGTCCAGGGATCCACCGGTCCTTCCAAACTTTGATGATGTGACCATTCCCCACCTTCCAAAGACATCTCTTTAATTAATAACTCCCTCCCTTCAAGCAAACTAGACCAGCCCCATGAGGCTTGCTTTCCTTTTTTGCCTCTAAAAATTTGCCCTCGGGAAGTAAATGCCTTTGAGTATGCGACACCATAGGTCCGTGGGATTCGAATGAGTCTCCATGCCGTCTTTGCAAGAAGGGCCTTATTGAAGCACAACAGTCCCTAAATCCCATTCCACCATCACACTTCTTTCTTGTCATGTGTTTCCAACTTTTCCAGTGTATTGATCCCCATCTCCTTTTCCTCCCCACCGAAATTAGAAACCAATCGATCTATTTCGATGCAGGATTTTTGGGGAATAGGAAACATGTAATAGGATATGTAGGAATGGAATTTGCCACCGCTTTTATCAAGACTTCCTTCCAAAGAAAGGTGAGAAGATTCTGCTTCCACCTTGTAATTTCAACCCAATTTTATCCCTTACAACAACCTAACGCCGCGCCTTGGATCTTCCCATATCACGGGTAGCCCCAAGTATTGCCCACTGATCGAAATATTTGACGCCAAGGCGATTGCTAACTCATCTTTAACTCTCACGGGGTGTTTGCGAGAAGAATAAGTGTGATTTCTCCAAGTTGATTTGCGACCGACGCCATACAATAAACTTCCAGGATCTTTTTAATTACACAAAGAATTTATCTCATCACCTTTAAGAATAATAAGGCATCGTCCGCGAAAAAACAATGGGAGAGGATTGGTGCATTTCTAGCTAATTTTACACCCTTCAAGTCCTTTCTTTCAATGTGCGATTGAATCATCAAGGATAGAACTTGAAGCGAGTATGAACATGTAGGGGAGATTGGATCCCCTGTCTTACACCTCTCTGGGGTTGAAGGAATCAACATTCGCCCATCCACAAGTAAGTGAATCTTGTAGTTGCAATGCACTTCATAATCCACCGCACCCTACCTTGACGAACCCCATCCTCAACATTACTGACTTCCAAGAAGTCCCATTCAACACGATCATAGGCTTTATTCATGTCAATTTTAAGCGCAAACTCCAATTTGTTACTCTTCTTCTTGCGTTTCAAGTAATGGAAGGCTTCGTGAGCTATGACAATGTTGTCTGGATCATACGCCTGCGATGAACGCCTTTGAGTTGGGGAAACAATACGACTCATCGGTTCTCTCATTCTACTAGTCAAGATCTTAGCAATGATTTTATACGACACATTGCACAATCCAATCGGCCTAAATTGGTTCACTCCTTCCGTTTGTTCACCTTTGGGAGGAGAACAATATTTGTATTATTAATCGATTCGGATCGCCCCGCCATAAAAAAATCCTGAACCATCACGCAGACCTCCTTACCGACTTCCTTCCAAGATGTTTGATAAAGAGTGCGAGAATCCATCGGGGCCGGCGCCTTATTAGCACCTAGTTGAAATACAAATGCCTCAATCTCTTGGTTGGTTACCGGCATCATAAGGCGTTCATTGTCGGCAGAGACACAACCTCTTTAATGTAAGACAAGGCTTCCTCCATCGGACGAGTACCACCGGACACGAATAAGTGCACATAGAATGAACTAAATGCCCTATTAATGTCCACCCTATCCTCCACCCAAGTCCCATTATCTCGCTTGAGTCGCAGGATTTTATTTCTCTGGCGTCTCTGGATGACACTAGCGTGGAAGAACCTTGTATTCCGGTCCCCATCGACAAGCCAAGCAACCACGGACCTTTGCCACCAATAAATCTCCTCCCTATTCCATGCCTCTTCAATTTGTATAACCAACTCCTCTCTTGCGGTAGCTTTTCACTTGTCGTGACCCCTCTATGACAAATACTCAAGATGCTTCTTAACCGTTCTATAACCTTCCCGAAATTAGGAACTGTACCTTGCTCCATTGGATAAGCTTGTTTTGGCACGCTAGCAACCGACGGGCCGATCCGCCACACCATCATTCATAGGACCTTCCACCTCATTCCATCCAGCTTCAACAATTTGAAGAAAGTTCTCATGTTTCACCCGGTTTGCTTCAAACCTAAAGGATCTTACCCGTCTTTCCTCGCGATAACAAAGAATCCAAAATCAAGGCATGGTGGTCTCGATCCTATAGGATCCACATGAAAGATCATGGCATGCTCAAAGGCTTCACGAATTCCACATTGCCTAGGCCACGGTCCAACCTTTCTCTCACAATGCCACCCGATCTCTTATTGCACCAAGTGAAGTGGAGCCTTTAAATTCTAGGTCCATGAGGTTGCAATATGATAGCAAACACTGGAAGTTGATGATCTTCCGCATGGATCCAGGATTTCCACCCTCCTTTTCCGATTGAGACAAAGACATCGTTAAAGTCACCAACTACCAACCATGATCCCTTTATGTTTGCGGCTATTCTACGAACAATATCCCGGGTAGCCCTCCTTTCTTCCTCTTTTGGTGGCCCATAGATGAATGTGATTACAAAGAGTCCAACCAAGCTACTTGAATCAAAGAGGACGTGAATGATATTCTTTGATTTATACAATACGCTTAAAGTCACGACATTATGCCACCAAACAGATAGACCCCGAAAGCCCCTTGGCTCCACAATTACTTCATGATCAAAACCACATCTTACCCTGGTTCTCCTCACTTTCTCGAACCGATTTTGGTCTCCATTAGGAAGATAATTGAGGGACGAAACTTATTTACCATGTCCTCGATTTCGAACCTGTCAAGGTTCTTCCCAACCCTTGACAGCTTCCAAGATAGTAGTTTCATGGCCCCTTGGTGGCTGTTTTTGGCCAGCCACTACACCTTCAGCAGTCTCTTTGTGTCTTTTCCCTCTACCAGCTTTAAAAACAAACCCAGAATCCATGGGGGAATCCTCTACAGCCGCTTCCATCGCCTCATCTAGGCATAGGTCATCTTCCACAAGGTTCTCCTTACCAGCCTTGCATTTTCTTTTGGCAAAGCGCTTCACTCTTGCTTTATTCTTCCTTAATTTCTCTGTGAATACAGAAATGGCAGGCTTAACATTGGAAGCCACCACCTCCAGCTTACACCGTTTTGCTACTGACGAATCCCAGACCTCTTCTGCACTTCGCTTCAACCCAAGGCAATTAATACCTTCTATAACTTCACTCAAGACCCCACCACTATATAGAATCATGGCCTGTGAGTTTTCCTCTTGGTCCCCCAAGACATTGTTGCCATTTGAACTGTCTTCAGTCACAGCATGATCTTTCAACACCATAGGTTCCGCGGTAGTTGTCTTTATTATTGGATCTATGGAGCCATTCTGCCTTTCTATCCCCTGTCTCTCATTGCTTACAATTGGCCTTGGCATGTGGACCCCATGCCTAGTGGAATCATTTCCAGGACCACCACCTTCCCCACTCTCTGCTGCTGTATGTTCAACCTTCTTCCTATCCACCGTCCTCATAGGCTTCAGCTGCTTTTTTGCCACCAGAGGATTACTGATTTTGATGGAGAATATATCTTCTTCCACCAGATTAGATTTCTCCTCCAGTAGCTTCTTGTTTTCCTTCTTCTTATGAGCATAAGTCTCCTCCTTCTTTTGTCTGGCATAATCTGCCTCCACCCAATCCGAACACAGTTATAACAGAAGCTTTGAAGCTTTTCATACTTAATCGAAATCCAAACTCTTCTATTATCAGGCCTAGATATCCAGAATCCATACGCCAAAGGTTTCCTTAGATCTAACAAAATTCTAGCACGTAGGAAATTACGCATGTACCTGCCGTTGAGATAGGGCTCCTCTGCAAGTAGAACCTCTCCGACATGGCTTCCGATACTGATCGAGTTCTCCAGGTGCATTGCTTCCATTGGTACGTTGTGCATTTGGATCCAGACCGGACACCGACCAAAATCAAGCTCCTCGCATGATTTATACTTCGACATTTCCAGGAGATTCAACAGGCATCCATTAATTGACCATGGACGGCCTCGCAAGATCCTGTTATATTCTCCTTCATCCGAGAATCGGAACATAAAAGCGTTCTCAGTGATCTCCGTTATATCAACACCTTCTTGCAGGTTCCATGCCTTTTTCAGAATTGAATCCATAGCGGTTTTCGAATATGATCTAGATGATAGAACTTGCCAATTAGGATTCTCTCTGTGGTTAACTCTTTCCATACCAACGGAGTTGAGATCTGATTTTCCTCCATGAGCACCAGCGCAATACGATGCTAGTCACCAGATAAACCTTCGCCGACCCTTGCTAGTCTCCTCCTGTGAACCACCGCACCAACTCACGACGACGCCGTCCACCGCCAAACCCCCAAACTATCACTCTCACGCTTGGCGGAGAGAACAAGCTCCCACACGAGTGCGTGGGGAGAACTCACACACATGTCATGCGAAGTGTTAATAAACCTATATATATGGATCACTTCACACACACAAATATAAGCATAAATAATCAACCCATTTAGCTTCGGCATATGTATGGGTGTGCCACTTCATATATATCATCATAATATATGAGCATTATTTGTATTAATATAATCTTCCACTTGTTTTCCAACAGTCTCTATTTCATATTCTCTCTATTCAAAGAATTTAATAACCCTCATGAAACTAGCTTCCTAGATATTGATAATCAATATATGTATAATCGAGATATTATGATCTTCTCATATATATAATTGAGAATAAAGAATATGCTTGGTTTGTTATATATATATATATATATATATATATATATATATATATATATATAAAAGCATGCTTATTCTCATTGTCTCATCAAATTTCAAAAGGAAAAAAAAACTTCAAATTAATACTCTATGTTTTATCCATCAACCCTCAACGTATCTCCTCCCTCTCTATATATATAGCTGTTAAAATTAGGATCCCTGGGGCAGAATGTTGATCATCGCAAGTTGGGAGGAAATTTTCTGGAAAAATGATAAATAAATAAAAAAACCATTTGATTTACAAAAACCCCCCAAAATGTCTACTAAACTAGCAAAATGACAAATAGGTAATTTGGTAGGAATCTTGAATTTTGAAGTTTGAGTGTGTTGACAACTTGAATATAAGAATTAGAAACTTGGGTATATATATGTATATTGACAACTTGAGTTCCCCAAATTGTCACTGTGTATACCCAAGTTACTAGTTAATTGCTATCCTTAAGTTGTTATTGCATATTCTCAAGTTGTCAACACCCAAAATTCAAAATATTATATTCCTACTAAATTATCTATTTGTCCTTTTGTTAATTTAATAGAATTTTTGTAATTCAAATAGTATTTTTCTTTCATTTTCTCAATTTTTTTGGGCCTGAACTTGGGAGGAATTTTTTTTAACTGTAGTAACTAGTAAATAACATATTATATGAAGCTAGGGTGAAAAGAGAAGGGATTACTAGCCTCCGAATGACAAATTAAAATGGCACATAAGCTTTTCCAAGCTTCGAAAAAAATAAAATTATAAGGGTTAATTAATACCATTATGATTTCTTATAATTTCATCAAATTTTAGTTTTGATCACTGTAGTTTTAAATATAGTTGATTTTAGTCCCTATAATTATATAAAGATTTGGTCTAAATTTAACCACTGATCCTTATAATTATTTTTTATTCATACACTTAAAGCAGAGAAGATTTGACGTTGCTTTATATCTGGCTTTGACGAATCAAAACAGAACAACTCAAGGCTGACAAGAGCCGAAAGAGAAGGGGTTAGTATTTTGTTCTAATTCTATTGAGAGTGCATGTGAGAAAACAGACGAGTAAATGTTAAAACCACATTCAGTTAAAGACCAATTTGATTATCTCTATATACTATATACTGGAAACAAATTGTCCCTCGCTTGCATCCAAAACAATTTAATACGTTAACAACCAAACAAGCAAATTTTCTTTTTTCTTTTTCCAAAAGCACTAGCAAAGAAAAATATAACCACTCCAAAAATCTTTAATGAACAACAAAAACACACCCCCAAGTATACCAACCATATTTACTACTCTACATACTAATTAATGGATAACCTTGTTTTGGTACAACCTAATATGAATGGATAACAAACCAGTCGATCTACCAAAATATACTATACGGTAACTATATTAATCAACATAATCAAATCAGAAATCTTAAAAAAAGAAAAAAAAAATTCCTTCCATTGTAACATCATGAATGAGAAGAGGACAATTATTACATACATTTGTATGTATTATTTTATAAATTGTTCATATTATATATGTTTCGTTTGTGAATGAGAAAGATTAGGTTCTTTTAAATTTGTCAGTTTGTATGTTAATGCTTAGACACCAGTAGTTAGCTAAACTGATGGGTATATATATATATATATATATAAACTATTAAAGAGCTCCTATATATACATTATTTGAGAACAATGCATGCTATATTTTAGACTCTGTAATCTTGGATATTTATCTCGCGTATTATAAATAAAAGTTGGATGTTTCTGATAAGTGAAATTTCAATCTCCGGTATTGTGTAAATACAGTCTATTTTCTAAGTAGAATTTCTGCAAGAAATTAGGGAATTTAAGGGCCAAAGTGCCAAGATTACCAAAATGCCCCCGAAAAGGGTAAAAGACTTAGAAAATTTATGGAAAATCTTAAAAGACAAGAAAATGACCAAGTGAGTTAGGAGAGTATATAATCTCTAACTATTGTAATTTTATAAATTATGAAATTGGAGAAATTGTTGGAAAATACTCAAAAAGTAATAAAAGACCAAAATACCCTTGTAATTTCTAAAAATGCAAGAGGCATGAGAATACTAATGTTAATACCAAAGTATGAAGGTAATAAGGCATGGTAATTAAGAAAATTATCAAGAAGTGATAATGAAGTAATTAAGTAATATTGGGCTAATTACTTAAGCATAAGCAAAGGAAATTCAGTAATAATTATGTGAAGCTCAAAAATTAGTGGAAATTAGTGAAATATTAGTGCAAATGTATTTACTAATTAATGGGAAATTTTTATGAAAAATCATTGAGTTTAGGTATTTTTAGATCTAAGTACAAGAATGGACCAATTAGGGATTTTTGTTGGAAATTTTGGAAAAAATAAATAAATAAATCATTAAATAATTAATTAAATAAAAAATAAATATTTATTAATTATTTAAAGAGGCCAGCCGAAATTCAAGGCAAAATTAAAAGAAAAATAAAATAAAAATAGCATAGGAAACAAGTTGGCCACTTGCAACATATTTTAATAATATAATTTAATTAAAGCAAAAATCATGAATAGTAATATTAAAATTAGGAAACGGATCCTATCTAGAGATCTAGGAATGGGATTGTCAATATCAAAGTAGATTATTGATCAGTGGAATTTTATCTTCCATTAGACTCATAGGAAGTTAATTAGAAGTAGTTTGTGCATTTTCCTAATAAAACAAAATAGGGAAAAATGCATATAGGCATAATTTTGGAAAAGAGGAAAATAAATTCTAACTCAACATTTAGGAATGGGTTTGAATTTATTTAGACATATTTGGAGTCGAGTAAATTATTTGAAGAGATTGATATCTCCGAAAACGAATTCACACAGGACGCGTTCGGACACGTTTTCGAAAACTTCAACTGGACTGTTGGAGACCTATATGGAATCAAAATTTAGGTTAACTTGGACATTTCTACTAAGTGAGAACTTGTCTTCAAAGTTGTAAATCCATAATTTTGAGAATTCTCCGAAATCACGCGAATCGGGTACCGATCGGGGAAAACGGTTGGGCTAGGGCTTAAAGCAAGCCAAGTCACCATTTTGGACCAATGGGTGGCTGCCACATCAGCAAGGGAGGTCGGCCAAGGCATGAAAAAGCAAGGGCAAAATCCATGTGCAATTGTTGGACATGAATAGTGCAAACAACTTTGAAAATTCCAACCTTGTCCCTCCAAAATCTCTATAAATAGATGCCATGCTCCTTCAAAATTCTGCACATCTTCTTTGAGCTCCTTTGGCCGAAAATCCTAGGGAGAGAAAGAAGAGAGAGAAGTTCGGGCGGAAGCTCTGCCAAGTCTTCAACGGGTAAGTCTTTCGGGCTTTAGTCTTTAGTTTTTAGTTTAGTAGTTAGTAGAATTGTTAGTTAGATTTAGAAAGTAGGTGACAAGATTCCTACAAATGTTTTAGAGCCTTGTTTGCGTTGAAAAATATGCAGAGGTGTAAACATAGTAGGGATCGAGTCATTGAAAAGTTGTAGTTTTATAGCTCTTTTAAAGGTTAGGGGTAGTAATAGCCTTTAAATTTTGAGTATGATTGGGTATCATATGGGAGGGCTATTTTAGTCTTTATTTTCGAAAATCATAAATGCGTCGAAGTTACGCGAAATTTTGGGAAGAAAATAGCCTATGTAAGCGAGCCGCGAAATTCCGCCAAGTAGGGGTATAGGGGCAAAATGGTAATTTTTACCTAAAATGCCGATTATAATGTCAAATTACTAATGGAAGTGACATTATTCTCATAGGATATCTGAAACGTTGATTCTCACGCTGTTATGGCTGCCGACGTGCATTGTAGGATTCTTGCACGTTTCTCCGTAAAAGTACGTTTTCGCGGTGGTACCTAACGTTGCCAACGAAGGTACGGACGCATCTTGTAACACTAATCTTGTGCTTCTTAAATGCATATATGTCAATGATATGTTCGTAGACCGTTATACTGAGAGTTATACGGGTTATAGTTTTGATAACACCGTTTTGTTTTCCTAGCGGCGAGGACACGACTAATTATCGTGGCACCGGTGAATAGTGCGGTTTGTTGTTGTTATTTACCTTATGGGGCTTTACATATTGCTCGTGCTTATGTTTTGTCGGCATAATGATCATGCATCTCTAGTATGCTTATGATATCTTGTTGTATTAGCTCTAGAAATATCTGTTGTCCATATACTTGTATTGTTTGGGTATGAGGTTATCAGATTACGAGATTCAATACGGTGAATTGAATCTCATTTGTAGCTTCAGGTCGAGTGGACCACGGATCGTGAATCGAGGCAAATACCCGGAGTAGGCATGCAAACAAGACTGCTTTCTATCTTTATCGCTTTACGCATTCCTTTCCGCTTCTGTTTCTATCTGTTGTTCCTTTCTAAAACCATAGGACTACTGTAATCTATACAATGTTACACAATGGTTGATGTTTTGGCTAAGAATCCAAATGCTCTTTCGCTCTATTGCTCCACTCTGATTGTTTGTTTGAAAAAAAAAAAAAAATTCCGCATTTCAAACTTGGGATGTTACACTCTGTGTCGGTAGTTAGTACTATTCCTTATTTTGTCCAAATGCAATTTATTTCACAGACTCTATAGATTAGACAGGACTATATATGTTTTAGTGCATGATAGTTATAATATATACCAACGAGTCAAATAATAAGATGAGAGAGTGGTAGATTGATTCATGTCAAACTCCACTATATAAACAACATGAACGCCTTACGCAAAAAGACATATCCTATCTTGTGCCAGAATCAAATATCATTCTTAATCATTGTTTCGATAATGTGGAGTGAGAATAGGCGGTACATACGGTGGTTGGTGCAGCTGCTGGCGGCGGCTGCGACTTATCATCTGCAAACTTGTGTGAGGGGAGAGCCCCAAGTGCCTTGCTTCTTCATATTTGGGGACTCTCTCTCTGACAATGGCAACAACAACCTCCTTCCGACCGCGATCAAAGTTAATTACTTTCCCTACGGCATTGACTTCCCCGGCGGTGCCACCGGAAGGTTCTCCAATAACCTCACTGTCCCCGACTACATCAGTAATATAACATTCTTTCCTTCCACCTTTTTGTTCCTATATATATAACCGATTTAACTAAAACATATTCCTCATTCCGTACGTTACTTTTGAGACTAACGTACAGTTTTGGTGATTTTACAGCCAAGTTTGTGGGGATCAATCCTTTGATTCCACCCTTTGCAAATACAAGTGGTTCAGACATTCTTAAAGGCGTTAATTATGCTTCTGGTGCTGCAGGAATTCTCCCAGAGACCGGCACGCAATATGTAACTATATTTATATATTCATGAACTTGGCGTTTAATAGGGTTGAGGTGTAATATTAAGGGCGGAGTTTTTTGCTAATACAATTAAGTTTTGAAGAGTGTAGAAGTATACACAATTTTTTTTAGAAAAAAACGGAGCAAGTGTCCATAGAAGAAAAACACAAGTGGGTTTCACATAAGAAATAAAGGGACGTTTAAGCTAATTTAATGATATTACTAAAATTGTTCCGTTTTCAAAAGATACTTTTACACCATTCAAAATTTAATTGTGTCAGACATGGTGAAAAACTTTGTTATAAAATTGCACATTATCCCTTTAATATATCAACAAAAAATTCCTTTTATAATTGATACGTATGATCAGGGTGTTGATATCAGCCTGGAGTCACAGATAACAAATCACAGAGTCACAGTTGCTAGAATTACTGGCAGACTTGGGAGCATTGAAGCGGCCCAACAATACTTGCACAGTTGCTTGTACTACGTCAACATAGGAGGCAATGATTACTTGAATAACTACTTCAAGCCCCAGTATTACCCATCAAGTCACATCCTTAACTTAACCACGTTTACTGATGTTCTCATTACTATTTACTCTCGGCAACTAAGGGTATATTATATATATGCATATCCTCTCTAATATATATCTTCATCCTTAAGATGATTTTGGGTTTTCATTAGAAAAAATAGTACTAGCTCCAATCCCTAATATAATATAAGATCGAGTTAGTTGGGGGTTTAGATTTAATTTTAAATATAAGATTTTAGTCCATTTTATTTCTTATATTTATAATTTTTCCGTAATTAATTAATTTATTAACTTATAAACTGATATATATATATATGGGCATTTTAGGGAGATTATGTCACATTTGTTCAAATTAACCAATCTATTTCATTTCCTTAATTTGTCTGAATTAATCAATTAGCTAGCTCTTATATTAGCGATCGGATGTACTCGTGCTAATGTAATAAATGCAAATATGTGTGGGGGCAGAATTTGTATGAGCTAGGGGCAAGAAAAGTGACGGTAGTTGGAGTGGGGCAGATAGGATGCCTTCCAAGCCAAATTAGCCAGAATGGTAGTTGTGCACAAGAAGAGAACAAAGCAGCCTCCTTGTTTGATTCAAAGCTCAGATCTCTGGTTTCTCAGTTCAATTCACAGTTCTCTGGCGACACCGCCTCCTTCATTTTTGTCAACGCCACCGCCATCACCACCCTCAACCCTCACTTTCTCGGTATATATATATAAATTCTTGTACAAATTTACCAACTACTTTTAAAATTGTAGCTAATTAATGATGAGTATTGGGGAATATGCGTGTACATGTATGTTTCAGGATTGAAGTTTCAGAGGGTTCCTTGTTGCCGAAAGTTGGTGTCGTTTATAGGGTTGTGTGTTAAAAACGACAAGCCATGTGAGGACAGGGAGGAGTACGTATTTATGGATGGGTTTCATAACACAGACGCTGCCAACAGAATCACAGCACTATCAGCATATAACGCTTCAAATCCATCTTTCACTTACCCTATGGATATCAATCACTTACTTTCTTCCTCACCATGAACGCCCCATGGATCTATTGCTTTATATATATATATATTACGCAAACAAATAAAAATGTAAGACCTTTTAACCATTAAGAGAATTGGTTAAAATTAGTTAAATTAAATGTGTAACAAAATTTCAAGAGTTGTCAAAATTACCTCTATTTAATTTATGAATTTTCATGCCACTTGTTAATCCCTATAGTTAAGAAAATTAGTGCTTGAAAAATCAAATTAAAGGCTATAATTGATAAAAAAAATATTTAATGCTTGAGAAAATTCATAAAAGGCTAGCACTACTTCTTGTAGGAATTTGTTACCTAATTTATATAGATTAAAAAAATTAAGTTAGTCAATGATCATTAATATCATTCTGGTCCTATTTATAAGTCTACTTTGACCAAAAAATTTCGTCCTATTTATAAGTCCATTTTGACCAAATAAATGAGATTGTGACAATTTTGCCCATATTGATGAGGATGTGAGAAATTGGCTAGCTATGTTGGAAAAAGAAAAAGATGAGAGAGATTTGACAATAAATTTTATAAGGTGCACATTCATAAATGATGGTAAAGTTGGAAATTTGTTCTATAATCATTGAGATACCTACCTCTCCTTAGTATGTGAGATTTGATCAAAGTGGACCAAAGTGGTATATCAATAATGTTTGACTTGTTTTAAAGGGTAAAGTTACAATTTTAATCATAATGTTTTACCACTCTGTTCCTATTTATAAGTCCATTTTGACCAAATTACACATATCAAGGAGATGTAGTTAACTCAATGATTATGGGGTGAATTTTCAACTTTACTCTCATTTATGATTGAGTACCTTTCAACTCTTTCTTCTCTCTCTATTTTTATTAGTATAATTAATATGGGCAAAATTGTCACAATCTTATTTATTAGGTCAAAAGAGACTTATAAATATGACAAAATTTTTTAGTCAAAAGAGACTTATAAATAAGACCAGAGAGTGGTATGTTGTAAACTTTCAAGGGTGAGACAATTTTACCACTTGCCGTTGAGTATGGGCTAACATCCGTTATTTTAGATAGAGTGGGTACCACACGTTGTACAGTTGTCATATTTATTCTCCATTGACCATTTGAAATGAACAACACGTCATCGTCCTCCCCAAATCGCCCCTCCATCAACGCACGAAGAGGCTCGTCGGGAAGGAGGAGGAAGCTTCGAAATTGGCAAGTGCAGGAGGGAAAGGAGTCTTTTATGTCCATTATCGTTATGACCTTCAGCTTCAGGGTTTGTCTCTTGGGATGCACTGTCGTCTCCTAATGACGAAGCAACAGGCACGAACTTGGTGAAAGCTTTATTGTCGCTGCTGCCTCTTTTTCTTTGGCTCTGCCTTTCAACAATGGCAGATTCCTCCATAACTAAAATACGAGAGACAGTAAAGCGAAAGCAAGGATCTCAATTTTCATGCTTTGTTAGCTTGAGAATACGGAGGGTGCAAAAAAAATCGAACGATTTTGCCACAATTTAAGGTTATATGCTTCCCCCTGCAATTGACGATCAAGATACTCCTAATGGAAGAAAAACACAAATTTCTTCTTGTATTTTATATGAATCATTTTCGAGGTTCAAAGATTCAGAGGTTCAGAGCTTTTTCTCAAGTATTTAATGGAGGTTCAGGTCAAAAAAAGAAAGTCTTTAATGGAGGTTGTATATGGGCTAAGGGTAAGATGTGACTTTCAAATTGTCAAAGGAGGAAAAGAAATGACGTGGACACCGTGTCGGACCCAGTAAAACTATCCTAACGTCTGTTTTCTGAGAGACAAGGCCTGTGGTAAAATTGCCTCATTTTTTTAAATTTGTGTGTATTTTAGTACCATTGAAAATTTAATGGTACTAGCTAGTTGCCCTTTAACTAAGACATTGTTGTTAAAATTGTACATTCACCCTCTTTTAAAATATGTCCCCCCAATTTAATCGCACTACTTTCTTTGTAGATAGGTAGTAGTTTACCAACAAACTGTTGATTTAGGTGGTAAGTGACATCACCTTCTTAAAGAGAAGAACACAAATTCGAATTTCAAGAAGTACACTTGTTAGAAGAGACAAAGCTCTCTAATCCCTGAAAAGAAAAATCCTTAGTCAAATAAAAAACAAAAGAAAATAGTTTTAGAAAAAATAACAAATTAATGCATGTCTAGCCAAAAAAGATTAATGTCTAACTTTAATGATCAAACCAAACTCTCTCTTACATTTAAACCATAAATTAATAGTAGGAGCAATATTTCTAGTCGTGTTCGAGCTGCTTTCCAAAAGTTATCTATTAACACACGTGCATAAATAAGTAGAATTAGACATGCATAGCATATATGAATCATCTTCGTGGTCCAAATCATCTAAAAAGAAAAAGAAGAAAAAAAAAGAATCAGCTTTATATTTATATATAAAGCACTAACATGAAATTAAGATTCAGAAGTTAGCTAGCTTTCCACTCCCTAATAATCTCTATGCAAAATAATTGAAGAGGAAAGGAAGCAATTGGGAAATTTCCTCTCAACTAGCATATGATAATTTGCGCCTTCATATATGACATTTTACGCAGTTGATATGATCTTTAGGATATGATCGAAAGGAAAACTGGCCCTCGAATGCTATTCACATATTAATATTACTCCGTATAATATAGACGTAAAATTTATTACTAGTATTAGTACAAAATCCGCCCAAGTTATTGGTCTACAAGTTACATATGTCATGCACCCTCTATCTCTCTCACTAAACATTGTCTTAAGCGGTGGAAAATGTAGAATCAAGAATGGCTCTGTAAAACCGACTTTTTTTTTAATATAAAAATTTTAGGAAAGGGGTTGGGTTCACCCACAGTCCAAGGACAAGACGCTTGGAGCCCATTCCGTATAGGGCATACTCAGGGGCGGAGCCAGGATTTGAAATTAGGGGGTGAAAATTACAAAATAAAATATAGTGGAGCCATAATTAATTATGGGGAGAAAATTACAGAACTTGACCCAAAACTTTAAGAAATTATATTTTAACCTCATATATATTTCAATATTTTCATTTTAATCCCTCCATTAAACTTCTACTAGGAACTAAAGTGAAAATGTTGAAATTTTTATAAGAGTAAATATAATTTTCCAAACTTTTGGGTCGAATTCCGTAATTCTAGGGGGGGCGGGGGCCACCCCTAGCCCCTCCCTGACTCCGCCCCTGGGCATACTGGGTTAGAGAGTACACATGTCTTCACCTCCGTAAAACCGACTTGAGATGTCAGCAATAGCGCCCTGTTGGATTTAGGGTTTGCCCTTGATGGGCTTACAAGTTACTCCTTCACGTCCTTAATATATAAGACATATTTACTTAATTTGATTACATTAAGAAAGTTAGTTTAGTTTATATGACATGTATTTTCTAAAATATCCTAATCATTTTCTTCAATTCCCTCATTCCCCCCTCCTTGATTATTGTTGAGGGAGCACCAATATGGATAAGTTAGGAAAATATTGACAAATATGTAAATTATATCTTATATTTAAAACCAATATCAACTCCTCAAATATATATGTCTTTTATTAAGGATTTGAGGACCTAATTAAATACTACATATGGTCCTTAATAAGATATTGTACGTTTATATAGTGCAAATATATTATATTAAAGAACGGAGTTAGAATAAATTAAATAAGAATTTAATTTATTGTCCAGTATCATACTTTTTTTGGCCAACCACTATCGTCATATTAATTATTATGAAGATTGTTAATTTGAGAACAAGCAGGGAATATTTCTGTAATATTATTCCAATTTCCTATAATTATGAGTGATTGATCCTCCCTAAAATATCTACAAATAGAGGTGTTTCCCTTAGCAATCATCTCTCTTCTGGTGCATCTCAGCTCCACAACGGTTTGGTCTCCAGTGCATGACTAATCCCTATGTGAATTTTTGTGTGGTTCGACTCACAGAGCTTCGAAGGTGCGTGGGGCATAAATTCAAACTCAGATTTAGATCGACGCAGTAAGTTTCTCTCTTTTCTTTATTTTTTGACTAAAATATCCACGCAAAAATGATAACAAACTATACATAAATATATGATCGCTTGCGATATTGGGTGTGCCGTGTGCATAGAATAATGAGAGAAGTTGGCTCGAGTGACGTAGAGCAAACCCAGGCAAGTCCATGTGGAGCAACAATCACCATAACCAATTTGTGATCAGAGAAGAGGGGTAGTGTTGACGTAAGAATGGGAGAGAAAAAGTATGGCAGTGTTGAAAAGTCAAAATGTCTGACAATAAGTTTCAATACTCTCCCATTTTTAATATAAAAGCCTGGAATTTGAATTGTTTGGATTCTTTTATACCCTAATTATTGTAGGAATACTTTTGTAGTGCAATTTGTACTACAAAAATATTTCTATAATTAGAACTGGAGGTAATAAAAAGGAAAAATATCATTTTTATCCTTGAAGATTTATGTTAGGAGCACTAGGCATTCAAAAGGTTTTTTTAGAACATTTTTACTCTAAAAGTTTATAACACACAGCATATTTACCCTAACCTCATAGAAACCTAACCGTTTAAATGACACAATGGCTTCCAAACTTCTGGGTTGACGTAAGAATGAGAGAGAAAAAGTATGGCAGTGTTGAAAAGTCAAAAGTGCTGACTATAAGTTTCAATACTCTCAGCTAGTTTTTATTATAAGAGTCTGAAATTTGAATTGTTCGGGCCCTTTTATAAAATCCTTCCTAATTGTATTTAATACATTTTACTATTTTTACCCTAATTAATTCTATTATCTCTTCTCTTTTTTTACATTATAAATTCTCTTTCTCACTTATTCTCTTAATTACTTACACCTTATAAATATTGACGTATTTGGAAAAAAGTTCAATTCTAACATATTTATTGTGTTGAAGTAATTTTAAAGTGTAATTCAGTCATGGTCCTTTTATAAAAAACGAGTGGAGGAAGTATAATATATTCCCTCTTTTCCTTTCTACATGACCTATTAATTACTTTTTAGAAATTAAGAAAATTTATTAAAAGTAATTTAAATGTTAAAAACTCCAACAACTTCCCAAAATTATCATTTAATTGGCACAACTAATTGGATAGAAAAGACAGAGAGGTATTATAGAGACAATGTATTCTTAGAGATTATGAATATTTTATTGAATCATGTAAGGATCATATATATATATGGGTTTATCGTTTGTCATGTCACTTGACATAAGATTATGCCAAGTGAACCCAAAACTACGTCGTTTTGGGAGTTAAGGAAATTAATGAATGGTGTTTTTGTATTTTTGTTTTAGTATTTATTATATAAATTTTACTAAAAGATCCTTCATTAATTCCCTTGACTCAAAACTACGTCGTTTTGAGAGTTCATTAATTCCTTTAACCCCAAAACGACGTAGTTTTGGAGTGACTTGACATAACCTTATGTCAAGTGACATGACAAACGATAACCCCTATATATATATATATATATATATATATATATATATATATATATATATATATATATATATATATATAAAATTTAAAACAGTGAATTGGTAAGATATTATAAATAAGATCAGATGAAGTGTATCTATCAACTACTGCCTCTAGTCCTATTTAAAAATTAAAGTCTCATCCACTGACCTTTAAAAATAATGCCATTTGTAATTAAAAAAAAATTACGATGACTCATTTGAAAATATACTCTTTTTTTCATTTTTAGTTTAAATAATGGATTTTCCCATCCCCTCCTCTCTCCTTTGTTAATGAAGTATGCCAATAAAAAAAGAACCCATGCATCTATCATACCCATAAAATGTAAGGGAATAATATATGTTGACGATATTAATTAGGTGTTGAAAATAGGAATCAAATTTAAATTATTATTTAGATTATTTGAATTTGAATTGTTAGTATTTGAATTTAAATTATTATCTAGAAAAAGGGGAATATTTGAAAGGTTGTTACCTACTATTATGCTCAGATTGTTAACCTCTACTGTTATAAATTTACCTCATTCAAGAGGAAAATAATTTAAATTATTATTTAGGTCATTTGAATTATTGTTAGTATTTGAATTTGAATTATTGTTACTAGATTAGAATAAGTTATCTAGAAAAGGAGAATATTTGAAAGGTTGTTACCTATTACTATGCTCAGATTGTTAACCTCTGCTGGTATAAATTTACCTCATTCAAGAGGAAAATAGAATGAACGGATGAATGAAAAAGAGGAAATACTCTTTTAGATTGAATTTTAATATTAGGAAAAATTAAAGTAGGCAGTTTTCTAGTCTTGCCAACTTCCCTACGTTATATAGATTATGGTGGGGCCTTGGGTGCTCATTAATTTACGAATATATCGCGTGTAGACGTAGTGTAGTCAAAACAAAGATGAAAATGTTGTGATTTGATTCCTCTCAATACTCCCCTATAAATAGATGCGCATGTATATACCAAACCGATCATCCTATCTTACATATTGTGGTCCAAATCAATATTCTCATTGTGGTTTCATCTGTGTGTGTAACTGATTGATTAGAGAGAAGATATGGAGATTAGTAGGATTAATAATAAGCTGTTTTGGATTTTGCTGGTGGTGGCGGCAACTAATTATGTAGAGGCACAGACGACTGATTGTTTTTACGTATTTGGAGACTCTTTGTCTGACGATGGAAATAACAACCTCCTTCCCACTTTGGCCAAATATAACTACCCTCCTTACGGCATCGACTTCCCTTCCGGTGCCACCGGAAGAGCCACCAATGGCCGCACTGTCCCCGACTACCTCGGTACGTAACCTCTCTTTTTGTTCATGTTTCTTATTCACAAGCTTAGCTTCATATATGCATTGGCTTACAGCTTTTTGTGAATTATTGTTAATTCTCCTTTCGGGCTTTAATATGAAATCTAGTTGCGCATTTGATAAGAAACAAATTAGTTTAATATAAAAAAGTGAATATAAAATATTTTATTTCCTTAATTATTCCAAAAAAAGTAAAACTGAATCTTATATTAAGCGGAGAGGTAGTATTTTGGAATCTAATAATGGTCGATCTGATTGATTATTACAGCTCAATTCATTGGGTTGCCGTTCATTCCACCTTTTGCAAATACAAGGGGTTCAGACGTTCTCAAAGGGGTCGATTATGCTTCTGGTGCTGCCGGAATTCTCTTTGAGACCGGCAAGCAAATGGTCGGTGCTATGTACTCAACTTATATCCATCAATTAGAGTTTTGATTTGATGTGTGTAAGGTTGATGGAATCTTTAATTAATTGATTTGATTTTGGTATCTCTGCAGGGTGCTGATATAAGCTTGGACGCACAGATAACAAATCATGGAGTCACAATTGCTACTGTTACTTCCGAACTTGGGGGTGTCGAAGCAACCAAAAATTACTTAAAAAAGTGCTTATACTATGTCAATATTGGCAGTAACGATTACCTAAACAACTACTTCTTGCCCCAGTACTACCCATCAAGCCACATCTATAACTTAACCCAGTTTGCTGACGTTCTCATTTCCAATTATTCTCGGCAATTAAGGGTATGTATATAGTTTTCTACATCTATTTTAAGGATGAGAGTAAATTATATTAACATGTGCGTATATAATTGTGTTGGGAAGGCATTGCATGCAGCAGGAGCCAGAAAGTTTGCTTTAGTGAGCTTGGGGTTCATCGGATGTGCTCCTGCCGAAATTATTGCAGCAAATGTGTCAAATGGGTGTGTGCAAGACATTAACACAGCAGCCTCCATTTTTAATGATAAGCTCAGAGTTTTGGTTGATCAGCTCAATTCTGATTTCTCTGCTGATTCCTCCTTCATTCTTGTCAACTCCACTGCTATCTTCTCCCTCAACCCTAACTTCCTTGGTGTGTGTATATATATATATTTATGTCCTTATTCTTCTTCTTTTTATTATTAAGGAAAAGACAAGAAAATACCACTTAAAATTTAAAATATCAAATTAGTAATTTTTTACTAAAATAAATTATCACTTGAAGTTTGAAGTTTAAGTGGTATTTTCTTGTTCTCTTATTATTATTATATTATTCCTTAATTTGGTTCAATTTTGAATATGTACACTTTCAGGCTTCAAGGTTCAGAATGCTAGTTGTTGCAAAACGGTGACATCTACTGGGCTGTGTGTTGCGAACGGGACGCCATGTGAGGACAGGAACGAGTACGTATTTTGGGATGGCTTTCATACAACTGAGGCTGTCAATGAAATATTTGCAGAGTCTGCATATAACGCATCAAATCCAGATTTCACTTACCCTAACAATATCGCCCGTTTACTTTCTTCTTCCCCATCAAACACCAATTAATAAGTATCGCTTCAATACATTTATATAAGCATCTTAAGTCCCATAATAACCATAACTATATGTTCTACCCAGTTGATTAGACATATAGTTATGTATCTCTTTATGATTACTTCATATCATACTTAATGTCAAAATAATATGAGCACTGTTGCTGTTCAATGTTCATCTTTCAACTGCGCGTTCCAGAAGTCTCCAATTCATGCTCTACATACAGTGTTAGACCAAGAATATCTTCAGCTAGCTAGAGCGGAATTTTATTAATTATTAATTATAATATTTTACTCAAAAATAATAAATTATCGGTTGGTGATCTTGTGTTCAGCGTTCAAAGTCTTAATTAGTTTGAATTTATTGGGTTTAAGTTATAATATTAAAGATGCAAAAAAGAAAGAGCATCTTTAGAATCAATTATGTGAGAGATTAAGCTTAATGGGTTTGAAATCTTAAATATTTATGCTCATTGAGGGCGTGTGTATATATATATATATATGTGTGTGTGTGTGTGTGTGTGTGTGTTAATTGTGTGTGTGTGTCTATATGATCCTTTATTCTAATTATGTTTGAGATTAATACTTGTAGGTTCCAAAGTGGAGCCAAAATATGAAATTTTACTACATTGACATGCAATATAATTGATCTGATGAGTGAGGGATATTTTGGCCACACCTAATAATGTATTAAATCTCAACCATAGTAAGTTTATCCAATGATAAAAGTAATAATAAATGGAAAGAAAATAAAGAGAAAGGTAAATAAATGGAGACATTCCTTCCCCCATCTATCTTCGTGTGTTGAAAGAAAAAATGTTAGGTGGGTCAACATCTTCCTTAGGAGAATCCAATAAAGAGTTAGAGTTTGATTAATACTTTTTGGACCTTGTGAGAGTTTAATTAATATGGTGCTTGCGGCGCCCAAACAGTTTGGTAAAAGAGTTATTCAACTATATTAAGAATAAACCTGGTGATGTAGAGCATGACTAAGAAAGAGGATTAAGAAATTGGTAAGTCTACTCTTTACTTAATTACGATGTTAAATTGTTAACAAGCATGAATGTTAGACAAATTAGTTTGATTAAGGTTTTTTATGTCTTTTACTATGTTGAATGAGGGACATTTTTGTAATTGGCCCTGCAATGTGTATTCGATATACTGATGAATAAATCTGTAACATCTCAATTTCAGAGCCAATTTTTTTTAAAAAAAATCAGAGTAGAGCATTGGAATAAAACATTGAGTAACTGATTATAACAATAATAGTGGCGTAATCGCCTGTTCATAAAGATTAATACATTATCTGTTTAGATACTAGACGTCCTTGATCGGGTCTCCACGCGGTCTTCATCTTCATGTGTGCTGTCCGCTCTGCTTACTCTTATCCTCCTTCCTTGGTCTCTCTCTGGACCTTGATGTGATGCTATAGTAAGAGCTGAGATCCAATACCCATCGGATATCGTAGTAGCAGTTAACCTCATGCTTATATAACAATATATGTTCAATGTATATTTCTAGAATGAATTACAAAGAATGATCCTTGATCATTTAATAACAACTACCCTACAAGCAAAGTTATCTGCCGCACTATTCACCAAAGGCCACGATGATCGGTCGTGTTCTCGCCGCTAGGAAAACATAACGGTATTATCAAAACCATAACCCGTGAAGTCGTAATAATAATTATCTAAGTTTATTACCTTAGTCACTGTGCATGACCCTAATGCAGTCCCGCCCATGGCTTATGAAACTATCCGTATCAAATATAAGCGGACTATAAGCATCGAGTCGATGTTACGATGCGCGAACGTACCTTCGTTTGATGGTACTTCGGTTTTGACGGAAATGGCACGTTTTACGGAAAACAACGAAACGTCCAACAGCGGCACGATGGACAGCGTAACGGCAGCAAATCAAAGTTTCTGATGTCCTATAAGAGTAATATCACTTTCATTAGTGATTTAGCATTACGATTGGCATTTTAGGTAAAAATTATCATTTTGCCCCTATACCCCTAATTGGCGGAATTTCGCCAGCACTTCGTTACTTTGGCTCCGATTTTTTTTTTTTCCAAAATTTTTCCAGAACTTCGACCCAATGATAATTTTCGAAATTCTGGACTAATATAGCCCTATCATATGATATCCAATCATGCTTGAAAAATTAAAGGGCTAAACTAGCAGTACTATTCTAACTATTGAAAGAACTACGAAAGCTTAAAGCTCGCTATTTTAACTTTCAACTTTCAGAGACTCAATCCCTACTATGTTTTTACCTCGTCAGGCATCTTTCAATGCAATGAGGCTTAAAAACAAG
Organism: Acacia pycnantha; assembly: GCA_025563575.1. Taxonomy (NCBI): domain Eukaryota; kingdom Viridiplantae; phylum Streptophyta; class Magnoliopsida; order Fabales; family Fabaceae; genus Acacia; species Acacia pycnantha. The sequence goes on along the minus strand of JAMWYP010000015.1, from coordinate 8,999,037 downwards.
AATAGGAATCTCATCTCCTACTTCCTAGATTTAACTAACAGTTTTACTAAAACTACCGGAAGAACTAAAGACTAAGGACCGAAGGATTTACCCGTTGAAGACTTCTGCACAATTTTTTTCCAGAGCTTCTCTCTCTTCTTTCTCCCTCTAGATTTCGGCTAGGAGCTCTCAAAAATTTGGTGTGAAGAATTCTAAGGATGCTAGGCTATTTATAGAAAAACCCAAGGACATAATGGTCATTTTTGCATTTAATCTCTACCCTTGGATCCAACTTGTTGAAGAAGGAAAGATCTTGACCATGGAATGCTCCAAAACGTGCTGCCCCCTCTCCAAGCCAAAGATGAGCCAATCAAAAGATGACACCTAGCCTATTCCAGAAGCTTTCCGGTCGAATTCCTCGATCGGTACCCGATTTGCGTAATTTCGGAGAAATCTCAAAATTCTGGATTTACAACTTTGAAGACATTTTCTCACTTATTAGAAATGTCCAAGTTAACCTAAATTTTGATTCCATATAGGGCTCCAACAGTCAGTCTGAAGTTCCTCGTAATGCGTGCCCGGTTACAGAACGCATTTCTGGAATCATCAACTTCTGGACAAAAATTCACTGATTCCAAATATGTCCAGATAATTTCAAACTCATTTCCAGATGTTGAGTTAGAATTTGTTTTCTTCAAGTCCAAAATGTGACTATCTGCATTTTTTCCCTATTTTGTTTTATTAGGAAAATGCACAATTGGCTCGAATTAACTTAGGAAAAGTCTAACGGAAGATAAAAACTCACTGATCAATATTTTACATTGACCTTGGAAATCCCATTCCTAGATCTCTAGATAGGGTCCGTTTCCTATTTATTCTATTACTATTCACTACAATTAATTATATTATAAAATAATATAACTTTAATTTAATTATATTATATAATAATATAACTTACCAACTAAGTTTCTTTTTTTTTTCTGCCCATTTTTTTTATTTCGTTTTTTTTATTTGATTAATTATTTAATTAATTAATTAATTATTTTTACATAATTTTTACAAAATTTTCCTATTGGTCTATTCTTGTATTTAGGCTTAAAAATACCTAAACTCATCTATTTTTCTTCAAAATTTCCAATTAATTAGAAAATATATTTTTACTAATTTTAAGCCAACAACCACCAATTTTTGGTTTTTACATAATTATCCATGAATTTCCTTTGCTTATGCTTAAGTAATTAGCCCAATATTACTTAATTACTTAATTATCATAATTTGATAATTTTCTTAATTATAATACCCCCTTGTCTCACAATTCTAGCTCGACATTTTCATTTCCATGTCTTCGCATTATTTTATAATTTACAAGGGTATTTTAGTCATTTTAATGCTTTTTGAGCATTCTTATTCAATTTCTCCAAGTTCATAATTTATTAAATTACCATAATTAGAGATAATATACTCTCATAATTCACTTGGTCATTTTACTGCCTTTTAGGATTTTTCGTAATTTTCCTAAGTTATTTATGTCCCGTAGGGGCATTTCTGTCATTTTGGCACTTTGGCCCTTAAATTCTCTAATTTCCAAGAGATTTTCCTTTAGAAAATAAAATAATTATAACTTAATATTTGATATCCCATATTCACCTACTTTCTATAGGTTTAACTTTACCAAATTATGATATAGATTTTTAGGGTATTACAAAATCATCTTCTCTGAACTTTCTTTACTCTCCTTTCTCTAATTAATTCTTGGCTTAAAGAATTTCATTTTTTTTATATAGCTATTTAATTGAGTCAAATTTAAATATTATCAGATCCAATTGAGAATAGTTATCATGAAGACTTTTTTGCATTAACACAACTTGAATTTGACACTGTGTTTAATATGCTAAAGTCATTTCCATTGAGAGCTTGGTGATAAGATTCATTCTCTTGAACCTAACTCTGAGCAGTTCTTTGATTATAGAATGATTTGATGTACTAGGGGGGGTTCATTAGTGATTGTGGTTACGTTAATGCGCATTAAAATTACTCACTTTGGCAATGCGGCATAAGTAGCTTGGGATTACAGATGGCAAATTATAAGCCATTGTTTCTCAAATTGCAAGCAAACTCCTCAAGTTAGACTTGTTAGTCTCCGGTCTGGTCCAACCCAAAATAAACCCGGGGTCTTGTTGGGCTTGGGTTGGGCTCCCTGGTTGGGAGACAGGTCTGCTAAAAAAATTTCGGGAAAATTGTAATTAGGTCTCAATTTACAGACTTAATGGCAACTAGGTTTCTCGAAATTGTAATACCTTGATATTTATCTCAAGATATTATAAATAAAAGTTGGATAATTCTGATAAGTGAAAATTCAATCTCCAGTCTTGTATAATTATAGCATATTTCTAAGTAGAATTTCTACAAGAAATTAGGGAATTTAAGGGTCAAAGAGCCAAAATGACCAAAATGCCCCTGGAAAGGGTAATCAACTTAGATGTATAAGAATGTTCAAAAGTAGTAAAAAGACCAAAATACCCTTGTAATTATGGAATAATGTTAGAGGTATGAAAATACTAATGTTAATACAAGAGTATGAAGATAATGAGACATTGTAATTAAGAAAATTATCAAGTTATGATAATTAAGTAATTAAGTAATATTGGGCTAATTACTTAAGCATAAGTGGAGGAAATTCACAAGTAATTATATGAAACCCTAAAATTGGTGGTTTTTGTTTTTAAATTAGTAAAAATGTATTTACTAATTAATTGGAAAATTTTTATGAAAAATAGTTGAGTTTAGGTATTTTTAGGCCTAAATATAAGAATGGACCAATTAGAGAATTTTGGGGAATTTTTAATAAAAATTGAATTAAGTAATTAATTAAATAATTAAATAATTCATGAAAAAGATTTACAAATTCAAAAACATGCCCAGCCGAAAATTTGCCCAAAAATTTGAAGATAAGATCACATTTTAATATCTTGCAACTTGCATTATAATACTATTATAATTAATTAAAGTAAGAAAGAATGAATAGTAAACTAATATTTAGGAAACGGATCCTATCTAGAGATCTAGGAATGGGATTGTCAATATCAAAGTAGATTATTGATCGGTGGAATTTTATCTTCCATTAGACTCTTCCTAAGTTAATTCCGAGGTCAGTTTGTGCATTTTCCTAATAAAACAAAATAGGGAAAATGCATATAGGCATAATTTTGAAAGAGGAAAATAAATTCTAACTCAACATTTAGGAATGGGTTTGAATTTATTTAGACATATTTGGAGTCAGTGAATTATTTCAAGAGATTGATATCTCCGAAAACGAATTCGACACGGACGCGTTCGGACACGTTTTCGAGAAAACTTCAACCTGGACTGTTGGAGACCTATATGGAATCAAAATTTAGGTTAACTTGGACATTTCTACTAAGTGAGAACATGTTTTCAAAGTTGTAAATCCAGAATTTTGAGATTTCTCCGAAATCACGCGAATCGGGTACCGATCGGGAAAACGGTTGGGCTAGGGCATAAAGCGTGCCTAGTCACCATTTTGGACCAACCAAGGGCTGCCACATCAGCATGGAGGTCGGTCAAGAGGGGGAAAAGCAAGGGCAAAAATCCTTTGGAAAAATTGGACATGAATAGTGCAAACAACTTTGAAAATTCCAACCTTGTCCCTCCAAAATCTCTATAAATAGATGCCATGCTCCTTCAAAATTCTGCACATCTTCTTTGAGCTCCTTTGGCCGAAAATCCTAGGGAGAGAAAGAAGAGAGAGAAGTTCGGGCGGAAGCTCTGCCGAAGTCTTCAACGGGTAAGTCTTTCGGGCTTTAGTCTTTAGTTTTTAGTTTAGTAGTTAGTAGAATTGTTAGTTAGATTTAGAAAGTAGGTGACAAGATTCCTACAAATGTTTTAGAGCCTTGTTTGCGTTGAAAAAATATGCAGAGGTGTAAACATAGTAGGGATCGAGTCGCTGAAAAGTTGTAGTTTTTATAGCTCTTTTAAAGGTTAGGGGTAGTAATAGCCTTTAAATTTTGAGTATGATTGGGTATCATATGGGAGGGCTATTTTAGTCTTTATTTTCGAAAATCATAAATGCATCGAAGTTCTGGCGAAATTTTGGGAAGAAAATAGCCTATGTAGCGGCGCCGGCGAAATTCCGCCAAGTAGGGTATAGGGGCAAAATGGTAATTTTTACCTAAATGCCAGTTATAATGTCAAATTACTAATGGAAGTGACATTATTCTCATAGGATATCTGAAACGTTGATTCTGCTGCCGTTACGCTGCCGACGTGCCGCTGTAGGATTCTTGCACGTTTCTCCGTAAAAGTACGTTTTCCGCCGGTGGTACCTAACGTTGCCAACGAAGGTACGGACGCGTACTGTAACACTAATCTTGTGCTTCTTAAATGCATATATGTCAATGATATGTTCGTAGACCGTTATACAGATAGTTATACGGGTTATAGTTTTGATAACACCGTTTTGTTTTCCTAGCGCTGAGGACACGACTAATTATCGTGGCACGGTGAATAGTGTAGGCTGTTATTGTTGTTTTACATTGTGGGGCTTTCATACTGCTTATTGCTTATGTTTGTCGGCATAATGATCATGCATCTGCTATATGCTTTTGTAGTGATATCTTTGTTGTATTAGCTCTAGAAATATCTCGTTGTCTCAATATCTTGTATTGTTTGGGTATGAGGTTAACAGTTACACGAGATTCAATATGGTGAATTGAATCTCACTTTGTAGCTTCGTGGTCGGGAGGACCACGGCTCGGGGATCGAGGCAAGTACCGAGTAGGCGTGCGGCGAAGACCAACTTTATCTCTATCGCTTTACGTATTTCGCTTTACGTTTCTATCTGTTGTTCCTTTCTACAACCATAGGACTACTGTAATCTATACAATGTTACACAATGGTTGATGTTTTGGCTAAGAATCCAAATGCTCTTTCGCTCTATTGCTTCACTCTGATTGTTTGTTTGAAAAAAAAATTTTCCGCATTTCAAACATGGGATGTTACGAAATCATTAAATTGTAGTGAAATCTTAAGAGAGCTGAGTGCTATTAATTCAAAACATGAAAGTAAAATTTTGTCCCTTTGTTAGTGATGACACATTTAGAGCAACCACTGACAAATTTAAAGTATCCAATGATAACTTACACAGCAACAAGTAACTACAAAAAATATTAGTTCAAAACGCAAATACAACTTACACATATTCCTCTTTTGCATCATTCCTTATTGGTTATGTATTGTCAACTACATACACATGACCATTTTCTCTATTGAATTTAATAAAATGTTCTACTTCTTCATAATCTAAAAGGTCCACAAAAGTTGTTGCATCAAAGATTAGAATGAATTTTATGAAAATTTTACTACTTTCTTTTCCAACAATTGATGCTACAATTGTTCTCAACTCTACATACATATATGTATAGTATCTTCCTTTATGGTTTTTGTTCTAACGCTACTCCCACATCTTGTAAATCATATTCTCCTCCACTTAAAAAACGTCTCCTATATGTTAGAAACATAATATATAATTTACCCTACATAATACATAATATGTAGGGTAATCTACATTTTCTCCTAAATATATATGACAATTTTCTTAATTGAATTTAATAAAAGGTCTGTGAATTTTATGAAGATTCTACTACTTTCTTTTTTAATAATTGATGCTATAATTATTCTCACCTCTTCATATGTAGTGTTTTCTTTTATGGTTTTTGTTCTAACGCTACCCACACATATTGTAAATCACATTTTTCCTTCATTTAAAAATTGTCCCCCTTATATGTAAGAAACATAATATATGATTTCCATATGCATTAACCATCTTTTTTGTCACCCTACAAAACAAAATTGTTATTAACAATTACATGAGCTACGTAAAATTAACTTTACAACACTATATTGACGACACGTTTTGAAATCGCATAACAGAGATTATAAACACATAAAACTTCATATTTTTCATTTATCCTTATCTAAGCACACACAATCTCCACAGCAAGAATTTATTACCCCCCCCCCCCCAAAAAAAAAAAAAACTCAATGAAACATCATAAATCATAAAGGCAATATAAAATTAATAATAATTGAATGCTCTAAACTTATTATTGGTAACTCTAAATTTGTCATTGCTAACAAAGGGACAAAATTGTACTTTCATTTTGGAATTAATAGCACCCATATCTTTTGAGACTTCACTACAATTTGATGATTTTGAGGAATCTAGTTGCTATCAAGTCTGTGAACTATGACTTGGTTGCAATTTTCCGATAAAATTGGTAAGCCCCAAAAATTAAAGATGAAAGGCAAAAAATACACAAGTATAGATCATAGCGTAAAGAAGACCAGAAGAAGAAATATGGATACTGATTCTTGACAAATTTCACTAAAAAAATTAGTGTTACACACACAAAAAATCATCAGTACAGTCATCTGTAAACAATTATGCTAGTGTAAACAATCTTCCCTTTTAATCATTTCATTGTCATTCATATATGTCCTAAAAGACCTAGATCCTTAAAATAAACTTATGTCCTTCCAAGCAAAAAAAAACTTTTCAAATATGGATCTATTAGCAATTTCCCCTAATTATTTTTCAAAAAATTAAGAAAATTTATTAAAATTATTTAAATGTTAAAAACTTCTACAACTTCCCAAAATTACTTCATCATTAAATGTGCACAAGTCATTGGATGGTAAATAGAGACAGAAAAGGCATCATGCATAAAGGGGGAGTGATACTTTTTTGAGAATAGTTATAAATATTTTATTGAATTCCGTAATGAACTTGTATTTAAAAGAGTAAATACCTTTCTGGTCCCTAACAAAAAACGTGATCCCTATTTTGGTCCCTTACAAAAAAAGTATTTTTTAGTCCATAAAAAGGATGAATAAGGGTCGATTGGTTGACATTTTGATCCCTCACAAATTTCCAAAAGGTCTTTTTTAGTCCCTAAAAAAGGATGAATAAGGGTCGATTTTTTTGTAAGGGACCAAAATGAAGTCCGTGTTTTTTGTTAGGGACCATAAAGGGTATTTACTCTATTTAAAATCAATGAGTAAATTTAAGATGTTATAAATAGGATCAGATGAAGTGTATTTGTCTGATCCGATTCACAAAAGCTTATCAATTGATGTTTCATTAATATAAGGCCATTTATAATAAACAAATTTTGTGACTCATCACTTAAAAAAAAAAGAAGAAGAAGATCTTTTCTATCTCTAATTTAAATAATGACTTTTCCATCTCAGCTCTCTTTTCTTAATGAACTATACTAATAAAAAAAAATAGTTTTTAAAAATTTCCAACATATTTTACCGACTTTCTTAATTTTCTTAGGGATATATATGTTAATGATATTATGAGAGTATGTGGTTTTGCTAACTAGTCTCCCCAACTTCCATACATGGTACATATGAGAATGTTAGCGGTTTGATTCGTCTCAAACTCTCGCCTACAAATAGATGTGCATGTCTGCCTTACAAACACGTACGCCCAAACCATCCAATCAATATTCTTGTTGTAGTTTCTTCAGTGATTATTAGAGAGATGGGGATTAGTAAGAGTAATAATAAGCTAGTTTGGTTGTTGTCGGTGGTGGCATTGTTGGCTGCAACTTTTGCAACGGGACAGTCCCAAGCGCCACCTTGTTTCTTCATATTCGGAGACTCTTTGTCTGACTCTGGAAACAACAACGTTCTTGCCACCGCTGCCAAATTTAATTACCTTCCCTACGGCCTCGACTTCCCGGCCGGTCCCACCGGAAGAGCCACCAACGGCCGCACTGTCCCCGATTTCCTCTGTAAATCCTGTTTTTCCCTTCATGTGTATGTTAATTTTATTTTGGAATCTAATGGTTGAGATGGTTATGTTACAGCTGGATTTATGGGGATGCCGTTGATTCCACCCTTTGCAAATACAGTTGGTTCAGACGTTCTCAAAGGAGTCAATTATGCATCTAGTGGTGCCGGAATTCTCCTTGAGACCGGCAGGCATTTGGTACTATATATCTACACACACATAATCATGAACTTGCGTTTCATTTTGTTTTCAATTCGTATTTTGATGTTGATGGAATAATGTGCAGGGCGACGAACTGAGCTTGGACAGACAGTTAACAAACCATGGAGTCACAATTACTACTATTACTGGCAGACTTGGGGGTTCTGCTGCAACCAAAACATACTTAAACAAGTGCTTATACTATGCCAATATTGGCAGTAACGATTACTTGAACAACTACTTCTTGCCCCAGTTTTACGCTTCAAGCCGCCTCTACAACTTAGACCAGTTTGCTGATCTTCTCATTGCTAACTATTCTCGCCAACTAAGGGTATATATCTAAACACACACAAAGACACATGTAGATATCCATATACTACCCACGGGTCCTTCATATGTTAAGAATTAGTTAAGTAACTTATTTAGTTTCCTTGATCTCTCCAAAGAAAGATCAATGAAGCTAAATAAGTTATTTAATCATAGCATATTTTATGCCTCATTATATTTGATATTATGTACCACCTTATAGTCAAACAAATAAGTAACAGTAAATATAAATATTTTGATGTAACTTATATAAGGAGTAGTTATGTATATAGTTTGATCTGCTATGAATGAGAGTAATTATTAACAATTGTGTATGATTGTGTGTACGTGGTGAAGGCATTGCATGGTACAGGAGCAAAGAAGTTTGCGATAGTGAGCTTGGGATTCACCCAATGTGGTCCAGCCGCAATATTTTTGGGAAATGTGTGTGCACAAGCCATAAGAGCAGGCTCCATTTTTAATGAGAAGCTCAAAGTAATGGTGGATCAGTTCAATTCTGAGTTCTCTGGTGATTCCTCCTTCGTTATTGTCAACGCCACTGCCATCTTCACCCTCAACCCTGACTTCCTCGGTAAATATATATATACCCATTTTCTCCCTCTTTTAACTTTATCCTCTTCCATTTTTATTTAAAAAGATCACTCACTTGCAGGATTGAGGGTTAAAACGGTTAGTTGCTGCGTAATAGTGCCTGCTACTGGGCTGTGTGTTGCAAACGGGGTGCCATGTTTGAACAGGAACGATTATGTGTTTTGGGATGGCTTTCATCCAACTCAAGCTGTTAACACAATAATTGCAAACTCTGCTTTTAACTCCTCCAATCCTGCTTTCACTTACCCCACCAATATCGCCCGTTTAATCTCTTCTTCAAACACTCTTTAAACTCCTCAAGTCCTCACCTTTATATATATAATAAGTTATTAACATCTTTGAAGAGACAGCATTCATAAACTAACAAATCGGCACGTTTTAAGTCTATGGCTAATTCAGATTTTGGTCAGATTAATCACGTAAAAAGACATAGTTTGATTATTTCTAATCTTTAATATGTATATAGCTTCAATTAATGTTCATAATTTAAAATGAAATTTAATTAATTCTTATGCATGTTCGTTTTATTTGTGTTAATTTTATGTGAATTATGTTGGAGATTTAAGCTTAATGGGTTCATATGTGTGCCGAGAGAAAATATTGAGTGGGCCAACATGCTCTTGCGGCGCCGATATATTAATTGGGTAAAAGTTATACCACCATGGCAAGAAAAATGATTGATTATTATTGATAATAATAATGAATCTGTTCCTAATTTTATGTTTATATGAAGCAAAACAAAGTAAGTTAATTATCCCACAACTCTTTCTTGTTGGTGTTCATGATGGTCCTCTTTTGGCCCATGATGTGCGTAAGAGACCATGAAATTGGTTAATATCAATATGCTAAAAAGGCCATAAAAAAGGGAACAGGGAAAAAAGAAATAATCATAAGAAGCTTTTAGAAATTAGTTAGAAGTTTAGGTAAGGATTAAGGAATTTGTAATTGTTACTTAATCACGATGTTAGACTGTGAACAAGCGTGTCAGGCATTATAGTTTGATTAAGGTCATTTTGAATGAGGGAAATTAAAAATGAAAGGATTTCAAGGAAAAGTACAGGTAGCAGTAAGTCTGTTAACTAGTACGCCAAAAGTTTGAAGGGAAAATGAAGAAATCTTTTAAGAAGTTTGAGGATTAAGAAATTTTGAAAGGTGTACTTGTTACTTAATAACTACGATATTAAAAGACAAGCATCAGGAAGTTTCTCAAAAGATGACAACCTTCAGGTACTGGCTAATCAATCTTCCAGTTAAACAAGGTATTTAACTTTGGTCGAAATCAATTAGTTATCTCTCGTGCTTGGCTCCTTCATAGATACAATGAAGAGGCTTCTCCTTCTTGTTATTGTTGTTCATATGGTGATAGAGTATGATTGTGGGGTTGAAGGGAAGAAGCCTAAAGTACCATGCATTTTCATATTTGGAGACTCTTTATCTGATAGTGGAAACAACAACCAGCTCTTAACCTCAGCCAAAGCTAATTACTTGCCTTATGGCATCGACTTCCCCTCTGGCCCCACTGGAAGGTTCACTAATGGTCTCACTACTCCAGATTTCATCAGTACTATTCATTCCTTTACCTTCTTCTTCTTATTCTTTAATTTCATTTCCTCTTTAATTTGCTCCTCTTACTGAAGCTCAAGTTAGTTGTTTCATTATTATGACAGCTCGACGTTTGGGGTTTCAGAACTTGATACCTCCCTTTGCAAATATCAGTGATTCAAATATACTTAAGGGTGTCAACTATGCATCTGGTGCCTCTGGAATTCGCAATGACACCGGCGCCCATCTGGTATATATTTGTTACTCCCTTTAGTCTTTAATATAAGACTCACTTGACTTTTTTGGATTTTTGGAGAGGTTAAGGATATTAAATAAACTTTTAATCGTAGTATATATTGTAATTATTAAATTATATATTAGTTTACAAATTAGTTTGAAGAAGAACCATCAATATATAAACACTTTAATATAACTTAATTAGCTTCCTCAATCGCTAAAAAAAACAACCGGTCTTATTAAAGACCGGTAGTATATATAATTAGTGATCGTTGTTAGGTTAATGGGCATGCAAATTATTTACTTCGGCGATGCATGAGCAGGGTGCAAAGATCAGCTTGGGGTTACAGATAGAAAATCACAGAGCCATGGTTTCTCAAATTGCTGGAAAACTGGGAGGTCCTGAGAAAGGTGGAGAATTCCTAAAGAAATGCTTATATTATGTGAATATAGGAAGCAATGATTACCTTCAGAATTACTTCTTGCCACAATACTTCCCAACAAGCACCGTCTATAACCCTGACCAGTTCGCTGAAGCCCTCATTCACCAATATTCTCACCACTTAAGGGTATCTAAAACCACCCCACAATATGTGTATTCTAGGTCTCTCTCTTTCTCTGTTGAACAAAAACTTTATGTTTTTGTGGTGTTGCAGGCTTTGTACGAACTTGGTTCTAGGAAATTTGCATTGTTTGGGTTGTTCCTTCTGGGATGTGTTCCAAATGAAGTCATGAATCATGGGGATGGGACTTTATGTGTTGAAGAGGAGAACAGAGCAGTCCTCATTTTCAATGACAAGCTCAGAGAACTAGTGAATCAGTTCAACCAACAATTTTCCGATGCCAAGTTCATCTTCATCAACAGTGCATTAATCTCATCCAAAAGCCCTCTTTTAGATGGTGCCTATATGATTATATCTATATTCATTTCATATATTTCTCTTATTCTTGCTATATACATGACTTTGATAGGTAATCTGAATGAACATGGGATTTTCAGGTTTAAGGAGCATTGGCAAATCTGGTTGCTGTCAAGTAAGAGCAGATGGGATGTGTGATCCTAATAAATCACCATGCGCAGAGAGGAACCTGAATATGTTCTTTGATTCATTTCATCCTACTGAGGCTGCCAATAAGTTATTGGCAACTTTTGCCTATAGGTCTCTCCTTCGAATCGTCACTCACCCTATGGATATCAGCCATCTCCTTCACTCGTAAACCACTTACCAAAACCACACACACCCACATTCATTGATATCAGTCTTACCATCTTAATTACTATGTAATCATATCATTGACGCTCATTGTTATTTCCATGGCTAGTGTTTATACTGTTAGATTTATATATATAATCACAAGTTGGAGATAGAATGGACAGGCAGGCTTATATCTATCATACAGAGGAAACAAGGAAATTAAACAAAACAAGGGATGACACACACACAGATCAAAGGTGTCTTTTTTAACCACATATATAGTAGCTTAACATAGACAGAAGAGAGTCTTTCACAATGTTATAGAGTAGTTTAATTATGAGCAAGTGTAAATATATAGAAGGCTACAACTTATAAGGAGGGAGCATATACTGAAATCCCCTCTTCATAGTTTTGCCTTTTATCACCTTCAACATTAGCCCGCGATTCCAAAGTACAATTGCAGAAGAAGAAACTGAGAGTCTTGCTTGCCCATTACTCATCGGCAAGCGCATCAACTGCGCGGAGATTATAAAAGAACACCACTTTTCAGGCTAACAGGTTTAGTGGAACATAAACATACATATATACACATGCACATATAATGTGAGCCTCTCAACTTATTATTAATAGTAAGAAGTATTAATTATTAATAAACTGATTCCCTATAGTGATTTCACCTAAAATATATATACACCAGTACGTCTTATTTTTATGAGACTTATGTGTCTGAAATGAAACACAATATTTATACTATCTATTTCTCTCTTCGCTTTAGAAAACTTTAGGTTTCCTATATGCATTCAGGAAATCCATGCTCACTATTTGATAGCATTGTTTTCATAAAAAAATATTTTTTTTTTTTTTTTGGACAGCTGCTCTCAACCTCCAAATTATTTCTTAATTCCCTTCACAGATGAATGAAAATGAACAAAGGACGTAACCGTTAAAACTTTAGCATAGTTCAGTGCCATGACATTATAAACTAATTTGACACAAAAAGTATCTTATTCTAAATATCGTAGGTTTTTTTTTTTTTTTTAATTAATTGGCAACTTTCTTCCTTTTTTTCTCCTTGGTTTTTCACGCCATAGCTATTCATGCTGCACAAATTCTATCTCTAAGTCATGCCTCAATCTAAAACTTGAATTATCTACTGAAAACAAAAAATTCCAGCTGCCCATGGAAAACAAAAATCACACACACACACACAAATTTCTTTCCTTAGATCAGCTTAATTGGGTTCTACTTAAGTAGACTATGGTTAGAAAGAATAGAAATAAAGAAGGGGAATATATAGAAAGTAGGTAAGTGATGAAAAAAACATACACTAATTGGAGGGCCATGTGGTCTTGGTAGTGATGATTGGGTTGTAATGCAGTGACCTGAAAATAACCTCTATTGTCAAATTGCTGCTGCTGATGAGATTGCATGGATTGATCATACTCCGACCCTCCTCCTCCCACTACATTCATGTTTTGCTGCTGGTTCCTCTCACTTTCAGCAATCTAATCAACAAATATAATTAACAACATAGTATATACCAAGTCAAATTAATTAATGGTGGGAAATAAATAAATAGTATATGTTTGAGGGGACATGATGACAGACCCTTGCTCGAAGAAGTTGATTGTTGTTATGCAAGTCTATTTCCTGCATTTTACCAACACTTCATCAGTTAATATCAATGCACCATTGAAATTAAATTAGGGTATTAATTGCTCACTTCTTCAATTATTATTTTAGCTAATGAGAGGCTGAACAGTAAGTATAGAGAGTAGAGGTGGGAAGTTTCATGTAGTTAATGTAATTATAGCCAATATCTGAGAGTATTATAGTGCTTTGACTAACTTTATTCTTCAATGGAGATTGGAAGAGAAAAATATAATGGAGCCCGGATGAAAAGTTTAAATCATATTTATAATATACTTCTTTGATAGGATTAGGGTTTAATTTATATTACATTTATTCTGAATCTTGACCATCCAAATAAGAGAGGGAGACTCATCTTTCAACCTCACACTCCATTCTCTTTTTAATTCTTGACTTCTTTCTTAACAAAGGCTAATGCATCATCCTAGGCATATGTAACACAAACTCGACATATATAAGTTTTTGTACTCAAGTTTTGTGAAGAAGTTAATTATTATGCTCTTCTCGATAGCTCCACCACACACACACATCAACATAGAAGTGATAATTAAGTAATAATTGCTCAGCCATGTACATATATGTGTTTGTGTTGCTAATTAATTAACCTCGCAGCATTATTTTAAGCTAATTGTCAAATCCTGAGACAAACTATACAGAGAACTACACTCTGCTATTTTCCCATGGCAAACACTGCACGCACATGATTAAGAACAAAAAATCTTACACAAAACACTCACTCGTCCAAAGGTATATCATTGTCTATGCTCTGTGTTAATGATTATTTTTGAATGCAACCGATTTTCAGAATCAATAGCACAGCTTGCAGTCCAGTGTTAAAATTTCAACCAGTATATTCTGTGTGGTTCTTTTTTGATAATAGAAGGTAATGGAAAATATATTACTTGGTTTTTTTTTTTTTGGTGATTAACTTCATTTTTGTAGATTTCTCTTGACAGTTTTACATATAAGTAACCAGGTGTGACCGTTAACTTAATCATAACAATAATTTAAATCTTTAAGAATTTATTTAAAATTTGGTTTTTGGAGAACTGTGTTTTTATTTCACATAATGAAATTGAATATTGAATTTTGATTTTGATATCAAAGAAAAAACATGCTAACTAGGTCATGTTTGATATGCATGTAAAGAGTTTCAAGAAAAGGAGAATGATAGAGAAATCCTTATATGTTGACATGTTTGGCACAGAGGTTTTAGTTTCCTTAGGAATTAGCACTTCTCTCAAATATAGGGGGTGGGTTTCCTAGGCTTGAATACATTTATGGAAAGGGGCCTTCCCTCAAATAAGGGTATTTGTGATGACTACAAAAAGACTAAAATATATTTTTATTCCTTTAACTTTAGAAATTGTACTTTTGGTCCTATAAATATAACAACGTTAATATTGCTAACAGAAAATGCTAACACAACAAACTCAAGTGATAAATATGCAATTAAATTTAAAATATGTGTAAAATGAAATATATATATATATATATATATATATATATATATATATATATATATATATATATATATATATATAAACCTAATGAAACATTCAATATCAAAACCTTGATTGCATTGAAAAAAATTAGTTTAATAATCTAAATATATTAGTTTAATAACTGAAATAGCACAACTTTAATTTCATTTGCAGGGATTTATCAATTTATTTTAATTTAAAATTTAAATATGCTTTGTCAATTGCACAATCATCACTTGAGTTTGCTACGTAACATTTTCCGTTAACAACATTAACGGTGTTAAAAAATATAAGACCGAAAAAAATTAGGGGACCAAAAGTATATCACATATAAAACTTAAAGGACTAAATATATACTTTAGCCCTACAAAAAATACTAATGATAAAATAATAAATATAAATAATAATTTTAATCATTTAAAATATTTTAATTCTCAAAATGTTGAAAATATATATTAACTTGTATAATATTTAATTTTCATTATTGTCAAAGAAAAAACTATCATTATATTTTATATTGAAATATTGTCAACAGACATGTTACACGATGTACTAATTATAGCCTGTATTTGAAAACTCAATTTGGATATGTTTATGAAGGGTATTTATCCTATTCAATCACTTTGGTTCCTTCCTTTACATTCTTGATTGTTTAATACTAAACTTTCAAATGTAACAATAAAAAACTAAACTTTCAATGGTGGAATTGTTGATTTCTTCTAGCTACCAATCACATCTTTGAGCCAAAAATAGTTTTTCTATGGAAGCTCTCCATCCTCCTCTCATTTGTCATTTTCCTTAAAAGCTGATTCCCTTCTACCAAACATGACCTAAAATTCTTGCAAACATCTTTAATTATTGGATATGGTCTTCAATTATGTATGAAAGCTATACGTCTCAATTCTGCAACAGAATTTTCTACACAACCATTTTCTAAAGCCACAGAATAAAAGGATTCAAATAAAACTATTGGCTCAATGCTTGCATTTGCCAGACTTGAGGGAAACCATAAATCATCAGTTCAGTATCACTTAAATGGAAATTTATAAAGACCAAATTACATGAGACAAAAGCCTGTTAAATGCCGGTGCCCCTCCAGTCCTAAATATTAAACAGAGTTGATTTTTGGAGAGTTTATGAAGCTAAATAAGTTACTTAATCATATGATATGTTATGTATAATTAAATTATATACAAGTTTATAAGTTAGGCAAAATAGTTAGAGAAAAATGACAGATATAAATATTTTAAAGTAATTTAATTAGCTTTATTAACATCTTCAAACAAGTAAACTCTATCTTATATTTAAGACCGGATAGAGTAATATCATATCATCATTAACCTTTTAAAGCATTTTGACTCAATCAATTAATCCAGCATGCTAAATGAAACTTACAGTGCCAAAATCTTAAAAAATAATAATAATAAAAAGAATGAATTGAAGGAAAGTATTTTACCCGCTTCTGCATATATTCAATTTCTGCAAATAGAAGCTCATTCTGGTATAGATGATAAGAAAGTGGAACAAGGTAACAAAGGGAAACTAGTCAGTCAAATGCAAGAATAATTACAAAATTAATGACCAAATTGGTACATATCACTTTTAAATTACCTTTTTGGAACGAATTCTGCTGATCCCTCTTTCTAACCTACCCTCCAGGTTTTTGAGATCCTTTGAGTTCAGATTGCCCAAACCCTCTCCCATCATTTGCCTGCAAATTTAATACTACTAAGTAGTGTTTCCAAAAACTATAAAAATATTTAATACTCCTCTAGTCTTTAATGTAGCACCTAATTAAGGCATTGACCTATTTTACATATTTATCATTTTTTTCTCAAATTAGCCCTATTGACATTCCTCAATAATAATCGAGAGATTTGGAAAGAATTAATTAAGGAAGATGATTAGCGTATTTCTAAAAAAAAAAAAGTCATATTATCTTACTTTAACCAATTTCATTAATCTAATCAAATTTATTAATTATGTCTTACAGTAAGAACTGAAGGAGTATTATTTCCTACCCTTTTCTTAATTCTTGTTTTTTTGAATTATCTGGGCATCAAGATGAACTCAAATTACCTGTTGTGATTCTGCAGGTTACTAATCTGAGCACGCAGTTTGGCAGATTCTTGTTGATAATACTGAGATCATGAATGCAATTATAACTGAAGTGTTAGTCCGATCCATTGACATCAATGGCTATCAATATTGTTTAAATTGATGTGTTTAATGGTGAGGAAAGAAATGGAAATGCATAATATATGTACCTGAGCATTAACTTCAGAAGTAGATCCACCAGTAGAATCTGAACATGCTTTCTTGTACCTATCAATAGTTGCTTTGACACTGCAAACCAATAGAATCAATTACATTTCTTGTTCATAGAACATTTATTCACTAATTTGATTGACCAGATTGATCTGATGAATGACTTTTAACCATTATTAACAAAAATAAATAATGTACGAGCATAACAATATTGATGATATTAGATTTATTAAAAACTAAGGCTTATTAGCTCCTCTAAAAGTGCACCATAAACAACAATCTTACACTAGTGGGCGAAAAATGTAAGGTTGAAACAATCAGAAATCTTCGTTATTAATTTTGATAATGTCTTCGATTGAAAAGTAGTAGAGTTACTATTTTTTCTTCTCATCGAAATATATGTTGTAAAAAAAATGTTATATTTTAATTCTAGGATCAAATCAAATATCCAAATTAAAATTTTCTTTGAACGTGTCCAAATCAATTTCCCCCTTTCTCTTTCTCTGTATTCTTCTCAATCTAAATAAACACCAAACTTTCTCCTTTTTGCAGCATGAAAGATTTATTGTGTAGATGTATTATATGCCTGATGGCATCTATCCTATATATGATCTTTTGCACTAATAGACAAGCAGCAGCAACATGTTGCTCAGAATCTGGGGAAATAGTAAGGAAAGAGAATCTCTTAATTTGCCTTTCCCATGTTCTGATATCTTAAAGCAATTACAGTAGCTCAGAACAGAAGTCGTATCAATTGGAAAATAAGTCAAATTCCAATAACTTGTACCGTATAATAAAATACCACAACAGCTAACTAATAACAGCTGAAATATTAAATTTGAACTTCTTCCATGTGGTTTCTTTAACTTGATATGATGGGACTGTAATCCAGTCAAGAGAATATTAATTAATCAGCAATTTAAAGCACCATAATCATGTATTTTATATAGGCGACCGTTCAGTTGGTGAATGGAGAATGATCCAAACTTTGTTTCTTGTTATGGAAATATATAGAAAGAGATAGTGAACTAGGAAGAAAGGTAAGGGTTTACTGTGCTTTATAAAGTATGGTTTTGAATTCTATAATGACAGGTTGGTCGAATTGAAGATAATAATAAATAATAATATAACTATAACCTGAAAGCCACCCCCACATCATGTTGATGGTCAAATCATTCAACTCGTTTATCTGAACCTTATGAAGCACAGTGTTTGCTCCCTCTTTCTTTCAGTCAGTCTCAAACTGATTTGAAGTGATGCAAATAAAATGCTAAAATATAAAAGAAATTAATTTTGATATAATATTTACTTGTTTAGATTTCGGTAACTGAGCTTTTTTTTAAACTTACTCTGCATAGAATGCTGATACCTTAAATTTCTCGACCTAGTGATTGGGTGCTCCAGCCACGTTGGCACAGGTTCCCACAATATGATTGGTTCAACCATTTTTGGGGTCTTTTCTCTCTGCCAGATGGCGGTAACCCCATTTCACAAAGGATAATATCCAAAATATAATCTTTTTATCCGCCTCGACAAACCCACTTTATTAAATAATCCCATTTTGTTAAATAAATTATTTCCCAGTCTTTTCGATCTGAAAGTCTGTGTAGTACATCACAGCCGTCGGTTTCACTACAGCAATAGTTTGTACGCATCTTAATGCTCAGAATTCTCCCATTGGCTCTCTCTCATCATCTCATCGTACTTTGTCTCTGTCCGGATTTAACTCTCTCTCTCTCTCCCCTCCCCACTTAAGGCAGAAAAGGAAAACCCTATTTTCCTTGAGGGTGTAAGACTTGCATAAATATATCTATGCAAGATCTTAAGCAAAGGTAAAGCCCAGTCTGCGATACCAACAGTGGTGAAATTATTATGATGAGCAAGTTCGAAAACTCTCATTGGCTCATCAATCTCTTTCACTGTGCTTCGTAAAAGCGGTTTTACTCTCTGGAACTGGGAAGTAAAGAAAGAAATGTATATTTCTCTAGTGGGGACGTGGTAGCAACAGAGAAGATAAGAATTAGGGTTTAGATGAATGAGGAAATTATAGAGAAACCCCACAGTAATGAGAATCATGACATAAACTCTCTTTTGTCAGAAAGGGTCAAGAACTGATGAAAAATCGTGCGTGACGCGACCAAAGATTCTTTCTTTCGATTCTGAATAAAAAAATCCCTAGTTTCTTTCCCCTTGTCGTTTAAACCCTAACCAGAATACCCCCAAGTCACCCCCATTTCCAAATGACGGGGGGGAAATCAAATCAACCAAAAAAACTTCAACTTTTAAATACCCTTTTGATTTGTATGCCCAGTCTTGAATCTTGATCAGCTCCAAAGTGAAAAAAGGGTTTCCTTTTTACCTGATTAAGTGTTACCCAAACCAGTCGCTAATAATACCAAGGAAAAAACTAATTTTTTTGGGTTATCTTTGACCCATGTCTAGATCTTGCACGTGAGTGCAAGTGGAATTGGGGAAAAAAATTTGTTCTAGTTTGGAAGGGAAAATCTTTATCTGGATGAGAGTTGTCTCAGCCGATATTGGTTTTGATGGTTCTGAACATCTGAGAGAAACTGGGGTGAACCCTAAAGAGCTCTTTTTCTTATTTATTATACTCAGTAGTTAATTATTAATGGAAATTAGTACTGGTATTTTCAAAATTGGCAGTGTTGAAACAATTACAATTATTTCTTGAAATCTCGTACGGTGTCTTTCTTGATGTCTAACTGAACTGACGTGGTATTAAGGAAGTGTCAAAGATGAAACGTAGGGCTAGCGAATGGGAGCATGACAGCTTTCTTAGTTTAGCCTTAATAGAGATAGAGAGAGAAATGGAGGAAAGGAATGGAAGAAGAAAGAAGAAAAAGGAAACAGAAACTTTAACAACAATGGAGATATAGGAGTTTTTGTGTGTGTGAGAGTAGTGTGTGTGTAGCTGATCTCACAGTCCTGCACACAATAACTTCCTCAAAATCTTTCACCTATATTGCTGCTTACAACCCCATAGTGCTTCTATTTCTATCTATTGCATCAGATCTATGTATCCACCAAACCAAGAACTAGAAAAACTATCATAAACAGAAAATAAGGTCATACAAGGAAAAGGCCAAAACAGAAGAAAGAAAGACAAGAGAAGCTGGGTTACAGCAAAACAGAGATAGAAATAGGAAAAGCAACTATATACTCATCATATATATAAACACACACACACACCCAAAATGATTATGTTCTTTGTGCTCAAAATAAACCCTTTTTAAAAGATCTAGGAAGAGAAGTAGTAAAAGCCCCAAACTTACAAGGAACTGGAAACAAAATTTCTTTAGAGTCCCCAGAAGAGAAAAGTTATCAGAGGGCAAAATAAAAAACTCAGTCTTGTGTAGTCTTGTAAGTACCTGTTATTAGCATACTCATAGAGGCGACCACGGGTTGAGAAGACGATTAAAGCTACTTCAGCATCACAGAGAACAGATAGTTCATAAGCCTTCTTGAGCAGTCCATTTCTGCGTTTGCAGAAGGTGACTTGGCGATTTGTGGTGTTCTCAATCCTCTTGATTTCAATCTTTCCCCTTCCTGTCTTCCTCTGAGGTGAAGAAACTGACATGGATTGGTTTTGAAAATCCATCTCTCCTTCTTAATTTCAACCTGAAAAATCAAGTGAACCCCATCATCAAGAAACAATAAAGTAGATTTCTGGGTGATTTTTTCATCTATGTATGTGTGGTTAGGGAAAGAATCTCTAGAGGAAAAACTTGGAATCTCTCTCTCAAACAAAGCCCTACATTTGCTTTTCTCTAAGCTTTCACTTCTTATATATCCTTAGTTATATCAATTTCCCCCCATTTTGTTGGTGTAATAGTTCTGTGCAATCTAATCTAACAGATGGGTTTTTGAGTTCCCAAATCTGGGTTTTGGATTAGTGGTGAAAAGGATTGAATGACCCAAAAGAGGTGAAGCACTGAAAATGGATTTGAAATCATGTTGCAGTACTATTTTGTTCACAAACCTGAGGGAGAGGGAAACAGAAGAGAGAATATAAATTAAGGACAGGAAACAGAGATTTCTTGCTTGAATTTTTGGTTTGCCTCTTCTTTTACAGATACCAGAACCAGAAGATCTATATATATATATCAGAAAATGAAAGCAAAGGAGCCAAAGAGGTGGGTCTTTATAAAAGTGAACAACGATCTTTCATCCATATATAATGGTTTTATTCATCACATACTCTCCACTCATCTGCCATCTCTCTCTCTATGTTATTACTTCTATTTTTTTATTTTCCTCAGATGAATAAAGAGAAGGAAGAAAAAAAAGCTGGAATTAATGACCTTTACAACATGAAAACTCCCTAATAAATTAAATTTCTCAGAGAAATCAGAGCCATTGGGGAACGATGAAGGACATTAGTGAAAAATGAAAAATCTAGAGAGAGAGAGATTGAGGAAGTTCTGAAAACGACTATTAATGGGGTGAAAAGGACGTTGGGCTAAGTTGCAAACTGTGAACCATTTGTTTAGTTCCACCATAAAAATCAGACGAACCCTCCTTTTCTTCCTTGTTAATTTCAGCACATATACGTACTTGTTTGGTTGTTTGGGAGGTCCTTAAAAGTGCTTATTTACATAAATCATTTACATAAATCGAGATGAAACTCCTCCCACATACTTCTATCATATAGAGTGAATCACTATTGAAATGATGTTTTTGAAAGCTCCACCACTTTTTAAGTTATTTTCTTTTTGAGACAGAATTATGGTTTCTAATCTCTGGGCCATTGACGACGAACGTAACTCAAAATTTCCTTATATGAACCAGTCACGGAGCTGAAGATTTTCCGTTTAGGGGGGAATTGTACAAATCTCTAGAAACCATTCTCATTGCCGCAGTATTTTTATTAGCTTTTTTCTAACAAACTGACAATTATATGAACCAAAGGGAAAAGTTCAGAGGATTAGCCCATTTTGAACTAACCAAGATTAACAATATTTACAAATTAGGAGACAGTTTAAATGATTCTTAATCTTGAGCCTCATACATAAATGTTTGATCACAAAAAGGGTTTGCATTAAGTGGCCTAATTAATCTGGGTTCTGAAATTTCCCTATAAATTGTTATACGCTTGGTGGGGACTAACTTGTTTGCATCATTGATTGTATATAGCAACACACACGCATCTGTGTGGGGTGCTGACCCAAAAGCTTGAAGGCGACCGCCATGTGCCCAACGTGCCCCTTCTACTTCTTCAATTATACTGTAAATTCTTTTTTCATGCTAACTTCCTTAATTCGCACATACTAATACTGGTATATAATACTCCTTCCTTTTTAACTTACGATCTAATTTGAGAGTTTATTTTAGTTTTAAATATGAGACTTATTTTTTATGCTTGTCAATCTGCTTTACCCTGTTGATCGTAATCTGTAAGAAAGAGATTGAGGTAATTAAAAAAAGATGATTAGAGTGTTTTAGAAAAAACATGTCATATTAACTAACTTAACTATCTTTCTTAATATAATCAAATTTGTTATATAGGATTTAAATTAAGGAAGGACCTAATTGGAGAGTTTAATTATTTTAGTTTTAAATATAAGACTTAATTTTTATACTTGTCAATCTTTTTTCTTTTTTACCTCTATTGATGCTTCATCAATCGTAATCAAGTAAGAAAGAGATTGAGGTAATTAAAAAAAGATTATTAAAGTGTTTTAGAAAGAAAAAAAAAAAAGCCATGTCATATATATTAACTAACTTCTTTAATATAATCAAATTTGTTATATAGGTTTTAAATTAAGGACCTGAGAGAGTAATATCTAGTACTCTTCTTGTGCTTAATGTAAGACCTAATTAACTAATTTGATTAGGTTAAAAAGATTAGTTAATATAACTTTTTTTTCTTCTAAACCAATATAATATAATCAACTTCCCTAATTCACTGTCTGTGTCTTCTACTTGACTATTGTTACGAATAACTTTCAATAACACATAATTTTGCTCATTAATTATGTTATCGTGGAATAAGCTAAAAAATCATGGCATAATGTGTGACCGAAAAAATTAGTAGTCTAAAAAATATTCCCTCCTATCCTAATTATAAGAACACTTTTGTAGTATAAATTGTACTATAAAAATGTTCTTATAATTAGGACCGGAGGTAGTATTGAACAGCAAAACCTTTCATGCATGAAGATAACTCGTCTTATTAATTTGGTTCTCCCAAAGTAAGATTGAATCGGTTGAAGTTTTATTTGAAAACTTTATATCTACCTATGTCTGTTAAATAAGGGTTTTGGGTCTCACATGATGTGCTACATAAAAACGACTTAAGGGCGAAAATACTCATTTACATTATTATGCACATTTTCCTGTCAACCTTAAAAAACGGTGCAAAAATCGTCAATCACCAACAAAGGCGTCTGTTGACAAACGTTGACAATGAATGCCAGAAAACTAAAATTTCTCTTACTTGAAGTGAAAACTTGAGAATACAGATGTTCAGTGTTCAAAGTTGTCACACTAGCTACACGGCCACATGAAACACACTTTAACTCATAAGTCATAACCCATCATAAAAGATTTGTTGACTCTTGACTCTCTTACGTACTCTCTTGTGCCTTCCTTCTATGTCGACCCTGAGAAAATTAGGGAGAAAGAATTATAGGAGGGAAAACTTCCAAAAATAGTAATAATAAAAAAAAGAAAGAAAAAAGTAGCATTTATGGAAGTTCTCTTCATAGTATTCCCTCTCACTTTTCACTTTTCTCATAGAGGGATAAGCTTGACAATCATAGAGAGGGGGGAGGGGTTTCACACTAACTTGGAATGCAGAAATAAGAGATTTAATTTGAAAATCAAGGTACTACTTTCAATCCTTCTGAGTTGATTTTCTTGAAGAGATTAAGGAAGCTAGATAAATTGCCTTAAAGTATTTATTTTTATCTTTTTTATACCAAACTAATTTTTCTGACTTATAAACTAATATATAATCAAATAATACACGACATATGTTATGATTAACTATCTTATTTAGCTTTATCAATCTCTCCTAAAAAGTCAACCCAGTCTTATATTAAAGATCAGATGGAGTAGCTTCTACATGGGTTTTGAATCAAATTTTGTTCACATATGTTCCTGTGATTTGTGACAAAGTAATACTCCTCCGGTCCTTCATATAATACATATTTACCTTATTTAATTAGATTAAGGAAATTAGTTAAATTAGTTAATAGGACATATATTTTCTAAAACACCCTAGTCATGTTCCTCAATTCCCCCATTCTCTCACCTCTTTGATTATTGTTGAGGGAGCATCAATGAGGGTAAATTAAGAAAAGATTGATAAATATGAAAATTATGTTTTATATTTATGACCAAAATCAACCCTCCAAATATTCCTTATTTTAAAGACTAGAGGAGTAAAATGTTGTGCTTAGGATTCCTGCCAAGCAAGGATTTCTATTTATGCACATTGGGCCGAATAAAATATCAATCTTTCTAGTATTTACTGTCCATGTTTGCCTTTTGTCACATATTGGAGAATTTTACACTGTTGTTTTAGGGTTGATGGGCGAAATTGCGTCAGTGTAATTCTCTATGGCCATTTTCCCCTCTGATATGTTTACACGTGTCACAACATGAGGGACCCACTGCCCTTACTTGACAGACGTCTAACCTTTATTAATAATTATAGATTTTCATTGTTTATTTAGAATCGATGGGTAAAATTGCACTATATAAATATTGTTTGGGTTGCGTAGCTGCTTGCTTAATATACTTTATGAGTACTCTGCCCCTTTAACCTTTTTTAAAAGAATAAAATATAGAAAATAGATATTGTTGAATACTTTTTTTTGATACAAGATATTGCTGAATAATATTGTAAAGTACAACGAACACCCTAGTAAATCTATGTTATTAACCAAACATGGTGAAAATTAACATAAACAAGAATAATAAAAATATGAATTAAGGTGCAAATTTGCTCCAAAAGTTTTCGTCGATTAGCAATATTGCTCTAGAATTTTTTAGGTTCAATGTTACCCAAGAAGTATTAAAAATGAGCAATGTTTAACGGTAAGAAGCAACATTGCTTCTTTTAATACATTTGGTGTAACATTGAACGGCCAAAAACAATTTTGGGGTAACATTGCCCCTGAAAAAGTTCATAAACAAATTTGCACTTTAATCCTTAAAATATGGTTAAATAGCACATTTGCCTCGGAAGTTTTCACGAAGGAGCAATGTTACCTTGAAAGTTTTTCTTGTCTCAATGTTTCCTAGAAACACTACTACAAAACGTGTTTATGTCGTCCCCAAAAATCATCCCTTTTTTAAAAAGGAAAGTAAAAAATAAAGACGGTGACAATATTTTTGTAATTATGGGTTCAATATTGGCATCCCTTTCCTAAATTGGGACGCTGAAAATATACTTTTGGCGTCCTAATTAGAAAAGGGACGCAAAAGCAGGGGCTTTTGGCGTCATAATTTTAAAAGGGATGCCAAAAATCTACTTTTGGGGTCCTAATTTAAGAGAGAGACGCCAAAAGCAAGGGGCCTTTGGCATCCTAATAGATTTTTGGTGTCCCAATTTAAGATAGGGACGCAAATATTGAACCCACAGCGGTGCGTGTTACACAAGAGGAGGCCTTCTTCATTATTCAAACCCTTCTTTGAAACTCATAAACCCGCTTAATTTCTCCCTTCTCTCTCTCTATTTCACCGCTCCAATTCTTTTCCTTCTTCAACCTTCATCTGCTGTAGCCCTAAGAAGAGGTGTTCGACGATAAGCACAACATGGTGACCATCATCGCCGTCTGCTGTAGCCCCGAGAAGATCTGGGACAAAATCTACTTTAAAGGCGGTGGCGCTATTGAGAGCATTGAATTTGTCGAACCCCAAAAAAGCTTGACGCCAACGACAAGAAGAAAGACGGCAATAAGCCTAAGTCCAATGACAACAAGCCTAAGGACGGCGGCAGTGGCGAAGATCTTGTAGTGACGATGATGGTGAGGTACTCAGTTCTGGTGGCGACAAGCCCAATTTTCGCATTCCATCCCTGTCTCCTTGCGACCTGAACAAATCCGGAGCAAGATCTCATAAGGAACTCAATTTTGATTTTGCGTTCATTGTTCTTATTTGATTTTGAGCTAGATCTGGAGCCAAATCTCTCATTCTATGCACGGAGTCGCTAACACAAGTTTATTCCTTCTTCTTCTTCTTGCTCTTCGTTGCCGTCGTCAACGATTTGGGACGGCTCTTCTCCAATGGCGTCGCTTTGGAGCTCAACCGGGAGGTCTTGGGAGACGGCTATCAAGACGTAAATCATTTTAAAAAAAAAATTTACGGCTTCCCCATAAAATTTAGACACCATAAGTCTCTTATGGCATCCCTTTTTTAAGGGATGTTATTAATTACCAGACTTTACTAAGTCCCTCACATAGATGTTTCCTAGAAAAAGGACGTAAAAGGGGCTTAAAAACAGACATTAAAAACATTTTTCTATAGTAGTGAAAGTTTCAAAACATAGTAATGTTATCCATTTTCGTTAAAAAGTTAATGGTCAATTTGACGGTCAACGTTAGTTTTTTAATGGAATAGGACAATATTGTTACGTTTTGAAACTTTTGGGGCAACATTAAAAGAAAGAAAAATTACAGGGTAACATTGTTCATTCTAAGGCGAATTTACTACCTAACCCCTTAAAATAACCAACAAAAGCATATAACTGGATCATTGGGGGGCAGGGGAGGCATGCATGCATGTGGAATCTTGCAAAGTGGGACTTGATTATTGGAGCTAGGGATAGGGCTGTATAGTACTCACTCACTCTGCATATTGTGGGTCACTCAGCAAGGACGACATACCATCCATTTCTGCGGTGATACTTCCCAATTGGACCCAACATTACCAAGATCTTAACCTTTTCAATTAATTCTTTCATTTTGAATGAAACAACACAAGTATATGTTATTGGTGTCTGTAATAATGCAGAAATAAAAGGGTTTGATAGACAGGAATTAATTAGAGGAAGGACGTACATAGACAGATTATTAGAGAGAGGAATTATTAATAATCAACGGCTAGTCTTCAAGTTTGGGGTTTGTTCCTTCTGCATGCTCTTGCTGTTTTAGGTGTACCTAAACTGTTTTAGTGTACGTTTCTTGGGTGATTGGCCTCTTGTCTTTTCACACTTAATACACATTATCCTCAATATTATTGCAGCCAGCTTTTTCTGTTTGGAAATAAAGAATGTCTGAGAATTAATCTGATTAGTCGTCTCGGCTATTTTAGCAATTTTAATAATCAATCTGCATGCATGTAACTCACAATGCTTCCACTCCCGCCGATACATTTTAGATAAAATCCTGAGTCCAGCTTGGGAGCTAGTTACAAAATCAATTATGTAAAATTCTAAATTCTGCAGGCTTTGGTAATTCTCCTCTCTCTCTCTCAACATCCATGCATGTTTTGACTTTTGATTAAATCAATTATATGAGATATTTGACCACCAAGAAAATCAATTAATCATGTTTATTTTGAGCAGTCTCCACATGCTTTAGGTGTTGTGTATTTGGATTGGCATTGGGTAAAACAAATATTATAAAATTGATTTATAAACATAATTGGTTTAATTAAAATGTAGTGTTTAATTACATAAATCTTTAGAAAAATATATATAATTGAAAAGTAATAAGGAATAGTAGCGCTTATCAAATAATAATGACTTTTGGTTTAATTTATAAATGATTTTGACCTTTAATTATAGGGATGTTTGGTACATATAGCTTATAAAATAACTATAGTTTCGAACTTGCTAAGACAAAATGATATTAAAAAATACCAAGTTTACATGTTAAGTACAAATAGTAAGAGGACAAACATTTGAACTATAAAAGCTAAGAAAACATGATAATGTAAAACTAGCGGTATTGATGCTGCTTACTAAGGAAAAACATGAAGCAAGGCTAAAATTTTCTGTCATGAGTGTTAACAGAAATCGTAAGAGGTTTTTCTTTACACAATGGATGAAGCTTTTTCCCTTTTTCTTTTCTTGGTTAAGTTGTAATCATCAGCAAATACCATAAAGCATTTTATTCTTTTTAGTAACATCCAGTATCTCAAAGTAATTTTTCGTGCATCGACATTTAAAAACATTTTTCAATAGCATTCAGTAGTTTAAAGTAATTTTGATTTCATTCAGCACCTTAAAGTATTTTTTCAGCATAAATTTGCATCCTAAATTTGAGGTGCTTATTGTTATAAAGAAAATACTTTAAAGATAATTTTATATAAAAACTATTTTAGGATACTAAATACACTATTAAAAATATTTTAGAACGTTAGATATATAAAAATTATTTTAAAAAGGGTAAAGATACAATTTTACACATGTGGTTTACCCCTGGGAGCGCTCAGCACCACGAGCTTTTTTCTGAAGCAAAAGTACACAAGTGATTACATTTTAGAAGCGTCCAGCACCACGGCAGTTATTAGTTGAACGTTAGTTGACCGTCAACTTGGATGGAACGCTGACGTGGTGCTTATTTGGACTGACACGTTGACGTAGACCATGACGTGGCGATGATTTTTTTTTCTGGAGTAAAAAAAAGAGTAAATACCCAGCCAGATGCCGGAGACTGGCCCCCACCGCCGCCGCAGGCCGGCGGTGGTGGCGGGGCCACCGGCGGGGGTAATTTTAGTTTCAGTTTTTTTTATAAAAAAAAACTTAGGGCAAAAGGGTAATTTCACCTAAAATTAAGGATAAAAGTGTAATTTCACCCGCGTTGCTGTTTACTTCCATCTAAGTTGAAGGTCAACTAACGGTCAACTAACCGCCGTGGTGCTGGGCGCTCCCAAAACGTAACCACGTGTGTACTTTTGCTCCAGAAAAAAGTTTGTGGTGCTGAGCGTTCTCGGGATAAACCACATGTGTAAACTTCCACCTTTACCTTTTTAAAAATGTTAAAAAATATTTTAGATTACTAAACATTTATCATTGGATGGGGACGTACGGTGAAAATAATAATCTATACGTGTGTGGCCATGTGATCGAGTGTGTCACCGTCACACTCCACATCACATCATGTGAACTCCTTTTATTATCATAAATTTCACACCTATCCGAATTTATTTATTTATTACTATAAATATTTCATTTCATATTATACACACATTTACGCATAAATTAAGTAACGCACACTTATTCCTTGGAAAAGTTGTGCACAGATGCTTTGTCTTTAAAAAAGTAAATGATAAAAATTGGTAAATATGCGAAAAATAAAATATCATCAATTAAAATTGGAAATAACTGATAAATTGCATTAAAAAAAAAAAACTGAAAAAGCTTTTCTAAGTTGCTTCCTATCATTACGTCCTTACACTTTCATTTAAAAAAAAAAAACAATAGAAGCATTTTCCAGTAAAGTTTCAGTACCGCTTTCTAACCTGGGCCATGATATGTACTATTCGATCTTAAATATAAAATAAAATTAATTTTTTAGAGAGATTAAAAAATTAATTAAATTACTTTAAAATATTTATATTTATTATTTTTTCTTCAAATTATTCTGCCTAATTTATAACTTGATATATATTATAAGCATGCACAACATATCATATAATTAAATAACTTATTTAGATTCCTCAATCTCTCCAAAAAAAAAATCAACTCTTTTTTATATTTAGAATTAGAGGGAAGAGAGTGCATATTAGGAAACCTCAAGTTAAATTTGTAAAATACATTTGGAAGAACTTAAAAGCATTTCATTAGACCATTTTAACATTTTATAATTTTTGTTGAGATATGAAATTAGTGAGAACTAATTAATTTACTAAGAGTAACTTTGTCATTTCACCGTAAAATTTAACTTTAGAATAGTTCATAAGAATTATATAGAAATTAAGTGATTTGAAGAACATTTTAGGATTATCAAATTTTGTTGTTTCTGTTATGTTATTGGAAAATGATTAACACTAACAGGCAAGTTGTGAAGCAATATAATTGCACAATTTCACATTAAAATCAATGATTAATTAGGCAGCTACACACAACTATTATTCCCTTGTGTTTACGCTTTGCTCTCTAATAGCATCATTAAAGCTATTTGCTGTGAAACTATTCCTCCTTTTTGTGGGGTTTCAACAAGGCGATGGGTGATATATCCACATTAGATAGGTTGTGATTGTTACAAGAGTGAACAGAGAGATAGAGATGGTAATATTATATTAATTCTTCCCAACTTAGACTTACGACCAGTTGGTATGTTTTTTTTCCACATAGTTGCTTTGAAAGTCATGTCATCATCTAGTTAGCAAAAAAAAAAAAATCAAACTAACAATCAAACGGTATTTTTACACTTAAAAAAAAATACTTGGTTTGGACGCTCTTTTGGCCAAAATATATGTGTATTTTTGCACTTTGAAAGACATGTCATCGTCCGGTCAACAAAAACAAAGTTAAATTTAACGGTCAAACGGTATTTTTGCACCTAATTTGTAACCACGTAATCATTTTTGCACCTAAAAAAAACACTTGGTGTTGGGCATTGGCCTCAGGGTAAAACACATACATCAGGGACGGACCTTCTTTGTTACAATGGGGGGCCATGGCCCCCCCAAAAAAAAAATTGTTCAGAAAAATTGTTCAAATTTTTTTTAAAAAAATTAATATAATGTAAAAAGGCATGTTATCTTACTTTTATTATACATTTGGCCCCGCCAAATATTTTTTTAATTAGTTAATGAGTATACATTTGGCCCTCCAAATATATATTTTTTTAATTAGTTAATGAGTATATATTTGGCCCCCCCAAATATTTATCTCAAGGTCCGCCACTGCGTACATGTGCATTTTTGCACTTTAACCCTAAACCAAAATATTTTTAATTTCCTAAATTCTTTTGAATTCATTTATTCATCTTGTAAATATCTTTGTTTGTCTTGTAAATACTCATATTTGTCTTGTATATGGCTAAAATGTTTTTAATTCCCAAAGTTCTTTTGAATCCCTTTATTTGTCTTGTAAATGTCTTTATTTGTCTTATAAATACGCTTATTTGTCTTGTAAATGCTCTTCTAAAAAAAAAGGACATAATTATATTGTCTTTTCACTCACAAAACTTAATTTCATTTTGACCTATGGGCTATGGGATTCAGTAAAGTCTTGGAAAATTTTAGGAGTTGACTGAAATTATGTTATATCCTTAAGGATTCAATGAAATTTTCCCTACTACTTTTGAGAAATATGCCCCTTTAATATTACTTAGCATTAAAACTAATTTTTAAAAAATACTACCTCAAGTCCTTAATACTATAAGTCTATAAGACTCAATTGACTTTTACTAATTCGTAATTTGTCTGACTTATAAATAATATAAAATCTAATAATGTCCAACATATAATATGATTAATTAATTAATTTAGCGTTCTTATTTTCTTAAAAAAAAGTCAATTGGGTGTTATTTAGAATCAAAGAGACTACTATGGAGTTTCATGTAAAATGTTTGGTGCCCAACTTAATTTATAAAATTTTATAAAGTGGTAGAGTACTATTTATTATTTTTACGATGGTATCATCATTATCTATTGTTCATACTACTTTATTTTTCTATTTTGTTTTCATTTTTTTAAAAAAAAAATTCAAGATACTACTAAAATTTTGTGCATGTTAATATATCCTTAAATCAAAAAGTTTCTATAAGACTATTAATTATCTAATGTATTACGCGGAACAAATATAGTTGAAATTAAAATCAGGCCTCTCTCTCTCTCATATTATTTAAAAAAAGTACTCCTCTAGTCATTTATCTAAGACCTAGTTATTAAGTTGATCCTTGGTCCTATACGTAAGACATAAATATCATATTTGTCAATTTTTTTTATTATTATATTGCTATTAATGGTCCCTCAACACTAATCAAGTAAGAGAGATATGAAGGGAATTAGAAAAAATGATTTTTTTTTTTTTTGCCAACTAAGGAAGATAATTAGAGTGTTTTAGAAGAAAACATGTTGTATAAACTAACTTGACTAACTTCCTTAAACTAATCAAATAGATAAATAGGTGTTACATTAAGGATAGAAAATAGTATATTTACAATCAATGAAAAACAAAAAATAAAGGAAAAGGCATGAAAAAAAAAAAAGATAATCATGGATAGCATCCTCGAGAGAGAGGTATGTGTGTGCGCGCGCGTTGGAACATTTGTGCCTCATCTTTGTCTTCACCCTCTGTACGTAAGAAAACACATTTGTGCTTCTAGGGCAGGATGTTTATTTCCAGAAGCTATCCAATCCAATATATATAAGAATATTGTTTAGTAATTTGCAGATGCCATGGGAGGTACCAGATTGACATCAAACACATATATCTCTCTCTCACGCGCACACACATATCAATCTCGATCAAACCATCATCAGCGTACGTAGCAAGAGTGAACAGTTCTATTATGGTTTCATGTTTTTTCCTTTCAAATTCCTTGTACATTTTCTAAGCCTTCTTAATCAACTCATGGCTTCAACTCTAATTCTTCTTTCTGAAAGGTCAAACCACCGTCGTGTTTCACAACCGCAAAATCTTGCCCATATCTACTTTCAGGACCACCTTGAGGCTAACTCTGATTCCCCATGCCTCTTTCTCCATCCACCCAATTCAATTATTGGTCGTTCTCTAAACAAGAATATTAATTTGTGTTAACTGGTATATAATATCTAGCAGTGAAAAGTTTATTTGAAGAGATGTGTTACCATATACTGTGAGGTTGAAAGAGAAGCAAAGTACCAGCTTATTTTCCAAGAAGACTAATATTCTTCTCTCAGAAATGGGACCACAAAAGCAATTACACTGATTCTCTATTCTTCAATGCTAAGACCTAATCTCATAAATGCGTTACACATAAGGGTTGTTACAATCTCACCTTCCTTGTCCTCGAGCTAGTCTACCATTCATTCCCTACTCCTATATATGCTTCCACCTCCAACTTCTTTATGACAAAGCTTAACTTAAATGGGAAACGGATTGAACTTCAAGAATATGGAGTCTGCAAATAAACTTGCAGTTGATTAGGCAACCTCATATCACCAAGTCATGAACTAACAAGCCTATAGCAACTCATCATGGTGTGCGTTTTAAGCTAGATTTAATTATGTCACCTAATTTACTTGCCGTATACGATCTTGAACTAGCTAGTTAATCATGTTTGAGAATTTAACTAGGCTTATATCCACCCTAATACGGCACAAAAATTAAGTTATTGAAGAGTTTCAGATCAAGATTTTGATTCACTTCAGTCTTCAGCATCAACCAAACCTTACTACTTGAGTTTACATGACTTCTGAAAATTATGCAATATGCAGATTGTTGTTTCCACTAGATATATAGTTGAGCAGTAGTGATAGTGTTGAACTTCAGCACTGTCCAACTTAATTTTCCTAATTGCTTCTCTTTTTTGTTAAAATGGAAAATAGGGGTTAAGGTGCAATTTTAGCAACGAAGATTTCCATCATGAATGTCTAGCACAATTAAGTTTTGAAGGGTATAAAAGTAGAAATAATCTTTTAAATACGGAGCAATTTTAGCAATTCCAATAAATTGGCTCCATCTCTTTTCTTTTCTTTTTTTGATGTGGGACCTCCAGCTTTATAACGGACTATAGATGTTTTGATCTCCTCACTACAAAAAAATTGACTTTCGGTGGCGACAAAAGTCACCACTGAAAGTGTTTCAGTGGCGACAAAAAGTTGCTGTTGAAACCGTTGTCGCTGATACTTTCGGCGGCGACATTTTAATGTCGCCGCCGAAAGTAGACTTTCAGTGCTGTAAAGAAACAATAATTTCATAAGGGAAAGTCCAAGTCTAGCAACCTCAAACAAATTCCTCAATCCTTAGTAATCCAACTCTAGAAAGATTGTCTTTTTGTATAATCTCTTCCTAAAATTATTGATAATCAACTTTAAGAAATAACATTAATGTGACAATGCAATGTTAGTAAATACCACTCTCTTCCTCTCACTCTCAAATGCACAACACACATGTACATTATCTCTCAAACTCTCTTTATCTCAAAATAATCCAAAAAATTAATTTATTTTTTTATAAGAAATTATATCAATAAACATATTTATTATATAAATATCATAAATAAATTAAAAAAAAAAAGACTAAAAAAAAGACTTTTGGTGGCGACATATGAGAGTCGCCGCTGAAAGTATTGACTTTCCGTGGCGACAAAAATTGTCGCCACTGAAAGTCATATCATAAATAAATTCAAAAAAAACTAAAATTTAAAAAAAAAAACTTTTGGTGGCGACATTAAGTTGCCACTGAAACATATTTTTGGCGGCGACATATGAGAGTCGCCGCTGAAAGTATTGACTTTCGGTGGCGACAAAACTTGTCGCCACTGAAAGTCATATCATAAAAATTTAAAAAAAAAAAAAGACTTTTGGTGGCGACATTAAGTCGTCACTGAAACATACTTTTGGCGGCGGCATATGAGAGTCGCCGCTGAAATTATTGACTTTCGGTGGCGACAAAAATTGTCGCCACTGAAGGTCATATCATAAATAAATTTAAAAAAAAAACTTTTGGTGGCGACAATAAGTCGCCACAGAAACATACTTTTGGTGGCGACATATGAGAGTCGCCGCTGAAAGTATTGACTTTCGGTGGCGACAAAAATTGTCGCCACTGAAAGTCATATAATAAATAAATTTAAAAAAAAAACTAAAAAAAAAAAACTTTTGGTGGCGACATTAGGTCGCCACTGAAACATACTTTTGGTGGCGACATATGAGAGTCGCCGCTGAAAGTGTTGACTTTAAAAGTCAATACTTTCAGTGGTGACTCTATTGTCGCCACTGAAAGTCATACTTTCAGCGGCGATATTAAAAGTCGTCGCCAAATGTCACCACCAAAAGTCCTTTTTTTTTGTAGTGTCTTTAGCACTTTTCAAAATTTAATTGTGCCAGACGCTCATTACGAAAAAAACTTCATCTCTAACATTGAACCTTAACCCAAGAAAATATCTTAAATCATGAGATCAGTCCCATTCCAATAATCTTGATAGTTCTCATCTGAATTCCAAGAACAGTTTGCTAGATAGCAATGAATTATTAAGGGGATAGTTAAAGTAATTTCAAGAGTTCTTTTTAAATTATGTATACTGAAAATAAGAATCAGTTTGTGCTGGAATCTAATGGAACTGTACTGAGAAATAAATACCACTCATAAGCAAAAGTATGCATCAGTAGTTGCTTGGCCCTACTTAAAAGTCACACAGTCCCTTTTTCTTTTCATCAAAACTTAAGAATATTGAAGATGGACAGAAATGCTCAAAGTGATATCAGGTGATATTTTCTATTCTCATCTCACTCTACTTTAGGTTCACTGATATTTGGCCCCAACCCTTCCGTTTGCTAAAGAGAACCCACAATGGTAATTTTGGTAGATCTGTAAATAAAGCTTGTAAATTTCCAACCACAGCATGATTCTACTATCCATAAAATTTATGTCTCTTGTTTCTTTCTTACCTTCGGCCTTGTTCTCTCTCTCTCTCTCTCTCTATAGGCCCTGTAAGTTTTCAATTGATGGGCCCTAATTCAAATTCAGTGACCTAAAAAAGACGTTGAAGATAAAAAAAAAAAATAGAGGGCCCACACTGCCACCACTCAACTATAGATCAGCATGCAAAAATGGAATAAAATTTGTACTTCTTTCTCCTATGGACAAAAAGTTTATACCATTATATGTGAATGTGATTATTTAGCTGTGAGATGCTTTTCTGTAAAGCGTACGTCCCCAAGTGGCACACCAAGCTTTAATTGCCGAAACTTACTGCAGCTATACACATAATGCAGTATGAGTAGTGACCCTCCATGATTTCATCAACTTCAGTAGAAGGAAACTGTTGCAAAAAAGTGAGTGATATGCTTAGCTTGAAGGTATTGATTGTTCTTTTTGATTTGGAAGGCATAAAGTCTTCCTTTTTGCCTAAGGATTTCACTACCCATTCACAAAAACCCACTCATTTTCTCATGGTTCACCCTCTCTCTCCTTTTTTACTCTGGTGGAGTGTGAGGATTCAGGCATGATATAAGCCTACTTTAGGGTTGGTGGTCATCACATGGAGCTCAATATGTTTTTTGTTATTTATATGATCTTCCTCTCTTCTTTTCCCTCCCATTTTAAAGGGCATATAATGATTTCCTTGCAAAAAGCACATGTTAGTTGGAAGTTAGCACTGTTACTAACAGGTTTCCTACCTTCACTAGGACCCCCTTCCCTCTCCTTCAACCCCATGTACATTTTCTTATGGTATCACTGTCATGTTCAGCAATAAGATTGTTGCCATGTGATATGGAGGTTATGAGTTCAAATTGATCTGGAAACGGCTTCTCCACTTGCGGAGATAAGGTTGCGTACATCTATATAGCATATATATTTTGCATGAACACACACACACACATATATATAGCATGAGACAACAGCGACCTGTCATGAAGGTACAAGGTCACATGGCAGGTGAAGAAGTAGAGGACATTAATGGAGTAATAAGTCTGTCATGTGGTCTGAGCCAATAATTTCATGACACATAGTAGAGAAGCCAAAAAAAAGAGAAATAGTGAACTGGAGTGGAAGTTGGATGGGTAAAGGTGAAAGCTCACAGGGTTACAGTCTGGAAGTCATCTTCTATACAAGATAAATACAACCTGAATGCTGACACTTATAAAAGGGGTTTTGTTTTTCCTTTTGGTTTGGTTTTTGGTACTAGTATCCTTGTACCTTTTCGATGTGGGAGATTAATGTCGCAAGCAGTAGTACTGATCGAGACTGTCCTCATGAGTTTAAAGTGAAGTAAATGAGTTTAGTTCAGAAGGATCGATGATGAAAGGAACATACTATAATTAAGCGATTGATTTTATTGAATAGTTTGTCATTCAATGGAATATCGCACAAGGTGGAATGGAGGACTAATTTTTCATAATTAATTAAGACCTCATGCTAAATTATTCAAACCCCACACTACTAAAAGATAGTGACTTGATCCTTCTAAGTAGCCGTATAAGTAGTGTTCAAATTTGACACGCCATATTGAATAAAGATTATTCTATAAAAAAGTATTTTTATTCATAAATCGTACTCGTTCATTTAGAATTTTATTGATATTCACGTGTTGACAGAAACACTGAATCCAATTATGAATAAAAGATAAGATGCATGTGTGTGTGTGTGTGTGTGTGTGTGTGTATATATATATCTTTCTTATTAATTAGGCAATCTTTTTCTCGCCAACCCTAGATTTGTCCTCATGCAAGAAAGTTTGAACAAGGTTGAGTAGTGAGTGTAACTGTGCAAGGCTTGTAGGGTTTGCCACAAATGGAAAAGATCATGTCAGATTTTATCTCCATTAGTGGATTTAGAGGATCACAGGCCCTTTCATCTTTGTGGTTAGTGCCCTTTGACATAGGGCACACGGTCCTTTCTCATGCAGAAAACAAAGTAATAAAGTAAAGCAAAGCCATTAGCTTGTGTCTTTCAAAAGTTCTCTAAATGAGGAAACAAAAAGGCGAACCAACCGTATATATGGGAGATTTCGTAGTACTCTTTGATTTATTAGGTTTTGAAGATACACAATCACTTCATCGAGATTTGGTTTTGCTCAGGAATGGAACTTCTTAAACTTGCTTCATACGGCAATTTTGTTGGTCTTGTTCTATAATTGGAAAAATATATATGCTAATTTGTACTTTGGATGATGTGAAGCTTGCAAGTGCATGGTACATATTTGTATAATACATTGATTTTCACATTAACTAAACAATAAATTAAATTAAATATTTAACCCTAAAAAATTGAATAAATTAAAGTTGATTGTGCCGAGACAACAACATATAAGATTATAGTAGTATACTCCTTTTTTTAAATTACAAGGCATTTTGGTGTTTTTTAGGAGTAACTAATGACATTTTTTTAAAAAAAAATGTTCTTAATCAATATTCGAAATTAATGAGATTTTATATTTATTTTTGAAAAGTAGGTAGATATGGTCAAAAACAAAAAGTAGGCACGCTTTGATTTCACTGTTCATCTTGCTTTTCAAAATTTTAATTTTTGTGGTAAAAATAAAAGAGATCTGGAGAAAGCAAAAGAAAAGAAAATTCAAGAGAAGAGAAGAGAGCAATTCTCATTCGCTTGTGTGATACTTGTGTTATAATGCTTTGTACAACCACCAAGCGCTTAGGTCAACTGGTAAGGGGTTGTCCTAACTTAACCGTGGGTCTGAATTCGAGACGTGGGAATGCAGCAGGTGTGGGTGGTAGAGGCTTCCCCCCGAAAGGGGCCAACCCGGTCTCGGTCTGGATTAGTCTGAGGCCGTTGATGTGCCTGAAAGATGGTCTGTCCTGGGATATCGGACGCTCAAATCAAAAAAAAAAAAATAATGCTTTGTACATGGCCTCCAAAAGCCACCATTAAGAGTCAAATACAATAAATAGCACAATTAATATACATAAATGTACATACAATATGTGGTCCTTCGCAACATTCATGTATATGAATGTACATTAATGTTTGGTTTGAGGGGAGGGGAAAGGAAAACTTGTGGGCTCCACTACACTCAATTTTGAAAAAAAAAAAAAATCTCTCCCCTCCTTTTTTCCCCTCCCCTCCCATTCCCTCAAACCAAACATAAAGTAGCCTTTAAATTTCTCTACTACTATTCATGAATGATGAGTAGGATATGCAATGTCAACAGTATATGAACAAGACATTTATATAATTAATATTCATTACAATTTCTATGTTAATATTATATAATGAGTTTAATTCACTTGCCACCCATTCAAGTTTCAGATACGTCCTAACGATAGCAACAATGATGATAAAATAGTATTACATTTCCTTTCAGGAAAATAAGTGAGGCTGAAAAGGCTCAGTTCAAGAGTTTTATCAGTAAGAAATAGCATTTAAGTGCTGGTATTTTCTGTATCTACAATCCTACAAATTTGGGTCTATTTGAATTAGCGTTTAAACGTTTAAATAAGTCAAAACAAAACTCTTTCCACATACTTACCTCATAAACCGTAAATCACGTTGGAAACACAATTTCTAGTGCTAATTCAAACAAGCACAAAATATGAGTATTTAATAAAAATAAGGTTAAGTAGCAAATCGATTCCAAAAGTATACACCTAAAAGTAATATTGCCCTAAAAGTTTTATCAGGTTTAATATTATCCCAAAAATTTTAAAACGTAATATGCCGGGTACTTACCAATCAAATTTCTAAACAAGAAATTTTTAATGATTTTCCCTATCTTTAATTCATATAAATAAATAAATTGTCCAAACTAAGATATGGTTGACTAGAAATTGTCAAACGCTCTCTTAATATTGTGGGGAAAACTATTATAAAAAAAAAAATATTGTGGGGAAAAGCCCCCACGCGCTAACAGTTGGGGTGTTGATTCCACGGAGATGGTATCGACGTAATTTCTTGTCAAATTATACATACAGCAAGTACATATTAAAAGGGAGGTGGAAAAGCAATATTTTACAACATGTGGTAATGCTCGGCGTAAGAGCTTGAAGAATCCTGAAAAATACATGGCAAATACACACCACTCATCTGAAAGAATGCTTCAACGAAAGTCCAATTCCACTTCCACTACCAATCCCAATCTAAAAAAGGAAGAGTTCTCCGCCAATATTTAGAATTGAAGTGAGGAACCAATCCACGTTCTTCTGCTTCAGTCATAAACTGCTGGCTGTGGAACGAGATGAGCCGCCCGGACTGCTTAGATTTGAGTTATCTCTCTTCAACATGGCTTCCAGATTCTGGAAGCATTTCAGTGGCCTAACCTGAAACACACAGCCAGCAACCACTGGTATCAGGTAAAAAATCCCAAAACTGCTTCTACACCCACCAAAGTCTTTATATTATGAATGATCTAAATCAATCCCTTATTGTTTACTGCTATATGAGCAGTAACACAACCCACAGCCTTCAGTCCAACATTAATTAACAAAAAGAAAGTAGATGAGGGTTTGCATGCATATGAAACTTGCATCTCTAATTCAAATAAACCATAGGAAGAGCATTCACGTCATCATGCTGGAGGTGTGTGTGTGTGTGTCTGTGAGAGAGAGAGAGAGAGAACCTTCCATCGTTTTTTATGAGCAAGTTTGCTATAAATGGATTCAAGCCTTGTTATTATTTGCCTAAATGTTGGCCTCTTTATTGGATTCTCATTCCAGCACTCTTCAATCAATCTGTAAGCAGAGATACCATAAGAAACGTGAGCAAAGAATGTGTATGTATATGTATATGATGTTTTTAAGCATTTTGTAAAGTAAAATGCCCAATTTTTGTTTGTTTTGCCAGGAACCATATAGATCTTCAGTCCATAATTTGTTTTCTGATTTTTCTGCAATAGCAGATAATCATTGGAGGTGCAATAGATTATTAAATGCCAATTAATCTATTGCATTCAGATGATAAATTTGAAATCAGAATTTGCAGCAAAAGACTGTCAGTTTACTAAGTAAATGGAGTTGTTGTTTAACATCCTGTAACTTAAAAAACCCAGCAAAAAAAGGAAAACAGAAAAAAACGTAGCCTGGAAATACCATCCGACATAGATGGGGGACTTACTCTCTCAGTCCATGGGCATAACGCTTGACTGGAGCTCTGAAAGGAGGGCGCTCTTTTGCAGCATATACCTTAGGGACCTCATCATCTTGCTTTCCTCTAAATGGGGGGCAGCCCTCTATCATCTAAAACACGAGACATAATAGAAAATTAGATATCATCACCAAGGCTGCTTCAAATAGAAAAACTTACTTATAAGATGTCATGACGTTGGCAACTTAACAAAATCCATCTAATGTGATAGTTGTAGAAGTTGATATTGAAATGTGACATCCTAAGGTTTTCTTATGGCACCTTTTTTTTGTTTCATCTCATTAGAAATTAATGGAATTGCACATTGGGTTAGGTACAACCGTACAAGTAATTCTTTTAAAACTTGAGTACCATGTTCCTCATGTTTGCTGAGATCCCCATCAAAATAATGGAATCTCACAGTGGGCAGACATGAGTAATTCTTTTAGTACTCAACTGTCATGACTCTTCTCAAATCTAGTTTCTAAGGGTGGGCGCCTTCAATTTTCAGGATCAATTGCAACAATGAATAAAAACTCTGGAATCAATTTCAAACTTGAAAATATGGAGGTGGAAATGTTCCATAACCACTAAACTGCTCTCGGCATGTAACTCACTATTAGTTGAAAATTTTCAATAGGGGCAGTGGTTTGTCTGGGTTCTTAATTCGCTTTTGTTGGTTCTCCATTTTTCACATTAAAGAGTATTTGCTAGCAGGAGCAGGAATTTACAACAAATTCAAAATTTACAGGAAATAAGAAGAAACATAGCAATGTTCTTATTCATGCTTTAAACAACTACACTAGGATTCAAACAGAGGCACCATAACAACTGGCATAGTTATTGTTCAGAGATATCTGCTATACAACTCAAGTGACAACAGACTACATTCATAAAGGTATATAACCCAATAGCAAGTTTTATAGCTTTCATCAATTAAAGGAAACATGATAAACCATTACCTCTTGCAGAATTAAAGCAAATGAGAAAACATCCACTTTGGTGTCATACTCTTCTTGATTGTAAACCTCTGGAGCCACATAGCGGCCTATGAATAAAAAATAAAGAATGTTTGATTTTTAAGAATCCAATCCATCAAGTGGCATCTCAAACTCAGCTCCATAGAATATCACAATATTCTCCACTGAATAAGAAATTATTGCAGTACAGATGTCTAAACATTTCAAGCATTCAGACAATCTTATACGAATTACATTCCAAAAGATAGCATCACTTACAAGAAGTCTCTTGGCAGGTTAGAGGCTTGTCTTCTTTAACTGCCAGCAATTTGCTGACCCCAAAGTCTGCAACTTTTAGGTGGCCCGAATCATCCCGCAATATATTACTGTTAGCTTACTCAAAAGATATAGATTAAAAAGTGCAGATCACATCAGGATATTAAAGCAGATAAATTTTATTGAAAACACCAGTCTTGACATGATCTAAATTTAATTTTTTTGAGGAAGAAAAACTAATTGAGAAATTAAACTTACGAGGGCTCAAGATCACGATGAATTATTGGCGATGGCTTATTTTCATGCAAATAGTTCATTCCCCTGCATAGTTTCCAGAACAGCGTAAGGACAACGAAGAATAAAAAAGCAAACTTGGTATTATCTTTCAATTAAAACTGCACTCATACAGGACAAAAGTCATGGAGAGAACGAAATTAAAATTTACCAATTAGAATCTTATGTGAGTTTGATGGAACCTTAATACAGAGAATAAAAGAAAACTAACATCACACCAGAAAAGTAACACAAATATGACATAGGAAGGTATAAGCTACAAGACTATCAATCAACCTTCAATAATTAAAAGAGTGCGGCAACAGAACATAACTAAGAATGCATAGTCAAAGGATAAAAGACTGGAAATTTCTAGCATTTGAGAGACTAGAGTTTCTCCTAAGCAAAACCCATCTAAATGATTTTTCACTATATCAATAGAGTCGATGCAAGATACTATTTCTTTTCATGATTTTGAATTGTACAAATCAGTAACACAGACAAAGAGATGACCAACTACTGCTCCATCCCTTTAAAATTATATAGCACTTTTTCTGAAGTATCATGTTCATAGGGCATCTTTTGTCTTTCAAGGTGTAATTAGGAATGCTTTTCCAAAAACACCCTGAATTGGGGAGTGTAATTTAGACGGTTTTTCTAATTGAGACACCCTATTAAATAAGGGTGAACATGGAAAGACTGTATAAATTTAAAGCCTACTAACTAACATATTAGGGGATGTAATTTAGTTTAAAGTGCTTTATAATTTTTAAATATATGATGAAAATTTATAAGATGCATCTGTTTTGTGCTTAATTGTATCCCATTATCCAAATTCCAAACAACTGCAGGACCTTTAACTGCTGTTAGTTCTCATTCAAAGGTTAAACCAAAGATGAAGCACAAAAAAAAAAGTAACTTAATTTATGCACAAATGGTAATAATCTCCTATCAAAACCAAAACTGCAATGTATTTAACTTTTTTAAGACC
Organism: Acacia pycnantha; assembly: GCA_025563575.1. Classification (NCBI taxonomy): domain Eukaryota; kingdom Viridiplantae; phylum Streptophyta; class Magnoliopsida; order Fabales; family Fabaceae; genus Acacia; species Acacia pycnantha. The sequence goes on along the minus strand of JAMWYP010000015.1, from coordinate 8,955,594 downwards.
AAAAAACTTTGAGAAAACAATAATTAAATTTATACAACTGATTCAATGTAGCAAACAAAAAGAACAAAACTTGCTCAGCATGACATAATAAGAAAACTTTTAAGGGGAAAAGGTTCTAAGAGATTAATGTGTCAATGACCTAGCAATATCAAGACCAAATCTCACTGCTGTTGTTGGTCTCAAAGCTCCTTTCCTTTTCAAGAATGCACAAAGATCTCCCTACATCATTAATGGTAAAATTACACAAAGTAAAATTTAAGATCAATTTACATCAAAAAAAATCCTCAAGAACATCCTAAGGATAAAATTCCATGCAATTCAGAACAGAAAACCTTGGGAAGATATTCTATCACAATCATCATTGGACTGCTCTGAGTCACAGCACCCAGAAACTGGACTACATTAGGGTGCCGAATCTTCTGGAACAATGCAAGCTCATCTCTAAAGGCCTTCCTGTCAGATGCCAAGTATTTTTGTTAATATTAATAAACGATGGCACATTTATTAGTAATGACAATGCTTATAAGTAACCTACACTTTGTCCTCATTAGTAAGGACATCATCCCCAAGCTTTTTCACAGCAACCTCTGTTCCACGCCACAAGGCACTACAGAAAGTTCCCTGACCAATAGAAGAATAATTTGAGACATAAAAATATAGATCGTAAAAATAGATGACTCATGCATGTAGATGTTAGCATCCAAGATTTGTTGGCACATGACAAATGCACGCTGCATCTAAATACTAAAAAACACAGTCACATTCCATGGGATCCAAATAAATGGACACCATTTAGTGAATTTCTCTTATCTGTTTGCTCAAGCACTCAAAGAAGATATTTGGAAGATGGATCAAATCAACTACTAGAAAATAAAGTAAAATAAAATCATGACTACATGTTTACCTTAGTTATCTCCACACTGTTGGTAAAATCAAGCTCCTTAGGATCAATTTCATATTCTGGTACTTCCCGTGCATGGTTAACATGCATAGGGGCCATCTGACATGGTATAATTACAAGAGTTGGCAAAGACCAATTGAATGGTACAAGCTAATGCTGAAATGGCAAGATAAAAAAAGTGCTACAACTTCAAAGTTTCACGATTCTCAAATCACACATACCAGAGGCTTTGCTCCATGCTTCTCCAATAATTTGACCACATCGTTGTTTTTATAATGCATAGCATCTGCAAGAGGCTGAATAAGAGACATGATATTCGTATAGCATCTGCAAGAGACTTACAGTAGTTTTTGGTAAAATGGAAGTCACATAGAAGACCAAGAAGAACTTCTTAGAGAAAGCAAAGACAGGGAAGTGGTAAACTATGCTGAATCTGTTCAGTGAAGAACTTGTAAATGAAGAGATGGACGAAAAGAAAAAAGTTCTAGTGTGATTTGCATGAGGTGAAGTAACCCAAGTCCTCAAGATGGTAAATTAATTATAGGCGCTTGCTCTTTATACTCAATATACATGTCTAGGTAAGAAAACATGAAGTTACAAATGCCTCTGTATTTGAAAATCAGAGAATTATCTTGTCTTTGAACTAAAAATTTGTGATGCCCAATTGGTTAACATGAACATCGCCAAACAACAATAGCAACACTAACAACAACTACCTAATTAGCCTAGTAAATCAACTCAGAACATTCAATAACAGAGGGCGAAGAGAAAGAGCTTTGTATTTACCGTGCTCCCCCAGCGATCTTGTGGATCAACCACAGCCCCTTTTTCGAGCAACAGAGCAACCACATCAGTCAATCCCTGACAGGCCGCAACATGAAGAGGCGTGCGATTATCAATATCTCTGCAATTCGCACTAACCCCCGAATTTAATAGCTCACGAACACCATCCAGATCGCCTTCATTGGCCAAACACATCAGCCTAAATCGCGGATCCATACCTTCAAGTCCATCACCCTCTTGATGCAGCTCCGGTTCGTCGCTATGCCTTTCCGGGGCCATCGATGACTGCCTCCCCAGTGTAAACCTGGCTGGGTTGCTTTTCGACTCCATTAAACACCAAACCTTGATAAATTCGCTCTGAAAACAAAATGTCAGCTAAATGATTTGTGAAATTTAAAGCCGTTACACGGAATTGGTAAGCAGGTAATGCAAAACCACTAGAGAGGGAAAATGGGAAAGTAGGAGGGTTTTATTAAATAGGAGTGTTCGCGACTCCCGTGCATATTGGGAAAGCTTAACAACTCTCAGGTTCGGAACTTTGACAGGTTTGAACAGGGAGGGTGGTGGCCAGGAGGAGACGTTAAGCTGACGCTGTTAATACGCGCGTCCTGGAGAAAGCCAGCGCGAAATGACTGCAACGCACAAGAGGATAGAGTTGAATAGTTGACTTTTGGTATAGTTCACTACCGCAGTAAATACGATGAAAAATAGAATACGGATACGTTATGAAGAAAAAGTAGTAAGCTACGGAGGCTTAAGATGCACTGAACCGTTGGTTTTATATCGATATCATAGATGGACGGTCAGAAATGCTGGCTAAAGGTAACATTGTATTCGTATATATAGTTATATACTCCTACCTCTAGTACTTGGTATTAGAACTGGTATAGTTATACCCCTCGTCCTTGGGTTCAACTGGCGAAGGGGTCGGACTTCCTCACCTCAAGGGAGGGAGTTCGATCCCTACGTTGGTCAAGGGCACACGGAGGATCCTGGCCGCCTGGAGGCAGTGGAAACGCTGGTAGAGGTGGAGGCATATGTACTTTCCTGTGGACTGGGCTTCAAGCGCCCTGTCATTGGACTGTGGGTGAGCCCAACCCCTTTCCTAAAATTTTTTTATCAAAAAAAAAAAAAAAAAGAACTGGTATAGTTATATACTCATCGGCTCGTCGTATCTCTTTGTCGCAGCCATGTCTTGAATGAGTATAAACAAGCGATCACAAAAGGGGAAAAATAACTAGAGAGGATAAATATATTGTAAATTTGGGCCTTTTTACCTGTACACTGTGTACAGTAAAATAAAATACTCAAATGCTATGAGTTGGAAAATATTTACCAACATTCTAAAAATATATAGAATTTCGTGATCCCAAAAAACAAAAAATTTCGATGTGATAATTAAGAAAAAATATAAATATTTTATGAATATAATTAAATTAAATAAATATGTCAAAGATTAAATGAAGTTTTTTTAAATAGTGCAAGAGTCCCCACATGCGTGCCCCTTACTTAGGTCATAAGCTAGTGTCAACTAATATTTATTTGTAATATCTCAAATGTCAAGTTTTCAAGTGTATTTTTTTTATTCATCATTAGATTCTTAAAAAAAGAGTGATATTTTATATACATAATTAAAATTGTGCAGATTTGAATTTTTCTACCATTTTTTAAACTACACAGTTGTATGCTTATTATAAACTTCCTCCAATCCTAATTATAGGACAACATTTAGGAGTTGGTTTTGGTCTTAAGTATAAGACAACTTTTTAGTTTTTGTCAATTTCTTCCTTAAATACCCCTATTTTATTCTCTAAGTGTGTTTGTTTTTTGGTGAGTATATACATGTGAATGTGTAGACTCTTCCAATCCGTGAAACTTTTAAATTGTTGGATTTTACTTTATTTATCGATCAGCTGACGTTACTTTATATATGGGTATTTGTGTGTAAGTATATAGATCTATATGTATACATATATACACATATATGCATATATAACAAAACCATTATTTCAATTAGAAAAGCGTGTGAAAAAGAAAATTCTAAGTCGAAAAGGTATGTGGTGGGGTTGTTGATTCACTTTTACTTATCTCATTTTAAATTTATGTAAGAGCATTTTAGGAAAATAAGTAAAATTAACTAATTTAACTCCTCTTCTTAATTTCCTCAAAATCGATTAAATATGTCATATAATTAATACCAGAATGAGTATAAAAATATGACTCCCTATTGATCAAAGGGGGGAAGAAGAAGAAGAAGAAGAAGAAGTAAAAGATTGAAGTATATACAACAAAAGATATTAGATATATGCACATTAGCCGATGTCCCATTTCCAACATTCTCGCGTGCGTCATGGGTTTATTGCCCCGAGACAAATGAGATGCCGGTTGACATCATGGTAGTTAAAATCTTGATTTATTATTGCGATTTTATATTTTTATGATTTTTTTTTCATTAAAACGATTTTACTAATTTTCTAAATGCTTTTATAGTTTTATGATTTTTTTTTACGTTTCACGATTTTTTTATATCTCTTCCGATTTTATGTAAAATTTTGATTTTAACTACCTTAGTTGAGACTAGTCTTTTTTTTATGCTTTACCAAATAAATGTATAAGAAAAATCATTTCATGAAATATAAACGTGATTAAATTAAGATCTACCAAACACATTAAAAAGTGATTATATCAGTTCAACGTTTACTCTTTCAATTGATTACATCTTTTGGAGTTACTGTATATACTAGACGACTAGTTTATTATTTAACTTCCTTCAATCAAACCAACAAAGAAGTGATCCAAGTCATCAAAGATGACCAGTTCCTTAAAACTTATCATATTTGCCAGAGATGCCGGAATATTCTTCATTCCTAATTAGGAGTCGGAATTGGCCGACTTTAAATATCCTATGCCCAGTCATATATATCGTTTAATGTTACTCGTGGCCCGAAAGAAAACAAAAAAAATTAAATAAATATATTCATAGACAATGTCCAACATTCTCTAACCTTGAATATAAGTCAATTTATTATTAAGAAATATATGTCACTTTTAACTAATTGGTTAAATATCAATAAAAATAATTTAAAACAATATATTTTCATAAATAAAATTTAAGAGATTTCTAATATTATCTTTATTAAATGTATCCTATCAATTTATACTTTATATCACTACTCTTATTAAATACTACTCGATCTATTTCTTAATATAAGACTCAATTTACTTTTTTGGAGGGATTAAGATAACTAAATAAAATAATTAATTATAGTATGTATTATGTATAATTTACATAATAAGATTATATATCAGTTTATAAGTCAAATAAACTAGTTTGGAGAATAACGGAAAAATAAAAATACTTTAAAATAATTTATTTAACCTCATTAACCTTTTAAAAAAAATTAGCTGAATTTTATATTAAGGACACGAGGTATTCTCAATACTCCTTAAAATTATTAAAAGCACGATAATTTTTTTAAGAAAAGTCAAAAACCCCTTTTTAATGGTTCTTTATGCATGGGACCCAGAGAGGATACATGCAAAACCGCACCCATCAATTCTTCTATTTGGCCAAGTAAGGTTAAGAAATCCACAACATATGGATAAGCTTATTAATTAACAACTGCCAGAAGAAAACAAATATCCACGCCTACATTCAATTAATCCCACAATAACAATAATCATATTTTCAAATGAAGGAAATAAAAACGGCAATAACTTCAACTTTCACTAATTATTACATCTCATCATCATATACCCCGCCGGGGCTTATATATCTTCCTTCTCCACATTCAGTTTGACTTCTTCCTGAACTTGAGTCCTATACTTGTACCTGCTTGAAACTATAAGATAGATGCAGAAGTTGATCAAGCTCATCAGAGAAAGGAACCAGTAAAAGAGATTCAGATGGTTCCTATTAATATTGTTCCCAGCTAACCATCCTCCACTATTGGTAATATTCTTGGTGGCACTATTCACACTCTTCACTACAATGGTACTCAGAAAATATCCAAGAGCCATTGAGATCCAAAGAAAGCAGGTTGAAGTAGATTTGAGCGCTTTCGGTGCCTCTGAGTAGAAGAACTCAAGCAGGCCCACGTAAGTAAATAGGTCAGCAATGCCAAACACAAAGAACTGAAAGGAAAGCCAGAATATGCTCATGGGCAAGGGATTAAGTACTGGTATAGCATCAAGCATGTTGTGATCTCTAGCCACTTGTTTTCTTTTAACTTCGATGACGGCTGAGATGGCCATGGAGATGCAGGAGAGAATCAGGCCAACGCCTACACGCTGCAAGTGGGTGATTCCCGTGGGGATGCCGGTGATTTTGCGAAGAAGGGGTACGGCGACGTGGTCGTAGATGGGGACGGTGATGATCATGAACGTGACCGGGATAATTGGGAGGGAGGCTGGAGGGATTTTTAAAGATTTTGAGATATGAGAATCCATTGTGAGAGCTTGTTGGATGCAGAAGGTTTGGAGCTGAGCTAGGCAGAGAGTCATAATGATTGCGCAGCAGAATATTGGGAACATGCCTAATATGATCTTGGCATTCTCCACTTGGGTGACCCGGCAGAGTTTCCATGGATTTGGAGCCCCAGAATTCTCAACTTCTGCTGTGGATTTGGGTTTGATGGCTGCTTTGTCCAGGAACCTGATGTGATGGGGAACAGGAACTTTATTCTAGAACCAAATGCTTGCACATATATGTAGCTAGCTAGTGTTAGATTTAGTGGTTTAGGTATATATTATGTTGGTCTTTCTTATGATCAGACCTACCTTTAGTTTATACATTGAACTTCAGTGTGGATCTTTTCTTGATGTATTCTAATAGCTAGTTAAAGGTTTAGTCATCATACATATATAGGCGAGGGCTAGGTCAATGTCTGATAGATCCCCCATATCAGCTGCCCCCTGCTGCCTTTGTTTTGAATCGTTGATTGCAAATCCAGCGGCTGAAATTCTACCACAAGATGGAATAGATATGTTGAACGAATTATTGGCAACAATTTTGACAACAAATTATGAGGTGCCATCAGTGAATCCCAGCCGTTGGATTTTCAGTCAAAAGCTCAGAATGGGGGCAACTGCTGATCGATATGGGACAGCAAACGCCCCACACTGAAACCCGGATATTATGTGCGAAGCTCATCCATGAGCTTAGATGCTTATCCATCAAAATGATGTCTTTCTGCATGATGAGCTCCTAAGCTCATAGATTCACTGAGCAGGTAGTGAGCCCCCCAAACAAAAAACCATCCTTGTTGTATGTACATTTGAATGTATGTCAAATGTACATAAGAAATTTCTAAGAATATAGAGGTGAAAATGAACGTGTATGGGACATATGTATATATACACACATGTGTTTGTACATATGTATAAAGATATATATATTTACGTATGTACTATGCATTATACCTGTAAATGTCTGTGTGGGGCAAAAATTCTGTTTCCGAGGCAGCTTCTTTGTCCCGTTGAAGCTCGTAGAGTTGTGCAGGGAGTTCAGGAAGGGGTTGATTTATGTTTCGAAAAGCAACAACGAAGACCTGAAATAATAAGAACAAGGTAGAAATTAATCCACATATTACACTATCATTTGAGTATGTGGTCGCTAGAACTATTATAAAGGTGAAATAAATCTACTTGTATGATGTCAATGATGGCACTAGTTCCTCGAACGATCTGAAGTCGATAGAGAGGGAATCCAGAGGCAAAGATGATGAGACCCAAGAGGACAGAGATGGTGGAGATGCCAAAACCCAAGTCCCAACCTTTGTTGTCTTCGATGTAGACAAGGAGCATGAAGCTGACGGCGCTGCCGAGTGAAGCAGCGAGCAAGAAGTAGTTGAAGAAGGTGGACATTTGGGAGGCTTCGTCATTGTCATTTTCGGCGTCGAACTGATCAGCGCCGTGTGATGGAAGGGAAGCTTTGACTCCAGAACTCCCAAAGGCCAAGAGATAGAGGCTGACAAAGAGAAGGGCCTTGTGGCTGCCGGCGAGTGTCTGACATTGAGATTGTGGATCCGACATTACGCACGGTGGTGGCTTCAGGTGGGGGTAGTGTGCTTGTACTGTTAGAAGCGCCAGTCCCTGCGAGATCATACGTGCACCCAACCATTAAGTTTTGGATTAGTAACAAGCTAGTGCTCTTTTTCTAACGTAATTTTTCGCGTATGAGATAAGTTCGTAAATCAACTCAGCACATGCAAAAGTAGGAGTTTTATTTTAACTTACAGATGGTACTTTCTAAACGTGAACTCAAAAAGCACTAATTACGTTGGTGCAGCGGAGGCAGCCATTTTGCCACATTTTCGAGTAAACCATCATTTATCTCCATGCAATGGGCTTTAGAAAAGAAAGCATGAAAAAGGTATACTCAGGAAAAAATGTATCTTTACTTGTTTAATTTTATAAAAGTTTTTATTCTGTTCTCTAAATTTTAATTTTATATAGTTTTTTTTCCATCCATCTCTAACATTATTCAAAAAAATATATTTGATATTGAAATTTTAACTAACTAATTAAAGGGAGAATGATAGAAAAATACAAATTTGAATTTCAAATTCTAGTTAACAAAAACAGTAAAGATTTACAATATTTATGGTCTGTAAATAATGTAAGTTCTTGTAGTTTTTAAAATTTATACTGATTGATCAGATATTATATCTACTTCCATCAAATCTCAACTAAAACTGTGTAATTCAGCACTTAACATCTATCTCAAACCGACGATGAACTGGTGGTGTCCTTCGTGACAAATCCCAAATGAATTATTAAAGTAAGAAATCATATTCAACACATATTTGATGGACCAATTATAGAGTATAATAATTAGTAGGGGAAATATCAAATGTTACGTCGTACAAATTATTGTCGTGTATATATACATTTAAAATTTAAAACATGACGCTATTTAAGTATTTATATTCTTAAATTTTCAACGAACTTAATATTACTAAAATTATATAACATCATTTTCTCTATTTTGTTTCTTTATAATTGTCAGGGTATCATTCAGCTAAACAATTTAGATTTATAAAAGATATGCATATCAATGACGGGACCATGGTCCCAAGCTCTCTTGTTACTTTCAGAAATTATTTTTGAATTATATAATTAGTTATTGACATTTTAATAACCATGAATTTACACACACACACACACACTTATGATTACTATTGTTACGGAAAATTTCTGTGCATTAATTTTTCTTTTTAAAAACCTTTCCTCTCACGGACTGATGAACCTAGTTAATTAAGTTCAAGATCCAGAAACTTTCATATCTTCTGTGCTCTCACTTATGAAGAATGAACGTTAGTTGCAACTAGTGCCTCTCTTAACCATTAAAAAGAATGAAAGTGCTTCAGAAAAATGAAAAAAATACTAAGAATGTAGATGAACGACTAGGTGACTAACTGCAAACAAGCTACCATATGAGCCAGCCAGGCCAGTGACAGCTACTTTTTTCTAAAATGGTGAGAGTAACTGACATATAAGTTAATATAAGTTTTAAATGTCTATTTGGATTAGCCAGGCGGTAGAAATTGTTTTTCAAACATAACTTAGGGTGCACGTAGAAGATGAGTATATGAGAGAAGATTTTTCCAGCATGATGATGATGATGAATATGTGAAGGGACTTAATGGGTGAGCATACCAAAAACTCAATACAACCAGAGACGAGGATGGCTTTGAATCTGCCAAACCAAGTGTCAGCGACGACGGCGACGAGGATGGCGAGCAAGTAACTGGTTCCCATGTAGTTGGTTAGCATGTTTGCAGATTCAACCACACCAAAATGCATTAATCCATTGAAGTATGTCATAGAGTTTACCGCCAGCGAGCTCGTCGCCAAGCTCTCCAATCCAAACATCGCTGCATATACATAAGCATCCAAATTTAAGATTTATTCTGAAATCATTCGTTTGTGCATGTTCAATTCATCATCTCACACTCACTTGCTAGCTACTTGTTAACTTTCAAGTCTTTGTGAATATATACATATATAAAATACTGACAAGAGAAGATTTTACATACTTAATATGAAGAAGCATGTTCTGATTCCTCCATGTTTATGTTTGAGAGCATTCCTTCCTTTCCAGTCCACTTTATCTGCCACAACCAGCGCTGCTTTCTCTTCAGGGTTTTCCTGCATGCAAATAAATGAACACATATATATTTATACGCTAATAATTCAGTAATAGATCTACGTCTTCCATGCACACAGCTAAAACCTGTGCGTACCATGATGAGGCCTTCACTGTGGTTAATTCAAATGAAAACGCAGAACTGGTTCTGGGTGGCAGCGAAAATGACCAAACTCTATCCTATATATATAATACACTCGACTTAGCAAAACACATTAAAGAAATGTTTCTGCGTGAATCAGGTGACTCCAACGGTGACGATGATTGGTTGGGGACCATTTCTTTATTTCAAAAACCCACTAGTTCGTTATTTAAATTTTCAGATTAAAGAAATCAGGGTTCGTCGCTTTGGGGACATTTGATGAATAATATAGAGAAGATTAGCATGGTCCCTGCGCAAGGATGACGTGCACTAGAAAGCATAGTTCTTGTTCAAAATTCGAATATAAAAATGTCATCATATTGATTATGCCGGGCTTTAGAAGAGGAATGGTCCAAGCTGTTATAGTCTATCACAATTATCATGGGACTGCTGTGTGAAAAATGTTGTTTCTAATATAGGTAGAAATTGAAATACAGTAAACAGAATAGCATACCAAGAATCTGAATTAATTAAGTAGATCATATAGATAACAAACAACGCTTCTGTACAATATTAAAAACTAGTAAACAAACTCACAAGACTGCCAAAATTATGAATGAACAAAGTAGAAATCCGGGCCCAACGTACGTTGTGTCCTTAAGACAATTTTGCTCCCTCAATACGGACGCCGAAGGTTACCGAGCAATTGCCTCCCAGGATAGAGCGGATTTGTCGTCTCCAGGAAGATGGCTATGTCTTGCCCGAAGCCCAAGCGAATCCAACGAATCGCTTTGGAACGCACGAATGTATATGCAGAAAGAGTGTATGCAGAGAAGAAAAAACGTTTTTTTTCTGTGACTAGGGGCCCCTATTTATAGAGTTTGGAAAATAATGATCTGATGGACTTGTCTGTTCTGCGAACTGGTTCGTGCGAAAAGACACACCAGAACGGAACGAATAGAAGCGATTTGCGTCTGTTGCAGCCGAACTGGGGATGTACCAGACGGAGCGAACGGACGGACGCACTGACACAGCCGTTGGTTGGCGCTAACGGATGCGCAAACGGAAGCAGCTGCTGGTTGGAAATATCGGAGAATCACAACCGAATTTCAAAAATAAAAAGATTATTTATTTTAAAAGACCGACCGAACCGAGCCGGACAGGCGGCGGCGCACGCATGTGTGTGGTGGACCAAGGGTTGCCTAAGTCCTCCCCCCCTCTACAAAAGTGGGATGGCCCAAGGGCCAATTAGTAGGAGCAAAGTTGGGGCTTATATACCCTCCAACTTCTCTCCACCTAACCAATGTGGGACTTCTTACCACACACACAATCCTTCTTATTTTTTCCTCTTCTTTTCCATCCTTCTTCTTATTCATAACCTATGGGATTTTGTCCTTAAATTCTAACAATCCCCCACATGGATAAGAAGTAATTCCATCATGACCAAATGCAAATGAATATGTATGCAAAGTGTGGTTCCTCTACGAGAAACAACTGCATCGAGAAAGGTAGGGGTTGCGCCCTTTGAACCTTCTCTAGTAAAAACCTATCGGATATACTGGTCAATCAGTGGACATGCTGCCTTGAACTGTCGACCTTTTTGTGTATACCAAGACAATAGGAGTCACACAGTTGCTCCTCTAGCATCGTTGGTTCTCATGCTGTGTCCGTTTTGGCCTTGGACACCGCCTGGTTCTGCGAGTGTTCTAGAGAATCGGCCGTTTTAAATTCTCATAGAAGCGGCACACACTTCACACTCACATAGGTAATTCCTTGTGATGTAAGTCAGCATACATCATCTGAACACATCAGATTAACAAACCATTAAAAGCTTAAAAGCTTACCCTTATATATATGCACTGTCTTGCCTAGGAATGAGTATGAGTTTAGAACTCCACAGTGTTAACAGTCGATTGTGACTTCGTTGTCTCTTTGAACCTAGTTTGTGGGATCTCCACTCTACTAGGTAAAGTTACCATGACAATCAACAATGGATCGGCCTTAGACCCATTCCTTTGGACAAATTTCTAACTAACTCTCTAGGAATCCCTTTAGTCAATGGATCCGTTATATTCTCTTTTGATTTCACATAATCAATTGAGATTATTCCATTCGAGAGTAGTTGTCTAACGGTATCATGTCTACGACGTATATGTCTAGACTTTCCGTTGTACATGACATTCTTGGCCCTACCAATAGCTGCTTGGCTATCACAGTGTATACATACTACTGATACTGGCTTTGGCTAATTAGGAATGTCCTCAAGAAAATTACGAAGCCATTCAGCTTCTTCACCAGCTTTATCTAAAGCAATAAATTCTGCTTCCATGGTTGATCTTGCAATGTAAGTCTGTTTGGATGATTTCCAAGACACAACACCACCACCAAGGGTGAATACATATCCACTTGTGGATCTTGTGTCATTAGAGCTGGTGATCCAATTTGCATCACAATACCCTTCTAGCACTGCAGGATATTTTTCATAATGCAAAGCAAAGTTTTGAGTTTGTTTTAAGTAACCCAAAACCCTTATCATAGCTCTCCAATGAAGCTCATTTGGATTACTTGTAAACCGACTCAACATGCTTATCGCGTAAGCAATATCAGGTCTGGTGCAGTTCATAACATACATAAGACTGCCTAGCACTCTAGCATACTCCTTTTGTTTTTCAGCTTCGCCAGTATTCTTCAACAGTCGAAGACTAGAATCTATAGGGTTCGACACAGGAGCTATATTTAAACTCTTGAATTTCTCAAGAATTTTAGCAATATAGTGTGCTTGCGATAAAGCTAACCCATCAGGAGTTCTATGAATTTAAACTCCTAAAATAACATCTGCTAGACCCATATCTTTCATGTCAAACTTACTGGTAAGCAATCGCTTAGTAGCTTTAATCATTTGATTATTACTACCCGTTATCAACATGTCATCTACATAAAGACAGACTATGGCAAAACCATTTTCAGTATTTCAAACGTAGACACACTTGTCACATTCATTAATACTAAATCCATTTGATAACATAACTTCATCGAATTTTGCATGCCATTGTTTCGGGCTTGTTTAAGTCCATAAAGGGACTTTATTAAGCGACAAACTTTCCGTTCTTGTCCCGAGACAACAAATCCCTCAAAGTTGTTCTAGGTAAATTTCTTCCTCTAATTCACCATTCAAGAAGGCTGTCTTTACATCCATTTGATGTAACTCCAAACCATTTAAAGTCGCTAATGCGATTAACATCCGAATTGATGTAATTCTTGTAACAGTGAATAGGTATCAAAGTAGTCTAGGCCTTCACGTTGTCTGTAGCCTTTTACTACTAGCCTAGCTTTGTATTTATCAATAGTGCCATCTACTTTCATCTTCTTTTTGAAGATCCACATAGTTTCTAGTGGCTTATTGCCAGGAGGAAGGTCAACCAGTTCCCAGGTATGATTAGACAGAATAGAATCAACTTCACTATTGATAGCCTCTTCCCAGAATGGTGCTTCAGGAGAACCCATAGCCTCTCCAAAAGTTCGAGGCTCATTTTCCAACAGATAAGTCAAAAAATCAGGCCCAAAGGATGTTGAAGTCCTTTGCCTAGTACTCCGTCTAGGTTCCTCCACTTCAAGATTATCATTAGTCCCAGTATCATGAGATATCATTGTGTTGTTATTATCATTATTCTTGTTATACGGAAATACATTCTCAAAGAACCTAGCGTTCCTTGACTCAATAACCGTATTCACATGGATATCTAATACATCGGACTTATAAACCAAAAAACGATATGCACTGCTATTATGTGCATAGCCAATAAAAACACAGTCTACTGTCTTAAGTCTGATTCTTAACCTTTTAGGTTTAGGAATCTCAACCTTTGCCAAGCACCCCCCACATTTCAAATATGTCAAGGAAGGTTTCTTTCCTTTCCATATTTCATATGGTATGCTTTGTATCGTTTTATGAGGCACTTTGTTAATCGAAAGTTAGCCGTTAGAATAGCTTCCCCACAAATTTTGTGGTAAACCGGATTCAATTAATAATGCATTCATCATCTCTTTCAATGTCCGATTTTTCCTTTCTGCAATCCCATTTGATTGCGGAGCATAAGGAGTAGTTGTCCGGTGTATAATACCGATTCTATGCAGAATTCCTCGAAGGGGCCATCATATTCTCCCTACGATCGCTCCTTACTATTTTAATTTTCTTGTTAAGTTGATTTTCAACTTCAACTTTATATTGTTTAAAAGCAATAATAGCCTCATCTTTACTATTAAGCAAATACACATAACAATATCTACTACAATCATCAATAAATGTAATAAAATATTTCTTATTACCCCTAGATGGTATAGATTTCATATCACATATATCAGTATGTATTAAATCTAACAAGTCAGTTGATCTTTCAACAGAAGCAAAAGGTAACTTAGAAAATTTTGATTCAATGCATACTTGACATTTATCTTTAATTGAACAATCAACTTTAGGCAATAATTCTAAATTAATTAATTTTTTAATTGATTTATTATTAACATGTCCTAATCTTTGATGCCATAAATTAGAGGACTCAAGCATATAGATAGAAGTAATATTATTATTAATAGCACCATTATTGGTGACAATCATTACATTAACTTTGAAAATGCCCTCACTAAGGTAACCTTTTCCAACATACATATCATTCCTAGAAAGTATAAACTTATCAGAAACAAATACAAGCTTAAAACCATTCTTGCTTAAGAGGGATCCGAAATTAAATTCTTGCGAATATCGTGCACATGAAGCACATCATTAAGTGTCACGACGTTTCCAAGTCATCTTCAAAACCACTTTTCCAACACCTTCAACCTTTGAAGTAGAAGAATTTCCCATATATAGTTGTTCATCTTGCTTCGCAGAGTATAAGAAGAGAACATCCATTTGTTTGCACATACATGCCTAGTGGCACCAGTGTCCACCCACCATTCCTTGGTATTTCCAACCAAGTTACATTGCATTACCACTGATGAAAGACTCATACTATCAATCATATCAGTAGCATTGTCAACCATATTGGCTTCGGTGTTCTTCTTCTTGAGGTTCTTTGGTTTCCTACAATCCTTAGCACGGTGGCCAAACTTTCCACAATTGTAGCACTTGCCTTTGAACTTCTGGCTTTTGCTAGGGCCTTTGTTATGGCCTTGTTTGAATGATCCCTCATTAGAGCGTTTCCGTTTCTTGGGCTTTGGATCATCTTCCACAATATTGGCCTTTGAAACTATAGGATTGCCGCCAAGTTTCTTTTCGTAAATCTTGTTGTCTTCTTCTATTCTCACCTTACAATCAAATCTTCAAGTGACATCTCCTTACGCTTGTGTTTAAGGTAATTCTTGAATTCTTTCCAAGATGGTGGCAATTTTTCAATAAATGCAGCAACTTGAAAGGACTCGCTAAGAGACATCCCTTCAAAGATGAATCTCATGCACAATCGCTTGTAGTTCTTCAACTTGACTCACCACGATTTAGAATCAAGCATCTTGAAGTCCAAAAATCGCCAACTATAAATTTCTTCAAGCCAAAGATCTTCGTTTTGTACTTCTTGTCCAGACTCTCCCATAATGCTTTAGTTGTATCTAAAGCACTATATACATTATACAATGTATTGTCTAGACCATTGAGAATGTAGTTTCTACAAAGGAAATCGAATGCTTCCAAGCATCTATCACAAAGAACCTTCTCTTTGTCACCGGTAGTCCTTCTTCCAATTTTGAAGCATCCTCGGTGAGAAACCGTGCCAAGTTCAATGTGGTTAAGTAGAAAACATTTTCTGTTGCCATCTTTTAAAATCATTCCCATTGAACTTTTCGTGTTTTTCACCATGAATTGGAACAGACCACTCGGGTTAATCAGATTGGTACTTGTACTTGCCATTTATGTTGTTAAAACAGAAACTAAGATTAATCACGCAGATTAATCCACAAACAATATAATAATAATATTCACAAAAAATTAATACAGATTCAATTCAATACTTCTACCAACATATGAAATCAGTAATGATTTAAATTACTATAAAATGATTTCAATTTAAAATTGTCTTAAGATTGTTGTTTCTAATATACTGAGTAGGTAGAAATTGAAATACAGTAAACAGAATAGCATACCAAGAATCTGAATTAATTAAGTAGATCATATAGATAACAAACAACGCTTCTGTACAATATTAAAAACTAGTAAACAAACTCACAAGACTGCCGAAATTATGAATGAACAAAGTAGAAATCCGGGCCCAACGTACGTTGTGTCCTTAAGACAATTTTACTCCCTCAATACGGAAGCCGAAGGTTACCGAGCAATTGCCTCCCAGGATAGAGCGGATTTGTCGTCTCCAGGAAGATGGCTATGTCTTGCCTGAAGCCCAAGCGAATCCAACGAGTCTGCTTTCGGAACGCACAGAATGTATATGCAGAAAGAGTGTATGCAGAGAAGAAAAAACGTTTTTTTTCTGTGACTAGGGGCCCCTATTTATAGAGTTTGGAAAATAATGATCTGATGGACTTGTTTGTTCTGCGAACTGGTTCGTGCGAAAAGACACACCAGAACGGAACAAATAGAAGCGATTTGCGTCTGTTGCAGCTGAACTGGGGACGTACCAGACGGAGCGAACGGACGGACGCACTGACACAGCCGTTGGTTGGCGCTAACGGACGCGCGAACGGAAGCAACTGCTGGTTGGAAATATCAGAGAATCACAACCGAATTTCAAAAATAAAAAGATTATTTATTTTAAAAAATAATTATTTTTATTTCACACGCGCGAACCGGACGGAGCGCGCGTGGTGGATCAAGGGTTGCCTAAGTCCTCCCCCCTCTACAAAAGTAGGATGGCCCAAAGGCCAATTAGTAGGAGCAAAGTTGGGGCTTATATACCCTCCAACTTCTCTCCACCTAACCAATGTGTGACTTCTTACCACACACACAATCCTTCTTATTTTTTCCTCTTCTTTTCCATCCTTCTTCTTATTCATAACCTATGGGATTTTGTCCTTAAATTCTAACAAAAAAAGCACCCAGAAACTGAAATGCTCTAGTTGGTTATGTTGAGTGAATCCGTTTTGGAATTAGTATATTAATTTTGCTGAAGTAAAGCTAACTTTCTTGCATTTGAAAAGTATCATAGTTTTGATTTACACATGGATCAATTCATGAATTGAACCTACATGAAAGCATTTAGGAAAACGGCAAGGTCCTTTGATAGACAATCTCAATTGGTTCTGCTCAGTGGATGACATCCTCTTATAATTAATTAATTCTTTAGGAAGAAATCATATTATATGTAATGCATATCAAGTTCAAGTACATAAAAAACTTCCATATGAATAAACTTCACAACTTCCAATTTCTGAAGAAAACAAATATCCACACCTCTATTTTATCCCATCGCAATCATTTTTCCAAAGGTAAGGGGGGGGGGGGGGGAATATCCAAGAGCCATTGAGATCCAAAGAAAGCAGGTTGAAGTAGATTTGATCGCTTTTGGTGCCTCTGAGTAGAAGAACTCAAGCAGGCCCACATAAGTAAATAGGTCAGCAATGCCAAACACAAAGAACTGAAAGGAAAGCCAGAATGTGCTAATGGGCAAGGGAGGATCACGTACTGGTATAGCATCAAGCATGTTGTGATCTCTGGCCACTTGTTTTCTTTTAACTTCGACGACAGCAGAGATAGCCATGGAGATGCAGGAGAGTATGAGGCCAACTCCAATACGCTGCAAATTGGTGATTCCGGTGGGGATGCCGGTGATTTTGCGAAGAAGAGGCACGGCAATGTGATCGTAGATAGGGACGATGATGATAAGGAACACAATTGGGATGATTGGGAGAGATGCTGGAGGGATTTTGAAAGATTTTGTGATACTGGTGTCCATTGTGAGGCCTTGTTGGATGGAGAAGGTTTGGAGCTGAGCTAGGCAGAGAGTCATAATGATTGTGCAGCAGAATATTGGAACCATGCCTAATACGATCTTGGCATTCTCCACTTGGGTGACCCTGCAAAGCTTCCATGCGCTTGGAGCGCCATAATTCTCAACTTCTGTTGTGGGTTGGGTTTTCATGGCTGCTTTGTCCAGGAACCTGATGGGAAAACTTTTTTCAGAACCTGTGTGCTTACTCATATGCAGCTAGATGAAGATTTAATCAGCATATATACATAGGCAGGCCAGGGGTGGACCCAGAAAATTGCAGAAGGGAGGGCACAATTGGCGGGGATTCTGTGCTCCCCGAAATTTTTTTTTTTAAGTAAAGTTTTAAATACATTAAAAAAAAAAAGAATATAAACAAGAAAAGAAAAAAATATCAAAAAAATATTCGTGAAATCAAGTAAATACTGATGGTGTAATAAGAGAGGTAATTATTTTACAAACCTGTCATTTAGAAAAACAAGGCTAAGTGCTGTTAGAAATACAACTACATAAATTACAATGAAGAGTAGGCATTTAATAAGTTCAAGTACATATATTTTAATAACAAAAGTATATTACAATAAAAATAATTTCAATGTCATCCTTCTAGGCCTTATTTTTTGGAATTTCATCGTAATTGTCTTATTATCAATGCTATCAAATACATCTTTTTCAATATAAGGCAACAATCATTCAACCATTCATCCTCATCCGATTATGAAGTACAGTCTTGATGTATTAAGGGTGGACACTTAATTTAAAAGTAGACAATCATTCAAATATGTATTAATTTTTTTATTAAAAAAAAAAATCTCCAAATTCAGGGGAGGCACTTGCCCCCTTTGTCTAATAGGTGAGTCCGCCTATGGGCAAGGCCTAAATGTCAGATTCATACACAATAAGCATGGGTCATTGTTGTATGCACATATAGATGTGAGGAACAGAAGATATTCATGGACAGAAGAGTTTAATATCATTGTTAATCCTTACAATTTGACCAAATTTTGGTTTTAGTTCTTCAAATTATGGTTTTTAATCCTTATAATTTCATAATGACTTAATCTGAGTTTAATGTTCTTTTCAAAAACACTAATAAAATTTGACCAGGTCCTTACGAGACCGGACTAAAAACCAAGATTTTAAAACTATAAAAACTAAAACAAACATTCGAAAAACCTGTAAGATCCAACAATAGAATTACTCCTAAAAAAAGTACGAAATGTGTGTGTGTTTTTTTTTCCTGGGGGGTGGGGGGATATAAGGGAATATATTGTACCTGTGAGTGTCTGTGTGAGGTAAGAATTCTATATCTGAGGCAGCTTGTTTGTCCCTTTCAATCTCGTAGAGTTCTGCAGGGTCTTCAGGAAGAGGAAGATTTATGTTCCGAAATGCGGCAACAAAGACCTGGAAATTACATGTGTAGATATTAAAATAACTGATCAAATTGGTCAAAAATCCACATATCATAATGCTTCATTGATAAGGATTGCCCTGATTTGGATGTGCTAGACAGACTCGAGGAATTATTGATTAGTGGTAATAAATGAAAGCCACTGCCCACTGGTAACGAGTACATATTTTGTACCTGTATGATCTCAATGATAGCACTAGTTCCTTGAACAATCTGAAGTCGATAGAGAGGCAATCCAGAGGCAAAGATTACGATGGCCAAGAAAATAGCGACAGAGGAAATCCCAAAACCCCAGTCCCAGCCTTTGTTGTCTTCGATGTAGACGACGATCGTCAAGCTGACGGCGCCACCGGAGCAAACGGCGAGCAAGAGATAGTTGAAGAAGCTCGACATTTGGGAGGCTTCTTTAGGATCTTTGTCGTCGAACTGATCGGCGCCATGAGATGGCAGGGAAGCTTTGATTCCGGAGGATCCAAAGGCCACGAGATAGAGGCCGACGAAGAGAAGAGTCTTGTTGCTGCCACTAAGAGTCTCACAGTGAGCTTGTGGATCCAACACTATGCATGGAGGTGGCTTCAGGTGTGGGTAATGTGCTTGTACTGTTAGAAGTGCTAATCCCTGAAACACCATGAACAAAACATGGAGCTGTGAATAAGGATTTATACAGGAGGATCGACGATGATGATGAATGTGGAAGGGTTTATGGATTGGGGGCAAGATGTGCCTTCCTAGCCTCCGCCTCAAATTTGCGGTGATTTCCAAAAGAAATTTAACACTTTTATATATGAAAATGAGTAACGTTTTGAAATCTTGCAAGACAAAAAATTGGAGTTTATCTTTAATTGTTTACGATTTAAGACTCTAAATTAAAAAAAAAAATTATATAAGTTTTGAGTCTTAAATCTTTATAAAAAAATTTGAAAACAATTTCGTTTTTGCCTATAAAATATCAAAGTGTAATTTAAAATCTAACTATAGAAAGAACCACGGAAAAAAAACATTTGCTAATGACCCCAAATTTGAGACACAGCGCAGCTGAGAAGGCACAATTGACATTTAACCTGGGTTTTTATGAATATACCAAAAACTCAAAGCAACCGGAGACTATGACGGATTTGAATCTGCCAAACCAAGTGTCGGCCACGACGGCGAAGAGGATGGCGAGCAAGTAACTAGTGCCCAGAAAGTTGGTGAGCATATTAGCTGACTCAACCAAATCAAAATGCATTATTCCATTGAAATATGCCACCGAGTTCACTTGCAACGGCAACGTCGCCAAGTTCTCGAATCCAACCGCCGCTGCATATATCCACATACATACACACATAGCTTAGGTGGTTGCAAAGATTAATGTAACAATGACGAGAGAATATATTATATACACGTACTTAATATGAGCAAGGATGTCATTAAGCCTCCATGTCGATGTTTGAGAGCTTTCCTTCCTTTCCAGTCCACTTTATCTGCCACAACCAGTACTGCTTTCTCCTCCTCTTGATGACCATTACTATTTTCTTGCTCTGGGTTTTCCTGCATGCAAATAAATCCCAGTAATTATTAAGAAGCTGAATAGGATTAATTAACTGGTTCTACGTCTTCCATGCAGAGGGAGAAAACTTTACTTACCATGGCTCTGATCAGAATGAGGCAGAATTGGATATCTGTGGCAGGGAACTAAGACCAAACTCTGTGATATATATAAACTCAGCATAGGCATTAAAGAAATATCTGTGTGTGCATCAGATGACTCTAACGGTGACGATGGATGGTGGTGTGTGACCATTTCTTTATTGGCTGAAAGCCATAAACTCTTATAGTTGGATATTTTATTTTTCAGGAAGTTATCATGATTCTTGTTCGCATGTGCCGTTCCATCGATTCTTCCGACTTCAGAAGAGGAATAGTCCAAGGTTCTAATGTATGTGATTTAAAAAGGAGATTGCTTGTTTCTTAGTGCCTCCGTCGTATATATATATAAGAACTAAGATCTAGTTGACTTTTTTTTTTTAGAGATTAAAGAAGTTAAATACGTTACTTAATCATATCATATGTTGTCTATGATTAAATTATATACTACTTCCGGGTGTTCCTATAATTAGGACTAGAGGGAGTATCGGTTTATAAATCAAATAAATTAATTTGGAGAAAAATCAATAAATATATATAAATACTTTAAAGTAATTTAATTAGCTTCATTAATCTTCCTTAAAAAGTCAACTGAGTCTTATATTTAATACTGGAAGTAGTATTTCTTATGTAAGTATATTAATATTCCACTTTTGTTAAATTTATCACTGGCATACCTAAGATTTAATGAGATTATTGAACGACATCTCCTAGTTAACAATTTATCCCGAGATTTTATTTTTGACGGAGCTTAATAGTGTCGTTTAATCCATGTAGTCAATCCCACTTATTAAGGATATGTTGTTGTTGTTGTATACTCAAGATTTGGGGACACATTCCTTTTAAATCGTCACTGAGCCATTTGGCATATGCACTAACACAGTCTTAATGAAGAACATGGGCAAAGGGACAACCCATGCAGCTCCAAAGAGATTTGGGTTCAATTGGGGTCTGTTTTAGGCCTTACCATGAATTTTTGCTACAGTCCCTCAAACTTAGAACTTATAACCTCTACTTTATATTGGGATAACTTTTTTTTTATACCTAAAAATTTAGGTAGTTGGGTTTGGGACTCATCAGGGATAGAGCATGCCTTCAAACTCAATGAACACTTATAAATTACCTACCAACAAGATTATTACATCGGTTATAGTATTTTAACTTACAACCAAATAGATTATAACCGCTTAAACATGATGTCTTAAGTTCGAGTATATGTGAAGATTTAATGCTCGAGAGAAATACTCCTACAAGTAAGAAAAAAAATAGTTGAGTTCAATATGACTTTGGATGCCACATGCCAGGTGGTTCATTCCAAAAGAAAAAGAAGAAGAGCATGGGCAAAGTAGAAGAAATCGAGTATCATTCTTGACAGGGAAAAAAGGTCAATAAAAAGCTCATGATCTAACTGTTTTCAATTACCTGAGAAGTTTTTATTGACTTTTGGCCGATTAAAATACATTTTATGCATTTAAAACTTCTGGTTGTAATACCAAATTATAGAATATAACTTCGGTCTCATGTCAAGAATATATGTAACACAAAGCAGAGTTTAATATATAGACATCCTGCCCTGCGCCACATGATTATAACTTAGCATATGGTCTCATGTCCTACTTAATAGCCGGGATAATCATATTCCTCCGGTCCTTAATATAAGACCTATTTAGAGAGTTGATCTTTGTTCTAAATATAAGACCTATTTACAATTTTGGTTAATTTTTTCTTAATTTATCCTTATTGATGCTCCTTCAATAATAATTAAGGTAAATAGAACCTATTTACCTATTTAGAATATGTTTGTCATATTAACTAACTTAATAATGATTGTTTCATCAGGGATTTAGATGTTTTTTAATTTATGCATATTTTAAATTTTAAATTAATAGGTTTTAATTACACAGTAACACTTAAGCTTACAGTCATCAGTTGAGTTTGTTGTGTCAGCATTTTCCGTTAGTAACATTAACGGTGTTAGAATTATAGGACCAAAAGTATACTTTATAAAGTTAAAGGATCAAAAGTATATATCTCATATAAATTTAAAGGACTAAAAATATACTTTAATCAAATGATAAATATAAATATTTTTAAGTAATTTAATTAGCTTCCTTAAAAAGTCAACTAAGTCTTATAATTAGGACCGGAAGTAATATTTCTTATTAAGTATATTAATATTCCACTTCTGTTAAATTTATGAAAGGCATACCCAAGATTTAATAAGGTTATTGAGTGACATCTCTTAGTTAACAATTTATCCCGAGATTTGATTTTTTATGAAGCTTAATAGCGTCGTTTAATCCATGTAGTCAATCACGATTAAGGTTCTATTGTTATTGTTGTTGTGTACTGAAGATTCTAGGTAACACATTCCTTTTAAATCGCCACTTAGCCATTGGCATATGCACTAATACAGTCTTAATGAAGAACATGGGCGAAGGGAGAACCCATGCAGATACAAAGACATTTGGGTTCATTTATGAAGAACATGGACGAAGGGAGAACCCATGCAGATAAAAAGACGTTTGGGGTCTGTTTTAGGCCTTGCCATGAATTTTTGCTACATACCCTCAAACTTAGAACTTGTGACCTTTAGTTTATACAGGGATAACTTTTTTTATACCTAAAATTTAGGCGAGTTGTGGTTGGAGCTTATTAGGGATAGGGCATATCTTCATCCTCAATAAGCACTTATAAATTGTTTACCAGTAAAATCATCACATCGGCAACGGTATTTGAATTTACAACCCAATAGGTTATAACTGTTTAAGTATGATGTCTTAAGTTCGAGTATATATGAAGAAAATGCTTTTGAGAGAAATACTCATGTTTGAAGCTCAACCAGGCTTGCTTTGATCCCAATTAGTTGAGTTGAATATGACTTTGGATGCCATATGCCAGGTGGTTCATTCCCAAAAAACCAAAACAATAAGAGCATGGGCAAAGTAGATGAAATCGAGTATAATGCTTGACAGGGAAAAAAGGTCAATAAAAAACTCATGATCTAACTGTTTTCAATTACCTGAGAAGTTTTTATTGACTTTTGGCCAATTAAAATACATTTTATGCATTTAAAACTTCTGGTTCTAATACCAAATTATAGAATATAACTTGGGTCTCATGTCAATAATATATGTAACACAAAGCAGAGTTTAATATATAGACATCCTGCCCTGCGCCACATGACTATAACTTTGCATATTGTTGAAGGTTTGATATTAAGTACATGGTCTCATGTCCTACTTAATAGCCGGGATAATCCTATTCATCTGGTCCTTAATATAAGACTTATTTAGAGAGTTGATCTTTGTCCTAAATATAAGACCTATTTACAATTTTGGTCAATCTTCTCCTAATTTACCTTTATTGATACTCCCTCAATAATAATTAAGGTAAATAAGACCTATTTATTTAGAATATACATGTCATATTAACTAATTTAATTAATATAAGTAAATATGTCATATATTAAGAATTGGAGGGAGTACTATTTTAGCCAATAGTCTCTTCTTTATAGAACTGTGATGTTGGCGTTTGAACTTGTAATTTACCGGAAAATTGTCATACTATTTTACATGGTTTTGGTGAATTGAAGAGACCATGTCATGGAAACAGATAGTTTATTCACAACTTGAATGATCCAAAGAGAGAGAGAAACCTTTTGATGACCCACAACTTGAAAAGGTCTATTTGAATACATAGCTTTATTCACTTGGACACAACTATAAACGACCTTTCAGTCATTAGCAGTCGCTTTAGGCTAAAAGTAATTTATAAATGTCACTATTTTGAGAAATATTATCTTTTTGTGGGGGCAAGCAATGAATTATCTCAGTACTCCAATGTTTTCTAGCAAAAGTGTCACATAGAAAAGAGCTTTTTGTTGCTATGTTATGAACTAAATATAGAATCACCCTAGGCAGATGCCAAACCTGCCAAGTGTCAATTATGTATTGATGTTTGATCAGGTTTAATTATTATTGAAGTCTACATTTGCTGTGAACTGTCATCAATAGGCTTCTAGAGTCTCTTATAGCCGGCCCAATGATTCCACTGTGACCGAAGTGGTCTACATCGTTGGTTGATTTTTCTCATGAACTCCCACACAACATATAAACACATTTATTTCAACATAAAAATAATAGAAAATGTTCACATGTAGTTAAAAAAGTAACGTATTGACTAACATGATTAAGTCCAATAGAAGAAGTTAGTCTCCCATAATACGATGAGCCAATGTTTCAATCCTTGTTAAGAGAGGTATCCACATTTAGTGTCAAACAATGCTAAAAAATTTCTGCATCTATCACCTGTATTATCATTTATTTCATAGCGATATAGCAAATGAATGCCTTTTTTTGCCAAAGTAAATAAAAGCTTATTCTCCATGCCCCCATCACTTACAGTTCTCCCATCTTCAACCTTGGAGCTCAGCGCATGAATAATACTTCCATAGTTCCATCTCATTATGACCATATACTATTAGCAAAGGATCCATTAAATAAACATAACAACAGTTGCTTGGTATATATCTCAACTAACTAGTAAATAAAAATAATACCCACTTGCTTCTCATTAGGGTAAAGATAGAGAGGTCTCGTTCATACCCCACCCCAAAAAGAAAAACAGAGAGAGAGAGGGGCACTAAATAGTAAATACACTACAAAAGTCAAAGAGAACATATCAATATCTCTAAACAATGCCATCGCGTCCTTTAAGCAAACAAAAGTGAATCTATAAATTATAGTAAGAACTCGTATAATCAATGATTGCATAACTATCATATAAATGACTAGAACAAATCTACATTGTAAAAGAACTCAGGCCTGCCTGTGCAAAGAATGCTCCACTAAAGTTTCTAGTGAGGAGGGAAATCAAACAAAATATCGCCAAAAAGAAGAGGAAAGAAAAAAGGAATATCCATCAATAGTTGAGCAGAGAATACTTTATCCTCAGTACAATTTTTCCCTTTTCCACTCCAAGCTTAGCCCCCGTCACTAACCAATGACCAGGAATATCTTGGGGCCCTTTAGACATTTCCGTCATGTCCACAATCTTCGCCAATTTTCCAGAGTGGATTGAACTTTCATCCCTTTTGTCGTCAGAGGTTTTCTTTGTTAAAGATGAAGATGCACCATCTGGTCTTGGTGGAGCCGATGTAGTGTCAGGGTTGTGATCCCAGACAGACCGCCTTATTGTGCATCCCGGTACCTTGGAGAACAAAAGCTTGAGGTGTAAAACATTTTTGGCACCGAAATCCCAAACACCTAGCTGAGCCCCTGTGACAATATGAACGCCAGAGAGGTCCCCAATGCTAGTTTCTGTGTACTCAATTGGTGCAGTGCTGACATGGGAGAAGTTCTTCCATTTGATTGCCTCGAACCAGCGGCTATCTTGCTCCTCAGGACCTTGCCACTTAGGAGCTCCTATGGCCATGTGCACATCCCAGTGGGGTTGAAGGTTCTTTGGTAGAGAAACTAAATGCTGCAAATGAATTGCAAGTCGATTTTGTTTGCTTCCCTCCAGGCTAAGTCTAAGCCCAGTCACAGGCTTGCGACCCACTGTAACCTGAAACACCAGGTCATTTTGTTATTTGCCTAGGGAAGAAACATCAAAAGCATGCTTTCATCACGTTTAACAAGTGTAGGACCCAGATATGGCTCTGTCCTTAAAAATTTTCATGCTTCATGTATTGTTTAATTCTACTAAATAATACAGTTATATCAGTTGGCAATACCAAAACATCTGTGCTGTCTAGTAGTCCAAATTTTTCCACCTCATTACAAAAAAATAATAAATTTAGTCTAAAATTGTTGTTAGTTTTGGATCTAACAACAGCTTTAACTGTAATTTAACATTATTTTATATCAAAAGCCCATTTCGACTTGGTTTTTAATACCATAATCAGTCAAGCAGGATTTAGTAAACCATACCTGATCTGGACTGACGTAAAGCTTCGGTCCCATCAAGCTGAACTGGAGGGAAGAACAGACAGGCTCCTTTCTTTGTAGATTGTTTTGCTCTGGTGCCCAAACTCGAGTTATTTGGAAATCCAAGAAATACTGTAGGTCTTCAATAGGCGGTTTGTCTGGTAATATAACACAATGATGAATTATATATAGACTTGATAAAATCAAGATAACTTAAAGCTATCATCAAATTTGTCCTAAAATCACAATTCATGCGATATTAGTGCTGCACCTCACTTTAATATTATTAGTTCACGTTGACAGTAAAACACACAAGTGGCTAGTTCAAGTTTGATGAACTAGCGTGGTGAACATGGAACGAAACTGGATTACAATCAAACAAGGTTATAGTTCGAGGCAGTATTTATACCACCTGATTTGCAAAATTGTATGCTTTCCCACAAATAACCGTAATCATTTTTAAATTTTACATGCAGGCATTAATAAGGGAATTATAACTTACACTCCAAATACAGGTCAATTGCACGGCTCAAATGTTTTACACCTGGCAATCCTTCGAGTAGAGAAACAATGGGAGTAAATGTCATATTAATAACGTCTGGTGCCACTTTTACAGTCTCCACCCATTTTGTATGACTTTGCTCAAGATCATCCCCTCCTCTTCTTCTGAAAATAACAGTAACATCCTGGGCCAACAAATTGAAAGATCACTTAATTGATATTTCCATAATTTACACATTGGATGAGTGGAAAAAAGAATGCAATAGCAGGAATGAAATCTTCATATGCAACAAGAACCGAGCCCGAACACATTTTGCAAACTAAAGGAAGCTGCATGAATATACACAGACAAAGTTATCAGCTTACTGAACATTAGCAGAAAAGGGCATTTCTTGATACTAACCTTCTCCTTGTACCTTAAAGGACCAGGACCTGACAGGTTTTTTACACCAAACCTATCATTTTCTATGTCCTCTATATAGTTCTCAATGTCTGAAGCTGACAAATTAGATGATTGATGCTGCCTGATATAAACTACGTCTCGTCCACCAATCGTTGCGGATGTAACAATATGGGTACCATAATTCTCAATAAAACTGAGAGGGAGAAAATAGAAGATTCTGATTAGAATTTAACCCCAACCATACCATCTAATTGATATAATAAACAATTTCTTATTTTGGGGTTATTGTGGGGAAGGGGGATTAGCCTTCTCAAGAGAAAGGTTATAAATACAAATTTCATGCAATCTTTTACCACCATAATTCTGCAACTGAGAAGATTGTCATATTTTATTTTAGATCACATTTGATATATGAAAAAAGCAATGAACAATCATAGGCATCAAACTAAGCATGACAAAGTGTATGCTTTTGTTAATTTTTTTCCTGCTATACCATTACAACCACATTTTGCATTGGGAAATTAAGGTAGTTATTGAAAATGATATCCAATACAAACTATAAGGATATATTATTTTATTATGTCACTACTCTTTTATATGATCAAAATGTACAGAAGAAGATACAAATTAGAATAACAAAACCAACAATACAAAGTCAATCATTTATTTTATCTATACATTGAATCATTGATAATATCCTCAGATTAAGTTCCAGATCTTACAGTTACTTAGGTAAATATATCAGTCCAAAATCACAGAAATTAATAAAAAAATAATTTACCTCGCCAATGCTGCTGGATCCCAAGAGTAAGGAACAGCACGCTTGATATCTTCATGCAATGCTAGATTTCGTTTATTTAATTTGACAGTGAACAATGGGAAAAAATATCCAACCATGGCAAGGGACTTTGTGGCTGCAGCATCAACCATCCAGGAGCCCGTGAAATTGAACATCGTATTGAAGCTTCCAAGTGGAATTTGTGCTGTTATGCCTGACATCTCATTAAAATGCTTTGCCATCTGGAAAATCAAACATTACAAGGTCACTAACATTGTTCAAAGAATGGAAAACGTTGCTCAGACTCATCAGATAAATAGCCATTTATCCTATGTGAAAGAAAAGCAACATGACAAAAACAATTAATACATTCATGTACGGAACAAAGACAAGATTTCATTCACAATATAGTGATTCTGAATAAAGAAATCTCAAAGCTTGCAGTAAGCACAAAAGTAAAACCATGGAGTCTATGCAAATATATACCTCCCAATCCATCAGGATGGCTATTCATCTATTTTATCTGAACTGAAAACCTATCATAGAAAGATTGGTATAACGATAGGTTGTCAAGAATCATGAATTCCTAATGTCCCATTCATTTGAAAGGATTCCTTACATAAATGAAGCTTAACTGTGCTGACTCACATGGTGATTCTCCCACAGCAAACTATTGCAGTTTCACAATCCCCTAGAATATACTTTGATATCAGACCAGCACTGCCAACTATATACAATATGTAGTGTCAAATCAGCAATGCCACCGGAAGACAAGACTAACAATGGACTAGGTACTCAAAGGAACTTTGAAGTTACAGAATAGAGGAAAAAGCCAAACTTACAAAGGTTACAAAAGAAATTGTCCAGAAGTAGCTTCAAAAAGATATAGTGCATATCCCTGACTTCTCAACTTCTTATTTCTTAGCTTTATTCTTCATTTCACAATTGCTTTATAATTTCCAGTTTTCCACAAAATTGCAAGGCTGTGAACAATCACGGCCACCCAATGTAGTTTGGCTGCTGGATCTTTCTGAAGAATTTGTTTTGTGATTTTTGATCATCTAAGCATTTTAGAAACTAGGTTTAAGAAGAACAATAAATAATATTACACTTAAATAATCTCCAGAAGAACTTCTTCAGTAAGACTAATTTGTTCATCATAATTGAGGTATTAGAGCTTAATCTTATAAAGCCTGCAAGATATAACATAATCCCTTGTTGGATATAGAGAAAAGAAATAATTATAGCTCATAAGCTTTCAGAACTTAGCCAATTGGTTCTGATTTCTTAAGGCATATCATAGTAGGGTCTTAATCAATTTAAAAATATGATGTTAATCAACTCCCAGATAATATTATCATACCTATTTGATTCAGGTGCATCCTTCGTTGCACTGGTGCAAAACTTTCTCATTGTGCTACTATAGAATTTTAAATATGTGGTAATATCTAACTAATTCATGGGTAACTAACACCTATTAATGGTAACACGTTACTGGAAACTTGAGGATGAAATTAGTAAAAACCTTCTAATCGCCCTAGTTAGAGGTTGCTCAACTTGTTACCACTAGTAAAAGTGGCAGTTACTAAAATATTACCAAAATGTTGCCAACACATTTGAATGTTGTCACCAAAACAATGAGAGTTCAGCATTCATCGCACTAATGCACTTACGCATTAATGTGCACCACAGAATCTTCCTATGATTTATCAAAATGAGATATTTGCCAATACACTCCCAAGATATGGAGCACGAACATCATATTACTACTTGCCCCATCATTAGCCCAACAAAAAAGGCTTGGGAAGAATGGCATAGCACATTTCAGTTTGATTATTAATTCCTATCCTTCAAAACAAGAGACTCAAGTAAGCTTTTAATGGCAATGAAATGTACTTTCCCAAAAGTAGAAGTTGATTGTCTACCAGCAAATTAAATCTAAAACTTCCTTAATAGGAAAAGGCAAAGGTATAATTCATAGAAATCACATTGACTAGGAACGAAATTAATTAAACTACCAAAGGACCAAATTGCACTGTGAAGATATGTCAGGTGATTAGCGATGTGTCAGAATTCTAACCATTCTTAGATAACAATGGGAGGAAAAGAAAAGAAATGTCCTTGTGTAATGATTCTGAAACCGATACAAGTTCTATACATTGCAGAAATCAAATGGAGAAAGAAAAAGAAACGTCCATATATAGAGTTAGGCACTGCATTGGAAACGTACGAATTGTAACTGGAATCTACAAGCCAACACTAACAAAGAAATGCAATTACAACAAAACGAAAATATCCACTAAGAAAAATCAGATTTCTCATGCTCCCAGTTTTCTTTGGGTCTTCTTTCAGTGGAACACTGCCACGAGCAAGCCAAGAAATCAAAATCTAAAAGCAAAGTGGATCAAAGCAATCACCTCATGGAAACTATACACCTCGGTCTTCTCTATACCACGCTCCCCTGGCGAGCCATCAATGTCAACAGAGACGTTGGGAATAACAACACCAGCAGGAATACCAAGATCCCTAGCATGGTCCTCGTCGAGGCGAACAAGCCTCGACCCAGTTGCCCCTTTGCAGTAGAGAAGACGAATATCGGAGGTGACATCGAAGCCTCGACCTAGAGCTTGGATTGAGTTGGAAAGAGTTGAAACCAGAGAATCAGAGCTGGAGCTTCTTATTGCAGTTGCTGTTGCTGGGTTATCCATGAATTGAAATGGAACCTCAGGATTCAGTGAAGGAAAGAGGAGGAAGATGAACAGGAAAATGTCTGATTGGTTCGGAATTGCATATTTATGTATAGCACAACATAGAGATTTTTTTTTTTTTTTCCTTTTGAATTTTTCAGGGAAGAGAAAATATGAAGGGGAGCTTGGACTTTGTAGTTGGTGAGCTTCGTTGTTGTTCTTCTTTGCTTCGCTTGTCGTTCTGAAAGGCAGGCATTTGACTGGAATAACAATTGTGTCTGAAAAACGCGTTTTTTTTCGTATTCTGTAGGGACCACATACGCTTCTCTTTTATGCCCTGTTTGGTATATTGAACTCTTGACTGTAGAAGTGGACCTGCGGAGGGAAGCCCAAAATAAGGCCGCTTGGTATGTTTCAACTCGGCTTCTTGTGGAATCCAACCATTACAAAAATAAAAATAAAAAGACAAAAATTGAGTTAAAATATATATTTAATAAAGGCTAAACTATACGTTTGGTCATTTATGTTTGGCTCTGGTATCAGTTTAGTCCCTTAAGTTTGTAAAGTACACATTTGGTCCCTGAAAGTTAACACCGTTAGTTTAACTTAACGGAAAATACTAACTCAACAATTTTTAGCGATGACTATGCAATTTAATGCTGACCAAACATGCTTATATGTTAATATTTTAATAAATTAATATTTTAAATCCTATTAATTGAAAAATATTTAATTTTCACGACTATTATACGGTTTTTTTTGTCTGTGAAGATTAAATATTTTTCAACTAATTGGATTTAAAATATTAACATATAAGCATGTTTAGTCAGCATTTTATTGCACAGTCATCGCTAAAAATTATTGAGTTAGTATTTTCCGTTAAGTTAAACTAACGGTGTTAACTTTCAGGGACCAAACGTGTACTTTACAAACTTAATGGACTAAACTGATACCAGAGGCAAACATAAAGGACCAAACGTATACTTTAGCCTTTAATAAAAAAGGGTAAAGGAGAAAAAATACACATGTGCTTTACTCCCGGGAGCGCTCAACACCATATAATTTTTTTGGGAGCAAATATACACATGTGGTTACCATTTTGGAGCAAAAGTCACATCTCACCGTTATATTATTGTTTACTTCAGGTCTTTCTCACTCATCACGATGAACAGTAACATAACGGTGGGATGTGACTTTTGCTCCAAAATGGTAATCACGTGTGTACTTTTGCTCCCAAAAAAAGTATATGGTGCTGGACGCTCTCGAGAGTAAAGCACATGTGCATTTTTACTCCTTTACCCAATAAAAAAATCCACTTAAATACCATTTCAACTTTCAAAACCCTAAAAAATATGTTAATACATGAAAATAACATAAAGGTGATAAAGGACTAATTTATGATTTTAAAGTATTGATAATTTTATTATAATACTCCTCAATTTTTTAAATAAAAAGAAAGAAAGGCGCCCCTCGCTGGAGGGCCCATGCCAATTTTTTGGGGGGTTTACTTTAAGGAAAAAATGAGGGAGCCAAGAGGTGAGGGTGGGATTTGAACCCACCTCCAATTGGTCCTCCAAAAGACATGGTGACCATTAGGCCACCAAACCTCTATGAATATATGTGTATAATACAAATAAAGGTGTAATGGTATTTGACTAGATGAGTCATGGAAATGACTAAAGGCGTAATGGTATTTATTAAACGGATAATGTTATTAACTAAAGGCGTGATAGTATTCACTAAATGAGTAATGTTATTGACTAAAGACGTGATGATGTTGACTATATAAGTAATGGTATTAGCTAATAAGCTAAAAGCGCGATGATATTTACTAAATGAGTAATGTTATTTATAAAAAATGAGTAATGATTTATGCCTCTATCCAATACATTTATGCCTCTAGCCAATATTATTACGCCTCTAGCTAATATCATTACGCCTTTAGTTAATACAATTACTCATTTAGTTAATATCATTACGTATTTAGTTAATAACATTACTCATTTAGTGAACATTTAGTGAATACTATTACGTCTATAGTCAATACCATTAAATCTTTAGTCATTTCTAGTACTTATTTAATCAATATCATCATGCCTTTAGTAAATATTATTACTCTTTTAGTCAAATATTATTGCACAATTGGTCATTTTCACGACTCATTTAATCAATATCATAAAGCCTTTAGTCAATACAGTTACTCATTTATTGAATATCATCACGCCTTTAATCAATATATTACTTGTTTAGTAAATAACATTACTCATTTAGTCAATACTATGACGCCTTTAATTTTTTTTTTTTATAGAAAAGGAGGCCAACGGCCAAAATTACAATAAAGATGCTAAAACATCATGGGAATACATTCCCAAACTCTCCCGGGCCACCAAAGAACGGAGCGACCCTAGACAATCCTGAACAATGGTAGTCTGACTAATATCATTCTTGGCTAGAATATCAGCCACACAGTTTGCCTCCCTCGAGACATAACACAAATGGACCTGCCAATTCCTCTGCAACAAATCTTTGATTTGAACCACTAAAAGACTAGCAAAAGATGTTGAATCATTCACCAAAGATCTACACCAACTCGTTGGAAATTATGCCCTAGGGCAAGTCATTGTACTTATCAACGATCCCCATATGAATTGGGTAATGCAATGTCTTGCTAGAGGCCGCTGCGACGGGTCGCACACAAGAATGGCCCAACACGAGCAAGAGTGTCCAGATTCATTGAATCTTAAATGTGTTTAAGATTTAATGAATACTTATTTAATCTAGGATGTGTGTGTATATATATATATATATGCATATATAAATATATATTAAATTTGAAAATAATAATGATATTATTTATTGACAATAATATTATTATATATAGTATTTAATTTATTTGATAAATTAAATAACTATAATAAATTGAGATATTGTATCTCAGATTTAATTTTCGAATAAAGATATTGCATATCGATTTAATTTGAACCGAGATATCGGATCTCATTTTAAATTAAATATAACGATATCATATCTTGATTTAATTTATAAATATAAATTAAATCGTAGGGTTTTTAATTCGGATTAAATAAATAGATTTGATTAGATCTATCAGATAGATTTAATTAATATATTTTTTAATCCAGATTCAAAATTTTTTTTGAATATAATACGCCTGCCAGGTTTAGAAAACTGTCGGGACATTTTGTCGAGCGTATTAGAAAGCCGCGAGAAACCCTAGATAGAAAATAGAGAGACGCACACTCTCGAATTGTTCGTGATCGGACCGTGTAGCCGATTTGCGTGGATCCAAACGCTCGCATCCGATGTCGATCGCCCGTTAGGGTTTGAAATTTTCGGAAAAAAAAAGCACGTTTTTTTTGGAAATTATTTTCAAAAAATCACGTTTTTTGGGAAATTATTTTCGAAAATAATATTTTATTTTGAAATTTCTAACGAGACCGCCGTAGGATCCCTACCGATTGTCGTAGCGAGAATTTAAATCATGATATTATATTATATATTGTATATAATATAATGTAAATTACGTAATTTAAATCATGATATTATATTATATATAGTATATAATATAATATAAATTAGATAATCTAAATCATGATATTATATTGTATTTATAATATAATATAAATTAGAGAATTAAATCATGATATTATATTATATATAGTATATAATATAATTTAAATTAGAGAATTTAAATCATGATATTATATTATATTTATAATATAATATAAATTAGAAAATTTAAATCATGATAAGATTAATCATAATATTTTATTTCATAATTGTATGACTTAATATATGTTGTGATTTACCTTTCAAATGTTGTTTGGGTATGGTGAACAACATGGCTCTAGAGTTTTACAATTATTGTAAGTTTTAAATATGGCATGCGAGCCATGCCTCTTCTCTAAATACTCTTGATGTACTTCTTTTGTTTTAGAGAAGTCCTCCCATTGGCTTGAGAGGATTTTAGGTTAAGGTTGAGCCATGTTGTGTCACAATTTTAATTATGTCTTGATTTGATCATTGCATAATTAATTTAGAATTTTTTATTATGGTTTGATTAGATCACTCATAATTAATTTAGAATTTTAATTATGATTTGATTAGATCACTCATAATCAATTTAGAGTTTTAATTATGTTTTGACTAGATCACTCATAATTAATTTAGATATTATATGAGATACAATAGTGATTGCATTCATATAAGTATAATTAATAGGATTAATCTAATTATACCTCTAAATAAAATCTTAAGTCATAATGCCACCAATAAATGAATACTTGTCAAAACCTAGATTGCCCATTTGTATGTTCCATCAAAGTGGATGCATCTGAGTTATCTTGGTGAGACAAGAGTGAGTAATGGTGATACTCAATATTCATTATTGTCCTGGACTTAATTGAGATTATCAAAACGGTTTTGGATCTCAAGGCATTAGATGGGATTAAACATGACACGTCATATGATGATTGAATCCCATAAAGATCTAAGAGTTACATATGATGTAATTGGCAAGGGGTTTGCCTACCTAAATAACTTAATTTAAGCGTCCTGCCAAAGCGGACTTAAATTTAAGCCAAATATGGATCTTAGCCCACTAATTATAATGAGGGTTCTTAATTCAGTGGGAGGTTACTACTTAAACTTTGCATATCTTTAGTTGTAGAATCATGTAGTCTAGTAATACTTCAACACCATCAATGCGATCAGCCCTTAAGAACGACGAACTTGATGAGACAAACTTTCTTGACATGTTTGGGAACTTAAGTGTTGATCCTAAACACGAAAGAAAAAATAATATCTCATCAATCAACCTATTCCTGCTGATCCAAGAGCTCTGACTAATGCTATACGAAGCATAAGGATGACTCTGTGGATACAGGATGCCTGATGCTTGCCACTATGCTTTTAGACCTCAATAGAGATCTAGAACATATGGAGGCCTCTGGGATGATTGTTCATCCTACGGAAAGGTTCCAGTAACAGGCAAGGCAAGAGAGGTTCCTGCAAGCTGGGCCGAGGTGCATCGCTAGTCCTCATGTTTTGAAGATAAGGGCTACATTGATCACCTTGAGAGGCTTGGATTCCCATGTCCAAGGAGTTAGTTAAAGATGTGATCTTGAACTCACTCCCGTGAAGTTATGATAACTTTGTCATGGATTAC
Source organism: Acacia pycnantha (assembly GCA_025563575.1). Taxonomy (NCBI): domain Eukaryota; kingdom Viridiplantae; phylum Streptophyta; class Magnoliopsida; order Fabales; family Fabaceae; genus Acacia; species Acacia pycnantha. The sequence continues at coordinate 8,919,230 of JAMWYP010000015.1, read as the reverse complement.
AACATGGAGGAATTAATTTCGAACCGCATGAGATGCTCAAAATTGCTAAGCCGAGCCTTAGAGAGACCTAGTTTAGAAAATTGAATGGACATATCTATGACATAACTAGTAAAAGGTTCAAGTCAAATTATTTTAATCCGACCTATCTATGGCATTGTCGTCTAGGCCATATAAATGAGAAACGCATTTCGAAACTCCATAAAGATGAATTTCTTAACTCATTTGATTTTGAATCAATTGATACATGCGAGTCTTGTTTATTGGGAAAGATGACAAAGTCACCTTTTACTGGACACAGTGAGAGAGCCACCAATTTATTGGGCCTCATACATACCGATGTGTGTGGACCAATGAATACATCTCGCGAGGAGGTCATTTGTACTTCATTACATTTATAGACGATTTCAGTAGATATAGATATATCTATTTAATGAAACATAAGTCGGAATCTTTTGAAATGTTCAAAATATTCCAAAATGAAGTGCAAAATCAACTTGGCAAAACAATTAAGACACTTCGATCTGATCGGGGTGGTGAATATTTGAGCCAAGAGTTCATTGACCATCTTAGGAGTTGTGGGATCGTCTCGCAACTTACTCCTCCAAGAACACCTCAATGGAACGGTGTTTCTGAGCGGAGGAATCAAACTCTATTAGATATGGTTCGATCTATGATGGGTCAAATAGATCTTCCACCTTCCTTTTGGGGCCATGCCCTAGAAACAGCTGCGTTCACACTAAACCGTGTTCCGTCAAAGGCGCTTGAAAAGACACCATATGAGATATGGACTGGGAAGAAACCCGTTTGTCATTTCTTAAAATTTGGGGATGTGAGGTTTATGTCAAACATCAAGCCTCTGATAAATTATCATCCAGATCCTCAAAATGCCTTTTTGTGGGGTATCTTAAGGAAACTAAAGGATACTATGTCTACAATCCTACCAATCACAAAATGTTTGTTATTCGGACCGACATGGATGGCAAAGTAAATATTTTCAAGGCACGATCGGTTGTAAAAGGATTCACCCAAACTCATGGTGTAGACTATGATGGAACCTTTTCCCCGCTTTGCAATGGCCAAATCAATCGTAATCCTTCTTGTCATTGCATCATATTATGACTATGATATATGGCAGATGGACGTCAAAACAACCTTCCTTAATGGAAATCTCCTTGAGGATGTGTACATGACACAACCTGAGGGTTTTATGCGTCCAAAGGACTCTGGTAAATTTTGTAAGCTTCAAAGGTCCATTTATGGATTGAAGCAAGCATCTCGGAGCTAGAATCATCGTTTTGATGAAGTAGTCAAAGAGTTTGGATTCATTCAAAACATAGATGAACATTGTGTTTACAAGAAGGTTAGTGGGAGCACAGTTGTATTTCTAGTGCTTTATGTTGATGACATCCTACTCATTGGGAATGACATTCCTACCTTGCAGAGTGTCAAGTCTTGGTTAGGAAAGTATTTCTCAATGAAAGATTTAGGCGAAGCCACTTACATCCTTGGGATTATGATCTATAGAGATAGATCTAAGAGGCTGATAGGCCTAAGTCAGAGCACATACATAGACAAGATACTGCATAGATTCGGTATGCAGAATTAAAAAGGGGGTAATATGCCCATGTCTCATGACATCCATCTCGGTGAGAATCTGTGTCCTAGTACACAGGATCAAAGAGACCGCATGAGTAAGATTCCATATGCCTCCGCCATTGGATCTATCATGTATGCCATGTCATGTACTCGATCGAATGTCTCATATGCCTTGAGTATGACCAGCAGATATCAACAAGATCCCGGTAAGGATCACTGGACTGCTGTCAAGAATATCCTTAAGTTCTTGAGAAGGACTGAGGACTTATTCTTGGTATATGGTGGCTTGGAAGATGAGCTCTGTGTGACTGGTTACACAGATGCGAGTTTCCAAACTGACCAAGATGATTCAAGATCGCAATCAGGATATGTATTCTGTTGAATGGTGGTGCGGTGAGTGGAAGAGCTCTAAAAGAGCATTGTAGCTGATTCTCGCAATGTAAGCCGAGTATATAGCAAAGATCGGGGCAGCTAAGGAAGCCGTTTGGATCGAAAGTTCATTAATGAACTAGGGTGGTTCCTACCATCTCAAATCCAATAGACTTGTTCTGTGACAATAGCGGTGCTATTCCGCGTACCAAGGAGCCTAGGTCACATCAAAGGACCAACCATATACTCAAGCGATTTCATCTTATCAGAGAAATCAATGATAGAGGTGATACAAAAAAAAAGAAATATTATGCAAAGTACCAGGAGAAAGTAAGTCATTATACTTTAAACGTTAATGTTATTTAAAGAATTCTCCTTTAGTTATCATTTCTTTTGCATGTTTATAGTGATAACATGTATGGCCATACTACGATGGAAAGGAGTTTCCATTTCAATTGTTAGACTACTCAAGAATCGAGAAAGTAATGGTCAAGAACATGAAGTTGACATTTTCCATGCCTCATCCTTGACCAAATTATCGCGTGACAAATGGGACGTGACATGGTTGTACGATAGGTTATATCGCATAAACAATGACGTTGATCCTCTTACTAAGCCGCTTGCACAAGTGAAACATGAGCGCCATGTTAGGGCAATGGGAATTAAGGTAATTAATGATTGCACTTAGTGCAAGTGGAGTCTCGTTGGAAATTATGCCCTAGGGCAAGTCATTGTACTTATCAACGATCCCCATATGAATTGGGTAGTCGCAATGTCTTGCTAGAGGCCGCTTGCGACTTGTGGGCTGGTACGTATTGGCCCGCCGCCAATCTCATGTGGGCTGCGCAGGTCGCACACAAGAATGGCCCAACACGAGCAAGAGTGTCCGTTCATTGAATCTTAAATGTGTTTAAGATTTAATGAATACTTATTTAATCTAGGATGTGTGTGTATATATATATATATGCATATATAAATATATATTAAATTTGAAAATAATAATGATATTATTTATTGACAATAATATTATTATATATAGTATTTAATTTATTTGATAAATTAAATAACTATAATAAATTGAGATATTGTATCTCAGATTTAATTTTCGAATAAAGATATTGCATATCGATTTAATTTGAACCGAGATATCGGATCTCATTTTAAATTAAATATAACGATATCATATCTTGATTTAATTTATAAATATAAATTAAATCGTAGGGCTTTTAATTCGGATTAAATAAATAGATTTGATTAGATCTATCGATAGATTTAATTAATATATTTTTAATCCAGATTCAAAATTTGTTTTGAATATAATACGCCCGCCAGTTTAGAAAACTCGTCGGGACATTTTGTCGAGCGTATTAGAAAGCCGCGAGAAACCCTAGATAGAAAATAGAGACGCACGCCTGTAGGGCGCTAGCACGCCTCCGTTCGTGTTTCAAAGGTCGTTCGTGTGGATACCGGTAGAGGAAGGCGATTCTAAAGAGTCGGCTTCGCGATCGAGAAGGTAGCCCACCAGTTCAAATTGTTCGGCACACAGGTACGGTTCGGAAACCCTAAACCTTGATTTAAACGCCGTTGAGCGATCCGCCTAAGGGATCCGTAAATTTTTTTACTCCGCTGCGTGTACGGATCCTAACACCAACTCAAGTGCATCCACTTCAATAATCATCTTCTTAAACCCCAGCTCCCAAGCAAGATTTAGACCTTCGAAGAGAGCCCACTCCTCCGCCACCAAAGCATCACATATGCCCAGTTGCTTCATGAAACCACAAATCCAATTTCCTCCGCAATCCCTTAGGATCCCTCCACACCTAACCGCGGACGAAGTCAGAGCCACAGCCCCATCAACGTTGAACTTCACCCAATCCGACGGCGGCTTCAACCAGACACCAGGAGCTTCAACACCATTCCGCCCCTTAGAATTCTGCAAATCACCTAAAGAGGCCGATCCCAACGCAAACTTTCTCCAACAATGGAGAATAACCTCCACAGGGTTAGAAGGTTTGACAAAACTACTCTCAAACAGAGACGAGTTCCTCCAACCCCACAGCAGCCAAATTGCCACACTGAAAATAATATTCCATTGAGGAGCCGAATACTATGACGCCTTTAATTGATAACACCATTGATTTAGTGAATACTATTAGGCCTATTTCCATTACTCATTTAGTCATATATCATTACGTCTTTATTTATATAGATATATCTATATCAAAAGAACTTGGTGGCCCAATGGTCACCATGTCTTTTGGAGGACCTGAGGGTGGGACACACATACATATATATCTATATCAAAAGGACTTAGTGGCCCAATGGTCACCATGTCTTTTAGAGGACCTAGGGGTGGGTTCAAATCCCACCCTCACCACTTGATTCCTCTTTTTTTTTTAAATAAAAAATAAAAAACAAACCCCAAAAAAAAAGTCACTGGTGTTGAAGCTTTGACGGTGGAAAGGTGGCGGCTGGCCGACAGTGGTGGAAAGGTGAGGAGTACCCTTTTCTTTCTTTCTTTTATTTAAAAAACTGAGGCATTATGGTAAAATTATCAACACTTTAAAATCTCAAATTAGTCTAATGTCACCTTTCTGTCATTTTCATGTCTTAATAGACTTTTTAGGGTTTTGAAAGTCGAAATAGTATTTAAGTAAACTTTTTCCTTTAATAAACTCGTTGTTCTTCTTTGCAAAAAAAAAAAAAAAAGTTAAGTTATTTGTTTTTGGTCAATATATATTACTTGTGTAGTTGTGTTTTGCTCAAAAGAAAAATACTTGTGGAAAAAAAGGATAATGAATGATTCAGGTAGAATTCAGCTGTTGGTTACGATTTTTTTTGTGAAAGGTACAATGGTCATTTTATATTATAAATAAACATAGAGAAAAACACTTTTCATATTGTAGGAGAAGTGTATTCTCATGTCACACACATAAAATGATGGGACCCATATATATGTGTGTGTGTGGGTCCCACCATTTCATATATATGTAGGAATCTTCTTCTTCTCATGCAACATGAGAAGTTTAAACCCCATAAACATATTAATAAAAAAAATTATATCATACTTTTACAAATATTAAACAAACTTTTAATCCTCACTTCAACTCACCTCCATTTTTACCCTCACTTTCATTTCAAATTTCACCTGTGTCAAAAACCCTTTCACAATACCAAACAGGGATCCTTGTATGGGTTTCTCTTTCTCTCTTCTGACCAGTGTGAAATCTTAGGGAGTTTTGTTTGAGAGGAGGCGATGGGAGAGAAACAGACTCTAAGGAGGATATTGACCAAATTGTCATTAATGACAAAAATATACCTTTTTATTGAGAGTGTATTTTTGAAATATTGAAAAAAAAATTATGAGCTATTTAGTAAAGATGAAAGAAAAAACTTCTCCCTCCCCCCTTCCCCTTCTTCTCAAACCAAACATAGCCTTAAATGTTACTGATACACTTTACGGTTGACTAATCTCTTTTTCTTTTAGTATTCCACTTTTCATCCTGGGTATATTTATGAGGATACCATAGTATTTTCTCTTTCCATAAATATATCAAAAACAATATAAACAAAATGAACTCAACAAATGTAGAAATTTTGTTTTGTGCCTACATTTTATTAGGAAAAAATGATTGAAAAAGAATTTTGGAATTAGAAAATCTTAAATTTGTTACTAAGAATTGACAAGGTAATAACGAGACTTGTTAAGCAATTCAAAACTTATTATATAGGAAACACTTGATTTGAGGTTTTACAATTTCAAATTTCTTTTTATCATTTTTCCATTTTACCATCTTTTCATTTTTTTTTATATGTTACCTCTACCTAAAAAACCTGTAATTTGAGATCTTGGCTTCTTTTCAGAATATCAGTCATTTAAATATATAGAGGAGTATTAATTATTTTTTTAATCCTACCCTTGATAATAATAACAATCACAAGTCAAAGAATATAATCTCAAATGCTGTCTTTATTCATTTATTGAAATTAAGTAGCATTGATGTCAAATAGTAATGACTTGATTGTTTACTTCTTTTAATTTCCAGTAAAATGATATAGATATCCTTTAATAAAACAACTTGTTTAATTCATTCATGTTCAAAAGTGACTATGTAGTTACAAAAGTGAATGAAAAATATTCATTGACAGTTAATTTGACTTTTTTGTATTTTAAGGCTAATATGGACGATGACTTAGCTAAATTTTATCTCATCTGACAGTGAAGAACTGGAGAAAATTACAAAAAAAAAAAAAAAAGGCTCAGATAGTTTTAAAAATTACAGAAAAGCAGTAACAACAGCGGGGACCGGGGAGGCGGAGATGGGCAGCTTGATGGATAAGATTGGGATTGGGAGAGAGAAGGGGAATTTGAGAGAGGGGCTGAACTATAATTTTCAAAATATCTGTCATTTTCTGTAATTTTCACCTTAACTCTTTTTAAAAAAATGTGGGCCCTACAAAACAAAAGTATGTACTAGTTTATGAGACATTTTTGCATCGTTTTAGAAAGTTTATAGGCACTTTTCCACTTAAAAAAATTATGATGCAAGGTGCATTTTGGAAAAAAGTTTATGAGTATTTTTGCACCTTAACCCTTAACTAAATTTGTTTTTCATTGCTTTTGTACTTCATTCAGTCTTAAATATAAGACAAAGTTGATTTTTTTGAAGATATCAAGAAAGATAATTACATTACTTTAAAATATTTATATTTATCATTCTTATAAATTCTCATTTGGTACGATGGAATTGGGGACTGTGGAAATGGAATTGTGACTCGATTCCATGGTTTGTTTGGTATAGTGGAATAATTTTCAATTTCATATCCACCAAAATGGCTGGAATTGATTTCCATCATCACCCCTTGAGATTTGCAATTCCATGTTGGTGGATTTCATCTTTGCCCCTTTCCACTTTTTCGTGTTACAGTTGACCTCTTAACTCCACCCATCTTTACCATTTACTCACTCACCAACGATTATGGCACAGCAAGGTGATTGTGTTCTACCGCTATCCCAAACAAACACTACTCATTAAATTAAATGTTGCCTTTTGTTGGAGCCCAGACTTCTTTGCAAGATCTATTTCACATGCATCAACTTTTAATAAATTTTTTTGGATACTAACAAGTCTTAGGTGTGGAGGGGGTGATTGTGTTCTTCATCAAAATCTAATGATTTTGAACTTCTGATTAACATGAGATACCACCATTCATGTCTTACAGTGAGTTCTTGTTTCACCTCGAAGCCAAAAAGATTGTCTCTTTTCTTTGCCTTCAATTTTTAGACCCTCCTTGCAATATATATATTTGAATGTATAATTTCACTATTTTTTTTAAGCTCTTTGTACCATTGTGCTTCCTAACTCCAAATCCAATTCTTCTAGTATAATTATTCCAGAACATCCATGCTTCTTCTAAACTTCCAAACTCCTTTCCCATTTTTGGTTTCAATTGATCATCATCCATTATGATTCACCTATACTGCTATACACAATAAAATAATTATATCTTAAAAAAATCATAATTTTTGTACAACATCACACAAAAAATTATGGGAAAATTAAAATCAAGGACCTATAGTAGATAATATTTATTAAGAAAGACCGTAAAAATTGTAATTATTTAGAATTACCAATTAATAAAATAATCTAAAAATACGAAAGTGTCGCTAATCAAACCTCCTACATTTTCTCTCACATTTTATATTTAAAATTAATATGAATTTATAAATTTAATTAAATTAAACACAATTTCTCTCATCATAGATATTTATAAAAAAAATAACACAAACATCTTTCAATTGTGTCAAAATTATAATTTTATTTTTAAAACTGAGACAAACTTTGGTTGAAAATATAATTTTTGGGAAAACTCAATTGTTTTTTAATTTTTTATAAATATTAAAGAAATTATATATATATAATTTGAGATAGTGAGTTTAAAAATATCTCAAAAAGTACCACTCTGATCCTATTTATAAGTCCAGTTTGACCAAAAAATTTGGTCCTATTTATAAGTCCATTTTGACAAAATAAATGAGATTGTGACAATTTTACCCATATTAATGATGATGAGAGAGATTGGCTAATTATGTTGGGAAGAGAAAAAGATGAGAGAAATTTGACAATAAATTTTAAAAGGTAGTCATTCATAAATGAGGATAAAGTTGGAAATTTGCTCTACAATCATTGAGATACCTAACTTTCCTTGGTATGTGAGATTTAGTCAAACTGGACTTATAAATAGGACCAGAGTGATAACATATAATTGAAATCTAACTATATATATATACATACATATATATATGGGTATGTTTGGTTTGAGGGAAGGGGAGGGAGGGGAGGGAGGAGAGAAAAAAATGAGAGGAGGGAAATTTTTTTGAAAATTGAGTGTAGTGGGGCCCACATATTTTCTTCTCCCCTCCTTTTTTTTCTCTCCCCCCCCTCTCCCTCCCCTTCCCTCAAACCAAACATACCCTAAAGGTAAGGTATGAACACATAAGCCGTATATAACAAATGGACATGGTGGAAATGCCTGTGGGAAGTTGGAACAGGGGAGCAGAGGGAGGGAGGGAGTGGGTTTAGTGGGCAGCTGCAGGAGCCATACGGTGTCGTAGTACGAAAGGGAGTTGTGATTGGATGCACATCAGTCAAGGCCGAATGAGAGATAAGAGAAGGAGATTTTTGAAGATTCTCTCAGGCTTCGTTAATTAAAGATTGGAACTTTGGAAGGAATGGTACAGGGAAAAAAAAGAAAGCAGAGGAGTGTAGCTGATAGGCTGTAGTCCCTTCAATCTTAATTATAAGACTTAATTAACTTTTTAAAAGAGATTAAAGAAATTAATTAAATTATTATAGAATATTTTTATTTTTTTTTTAAACTAAATACTCTTGTGTGTTACCGTGTTAATTTTTTTTAAGAGATTAAAGAAATTAATTAAATTATTTTAAAATATTTATATCTCCAAACTATTTTACCTAACTTATTAACTCATATACTCCCTCCGGTCTTTATTTTAAAATATCAACTAACAATTTTCACAAACCAATAAAAACAGCTAAAGTCAATAAAATTGTCCTATAATTTAAGTAACTTTCAATATTACTCATACTAATTGCATTAAACTTTAATATTATATTAATTATTTTTCTCACCCACTACTCTTATTAATTATGGGCATATATAAAAATAATAACTAATGCGCTTTAGAAACAAGCAAGTGCCTTATAATAAGGATCAGAAGGAGTATAATCTAATGATATAACATATGATATGATTAAATAACTTATTTAATTTCCTTAATCTCTTCAAAAAATAAAAAGTCAACCGTGTCTTATATTTAGGTCTAGAAGGAGTAATTTGTAGTATCATAGTACTATTCTGATCCTAAATATAAGACAAAATTAATTTTTTTGAGATATTAAAAAAACTAATTTAATTACTTTAAAATATTTTTATTTTTATTTTTTTCTACAAACTATTTTACTTAACTTATAAACTGATATAGTATTATTTAGGACTCGATCTCAACTGAGCTGCTAAGGTCCGGTCGAAGCCTACAAGGTTCAAGCTCGACCAAGCTATTATCCTGTATATTTTAGTTTTTTAATAGTATTTTTACGATTTACAAAATAAATATAATAGAAGAATTTTATCTCAATTTATAAAACTGAATTGATTATTTCCCACACATTCATAGTATGTGTTGCCAATATTTGCCTTCTTGCCAGCAGCAGCAGGGGCTCTACCAACTACGACCAAGGGAAGGGATTAAGTTTTTAAAAAAGAAAAATTAAGGCATTTTAGTAAGTGTACATTATAATTATTTGAGAAAATTTTAGAAAAATATCTTCAAAAATTTCAAATTAGTGATTTTCTACTAACATAAGTTGTGAATTATTAAATAAATATGGTCGACATCTAATGTGTTATAATAAATAAAATTGATTTGATATTTTGATATTTTAAAAGTATTTTTTTTAAGAAAAATTCTAATTATTTATAGTTGAAGGACATGTGACTTTACAATATTTTAATGCTTTCAAAGGACCCTTTTTTCATTTGTAGTTTAAGTTGCTTTTGTGGGACGTGGGAGTGATTCTTCTAAACAAAAATCCCCAGTAAAAAAAAATTAGATTTTTTTCATAAATAGTACTCCTATAATTAGGATCAAAATTAATTCTTAAATATTGTCCTATAATTAAGACCAAAATCAATCCCTAAATGTTGTTAATTTCTTCCTAAGATATGAATGAGGGAATATATGAAATTAGTAAGGTAATTGAAGTGTAAAATTTATATAATTGTGGAGGTGTTTTTGGCTCGGGAAATAAACAGACTGTCGGATCTGCGTTCAAATCCTCTTGGTTGGTTGGTGCTTGAACGTTATGAGATCCGACTATCATTTGGTAGCTCAGATCTGCGTTCTTGGGGGAAGATCTAAAGAGGTGTTGTTTAGTGTGTTGTTGAGGTCACCGGATATGTTTGATCGGAGGAGTAGAAGTGTTCTTCGGACATCAATGGTCTTCTTTCTTTTGAGGTTGGGTTTTCGTGTTCTTTACCCCGGGATGGAGTACCTATTTAGTGACTTAATTGCAGCTATTGCTTATAAGATTGTGTGCCCTTTAGGGTGGGTTTTCCAACCAACACTTTCTGGCTCGTCACTTCTAACCTTGGATATCAAGGAGGTCGATTTTGTCCATGATTCTACTTCTATTCTTATATATTTAATGTACGGTGTTCTAGTTAATATTGTATCCAGTTTATTTTGTTGTATTTATTTCAATTTGTGTTTCGTCTTTGCTTTGATTAGTTGTAACCTTTGTTATCCTCGGTAATGAAATACTCTAGAATTGTTAAAAAAAAAGTGTAAAATTTATATAAGGACATTTTAGAAAAAGAAGTAAAATTAACTAATTTAACTTCTATCCTTAATCTCTCCAAAATCAATTAAATATGTCTTGAGTTACAAACTACATGCAAAATATAAAATGAAATAAAGAAATACAAAAAAGTCCAAATCTTTAAGCTCGTATAGATTGCAATTGGTTAGAAAAATTAAGCTTTTCTAATGTGAATGATTGTATAATGTAGAAAATAAGAATTGAAGAAAATGTGTTAAAACAGGGGAAATTTGAATTTTATACGGCCATAAATTTGTATATCATACATATTGAAAAATTGTAGATTAAATTTAATTATTAGGGTCAAAATTTTAAAACCGACACAGTGGAGCCAAATAATCCAACCTGCTATCTGCTAAGTATCCATCAGGGTGGTGTTGAACTTGCCTTTGAAGGCGAGATCTCAGTTTTGTGGACTAACTGATTATCCATAGAACAACAAGTATTGCCAGATTCTAAGCTGAAGGTATGGAGTGAAGCTGAAGAAGATTGAGTCTGGCATCCATTCACACTCTGCCTCGACCATTTATCAAGATCTCTCAAGGCTTTAAACCTCAAATCTTCATTGTTGGCACCTGGTTCTGGAACTACATTTGGAATCTCCATTTTTCCTTCAAGCATATTTACAACCTCGGACATTGTCGGCCTAATTGATGGTGATGCATTTGTGCACAGAAGAGCTACTTTGAGCACTTTCTCTGCTTCGCTTTCATTAACGTATGACCCTATTCTCTCATCTACCAGCTCCATTAACTTTCCACTTTGTTGCAGCTGACATGCCTGCAATTGAAATATCGCCATCGATCATAAGCAACTAAATTTAAGTTGGGAATGAAAGACGTATTACAGTTGCTATGTTAATATCATTGTTGGTTCTCGCACTTTGATTGAATTTTGGTTTTGGTCCCTGTAGCTTCAAATCGTTAGTTTTAGTTCATATGGTTTCATAAAGACTTGGTATCAAAACTAGTTTAAAATATAGGGACTAATCATTGAACTTAGACCAAGTTTTTATGAAATTATAGAAACCAAAACCCTTGAAGGACCAAAACCAAAATTCGATGAATCTATAAAGACTAACAATGATATTAATCCTATAATATATTACAATTCTCATTTGAGAGTCAACTAAAGTTGAACTTCCAACCCCTTAGTGACAGAAATCGTCAAAAATCATTCTATCTTACACAAATTGTCAAGTAAAAACCAATGCAATGACTAGTTATTAGAATTTATAATAGTATGTAAACAAAAAAAAGAGAGAATTTATAGTAGTAACATACCCAATCCAGAAGACAAACAGCGCCATTATCTGGCATATAATTGTTATTGCTTTTCCCAGTAACAATTTCTAAGGCTAAGACACCAAAACTGTAAACATCTGCCTTATATGTTAGATGGCCCCACAATGCATATTCTGGAGCCATATATCCTCTGCAGGAAGAAAATGATGACCTATAAATTATATAAGCACGAATTATCAAAATCAGTGTCATATGATTTGAGCATAGACAAGTTACATAGTTCCTGCAACTCGAGTTGTCATGTGTGTCTTCTCTCCTTCGTTGAGCTTGGCCAAACCAAAATCTGATATTTTAGGATTCAAATTGCCATCGAGTAACACATTAGTAGCCTTGATATCTCTATGCACAATCTTTAGCCTTGATTCTTCATGAAGGAATGCAAGACCTTTTGCAACGCCAATGCAGATCCTAACTCTTGTGGACCAATCCAGATGAATCCGATTGTTTTCATTGCCTATAAAACATCATTAAATGATAAGACAAATAATATCTAAACATTACTTTCTCCCTTCTAATGTTTAAGGAAGGAGAGCCAGAAAGGAGTCAACAGGGTGTCACAATTTTAGTTGAGAGGAGTTATCGGGAATTAGGGATAAAAATAGGCCAAGCCCATAACAGGGCATACGGCCTAGCCTAGCCTATTTAGTAAATAGGTCAGGCATATTTAGATAGACAAGCCAGACATATTTTCACAAGGCCTAGCCTATTTAACTTTTTCTTTTTAAATTTATACCATTTATAAGTATATATTGTATTATGTAAATATTTTATAAATTACATATAAATTTATCAACTCAGCCTTAATCCTAAGTTTCACCATCCCATCATCATTCACACATACTCAAACCTTACATTCACATCAATCATCAACCCCCTTACCTCTCTTCTCTTTGATTACTCGAGATGACAATGCTACCTCACTTCCTCTCCCTTGATTTGCATCATCCACTAAAGCATAATAATTGCTATGAGTTTATTTTAGTAGTCAACAAACAAGTAGTTTTTTTTTTTATTCCTACTTGTGCAGAAAACTATTGTCACTATACATTCTTTTCTCTTCCTTACTAAGCCCTTATATTACGACGAGAATGGACGTTGGGCTTTTAAGACATAATATAAGATTGTAAATAGGCTTGAAGGGTTATTTATAAATTTGGAAGTATAGGCTTTAAAAACTATTAAAGGCCTAGATTTTTTTTTTTTGGTGTAAAAGCGGGGCAGTAGCCCATAAAAGGCCTAGATTTTAAGTAGGCCTTTAAACAGGTTTCAGGTTTTGTCAGGCTTTTTGAAGATTCAAGCTTAGGCCTTAAAAAAAGCCTACATACAAGCTCAGGCCCAAGCCCAAGCTTTAAATCTCTATTGCAAGCCCAGGCCTATTTAGGTAAGGCCTGGCCTATTTCCACTCCTATAGGGAATCTATTTTTAACAAAGTTCTGATCATGATTCATGACCACTCCACAAGTGAAGTGAGATGTTTAGAAATTTATGGCCAAGTGATGACTCACCAAATAAAGCACGGGCGAGGTTATTATTTTCCATGTACTCATATACCAATAGTAGCTGATCCCCTTCAACGCAAGATCCATAGAGTTTCACAAGGTTAGGATGATGCAAACAAGATATTAGGCCTATTTCATTTAGAAATTCACGATTTCCCTGCCGCGACATTGATGATAGCTGCTTGACTGCTATAACAGTACCATCAGGTAACTGACCCTGCATTCGTATAAATCAAATCAACATCCCTGGACATAAAGGATTTTCATTTGGTGAAAAAGATTATCTGAAATTAAGTTAGAATACCTTGTATACAGGACCAAAACCACCTTCCCCAACTTTGTTATCATAAGAGAAGTCATTAGTGGCCGCTCTCATCAGTTTGATGCTGAAAGTTCCTGTCTGAATATCTACTACCATAGAATCCAAGAAAAAAAGTGTATTTCAACCATTTGTTTAACTTTTTGATAACTTGCTTCAGAGAAGGAAAAAGTAAAAAGCATCTCTGAACTTCAAAAAAGTAATCATCAAATACATAATATAATAATAATTGCCAAAAGATTGTAACCAGTAGATATTGGAGTAATGCAGGAAAAGAAAAGGTAACTATTGAATGGGAACACTAAAGTAGGGCAGAAGACAGTTAAGTCCAAAAAATTGTAACAGCAAAGAACTCCAATGAGAAAGAAAACATTAAATAAAGAGGCAAAGACAGAAAAACACCAGTCAGATGTTACAAAGGTATCCAAAAAAATTCTCCACCCTTAATTTTCTTAAATGTGCTTCTTTCTTAGGTGTTTGCATGAACATCAAAAGTTGGAAAATTTTACAAAATAAAACCAGGATTTGAGCCTATGGTTCTAAATTGCTCTCATTCAGTCAAAATAAGTCTTCATGACTTCCCTCTCCCTCTTCTACATACCCTTTGGGTAGAATATAGATCAATCCACTTGTATAATTCCAGAGCAAATACATCAGTGGACAACGTTATATATGTATTCATTTAGAAGTAAATAACCCCCTAGTAATTAAACTCAAACTAATCACCCAGGCATTACAGGATAAAGCCTTCAAAATGATAAATGGGAGACTGGCTTCACCTTCTGTCTTTTGAAGTTTTCCTTTGAAACAGCCTTTCCACCAAATGATCCCTGCCATAAAAAGCACTATGCATAGAGCAGCGATTCCAATTGCAATAAACTTACTAACCTCACTATTCTTTCCACCATTTGAGCAAGGTCTGGAATCTGACAAAAATACAGAAAGACGTCAAAATGATATAGAAATCACCTGATTTTTTATGAATCAGCATGTTTGTTCAGCTTATCGATCTTGTAATATAATAGATGATCAATGTAACATTTTTAAAGTTAAGATCGAAACTTTATTTGAAAGGTAAGGTACTTCAACCATGTAGAAAGGTAGAAATGAAAGAAAAAAAAAAGATTGAGTGAATAACTAATATTAAGCTTTTGATAATAAGGAGGAAGAAAAGTAGAACCATAGACAGTAAAGGATTGGATATGAGTAGTAAAGTAGTCCATGAAAAACTAGACTCCAAGTTAACTCCGGTCTAGCTCCGTTCAATATTGTTCATTCATATGGGTAGCCATAAGAGACCATAAAAGACGGGCAAAAAGCATACCATATATTCTACTGCCACCACAATAGTAATACTGGGAGGCAAAGATAGGATTACAGCCACCACAATGACATTTAAACTGACCAAAAAATAGGTTTCTGAAGAGTCATATAAATCCCCTAAAGCTAGAAGCAAATGAAGCGGGTGAGACTGTAGTGGTACAAGGATGCCAGGCTACAGGGATGACAGTAATGCAAAACACAAAAATAAACAGGGGGGAGAATTCGTCCAAAGAACTTACCAGAAACAATAGACAATGCTGACACAATGGGACCATAAACTCCTATATCAGGAATTCTAGTTGTTCCCTTTCCAGCCCATTGGAACCGAATCTCCAAGACATGATTTGTAACACTGACATTATATATTGGCAGCATCAGTGGTTTTCGAGCAACATGTGTCTCACTCTCAATATTAAAATCCCTCCGAAATAATTGTTCCTGAAACAAAGTTGTATTTTTAAATCCTGATCCGGAAATTAAGGCTAAATCATCAGTCTGGCCAATTACCTGAACATAGATATTGAATATGCGCCTCCCAAGACTTGTATATGTATTATCATTTGTGAACTTTATTTCAGAAAAGTGGAGATTTACAGAGTAGTTCCCATTTTCCAAGCAATTATGGAAATAAGTAAGTGAAAGTGGAGATCTACGAGCTGTTGAATATAGTTCAGGCAAATTTGAAGATGGCAGAGATACTGTGTATCGTATGTTCTGGGAGTTAAAATCATCCATGAAGTCTCCAGTACTACTGAACCCCCAATTATCACTGTTGTTATAGTAATATGTTGCTGTACCACCACCAACATATCCATCCCCTAAATAAAGGATTTCTCCCTTATTTTCTGTCACCTTTACATCCATCCCACCACTATTTATGTGCAAGCAAGTTGAATCTGACCTAAGACAGTTAAGATAGCATGAGAAGGAAAAACTTGCATTTTTACTCAGTAAAGCGCAAAATTTTAGGTTTAAGCTGATTGTCGGTAAAATTACTCATTTACAAGAATTTCATTATTTTTGTAACTATGCCTGGATTTTACAATGGAACCTTTGTGAACTAAGTTACTGACATGCAAGTTTCCAAAATTAAGTAACTGTAGTCCATAATGTTGGAGCTGACAACAAATAAACACAAGCTCACGACTTCGACTGAAACTCATAATGTACAGTAATTTATGATATTGATGATCCAAACAGTACACACTTACACCGTTGACAACTGAAATTCTCTAAGCAACGAACATATTCTTCTCTGCCAAAAGAAGCATATACAAATAAGTATATTTTCACTTTCTTTCATCCAACAAAAGAACCACGAGAAGAGAAACTCACAACTTGTTCTTCTTTCTAAAGCTTCTGAACAAATTCAGATGCAAGTTCCTGACCAAGTGAAACAACATGAAACGGTTTTCAGTATAAGACAAAACCGAATTTTGAAATATTAAAGAAAAATATTCTAGTATTACAAATGTTTTCACATTCTGACATGTTATCCTGACAAGAAGGTTGCTCGGGACCTTGCCAAGTAAAGTTGTTGTACGAAAGATCACTGGTCCAACAAGGGAACTTCCATCAGAACATGAAAGAGACATCCTAAATTAGTATAATTACATGCTTACCATGAATAATAATATTTTCAACTGTAAACGCTAACTATTGATGTCATATAATTAACAGAATCTGAAAACCAGAAGAAAAGGCCATCTTAAACAGTCTGATTTAAATCTCCCCCAACCGAAAAAAAGAAACAAAACATAAGACATCCAGCAGAAGATACAACACTCAGCATCTGGTGCTTTATTGCCATTTATATGGGTATTTCAACATACGCACTTTAGTGCCTAGTTAATTAAGTTCATCCTTGTCAAACGCAAATTACATCACCAGAAAAAGCTTAACTTTTTTTAAGATATTAATGACCTCCTTTGTGCTCTTCTATTCTTTAGCATATCACACAAAATCTATACAGAACGTTGGAAACGAATAAGAAATTTCTGGCATCATTATTGTGTATGACCAATGAATCCCATCAAGGGAATTGATTGACAGTGCTTGATATCAAGCCAACATATCCCTCTCTGCCCCCTTCTCTCTCCATCTTGCTTGGCTCTTGAGCCTTGGGAATTGTAATATAGACCTAAGCAAGCAGGGGAAACCAACCTCAATGTCATATTCCAGAGGGAGCCTCACAAGAGAAATGGGGTGTATAAGTTCAAGAGGTTCCCCACTCAATAGGCTAGCCTTTTGAGATGTGCTCTTCCTTTAAACTTTTGCTCATAACAGAGTCACAATCCTAACATAAAACTTTTGAAAACCAAACTCCCTCTAAAATTGGCTTGTAAGGGGAAGAAATTTGCCCCTACAATATTATGATTCCAACTTCAATTACTGGACCTTATGTGAGATTCCACTATAGCACCACCTTTAATGAACCGATGTGCTTGACAAATACACTCTAGAACACTCCAACTTATATCCTTGGCTTTTCATTCTAGGACTCTACCATAGAACTACCCTTGAAGAGCCAACATCCTTGAGGGGGCCCTTTGCAACATTCACTCTAGTGGCCACAATTTGGGGTGCCCCCACCAGCTAACATGTTCCATACTACATGGGTTGTACTTTTCTCCCAAACTCACCAAGTTACACTCTACACTAGTAGCTCTTTTCATGAAGTTCAGTCCCAACTCCATACCAATTGACAAAGACATAATCAAGTGAAAAGTATACTCCTAAAGCTGTCTTGTAATTTGTAACAGGAAAAGAACCATACTCCTTCAGTATCACATGGATTACCCATGACTCCCTGATGCAGGGCTCCATCAAGTAGATAATCAAAGACATTAAGGGGGGAAAAGGGAAAAAATGTACATTGCAACATGCTGGTGCAGTCTCGATGCAACTTCAACAGATTGGAACACAACCCAAAATGGAAAGTCTGTAGTTGGACGGTTCCTGGTTGTACACCAAGAATTGCATATAGTTTGAATTACTCTTTATGATGTAACACAGCTGCCTCATTTCTATAAGAGTTAAGAGCTCATTTACTTAGTTTTGTAATTGACATCTAACATTTAAATAAATCAAGATAAATATTAATCGAGCAGGAGGATTCTATATTTGCATGTCGTTATGCAATATAACAATTTAATTTTTCTCCTTTTTAATGTGGATTCTGACATCATAAATAATTTATTAATCTATAAAAACTATAAGCAAGGGCTAGAAACCATAATAAACAGGAAGATTACTATTTTAGTCAACCGGGATTGTTTTTCATTGATGGTAATTAGAGGGGTTAGTTGCTTGCCAACTGCCCTTTTGTCATTTTTCTTTAAAGTCATGAAAGAGAAGGATAAGTCAGCTGCAAGCATCAATAATGAAATCAATTGCCAAATTGAACATTTCAAATCTACAACCTTGTAGAAAAATGAAAACCTCAAGAAACTTACATGCTACTTCCACCATTCAAGATTTCTGGTACATTTCCACTTAGCATATTTCCTGTAAGGAACCTAAGAAAAGCAATGCCAAACAGTAATGAATCATGTCAACATTTGATCATAAAAGCAATCATTAACTTGAATAGAATAGTGAAGAAATATAAGCCCCACATGATCCTGGTTTCGAAAAAGGATATGTAATCATGAAACCAGGTTAATACCATGTCATTTCAGAATGACTTATGAGAGCATGCTTTTAAATAGGCTTTATAAACAACTTCATATCCCTTTTCATTTTTAATTTAGCAGCCAAATGTAAACAAAATGCAATACAATTTAGGGTAGGTCACTTACATATATCTCAGACGTCTGGTATTTATAACTGGTGGAATGTGCCCAACTATCTTATTAAAACTGACATCCCTGTCAATTTAAAACAAATAAAGAAAGGAGGAAAACATTCTTAAACTTGCTCATACTGATTTACATTCTACTATTGGTTAGTAGTCTTCCTTTAATAGTAGCATTTTTTTTATTGGGGGTGTTTTGGGGAGGGGGTAAAAATAGAACCAAAGAACTAGTAAGATATTGAAAGGGGTTCCTTTTTTTTTTGGTGATAAAAGAAGCAAGTTCTTATTAATACACAGATGCAGATTTAGCATGTGGTAGGCAAAGAAACGTTACATTCTTTACTTACAATGTTATCAACTTCATCATTTTCCAGACGTATGAAGGTATCTCCCCAGTAAGGTTACAGTTCCTCAGAACTCTTAAAAAACAAAAAGGCATTAAACTTCTTGCCATCAATTTAAAGAAGAAAAAATCACATTAAATAAAAAATGCATGCTCGCACGCACACATGTATATACAACACTAGCAGCAGTTTACATACAAAGTTTCCATGTCTGGCATGTTTTCCAGCAAAGGAAAACCTTGACTAGGACTATCGATGTCACTGATTCTCCTGAATAAAGATTTTGTACAGTGAGCCATACTATAAATATAATAAACAAAACTAAAGTAGAAATTGAATTAGAATAAGACAAGGGTTTTATTACTTACAACTGGGCTAAGTTCTCCAAAAGTGATATATTTGATGGGATTGGTCCCTTTAGTCCACTTGCATGCATTTCTCTTAATCAATAAGAACTTAAATGAGCATGGTTGGTAAATGTTACAAGATCATATATTTTCCAAACAAAATACAGTTAAAGTATTTAAGAAGGAAAAGGAAATAGAATCTCACAGTCTTTCGAGAAGCTTCCAGTTCTGAATAAAGTTAGGTATGGTCCCATTGAAGTTGTTATCATTTATCCTACTGCAATGCGACAAAGATGTCTATGCATCACACACAGGTATCATGAGTTCAGTATTTGTCTCATAAGGAGAAAGAAACACAATGAAAGCTTACAAGTCAGTCAAATTCTGCAACAAAGCAAGGGTCCCTGGTAAGCTCCCGGTCAATTGATTGGATGACAACATCCTTTGATGGTATCATTATAGATATAAATTGTTAGGCTACGTCATATCATATCTTTCAAAGGAAGTCCAACAATAGAAAGAGCGAATATAAATTTGAAAAGTAGAAATAGAAATAAGATAGCTTACAACACCCGCAAGTTGATTAGACTCCCAAGCTCAGGAGGAATGACACCAGAAAATTGGTTTGCTTCAAGCGTCCTATTCCAAATTTTTGTTATAGAAAATACACAGACTTTTGAGAGAATGTAAATTGGAGGCTTTCGCAGTGAACCTTACTCACTATGAATGCAATTATACTTTCCTTTGTGTGTGTGTGTTATTAAATGAAAGCTTGAAACATACAGGTATGTGAGAGTAGTGATATTTCCTAGATGCCTAGGAATTTCCCCTGATAATCGGTTCACAAGAAGAGAGCTGCATAAGATTGGCAATATGTAATCAGCATGAAATAAGAATCAATGAGAGAAAATATATTCACAACTTACAAGCAGTGGGCCTTTACTCACATTGAAGTTAGATTCATCGAAGTCCATTCCTTTGGAATAGTACCAGTAAAGAGATTGTAAGCAAAATCTCTGCCAATAAAAGAAACTAATTTTTTTTTTCAAGTGCTAAGAGTTTTGGAAACAAAAACATCAAAAAAGCACAGAACTTTAAAGATTATAGTAGGATCAAAATCAGCACAAGGGTAACAACAAACAAGTATTTTTAGTTGCTTGTACATTTCTCGAAGATAGGGTAGCTTGACCAGTTGAGGTGGAAGCATGCCAGGGAGGCTAAGGCGCTTGAGAGTCCTACACAGCAAAGTGTAATTGAGTGCCATACTTCATTCAACATTTATAAAGGATGTATATTGTAGAATTAGGTCCTTTAGTTTTGAAAATTAAATTTTCATGTCTCCCATGAAAGTTTGCCATGTTCCCTATTTTATACTCACATCACAAGACTAAGATGTAGAATTGCCAAGCTTGATCAGGAAATTTCACAGCCATGCACACAAATACAACACTCACATATAAAAGCTTGTTGAAAACCAAAGGCTTTGTAGCCTACTGGTATGGATACTCTCCTATTAGTGGGAGGTTGCGCGTTCAATCTCGCTTGTTGTAATTCAGACGTTAGTGTCTACCCTTGAAATTTAAAAAAAAAAAAAAAAAGGCTTGCTGAAAGCTTAAGAAGATAGAAATAAGATAACTATGAAGTCATACATCTTCACAACATGGCAGACTGTGTTGTTTTCAAATCGGCAGTCACAATCTAGTCTTCTCTCTGATGCAGAAGAGTTTTCCTGTGTTACTCCAACTGTATCAATTCTGCAGGATTCTCTAAACTTCCAATTGTTTGCTCCCATTGTTCTTGTAATTTCTTGAAGAGCATGAACTGAATGAAAATTATGATCAAATTGTAAGCTTTGATTGTATACAAATAGCAAGTGCATGTGCGGGTGTGAGAGGGAGAGGGAGAGAAGACAACAAAAGACTCTTTATCATATGAATAGGACACAAGAAGTTTTGTAAAAAAAAAAAAAAAGTAACAAAAATATCTATCATCTCTAGCAAAAGCTCAACAGATCATGTATTCATTAACATGGCTAAAGTGTTTTAAGTGGAGTTTCCTAAACTACCTCACACTCTTCTTTCATCTTACATTCTTTTTCAATTTAAAATCTTTCATCATAAATTATCTTGTTTTCCAAAAAAATACAATATGACTCTTGCTTTTAATCATATTTTCTTCTTACGAGCAAGTGATATATGAAAGCCAATATAACTCAAAACATAACTTGCTCAAAGTGAATGCAGTTAGCTACTTTAAAGAGCAAACACAACTAAGATTTAAAAATATCCAATTAAATTAAATGTATATCGCAGAATTCTTTCATTAAAGAGAGAAAAGGAGCAGATAAGATGGCAAAGCTGCAATCGAATCAATTAAACTAACCCTTTCAGCTTCAGGGGCCAGGAAGAAAAAAAGGACCGACAAAGAGTCAAATGAATCAAGACGCACTTAAAAAAACAAAAAGAATAAAAACTCATAAAGCTCTCAGTGTTACTGGATAATGAAAGGGAAAGAGAAACAACCATTTCAAAGATCAAGCCCCAGCATTAAGATGTGTCTAATTTTCTCAGCAGTTAACATTCCGCTTGAAATACGGCCCAAAAAAAAATCGAAGCTTACCTTCATCTTGAGGTAACTTTGACTCGTGAGAAATTCCCAGCAACTGGAAACAAATTAATGCCACAAGTAAGAGCTCACAGAAGTTTACAGTCTGCATATTCCTCAGGGAAACAGCAAGAACCACCACAAGGAAACTGGTTGAAACTGTACAAATACTCTTCAAAATGATGTGTTCAATGATTGAAGCTTGAGGGAACCCAGATTTGAAGATGGAAGCTGAGCTTACTGCTTACGGAGTTTGCTGATCGCATAAAAGTCGAACGGATTATTTGGCATGTGTGGAACGTGGCTGGAATCTTGAGGACACTAATCAGTCTGAAAGAAAATGACATTGAAAGCGCGAAGATACAAGGAACAAGGAAACGACCTTCGTGAACGCAAAAATATGTAATCCTCCTCCTCTACGAAATATATACCGAAGTTAGTTAAGATGAATGGAAATAAATTAGTTAATTATGATATATCCTTAAATTATAATGTCAATTTATAAGTAAGACAACATAATTTGAAGAAAACATGATAAATAAAAATATTTTGAAATAATTTAATTAGCTTCCTTAATATTTTTTAAAAAAATCAACTAAGTCTTTTATTTAAATAAAAAGAAGTATATTTTTAAAAATATCATAATTATTATTTTTCTTAATTTCATCTTTTTTTCACTTTCTTTGTTATTGTTGAGGAAGTATAGTAAATTAAGAAAAGTTTGATAAATATAAAAATTATATATAATAATTTGCACTAGTTACGATGGGTGGAAGCAACCGAGAGCAGTGACCCAAAAAGTATGACCATAAAATCCAATTGTGTGCCGAATATTGTTTTTGAGATGGTTCTTTAATTTACACATTCAATTAGTAAACTTTATAGTTTGACCGGAATTTTGTGGAAGTGGGGACATGTTAAGTTTGATTTGAAATACTCCATCTAGTTTATTATTATAAAGATCTAACTAACAATTATCAATGAAGCCAATAAAAACCAAATACTTTTGTCATGTTTTGATGTTCATGCATTAACTTCAAATGTGTTCAGCTTCATTCCCCATGACCTGTACTCGAAACTTTGACTTGGTCCACGCCACGTGCAATGGATCTTAAATATAATTTTGGTCCTATTTATAAATCTATTTTAATCAAATCTCATATATCAATGAAAGGTAGTTAACTCAATAATTATGAGATAAATTTTCAACTTTGCCCTCATTTATGATTGAGTTTTTTTAACTGTTTCTTCTCTCTCTAACTTCATGAGTACAATTAATATAGGTAAGATTTTCACAATCTCATTTATTATATGAAACTGAACTTATAAATAGAACCAGAGTAGTATGCGCTTTAGCATTCCCATCATTTGCACATTGGATTTCCTCTTGTTTTAGGAGTTGACTATCTTTTTTTCCGGTGAGAGTTGATAATAAAATATTTCATGCCTTCTAAGTATGAGACAGAGTTAATTTTTTTAGAGTGATTAAGAAAACTAAATAAGTTATTTAATCATGTCATTTGTTATGTATCCTTAAATTTATATATCAATTTATTAGTTAGATTAACTAGTTTGGAGAAAAAATGCAAATACAAATACTATAAAATAATCTAACTAACTCCCTTAATCTCTTAAAAAAAATTTATGACGGAAATAAGTAAGTCTTACAAATAAGTTCAATCACTATTTTTCTCCAATCGTATGTAAAATATATTTTCATAGATTTTATACATATTATTATAGATAAATGAGACTCCTAACCCAACCATATAACGTTGTTGTTTAATGTTTATTGGAGTTATATGTGTTCTTTTAGGGGGGATTATTTTTGGGCCGTCGCATGTAAAAGATTTATTAATTTGATACTTATAAACCAAAGAGAGTTGGCATAGATGGTAAGAGATTTGGTTAAGTTCCAAAGGGATGTGTGTTCGATCCCCACTGCCGTCGTTGGGACTCCTTTGGTAGGCGATCTTGTAAGTCCCCATTAAGTTCTCAAAGAGCCCGGGCCGTGCCCTGGCCTTGGTGGGGGACTGATGCCGAACCCTCCAAAACCTTTTTCTTAGCAAAAAATAAAAAATAAAAAATTGATACTTATAAAATTATATTCTCAGGAAGATGCTCCATTTGTGTAATTATCTCATCATGGAAAGTTCTACTAACCATACTCTAACTCATCAAATTTTTCAACTTGGCAGGTTTGTAGAAAAGACTTGGACCTCGCCCCTCCAAATGGGGTTCATATTGATGTGGATGGCTCCGTGCGTCATCAACATCAAGCAGCTTGCGGCGGAGTGATACAGACTTCTCAAGGCCACTGGCTGATGGGGTTTCACAAGTACCTTGGGCTCCAAAGTGTTATTGAAGCTAAGATATATGCTATCATGACTGGACTCAAAATGTGTTATCAGATGGGCTTGCAGAGAATAATCATTTACTCTGATTCTCTTGATGCAATCAACATTCTTATGAGGGACTGCTGTACCGATCATCCATTAAGAGGCATTATCGGAGAGACTATAGATCTTTTATTCCGGGATTGGAATGTTGAGCTTCACTATACTTCAAGAAGTAACATGCTTCACTATACTTCAAGAAGTAACATCTCTTATGCTGACTATATGGCCAAACAATGCCATGATGCCCCTAAAGACACAGATGTAATGTTAACATCGACAGTTCCCAAAGGTTGCCTCGATATGGTCCTTAAGGACCAATTGGCCTACCGCCACTAGCCTTTTCTAGTTTGATGTACTTAGGGCTAAATCTTCATAGTCTAATCCCTAACTCTCATTTTCAAGCCTCGGTTTGCCTTTATTAATCCAAAAAAAAAAAAAATTCTCAATTTAACTTGTTTGGGATATTTTAATCCATACCGTTATACCTTGCCACTGTCAGCCTTAAATAATAAGTGTGACCATTCAAGCACAAGAAAAGTCAGAGACGATACTTTTAAACTTCAAGAACAGGTTAAAGCAAGATTAGTCATAATCACTGCCCTTTAACTACTTAAAGATCTTCATCCACCGGATTGAGACATATATAATAGAATTATAATTACAATTATATCGTTCATCTAAACAATTTAAACTTTATAATGCTTATTCATTTAAGGATTTCAATGAAAATATGAAATCACATTTTAAATTGGAATATTGCCTCATAGGGAATTTTTATTTAATTATTTTATTTTTTATAAAAAAAATGCCCTATTTTTTCCCAGTAAACATAGGACTACATTTTACAAAAGGCAAGCCACAAAACTGTAGTTTAAGAAATCTTTTTCTATAAGTCGAGACAAAACTCATCTCACATACTTACATCATAAATTATGAAAGTTAATTTTAGAAAGGCTAGTACAGTTTAAAGTTGGTCAAACTTGATATCATCTTTCCAAAACTGAATTTCATATTGTAGAATGGTGAAAAATAAATGGTAAAATATCACTCAAGTTCAAGTTCTAAGTACCAGAAAAATATTAAAAAAGTCACATTTCTCTATCAAAAAAGTTTCAGCGTAAAATCATATATAAAAAAAGTCCCTAGAGACCTTAGTGAGATAAATTCTAAATGTAAACTTGCCTTACTAATAAATGTATGTGACTGTATTGACAAATCATAGAGTGTCTATTGATAAGCTCATACATGTTAACTAAATCAACCTCTGTTGACAACTGTATGTCACTATATTGACAAGTCATAGAGTAGTCATTGACTAATCCATCCATGTCACCAAGGTCTCTAAGAACTTTTTTTATAGAGGATTGCACACTAAAACTTTTTTTTATAGAGGCTACATTGAGATTTTTTTTTTTTTATCGTTGGGACCTGAGATTTTCCTAAAATAAATTGACAGGATTTAATAATCAATCATATTTTGACCAAATTACCGACACAAAATCCTCACACTTAGTAATTATTACTCCAGGGTTGAGAAAGGACGGAGAAATTTCTCAGCACACCTAATTCCATCCCAGTTACCCTTTTTCCGGGTGAATAATATTTTCTCAGAACACCCTATTTTTGCACGTTCTGCTGGACTCTGGTTTCATCAGAGGTAATTATTGCTAAATTATTGTGGTTGATATATCTCTGTATAAGTTTGCACGTTCTTCTGGTTTCATCGGTTGTAATTAGTGGGTTAATGATAAAATATATATCTGAAATGACTATACTTACATCATATCAAGTTCTTTATAATCATTACATAAAGTTCTCTAATCACATATGATTGACCATGTGTCCTGACTTTTTATATAGGTTTATAGTTAAAAGATAATAATTTAAAAATAAGATGGTCAGATATGATTAAAGAACTTGATAAAATGAATATAAGAAACATGGAGTATTTTTCTACCCGAACAGCCAATTCAAAATATAGGAATTTTAAATTTGGATTATGCGAAGCAAAGTCCTATTGTGTGTATGTCAATAACATGCCAAAGCCAACTTTTTCAAGTGAAATAACAAATTTAAGTCTAAAATAATGTCTGGCATAATTTTGAGTAACTGGTTTTTTCTTGTGCCTAAAAACCATTTTAAAATTGAAGCAACTTTTTTTAACTTCTGACTTTCAACTTTTTTCTTGTATTTGAATATTTGAAATAGACTTTTCAATATATTATTTAAACAAATTTCTGTCAAATTAATCTTTTTATAAAATCGTATACAAACATAAATTATATTACACTAATTTCTTTTTTATAATCATATTACACTAATGGACTTTTACTCCAACTTCCATTTATAAAAACAATTGATATAAAAGTCATCACTTTTGACAATGTTCATCCAAATAGGCCTAACATGTTCTGGTGTTGGTGCTGGGGTTAGGATAGCGTCCTTCATAATTTCATTACTAGTTTTAGTAATGCCAGAATCTGAATACAACAGGCCGGTAGGTATCCCTCCCATATGTTAGATTCATTTGAAAATGAATATATTTAATATGACATGTTCTTATAGAGGTCAGGGTAGATTTTCAGTCTTTTGATGGTAAAAATCTTAGCCAGTTCGAGCAACAAGATGAAAGATTCAGAAGTGGGCTCATTAGATTGATGATGTCTTTCTTGAAGACTACTACTCTTGTTCCTGGCCATATCTCGGAAACCCAGAATCTGAATATCAAGATGAAAGATTTTATTGAATGGGATGAGCCTACCTCGTGCTTAAAACTGACACTTGAGCAACAAGCCAATGTTCAGCCTGGTTCTGGCATTCCTGAGTTACATCTAGTTCTTGAGTTACAACCTCCCTTTCTCAAGTGGATTTTTACCTGGCTTTGGAAGAAAACTGTGTATGTATGGACCACAAAGATGGCATTCATGGCGAAGTTACTGATTATACAGACAAAGAGGAAGAGAAGAAGATGGAGAGATAAAAGAGAATAAGAGAAAATGAGGCTATAGAAAATAAACTTCGGTTAATGAATTGCCAAGATATACTTCTTTATAACCCAACCACCTAACGGCCAGGAGACTAACAGAATAAACCAACCGCAAGTCATGACCATATAGATCCCAAAGAATCCCCATCCAGTGGGGGATAAGGCCTCCTTAGCATGTTGCTCTTCCATCTCCACAAATCAGAGGCAGAGAAAAAGTTGAAGCAGGGAGATTAAAGGACGGGTGAAACAAAAGGAGGTCCCTGTACTTGAGCACTGAGAAATTAGTCCAACACTAGTCATTTGAGGTTTGGAAATTCTATTGATAGCAGCCGCAAAATAACTCCAGGACAGAGTGTTGTAGTTTACTACTTGGGTTTAGTAAATAAGGTAGGGTGGCATTGACACACAAACTAAAGGAGCAGAATCTGAGGTATTCATGAAACTGAAACTAAGATGAAGCCAAAAATATCGACCAACTTTCAGTACATCCAAAATGGAGTTGTCATTTTTACAAACATGTTCCGTGCATTTCTTGAATCTCCACTACCAAGTCCACGAGGAACCTGATTGGACCGATAAGACTAGAACGAAGACCACTCAGAATCGGGTTCGGAAATCATATCATATCATATTAACATGTTCAACAACAGATGAGTGTTGGAACAATGATTGTTTAAAATTTATGAAGGCACTGAGAGAAAACATCCTAGATTAAATACTTCAATACTAGAAAAATCTAAAATAGTCAATAATATGCTCCATGCAACACCAGTACATTCCCCTGATAGTGCTATCTTTATTCCAAGAATGTTGATCATCTGGAGCAAATCATGACCTTATTATAAATAAAAACATTAAAAATCTAACAAGACTACCAATACATCAATCACCAAAGATAAGCTGAACAGCTCACTTTCTTCTAAAGCAACAAGAATCCAATGAGAACACACACACACAAACTCATTCTGACCTAGCTGCAAACCTCTCAACCTTTTTGTCTGCCAAATTGATCCCAACCATGGCTTCTCCTAACCCGCAGCTAACTTCAGCCAAAATCTCTGGATCACTGTAATGAGTCACAGCTTGCACAATAGCCCTGGCTCGTTTTGCGGGATCACCACTCTTGAACACACCAGATCCTACGAAAACCCCATCACACCCTAATTGCATCATCAAGGCTGCGTCAGCTGGAGTTGCAACTCCACCTGCCGCGAAGTGAACCACCGGAAGCCGACCTAATTGTTTCGTCTGCATCACCAAATCGTAGGGAGCTCCAATATTCTTTGAGAATGTGAAGACTTCATCATCATCCATGGTCCGTAATGACCTGATGTCACCCATCACCGATCTCACGTGCCTCACCGCCTCAATGATATTCCCGGTCCCTGCTTCCCCTTTGGTCCGAATCATCGCCGCACCTTCGCGAATACGCCGGAGAGCTTCCCCGAGATTGCGACACCCACAGACAAAAGGAATGCGGAAATTGTGCTTGTTGATGTGGTTCTCGTCGTCGGCGAGGGTGAGGACTTCGCTCTCGTCCACGTAATCGATACCAATCACTTCGAGGATTTGAGCTTCGACGAAGTGTCCTATTCGGGCCTTGGCCATCACAGGAATCGTCACCGCCTGCTTGATTTCCTTTATGAGTTGCGGGTCGCTCATGCGAGCAACGCCGCCTTGAGCCCGGATATCGGCGGGAACACGCTCCAGCGCCATGACGGCACAAGCACCGGCCTCCTCGGCGATGCGGGCCTGCTCGGCGTTCACGACGTCCATGATAACGCCGCCACGGAGCATCTGAGCAAGACCGACCTTCACAGAGAAGGGAGTTTTCTTGGTCTCTGCAATAGCACCATTCGCACCGTTTGAGTACAAAGTAACCACCCCAGATTCTTCCATTTGCAGGAAAGGTGAAAAGGGACTAGAGACTCAAGAAAGACACGGGGCTACAGGAAAAGAAGAAGCCTTGGCTGATGCAGTGGAATTTAGGGAGTGAGATGGCTTATAAGGGAGGGAGAGATACTGCGGCCCCGTTTGAGCCGCCGTTGAGTTGCCCATTAAAAAGATAAAGAGTTTACACGTGACATAAAATCCCATCATGATAGAAAAACAGATTCTATCGTTAATCCAAATCTAAACCGCGACTAGGATGAAAAAGCATATAAATTTTCTATATTTCAATTGCAAATTACGGATAGGTTTTTTATGACCTTATATTAGAAACTCTATTTATTATAATTATTTAAGTAAAATGTTCTGACTACCTTTTTATTTTATTTTAATTACATATATTTCCCTCCATTATGAAAATTTAAGTTTAAACTATTAACTATATTAAGAATAAAATAAAATAAAAAAAATTAAATTAAATTATAATGAATGTTAAAATAAATTTTATTTACTTATTTACCCTTTGATTCTAATACCTACTTATTGTCTCTTTTCTTCTTCTAAGCATACTCCTGAGTCATCTCTGTACAGTCATGATTCGAACTTTTTATAATATTTCAAACTACAATTCGAGTAACCAAAATAAATAAAAAATAAAAGATGAACAGGTAATTTATTTTCTGAAGACAAACTTAGATCAAAATCGATCTCCGAATTTTTTTCAATGTGTTTATAGAATCTAGTGCACTAAGATAATGACGTTTTTGACATTTTGCAGAACTGGAAAACATTTCCAGTTAAATTGAGGAGGGAACGTACAGTTTTTTTGTTTTTTTATTCTCTTTTTTTAAAAAAATATATTAGTATTTAAATTATCAAACTAAGATACGGAACTTACAATTTTCAATATGTTTTTATCTTTTTTTTTTTAAATAACTCTCAGGATACAAAATTAAGATTATAAAATTTCATTCGTGATCAAAATTAATAAATTTATAAAGGGAAAAGTATTTCTCCACTTATTGGAGATAAATTATCTCCAATGACTTCTAAAACTACGTCGTTTTGAATTAATGAAGGGTGTGTTTGTAATTTTAGGTGAATTAATGAAAGGTGTTTCGGTAAAATTTATATGATAAAAAAATAAACAAAATTACAGAAATACCCTTCATTAATCCAAAACTACGTAGTTTTAGGGGTCACTAGAGATAACTTATCTCTAGTGACTGGAGAAATCCTTTACCCATTTATAAAATATGTGTATTAAGATTATTTTGACAATTATAAATGTTTAAAAAATTCTTATATTAAAGAGGGATTTTTTGGTGAACAGAAGTTTAAGAATGAAGTTTCATGGTCAACTAACGGACGGTTTAAGTGGATGGAAATGAAATCTCAAATATATAAGACAACTAATATTATAATTTTAATGGAGCTTTTTATAAATTCTTAAAATATAGGGGAAGTTTGTGTAAATAAGACAAAACGTAAGGATAATTAGAGTATCTTACTCTGATTATTAATATCGATAACTCCTCCTGGAAAAAAATTATATTGCAAACCCCATTTCTTTTTGTCGTTTGAGCAAATTTTTATGAAAAAATATGTCTATTTACCAATAATGCTATGCGGAGATTTATGCATTCTGGGCCTACATTTCTGCAAAATAGCACGAGATAAAGGTGGATAAATTTAAAAAAAATAGTCTCTTGAATTAAGGTAAGAGGGAATTCTACATATTTTATACCACAATTACAATTTAAATATTGAAGATATATATATATATATATATATATAAATTTTGTTGGTATAATTACAAGTACAATTAGAATATTTTTTATCTAAAATTAAAAATTATATGAGAAAATTTTAGTTTTTCATCTCTAGATTTGAAGTCAATTTGGTCAAGGTACTGTAATTTTTTATTAGTAAATTACTGCTGTGCAGTGGTCCCTCACCTGAAATTTTTATTAATTTAAAACCTGCAATTTGTTTTTTGAAAAAGAATCTCGACCATATCGAGATCTAGATTTATGGCCAAATATATTCATTTTTTAATTAATTGATATATATGGTTTACCTTCCTCGAATACCGGGATTTTGTTGTATCCTGAATGCTGATTATAAGATTTTAAGAGTTTGTTTGGTTTGAGGGAGGAAAGATAAAAAGTTTCTCTTATCTTTACTAAATAGTCCATGGAAAATTTTTTAATATTTCAAAAATACACTCTCAGTAAAAAAGAATATTCTTTTCATTAATAGCAATTTAGCAAATATCATCCCTAGGGATTCATCCCCCATTCTCTCTCCTCAAACCAAACACACCCTAAACTCTAAGGGTATGTTTGGTTTGAGGGAAGGAGGGAGGGTAGGGAGGGAGAGAAAAAAAGGAGGGAGAAGAAAATATGTGGGCCCCACTACACTCAATTTTCAAAAAAAATTTCCCTCCTCTCATTTTTCTCTCCCTCCCTCCCCTCCTCCTTCCCTCAAACCAAACATACCCTAAGGCCCGTTGGTTGAAAAGAACTTTTAAGGAGGAAAGGAACTTAGAGGAGGAAAGGAACTTAGAGGAAGGGAAAGTAAGATTTGAAAAATAAGGGAAGATGGCTTGGGTTGTTTGGTTGGAAGAAAATGAAGGGATGGTAGTTGGTAAAGAATTTAAAAATGTCTATTTTACCCTCTAAAGAAATTAATTCAAAATAAAAAAGAAAAATATTTTTTTTGTTAAAATATATTTAAAAATATATATTCTTGTTAAGTTCGAACTTGTGTAAAAAAAAATTTCGCCAAATTCGAACTTTCCATGAGTTCGAACTTCGGGGATAAATTTGTCCAAAATGTGAATAGTTCCCACAAATGAGGGAAGAGTGGTGGGCCGGTGTGGACCCAGGAACTTAAGTTCCTAGGTGCTTGGTGAACCAAACATGTTTTTAGGAGGTAACTACATTAAGTTCCCATTCCTCTCCCAAATTCCTTGAACCAAACGGGCCCTAAAGGGGTTCTTTTTCCTGATTGCTAGTGCTACGTAACAATATATTAATACATACATACACATATCATATGTGTAATAAATGTTAATATGTTCACGACTTATAATAAATATAGATTAGTTTTACCCTCTTGGCAATAAAAAATTGTGTTTAGTTTTCTTATATACATTTTCTAACAGAAATAGTTTATTAATGCTCCATATGATCCTTTTAAAAGAGCTCAAAATTTGAATTGCATTGATCCTTTTATAAAAGCCCAATTAAAATTATTGAACACTTAATAAGTTTTTTTGATTTTTGCCCCTAATTGATTATATGTATTTATATGAACACTTTCATATATGAACACTTTCATAGTGTAATTTCGGCGTACATTAATTAAAAGGTTATTGATACTTATATTTACTCTATATCTCTCTCCTCCTTATAAATAAGGGTATAGTTGGAAAAAGAATATTTATTTTATAAATACTTATTGTTTTTAACTAATTCTAATTATTTTCTTAAACCGCATAACTCCATTATTAAACTTTTATAAATAGGGCTAAGGGAGTATTTTTCACCGTAATTCTGATACGTACATAACGATGAATGCATGTTAATCGGCATATAATAAGTATCATGCTACTTTATTTTTAAAAAATATTTATGAGATTTTAATTTATATATGAATAATCAACCCTCATTTGATATATATAATACAAATAAAAACTAATTTATAAGTGAAATTAATTTTATTTTTGTAAAAAAACAATTATTGTGGATGTCATTAAACAGTGTACATATGTTTATTTTTATATTTTTCCCTCCAGGAAAATAACATACTCCATATAGTTTTTTTTTCTGTTCATCTGGTTTCGCCCTGACTAATTCGAATTCGACCCGCGTCGCGCACACTCAATATATAGATATTTGTATGTGTATGAGTTATTAAGTTTGAATTTGGGCCAATGCAAAAATATTTTGTAGCAAGCTACCTCATTTGAGTCCAATAATACTCAATTCTATAATAATAATAATATTAAATAATTAATGTCTTTGTAGAGTTGGAGTAACATTATGTGTAAAGGAAAAATAGACTTAGAATGATAAAAAAGGAAGAAATCATACATGTTTAAAAAAGTGGCAAAAATGAATTAAAAAATGGAGGTGGATATATTTTTCTCGGGGGAGAATAACACATGTCGGGTAATTAACAAATTTAATAACCAAGAGCAGATCTCATCTTGTGCAAAATATTATTAGAATATGACATGGGAATATCTAAATTAACATTAGAAAAACCACCAAACGTCTAAATAATCTGGTTGAGGAGTATTCTAGTTTAATTAGTCACGATAATTACTTGAAGGTAGCGAAGTTCCGCTCATTGTGGCCCTACATTCCAACGAATTGGACTAGTCGGTTACTAATAGCACTAGATATTGATGGATTAACAAAAAAAAATACTCTATCTGGTCCTAATTATAGGACATATTTAACAGATTTTGGGAAATTAAGGAAAAAAGCTAAATTAGTTAATTTTACTCATTTTCCTAAAACGTCCTTATATAAATTTAAAATGACATAAGTGAAAGTAAATCAATAGTTTCTACCACATGCCTCTCCAACCTATTTTTTTTCCACATATATACATACATACATATATGTAGACACTACACACATATATATATATATCTACAAGTTTCGTTGATTGGAAGAGTATATGCGTCCACATACATATACTCACAAAAAATCAAACACACTTAAGAGAATAAAATAGGGGTATTTTAGGGAAAAAATGACAATTATTAGAATGTTGTCCTATAATTAGGACTAAAACCAACTCTTAAATGTTGTCTTATAATTAGGACCGGAGGGAGTAATAACTTTTAGAAAACCGTCTCTCCTCCACCTCTGTTTTTAATTCATACATCAACCATCACATCTTGTCTCATTTTCTTTCCATTCACTTCCATTAATATTCCTTCAATTTCCACGCCACCTCACCATTACCAACAACTTCTCACTAATTAGCGCGGTTTCCATTAAAGGTAAAAATTGACTTATCTAATATAATTTACAGTATATGAAATAAGTTTATTAAAAGAGTTTTGTCTCGAATTTTGTGAATATACATTTTCAACACTAACTCAAATAGGTCCTAATCAATCATGGCTTCCACTTCTTCTTCATGTACATTGTATAGAGTTTGGTAGTGCTATAAATTTTGAGGATCATATCCATTCTCATACTAGCTTGTTATAGGTCGGAAATCCTTAGTGAATTCAAAATTTAGTGATTAAAATTGTTTATATTTGTGTTTTGAACTTGGATTATGTATTGTACTATCATTGGAATTTCATTTCTAATGTCGATCTTAATAAGTTTTGTTAAACTACTAACGCAGGCTCTCAACTTGTGTTTGTGTCCATTTGTTGTTTGAATTAGTAAATTTAGCCGGTGTGGCATTTAATTGTTCGATTAAGTGACTTGGTTGTTCAATGGATTATTTGGGAAAACTTTGGTGAAAATTTCAGATATGATGAGTCCTTGTATCTGAGAAAATGGGGTCGGTTGTCATTAATAGGTAAATACAAATTAATCTAGATAAGTGTTTGGTGTTTAGGTTGAATTATACCCATAGTTCTTCAAGTTTGATGGCCTAGTTCATGTAAATAAAGTGTGTAATTTGAGTGAGATCAACAAACATTGTTTTTAAGAGCTATTCGACAATCACCAGATGAATCAAGTTCTCTCTCTTCCAAGTAATACGAGACTTTTTTCCATTTGACACACCCTCTTTTATCTTATAACTCCAACAAATTATTTATCCATTTGATCAAATTCATTAACTTACCCTAATACTCTTTGGTTGGATTTAGTTACCTAAAGAGAGCGAGGATAAAGGATTCCCAAACAAAACTTTTCCATCTTGATATGTGCAATATCATATCTTTCAATGTTGGGTTTCAATTCAGCTTCACAGGAAGTATTTGGTAACTATTTATCCTCATTTCAAAGATCTGAACATGTTTTAAACCTATTGTGTAATATGTTTTTGTAATTTTTTGTTACTTCTTTTCCCTTTTTTATGGTAAAACCGTGGGATTTCTAAAAAATACAAATCTCTCATTATAGTATTATCTATCCATGTCTTTATCTCATACACATGCAAATAAAGTAATCTCACTGAAAATTTCCAGCAACACATCCCTCAGATGTAACTTATTTCTATATTTTACTATATTATTTTCATTATATGATTATGTCTTTGGGATAATTAGGTTTCTTCCAATATTTCAATCATTAAATTATATTTATGTCACGCAACTAGAGCCGGTAATACCGGCTCAACCCACAACCCGCGGGTTTTGGCAAGGTTATGGTTGGGAATTTTCCAACCCTCAAAAGTGCAGATTAGCCGCAGGTTAGCGAGTTGGCTTGCACATTTTCTTAGAGAAATTATACTTTTACAAAATCCATAATTCTCACACTCTCACTTGGTATTTTTCAAGCCCAAAGGGAAAAATTCCCGGCCACTTTCCTCCTTATTTAAATTAAATTATTATATTTTGATTGCTTGGGGTGATTTGATTTTTTTTTTTGTTAGTAAACTTTAGCAAATTTGATAACTTTCTTCAAACGCTTCGTGCTTGCACCGGAGAGCAGGGCCGTAGCTGAATATCTTTGTCTCTCTGAGGATTGATTGATGGCGATAATGGAGGGACATTCAAATTTTGAAAATCGAAAGCAGTGGGCAGGGGATTAGGTCAGAAGTCACAATCTGCAACATGCTTAGCTGGGAGCAGATTTCCTCATAATCTCTTCTCTCCTTTTCTTCTCAGAATCCCATTTCCATCTTTGGATGAAAAAATGGACGGTTCAGATTTAATATTTTCTAAAACAATTATGATAGTGTTTTATAAATTAATTTTTTTATTAATTTTGTTTGTATTAAAGGTATAAATTGTGTAGATCATGATTTAATAGTTTAATTTTATTTATTCATATTCAAAATAATAGTTTTATAAAATATTAAATCTGGACCATCGATTTTTTTAATCTGAGGGTGGAGATTAGATACTGAGAAGAAAATGAAAGAAAAGATACTGAGAGAATCCAAACCCTAGCTCAGCTCACCTTCATTTTTGCACGAAGCCGATACTGTTCTAAGGAACAGTTATTTGTGAGAAGGCAAATAGTGCACGGCTTATTTTCCTATTGATATATTGATGATGATGATTGGAGGTCGCATGTTGGATCTTTTTTGTAACCTAAAGAAAAAGGTAACCCCTTCAAAAATCAGTTAAACGACCCACGTTTAATGCATTTTGCATATAAAAAATGAAATAATTTATTGAGAAAAGTGAAGAGGAGAGTGAAAAATAGTTTGATCAACCGAGATTAGCAGAGACTATTAAGCAATAAGCACAATTTTTCACCTCCAATAGAGACCAAACACTAGAGCATAATTTGAAAATTGATCAAGTAATTCTCACCAATTAAATTTCTTATGGACCAAACTCAATGTATGTCATAAAAAGTTACCACTCTAGTCATTAGTATAAGTTTATTTTAATTAATTCTCTTACATCTTTCTCTATTTCTAATGAGAATTAAGCATGAATGAAAATAGAAAACAATAATTTTTAATTTTTAAGTGAATTTATATTTAGGACAAAAAATTTCATCTATAAAGATTTATAACAAGGATTAAAATAGTATTTCAATTAAAAACAGTGTGACCCAACATCTTTCATAAACTGTTTTTCTTTTTTTATAGTAAAAAAAGCTAAAAGTAAGAAATTTTGACTTATAACTTCGACTGTTTTTTTAATTTTTTTTTTCAAATGTCCAATTGAAAAATAAAAAACTACCCCCAAACATTTGAAGGGGGCGGGAATCAATCTCAGGGCCCATATCAGCAAAAAAAAAAAAAAAAGTCAAAAAATGCCTAAGAAAAAGTCACATGTCAAAAAGGCCATAGGGCCGTTTCTGGTATTATTTCATAAAGCGTTAACAACTAAATCAATAGCATTAACAATAATATGCTAACAACTTAATCAGTCCTATTAACAACTAAATCAGTGTCATTAACAACTAAATCAGTACCCGTTAATAACTATATCAGTCTCATTAACAACTAACGTTTTATAAAATGATATGTGACATGTGACTTTTTTTAAGTATTTTTTAACATTTTGTTTTTACTAATATGAGCCTGAGATAGATTTTCCAAAAAAAAACACTAAATCTGACTTTTTCCCATTGTACTAAAAAATATCCCAAACACAGCCGGCAAGCAGGCGAAAAAAGGCCGAAAGAAAAAACAAGGACAAGGGGAAGAAACTAGATTAAAGAAACATAAATGACCAACAAACAGGAGTACAGTAGTACAACACTGCACATGGATTGGAAAGACTGAGGGCGGCCATACAAGTTGAAATGATGATGCGTGTCAAAATTGAATTTCACACACACACAAGTACTTACTTTTTCTTCTCCTTTCGCACCCCTTGTCAAGTTGCCAAGTTGGTGAGTAGTGGCTTCAATTCTACTTTTCGCATCCTTATCTTTGAACTCAACTGATAAAGGAGTTGGACACTCTCATTGAAGGGAGGGTGTTCGATCCTGGAGTTGGTCAAGGCGTTGGGGGAGACATCCTAACTCCTAGGTGCCTAGGTAAACGTCTGAGGGTAATAGACGGCTTGCTCTGCTCAACATCGGTATGACCTAGGAGGAAGAGAGATTTCACCCTGCCCTTGGATCGTAGGTGAACTCAACCCCTCTCCTAAAATTTTCGTATCAAAAAAAAAAAATTCTACCTTTCGCCGCCTTCTCATTAAGATCAAAGTGTGAGTGGTTGGTTCAATTACCAGTAGAATTGCAACTTCCAACATATTCAATATTTGATTCTTTTATATCTTAACTTGCAACTTGCCACCCGGGGGTTATATAATATCTGATCTTCAATGGAAAAAAAAAGGAGGGTGAGAAAGAAAATTACTCCCTCCCCCAACTAATACATGAGTTAGATAATTAATTTCTAAAGATTAAAGAAATTATTTAAATTAATTATCTATAAAGAAACGTGTGTTGTTTTGTAACATTGGATACCCACTAATACTCTAAAAAGGAAAAAAAAAATTATAAATTTAGGAGTTAGAGTGGATTGGGGTTTTATACTTACGATTAAATTAAACCCGATACATTCTAATGATTTTGGGTGTTTGGTTGGTGTAAAAAGTAATTCAATGTGACATTGATTGTAACATAATTACAATAAATTTGATAATTCATATTACATAACTTTGGCTATGTAATTTTTATTTAATCTTATATGAATCAATTTGTGGACACATATACCTTCCATAGATCTACATTTACACATTTATACACCCCACTTTTTAATTGTTATAGTTAAAGAGATCATTTCACATTTATTTTATTTTATTTTTATATACAATATAAA
The DNA here is from genome assembly GCA_025563575.1 of Acacia pycnantha. Lineage (NCBI taxonomy): Eukaryota > Viridiplantae > Streptophyta > Magnoliopsida > Fabales > Fabaceae > Acacia > Acacia pycnantha. Next base: position 8,880,107 of record JAMWYP010000015.1, on the reverse strand, counting down.
TTGCATCCCAAAATTCCCTGATGATATACCAAATAAACTATCTCTAATCATTATTTCATTAGATTACATTTCTTATGGTTACATTTCACCATATTCCCTGCATTCTTTCAACCAAACCGGCAATTGCAAAATCAGATGGAGCAACTAGGTGTTTGTTTTGAAGTTGCTTGTGATAAACTGATTGTACAAGTTGAGATAAAACTCCTCTCACATACTAAATTACGATCTAAAAATTGCTTTAGAAGATTCCAATTGACGTTCCAAACATGCATCAATATACCTACATCCACTTTTTAGGATGTATTCTTTACCGAACAAACCCCAATTCCTTGTCTGGCTTGCATTTGGAAATGCTCCACATGCTCTTCTAGACCTCTGGGACTTTTTGTTAGGCATCTTCAATTGTTTGTTCTCCACCACCAATTTACTTATTGTTCGGCAAACGTTTTGTAAGCCAATGCACCTCATTTTGATCCTATGATTGGATCCAACCACACAAACACACAAAGCAGATTTTGAGTAAAATCATGTCATAGAAATAACGTAGGGCCTATAGTTTCATGATGATAGTGATATATTTTTTTGATAAAAATTTTTAGGAAATGGGTTGAGGCTCACCCACAATCCCAAGGGTAGAGGCTTCTAAAGTATCTCATGAGCATAAACACCCAGAGAGAGTATATCCACCTCCACCTCTACTGCAGAGCGTTTCTACGTTCTCCTAGACTTTGTGCTCAGGATGCCTCCCGCCTTGCGCCAACGCAGGGGATCGAACCCCTCCCTTGAGGTGAGGAAGTCAACCCCTTCGCCAGTTGAACCCAAAGACGAGGGTAGATGATAGTGATTTTTTTTTTTTTGCTAAAAAAGTTTTGGAGGGTTCGGCATCGGTCCCCACCAAGGCCAGGCACGGCCCGGGCTCTATGAGCACTGCGGGGACTTACGAGATCGCCTGCCAAAGGAGTCCCAGCGACGGCAGAGGATCGAACCACGGCCCATTATTCGGCCTAATCCCGGATCACTTCTGTCTAATACCTAACTCACATTGGTATGATAGTGATATTAAGGTCAAAGGAAGGAGGAAAAAGATGATTGTGATAGTCTAGGCTTGGCCCACAATAGCAGTTAAGACTTAAAAATGAAAGTTTGTTGCCTGAGCCCAATCTAATGCTAGCTAAGATTGTATTTTGTTTTTTGTTCTGGAACCGGAAACCTTTTTTTTGTTTGTTAAGAAAACATTTTCATAGGAATATTGTTCTATGCTCACATATATTAACTGCTAATCAGTTGGAAAACTTGTACAACTCATCCAAAAAACAAGACAAACAGCTAAAAAAGAAAAGAAAAAAGAATCAAATCTCACAATCATGTGGAGGCGGGAGCAAACAACTTTCTCCTTTTGTAACTAAGATAAGCCTCAAAAAAACAAAATCAGACATCATAGATTCATCACTGGACCCTATTTTTATTATGTTGGTTAACATATGCACAAAACCACTTTAACGGTTTAACCACAATAACATTCAGATTTCAGATGTTAGAGCTTAGAGCCCCTCAATCCAAGGAAAAAAAAACTAACACGCGGCCTTGTATCTAGGTTCGGTGTCCGAACCTATTCTTTACCGTTGCACCAGACCAAGATTTTAAATTCATTCTCGTCTCTTCTCTTCAGCAAAAGCCTGCATCTTTCTCTAGAATTCTTCGTCTCTCTCACTCACTAACTCCCAAGATCTCAGCGATGGTGTCAAGGAAGAAGAGAACGCCAGTGAAATCCATTAAGAACGGCCGACGCTGCCGGCAAAAATCTCCAGTCAAACATGTAGTTGTCGCCTCCTCCGTGCTGGCCTCCATCCGGCGTCGCCTCTCAAAGTTTTTCTCCAGATTTGCGCGGACAGGCACTCCCAAAGGATACAAAAAGTTGAAGAAATTGCATTCCGAAGAACGACATTGCGAAGAATCATTGAACGACATTCGCAAGACCCTTATCTTCAACAACCCTCTCCCGCCCCTGATCTCCGCCGATAAGAGAACCATCTTTCTTGATCTCGACGAGACCTTGATCCACTCCAAGACGGACCCTCAGCCGGAGAGGTTCGATTTCGTCGTGCGACCTAGGATCGACGGTGTGATGATGAATTTCTATGTGTTGAAGCGACCGGGAGTGGACGAATTCTTGGAATATTTGGCCACGAAATTCGAGGTGGTGGTGTTCACCGCCGCCTTGAAAGAGTACGCGTCCATGGTGCTCGACCGGCTCGATCGGAAAGGGTTGATCTCGCACCGGCTTTATCGGGACTCGTGTAAGCAAGTGGAAGGGAAGTACGTGAAGGACTTGTCCGAGATGGGGAGGGATTTGAACCGGGTGGTTATTGTTGACGACAACCCGAATTCGTACGAGAACCAACCAGATAATGCGATTCCGATCCCGCCGTTCATCGACGATCTTCGTGACCAAGAACTACAAAAGCTGAAAAGGTTTTTTCAGGCATCTGATTACTATGATGATACGAGGGTCGCCGTGAAATACTACCTTACCGCTGAAGAATGTGCTGTGTGAGTACTGAATCAAAAAACTTTAAATTCTTTTATTTGTGTTTCTAGAAGTCTTGCTTAAGCTGAATCAAGGGGAAGAAAGAGAATTTCTTGCTTGAGTATGAAGAGTTGAACGGTAATATGCTCAACGTGAAATGAAGAAAAAAAACGAAGTAGGAATTGATGTTGTATTACTTAATTCATTTATTCAATGTTGGTTGCCAACTTAGTTGAAGTACAAATTTCATCCAAAAATATAGTTGGTACTGGTACAGTAGAAATTTGAGTCTTTTGTTCTGCATTCATTCGATGGTGAATACAACGTGCGGAAATATAGGTTGGATTTCTCTCATCATCCCTCACAATCTTTAAATCATGTTTGTCCATTCGATATAATATTATTTTAACTTTTCTTTCATTTTCTCAATAAACAGTCTAGATAGATTGATAAGAAAAAAAGATTAGAAGAAGATCTCATTTCCTCCTGTAGAAATATCAAATACAACTGACACAAGAGGAGCCATACAAATTGAGATCTTGGTTATAACGTAAATTAATTAATTTGATCTCTGGCTCTTCTCGAATTAATAATACGGCTTAATATAATGTACTACATATCAAGAGTTTTAAATAGTTGTTTGGGAGAAAAAGGTACGATTGGGATAATCGCTAGAAACCAGGAAGTATCCTTTTGTCAATATTCTTCAGCCTAGAAAATCTGCGTTTTTTTTTTTGCCAGATTTCGGCCTAGAGAATCTGAAGCTGGCTTAAGCAATATAATATTTTGGGTCGAGATCTTTATAAAGTAAACTAAACACAAATGCATAGATAAATAAAATTCAAATCATTCTATATGTTTTTAAAATTTTGTTCAAATTATTCGAATATTTTTACAGGAAAAAAAAATACTGACGGCCGCAATTGAATTTTTAGGATTAATTATTTTAAAAATGTGTATAATTTCAAAAAAGACTTGTAAAAAAAAATGTTGCATAATTTGAATAAGTCATAGTGTTCATTATTCATGAACATTAAATAATATTTCAAAGACAAATACACTCTAGAAAAACTGTACAAACTACTTGGTCTACCATTCTGACGTAGGCAAGGAACTGATTCCTCCCAAATCTGGGCAAGATAGCATAAATTTTACCTACCTCAATGAAGAAATTGGAACCCGATCCTCTCATAAGCCAATTTCTGTCCATCTCTCACAGGCCCATACCATCCATCCATTTTTTGATCCAATGATCCAGAAGGTTTTTCAAAAAACCGCGCGGTTTTTTCTCAAAACCACGTGCGGTTTTTCGAAATTTCTCCTGATCGTTGGATCAAAAAATAGACGGTCCAGATAGCGACAATGAGGGATAATGAGAGGAAGGGAAAATAAGAGAAACCGGATTCGAAGAAATTTTATGGATTCCTTTCATGAATTCAAAGTAGTAAACTTTAGGTTTAGGTAGTACCTAAACCGCGGTTTGTTTAGAAGCCTTCTCGGAGAAAGTTGAGATATAACTTCTTTTACATACTCAACTCTTATATATCGTAAAAACTGGTAAATCTTAAATATTATTATACAAAAGTTAATCCAAACACTCAGCATGTTCGAAATATACTGACACTTGTGATTCTACAGATACAGGAGGTGATCAGTTTACCAGAAGTTCTAATTCTGCCAAAACAAGTTCTGTTTATCATCATGTTTGGGATGCAAACAGCTCTGAGGAGTCGCTTCTGAAACATGCCAAAACGAAATTGCAGATCACTACCCTTTGCATTGGCCAGCATTTCAAAAAACGGCAAGGGTCCATAGCTCTGAATCTTAACACCAAAAATTTCAATCCCTACGATTCACAATTTGTCTCTGAGATTCTAATCACAAGCAGCCATGTTTCAAATTGAATTTCATTCAAATATTTCAATCCGTACAAAACAACTCAAGTACATCACTGATCTCCTCTCTACAGCAAAAACACATTCAGTCGGAGAAACCCGAAACTAGAAAAGGAAAATAGAGTATATATAGAGCCCCTGCCAAAAACTCAAACCAAAAGGAATCCCGACAATCACTCGCAGAAACGGGGCATCACAGATCTTGGCGCTAAAAGATCCAAAGTGAACAGATCCTCACCGGATCAACCGCAAGAGAAAACCTCCGGAGGCAGCCTCCAGGCCTCGGTTCTACTGAAGCACATGTCGTCTAGGACCTCACTGCGACACCAACTACAGTTGGAGTTCTGCGAGCACTGGGATAGCACCGCCAAGTCGCCGCAGTTGAGGCGTTGGCCGGCCCTCGATCCAAAAAGGCGGCGCGTCGAGTTATCCTCCGGCATTCCGCGGCCGTGTAGGGAGAAGCCATGAGAGGGTTGGTAGGGAGAAGCGAGAACAAGGAGGAAGATGGGGAGCAAAATCGATGCAATGGAGATGGGATGAGAGAACGCCATGGATGAAATGGAAATGGTCGAGATTTGAACTTGATTTTCCAGGTCTTCAGAAAAGGAAATATAGGTGATGAATCCCTCACCTTGGAAAGCGCGAAGACAAGCCCGTTTCGGCAGTGTACGGTCCGGACCCGCATAATTCTCTCGTGAAGGGAAAGTGGAGCGCCCCCTCCTCTACGATAAACGGCACCGTTTCAATTTTATTCGCACTTGTGCCCGTACAAATCATTTCTTCAAATTTGTCATAGAATTGGGATCCGGCTAGCGTCATGTGCACTTACCCTCCGCTACAATCTGCTGCTCAAAACACTGCCGTTTTTGGCGCAAAACAAGTGGCATTTGATATATATATATTTTTTTTTATTTCATGATTTTAACGGGTACTAAAAAGAAACTTCAGGATACTGATCAATACTAAAAAATATTTTATGATCTTGAAAAATTATGTTAAGATCTTGAAAAAATATATTTCAGGGTACATACTAAAAATTATTTTAAGATCTTGAAAAAATATTTTAGAGTACTAAAAAGATACTTAAGGACCCTGAAAAAATATCCTGTAGTATATTTTTAGTACCAATTAGTACCCTGAAATATTTTTTCAAGATCGTAACATAATTTTTCAATATCATAAAATATTTTCACAGTTCCACCCAATATTCTAAAGTAAACTTTTAGTACCAATTAGTATCCTGAAATATTTTTTCAATATCGTGACATAAGTTTTCAAAGAACATAAAGTATTTTCCCAATTCCAATTAGTATCCTAAAGTAAACTTTTTGTACCAATGAGTACTTTGAAATATTTTTTCAAAATCATGAAGTATATTTTTAGTACTAATCATTATCCTAAAGTATCATTTTAGTACTATCTGAGTACCTTGAAATATTTTTTCAAGATTCTAAAATAGTTTTTTTAGATGATGAAGTATTTTTTCAGTACCAGTCAGTATCTATAAGTATTTTTTTTAGTATCAATCAGTACACTGAAAAAAAATTTAAAGATCGTAACATAATTTTTCAAGATCATAAAATATTTTTTAGTACTGATCAATATCCTGAAGTTTCTTTTTAGTACACGTTAAAATCATGAAATAATAATAAAAAAAAGTATCAACTGCCACTTGTTTTGCGTCAAAAACGGCAGTGTTTTGAGCAGCGGATTGTAGCGAGGGTAAGTGTATAGGACGCTAGCCGGATCCATAGAATTGGAGGGAGTGATATTTTTACTCTCTAAAAATATGAGTCACCGGATTTACAGTAGGTTTTATTTTTATTTTTTTAATTTACGAAAGTAGTATTTTTACATGACCAATATGAAATTTATGATTTATTGAATTTTTTTCTCATTCTGAACTAAGTTAAATTTATTCTTTATATAAGTTGTCTTTAGTTACACCATTAAAACCAAAAAACTAAAAAATATTACCAACTTTTTTAAAGTGAGTTTTTAAAAACTTACTCCTATTTAGAAGCATAATTATTAAAATAAATTATTAATAGTACTTCATTCAATGACCAATATATAAAGCTATACTCAAGTATTTTTAAATGCATCCAATATAAAAGTCCGGAGGACTTAAAGCAAGAGTTGCAAAGTATTGAACCTTAACATAGATTAATTCGTCCTTTATTTCTGCTTTGAAGATTTTTCTCAAGTCTTGGTTCTCTTAAGTTTCAAATAATAGAGCTTGATCCTTTAAGTTTTATTCTATTTAAAATATTGGTACCTGAAATTTAATAAAAATCTAGATCATTTTAGCCTACAAGAAATCAAAACTCATAGTTTGAAACTCAAGAGCTCATGTGGTTCAATTGTTGTAATCTTTATTGCATTACCATAGAAGGCATATTCTATCAATGTTCACTGTTAGAAAGGTGATTAGTTGATTCTTTGATTGCGAAACAATACCCATCATAGAGTTCCAAATATTGCCAAACATAAGTTGTTGTCGCGGCTGAGAGTCCCCTGTCGCGACGAAGAGCGTAAATATCAACGGTGGCGAATGCACAGTGGTGAAGATCAAACAACGGCTGATCTAGAAACAACGAAGAGAAAAATCTTGAAAGGAATCTTTCGAAGGCAGCGAAAACAAGAAAGCTAGGTTTTGCTCAAAGGAAGAGGCGCCCAATCTTTGATGGCGACACCATCAGAAGATAAGGAAATCACAGCGATGCGAGATGCTTCTTAAATGCTAGCGGCCACAAAATCTAGGGTTGGCAAATCGTGCAATTCCTCAAGATGTTTGTCCGAAGCTTTGAATACATTGGCGGGTGGATCTTGGATTCTCCTTAGAACTTGGGTTTCGCATGCTTGCTGCTTCTCATATGGCTGGATCTTGATTATCCGCCAATTCTTAGGCCGTGTCTTTATTCTTGGCCTTCAATATATTGGATGTAGTTCTTTTCCCTCAAAACCAAGGCTCTGATACCATGTTAGAGAAAAGTTAATTTGAGTCTCTCTCTAGAGAGGGAAATCCCTTCTAGATCCCTAGAGTTAGGGTTTGGTTATCTCACTCAAGTGGGGGTAGATTAGATATAATCTAAACGAATTATAATTGTATGAGAATTTTCTCTTTGTGGTCAATACAATCAGATTCTTCATCTTTTTTCTCCATATTATATTTCTCTAATCACTTTTGTTAACATGGTATCAGAGCAAGCTGTATTATGTGCCTGTGTACATGTCTCTTGATTATGATTCTTGCTACAATCATCGAGGCTCAGTCCATAAGGTGTTTTTCGATTTCTTCCTTGCTTTCTTGCATTTCAGCCAAACAAAGCTTTATTCAAAGCCTAGGTTGTGTGAGAGTGGCCCATAATCAAGAAACAACCCAATATTTCAATCACAGTATCAAGATCCCGATCATAAGCAACCGAAAATCTAAGATCCGACTCTAAGAGATATTTTGAGATGTTTTAATGGGTCGGATCTTGGTAGGTGGTGAACCAAGATCTGGTTTCTTGCGCAAGGTCGACCCAGATGATTCTCCAGATTAAACAAAAATCCTTCTCATTCGTATTATTCAATCACTCTCTTCATTTTTACAATTTCTTCAAGTTGAGCAAAATCTGCCTGATCTATGCTCAACCTCTTGTCCAAGCACCGATCTTGAATCTCTCAGTTAGGTCTCAATTGCAGAGGGACCAATGAATTTTTTGGTTTCAAATTCGTCCAAACTCTACCCTAAATTTTTTCTCATTTTGAACTAAGTTAATTTTATTCTTTATATAAGTTATCTTTAGTTACACCATTAAAGCCAAAAAAAAACTAAAAAATATTACCCACTTTTTTAAAGTAAGTTTTTAAAAACTTACTCCTATTTAGAAGCATAAATTATTAAAATAATTTTTCTCTCATAATTATATGCCCTTCTAAGATCTTTTAAAAAATTTAGCAAAAACTAATTAATAGTACTTCGTTCAATGACCAATATATAAAGCTATACTCAAGTATTTTTAGATGCATCCAATATAAAAGTCCGGAGGACTCAAAGCAAGAGTTGCAAAGTATTGAACCTTAACATGGATTAATTCGTCCTTTATTTCTGCGTTGAAGATTTTGCTCAAGTCCATACTTCATGAAGAAATTGAAAAAATTTAATGAGTGGAAACAATCCTTGATTCATTAAATTTATCCTCGAGCTAGCACGGGTGGAAAAAATGCTTTTAAGACCGGACAAAACAGATATATTAGGACCGGACCCGTGACAGGTCTTGTTCCAGGCGGTATTAAAAGTCTCCCTATTAAGACCGGACTTGTAACCGGTCTTAAAGAAATTCTTTTAGACCGGACATTTTAAACATCCGGTCTTAAAAGTGTTTCAAAATAATAATAATAAAATAAAAAACTCAAAATAAACAATCGGTCCCAAATCACCAGATCTGGCAACATTTTGAATGTCCCTCCGTCATCAACGACGGAGAACCAAGAGAAGATTGGAAGCAACAACAACAAGAAAAACAAAAAAGATGATTACAAAGTCCAGAAATAAACAAAACTAAAAGGAAACAGAAATCATTCACTATGAAAATCGAATTTGAAGTCCAGATCTACAAAAAAATCATAAGCTTAAAGAAACCAAATCTGAGCATGATCCTCTTGTCGGTGCTAACAAAGCTTCAAGCAACCAAAATCGAAGTCCAGATCTGAGCAGGAGCGGTCAATGTAGGAAATAAACAAACTTAAGCAAGAAGAGATATGGGTTTGATTTCAAACCGGATCTATGCGAAGGCGGCGTGGAAGGACCCATAGATCGAAGAGGAAGGAGCCGCCGTCATCCAGAATCCTCAAAGTAGTACGCTTTCGCTGTTGCTGAGAATTGGAGTCGACGCCATCGCAAAACCCTCGAAGCATCTCACCGCCAACGTTGTTAAGGATTTGAATGTGTGGCTCTTGGGATGACTTACAAAGATTGCGAGTAGGTTAGAGGAAGAGGATGACATTCTTGCTGAAGATTTGACCCGTGAGGCTCTTGGGACACTCATCGAATCTATAACTAAGCAAATGTTATATCACCAAGAAGACTTACGGACTTAACAGGTTTAGCGAATTTAGATTTTTTTTACACTTTTAAGACCGGTTTTTTGAAACAACCGGTCTTAAAAGTATACTTTTAAGACCGGTTGACCAGTCTTAAAAGTGTAAAAAAAAATAAAAAAAAATTGATTGGTGGCAATTTCGTAAATATATAGAACACTTTAAAGACCGGTTGTTTTAAAAAGACGGTCTTAAAAGTGTTCTATATATTTACGAAATTGCCACCGGTTTTTTTTTTTTTTTTTTTACACTTTTAAGACCGGTTGTTTGAAACCACCGGTCTTAAAATTGTTCTATTTATTTACAAAATTGCCACCGGTCATACTTTTAAGACCGGATCTTTTATAATCCGGTCTTAAAAGTCTTCTATATATTTACGAAATTTCCTCCGGTCATACTTTTAAGACCGAATCTTTTATAATCCGGTCTTAAAAGTGTTATATATATTTGTTGGAAGTTAAGATTTAATTAGTTAGCGATACGATTATATTGTGCAATTATCTTAATTAAGTTATTAGAGAGATTTTAGGAATTAAGTTAGCAAATCATGGTTTTTTGAATTTCGTAATTAAATTCTTGATTGTAATCATCTTAATTAAGATGTTAGAGAGATTTTAGGAATTAAGTTAGCAGATCATGGTTTTATGAATTTCGTAATTATATTCTTGATTGTAATAATCTTAATTAAGTTCTTAGAGAGATTTTAGGAATTAATTTAGCAGATAATGGTTTTTTGAATTTCGTAATTATATTCCTGATTGTAATAATCTTAATTAAGTTCTTAGAGAGATTTTAGGAATTAATTTAGCAGATCATGGTTTTTTGAATTTCGTAATTATATTCCTGATTGTAATCCCTAGATTATAGGAACTGCCTAGGTCAGAAGATTATTTACTTATTAGCATTTGTATATAATTTCAATTAAGCGAAGGAATAAATCATCGCATTCTCGGACTCATCTCTGATCAGCGTCTTCTCACAATATTTACGAAATTGCCACGGTCATACTTTTAAGACCGAATATTTTATAGCCGGTCTTAAAAGTATTCTATATATTCTGAAATTGCCACCGGTCATACTTTTAAGACTGGATCTTTTATAGTCTGGTCTTAAAAGTGTTCTATATATTTGAAAGTGCCACGAATCATATTTTTAAGATAGGAACTTTTATAGTCGGTCTTAAAAGTGTTCTATATATTTATGAAAGTGTCACGGTCATATTTTTAAGACCATATCCTTTATAATCCAGTACAAAAAGTTCTTTATATTTACGAAACTGCCACCGGTCATACTTTTAAGACCTGATTCTCTATAATCCGGTCTAAATGAGACGGTCTTAAAGCTCTTTTTTGCACTAGTGTAGTTTGGTTCTCTCAAGTTTCAAACAATAGAGCTTGATCCTTTAAGTTTTATTCTCTTTAAAATATTGGTACCTAAAATTTAATAAAAATCTAGATCATTTTAGCCTACGAGAAATCAAAACTCATAGTTTGAAACTCGAGCTCATGTGGTTCAACTTTGGTAATCTTTATTGCATTAGCATATCATATCAATGCAGGGACGGACCCAGCAATTGTAATTAGAAGGGGCGAAAATTACATAAACGAACCCATAGTTTCAGGAAATCACATTTGAACCTCATAAAAATATTAATCTTTTCACTTTAATCCCTCTATGAAACTATTAGGAGATGACTAAAGTGCAAATACTGAAATTTTTATGAGGCTGAACTGCGATTTTCTAAAATCTTGGGTTCTTTTCTGTAATTTTAGGGGGGCGTGGGCCACCCCTAGCCCCCCATGTAGGTCCGTCCCTGTATCAATGTTCACGGTTCACTGCAAAGCCGCAATCATAGTACATTGTCTACTTTGCCCCTAAAAAATATCCTTCCATATTTCTTGCTTCTTTCATTATTCTTTCTCCTTAAATGAAGCACTCATTTTCTCTCCTCCATCATAAGTTTCTTGATCTTCTCCATCACCAATAGAGTTGGGAACATGAACAAACCTGTGAGTTGTGCGGCCCGCACATTTGCGAGCTGGTAAAATGTCAACCCTAACTTGTAATGGTGCCTGCCACCCTGCATATTTTTCCATGATATAGAGGGGCTAGGCCCTTTTTTTTGGGCGGGGTCCCTTAGTCTTTTTTTTGATGATATAAAGGGGTCATGCCCGTTTTTAGCCCTTTTTGTTAGGTATTGACTGACAACACACAATAGGTCCACCAGCACTACTAGTAGTGCAGTAGTATTGGGAATTGTTCCCCCCCTTAGGTCCTTAGTTCGATCCCCCCTCCCCTCGCCTTGTATTAAAAAACACACAATAGGTCCATTTTATAAAAAAATTTCTGCCTTCGCAGCTCGCACTTTTGAGGACATCTCTATCTCTTATGTATTATCCTAATTTATTTTTGGGATAAAAAAAAATAAAAAAGAGTGGGGGTGCCATACCTCCCACCATTTAAGAGAGTGGGAGGCATGGCCTATTGGCCTCCCACTGCACTAGACAGTGGCACAAGTAGGGGTGGAAACAGGCCAGGCCTGTTTTGCCACAAAGAGGTCTGAGCCTGGCCTGTGGCCTGTTACAGGCTATTTTTTCGGCTTTGAGCTGCACGTATACGAGCTGATAGGCCTGATGAGGCCTGTGGCCTGTTAACCCCCAAATTATCACTTTGCCAATTTTTGGAGTTATCCATTTCTGCACAAAAACTCATGCTTGCACCCGCAAGGAGCTACAACTTGTTCTCTTATTCCCCTAAGTCAAACCAATTAATGCATTTGAGCAAAAAAAAAAACCAATTAATGCATAAACTTGGGCAGATGAAATCCGAGCTCAAACGCCCTCAAAAATCAATATTTCTAAGCAACCAAAAGAACCTCAGAACTTCAAACTCTGATGCACAATTACTTCAACAAACTAAAGCCCTAAGCTTAGCATTCCCGAATTCTATCGAAAGGTTCTCTGATTTCAATTTCAATTTCAATTTCAATTCCACTTCTATGCTTTACCACATCCATCCCGCCAACAGCCCCAAAATTAACCCAAGATTCAAGGCTAGAAGCAGAAAACATAACATACCCATGTTCGAGATTTACCCAGTCCAAAAAGAACTCAGAAGCCAGAAGGAATCCCCTTTAAAGATCTGCCGTATAGCCAGCACGACTCCAAGCCAAGCAAAACCCGGAATTCCCTGAGTGAGAAAAGCTACAAAAGGTGGGAGACAAAGATAAATCTGAGCAAACCTGAAAAGCCGATGAGTAAGAAGTTGAGATCAACGAAATCTGAGTAAGAACTCTGTGAGAAAATCTGAGATCATCATCCCCACAAACAGAAACCTTATGGAACAATAACTGAAAAGTCGATGAGTGAGGGATCGTTATCCCCGAAGAACAACAAAAGAAGGAGAAACCTGAGATCGACGACTCAACGAGGCCTGACAGGTGCGACCGTGAGATCGACAACGACGAGGCCTGAGAGGTGCGACGGCCAACGGTTAGATCGAGAGTCGAGAGTGGGGAACAGCGGCCGACGGTTGAGGAACACCGGAAATTAAATGCAAAATGAATTTTAGGGTTGGGGATGGTTTTTGATTTGAGGACTTGAGGTCGATCTGTCATCTGGGGAGGAATGAGGACTGGGGGGAGGAAATAATTAATGTTCTGAAAAAAAAATTACTATTTTGTCCTTTCCTTAACAGGCCGGCCTGACAGGCTTTACAGGCCTATTGTAAGGCCTAGGCCTGGCCTGTTTAGATAAACAGGCCTTAAAAAAGGCCTAGGCCAGGCCTGTTAGCCTGACAGGCCAGGCCTGTCCAGGCCGGAAACAGGCCAGGCCACATGCCCCTGGCCTGTTTCCACCCCTAGGCACAAGACAGTGGGAGGCCACGCCTCCCACTAATAATTTTTTTTAAAAAAATGTGTGGGGGATTTAGTATAAGTACCCTTACACATGGTAGTTAAAATCTTAATTTATCACTGTGATTTTATGTTTTTATGATTTTTTTTTATTAAAACGATTTTATTAATTTTTCAAACACTTTTATGTTTTTACAATTTTTTTAGTTATGATTTTACTTTTTACAATTTTTTTATCCCTCTTCTGATTTTACGTAAAATCTCGATTTTAACTACCTTGCCCCCACACTAAAACACTTACAAACACAACACGATCAAAGAGAGGAGAGAGTGAGAGTGAGGAAGAAGGAAAGGAGAAAGAGGAGTCTGAAAGTCTTTCAGTGTATTTTTAAGGTATGTTAGGTAGCTAAACTAGCTTCTTTTCAATAAACTTTTTTCATGAAATTTATTCTATATATTTTTCTCTTTCTAATGAAAGTAATATTGGGTTTTTTAGTTAAAATTTTGGGATATTTTTGAGTTTTGACAATAGAAGACTATATATATGTAATGGATGATTTATAGTAAATTTTTATCGGTTTAGATTTATTGTTTGATTGTTATAGGAATTTAAAATGAATTTTTCTACTTAAGAAGTTTAGGATTTATGTCCTATAAAATGTTTTTACCGATTAAATGTTATGTAAATAATTTATTTGGGTTAGCGGAGATATTATGAGGATTTTAATTAGTTTAGTTTTGATATATGAAAGACCAAACTGTTATTTCTGAAATTTTTAGGACTAAACTGTTATTTCTGAAATTTTTAGGACTAAACTGTTATTTCTGGAATTTTTGGGACTAAAACGTCATTTTTGAAATTTGTAGAACTAAACTGTCATTTCTAAAATTCATAGCACTAAACTGTAATTTTCAGTTTTTTGTTATATATATTATTATTAAAATTTGTATATTTTGAATTATATGAAATTATAAGTTATAATTTGATTATGTAGAGTTGTGAAGAGTTATTAATGGTTAATAAATTGATTGTGGTAGATTGATTTTTAGTGTGTGTTTTAGCTCTTGGATTAGGAGCAGTGTGATAATAGTTAGCTTCAATAAGAGGTAATCACTTTCCACTTGTTATGTGTATTGATATGTTGTTTGGGAGTACGTTGTGAAATAATTATGAATATTTTAATAGAAATTTCCTTGTGGAACCTTATGATTTGAATTGTGAAATATATGCATATATTTATATATGTATAAGAATTGAGAATTGAGATATTATGACATGTATATGAGAATTATTTAAATAACATGATATGAACATTAAAATTTTGAAAAAAATCCTGTTGAGCTATTTATTGTGATAATTATGGTAATGGTTGAATTTGGAATAAATAGAGTAGTTTATTTTACCATGTGGTGTAGCCTCCATTGGTGTACGATGATTAGCTTTTTATTGTCCCACTTATTTAATGAGGGACTGCCCCACTGTTTCAACGAGGGCTTGTGACACCCCACTAGTTTAATGAGGGGAAAAGATCCACGGTCTGAGACATGTGCTCTGAGGATTTTGACCGGTCCTCGTCATATAACCAATGAGTTTTTGTGTAGCCAGTGATATGGATTGTAACTTAGCCCATAAGTCTAGTCGGCGGAAATAAGGCGGTTCGGTCGGATTGAAGGAAGGCATCTTGAGAATTGAGTTAGGGAAACTGTGAAACAGGATTTATGATATGAAATTTGTGATGTGGATATTAATGAATTATATTTTTTTTAGGGTTAAGGTGCAAAAATAGACATATGCTTTTTTCCGAGGAGCGCCCAGTAGCAAATGCTTTTTTCAGGTGCAAAAGTAACTATGTGGTTACAAATTAGGTGCAAAAATAGTGTTTGACCGTTAAGTTTGACTTTTGACCGTTAAGTTTGACTTTTTTTGCTGACTGGACGATGACGTGGCATTTCAAATGTGCAGAAATAATTTTAGGATCTTGAAAAAATATTTCAGGTATTGATCGATACTAAAAGGATACTGAAAAAATATTTCGAGTCTTGATGGTACTAAAAAGTATTTTCGAAAAAAAGTCAAACTTAACAGTCAAAAGTCAAATTTAACGGTCAAACGCTATTTTTGCACCTAATTTGTAACCACAGTTACTTTTGCACCTGAAAAAAGCATTTGCTACTGGGCGCTCCTCGGAGAAAAGCTCATGTCTATTTTTGCACATTAACCCTTTTTTTTAATACATTGTTATATATATTACTCTACTTGGCACCTCACGGGCATAAATTAGTATTTGTAATGAGTTGGATTGATAGTTCCTGTGTGGGTCCATCAGGGAAGACTTCAGAAGCTTAGGCTATTTCTACTGACAGTAGTGCTTCTATCTTTTTGGTATATGTTGAATTATTGTATATTGTCATGTTATGACTCATTTTGCATACTCTGACTTATTTTTGATATTTTGATAAATGATAAAGCATTATTAAGTTATTGATCAAACTCTTATATTATTATGTTAAATAAAATGAAGGACGTTACATTTTCCAACATAGACGACTTCTTCCTTTTTTCTACTTACAACAGGTTTATTTGAGTTAGCTGTTTAAAAAACATATTCACGTAAACTATTATTACATAATTATCTTGTACACCTCACGTTGTAAAAATTGCTTCTACCACTAATTTAAATAGACACAATACCTTCCCTCTTCATCTCCCCACCATCATGAATCTCCTCTCTTCTTCCACTGCCATCGGCATCTCCATTCTTCGCTACCAGTGTTCCAAGTTGTGATAGATCATAGATTGTGCCAAACCAAATTTTATGTATTTATCACAAACTAAATTTTAATGCTTCACAGAAATTAATTTGATAGACCATATATCTCACTAAAATTTCCGCCATGGATTTTCAATTTTGTTCTCAACTAACATTCTTTTCCGGCTAGAATCCAACCAGTGGCGGAGCCAGGAATCAGAGTTTATGGGTGCACAATTAGTGAAGGGGCCGAAATTTTTTTTTTAAAGGAAAGTTTTAAATGCTTTAAGATTGCATAGTGGCTTGATTCTTTCCTCCTCTAATTTCTCTCGTTTGCCTCTAGCCCCATCTAGAGTTTAGAATAACATGTTGATATTACATTTCAATGAATTCTACCAACAAAAGCAACCAATAGCAATGAATTCTACCAACGCAACCAATAGCAATGAATTTTACCAACAAAAGCAACCAATAGCAACCAATAGAATAACATGTTGAAATTACATTCCAGGATCACTAGGGCTGAATCCTGACGCCACAAACTTCCTCAACCTTCAAATGGAGCAAGTTGGTTGCACCTAATTAATACTACTTTTTACTCGTCGATGAAATAATACAACAACAAGGAAAGCTAGTATTTGATAATTGGGTTCACAAAAGTTTGATTTACTTCGATCCTAATTCAAAACTCAATCAAACGGTACCGGTAATCAATTTTGCACAACAAAACTAACATTTGATTTGGGGGAATCGGGTGAACTCGAGAAAATATAAGAGACAAATCGAGCAACAACAAGAGATAGAAATCAAAACTAACATTTGATTTTAGGCAATCGAAAATATAACCGAGAATCGAGGCAACAACAAGAGACAAATCAAAGAATGAACCGAGAATCGGGCAAGTTCGTTTGATAAGATAGGATACAAATTCTTCTTACCAATAATGAACCGGAACAGAATCAAAGAATGAACCGAGAATTAGGCAAGAACGAAACCGATGAATTAAGACAAAAGATATGAGCTAAAACTTGCGAAATTGATTGAGGACTTGAGGTTGAGAAAACCAAATTGCCGAAGAAAAGGGGGCGGACGAGCGGAGCTTGAGGTTGAGCAGAATCGGCCGAACTTGAAAAGGAAACCGAATCGGGGCATCAAGCGACGGGCGATCTGCGACTTGGCTTCGATTTGGGGGCGAAGTCAGCCTTCGAACCAGGGACCTAATATAGTAAAGACTGAAGCTCTAACCAATTGACCTAATCAGATTTCTTGTATTACAAATTCCTTCACAAAATATATATTTTTTATGGGTTCACTTGCCCCCCTAAAAACTAGTGTGGCTCCGCCCCTGAATCCAACCAACTCTGCACAAGTATGATTCTAAGTCAAACCAGTAAAATCGTTTAGTATATAATTGCGGAACCAGAAAATCTCGGTAGTGGAATCAGACAATAACTAAAATTAAGTCGCATGTAAATCATTTTGCCGTTTTTTGCTCCCTGAATGACGTAAACTACTTTTAATTATTGTTGATTTTTGGGGTAGGGGGTAATTTTATCCTATAAATCTCAAAAATAGACCAATTTTGCATGACTGTTATTTCAGTTATGTTTTACTTTAGTGGAACAAAGAAATTGGGCTGACACTCTATATATAGCATCCACGTTATTTATTTAAAAGGCAAATTTGCCCCACATCTATTTTTTTTTTTTTCAAAGTTAAGTTTAAAACTTTTTGGGTAAATTTATGTTAACAAAAATGACGTGGATAACATATTGACTGGTAACTCAACATATTTAGTCCGTTAATGACCAAAATTAATTAAGATAACATCCAAGACAAAATTACTTTTCTATGAAAACTTCCAATAAATAATTTTTTAGGCTCAGAGACAAGATTATTAATGGAAAAGTTTTTAAAAAATACCACTTAGATTTTAAAATTCTAAATAAATGATTTCCTAACCAAATAAGTTGTCAATTGCTTTATTGTTCTTGTTAATCCCCATTACTATTATTATCAACAGGATTTTAAATTCTAAGTGATATTTTTCCGTCATTTTCCCATTATTAATCCTATCAAGAAAAATAACAAACATTATGGAAAATGACAGAAAATACCATTAGAAAAATAATAAACATTAACTAATGATAATAAACTGATAAGTAGGAAAAATTGCATTTAGGTCCTAAACAAGATAAAGTATGATAAAATAGTCCCTTGAAATCTCAAAATTATATTTATGTCATGTGAAACTTTTTTGCAATAAATTCCGATTCTGCTAATAAGTCCATGGGCGTTCACTAACAAGTCCGTGGACATTTGACAATTAAAATTTATTATAAAAAAGTCTCACGAGACTTAAATGTAATTTTAAGATTTTAAGGGACTATTTATTTATTATAGTTTTTCTTGTTTGGGATCTTTATACAATTTTTCCTAATAAATATCATAAAAATTGGAAACGATGCCGGCAAAATGTGAGAGTCCTGAGCCCATACGCGAAGAAGACGTAAACCCTGGAGGACCCCGAAAGCTGTAACACGCTATCGAAACTCCAATTCGAATTCTATCTCGCTCCCTTTTCGTGTTTAGTGTGAAAGTTTCGATCTTTTGGGGTCAGCTGATTATTTTTTTCAATCTAAATATATGCCTGCAAATTCATTATTATTGTTTGACTGATCACATACGTGGATATCATTTGCCCTATCTGGTGCTTCATAGATTTTATGATGATGGAGTGCAGTTTGAAACCTAATAATCAGGTTGAAGTTTCAGAAGACTTATGCACGAGGGTTTCTGATTCCTCAATTGGTTACCGGATGCCCAATTCTCCTCCTGTATGTTTCCTCCCCGTACCCATCCAATTATGTCTCTGTTACTGTTCGGTGGACTGAAAATTTCTTTGCTTTCTTGTCTTTTGTGCCGTTTCTGGGTTTATGAATTTGTTCTTGTGTAATTTATCCGTGAATTTCTGAAGTCTTTGGCATTATTTTTATTTAGGACGAGGAAGTCTCATTAAAATACGAAATTGAAAGAGCTATAAGAATAGTATAGATAGATTGATTATAATCATTACAATACCATTAAGTAATTAATGATGTGTTGTCTTCGAAAGACTGGATGTTTGTTGTTTTCTATTATTTGTATGGTAATACTCTTGATATTATTGACAGGGCGATGGGAAGACTGGTAATTTGCCAGACCATGTTATCAAAGATAACCATGGTTCTTCGCCCCCTGCTGACCTTGAAAAGCATAGTATAAATACTTCCTCGTTGTATCCTGTATTGCCCGAAGAGACATTGGAAAGAAATAAAGAAAACGTAGAAACATCAGGTAACATTCAGAGGAGAGGAAAGTATTTCTATTATGATCCCCCGCTTTATGAAGATACTGGAGTTTGGATACCAGTTTCAGTTCCGCCTATGTTGGAAGGAGAACATGAGGAGCAGGCTAGGCAATTTCACCCAAATGGTAATTATTTTCCAGAGGGTGACTTGGGATGGAATCAATACCTAGGAGAAGAAAAGGAATTGACTATGTGGGATGTAATAGTAGAAATGCTACTTGCGGCCCAGGGAAAAGTGACTTCTTTGGCTTCAGGGGATATTCATAAATGTAACTTTTCCTGGGTATCAAACCTTGTACTTGAACAAGCTTGGAAAGAAATGGCTCAAACTATTACAGAGGTCAACTTTAGTAATGTAAAGGAATTGCTTGAAACCGAGCCTCCAAAATGGTTGCCTGATAGCTCTTCTACTTTTTGCATGCTTTGTGGTGTGCGGTTTCATCCTATCATGTGCTCAAGGCATCATTGTCGGTTTTGTGGTGGAATATTTTGTAGTGAATGCTCCAGAGGACGAAGCTTGTTACCTGTCAAGTTTCGAGCTTCTGATCCCCAACGAGTCTGTGATGTTTGTTGTGTACGGCTTGAGTCTGTACAGCCGTATTTAATGGACCAGGTTAGTAATGCAGCACAAGTGCCAACTCAGGACCTGACAGACCTCAGCACTTTGAGATCATGGCTGAATTTTCCTTGGGGACAGTCCATGGAATATGAAATTTATAAAGCGACTAACACTATCAAGGCTTATAATCAGGTAACATCAAGATTTGAGCGTTTATGTCTAAAGTTCTTTTAGAAATTCTTTCCTACTAATTGTTGTGTACTTGTGTTTCTTATGGACTTTCTTTGATGGTGATATATGACAATGAAAAGCCTCAAAGAGCACCTTGATTGTTTGAGAAACTAAATAAGATGTTTAAGAAACTGATTTGTAATTGCTTTGATCCTTAAACTAAAGTTTGACCTTTGTTTTATTTTATATTCAAGTTACTTGTTGTAAATGTGATGCCAATCTCAAGTTTGTATTGCTTAGTTTCTAATTTCTTATTTTAGCTTTAAGATCTGTGGAATTGTGGCTTGATATTTTTGAAAAGTCACTTTGGTGTAAGGGCACGATTATCTAAGCCAAAAATGAATCATTTGTAATTTAAAAATGTAGTTTTTGGTGGTGCTATTGATGTCAATAGGTCTGTCCAAAAATAGATTTCAATAGGTGAGCATGTTGAATGTCTACAGAAGCTATGTTGAGTGAATTGACGTGTGTTTAATGAAATTCACTTTTGTAGGTTGGTACCTTAAAGCCCGAGAAGTCAATCCCTGATATCATTCTAAGGCAAGCGAAAGGCCTTGCAATTATCACTGTGGCGAAAGTAGGAGTGGTGGTTACGTACAATGTTGGTACAGGAATTGTGGTTGCACGCAGGGAAGATGGTTCATGGTCTCCACCATCTGCCATTTCCACATTTGGTGTTGGATGGGGAGCTCAGGTGAACTAATAAAATCTTTAATAATGTTGAGTACTTGAGCTAATAGTCCTAATCACAATAATACGATCTCCTGTAAATTTAAGAATCAATAACTTGTTGAAATGTGATATATGCTGTATTTTCCATATTCCACATCAGTATGGAGTTCAAGTAAAGCTTCAACAGATTTCATTTTGTTTTGATTTTCTTGCACTTAGATTTTCAGTGGAAAAAAAAAATGAGTAGCATCTTTTGGCAGATTAAGCAATAGACAAAACTCTGTATAGATACTTTTTTTTTTTTGTAACAATCTTTGAACCTCAACCTTGCCAAAGCATTGATTCTGACTTCCCATTCTACATATAGGCTGCAAGTCTTATAGTAATGCCTGTTTATTACTTTGTTTATGTCTTCTGAGTTGTTGAAAATTATTTTCTGCCCCCATTATAGGCCGGAGGAGAGTTAACGGACTTCATAATTGTTCTGAGAACAAACGATGCTATCAAGACATTTAGTGGTCATATGCATATTTCACTTGGAGCTGGAGCAAGTGCTGCAGTTGGAACTGTTGGAAGGGCAGTTGAAGCTGATGTTCGTGCAGGGGATGGCGGTCAGGCTGCTTGTTACACATACAGCTGCAGTAAAGGTATGTATTTTATACGATTATATATATATATATATTTATGTGAATATTGTGCTATGAAATTCTGCAGCTTCTTCTCTGTCTAGCGGTGAAAAACCCAATCTATGTACCAGTATGGCTAGGGAATGACTGGTTTTTTTTCTTGAACTACCAGTGGATGCATGTTTGAACTGGATGATGGTAAATAATTACAATTAAGCTTATGCAGGTTTTGGTAGTGAAAGATGAGATCATTGTTGATAGAAAGATACTCGAGCTTTGACATCTATCTATCTACTGTTTCATTTGTTTTTCATGGGAATGAATGGAGAGAAGTTTTCCTTGAGGGTTAAAGATTTAAGACTTATGCTGACTGCTAAATCCCTTCTGCCTTTGGTGCCAGCTCAGCAATTTAATTAATATGCTTTTTGTGGATATATCGACCATTGAGACCTTGTTACTCACATTTCCACTAGAATGATTTATTCTTTATTTTAGCCTTCAATGCCCCCCTCAAAAAATGGTATGATTGATATTTAATGTGATGTATGGAGTCCATTGAAGGCTGCATGGCTCAGAGGATTGAGCGCCACCCAATTTAGTAGGAAAGGTTACCTGGTTTTATAATAAAAACAATTGTACTGAGGATTTGTAAACTGATATACGACATTACCTTACAATGTTTTCTTAAGACTTTTTAGGAAACATGCTAGGATATTGATGATGTAACCTTTGTTTGACAATACCTAGAGATGATCCACTCCAATCTGGTAGGCATGAATATTATGGTCTTTCGTCCTCAAGTAAGAATCTTTCTCTGTAAACATAATGATACTCACTTAACATCAGAATTGGGCCTTATTTGGATTGTCTGAGTTGAAACATTTTGAACAAAACTAAATTGAACACAAGCTTGACACTGTAGTTAGTTATTCACATTGAGAAATGATGACAATGCCGAGGAAAATAGTAAAACCGTGAAATTGTTGAGCTGTTTCTTTATTTCTTTTTGTGGGATGAGGAGGTGGTTGGATTAACACCTCAAGCGTACAGAGATTGACCCCTGGTATATTGGATATTACTTGCAGGTGCATTTGTTGGATGTTCACTGGAAGGCAGTATTGTGACCACACGATGGCGGGAAAATGCCCGTTTCTATGGCAGCCAGTCTTTAGCGGGAACAGACTTGCTTCTTGGCTCCTTGCCAAGGCCGCCGGCTGCCGCCATTCTTTACCGTGCTCTTGAAGATATCTATTGGAAGCTCGATGATTGATTGAAACATTGCATTGCACGCCTTGAAAAATGTAAAGTTAATTCTTGCATGCCATTCTTTGTCATTGTAAATCTGCTGAATCTGTGGATATTACAAACATACTAGTTTCATCTGAAATATTTGGAGTGTATTTATGTACATAAACTAATAAATTTAACTGCGAATTATGGGCTGCCTGCTTGCTTCCTCGTACACCGTAAAATAACGTGTACATGTATCTGCTTCTGCTTACCACGTGGTGTGCCATGTTTGCGTTTTTAAGCGTCGCGGTTAAGCCGAAGCAAATTTTATTTTCTGTTAAATATATTAAATATGATTCTGGTATCATGATTGGATCCCCCCCGCTATGTCTAACCCAGCAACGCGTTATCCTGCCTATCCAAAGGTGTTCGTTTCATATGTGAACAGTCCAGATTTATTTTATTTATTTTCTATTTTTTAAAAAAAATTATTTTAATAGGTAGAAAATATAAAATAAAGATAATCTCTTAACTAATATTTTCTTAAAAAAAAAATTTATTCACTTGATTAAAAATTTAAATCTGAACCGTTCAAATTCCTTCTGGACATTCCAGATGAGGGGAGCCCTTCTGGACAATCCAGATGAGGGGAGCGCCTGTGCCTATCCAAAGGATAGGTAGGGGAACGCATTCTGTATAGTCCATGATGCTGACGTAGTACTCCAAACTAGAGCCATCGACTTTGACTCTAATATAGGGCAGGTGGAACACAAGCAAGATGAGTCATTATCTTCACGCTGATGGTTGTTTCTCCACTAGATCTGCCTTCCAAACCTATAAATGAATCGTGATAATTCCTATCAACCAACAGAAGTTGAGGCTAACAAAAGAATTACTTTTTTACAACGTGACAAATTAAAATTTGAACTTTTACTGGTAGAGGTGAGGTGATATATTTAGTATCTGACGGTTTCAAACATGATTGCATACATGTGCTGATAAAGAAAAATGTGATAACTCCTCTAATGCTAGAAGTTCGAGCTCAAGAAACATTATTTGGCAGAAACGGGAATATATGGGGAAAAGCAAGAAGCAAATAATGGCATTGCCGCCGTTAGGAATTAGCTTTGTCCTTCCTTGCACTCTTAACGACTCTTCTTCTTTATGTTTATTTGAGTTGACGTTTGAAAAGTATGTTCACATAAATTGAAATAAACTTCATCTTACACACTTATAAACTATAAATTACATTAAAAAGCAGCTTCTACCGCTAATCAAATAGAGACCATCTTGATTCTTGGCTTTGTCCACTGCTTCTTTGGCATTCCCGTTTCAACAAGAATGCCTGGAAATAAAAATTTCACCAAACATAAACTTTTATCCCTCCTTCAGAAAGCCCCAAACTTCATGCTGAATGAACTATGAAGAGGAAGATAAACCAGAGAGCATCTGTGGGTTTAGCTACGGTCTATTTTCTTTATCATCCACTTCTCATCCTCTTCTCCATCTCAACCGTTGGATTGAAATCCCAACAGTTCAGATATAATGATTTATAAAAATATTAATAAAATAAAATTATTAAAAAATTATTTAAAAATAATATTTTTATAAATTCTGATATCTGAATCGTATGGATTTCAATCAGCATCTGTCGGCGGTCACATTTGAGAAGCTGCGACTCGTTGAGTTTTTTAGATGGATGGCCACGATTCAATCTCGCAATCAACGGTCCAGATGACTTGATGTAGCTGACCCTTTCAATGGGGATGGAGCGGCACCGCAGAGGAAAGTACTACGTGAGAAACCGAACGCGAGTTGAATGTTCGTTAACTCTAATGATCTAACAAAGAAGGGCTATTGGCCATTGTCGCTGTAATTTGTAAACGTAGTTCCGAGTTGCAATTCCAGTGGATCAGTTATTCGTTGTGTCAATTAAGGTATGCCTCTCTCATCCCTCTTTTTCTCCTATTCGGTAATTGGTGCTTTTAATGCTTTGGCCTCTCGCTTATGACTCTGAACCTCGATTGATGGTTGGAACATGATGGGACTTTGGATTTTTTTTCTTTCATCTGATCCTTCTGGTTAGAGTGATGGATACTTTTCCTTCCCTCTACTGGAAGGACCCAAATATTTGAGAACCTGCTCATAAATAGTTAATCTTTTCCTTCCCTTCTCTTTCGGATTTGGTTTTTTTTTCGTGCTTGTCTGATCTAAATCTAACATAATCCTTCTTTTCTTTTCTTTTTTCCAATTTGGTTCAAGGGTGTTACGCCTCTCAAGTTTACATTTCTCCGGATCAAAGTGCTCAGGTCTCAAGACTTTTGGATATGGTTACTAAGCGCAATGTTCGATACTCTCCTCTTAACACGGATGAGGATAACTTTACCAGCTTGGATAGACCATCTGACCCTCGTTTTGATTTTACCCCAAAAGCATTGGATAGAGTTCCTTGGAAATCCATTGCCCTTGCACTTTTCTTGTTGTTCCTTGGGACAACGCTTTTGGTTATTTCATTCTTTGTCTTCACCGGTCACATGGGAGGAGAGCGGTCTCAAGCTTATGGCCTTCTAGCCCTAGGGATTCTCAGCTTTCTCCCAGGTATGTTGGATTCTAAGATTTTTTCGTGCTGTAGATGAACTTTTTCTAATTTCATACGAAGTTACTGGTTTTTGTAAACTGAGACAAGAAATATGCTTATGGATGTTCTTTTTGATATTCATGCAACAAGTACCATAAATGTAACTAGACTAGTGCTTCTTTTTTTCTTTACGGTGGAATACTGCATAACTGCCAAAATTTCAAATGAATTCAGTAAAATTGGTAATGGGAAATGTACTTGCTGATTAGTGGAGAACCTATTGAAGTATCTTTTGTGATTATCAAAATGAAATTAAAGGGGATTGGGAACTGGGAAAGAATCAAAGCACATTTGTTAATATATGCATTTATGGTGGATAATGGCCCTGCTTGATCATTAGATCCTCCCGGACAGATCAGGTAGACGCGTTAAAATGAGAGGAGGAAGAATAATGAGAGGAGCTTTCTAAATGGATTAGCATTCAAGGCAATTGTTAATGAAATTTGAAATGGATTAAACCCTGCAGCATTTGTATTCCTTGGGCTTTTTAGAAAATCAGTTCAGATGTGTGTCTCGCTTGTTCTGAATAGACATCATCAGATGTGAAATATCAGTATCCCAGATGGTGCCTCTATATTGCTCTTCTTTTCTCATGATAGTTTCTTTTTACATAAAGAGAACATTCTTCAGTCGTTATTGCCTAGATTCTGATGTCAAGTTACCTAGTCATCCTTAAATAGAAAAACGCAACTGAGTTCTATTACTACTAGGATGGGGGACTTGTCTTGATACCCAACGCAAATTTATTATAGAGTTTTTTACATTTTCCTATTCGAATTGAATAATATAATTCCATACTTTTACCAACTACTCATATTATAAGTAGTTCAAGTAAATGCTTCATATCTTTTACGTACCTGTTTTCTGTTCCTTTAATCCTTTTTACCTCTTTCCTGTCTTCAATTTCAATTTATATATGATGTTATGGAATATAAATACATTCAAATGTTAGTTGGTTAGGAGGTTAGTGTTAAATGACCGTTAGTGAATTAGCCTAAGAAGTTAGCCGTTAGGGAAAGGATATAAGTAAGCGTATGTCTATATAAATACCCCACTATTGCCATTGTAATTTAGTTCTGTTCTGACTCAAGTGTGAATGCAAAGGAATTATTCAGAATTCCTCTTCTCTCTAATCCTCTCTTTCTCTCTCATTCTCATCTGAATACCATAACATATAACACAAGATCTTCTTAACTTTGGTGTTAATTTCACCACTTTTTATGCTTCCAGACACTATGCAAGTGTAACCACAATTGTAGATCATTATAATTTATGGAAGGAGTTCAAAAATAAGAAACAAATGAGAAAGAATTCTCGGCAAAATTTCTCCAATTGGGGAAAAATTAACTAGGCAAGTTATTCACTGGCCGAAGTTCATTAACAGTTACTCATGACTTTCTTCTGACATTTTTTTTTGGACAAAGGACTTTCTTCTGACATTGTTGATAACTTGTTTGGTTGATTGTTTCTAAACTAGAGATATTTTTGCCAGGAATCTTTTAGAACTCTCTCTTAACAAGGTTCATGTTTCAATTCTGGTGTTTTGAATCATTCTGATTGTGCAATTGATTGTGATCACCTAACAGGTATTTGTGTGTGAGG